>OX352290.1:34204029-36710361 GCA_947086415.1 Pammene aurita | reverse complement strand
CACATCACGATGTCTTCGAACTTAACTTTAAGTAAAATCTACTTCTGAAATATCTACTTAGATTTTTCAGAACCCACAGAAAAAGGAAAACTGAAAACTGGAAACTGAAAAACTGAAAAACTGAAAACTGAAAAAATGAAAAACTGAAAAACTGTAAACTGAAAACTGAAAACTGAAAAACTGAAACCCTGTAAAACTGATAAACTGAAATCTGAAAACTGAAAAAATGAAAAACTGAAAAACTTAAACCTGTAACCTGAAAACTGGAAAATGAAAACTGAAAAACTGAAAACTGGAATCTGAAAACTGAAACTGAAAGCTGAAAAACTGACAACTGAAAAACTGAAAACTGAAACCTGAAAACTGAGAACTGAAAACTGAAAGCTGAAAACTGAAACTGGAATCTGAAAAACTGAAAACTGAAAACTGAAAATATGAAAAACTGAAAAACTGAAAACTGAAAACGTGTAAAACTGAAAAACTGAAAACTGAAAACTGAAAAAGGAAAACTGAAACCTGAAATTGAAGCCTGAAAACTGAAACCTGAAACATGAAACCTGAAAACTGAAAAACTGAAAAACTGAAATATTGAAAAACTGAAAAACTGAAAACTGAAAATTTAAAACTGAAAACTGAAACCTGAAACCTGAAATAGGAAAACTGAAACTGAAAAACTGAAAACTGAAAACGAAAACTGAAAAATGAAAACTGAATCCTGAAACCGGAAAACTGAAAACTGAAAAACTGAAAACTGAAACCTGAAAACTGAGAACTGAAAACTGAAAGCTGAAAACTGAAACTGGAATCTGAAAAACTGAAAACTGAAAACTGAAAATATGAAAAACTGAAAAACTGAAAACTGAAAACCTGTAAAACTGTAAAACTGAAAACTGAAAACTGAACCCTGAAAAACCAACACTGAAACCTGAAACCTGAAAAAGGAATACTGAAAACTGAAAACTGAAAACGGAGATCTGAAAACTGAAACTGAAAACTGAAAAACTGAAAAACTGAAAACTGAAACCTGAAACCCGAAAACTGAAAACTGAGAACTGAAAACTGAAAGCTGAAATCTGAAACTGGAAACTGAAAAACTGAAGACTGAAAAACTGAAAACTGATAAACTGAAAATATGAAAAACTGAAAAACTGAAAACGTGTAAAACTGAAAAACTGAAAACTGAAAACTGAAAAAGGAAAACTGAAACCTGAAAACTGAAGCCTGAAAACTGAAACCTGAAACATGAAACCTGAAAACTGAAACCCGAAAACTGAAAACTGAGAACTGAAAACTGAAAGCTGAAATCTGAAACTGGAAACTGAAAAACTGAAGACTGAAAAACTGAAAACTGATAAACTGAAAATATGAAAAACTGAAAAACTGAAAACGTGTAAAACTGAAAAACTGAAAACTGAAAACTGAAAAAGGAAAACTGAAACCTGAAAACTGAAGCCTGAAAACTGAAACCTGAAACATGAAACCTGAAAACTGAAAAACTGAAAAACTGAAATATTGAAAAACTGAAAAACTGAAAACTGAAAAACTGAAAACTGAAAATTTAAAACTGAAAACTGAAACCTGAAACCTGAAATAGGAAAACTGAAACTGAAAAACTGAAAACTGAAAACGAAAACTGAAAAATGAAAACTGAATCCTGAAACCGGAAAACTGAAAACTGAAAAACTGAAAACTGAAACCTGAAAACTGAGAACTGAGAACTGAAAACTGAAACTGAAAACTGAAAAACTGAAAAACTGAAAACTGAGAACTGAAAACTGAAAACTGAAACCTGAAACCTGAAAACTGAAAACTGAGAACTGAAAACTGAAACCTGAAAGCTGAAACCTGAAGCCTGAAAACTGCAAACTGAAACCTGAAATCGGAAAACTGAAAAACCGAAAAACTGAAAAACTGAAAAACTAAAAAACTGAAAAACTGAAAAACTGAAAACTGAAAACGAAAACTGAAAACTGAATCCTGAAACCGGAAAACTGAAAACAGAAAACTGAAAACTGAAAAACCGAAAAACTGAAAAACTGAAAAACTGAAAACTGAAAACGAAAACTGAAAAATGAAAACTGAATCCGGAAAACTGAAAACTGAAAACAGAAAACTGAAAAACTGAAAACTGAAAAACTGAAAACTGAAACCTGAAAACTGAGAACTGAAAACTGAAAACTGAAAACTGAAACCTGAAACATGAAAACTGAAACCTGAAAACTGAAAGCTGAAATCTGAAACAGGAAACTGAAAAACTGAAGACTGAAAAACTGAAAACTGATAAACTAAAAATATGAAAAACTGAAAACCTGTAAAACTGAAAAACTGAAAACTGAAAACTAAAAAAGGAAAACTGAAACCTGAAAACTGAAAACTCAAGCCTGAAAACTGAACACTGAAACCTGAAACCTGAAACCTGAAAAAGGAATACTGAAAACTGAAAATCTGAAAAACTGAAAAACTAAAATATTGAAAAACTGAAAAACTGAAAATTTGAAACTGAAAACTGAATCCTGAAACCGGAAAACTGAAAACAGAAAACTGAAAAACTGAAAAACTGAGAAACTGAAAAACTGAAAAACTGAAACCTGAAAACTGAAAACTGAAAACTACAACAATTAGGAGAAAGTCTAAAAAAAACCTTTTACGATGGATTGATATTTTCTAGGAGATATTTTCTACTTTTTTTTTTCCAACCAACCACTTTCTCCACTGTTTGGAAATGCAGCAGTGGTTTTTATTACACAGAAATTAATAATCTTTCAGATGAGCATTGGTTTCTTGAGGAGACTAGATACCTATCTAGTATGATCAGTCTCCAGTCGTACTTAGGTAAGTACGAGGCGTCGCTTATGATGCTGCTGCCACTGACAAGGCCACGCACGGGGGCTTGCAGCACCGCATTATCGTGTAGCCCTACCCCTCCCCTGCTTCGAGATACAAAGGAAATCTAGGAGACTTATCGTACTAGAAACCGGATTTTTTTATTTTTTTCCAAAAAAAAAATTAAATACGCCACCACTTTTTTTGGATTGCAGCATCAGCATTTCGTGTTCCCCCATTAAAGACGCGTCTAATTATACATATCTCATCTAGGAGACTTATCGAACTAGGTTATCGTTTATCCAAATTTTATCTAAATCGGTTCGCTGTTAAAAATTCTCCATACAAACCTCCAACCGCCATGTCACCCCTTCAAGGGTTGATTTTCGCGATATTAACTATTTTATGTTCCTTCCCGGGACTCAAACTATCTCCATTTGTCAGTCATGATATGTCAGCCAGTCAGTCAGAGTCTTCTTTTATATATTTAGATTAGATTGCAATTTGGTACAAATACTTTCAAGAATTTTCATGTACACAGTATTAAATTTCCAAATCGATGCCATTTTCATAATTAACGTCCCAAAAAAACACAAAAACGACACCCGTATTGATATTTTGACGTTTCAACCCCATCGCACCCCAACAGGAGAGATGGTATTTCACGTGCGCCACGTTGGATTTTAAAATCATTATTGTTTTCGTAATCAACGGACCGATAAACTATAGAAACCCATGTTGATTTTTAGACTTTTGACCACATTTGCCCCTTTTAGGGGTTGAATTTTCAAAAAACCTGAAACACATGTTAACTCATTTATCGTTTGCAATACCCCTGTGAAGTTTCGAATAAAATAGTCGATATAACTAATCTTGTTTCGCCATATAAAACTTTAAACCCCTATTTCATCCCCCTAAGGGGTGAATTTTGATAAATCCTTTCTTAGTGCACCCCTAGACCTTATAAGGAACCTATACGTACCAAATTTGGAATCTCTAGAACCAGCGGTTTGGGCTGTGCGTTGATATGTCAGTCAGTCAGTCATTCATTCAGTCATTCATTCAGTCAGTCAGTCAGTTTCTTCTTTTATATATTTAGATGCAGTCATGGCCACCTAGGAACGGCCAGGTAGGTTTTATATGTAGTTTTTAGACAATTAAACTAGATATCGCGTGTATTATTTCTTTGAAATCGTTGAGTATAATAGGATTAATAGGACTTGTCCAGTGCGAATAGAGAACCCCTTGATTAATGCCAATTAATTACTGATAAAGTTTTGGAAACTACTAAAATGGTCATAAACAGTTTCTAAGATACCGTAATAAGCAGAGCTCGGATTTTTCACGGCAAAACAAAACACTAGCGTAATTTAGCCAGTGCTTGAAATATTATTTTATCGATATCGATAATTCAGAACTAGAAGAAATAAAAGTCACCAAATAAAATTAATATGTAATAAAACTAATAAAAACATTTGTATAAAGTTACTATATATTAGAAACAGACGCAATTTCTTCTTCAAAATCTACGTCAGTACACACAGCAGCACAAGACATTTTATTTGGGTAATAGTGATAGGAGTAGATGATCATTATCTTTTCAACATTCTCTGGGAGTAAACAGTTGCGTTTATCACTATAAATCCATTTATGTACACGAAATGTACGTTCAACTTCAGTTGACGTCAAGGGAGCAAATTTATAGAATTCATTATCAGTTCGGGTAATATTTTCAGATATGTCTCTTAAAATTTCGTAATCAGGATTTCGTTCGAGCACGGCTTCAAATTTACGTATCACTGGTAAAAGTTTACTCCAGTTTACGTAGCAACGAACAGTATCCAGAATGAGGAAGGATTCCGCAATGGATAAAGTCGAACATTGCAATTGTTCTATTGAAGAGGCTATTACTTCGTAGTTGTCGCGAATGAAATTTAACTCCGGTCGTAGTTTGCGTGTTTGAAAACATTTTTTTGCAGCTCTTATAGCTGCCGAGTCATTAGCAAGTATGGAGACGACATCACGTATTTGCTCATAGTATTGAGCGTAATATACCGCAGCAGATATCCAAGTTCCCCATCTGGTGATAATTGGCTCGGGAGGTAGGGGAATGGACGGATATTTTGCCTTAAAAAGGCGTACACGCTCTGGAGATTTTAGGAATATCTTTTTGACATTCGATATCAACCAATCCACACCTTTGAAATTATCTCGCACTTCTTCGGCAACCCGGTGCAGACCATGAGCTAAACACGTAATGTGTTTCATACGAGGAAACGTTGCTTTTAAAATACGACCGGCTTTAAGCATATATGCGGCACTATCTGTGCAAAGTAAAAGCAAATTGTTTACGTTATCATTGAAAGAATTTTGAAACAAAAATTTTAATTGGTTTATTATTAGGTTTGCTATTGTTTCCCCATTTACCTTCTCTAAAACCTTCGACCCCAAAAGATAAAATTGCTTAGAACAATTTTTTTGCAAAGACCGAATCACCACGTTTGTCACACATTTTCCCATGAAATCTGGTGTTTCGTCTATAGATATCCACAAATAATTGGTCACAGCAGGTCGATTTTTTCGCAGGGTCGATTCGTCCGGTAAAGAAGTCATAGAGCAGTCGCAACATAAATACTTGTTTAAAAAATGACGAAAATTATTGTTGTTGACTGTTGCCCATGGTATGTTGCATGAAATAAGAAAAATAATTAAATCGAAATAAAATTGATGTTTCCTATTTGGTTGCCCCGAACGGTAATTGTGGCGGTTGCTTTTCACATGATTCTCAATATTGCATTTCTTCAGTTTTAGATGCATATCGCACATAGAGCAGTATATAGTGGAGGTCACTTCATTATAGACTAACTCAGGGTGATTTTCAATCCACGTTTTGATCCGATCTTGTACATTACTCATTTTTGTATTAATTGATACCTTGCAATATTAAGTTATTATACGTATATCCAACACGTCGGATTCAATGCGTTGCGAAATAAATAATACCTAGATGCAATTTACGTTTTATACGTAATGAAATGACAGTTAAAGTGTGAATGTCATATGTCATGTGAGATGAAATTTGCAGTCGTTTCTATCATTTTAAATGAGGTGGTATAGTTACTTCGTTCTAAGTTGTACATGCAGACCTACCTCTTTGTTGCTCGACTATGGCAAAGCTAAAATGAAAAGTTATTTTATTACTTATACAGGATGTCCGGTAATTAATGCACAACCTTCTAACCCCCAGTAGGTCACCTTAGACTGGTCAAAGATATTGATTTTGAGCTCTAGTAAGTCTCCTGTTTTTCGAAATTTTCGCACGTTTGTTAGTTTTTAAATTTTGACATTCACACTGATAGGTGTACCATCGAATAAAAAAAGAAAAAATGTACTGAGGCAATACCTGTCATATTCTCTAGTAAGACTCGATAGGTGTCGATAAAATAATATTTCAAGCACTGGCTAAATTACGCTAGTGTTTTGTTTTGCCGTGAAAATCCGAGCTCTGCTTATCAATGTTAGAAGGACTTCAAAATTCTACCTCTCAAATTAGTAAAATCCAAGTTCTTGTTAGAGTTGATCTGCGCTTCAAGAAACAGCGATTCGAAGCGATTGAGGAAGAACTGCCAAGTCAGAATGTTGCGGTCGCTCAGGGTGTTATGAAGCTGATACACGCACTGCAGTACCATGGCGCGGTCCACGATCACCAGGTCGAACTGTGTCTCCAGACAGTACACTAGTAACTGTAATAAATGAAAATGAAAGTTGAGAACAACACTGAAATATAGCTCAATTCCAGATAAAAGGGCTAATAGGGAAAGTTGAAAATTTGTAACTTAAAGCTATAAAACCACAGCAGTTAAACTAGAAACTAGATATCAATGTATAAATGTGTGCTAATCGGTACTATCATACCACCTCGGAAGAATGGGAGAACATTGATCAATAAAAAGAGCATATTTGGGTCGGCTGACTAGACGCCATCGATTATCCTAAGTATCGCTGGGCGGATAGAGTAGAGGCCTGGCAAGAAACGCTGCAGGATCGAGAAATATTACGTGCTCATGTCGACAGAAAGAAAGATAAAGGATCACAAATAACATACCAAATAAACACATACACAAATATACAAAGGTTCTTACGTCAATAGCATTGTCATGTATTGTGCCGATGTACAAGGTAGCCCGTTGAGCCACATACACGTTAATGTCATCCATACTCGAGATGAGGTAGCAGAAAGCAGTGGCCAGCGCCGTCTGAAGAGGAAGACTCGTTCTGACGGGAGAGCCGTCCATAAATCTGGCAAAAATGTGACAATCATCATTGGACACATCATTGGACTTGTTTATCATACAACAGGTACATCGGTATCTAGAGCGGTATAAAGTAAAGTGGCAAGTAAAAAATAATCTAGTCTGGATACCAACTGACGAATGCTGAACCAAAGAACCGAGGGACGTCACTCACCTGATGATGACGGTGACCTTCTCCAGCGCGCGGAAGCGCACGCGCGCGTCCCTGTGGTGGAACTGGTCGCGCACGAGCGCGCAGAACACGTCGCCGCCGCCGGCCAGCGTGCAGCAGTGCAGCAGCACCGGCACGGCCACGGAGCAGATGGCTGAATGGGATGCGTCGCAGACGCTCCACAGGCTATAAAAAAGTACATTTTGATACAAGAAATCCATCTTACAAACGCTCGAAAATAACATTAATAGAGCGTTATACTCTATGCCAAAAGTGCCTTTGTGACGATTTCATTATTTTTTTGGGATTCGAACAGTAAACATCCAAAATCATATTATTCACAATTTTTATGCGCAAAAATGTAAATCAAACTCATATAATAGCTCCATCTACAAAAATGATGAGGCACACACACATATAGCGATGAGTGAAGGTACACTTTTCATTAGATAATTAATTCGCTGGAATATTAAACCAGAGACTTACTTGTCAATAAGCAGATTCTCCTGGCACCAGATCAAGAACCCCCTGTGCTCGGAGAGAGCGTCAGCATTCAAAACCAACACTTGCAAACACTGGAGCAAGTGGTACAACACGTTCGGGTGCGACGTGCTTTTCAATTCCTGTGCCAGAGTCGTCATGAACTTTAGAATCAGGTGTATATATTTTTTTTTTTCAACAATAATTTTCTACGATTATTTCTCGATTCGCCACATTCATGCTCCTCCAATCTTAGGAGCAAAATATTTTAACATTGATTGTCTAAACTGACGCAATCCAAAACATGTTTGATCCTATGACGTTCCCTTTGGGTCTAACAATAGTTTTTTTCATGTTGGAAGTGTATTAAAAGAACACCATTTAACAGAATTTTATCAATTCTATATCAATTTGAGAAGAAAAGTAAATAATTAGATTTCCGTACACTCTCTTTAACTGCAATTTTAGAATAACTGCGAGCTACCTTAACATCAAAGTGATCTGTGAGTAGTCGTAACTAACCTGCAACAGCTGGTGAATGTACTGCAACTCTTGAGGCAGCTCGTCAATGCAGAAGTGGAATTTCCCAGCAGAGGTCGGCCAGAAGTTGGTCATGTCATCATCCACCGAATCAGCCATTGCTTCATGGTCTCCCAATAGGTTGGGAGTTGAGACCTAGAAATGAGAAGTACATTTAAAGGACATACATAATAATAACTAAAGGCATTATTTCTTTTTAATAATTGAAGGAAAATTTTAAGGGAAGCGAGGCCGCGGTGGAAGGCGCACATCAGCATGGACTAAAAATATAAGAGACTGGTTAGAGCTGAAGAGCATAAATAGACTAATTCGCATGGCTGAAGATAGAGAGACATATAGACATATGGTTTCAGCCTATCAACACTCCCGTCACCACCGCCACTGCCATTTTAATCAAAGAGCTACTTACATCAGCTGTAGCAGTGGCCACATCGGTGTCGGTCAACGTGATGATGTGCGCAATGGCCATGGGCGGGCCGTCGGTCGTAGGAAGATTCGTCGCCATGTCTAAGTGCTCAGTAATCGTCGCCACTGTCATTATAAACACAAAGCCACTTACATCAGCTGTAGCTGTGGCCACATCGGTGTCCATCAACGTGATGGTGTGCGCAGTCGCCATGGGCGGGGCATCGATCGTAGGAAGATTCGTCGCAATGTCCAACTGCTCCGTAATCGTCGCCACTGTCATTATAAACACAAAGCCACTTACATCAGCTGTAACTATGGCCACATCGGTGTCCGTCAACGGGATGATGTGCGCAGTCGCCATGGGCGGGGCATCGATCGTAGGAAGATTCGTCGCAATGTCCAACTGCTCCGTAATCGTCGCCACTGTCATTATAAACACAAAGCCACTTACATCAGCTGTAACTATGGCCACATCGGTGTCCGTCAACGGGATGATGTGCGCAGTGGCCATGGGCGGGGCGTCGGTCGTAGGGAGATTCGTCGCCATGTCTAACTGCTCAGTAATCGTCGCCACTGTCATTATAAAACACAAAGCCACTTACATCAACTGTAGCTGTGGCCACATCGGTGTCGGTCAACGTGATGATGTGCGCAGTGGCCATGGGCAGGCGGCGGTCGTAGGGAGATTCGTCTTCATGTCCAACTGCTCAGTAACCATCGCCGGTGTCATTATAAGCACAAAGCCACTTACATCAGCTGTAGCTGTGGCCACATCGGTGTCCGTCAACGTGATGGTGTGTGCAGTCGCCATGGGCGGGGCGTCGGTCGTGGGGAGATTCGTCGCCATGTCCAACTGCTCAGTAATCGTTTCCACGGTCGCTGTCATTATCTATGAAAGAAATGCTCGCCAAATATAAACCGATGCCTTGCGCAATGTCGATCGTATACCAAAAAAAAATGCGAGCAAATAGGTATTAGTACTACGTTACGTATTGGCATAATATTCGAAATTGAGTTTATTACTTATTGGGTGCTTACAATTATTCAACTTATTAAAAACTTATCTGCAAAGACAGAAAATGCTTATTATGTAAATATTTTTATTAAATTGGCTACTTTCCTAAAAAAATATATTTAGTCCGTCAGTTAGATTATCAAAAAATATTGTGTACGTATTTTTTATTTTGTCAATCAAACCAAAATTGTTGAAGATATAGCCCGTATAAGTTCCGCGTGACGTCACATTTCAGTACAATTTTTAGTATAATGTGACGTCACGCGGAACTTTAACGGGATATATCTTCACCAAATTTTGTTTGATTGACAAAATAAAAAATACGTGTCCAATATTTTTTGATAATCTAATTGACGGACTAAATAGAATTATATTTTTTTTACCCAGGAAAGGACCCAATTAAATATCTTATCGTGAGTATGAACAGAAAAACACTTTTATAAATAATTAGTTTAAGCAAATGAAATGAAATTGATGAATATTTTATTTAGGTGGTGCAGGATTTAACCTAAGAAATAAGATTTTCAAGTTTTACTCTTAGGATTAATTATTTTGAAATTTCCCCCATAGCTACTATGTATATTAAACAGAAATAAGCAAGGTAGGTTATATATTTCAAGCTAACATAAAAAAAATATGGTGTGTGATATGAAACAAGAAAATTTATTTTAGTTAGACTTCATTGAACCCAAAGAGTACAAAGCAAAACGTTATTTATGAGAATTCAATAATATAAGTGTACACGAAAGTGCAGGCTAAGTTAACTAGGTACAAAAGAAATATATTTTACACGTAGATTTTTTTAAATATGTGCCCAATGAAGTCGTTAAGAGATATGGTATATGTTACAAATGTATACAATTAGATTTGCCACTGTAACAAAGACCTTATGCCCTTACACATAAAGCATACAATGACAAACAAGAGCAGGAAAGAACATACTTGCGTGTCGGCTGACGACTTAGTCAGGGTAGCTTCCGAATCGACGTCGCTTATGAGTGACAGTTGCATGAAATGAACAAACTATACATCTATATAGACATACATTCAATTCCAAAAATCGGTTACTTTATAGTACCTCGTCGCTACTTCATAATAGTCTTTTATATATTCTTTAAATTTAGATATCGACACTAAAACTAAATGAACATTATTTCCAAAGTTAATTCAAAGCAAATTGAGGAATCTCCTTTCCAATAATGTAAAGTACTTTAATACTACAGAATTTACGATACCATTGATATTACTAGTTTTGTTTCTTAGCCGACCAGGGAATCCAGCTCAAACATTTAAATCAAGTCAGCTTACACATCGTGTAAATGTAAGAAAATATTTATCATATGTTGCTGCTATATGCAGGTATATAGTTCAATTAATACGATTTACATACAATATTCAGATTATCATCAAGTTTGTTGTAGCGACGCAAAAGTACTAATAAGCACAACTATTTTTGGATCTTTTGTACCTACTAGAAAGGGAAGAGAAAATCAAATGTAGAGACAGATATGTAGAAGGGAAATAATTATGTTTGTCGCTGGCCAGACGTCGTAAGTCTAAAACGATAAAGCTTCATTACGAACTTGGACTAACGCACTTCGTATATCAAAGTAACAAATGTCCCCGCTATCTATACTTAGTCGGTTCATAAGTTCTGTCACTAGGGTTTGGACAGGTAAAATTAACTGTTAGAGGTTGCTTACTATTTCAATATATGGTTAAAAAGCCTATTTAACACTGATTAATTTACGATATTATTTAAGGCAAATAGTTGTGGCAGTTTTACACAATTCCCTGCAACATTCGAAAAAGCGCAATAAAAAACCACGTCAAAAAGACGCGCCCTGTTCGAGTTACTTTTGACCCTAATTATTTTTATTCAATTTTAAGAGGCTTCAGTCTTGCATACTGCATTAGCTTGATCTTTTACCTTCATTTTAATATACGAGGGGCGGCTGATAAGTCCTAAGCCTATGGTATTTCGAGGTCGTATATGCGTTTATGGTACTGGCCATTAGAAAGGCCGTTTAAAAACAAATTATTAAAAACGAAATCATGTCATATTTGTTTGAATTTTTCTTGAGATATTCAACGGCGAAGTTCACTATGTCTGAATTATCAACAAATATAACGAAAATTGAGCACCGTGCTGTAATTAAGTTCCTTACAAAAAGTGCTCAATCACCGCAATGTATTTTTGAAGAAATGGCTAGTATTTATGGTGGCTCTGGGCCTTCTTATGCTACGGTCAAAAAGTGGAGTCGCTTATTTAAACTGGGTAGGGAGTCGATTGAAGACGATCCCCGTTCAGGGAGGCCAATATCGGTGGTGACTGAAGAAAGTGTAAGAAAAGTCAGAAAATTTGTATTAGAAGACCGGAGAGTTAAGGTTTGGAAAATAGCTGATACTATAAGCATTAGTAAAGAACGGGTTGGGGAGATTTTACATGAACATTTGAACATGACTAAGGTCAGTGCTCGCTGGGTACCGAAAATGCTGAGAGCGTTCGATAAAGAACGTCGTGTTGAAACTTCCCAGGCGTTTTTAGATCTGTGCGGAGATGGTATAGATGAAGTTTGCTCCCGAATAGTAACTGTTGATGAAACATGGATCAGGCAGTATGATCCGGAGTGTAAGTCTGAATCCATGCAGTGGATTGAAAAGGGTGAAAGACCACCGATGAAGTTTAAAGTGCAAAAATCGGCATTTAAGTTAATGGCCACTGTGTTTTGGGACAGTGATGGCATTCTCTTAATAGATTATTTGGCCAAAGGTTCGACAATAAATGCACTTTATTATGCCAATCTATTGAGACAGGTGCGAGAAGCCGTAGTTGAGAAAAGGAGGGGCAAATTAAGATAAGGCATTTTGTTTTTGCAAGACAATGCATCCGTTCACACCGCCCGGGTTGCGAGGAAGGCTCTGAAGGAAATCGGCTTCGATGAAATCGACCACCCACCCTACAGTCCAGACCTAGCCCCTAGCGATTATTTTCTGTCCAGTAATTTAAAGAGAGAGTTACGGGGAAAGCGATTTGGCAGTGATGAAGAGATGAAGGCGGTTGTATAGGAGCATTTTGAAGGCCAATCTAAAGAATATTTTTTAACGGCCTAAAAGCATTGTATAAAAAATGTAAAAAATGCATTGAATTAGAGGGAGATTATATTTAAAAATAAACATAAGTTATTTTTTATATTTTGTTTTTTTCTACCATAGGCTTAGGACTTATCAGACGCCCCTCGTATAATTGACATGGGTCTTACTGACAAGAAGGCTAGTATACACAATTTTGGAAGACAACCTTGATGTATGGCATCAAAATCATCGTGTTTTGCTCAAAACTGAAACTAAATTTTATTGCATAATTCAACATGTGTCATCATGCCTATTTTCATAAATCATCGTCATGTTTGGCTCTGTCAACAATCTTCAAGTTTTCAAGGATCTATAAAATATGCGATCTTGATTATAATATATATCATATTATATTTTAATCTGTATGAAATATGCTTTCTAATCAGGTCTACATTTCTTTTATAAAAGCTTTGTATTATATTTTACCACTCAAAACCCTTGTGACAGAACTTAGGGACCGACTAGGTATAATATCTATTTATCGAAACGAAATGTATATTTGGTGTGTAATATATTTGTAAAGTCTTTATATGTAAAGTCTTACAAATACCTTAAAAGTAAAATTTAACTACATAAATTAGTTTTTGTAGCATATTTGCGAATTTAAAGACTTAGTACCTCTGGCCGCGTCATTCTGTACTGTCGAGTAAGATTGAAGGTAACATTGAATCTACCTACATAGGTTTCCTAATTACGCAAAGATACCTACACAATACCGCAGATCCTATCCCCACGAGACATCCTTCGTGGCAACTTTAGTCGCTTAAAATATTGTTTTCTTACTGTGATATCGCGCTATGATATATGTTATAAAATTGTGCATCAATTATCTTTTTAAACCCTTTACCGCATGCGAATCCATATACGGTAGTTAATATTTTCAACTCTGTTGACTTGTGTCAAAGTTCAAATTTGAACAAATTTTTTTTTATGTTCATGCGGTAAGGGGTAATGTGGAGAGATAAAGAAAGGACGAGACGTTGTGACACACGATCAAAATCATGGCAGACATCCCTATATTGACAGACATCCATGTAGATAATAATAGATATAGAGGTGCTGAAGGACCTCACCGCGCTGGGCGCCGTTGACTGGACAGAGACGGCTGTGAACAGAGAAGCCTGGCGATCTTTGGTGTCGGAGGCCAAGATCCACTTTGGGTCGCTGCGCCACTGCAGTAAGTAAGTATATAAATGTTATTGTGACATGTCTTATGATTCTTATGAAGTTCCTTACGTTTTTGATGCGGTCCCCATTAAATTTAAGTTTAACGTTACATATATCAAGGCAAGCACATCAAATCCAAATATTGAAAGGTGTTCTAATATGTTTCTACCCTACGCTGATTTTGAGCCACACAAAGGATATCTCGCAGACAGATAGACATACATCCATGAGCTAAACACCGGGAGCTACAGGTACGTACATGCAACGACGGTTTGAGCCCGACAAACAAGCCATGATGAAGCCTTGACTTAACCTACGGTTCACTTTTATTTAGACATGTTTTTTACTTTTGGAAACGTAACGTAAGGTGAAAACTATTATACTCTGTTTTTAATATAATGGGATTCAATGAGGGGTTCCTTATGGGGTTTTGTGTATTAGTTAGCAATAGTAAGACGTCAGATCTACTAGTGCAAAAAAATGGATATCTTATATTATATGACATCTCCCTCCCAGTTCCCACTTATGTCATAATGACGTGGGTAATATATAAAACAACACTTAAGGCCAAGCAACACCGGATGCCACATCTCCGGCTCTCTGCGTGGTATGTGCAGTGAGATTTAAAACTGCATGGACACGATATGAATAAATTCATTCATAAATTGTTTATGCAATTTTGAATCTGGGTGTACATACATTGCGTGCCGCATTCGTTACGAGTACCCACGCGATTATGCTGGGAAGGGGCCTATGAGGTTCTGCATAGGTATTTTGTGCCCATCGGCCTTAAAACTAAAGGTTTAGACATTTCCCAAATCGATTACGTTCTTGAAAACCCTCATTGTGTAAATATTTTGGAACCTAGCTATGAATAAGTAAATACGCACATGCGGCATATGGACCAGCACGCCTCCAACAGAGCTCTTGTCGAGCGGGTGTGCGACGTTGAGCAGCGCGTCGGGAGCGGCTGGCGTGCCCGACTTGCTGCGGTCGTCTTCCTTCTTGTCTAACCACGGCTCTTCTGAAGGGGGCTGGAAGCAATCGTTACATTGGCGCCCAACTTCATTTTGAACGTAGTCTCTAATTTTTTTTAAGCGTGTTTAACCTCATTTTTTTATATTGTTGTATTTTAAGCGATATTAATCACAGAACGCGTCTAGTTACTCCTGTCTTTCAAGTTGTATTTTATGCACTGATGTGCCCAAGGAGACTTTCTAAAACTGCAGACTTTTTCACATAAAAATTTATAAGTACTTTTCCAATTGTTCGTGTAGTTTCTGCAACATGCACATCAGTAATTTTAAGACGTGACGTAATTTTTGGAAATATAAGTACCGTCGATTGTGGTTTCGGCTTGTCCGGGACCAGAGCCCGCACTAATTGGACAGCAAGCTGATGCCACAGCGCCGCCGCCTCGCAATACGAACAAGCTCCCTCGGATAGGCATCGCGCTATAAGCAAAGTTTACGTTAGAGTATGATACCTTCAAAATATACTGTAACTACATTAAATTACAATTACATTTCTAGCTAAACACAAGCATGCGACAGTAATACAATTAAATGTTCATGTAGCTTCTGGTAGTGAACAAGTTTCATTGGTTTGTATGAGACGAAGCCTGTTGCGGATATTTATTAATTGTTCTATGGTTCTTAGAAATTTTACATGTGTGTCTTTTTTAATAAATCAAACACACATATTTTCTATGTCTTAATTTATTTCGAGTATTACCAGAAAAACTTACCATGTTCTATAGTATTGCTCTGACTGGATTTCAGCATTAGACGCAACAACTTTGTTGCTTCGCTGCTTACATTTTGTATG
Organism: Pammene aurita; assembly: GCA_947086415.1. Lineage (NCBI taxonomy): Eukaryota > Metazoa > Arthropoda > Insecta > Lepidoptera > Tortricidae > Pammene > Pammene aurita. The sequence goes on along the minus strand of OX352290.1, from coordinate 36,694,502 downwards.
TTGATTCGACGTTGCTGGAGCTCCATCTAAAAACATAATTTAAATAAATTTAAAATTATAGAAACTTAATTTTGTATCACCTCTATGCCGACGACCTTCAAATATATTCGCAGGGTATGCATAGCGATCTCAATTCAGTTATAGAAGCCACGAATCTTGATCTGCTCCGCATATCAAATTGCAGTCAAAATTACGGTTTAAAAGTAAACCCCCTAAAGTCACAGGTAATTGTGATGGGTAGCGCTAAACAAATCTCCAAAATTGACTTTCTCAGGCTCCCTCCGATAGTCTTCGATGGTATCCAAATTCCTTTTTCCAACCAAGTGAAAAATCTTGGCGTAATCATGGATCGTTGTCTATCATGGGTGCCTCAGGTGAGTGAAGTGAGCAGGAAGATGTTTGCTGCCATAGGGTCTCTCAGACGGCTCCGGAATTTCCTGCCAATTGCTACTAAAATTGCGCTTGCTCAGTCGTTACTTCTCCCCATTCTTGATTATGCAGATATCTCCTATTTAGACCTAACCGAGGAGCAACTTAATAAGCTTGAGCGTATTCAAAATGCCTGCATTCGGTTCATTTTCGGATTACGCAAATTCGACCATGTTTATAGTTTTCGTTCTCAACTCAAATGGCTCCCTATCCGTCACCGCCGTAACTCTCACATACTTTCTTTACTCTTTTCTATACTTTTTAACCCTGCAACTCCCCGCTACCTCAAAGAGCGTTTCTCTTATCTTATAATTCTATTAGATCCTCTCAAAAATTGCTCCTAAAAGTGCCATCTTCATCTTCCAAATTTTATAATTGCTCATTTACGTTCCAGGCCGTTCGTTTGTGGAATTCTCTCCCTCTCAACATAAAACGCGCGCAATCTATTGGTAGCTTTAAATCGCAACTTAAGGAATACTATTTATCTCTTCCTTAGGTTTTTAAGTTGACACTGTTGTTTCTTATTGTGTGTATTATATATGTATATATGTACGTATATGTATGTTTATTTAGTATTTATTTAAGTATGTATATTCATATGAATGTGCTGTGTTATCTATTTCGTCTCTTTTGGTTCTATGCACCACCTACTGCTTATTGTTTTTCTCTAGTCTCCACTACCCAAAGGTTGTCTGGAAGAAATCGCTCATTAGCGATAAGACCGCCTGTTGTTACCTCTACCTAAATTTATCTAATTATAAAATTTGTGCTTGTAACTGTATGAGGTGTGCAATAAAGAGTATTTATTATTATTTCTCTTTATTTATTTTCCTTCTTAGGATTAGGTTTTTACAATATTTTTATAAAAGTAAAATATAAAAATACATCTAAAACATAGAAAAACAATAAAAACATTGTAAAAAACCTATCCTAGGGTGCCGCCGGCAACGGAGCAAGGCCCAGGCTGCCGATGGTCAGGGCCGCAGAGAGAGGAACCTTCGCACTATGCGCGCCGTGTCCAGGATAACCGCCTTCTGAATCTGACCCTTGATCCAACCACAACCCCGTAGCGAAAGTCTCTCTAGGTGTTGGTCGAGACTCTTCGCTATGAGACCGTTCGCAGAAACAACTATCGGCACAATGATCGCCGAATCAACCTCCCACATGGCGGTTACCTCGTGAGCCAAGTCTAGGTACTTGCTGGACTTGTCCTTCTCGGCCTTCACGAGGTTCTCGTCACATGGGACGGTGATGTCGACGAGCATGGCCCGGCGTTGCGGTCGACCTATTACCACGATATCAGGCTTATTGGCTACAATAGTCCTGTCCGTGATAATAGATCGATCCCAATAGAGCGTGGCACGACCATTTTCGAGAACTGGCGCAGGTGTGTACTTGTAGTACGGCACTTCGTGGTCCACAAGACCGTATAGAAGAGCAAGCTGCTGGTGTATAATCCTAGCTACGAGGTTATGTCTGTGCAAGTACTCGCCGTTAGCAAGATGAGAACAACCGGAGATGATATGCCTGAGTGACTCTCCGGGACGGCGGCATGCCCGACAAATGTCGACCGTATCGTCCTTCAGGATATACCTCCGGTAGTTATTCGTCATGATAACTTCGTCCGCAATTGCACAGGCAAAACCTTCGGTTTCTCCGAAGAGGTTCCCGAATCGTAACCAGTTCACCGACGCGAGCAGGTCTACGTCGGGTCCCGTGAGGGCCCTGTAGAACCGCCCGTGTAGCTCCTTGCTCTTCCATACCGCCTTGCGATCCTCGGTGCTTAGCACCACATGTTTGCGCCAGTTCTCGTTTGCCAAGGAGAGCGGCGTGAGGCCTTTATCTACTGCCACCACGTCACGATGCATCCCACACTCGTTGTTAAGGAAATAATTCCTGAGATTGTACACCTCACGGTTGTGGAGATTTTTGGCGTTTAAAAAGCCGCGACCTCCACACTTCCGTGGGATGTACAATCTCATAACAGACGAGCGTGGGTGAAGCATATGGTGTGTGGTGAGCAATAGACGGACCCTCCGATCCAGGGCATCCAGCTCGGTCTGTGTCCACCTTAGTATGCCAAAGGAGTATGTGAGTAGGGGCATCACCCAGGCGTTGAAGGCGCGCACTTTGTTGCCACCTGACAAAAGACTATTGAGTACTTTTGTCAGCCGACCGAAGAAGCGCTCCTTCAACGCCTGTTTAATACCCGCATCCTCAATACCCAAGGACTGTGACATACAAGGACTGTGATCTGAACGTCATGGTCTCAGAAAGCTGTAAATTTGCTGAATTTACTACTTTCCCCCGCTGTACATGCATAACCGCACATTTATCAATACCAAACTCCATCTTGATGGAACTACTGAAGACTTCAGTGGTATTCAGTAGCTCCAACAAGTCTCGGTTATTTGGTGCAAATAATTTGAGATCGTCCATGTACAGAAGGTGAGATATAATTTCACCCTCTCTCCGAAGCCGGCAACCTAGCCCCGAATCCTTCAGCAGAGTGCTGAGCGGATTTAGAGCTAGGCAGAACCACAGGGGACTCAGACTGTCGCCCTGAAATATTCCTCGCTCGATCCTTATAAAGTCCTGCGGGCGAGAGGGGTAATCCCCACCTCCTGGTTGACGAAGAACTGTGGTCCACTGCCTCATACACGCGCCAAGGAAGGATCTTAAAGCTGTATCAATTTTATACAGCTCTAAGACCCTCTCCAGCCATGAATGAGGCACCGAATCATAGGCCTTCTTGTAGTCAATCCAAGCGGTCGAGAGGGCCCCCCTGTTCCGCCGGACTCGTTGGCAAATGGTCATGTCTATGAGGAGGAGCTCTTTAGTACCACGGGACCCAACCCTACATCCATTTTAAGCGGAGACCAAAATGTTGTTTGCGACCATGTGCGCGTTTATTTTTGCTCTCAAAATGGATGTAAGAAGCTTGTAGAGCGTAGGCAGGCACGTGATGGGTCGGTAGTTCTTCGCTTCCGTGGTACTACCGGACTTATAGAGCAGGAAGGTTACACCAGTTGTTAAGGAAGGCGGGAGGGAGCCAAGTTCAAGGGCTTGTTGAAATTGCGTTGCCAACCGCGAGTGCGAGCATCGAAACCATTTTAGCCAGAAGTTGTGCAACCCATCCGGGCCAGGACTTTTCCAGTTCTGGGCCGTACGGATTGCACAACTTACGTCGTCGGGGCTGATGGTGATAGCCCCCATTGGTTCGATGGACTCGCACCCACGTTCAACAACACTCATCCACTCGCCCTCCGTGTGTTCAACGGGCGCCGACCAGACGCTACGCCAGAAATCAGTCATGGCAGTAGCATCCGGCAGGCGCACGTCGGACACACGGGGGTCGGTTCCCTCCCACCTTCGGTATACCTTCCTTTGGTCACTTTGGAAAAGACGATTCTGCTTGAATCGGTCCACACGCTCTCTGTAACGGCGAATACGGCTTGCCCATGCATAAACTTTCTGCTTCAGAAAGTCGATGCGCTCTATGACGTTGGCCATGTAGTCGCGGGGCTCGATATCTGTCTCCGCGAACGCCTGGTGCACAAAGCGCATTACTCGGGGGCGGTTATTGCCCCCCCTGAAGCAGATCAGCTTTGCAATGAGAGTCCTAAATGAGTTGATACGACGCTCGATCCGCACCTGCCATGCGGGGACACCCCCGGCGGTCCTAGGTGCACGTTCAGCGTCCGGAAACTTGACTCGAGCAACACGGCACGCCGCGATGGCTCCGCAGTACATTATCGAGTGCGTATCATCTAAGTCTTTACTAGTCCGCAGGAATGGATCTAGCAAATCATTTAGGGCTCCCATTAACGCTAGATTGCGTCTATTCATAGGCAAGCGTGGTAATCGTGGCCTAGGGATGTTTGTGGATCGATACTGCGTAATTGCCTCTTCCAAAGTCCTCCTCAGTTGCTCATTGGCTGAACTACTCACACTCTGATTCGCGATCCCCTCGTCATCGGCACTGGGATCAACCCGCGGTGCCCCCGATGCCAGGTCGGGTGCAGGCATCGGATCCGGCAACATGGCGGGCGGATCCCGCGCCGAGGTGGTGGTCGCGCGAACAGAGAGAGTCTCCAGGCGAAGCCGATCAAGTGTCGCGTCATCCAACCGCTTTAACCGCTGAATGACGCGCACCTGATCCGATAATCGTTGCGCAGTCGTGTCAAGGGCCTGAAACAGAGGAAGTATCCGGTCACGATACGCGCACAGATTAGTTCCCCCCTCTGTAGCCCCATAGTAGGCGCGCGTGACATTCTCGTTCATACTCTGAGACCATCTCATGCGACGCACTACACCACCGGCAGCGGGAGCTGTAGGCGGGGCGGAATGCCCCGCGAGCCCCAAGCGTGCCGGCAGCGGTGGCCGTCCGCGTCGCGCAGGTGTTTGTGGCGGCGGTGGCGGCGGCCCGCTTTTGTCACTGGATCCGTCTGTGTCGGGCGCTGTTTCGATGTCGATGCCGCCCGGCGACGAAGTGGACGAAGAAGATGACGAGGCGGGTGAGGGTGGTGGTCGTGCGTGGGTAGTACCCGCTCTTGTTTTACTCCTTGTTATCATGCTTTTAAATGTACGTGTTTCGCCGAAATTTATTTGAGTACTAGCTGTCAACTGTCTATTTGTGATTGTGACCCGTCGTTATATTTACAGGCAATAACTGTAGCAACCTTCATATTGCCTTTGTTTTTTGGGTTCACTTCGTGGTAAATAAGACCAAATAGAGGCAAAAACACGTATAAAAAGAAATATTTAGCAAAATAAATTAACAAGGCGTGTGTCAGTGTCAGCGGTTTTTTTTTTTTTTTTTTTATTATTCACTTTATTTCATTAATTTCTTAGATTAGGTTTTTATAATATTTTTACAAAAGTAAAATATAAAATACATCTAAAACATACAAAAACAATAAAAACATTATAAAAAACCTAACCTAGGGTGCCGCCGGCAACGGAGCAAGGCCCAGGCTGCCGGTGGTTAGGGCCGCAGAGAGAGGAACCTTCGGACAATGCGCGCCGTGTCCAGGATAACCGCCTTCTGAATCTGACCCTTGATCCAACCACAACCCCGTAGCGAAAGTCTCTCTAGATGTTGGTCGAGACTCTTCGCTATGAGACCGTTCGCAGAAACAACTATCGGTACAATGATCGCCGAATCAACCTCCCACATGGCGGTTACCTCGTGAGCCAAGTCTAGGTACTTGCTGGACTTGTCCTTCTCGGCCTTCATGAGGTTCTCGTCACATGGGACGGTGATGTCGACGAGTATGGCCCGGCGTTGCGGTCGATCTATTACCACGATATCAGGCTTATTGGCTACAATAGTCCTGTCCGTGATAATAGATCGATCCCAATAGAGCGTGGCACGACCATTTTCGAGAACTGGTGCAGGTGTGTACTTGTAGTACGGCACTTCGTGGTCCACAAGACCATATAGGAGAGCAAGCTGCTGGTGTATAATCCTGGCTACGAGGTTATGTCTGTGCAAGTACTCGCCGTTAGCAAGATGAGAACAACCGGAGATAATATGCCTGAGTGACTCTCCGGGACGGCGGCATGCCCGACAAATGTCGACCGTACCGTCCTTCAGGATATATTTCCGGTAGTTATTCGTCATGATAACTTCGTCCGCAATTGCACAGGCAAAACCTTCGGTTTCTCCGAAGAGGTCCCCGAATCGTAACCAGTTCACCGACGCGAGCAGGTCTACGTCGGGTCCCGTGAGGGCCCTGTAGAACCGCCCGTGTAGCTCCTTGCTCTTCCATACCGCCCTGCGATCCTCGGTGCTTAGCACCACAGGTTTGCGCCAGTTCTCGTTTGCCAAGGAGAGCGGCGTGAGACCCTTATCTACTGCCACCACATCACGATGCATCCCACACTCGTTGTTAAGGAAATAATTCCTGAGATTGTACACCTCACGGTTGTGGAGATTTTTGGCGTTTAAAAAGCCCCGACCTCCACACTTCCGTGGGATGTACAATCTCATAACAGACGAGCGTGGGTGAAGCATACGGTGTGTGGTGAGCAATAGACGGACTCTCCGATCCAGGGCATCCAGCTCGGTCTGTGTCCACCTTAGTATGCCAAAGGAGTATGTGAGTAGGGGCATTACCCAGGCATTGAAGGCGCGCACCTTGTTGCCACCTGACAGAAGACTATTAAGTACTTTTGTCAGCCGACCGAAGAAGCGCTCCTTCAACGCCTGTTTAATACCCACATCCTCAATGCCCAAAGACTGTGACATACCAAGGTATTTGTAGGTTTCTGATTCAGAGATAGATCTGAACGTCATTGTCTCAGAAAGCTGTAGATTTGTTGAATTTACTACTTTCCCCCGCTGTACATGCATAACCGCACATTTATCAACACCAAACTCCATCTTGATGGAACTACTGAACACTTCAGTGGTCTTCAGTAGTTCCAACAAGTCTTGGTTATTTGGTGCAAATAATTTGAGATCGTCCATGTACAGCAGGTGAGATATGACTTCACCCTCTCTCCGAAGCCGGCAACCTAGCCCCGAATCCTTCAGCAGATTGCTGAGCGGATTTATTATTATTATTATTATTATTTTGTTGCAACATTATATTCTAACCTCATAATTGCAGTTAATTATTTGAGCAATAGGTACCTATAATAGGTAAACTTAAAACTATGCCAAATTAAAATTTTAATTCCAATAGGAGACATGACTTTTCAGAGTATGTAGGAACTATATCTCTTGTAACTTTGATATTCAATGCATATATTCCGGCTTAATATACCTGTTTAAGCAGTATGTCCAGCATAAGTATACAGCAGGTAAGGTTCTGCGGCCGCAGCGAATCTTCCTTCTCTTTCGTATCCTTCTCGTTCATCTCTGGACACTCAGGGTCCTCCTTACTCTTGCTGCCAGCTAAAATAAAAAACGTTGGATGAAACGTGACATAACATCAATAAGTTGAATACAATGTTGAGGCAGTTACATGAATATAAACATTGGGGACACGCATAAATCTACATCGCATAGCAAACTCCTAAATTGTACATACCCGTAGGAGGCTTGAATATCTTTTCGGGAAGATTGATGACGCAATGGCTGAACAAATCGAACAATTGCGACAGTGGGATTTTCACTTCCAACAGCGAGATAGTCTGCGAATAAAGTAAAAATTTACTAATCTAACTTGACACTATTACAAGAATCCTGGTCATGGCACCCAATCCACACAAGTTGCGCGGTACGGAAAGGTAAGGTGTTTTATTCAGTATAAAAAGTTTTCGTAAGTAACGTATTTGCATATACCTTCTAAATCGAAGTCGGTCTGTTTCTATATTAGTAACTAAATAGCGACTGAGGTATGTATAAAATAAGCTTGAAATTATATCTAACGTTTTAAGAGCAACGTTATGTATATAGTCCGAAAGATAAACTTGCTGAAGTAGACTCAACATCTTCTAAACCACCGATACGAGTATTTTACCTGAAACCACTCCAACACAGGTAGCAACGTCTCGGGTGAGGGAGTGTCACTGACGCGCAGTACAGCGAAATTGTAAAGGTTCCGCTCGTCTAAGCCCAGCATAGCACCATCTGGCTCCAGGATCTTGGCAACAGGTACTTTCAACTCGATTAGCTCCTAAAAAAGTAAACGACTAATGACTCCTTAGGTTTTTTACTCAAGCGCTAACCGATAGCACTTTTGTAACTTTCAACAATTTTTTTAAATATTTTTTTTTTGCAAACAATTAGAAGCGACCATTGCCTTCTATAACTATATGCTACCAAAATACGCACCCAGAATTTTAAATTATTAATGAACCACAAGTCATAGAACGAAGGGTACACTACAAAGAAGTTCCACAGCTTATTTATTTATTACCTTTTCGGGAACGTCGGAGCATATAGCTTCCATCCATGCGGGCATAATGTAGTCCCAGATGGACTGCGTGACGATTCCATACGGAATCAAACAGTAGAGCCTGCAATGAACAGAATTAATTTAATAGGTATTCAGTATCAGATGAGTGCTAGTCCAGATGAGTACTCTAGTTTGTTTTAGCAGGCATGCTACGAGCGCTGGTGGCCTGGCAGTAAAACGTCAGACTTTCAATCCGAAGGTCGCGGGTTCAAACCCCGGGTCGTACACACACACACACAGCCAGTACCCACAGTCAGCTGCAGAGAAAGACCCCCCCCCCTGCGTACAAACTTTGTATGCAGCGTGGCCCCTTTTCTCTGCAGCTGACCGTACCTCTGAGTTTTTCGGAACTTATGTACGAAATATCATTTGATGCTTTTCGGTGAGGGAAAACATCGTTAGGAGACCGGATCTAATCCCAACAAGGCCTAGTTTCCCCTCTAGGTTGAAAGGTCAGGATGGCAGTCGCTTTCGTAAAAACAAGTGCCTACGCACATTCCTGGGATTAGGTTGCCGAGCGAACCCCAGGGTCAATAGAGCAAAAAGCTGGGACAAACGCTAGGAGGAAGAAGCCACGAGCACGGCACGGTGGGACGCCGCGATGTCACGTTATAATGACAACTGACCTGTTCAGACCGTCCTTGAGGTGGTGGGTCTTGGTGGCCAGGTTGTCCCAGTGGCCGGCTTGGCGCATGTAGTGTGGCGGGTGCGGCAGCAGGCACGCCACGAGCACGGTACGGTGGGACGCCGCGATGTCACATGACAACTGACCTGTTCAGACCGTCCTTGAGGTGGTGGGTGTTGGTGGCCAGGTTGTCCCAGTGGCCAGCTTGGCGCATGTAGTGTGGCGGGTGCGGCAGCAGGCACGCCACGAGCACGGTACGGTGGGACGCCGCGATGTCACGTTATAATGACAACTGACCTGTTTAGACCGTCCTTGAGGTGGTGGGTCTTGGTGGCCAGGTTGTCCCAGTGGCCGGCTTGGCGCATGTAGTGTGGCGGGTGCGGCAGCAGGCACGCCACGAGCACGGCACGGTGGGACGCCGCGATGTCACGTTATAATGACAACTGACCTGTTTAGACCGTCCTTGAGGTGGTGGGTCTTGGTGGCCAGGTTGTCCCAGTGGCCGGCTTGGCGCATGTAGTGTGGCGGGTGCGGCAGCAGGCACGCCACGAGCACGGCACGGTGGGACGCCGCGATGTCACGTAATAATGACAACTGACCTGTTTAGACCGTCCTTGAGGTGGTGGGTCTTGGTGGCCAGGTTGTCCCAGTGGCCGGCTTGGCGCATGTAGTGTGGCGGGTGCGGCAGCAGGCACGCCACGAGCACGGCACGGTGGGACGCCGCGATGTCACGTAATAATGACAACTGACCTGTTTAGACCGTCCTTGAGGTGGTGGGTCTTGGTGGCCAGGTTGTCCCAGTGGCCGGCTTGGCGCATGTAGTGTGGCGGGTGCGGCAGCAGGCACGCCATAAGCACGGCACGGTGGGACGCCGCGATGTCACGTTATAATGACAACTGACCTGTTTAGACCGTCCTTGAGGTGGTGGGTCTTGGTGGCCAGGTTGTCCCAGTGGCCGGCTTGGCGCATGTAGTGTGGCGGGTGCGGCAGCAGGCACGCCACGAGCACGGCACGGTGGGACGCCGCGATGTCACGTTATAATGACAACTGACCTGTTTAGACCGTCCTTGAGGTGGTGGGTCTTGGTGGCCAGGTTGTCCCAGTGGCCGGCTTGGCGCATGTAGTGTGGCGGGTGCGGCAGCAGGCACGCCATGAGCACGGCACGGTGGGACGCCGCGATGTCACGTTATAATGACAACTGACCTGTTTAGACCGTCCTTGAGGTGGTGGGTCTTGGTGGCCAGGTTGTCCCAGTGGCCGGCTTGGCGCATGTAGTGTGGCGGGTGCGGCAGCAGGCACGCCACGAGCACGGCACGGTGGGACGCCGCGATGTCACGTAATAATGACAACTGACCTGTTTAGACCGTCCTTGAGGTGGTGGGTCTTGGTGGCCAGGTTGTCCCAGTGGCCGGCTTGGCGCATGTAGTGTGGCGGGTGCGGCAGCAGGCACGCCACGAGCACGGCACGGTGGGACGCCGCGATGTCTCGGAGCCAGGGGCACACGTGCTCGTTCTTTAGCTTTTCCACCAAGTTTGCTAGCTCTCCTGTAAAGTCAAAAATAAAACGGTGACACTTACAAAAATTTATATTTAGAGAGCAGGTCCTTTCCATCAATACTTACACCTCCAAAACTTTGGATTAAAAATGGACTGTATTCTTAATGCATTGGCAATGCAAAACTGCCACGTTTTATCGGAATCCTTTAAATGGTTTTTAATCTTTTAACCACCGTATCGTAGCGTCGGTTAAAGTTGGTAAGGGAAAACAAAATCAAACTAAGTAATAAATACAAATCAGTGTTACCCGTATAAGAGAAGGAGGTGACGTGGAACCAGTGGAACAACACGGAGAGCAGACGCCCCAGGATCTCGTCCGGCGTGTCGGGGTTGGGCGTGCAAAGTCCCACCATCAACCATACGCCATACCTATAGAAAAGATTTTTCAAACGACTTCAAGATTTCGAAGGGAGGTTGTCAATTCGTTTCTTTGTTTATGCAAACATTTTTTATGTATGTTCACCGATTATTCGAAGACGGCTGAACCGATTTGGAAAATTCTTTTTTTGTTTGAAAGAGTATACTTCACAGTTTGTAACAAGGTCAGGATCTGATGATGGGATCCTGGAGAAATCAAGGGATCTCTTTAACTATTATAGGCACACCTATAGTAATTTGAGTATTTTTTACAGGAGCACGAGCATTTGCTTTTGGAAATGTGGAGGCTAAGTGTTAAAAAGTTAAAATTATTATAATACGACGTTTTAAGCATACGGCCCGCCTGGTGGTAAGCAGCTACCATAATCTATTAATTTGCTTTATAGGGATCAAAATAAAATAAACAATTTTTTTTATGTAGTTAAATTGCAGAAAAAAATAATTTTAGGGGGAGCGCTCACAAATTTTTTTCACATAATATCAACATGTTGCACATCAATCGATAGGTCTTTAAAAATAACATCGCGGTTTCTTTAAACATTTTGTGATTAAGGAAATACTTTCAGAAATAATCGCTCCGAAAGTCAGAAAAATTGTGTCCCCCCCCCCCCTGTAACTTTTGAACCGTAAGTCCAAAAAATATTTATAAATTTGAGAAGATGCGCCTTACTTTGAAGATCACATACTTTCTACGAAAAATGTTTTGAACATTATCGGTTCAGCCATTTTTGAGTTATCTCCAAAAAACTTCTTCAGATACGACCTTTTGGTATTAGTTTGGTTCTTATTCCATTGATGGTACGAAACCCTCCATTATCCGTGGTCCAACACGTACTTGGCCGGTTTTTTATTTATTTTTAACTTGCCAATTATTCGAAAACGGCTAGACCGATTTGGAAAATGCTTTTTTTGTTTGAAACCACAAGGAAACTCTTCAAATATTATAGGCACACCTTGGTGCTTTGAGTATTTTTACAGTAGCGCGAGTATTTGGTCTTGTAAAAGTGGAGTAGTCTAAGTGAAGCCTGTTCTTTTTTCTTTAAAATTATTGTTTTTGTAGGTAGTTGGGACAGAAAAGGCCTTTATAATATAACACTCACCTGCCGAGAAGCTGGCGATCTTCGATAGATATGGGGTCGGGAAGGTCAACGCTAAGCGGAGGCTTAAGCTGATCCGATGAGCTGTCCGGATCCTCCATATTTATCGGCTTAGCTTCTTTGAGCAGGCTGCCAAATACAGTATTTATTTAATACTGGGATAATACTCTGTTACTAAAAATACTAGGATTGTATAAAAACGCGATACACATGTGTATCGTCAGAATTCTTTAGAAGGATTGTTACAAGTAAAAAGTAAAATATAATCATAAGCAGTTGTTTTACTAAACTTATATAGATGTCACATACAAAGAAAAGTGACCAAGGCCTCCGGTGCCCAGGGCTGGGATCGAACCAGCATCTTCTGCATTCGCGGCAGAATATTATCAAAATATTTGTTAAAATAATTTGGTTTCTTCAGTTGTTTTACTTTCGAATTTTTAACCCAAAAAAGATCCAAAATAGGCTGTCAAATATGTGCAAAAATTGCACGACAGGCCTTATACCAAAGTAAATGTTTAAAAGATGCCATAATTATAGTACATTGTTGTAGAGGCTTGAAAGTAAGCTATAGGTGGATCGAGTTAGTTCGAGGGCCGACCCGCCAGGGGAGGCCCTCGAAGATACGAGTCCACCTATAGCGCTTTCGGCCGAGATATTACATAGTGCTTTTCACGACTACTGTGAGGAAATTAAAAAAAACATTTGTCATAATAATATAAATGCTTTAATAGAATATCCAATTCAGTATTCCATTCCCGCCTTTTTACTTTTTATTTCACTTTCAAGAAGCGTTTTTCTGTTGTTTGTTTCAAACCGACTCATTACTTAGAGGCGTTTTTGATAGAAAACCACAAACGGCTAAAAAAGTAAAAACGCCTTAAGGGTGAATAAATGGTTTTGACGTTTCTTTTTTTTAACAACAGGTAGTTGGCCCGATAAACAACCTTATTTTATCTTTTGAAACATAAAGTTGTGCCAAAAAAAGACCTTTTAATGTTTTTAATGAATGCAATGACATAACTGGACAATTTACTTTCCAACTAATGACATTTCATCGCTACAATAACATTGCTGTAGTGGTGGTTCAGGTGCTACAGCAAATGCTTACTTTTCAGCTTGGATTTTGACCATCTTTTGTCACATTTCCGAACAGTAGCGTGAAAAAACTATACCTGATGATAGCTTCCACAAGGTTGGTCTGCATATCGGAGTCCATGTGCCAAGCGGGTGGGAGTCTTGTATGAACCACGTGGTCTCCTCCGCGGCGACTGTTGTGGCGGTTACCGTGGCATTGCTGGCAGTACCTGTACAAAAGGCCGTTGAGGTACACGTAAGAAATTCCACTTGTTATCAACGCACTTCAAGATTTCGAAGGAGGTTATCAATTCGTCGGGATCTTTGTTTATGCTATTTTTTTTTATGTATGTCCACCGATTGTTCGAAGACGGCTGGACCGCGATTTGGAAAATATTTTTTTTGTTTGAAAGAGTACTTCACAGTTGGTCCAGTGGTAACCAGGTCAGGATCTGATGATGGGATCCTGGAGAAATCGACGGAACTCTTCAACTATTATAGGCACACTTATAGTGATTTGAGTATTTTTTACAGCAGCTCGAGTTTTCGCTTTTGTAAAGGTGGAGGCTAAGTGATGTCGGTTCTTTTTTGTTTAAAATTATTTTATCTAAAAATTAGCATTACCTTATTGGATGCATTCCATTGTAATTGGCACATTCGTTCGAAAAACAGATGGAGTAGGCCGATTTGTCCGAGGAGCGGCAGTTCTGGAGACGAATAATAATGTTAAACTTATATAGATGTCATATACAAAGGAAAAAGTGATCTAGGCCTGTGCCCAGGGCTGGGATCGAACCAGCGTCTTCTGCATTCGCGGCAGAGGCCAAGTGGTAAAGGCGTCTGCCGCGAATGCAGAAGACGCTGGTTCGATCCCAGCCCTGGGCACCGGAGGCCTAGGTCACTTTTTCCTTTGTATATGACATCTATATAAGTTTATGATTTATATAGTAGTGTGTCTACTTAAAAATAAACAAATCAAAATATTTATTAAAAATAATTTGATTTGTTCTTTAGTTGAATAATAATGTTGTTATGACTAATACGACTTGTTTGCTAAACACAAATGGATAGCCTAAATAGAAAAAATAAGAATCCTACCTTATTCTCGCAAACCATAGAAACTTGTTGTTGAGGATGTAAGATGTCCAGGAAGGTCTGATTGGGATGCTCTCTGAAAAAAAACAAGATTGTACCCCTATACTTGCATTTAAAATCACCGATGCTTTTTATCTCATTAACACATTGGCTGCATATATGGAGCGACATAGTACAGTCATAGTCGCTAGAAAACATGCTCTCACTGCTTGGGACCTAATGGGATGGTGCGTAGCTGACGTCATAATCGTTAACGCTCCGTATCGTGGTACCACTAGTACCTCTCTCTATCACTCTTACATATTTGTGCGACAGCGAAATGCGTTTCGTTTGCTACGGAGCTTTAACGATGGGCACGTTGGCTACGCACCCAGCCCAAGTAACAAAAGCTTCTATAACTAAGGCCTTTTATCACCAATCAGTGATATAGTAGGCCTATAATGGTAACCATTGTGACTGCTTGTACTATAAAGGTTTTTAATAGCGTTTTGGTTCTATAAATTAAAGAGCAATTTAGTTCTATAAGTTTGCTCTTAGAACGCTTAAAGGACCATAAAAAAGAATCTTTAAAGTGTTGCACTGTAATAGATTTGCAAAAAGCGATTATAGTACTATTTAATACTATAGGCACTTTACTGACACTTTTATGTACCTATTATGCACTAATAATGCGTCGAATTAACTTTTATAGTACTAGTATTGTAACAGTATCGCAAACACTATTACAGGATCAATCTTCACTATAAAAGGACTTTGCACGACCATTACATAACGTTTTAGCTTTTTAAATGCTCCCTCAACATCGCTATATGGCTACCCAAATCCATTAAAATATGGCTGCCGTTTTCTAAAAGTGATAGCACATTAGCAGCACGACTGGAGTCCATGTGCACTATAGCAGCCATAGTCGGGACAAGTCCTAATTTTATTAATTAAAATTTAATTAAAACAGTAAAATTATGAAGGCGCATTGTCAAATTTGAAATCAGCGTAATGATTTTGTCAATACAATTATTTTCGCAAGTGCACGTACCGGCAGAATTACGGTTCACGAATGTTTTTTAGTATGTACCTTTATATGTCACTTTAAGGAACTAAAGGGACATGGCGAATGAGTTACAAATATATTTGTTTAATTTCTTGTGAAATAACCTCACGACGACGACAGCACACAACACGAGGCTTTTGGTGATAAAAAAGATCACTGGAATCGTTTACGGCGCAAATTAGCACTATAAACATGTTTTGGTTACTTTAATAGTTCATAATTGTGACATAAACATTGCAGACATTTCACTTATAGAGCTGATTTATCACAGTGAGATCCTTTATGTAATGTTTACAGAATAAATCAGTGATAAAACTAGGGCCTATTTGGGGTTAGGTAAAGGTTTACGACACCGTTATAGTGCTAATTAGTGAATTAGCACGTTCTAAAATGTTCTCAGGACCTTTATAGTGCCAAATTTTGCTAATTGGGAGGGGCCCTAGCTAAGATGACAATCGTTTATCGATAACGGCAACCGAAAAATAAAAAATATGTATCATCGGAATAACAGGTGCGAATAAAAAGTCATGTGATTATTTCCATACAAGGTGTTACGTACAGCGACATCTATCGGCAAATTAAGTAAACTATTGCGCGCGAGCTTAAAGTATGGAAGATGATTTTTATGGGATAATTCTTTATTGCGTGAACCGATTTTCACCGTTTTTACTTTATTTGAAAGCACAGCATTTCATTGTGATTTTGTAGAAATTACAGGTACAATAAACACCTGATTATACGGTTAAATTACAAACTTAGTTCAGAAATTATTTTGTATTTTTTTTTCAAAAACTATTCAACCTACCAAGTTGAAAATAATTTTCCTAGAAAGTTTTTATAAAGTTCTACTTTTAAGAGAACAAACCTGTGTATCTCGTTGGCGCACTCGATACAGAGATACAGTGGTGGAGGACTGTCGCTGGCAAAGGTGACGCTGATGCAGTGGTCCAGGCACATCTTGGCTGCTTCGGCGGTGCCGTTGCTTGGACACATGTCGCGCTGGCACGCGAATGGAACCAGGTCATCTGTGTATCAGAAAAAAACGTATTATATCTAATAAAGTAATCTGTTCAATCCTAAAGTATGATAGATCACTAGATTTATATCACGCAGAGCACGTCCTTGCTGTACTAAGATGCTCTCGAGTGACATGCCCGTAGGTCATACAAGGCGACCGAAACGCGCGCCCCATCTGCCGTACGCTACCACACAGCACGTCCGCATACTAACATACAAGAACAGGCAATAGAGAACATGCGTGAAAAATATTTAATTGAATTTATTGCATAAACACGTTCAACAACCCCAAATTAATATAAATATGTGGAAATCCGTAATAATTTTTAAGTTTTTTAAAGATTTTGCGGTTTAAAAACGTAAAATTTTAGGCATTTTGTTTATACCTCAAATGTATTTTCCAAACTTCAGTTCGATTACTTATGTTCTACCAAGAAAAAAAATGTATGACAACTATATAGCTAAACGCATTTTTTCTTCCCTAAAATTACAAAAATCTTCCAAAAACTTGTTCCTTCCAAACAGTTTTCTGTAACTTTGTGGTCGGTGACGTCACAAACCTCACACTTTTTGTATGGGGCGTTTTGACGCGCGGCGCAGACGCCTAACGTATTTTCACATTTTTGACGTTTCAGGGCTATCATAGATAGTAGGTTTATTAGAGACATTTGAATCTATAGGGAAATATAATCAAATGACGTCTTCCAAAAATCATGCATATTCCTAATTTACTTGAGAACTTGCAGCGCAGCCCTTTGTTGTTGAACAGCTTGGTATCGAACGGCGGCCAGTAGTAAAACAGCAGCTTGGCGGCAGACCCACGCGCGTCCCACGTGCCGTACGCTCTCACGCAGAGCACGTCACGGTGCTGACATACAAATATACGCAACTTACTTGAGAACTTGCAGAGCAGTCCCTTCCTGTCGAACAGCTTGGCGTCGAACGGCGGCCAGTAGTAGAACAGTAGCTTAGCGGCCGAGACGCGCGCGCCCCACGTGCCGTACGCTATCACGCAGAGTACATCCTTCACTACGGTGCTCTTTCGCGACATCAGACATTCTAGGAGCTGGCAGTGGTGTGCTAGAACCAATCAAGAGAATTAGAGTTGCCTGCTTAGCTGACCTAATTAAATAAAGTAGGGCGCCAGGAGTAAGAGATTGTAGTATAAGACGAAAAATAAATCATACATCGGTAAAGAAGCATTGGGTATATCTCACTTCCACGCCCCAAGCTTACGTTTTTCCTAACTATTTTTAGGGTTCCGTAGCCAAAATGGCAAAAACGGAACCCTTATAGTTTCGTCATGTCCGTCTGTCCGTCCGTCCGTCCGTATGTCACAACCATTTTACTCGGAAACTATAAGGCTCTTCTTAATAAAATTTAAACACAAGGTGTATTTTGTATACCGCTACTTAGTTATGTAAGTAGTTAAATTACAGAAAAAAAAAATAGGGGGGGGCGCTCCACACCCTACATGTAACTTTTCAAAATATATTTTTTTACCCAATATCAATGTATTGAATATCAATCGATAAGTCTTTAAAAATAAAATTGAGGTTTCTTTGAACATTTTGTGATTAAGTAAATATTTTCCAAAATAATCGCCTTGAAAGTTAGAAAAATTGTGTGTGTGTGTGTGTGTGTGTGTGTGTGTCCCTGTAACTTTTGAACCGTGAGTCCAAAAAAAATAAAAAAAAATAAAGAAGATGCGCCTTATCACTAGAGAGCGGATTTGAAGTAGCGATCTCAATATTAATATGGATATGACTGGCATATTTTATTATTTTTTCTACAAACAAAAATAATGTAACTTATCGTAATAAAAAAGTAAAAACCTTGTATAAAAACTCTTTTATTTAGAATAAAATACTTTTCTTTAAATGTTGTTTGTTGCAAAAATAACATTCATTTTATCAAATTATTTAGCTAAGATTGCGGTGTGCGGTGTAATAATAATAGACTGTAAGACCTTATATAAACAACATTACATGTATTTAACAAATTGCACTAGTCATATCCATATTCATATTGAGATCGCTACTTCAAATCCGCTCTCTACTTATCACATACTTTCTACGAAAATTATTTTGAACATTATCGGTTCAGCCATTTTTGAGTTATCTCCAAAAAACTTTTTCCAAAGGCATCAGATACGACCTTTTGGTATTAGTTTGGTTCTTATTCCATTGAAGGTACGGAACCCTCCATTATGCGTGGTCCGACACGCACTTTGACGTTTTTTATTTATTATGCAAGATACCTTGCAGGAATATTAGGAATATACCTGGATTGTTGGAATGTTGGAACACCATCATGATGATAGCTGCAACGGATTGTGATGCCTGACTTTCTTCCTCTTGCCCGGAGTACTTGCGTGCTGAAAGAAGATAAATTAATCACGTCAAAAGTATATTATAAAGAAAACCAAAAAATGAGTTCTATCTTTACAGAGGCTTCAACTCACTGATGGTAAACGGCAGTATGTAATAGCAGAGCAAGTGCAGTATCTCTTGGTGCAAGGACACCGGCAGAACTGCGACGCAGTACGCAACCAGGTAAGGCAGGTTGTCGATCATGTCGTACTCTAGGAAGGGCAGCAGGCAGCCCAGACATTGGAGAACTGCTTGACCGAATGCTGAAACAGAAAACATCCATAATTATTAACGATAATAATTGTATGCTGACATAAGGTTACAAGTCTACTTAAACAAACAATTGGAACACTGGGTTTATAATCTAAACGAAAAGTCTCAATTGAGTCCACATCTATAGGTAACTACTAACTTGCTGACCCTATTAACAAGGTGGCGGACTCATCCCCTTTAGTCCAAGTATAGCTATTAGCGATTATTTTGAAGGGAGACCGATACCGGCGTCGTACTTAGCATTCCTGACCTACGTATTGTAAGCTGTGAGATTAGTTCGGGCTCAACTTTGTCTTGAGGGTTGACCGATAGTCGCATACCTTGCATGCCGTACTGCAGATGAGGAGCAGAGTCCACCAGTTGCGAGATGGCGTTGAACAACCCCTTGTAATCCAGGTTGGGATACAGGAACATGCGGTCAGCGTCGTTGTCTGCATCTCGGATCATCTCGAGTGGAGACCGGGGCACATCTTTTAGCACGCCTGGAGTTAAATAATGTTGAAAATAATGGATCTTAAAAGCATTCTGCATTCAAATTCGAAATGTTAATTTAGACGAAACGAGTGCTTATATGGTTAAGCGGAACATGATTTTTTGGCAAAGCTAAAGATTGGTGCACCTTCCGGGGTTTGTTCATTTTAATAAGCGTTGTTGCTTCTGTTTGTGTCGTATTTACTATTAATTATTGAGTATTAGGTATTAATGCATTGAATGAAGTCTTTTGACACCGGCTATGGACCTGTATGTTTCTTAGCGTAAGCTACGGGAATCATTTTACTCTTTGCCAATGTTTATGGCATTATATAAAATGGGGATGAGCAAATTGGTACACAGAGACTTAGGAAGTATTCTTCGTACCTATAACGCTATAGTTTTTAACTGGTGGTCCACGGACCACTGGTGGTCTCTTGAATGACATAAAATGGTCCGCGAATTTATGAACCATTGTTGACTTTGTTCGGCAAAGTATTTATTTCGAAAAGGTGTAAGGTCCCTGCGGAAAAAGAAATGTTTTGGGGGATCCTACTAGTTACTGTATGTTTAAGACTGGTAAGTATATCATATTGTTCCGGCTCAAACGTGACACGATAGGCGATATCGTCCGGCAAGGACTGCTTGCTTTGCAACAACAGCTGCTGAAAGGGCAGAGCCTATCTTACTGGGAGAATCAACTTTTAAAATGTTGTTTACTCTGTACTCGTTGGGACATCTTCATATTTTTTCATAGAAAATGTTTGGTTGTCTATTATTACTGGTTGGTTTAAGTAAGGTTACTTACTAAGTAGCGTCTGTGAGAAGTACTTGACGGTGTTAGCGATGTCCGTCCCCGATGGCAGTGGCTGTATGTTGTGCATCAGCCGCAGCTGGCAGTCGTACAGGCTGCGAATCTTTGCTGTAACTGCCATTGCACAATCGTCCTTATTACAAGCACCGTTGATTGATAATGATGGTGACGTCGCCAGTTGTAAACAATTTGGTATATTTTATTTTAAAAAAATTGAAGGAACACACTTAGATAGGATAGCTATTTGAAACATCTTTTGCACAAGACATTATTGACTATAGGGCTGATTCAGAATAATATGTTCTGGAATAATTTTCCAACATTCAATCAATGGTATATATTGATTTGTTTTAAAAAAAAAGTATGTAAAAAAAGCAAGTGGTTCTACCAGTGAATTTAGAAAAAGTACTTACCTAAGTAATCTTTAATTAAAAACCTTGACAAAGGTAACAAGTACCTGCCCCACCTAACTACATATTTTGATGAGAACAAAAATATACAGCATAATCAACGTTTAATTTATTACCATTACACAAATAACATTTTAACATTGTTTTTAGGAGTACCTACACAAAATACAAACATACAAAATATTTATACTTGAAGACATCTAACAGATATGCATTAATAGTGAAAACTTCAAACAGGAAATCTCCACAGTCAATATGTGGAAAGTAAATATACAACAGATTCTAGAGGATGAAAGCTGTAGTTAACAGATTGAGCATTCCATTACTGACTTATTTAGAATATTGAAATAATTTATTTATGTAGACACTTTTCAATATTTAATAATTATATTAATTATCTATAGCGGATAAAACCAATGCGACTTATACTCACATCATAGTTTGACAGAACTATTAATATAGCTAAAACCTGTTCTTCACAACCATCATAGCCTCATGTAAGGGATGCAGCTATGCGACGGAACGAAATAGCAATATTGTTTGCTCCTAACACATAGCTGCATCCCCATCATGGCCCATGGTGAAGAGCAGCCATACAATCAGTGTCACGCAGCAGCACTAGTGTTCTATTCAAGTACTAAGGGATTAAATCTGGTTGAATCAGTAAAGGAATGCTGGAGCTACTAGCTAGACCTACGTGGAAGAAAGGTGAGCCACACACACAGGGATAGTTTAGATAATAATTTAGACGCACAAAGTACAAGGTAATGGCTAGCTAGACATTGATCAAATCATTCATTATATCAATGTAGAGAACTGTTGGATGAGGGCTACACACAAGCTCTTTTTGTGTAGATCCTAGGAGGAGAGAGATGTACAGAAATCAATATATGTATTTTTGGCTAATATCAGGGTTTGAAAGGATAATTATCAATTACAGTTATCTTATGTTACAAGTTAGTTATCTGGATAATTATCACGATAATTGTTAAGATTTTTGATAGTCTGATAATTGTTTATTTGATAATGACCTAAAATTTGGAAATGTGGAATGCACATATTAAAAATCATGTGTGAATTCAAATATTATTAGTTGAACAATAAAAGAAAATAAATAAAGCATCATTGATACCTGGGATGATCATCCAAGACCTTAAATATCTTGATAATTTCAAACCCAGCCAGACTAATACTAAAGTTATTTCAGCTAAGATGGAAATAAGATAGCATTAGCTTGTTATTTATTCTAATGTTAACCTTATGCCAGCCTGGTAACAGACATAAATAACAAATAAACATAAAAAAAATCCATTTAATATCATAATTAGAGGGCGGAGTACCGGTGGCAAATTTCACACAAAAGGTATGGAGTCGTTTTTATAATTATTATTTTAGGCTTGAATAATAAAATTATTCATTTACCTAATGTACTTAGTATGGTACCTACTCGTAAATTGGAAGTAAGTACTTAACATTTATTTTCATAAATCGATTTCAGGAACACCTAAATGTTATGTCGTAAATGTTTTGGGTTATTTTTCAATTTATTTTAACAAAGTCACCATTCATCGATATAATATTTTTTACCATATGCAACCTTTCTTTTCAAAAAGTTACTAATTTACAAATTTATGAGACATTTAGAAACTAATTATTTGACATTGTCAATTTATACAGCTGCTTTACATCTATATTATCTGAATTATTATTGCGTCGGCTAAATATTTAAAACCGAAAAATATCAAGATGAATAAGCCATGTGAAGCAACAATTCTGCGGATGATAGAACCGTACGAAAATCTTATATATAATGAAGAAGAATGTAGCATTCACTGTATTTCTTGCTCAGTGGATTTAAAGCAGTTGAAAAAATATAATGTCGAAAACCACGTTAACAGTAAACAACACCAAATTAACTGTGGAAACCAAAATGGCACCTTTGCCTATGATTTATGCGTTTTCCTTATAGCGTGTAACATCCCATGGAAAAGAGTTAACCATCCAGAATATAAAAAGTTCTTTGGAAAATACTTAGATAAAGGCGTAAAACTTCCCGAAGAAAGTGTTTTGAGAAAATACTATCTTACCAGAATATACAATGCGACCGTCAAGCAAATACGAAATACATTTTTAGATTCCAATTTATGGCTTGCGGTGGATGAGACTCTTGATAATTTCGGTAATTGCGTAGTAAATGTAATTATAAAATCACTTGATGATGCTTCACAAAGGCCATATTTGTTAGCGTGTAAAGTCGTTAGTACTGTAAACGCGAACTTAATTGCAGCGGTGGTTGACGAAAGCTTGAATTTTTTGTGGGAGGATAATTTTACAGATAATATGAACAAATTTTTAATATTCTGTTAGGATAGCGCAGCGTACATGCTTGCTGCCGGCAAGATTTTGAAGAAAAAGTACACTAAAGTACGACACGTAACTTGTTTCGCTCATGGACTACACAGAGTCGCGGAGCAGATAAGATCTGAACATAAATTGGTCAATTCTTTAATATCTAATGTCAAGAAGATTTTTTTTAAATCACCACACCGCGTCCGATTTTTCAGGGACCATGCGCAGAATGTGCCTTTACCGCCGGAACCCATTATCACTCGTTGGGGCACCTGGTTAAATGCAAGTTTTTACTGTCTATCGTAGTAAAAATTTTGACGTGATTAAAAATGTTGTGATGCAATTGAACAGTAAAGAAGGTATTGCCATTAGAAAAGCCCAGAAGTTGTTTGAAAATGAAAATTTTAAAAACGAGTTAAGCTTTATAAAAAATTGTTACGAAATTATACCTGAATCGATAGAAAAATTAGAATGCACTAAAATTCCGATAGAAGAAAGTTTTCTGGTAATAGATATAGTTAGGAGTATTTTAAGCCTCCAAGGAAGTGAAACCGTGCGAAATAAACTCGAATTGGTTCTAGATAGAAACCCAGATGCTGACGAATTAAGGAATATGATTACAATGGAAAATTATAAACAAGTCCTTAAACATGCAACCATGACATCGGTAGATGTAGAGCGATCGTTTTCCACTCATAAATGGATCTTCAATAAATTAAGAAACCGATTTACTCCGAAAAACCAGGAACATGTGGCCATAGTCCATTCATTTTATAACATGGATACGCACTTAAGTGTAGATTGTGAGGAGGACCTCGAACACATAATTCCAGTCCTCAATTGTAATTGAATGGTCTTGAAAATAATATATCGTTTGGCAGGTATAACTTCTTAGTCTAGTATTTAGTACCTAATGATAATGTTTTGATAAGAAAACATATTATTATGTATTATAGATATTAACAACATATTACATTATATTTGTATGCTCGTAAGATAATTTCTATAAGTTCCTAAAAATTATTATGCAAAATTAATCATTTATTCGTTATTTATTTAATCATAAGAATACTTAGGCGACTCCATACATTTAGTGTGAAATTTGCCACCGGTACTCCGCCCTCTAATCATAATATTCAAGCATTGTTAATAAGTAATAATTTAATCAATGATCATAGCACCCTCTGAAAATTGACATCAAACAGTCAATGTTAACTGACAACACTTCACTACTTCACAGAATGACTTGAATGTATTAGTCACTTAATCTTAATGGAAACATAAACATCCAGTTTGTTGGTAAAAGTGCAGTGACAGAGGGACAACAGATATTTGAAGTAGTTGGGGATGACATACTGTCGGAAACACCTAGTTGCAACAAATCACAACCTATGGTACAATAGGGTGTCCATTATTTTTCTCACTATTATGTAACTTGCCAATATATTCTAAACGTGAGCTAAAAATTCACATCTGAATTTAACGAAAGAAATACAAAATTAAAAAGTACAAGAAACAAAGTAGGTAGGTAAAGTTATATAACCAAATATGTAAATAATATGAATGGGTTTTTAATGACCTGCCATATATATAAAAAAAGTATTTAGGATTGCTTTTTGATATCAATAAATAAAATTCAAATTTTTATTTATATTTTAAGCCACATCTTATAACAAAAAAAAAAATTAAAAAGTAATCTAGCACATGTATACCTAAACACTAAGCTGGAGTGGACACCCTGTTACTAACGGATCGTGCCGGGGTCGTGCTCATCCAACGAAAGCCCCAGCTCACCTTTCGCCCCCGTCGGCTCCGGCCACACTTCACCCACCGTCTGCATTATACACAAAAAGCTTTCTACCTCCTCAAATCTCTGAAAAATAAACGCGACAATGCATGCAAGCTTTATTAGAATGAAAACTTTTTAAAAGGCTCGCTTGTTATAATTATAATACTCACAAGCCGCCGCCCGTGTCCCCATATTTATAAGTTGTATCTTGAAACTGCCCTGCATTGAAATGCCGGACGTGCTCGGTTATCATGAGTTTGGAACGCACAATCAATAACACAGATAACACTACTACAGGTGCAGTTTCCAGCACTCTGGGCGAAAGAGATAAGACCTGGAGGCCAATTCTCGGGCCGTTCGAGATTATCACTCTTCGAGATGATCTCGAAGGACGTAATGTCTATTGAAAATCTCACCAAAATCTCGAAGGGTGCAAAATTTCGTATTCTGGGGCACAATAGACATTAATGTCGAATGGCAATCTCAATGTCTATTACAAAACGCGTTCCGTTTTTCTCGATTATGTTTGTTTTCAATCGAGTTTAAAACATTAAATTAAATTAAATATTTCTTATACCAAAACCAAAAGTGTTATTAATTTACAATAATATAATGCATTGTTATGGTGTGTTAACACGTCAAAACCATCATTCAACATTCAAATGCATCAATGACATCAAAAATATTTAAGTGTTTGCTCGCTAATACACCTACGAGAAATGGAGCGCAAAATCGCGCTTTTTTGATTTGACAGCTTGGCTTGCCAAACGAAAACGTAGTTAGTGGCTCCTTATTACTGGGTTATTTTATTACTTATTAGTTTGTGAAAATAATATGGAAGTTGCAAAAAAAAAAATATCCCTCCGCAGCGCAAAAAGTGCGTCTTATCGCGCTAGTGGAAGCCGATGAGGAACTGCGGCGGGGAAAGTATTCTGCTTCCTTTTCTAAAAAAAGAAGGTGAAAGACGGTGGAGTGTTATCACCGAGGAGCTAAATAGCAGACCCGGCTCCAAGAGGAAGTGGAAGGAGTGGCGTAAGTTAAGATTTTTTGACGTATTATTTCCAGTCTTGCATCAACTGTTTCAACAAAATGCGTTCATATTATATTATTAAGTAATATTTTATTTTAGACATGGCAAGATATGAAGCACATAAAACCTAAAATTAAAATATTGTGTTTTCCATAATCATGTTTGATCAGTGTACAAGTAAGGGCCTAAACATTTTCACAAATGAAACGTCCCGCATTTCAAACGCATTTTCGCGCGACAGTGCGCCTCGTCTTGCGCCCTCCGCATCGTCCGCCAAAACTTGGGCGACGTTTATAACGTTTTCAACTAACTCCATTGCGTAGAGCGACATATTTTAATAAAATATTTATTTTGCGTAGCTTAATTTCACTTTCGGCCTACTACTAACCTCTCGAAATTTCCTGCCAACGCAGATCAAATGTCAAAAAAATCAGTGATAGCACCATCTCGATCGCTACGACCACTCGTTGCATCTCGAACGCTGGGAGTAGAGATATCTCGAGTGTGAGATTTTGAGAATACGCAAATTAGTTTTCGTTCGACATCCGCCATTTTTTTTCGAGATATGTCTAATAGAGATCATCTCGATCGGCCCGAGAATTGGCCTCCTGAATCTAGATTTTCCTTCTCCTCGGGCTATTGATCGATTGAACAGTTTGTTTTTGTTTTGCTCAAGGCGCACATCCCAGTACCACTTTCGCGAGTTTCGCGCAATCGTGCTAAATGTCAACGTCAACTGTCAGTGTCAATTGCGTTTAGTTTACTTGTATGCTTCAATTCAACTAGGAACCCTTATAGTTTCGCCATGTCCGTCTGTTTGTCCGTAACACCGTATGTCTGTCCACGGCCTAGGTCAGTGATCGTTAATACTAGAAAGCTGAAATGGTATGAGTAATAATCACGGCGACAAAACGGTAAAATAAAAACCGAAAAAACTTTTTTTTGGGGTACCTCCCGTACACATGAAGTAGGGGGTGACTTTTTTGCGAGTGTAAGCTAAGCGAGCGGTAAGCTATAGTCTGGCAAACCATTTCTGTCAGTAGAAAAGCGCGGCAAATTTGAAAAATCACTAGTTGGCAACACCTGTCTTTGAATAATTCGAAAATTGTGCATAATTTGTATTTTATCTGTGACATATACATCACATGTAACATTTTTATTTTAAAGAGTTAGCTTGTTGCTGTTTACTTGCGTTTTTAAGTTTCAGGTTGCGTAATTGATTATTTATTAATGTGATATCACTGATATATGCCATCTCCGTTTATTAAATTTACTAACAAAGCTTAGCTAAGATATAAATGTAGGTATAATCAAACTTGCGTGATAAATATGGAATATAGCTTTGAGGTTATGCAGTTTTGTATATAATCATCATTTGAAGTTATTTCTTTCAGTGTATATAAATCGAACAAATCGAATCGAAAACTGGTGCCAAATGAAGTCCAAGAACGTTTGTTGCCTAAGATGGTGCTCAATATTGTCAAATAAAGCGGTAAACATCAGATTTAACAAGCATCAGATTTAGATTTTTATCAAATTATTTTAATGTGTCCCTTCATATACCTAAGCTATGTATAAAATAAATAAACAACAAAATCCCACGTGTGTTTATTAACTACAATACACTTCACACAATAAATATATCTAAAATCCTAAAATAGTCTTATAAACGAATGACAAAAGGAAATCATAATTATAAGAGTATTACTGAGTATATGCATTGCATATTTATTCGTACAGATTATGCCGCTAACGCGATTCCATTCTAAACTGATAAGTTGTATTTTCTGGTAGATATACTCGATTTCCTCGCCGGACTTATGATTTTAACATTAAATTTTTGTTTCCTTGCTGGATTTCAACACTTTCAACCATTGTATTTTGATCGCATGATCTCCACCTCTAATCTTCTGTCCTTCTTATATTTTGGTTATTTTCATTTCTTCGCACCTTCTTATTTATTGATAAGTCATAATTATAGGTACGTATATCAGTTTTCAATGATTTTATCTAATAAATAATGCAGATAAAATTTACAAAAATACCACTAACTAGACTGACGTACGAAAGCCGTGCCAATGCAGCCAACTTGAAAAAAAAAATGTTGGTTCTATATACATTGCTGCTTTTCTATGGATCAATGCTGCTGTTCAATTCGCCCTAGAGTGTTGCTATATTTTTGTTTGAAGTACATTGCTACTGCGTTCGTTGGCTGGCCAGACTATAAATGATAAATTAACGTAATTCTTTTCTTTTTTTCAACTTTCAAGTCTTTTAAAACCTGACCAGAAATATATGATTATTGTCAAGAGGGCGCTATTACTCTCATTTATATGGCAACAGTTCAGTATAATCATAGAGCGTGTTATTCTCTATGGTATGGTGACATCTTGATTTGTTTACCTGTCAGCTCTGATGTTAATTTGAAAATGTTTCACTGCGAAATAGTTTCATTTCCCGAGCGTATTATTTACAGCAGTTTATTATATACACTATTTACAATGTTTCGCTCTTGACTATGGATAATTTTAGGAATTTTTTGTCGTTTATAGTTTAATATTCAACACTTTATTATTATTCAAGTAACCCGCCTCAATGACACTTGACAACAGCAAAGAGAATATAACACTACGGACAACAGTGACAGCCTACAACATGCACTCACACATGCATATCACTCTGTCATTTCAATTATTGCCAGTGTAAGAAATTAGCTCCAATGAAATTCCGCAACATGGCGCATGATCATATATTTCTGGTCAGGCTTTAAATAATTTCATTTCCCGAGCGTATTATTTACAGCAGTTTATTATATACACTATTTAAAATGTTTCGGTCTTGACTATGGATAATTTTGGGTTTTTTTTTGTCGTTTATTATTTAATATTCGACACCTTATTATTATTCAAGCAAACTGCCACAATGACAGTAACAGCCTAGCATGCACTCACACATGCATAATCATCCTGTCATTAAAATTATTGCCAGTGTAAGAAATTAGCACGGCGCATGATCATATATTTCTGGTCAGGCTTTAACTGGTCTGAAAATCTAGTGCACCCACTGGAATGGTCTTAAATATAGTATGTAGGTTATTTGAAGTGGGCTTTACCGTGTGTCAAAATTTGGAGCTTGAGTATGTTGCATTTACACTGCGGACCGAATTATATTGTATGGTTAAAAATTTTAATGTAATGAAGGTTTCAACTATTAGTGCTGGAGCCCGCCTAACTGGAAATTTATCAAAATCCTAACCAATTTTCTTCTATATAGCGTTGTAGAGCCCATCTCGGAGATCATGAAAACATAAGTCTTAAAGGTCTTAAATGGCCATAAGTATGTATGGCGTCAAGTTGAAAATACAATTTTTTGGCCTAAATTTATCAACGAGCCTACCGCTCCAAATTTTGACACATGATTTAGCCCACGTCAAATAACCTACATACCAATTTTAAGACCATTCTACTACTCTTCAGACTAGAATTATTATTTATTTAAACTTAATGTCACAAAATATAATTTGAAAAGCCAGACGTAATGCCTATGAACATTTTCTACCAGTCGCTCATAAGTCGAAACTGATAATCGTCAAGTTAGGTGCACTGAGAATATATTACTAACTGAAAAATTACGTAAATTTATTTTAAATCCTACCGTTCCAAATTTTGACAAACGGCTTAGCTCACATCAAATAACCTACATACCAATTTTAAAACCAATCCGGTGGGCCCATAAGATTTTAAGACCAGTTGAAGTTGCAATTTTTCGGCCTAAATTTATCAACGAGCCTACCGCTCCAAATTTTGACAGTAGTTAAAGGACCCATTCGACAAACCAAATCCCAATTTTAAGACCATTTAACATTTTAAGAAATAGTCGATTTCATACAAAAAATAGCAAAATACTGTAAATTCGTAAAAAAAATACTAACTGGCACAAGCACAACTGCATATTCATATTTAAGTGTCTTGTAATTTAAAATGCCGTAAAAGTATTCCGCAATAAGTCAAAAATTGGAGAAATTCGTCATAGTAGTACTTTAGTCACGGGGGTCTTAAATCACTAAAATTATTATTCATTTTAAAATTAATGGAACAAAGTATGATTTGAAAAGCCAGACGTAATGCCTATAGGCGTTTTCTAACAGTCACTCATAACTCTAAACTGATAAGCGTCAAGTTAGGTGCACTGAGAGTATATTACTGACTGAAAAAAATGACCTAAATTTATTTTAAATCCTACCATTCCAAATATTGACAAACGGTTTAGCTAACCTCAAATAACCCACATACCAATTTTAAGACCATTCTGGTGGGCGCATAAGATTTTAAGACCAGTTGAAGTTGCAATTTTTTGGCCTAAATTTATCAACGAGCCTACCGCTCCAAATTTTGACAGTAAATAAGGGACCCATTCAACAAACCAAATCCCAATTTGAAGACCATTCTGGTGGGCGCATAAGATATTAAGACGATTTTAAGAAATAATCGATTTCATAAAAAAATAGCAAATTACTATAAATTCATAAAAAAAATATTTAGCTGGCACAAATACAACTGTATGTTTATATTTAAGTGTCTAATAAGTAGTAATTAAAAATGCCTTAAAAGTATTCCGCAATAAGTCGAAAATTTTAGAAATTCGCCATAGCATTATTTTATTCACGGGGGTCTTAAAACACTAAAATTATTATTCATTTTAAACTTAGTGGCACAAAATATGATTTGAAAAGCCAGACGTAATGCCCATAGGCATTTTCTACCAGTCACTTAAAACTGTAAACTGATAAGCGTCAAGTTATAGTGCTGGAGCCCGCCTAACTGGAAATTTATCAAAAAACTTTACAATTTTCTTCCATATAGCGTTGTAGAGCCTATCTCGGAGATCATGAAAACATAAGTTTTAAAGGTCTTAAATGGCCACAAGTATGTATGGCGTCAAGTTGAAAATAATTTTTTTTGGCCTAAATTTATCAACGAGCCTACCGCTCTAAATTTTGGCAGTAGTTAAAGGACCCATTCAAAAAACAAAATCCCAATTTTAAGACCATTCTGGTGGGCGCATATGATTTTAAGACCATTTTAATAAAAAGTCGATTTCATAGAAAAAATAGTAAATTACTATGAATTCGTTAAAAAAATATTTTGCTGGCACAACCATGCGCCCACCAGATTGGTCTTAAAATGAGTATGTAGGTTATTTGAAGTGGACTAATCCGTTTGTCAATATTCTCAATGCACCTAACTTGACGCTTATCAGTTTAGAGTTATGAGCGACTGATAGAAAATGACTATAGTATATATCTGGTTTTTCAAATAATATTTTGTGCCATTAAGTTTAAAATGAATAATAATTTTAGTGATTTAAGACCCCCGTGACTGAAGTACTGCTATGACGAATTTCTATAATCTTCGACTTATTGCGGAGTACTTTTCCGGCATTTTTAATTACTAGACTGAGAGACACTTAAATATGAATATGCAGTTGTGGTTGTGCCAGCAAAATGATTTTTTTCACGAATTTATAGTAATTTGCTATATTTTCTATGAAATCGACTGTTTCTTAAAATGGTCTTA
This sequence comes from Pammene aurita, assembly GCA_947086415.1. NCBI lineage: Eukaryota > Metazoa > Arthropoda > Insecta > Lepidoptera > Tortricidae > Pammene > Pammene aurita. Next base: position 36,663,186 of record OX352290.1, on the reverse strand, counting down.
AAATCGTATGCGCCCACCAGAATGGTCTTAAAATTGGGATTTTGTTTATTGAATGGATCCTTTAACTACTGTCAAAATTTAGAGCGGTAGGCTCGTCGATAAATTTAGGCCAAAAAAAAAAATTTTCAACTTGACGCCATACATACTTGTGGCCATTTAAGACCTTTAAGACTTATGTTTTCATGATCTCCGAGATAGGCTCTACAAACGCTATATGGAAGAAAATTGTAAAGTTTTTTGATAAATTTCCAGTTAGGCGGGCTCCAGCACTATAACTTGACGCTTATCAGTTTAGAGTTTTAAGTGACTGGTAGAAAATGCCTATGGGCAATATGGGTATTACGTCTGGCTTTTCAAATCATATTTTGTGACATTAAGTTTAAAATGAATAATAATTTTAGTGTTTTAAGACCCCCGTGACTAAAGTACTGCTATGGCGAATTTCTCAAATTTTCGACTTAGTGCCGAATACTTTTAAGGCATTTTAATTACTACTTATTAGACACTTAAATATAAACATGCAGTTGTGTTTGTGCCAGCTAAATATTTTTTTAACGAATTTATAGTAATTTGCTATTTTTTCTATGAAATCGATTATTTCTTAAAATGGTCTTAAAATCTTATGCACCCACCAGAATGGTCTTAAAATTGGGATGTGGTTTGGTGTATGGGTCCCTTAACTACTTTCAAAATTTGGAGCGGTAGGCTCGTTGATAAATTTAGGCCAAAAAATTGCAACTTCAACTGGTCTTAAAATCTCATGCGCCCACCAGAATGGTCTTAAAATTGGTATGTGGGTTATTTGAGGTGAGCTAAACCGTTTGTCAATATTTGGAATGGTAGGATTTAAAATAAATTTAGTTCATTTTTTCAGTCAGTAATATACTCTCAGTGCACCTAACTTGACGCTTATCAGTTTAGAGTTGTGAGTGACTGTTAGAAAATACTTATAGGAATTACGTCTGGCTTTTCAAATCATGTTTTGTGCCATTAAGTTAAATATAAATAATAATTTTAGTGATTTAAACCCCCGCGACTAAATTCCTGCTATGACGAATTTCCCCAATTATCGACTTATTGCGGAATACTTTTACAGCATTTTGAATCATACTTAACTTAAACTTAAATATGAATATGAATATGCATTTAAGAATATGCATACTGGTAGAAATTTTTTATAGGCATTAAGTCTGGCTTTTCAAATCATATTTTGTGACATTAAGTTTAAAATAAATAATAATTTTAGTGATTTAAGACCCCCGTGACTAAAGTACTGCTATGACGAATTTCTCCAATTTTCGACTTATTGCGGAATACTTTTACGGCATTTTAAATTACAAGACACTTATATATGAACATGCAGTTGTGTTTGTGCCAGCAAAATATATTTTTTTAAGGAATTTATAGTAATTTGCTATTTTTTCTATGAAGTCGACTATTTCTTAAAATGGTCTTAAAATCTTATGTGCCAACCAGAATGGTCTTAAAATTGAGATTTGGTGTGTTGAATGGGTCCTTTAACTACTGTCAAAATTTGGAGCGGTAGGCTCGTTGATAAATTTAGGCCAAAAAATTGCAACTTCAACTGGTCTTAAAATCTTATGTGCCCACCAGAATGGTCTTAAAATTGGTATGTAGGTTATTTGAGGTGGGCTAAATCATGTGTCAAAATTTGGAGCGGTAGGCTCGTTGATAAATTTAGGCCAAAAAATTGTATTTTCAACTTGACGCCATACATACTTATGGCCATTTAAGTCCTTTAAGACTTATGTTTTCATGATCTCCGAGATGGGCTCTACAACGCTATATGGAAGAAAATTGGTTAGGATTTTGATAAATTTCCAGTTAGGCGGGCTCCAGCACTATATGGATGGTATATGGAGGATGTCAATCTCTATGTTACAAAAGTGTCCGTCAAAAGGCGTTAAACTGATGGCGCCAGCCGGTCGGTAGTCAAAGAATGTCGGTGCTTCAAAGAATATATTACGAAGCAGAAAGGTTCGAATCCCGGTCAGGGCGTTATTATTTTTTTAACGGATATTTGTCATTATGTATATTATGATTTTTGATATTAAAAAATTAAAAATCCATTCATAATTGCAAAATAATTATTTGCAGAGAAGAAAAACACTCTGAATATTAATTTTATTTAGAACGTCATATAAGTATTAAATATCGATAATGCAGTTTTTGAATATTTACATTTTTAGGCACTTACCATATAAAGTTCATTTCATACGCTCAACTATACCTTGCGCCCATCGGCTTTATACTCAAAGCTTGCGCCACCCGGAGAGATTTGGAACTATTGTTTACTGCTTACAGAGCTAGACACTTTTTCGACCGTTCCCGTTTACCTCTATTATCCGTGGTTTCCGCGATCGAGTTTTTCACTAGATGGCAACACCGTGGCGAGAGGTCTTTTTGACAGCAGATGTCAAAATCTACCAATAAAAAAAAGATTACTTAAACATTATTGGTGGATTATGATGACAGTTAGACCTCTCACCACGGTGCTGCCATCTAGTGAAAAACTCGATCGCGAAAACCCTAATTGTAAGCAAAAGCTACCTACTTAAGTAAATATATTTCTTATGACTCTTAACCACAGTATTTCACCCGTATTGGATTTACATACTATATATCACTTTGTAAGACAGGGTCTGTCAGAATACTTCGGTAACTTCGCTAAATTAAAAATTCTGCTTTAGCGTTTTTGGACTAGGTGTAAACACTGGCAGTAAATATAAAAAAAGTTAGAATATGAAAAAATTTATTGTCATGATTGTCAAATTTTTATAAGGGTGCACTACCTACAATCACAGTGTTCTTTGCAACCGACATCAAAAACATCGAAACAGTATACATCCAGTATTACTAACAACAACTTTATTACCTACTGTCGGACGTTTAGATAATAATGACAATTTCTACGGCACAATGCATTTGATGCCGACTGCGCCACTAACATAATTATACTTAAAAAACTAGTCTTAGATAAAAATATCACCTCTAAGTATTAAGCCAAAGCCCGTCTAACGAGAGTAACATAACAATACGATAGTTTATTGACTTGTGTACGATGGCATTGAAACTAAACGGTGCGCCATTATATCATCAACGGGAGTCAATCGTAACGGCAAGCGCTTGCTGGATGACCAGTTGCTGGGCACTGATCAATTTCTTAAGCTCACGAACTTCCTGTGTCAGCTGACGAACGTTCTCGGAAGTTTCATCAAGCCTGACCTGAAGACTCCCCAAACCGGAATATCCTGACGAATACCCGTATTCCCGGTAACTAGAATCATTGTTATTCTCATACTTTTTGAAGCACGAATATGCTCCAGTAGTCGAACCATTTGAAGATATTGTGTGCCCGTACTGTTTTCTCATTTTAGCAATATCATATGCCGCCATCATTATATCCCTCGGCAGCCTTTTCTCGCTGGGGTTCAACGGCTTAACACTTAGCACAACCCTATAAGCCTGAGGCGATACGAGAGCTGATGAATGGAGTATCTTTAACAGACATTTAGGCAGATAACCGTTGAACAAAGCCAATTCCAAGTAGGATATTAGTTTTGTTTGTCGAACGAGCTTCGAGAGCCCGGCCGTCTTCCTTAAACCTTGAATATCGTGTACCGCTATACCTACCAATAGATTCATGAGCACAACGGTGACGAACAGAAGAAATAACACGTATGTTATTTGCGCCGAAAATTCTAAAAACAGGGGAGGGTCATTTCCATCTGGCTCGTTTAGTAATAAATCTAAATTCAGCTCTCCAATCATCATCGTCAGCACAGTAATGAAACCCATAAATGGATTAGCAAAAGAAGATGAGTCAGGAAAAATTACACAGAAACTTATGGTGAATCCGATCAAAATGCATGAGTAGGCCATTAGTAATTTCGCAAATTCTTTTTGAACTTTTTGATACATTGCCACATAGGTTCCAAAAACTGGTAATTGCCCAATCATCATCATCAGGTTTGTCCATCCGGCGAGCACGGCAAAGGCACCCACGTGGTTTTGCCATGTGTATGTTATGTTTGTGTAGATATATGATATGAGGAAAACACTTACGATGACAAACCACTCTATTACATTCTCCGACTGCATGAGATATTGTCTGATTGTGGAATAACCAGCTATGCCATATACTTTTCTGAAAATCTCGAATATCGTAATACCCGCCAACACCCACCATTGCATTTCAATAACAAACGGATTTTTCCTCAAAAGATCTCCAAGAATAGATTGCTTCTGACATAATTCTTGTTCTTGTATAGTCTCCTCCATGTCCTTACTTCCATTGTAGCAATTATGCGCAAGAGCGGTTAACACGTACAATGTTAGACAGAGAACGAATATGAAACTGAGAAATAATCTAGCTACATAATATTTGCGAATCTTTTCCCACTTGATGTATAGAAAAGCTGAACATAGCGGATGTAATAATACTTCCTTCTGTCCTTCATCCACGAATGTATTAAGATAACTGATCTCCCGTGGATAACAATGTTGTAAAATGCTACGAAAGTCAAGTTCAAGCTCTACTTCTCTGTTGGTAGTCTGAGAGTTGTGTAAAGTTATAGCGCAATCAAGCTTCCGTGTGACCATAGCCAGTGAAGCTGGGGTCTTACGGGCTATAACGTTGAGAGCAGAGTTTCCTTTTTTAGACCTCGTTGTGACGTCAGCGCCGTGATATATGAGCGTCTCGACGCAAGCCGAGAGACCATCTAGAGCTGCGAGGTGCAACGGCGTAAAGCCATACTCGTCTTTTTTATTGACGTTTGCACCCCAACTGATCAAAGTTTCAATAATATCACAAGCGGAATCACATTTTCCGATGGCGGCGTGAAGCGGTGTCCGATTATCGAAATCATTAGCATTCGGATCAGCTTTCCCTTGTCTTAGCAGCGATTCAACAGATTCCAAGCTAGCTGCACGCGCAGCTAGGTGTAGAGCCGTGAAGCCTCTGTGATTCTTCAAACTTGCATCAGCTCCCTTAGAGAGTAACAAATCAACGCATTCTACAAACCCACCATCGGCAGCTAGATGTAGAGCAGTTGATTCCCTATCTCCAACTCTCGTTCTAACTTTTGGATCTGCTCCTGGTGTATCCAGTAAGATTGCAAGGCATTGAGTCATTCCCAGATCAGCGGCAAGGTGAATGGCGTTCGTACCGCCAGGCTCAATTACATTCACGTCTACTCCGTGTGAAATAAACAGCTTAAGACACTCCACGGAATTAGCTCGAACTGCACAATGAAGTAAACCACCTTCACAATTTACGTACTTGACCGCAGAATGGACTGACGCACCTCGACTGATTAGTAAATTAGCCACTTGCACTGAATCTCCAAATGCCGCGCAATGAAGAGGCGCGAAGCATCGTGGCATGTAGTTAGGATCCACACCGCGAGATAGCAAAAAGTTTGCACATTCTGTGGACCCGCTGAAGGCGGCTAAATGCAACGGTGATAAACCAAGCGCGTCACAATATATCGGATCCGCGCCCACTTCTACAAGTATTGGTAGGAGTTGTGAGAATTTCAGGAACGCCGCCCAAAACAGGCATACATTTTTTTCTGCCTCGGTCGAAGAACAAAATGTATCGGGAGCTGTCTCTGCGGTAATGACCCCCGATTCCAATTCGTCAAGCAGCCTCAATCGACCGCCGACAGCTCTCATTTGTTCATGTGCGCTCTGACGTATTGAATCCGCACAAATATGCGCAGTTAGGTCGAGCGGGGGCTCTTCAAAGCTGTCATACATATTAGGGGCACTTTCCGCAGGTGGTGAGGAGCCATAGGAGACATATTCCAAATGTCCCATGGATGGAAAGGCTCTCTCGAGTGTCTCTTCGTCTTGGGGTTGGTTTTGAAGGGGCGGCGAGCTGAGGACGCGGGATAGGCGAGGGCGGTCCATGTTGTTGGGGCGCGGACTCCAGGTGCCGGCGCGGGCGTCATCGTCGTCGGGCCGGGGCGAGCGGCGTCCGCGCAGCCAGCGCGGAGGGAGCAAGCGGCGCGACGTGGGCATGCGGGCGACGCGGCGGTGCGGCGCTGAATGCCGGGACTATTGTCCGTCAATTGCCAAGCCGGAGAATCATGCGCACCTTTTTGCTAGTAAGGCTGGAAGCACACATAACTTACGGGCGTTATAGAGGCTATATCTGTCTTCTTCGTCGTTTTATTATTCCTACTAAGGTAAATCGGTATTATTTTTATAATTACACGATATGAAGATGCTGATAAATAGAAAACAATGTTACATATTCGTTACCTTCTTACATATTAGACTAGGCACCTATTTGGAGTTAATTCATTATGGAACGTCTTCATTTTGATTTTTCTACAACCCACTTACAGCGCCGACCCGAGCCCTCGATCAGGGTACAGCGAAATCGGGTTTTGGCGCCCTTCGTTAGAGTCTGACTAGCCAAATATTGTTGACAGATATTTCCTTGTTGTATCACCAATTGTCTATGATTTAAAAAAAGCTAAATGTCTGTTGTCAATTTATGTAATTATTTCAAATTGTTCACGTTTTATAAGGGGTTTATTTTAAATGATATTAAAAATAACTGTAACGAGTGGTCAGGCAACTATTATTTAGGCTCGTTAATAATTACGACGATGTGCGAAGTTGACGTGAAGCGTGTTGTATAACGAAAAACTGCAATGTTTACAAGTCGACAAAAATTTTGTAGGTTTGGAGCTCTATTAATATTTTGATACTTTAAGTACTAGTTCTAACATTTGCCTATAACTTTGTTTAAGTACGTGAATTTATTAATACCTGAATCTCATAAACAGGACAAGTGTGTAAAGAAACGGATAAACTAGAAGTTCTGGAAAATATCAATACAATCAAAACATTGGAACGTAAGAAGTTACTTACTGAAAACCAATATTTAGGAGAAATCTGTGGACTGACTGGTCAGTAGTAATTTTGTGTAAAAATAAAAATATTTTCGCAAAACATGTCTATACAGTACGTAAACCAACTAAAACCATCCCTTAAAACAAGTGAATAGGGAACTCAAGTACATAGTTATTAGATTGTTATTATATTATTACTTGCTTCTGAGCATGTGGGGAATTGAATGTATTTCTCTTGTTGCAGTCGGTTAAAGGTCTTTCTAACACCCTGTGAAGCTTGTTTACTTCGTTGATTTCTGCCTGTTTACCTAAACCTACCTACCTTTACGTGTGCACAGAAGTCAAAAGTATTTTCTAGTATCAATACTATTATTCCTGCTACACAAGGTGTGACCAGCCCATGATTTTTTGAATTTCCCGCCAAATATTTGGCTAATATTTCAATAGTCAGACTCTAGTAATGAAAATGAAATAACAATGTTCTTTAAAATCAACGTTTAAGTATACCACACAACCACAGCCATTTAAATATTTTGTAAAATTAGTACATGGTACTATACCTTGTCTATTTAACAGAGTTAGTACTAGAAAACAGAGAATGCACGTAATTGGTCAGCGATAAGGGCGATGCATAGGTACAAGATAGGTTTACATGCCTATCAAAATTTAGTCAACATCTGTATCTCGTACGGTGCGGACGCTTTTATGTGCTTATCTTTGGTTACTCATCTTTAGAAGAAGAAGCCATTAATAGAGTTAATTCTGAGTCGTGGAAACAATGCATCCGACACGTGGTAGGGGTAATAGAACCAAAAATGACAACAACGGCGGAAACCGAGAGATTTATAATTCATGTTGAAGATGATTCAGATACGGATTAAATATATAGTTATAAAAAGAACAGATAAGTAGTTTTATTTCTATGTACCTACTAATTTTAGGGCACCCATATATAAATATTATTATATACTACTTTAAAGTACATAATTATGTCATGACAATGTCATGTTATTAATAAGTTAATTATTTGAGGTACCTCTAAGTACAAACAAAAACCACGAGAAATATTACGAATATTCCAACAAGCGGCATGTAAGCCGAGCCCGCCATCGACGTGCAATTGTTGACGCCCACTGAGAGTTTCTTGTCCCTTTCATTTGCATACAAAGGTGCAACAGAGAGAATGCTTTGCTAACTCTGTTAAATAGACAGGGTTAATGGTACCTACTCATGGACAGAGAGCAGCTAGTCTCGTCAGAGTCTCGGGGAAGGACATGGATAGTTTTTATTCCAGAAATCATCGCTTACGGGAGTGGAAGTTTGTATGAAATTGTTGCTCACTGATGTTGACTTAAAATAGCATATGCATTTACCTACAAACCTGACAGTGTTAGATTACATAGGTATCTAGGTACCTAGTGCATTTCATCAAAAAGTGAATTAGACAATTTATTACCTCGTTAACTTTCAACTAGTAAGCATCGCATGAATGTAGAGGTATCTACCACAAAATTTGTCCCGCGATACCTCGCTATAAAATACGAGACAGGTGTGTAGCAGCCTACAATCTTCCATGGAATTAACAATGCACCGCTTGGTTCTCGTTATTTACCAACATTTTAGTGATGATATCATTGCATCTTGCGCGAACTGTGACCATAACCCGACACAATGGTTTCACTTCGAGGGATGTTTCATTATATTTAAGGTACTTAACTTATGTTATGACAGTTGTTTTCAGATTATTGAGAGCATCCTGTTCACATTTGCTGTTGTTCGTTTACTTAGATATACACGGTGAATCTGAGTAACCCGACAGATTTTAACCATAAATCCCTGAGGTCATAGAGTAATAAACGTTATATGAATTTAGGTCAATTTCGCCAAAAAAGATAATTTTTTTTTGCTTTTTTTCGTTTTTTTTAATGCTTTTGAACATAAAAACATAAATGTTATTGGTAAAACTGTCGATTAAAATAAATTAGTAATTTTTTTTCCGTAAAAAATAGTTTACGTAAAGTATTCCTTGGCATTTTGATATCTGTCAATAAGAATGTCTAGACCTAGACCCCATAAAGGGTGAAATCGCCATCAAAAAAGCGTTTTGCACTGAGTATTGTTACTCAGTGCAAAACGCTTTTTATTTAATTGGTAGTAACTCTGAAACTAGGCCAACTCCATAAAAGTTTTATACGACATTTTAGTCTCCAATTATGATCAGGAATTTATGGTTAAAATCTGTCGGGTTACTCAGATTCACCGTGTATATATGTATGATAATGTTTAAGAAAAAAAACCTACTTCAATGGGGGAAGCCGGTGAAAGATTATTGTAAATGTTGCACTCTTATATTCCATACAATGAAATAACTTGCTTAACAAATACAGCGAAGAGGACAAATCGCCAAACATGAACTGTGCGTCGTTCAAGAGAGAACGGAAGTTCTGATCATCATCAGCAGTTCCACTTCAGCCGATGTCACTCTTTTTTAATGAAAATGATTGATTTGTCGATAAAAATATAAAAATCACTATATGTGTAGGTACCTTTAAGATTTGAGAAGTTCCCTCGATTCCTCATATATCCCATTATCAGAACTGCGTTTTGATAAAAACGGGACCAATCTGAATATACCTATATACTTACAACTTACAATCAAAAAACGAATTTTCAAAATCGGTTCAGACATGACGGAGTTATGGAGTAACAAACATTAAAAAAAAACAAAAAAAATACAACGCGAATTGGCAACCTCCTCTTTTGAAATCTTGAAGTCGGCTTAAAAAAAATATACATGGCTGTTGCAAGTTCGGGCAAATTCTCATTAGGACAAAATTATATTGGTAATGGAGTTAAGGACAACAGTTATTAGGAAAAGCAATGTTATGGATTTTTTTTTACGATGTAACCGAGTTTCATTCCTAAGTCTATGGACACAAACGGCCATCCAATTTTGAGACCGTAAGGCGTAACGTTTTACAATATGACGGTTTCACGTCGACAGTTTATAATATGCAGAAAAATAATGCGTTAAATTGTAAACAGTAAATTCAGTTCATAATCTATTGAGCAGTTTACGCGAGTTAGATTGTAATCCAGCGATATTTACAATTTTACGGTGTCCTATAGTATATCCTATTACAGGAAATTAAATACACGAAGGTCCCTCATGGGTCACTCACTATTCACTACTTAAACGGACCATACTTATCTATAGGTAGTTACCAGGTACCTACACATGAGTAGGTGGTACTTTACTTATATTGTGCGCGCCTTCCGATAATTAAACAATTCAGGCGGCTCATTTGAATTGTTCTTTCGATAAGGCTCGCTTAGGGACACTGTCGTTCAGCAACCTAGCTAATTCCAAGAATTAGCGACGGAACTAGTTTTTTAAACTGCCTTTCAGGTGGGGATGATGTGTATGAGAGGAGGCTTATAGGGTACAAAGGGACATGACGACCGACAACACTAGTGTTGAACTATTATCGTTAGTTAATATGTATACCTAGTAGTGACCAAAGCGACTACCATCTGATCTTTGAACCCAGAGGGGAAAAAAATTACACCTTTTTGGGTTTAGGTTAAATTAGCTTTTAATTCATTTTGGTACTAAAAGACTTCAACTTGGTAATTCTTCACTCTTCACTCAGTGCAAAACGCTTTTTTGATGGCGATTTCACCCTTTATGGGGTCTAGGTCTAGACATTCTTATTGACAGATATCAAAATGCCAAGGAATACTTTACGTAAACTATTTTTTACGGAAAAAAATGTACTAATTTATTTTAATCGACAGTTTTACCAATAACATTTATGTTTTTATGTTCAAAAGCATTAAAAAAAGAAAAAAAAAAAATTTTTTTTTGGCGAAATTTACCTAAATTCATATAATGTAGGGCAGAGAGTACAGCGTCATCTAGTAACGCTATCAATTACTAAGATGTAGGTAATTCATAGTTTATTGCATTCCTTGCTGTTTTTGTTTCCGTAATAAATGAATAATATGTTTTTAGTTCTAATGTTACTTAAATAAATAAATAAAATATTTATTTATAAGTTTCCTCAGTCAATTTTTATCTCTGATCTTGACGTAAAGGATGATTTAAAGGAAACAGTCAGAAACAACAATTTGTATAATTATGGGGCAGATTACGGAAGCAGTTTATTCATAAGATTTTTATCTCTACCGGGTGGACTACGAGCTAAGAATGGAATAATGAGAGCAACAAAACCCATCTAGTTAAATTGCTTTACTATCCTTATTGCTAGATCCTGGCATCTGGCAGCTTTTAATGGGTGGAGGTTTGAGTGACAGATTAGATACATTTTTGAATTGGTAGGTAAATAAAATAGTAGGTAATACGAAAATAGGTAATAACTGCCGAAGTGAACTGAGACATCAGTTCATAAAAGACAGGCCCTATGTTTTAACATTAGAACAAAAAACATTGCGTATTATTAATTTATTACGGAAATAAAAACAGTAAGCAACGCAACAAACTATTTATTACCTACATCTAGTAATTGATAGCGTTACTAGATGATGCTGTACTCTCTGCCCCACATTATACGGTATCTTTGGTTTGCTCTCGTTCAGATGGCGAGCTTGACTTGGAGCCTCAAAAAGATCTTAGACTGTGCCAATCTTTACTCTGATGCAGGTGACAAATGAATAGGCGGAGATCTGGCTACGTCATAAAATATATATATATATACTTATACTTAGTTCACGTTTGGCGATTTGTCCTCTTCGCTGTGTTCGTATAAAGCAAGTTAGTTCATTGTATGGAATCTATATAAGAGTGCACGATCTACAACAATCTTGCACCGACCTCCCCATTGAAGCCAGTTTTTTTTCTTAAAAATTATCATCTGTTTTCAACTTGTGGTAAAATAATCGTACTTTAGACATGTTATTTGCTACGAATATCGGCTAAAAGTAAATACTAAGTAATTTAACCAATAATGAATAAATAATTTTGTTGAATCAGATGTGCCAATACCACCCAACCATGGCCTTTAGCTGCCATTGTTGCTTGTTCCCACGACACATGCTTTGATCTGTTGATTCGTTACCGTCGTTTGAATTCGATACAGGCTGAATAACATGACGTTATCATGTCCGGTCTAGGTTTTTCGGTAGGTACGGCATTGGAAGCTATAAAACGGTTGTAGGTACCTACCTATTTAGGATCTTTGTGTATGTATTTAATCAGATCAGACTTTGTAAGTAAGTACCTATAGTGACCTATAGCACCACCAAGGTTACAGACTATGCCCATTGCCCACAGATCTGCTATGACCTAAAAGATAAGCTGCCGCAAGTTACTAATATATTTCGAATAAAATGGGCACAATAAAAAACAAGTGATCTAGTATTAATGTTGCCATTTATCTTATAAAAGATAATAGAGTACCTAGGTACTTAAATATGTATTGAAGAGGAACTTAAAAAAAAAACTAAACGTACACGTACTCCAAGTTTGACCGCTTTACTTGATGGCGTTTATAAGGCTAATAATTGAAACTATAAAATAATAATTGAAATGTGAATCATTGATTTCTGTAAACTAGAATGACCACATACTGTATTCGGTCATTCAGCGCCATCTAATCTTGCTGCAAAACTCGAGGCACGATTTTTTCTTAGACTGTACACATGATATACGCCTTATACCTAAATCAATAATATCTAAATGTCTGAGCCATTATATATACTAATACGTACCTAACCTGTTATGGTGTGTGTTGTTTATGTTCCAGATCAGGAGTGCAATTTTTGAATCTCACGGAAATCACTCACATCGGTGAGAATTAGTCACTTGGTGAGATTCAAAAATCGTACTCCAGTAACTTAACCATAAAGAAAAAAAAAAGTTGTTAACGTGTTATATCATACTGTTGCGGTTTCCGTTTCATGAAAATCGTCACTTTTAGTTTAACCCCGCTCTCCTACCGATACGTATTCCATATCTTCTGCTATATAGGTAGAAACGGTCACATAAGTGCGTTGCTTTAAAACTCTTCCATGACAGAAAAGCATATCTAAATAATTCAATTAAGGGCGAATCAACTTTTACGAGGCCAATTTGAAAGAGGTTTCAAAAAAGTTTTTAAAATTATTTTTTTGTCAAGTTACTGATAATTAATAACATTGGCGTACGGATAATTTATTAAACTAACTTATTTTAATATCAGCAGCGAGATCCGAATGCTATTATGTGAGTTTTAATCACATTTTGTTCTTAATACAGTTAGAAATTCTCTTGCGTTACGTCATCTAGATTTAATAATAACATAGGAATATAAAACAGAAATCCCATTGAAATCGATGTAAATATTTTCTACAGTTAAGGAGCTCATTATATGATCGTTTTTTTAAACACAGATTACATTATTAAGGTAATAACTGGACTTTGCAAATCCCCTGCGTTACTAAAGTCTTTTCAGAAGTCGTATTTTTGGAATATTTCTTCTTTCGTTAGGATTTGGCTTAAACATTGTACATTTATAGCAGGGGCAAGTTAATAAGATTGTAACGTGAGCGTCAGGATGGCGGGTGGACCTCGGGAATTTTATCGAATTGTTAATAAAAGTACTGTACCTTTAGTGTACCTCAGTGTACCTTCAGTAAAAATCAGTGTACCTCTTTCTAAAACGAGATTTTTCCAAAAAAAGGTCCACCCGCCATCCTGACGTCAGGATGGCGGGTGGACCTGGTAAATGATACATTAAACCACATATAATGTATGTGGTTATAGTGTACCTTCGGTGTACCTCTGTATAACTTTAAAAACAATCTGCATACCTCTCCTGAAAAGGAGCTTCGCTCAAAATGACCTTATTTTGAGCGAAGCTGATTTTTACTAAAGGTACACTGAGGTACACTGAATATGCAATCTAATTACACACCTTTTGAGTGATAAAGTGCAAGATTTACTAGGTACACCCGCCATTCTGACGTCAGGATGGCGGGTGGACCTGGTAAAACTTGCACTATATCACTCAAAAGGTATGTAATTAGTTTGTATATTCAGTGTACCTCAGTGTACCTTTAGAAAAAGTCAGTGTACCTCTTGCAAAAAAGAGTTTTTTTCAAATAAAGGTCCAGCCGCCATGAACCTTTATTTAAAAAAATCTTTTCGAAAAAGGTCCACCCGCCATAAATCTTATTTTAAGCGTAGCTCCTTTTCAGGAGAGGTATGCAGATTGTTTTTAAAGTTATACAGAGGTACACTGAAGGTACACTATAACCACATACATTATATGTGGTTTAATGTATCATTTACCAAGTCCACCCGCCATCCTGACGTCAGGATGGCGGGTGGACCTTTTTTTGGTAAAATCTCGTTTTAGAAAGAGGTACACTGATTTTTACTGAAGGTACACTGAGGTACACTAAAGGTACAGTACTTTTATTAACAATTCGATAAAATTCCCGAGGTCCACCCGCCATCCTGACGCTCACGATTGTAACTCACCGAATCATATCCGTCAAAAAAGATCCTGATTATCAAAAAACTTAAAATACTGTACAATTATTTGGGGACATCCAGTAACGCAAGAGAAAAATTATTGGTAACGCAAGAGAATGGGTAATACATTTCTCTGGTGTTACTTACCCTTTTTCATACACTCATTAAATGAAACAATCAAAAAATATTTTATTACTAATTGAAATAAAACTGAAATGCAACTAGGGCTTCCAATTCGAATATTCGCCCTGTTTTGATATTCGAATAATCCTGTGTCGATTTCTTCGATTCGAATAATCCTGATTCGATTATTTTTTCTGGTTGCCGCAATTAATATTTTATAAAAAAAACTATTTTTAAATGGTTTCAGTAGCATATTTTAACGATTACTATATCCGTGACGTTTCGCACCCTTCACAGCGCCCATTAGCACAGTATTTCCATCCAGTAATCGTTAATATACGCAATTTAATCGGTGTTTTATTTCATTCGAGTATTTTTTAGTATTGATTATCGCTCTCTGTAGTCGCTCCTTCATATCTGAAGATCACGATCATTTGGAGTCTTTCTAGATCATACATATAACTTGCTTCCATCGACTCCTGTTCATGGTCATTTGTTTTGTTCCTTATCACACCACTTGTTTTTCGTCTTGACCTGGTCACTCCACCGCGTCGGAGGTTAACATTCCCTTTTTCCTTCCACCTTCCCCACCATGACTACTTCCTCAAGGTTTTTATCCCCGCGTCTAGCAATGTGGTCAAAGTATGACAGAATGCGGCGGTATCAGATATTGGATAGGCGGGTTTTAACGTAGAGTTAAGTAAGGATCGAAACGTTGGTTCGTCTGGCCGCCCCACGGTGGGCTGAAAATCGGCCTCCATAGAAATAGAAACCGAAGTCTTAAATTTGAACTTTTTTTATTGGAATAGCTATAGTTAGGTGTTATTATGTCCCAAAATTAATCTTAGCTTATTTGGTTGGAAAAATAATTAATTATATTTTTTTTTCTAAATCTTTGTATGGCGCGTATCAGAAAAATCGAGTTTTCTCCGAAAATAAAAAGTTAACCGTAATATCCTGACAGATGATTTTAAACACAATTATTCTTAATTTTTCCACATAATTAGAATTTTCCTACGGGGTGCACTTTTTTTTTTAAAAATCGAAATATATTTTTTATTTTATTTTTTTATTTTAATATAGTTAAACTCGTTATTTTGACTACAAAAAATGAATTTGAGTTTAATCGAACCAATAACTGACGCGTAGTGAATTTTTGTTCTAAGCAAATGTATGGAGCGTACGAGTAAAACGGATTTTTTTTTCAAAAATTAAAGGTATACCGTAATATCCTTGCAGATGATGTAAGAACCAATTATTAAGGATATTTTCACATAACGCGAACTTTTCTACCGTATGCACTTATTTAATAAAAAAGAAAAAACTTATTTTTTCATGCTGAAATAGCTTTTTCTCATTGTTTTAATAAACATACAAGAGTTACAAGTAGAAAATTGAAGAAAAAACCATTACATCCTTTACATTATTACCCTTGTATCCTCTTTGTTACATTATCTTTAACAGTATTTAACAAATGACACATTGACAATCGATGAGTCTAAAATTAATGATCGTTAATGAGGTCCGGTTACAATCATTAGTAGATACTACGAATTTACTTAATTAAATAAATATCAGTAACATTATCAATAATTGGTTTACATAAAAACAGAAATAAGTATGTGTAATGCTATCCTAATTAAAAGTATTCTAATGCTAATATAGGAATCCAGAAAGTTTAGTTTTCCTGGTCGCTTACTTCCGAATCCGTGTCCATTTCAGCAATCATTTAGCCTTCTGGACTTTAAAATACGATGGATATAAGGTTGAAGCACCCTCTCTGATGGCTGTCTCTCGTAAAGTTATGTATTGCCATTTAGATAACTTCAATGAAATCAGTAGACCTAATGCCTTCTCTGCTGTAAGTGACGCGGTAGAACCAGGCTTCTTGATCATTGCAGTGAATTTCTGGACTGCTTCTGGGTTCTTTAACATGTATTCTATCACTGATGCAATTTCACCTCGACCATCTTCTTTTAAAAGTTTTACAGCTGAAAACACAACTTCGTCTGTGTTTTCAATGCTTAGATCGCTGCATCTGTTTTTTTTCTGCTTCGTTCCGAGGTCTTCGAATGGTTTACGTTTCAATCGCGTCATAGTTCCAGTTGATGATGTGCTTAAAGTATGAGGAATGAGATCACTGCTGGTTGATCCGTGGGCTAACAGAAGATCCAACTGAAGATAAAAGCAACTTGGCCAGTCAATATTTGCTTCTAACCAAGATCCATACAATGCTCTAAATTTTTCTGTATTCCGTTCGCTTTTATTCCATCTGCTAGTAGCGGCTCTTGTAAATCTTCGGCAAAATTCTTTCAAGGTGTCACGATCTTCTTCGGACAGGTTAAGGTTTGATTTAGTTAGCACTATTTCAAACAAAGCTTCGTGATTTAAACTAGATCCTTGAGATTTTAGGATAACAAACAAGTCCAAGTTCGTAATAAGACTGTCCATGGTTTATGGTCGTATGTTAGCGGTTGAGAAGCTCAAGATTAACTAAAATATAAAATGTACCCCTTACCTATTTATTGCAAGTACTAATGAACACCACCATTCTATATCATTGTTATTGTAATTAGTTTTACGTCTAATTATAAGCATAATGATTAAACTGCATTCATATTATCTACTAACAATTGTAACCGGACCTCATTAACGATCATTAATTTTAGACTCATCAGTTTTCAATGTGTCATTTGCTAAATACTATTTCATTAAGTACAAAGATAATGTAATAAAGAGGATGCAAGGGTATTAATGTACCTAATGGTTTTATTTTCAATTTTCTACTTGTAACTCTTGTATGTTTATTATTTATTTGAGTAAAACAATGAGAAATAGCTATTTCAGCATGAAAAAATAAGTTTTTTCTTTTTTATTAAATAAGTGCATACGGTAGAAAAGTTCGCGTTATGTGAAAATATCCTTAATAATTGGTTCTTACATCATCTGCAAGGATATTACGGTATACCTTTAATTTTTGAAAAAAAAAATCCGTTTTACTCGTACGCTCCATACATTTGCTTAGAACAAAAATTCACTACGCGTAAGTTATTGGTTCGATTAAACTCAAATTCATTTTTTGTAGTCAAAATAACGAGTTTAACTATATTAAAATAAAAAAATTAAATAAAAAAAATAAAAATTATATTTCGATTTTTTTTTTTAAAAGTGCACCCCGTAGGAAAATTATAATTATGTGGAAAAATTAAGAATAATTGTGTTTAAAATCATTTGTCAGGATATTACGGTTAACTTTTTATTTTCGGAGAAAACTCGATTTTTCTGATACGCGCCATACAAAGACTTAGAAAAAAATTTATAATTAATTATTTTTCCAACCAAATAAGCTAAGATTAATTTTGAGACATAATAACACCTAACCATAGCTATTCCAATAAAAAAAAGTTCAAATTTATGACTTCGGTTTCTATTTCTATGGAGGCCGGTTTTCATCCCACCGTGCCCACGGTATAAGTAACATTCGCCTCCAGCACCAATTTTTGAATGCATCTTTTGCCAGGATAGTTTATATCTCTACAATACCAGAAACGGGTAATACGAGCGCCCTAACCAGCCTCATCTTCGTTTTGATCGTAATTCCCTGCTTTTTCAATATACCTTCTAGATGTGCCATTGCGTCTCTTCCCATGGGTATCCGACGTTTTATTTCTGGGGCACAGCTGCCCTCTTTGGGGATGTGGGAACCGAGAAATATGAAGTTGTCTACCAAATCGGTACCCTTACATGCAAATAGTCTACTTTGATTTCCAGCTCGGTTTCATATCCTAAGTTTACGTTTGTTAATATTGACAGCTAGCCCTAGCTTCGCTTTCTCTGGTAGGGCGCTGTAAAAAAAATTCCATCCCCACCATGGGTTAGCCAGTAGAATCGTATCGTTGGCGTATCGTAGGTTCCAAATTCTTTGGTCACCAACCTTAAAACCTCTGTTCCAGCCGTTGCTTTCCGATTAATATAGTCTACATATATATTAAACAGAAGTGTCGTCAGGATAGGTACAACAGCTTTCTTGGTCTGAAACTCTTTTGAGCAGCTTTTGCAAAAACCCCGCTATCTGTTTGATAAACTAAAATGGGTAAAGGATACGCGCTTGAGGTCACTGAGAAAATGCACGAAACTGATAATCCCACTGCATAAAACTGCGTCCTTCAGGGGGAGTTTTAAATTTGCCGCTAGTAAAGTCTGGAATGACCTTCCACCCCCCTTGCGAGAACATTTAGAGTTCTTAAAATATAAGCAATTAGTTCGAACACATCTATTAAATTTGCAAAATATGTTGTAAACTCCAATTATTATATATATATAAATTATTATTTTTGGTTTGCTGTATATATATATTGTTTTAATAAAATATATTTTTTTATATATTATTTTTCTCTTTGTATGTCAAAACAATACATAACATAATACACACAATACAAAGTACATTCTCACCTACACTACATCTAGATACCAGCCCCACATACCCATATACGCACACTAATAAACTATAGTACAGACACACAAAAATACACATAAAGTTGTAAATATAAAGGTACATTATGCTAGTAGCGACCGACCCCAATTCTACCGGGACCAATCTGAAAATCAGCGCGGAGCCCTCTGGCACTGCACATGCTGAGATTGGGACCCTTTGCCTCACCATAGATTTAAGTTAAGTATAGTTATTATGTTAAGTTGATATGTTTAAGTTTATTTTGTATTTTTTTAATAATGTTCTTAAGATGGGGCAATAAAGATTTTTTTTTTATTTTTTTATTTTTTTTGTCTACCCGGACATATGAAAAGGTTAATATTGGTAATGTACAGACTGCTTACAAGTCTGACGAGATGATGTGGTACTCCCATTTCACATAGCACTCCCCAAAGATTGTCCCACCTTACACAGTCAAAGACTTTGGTGTAATCAATAAAACACCATACAATAGCGGTGTAAGTAGTACTCGTACTCTCGACTCTACTCGGTGATCTGGTGAATTTTACGGAATTATTCCCAGATGCCTCTCCCTCTCACAAAACCTGCCTGTTCTTGACGGCACATTTGGCAATTGAGGTAGTTTTTAGTACTAACCGAATTATTTACGCTACGCTGTGCATTAAAAGATGATTGTTTTGTTGTGTTGATTTTCTTACGCATCCCATGCATCGCAACCATGTTTTGTTGTAGTTTTTTTCACGTATATCATGTGCAAATTGACGATTTTGTTAATTGTAGAACTTTTTTATTTCATTGAAAAGACTTAAAACGCATACATCTCTCCATTATATATGTTTATTTAAAAAACCCCGAATAATATTCGAATAATTCTAATATCCGAATATCCGAAAGGATCTTATATTTGGAAGCCCTAGGTGTGCACCATTAAATGCTGAAATAAATAAAAACAATTACGCTATGTTGCAAAGTAAATAATAATATAATACTTAAACTCTAGTCATAAAATCCGTTACTTTGTGACGAATTTTTATGATACAGTTCTTAGCTATTACTCTTATACTCCACGCTTAACGAAGTATTTACTATTATTATACGTAAAAGATCAAATAAGTTCGATGGCAAGCTATATAGGATAATTCGTACTTTCTCTTGCGTTGCCAGTAACGCAAGAGAAGTTTCTCAAGCGTTACCGGTAACGAAGGGGATTTTTTAAACTACATAGTAAATTATCACGTTAGTTATTTATACAATTACATTTGCATATATATCGCGTTAATGTTAGACACTAATCGCACAACATTTCAATAGTTTTCAAACATAAAGATAAAAAATTAAGTCACGCACACCCGCCGGCTGCTCGTCGCTGACTGGCGTCCCCTCGTCAGGGATTTCATCTTGACAACGCGGGTTCTCAAAAACGTAGGCATATTTCGCCGCCGTATGAGCGACGACCAACGCCATCTCTTTAATAAATTTAGCAACCTTCTATAGTAACGCGGGAGAATTGAAATTTGACGCTAACTTAGGGACAACAATTTGAAAAATTCTTGAAAATTTTTAAAAACTTATGTCATGTTGGCATGGGATGGATTAAATGTACTATTTTATCCTGATTCTTTTAATGATATTATAATAATAAGTTGCCTTATGTTTAAACTTAGAAATTACTATTGAGTGACGATACCTGTCGTTGGGGACACACAATTTTTGTATGGGAGTACATTTTCTTCTGCTGCGTTACCGTATAAATTTGTCAAAAATCTGATCAAATTGCTAATCTTAATATCTTGATTCAATATTTATAGTTCTAAAAATGTCATTAAACTAAAACAGCGCAATTAAAATATTCGGTTTTTGAAAAAAACTATTTTTTTCTATCGGGGACACGGAAATTGGCCTCGTAAAAGTTGATTCGCCCTTATAGCTCACCAAACGAAGACGCTTAACTGCCTGATAGGGGAAATAATTCGTGTATAGCTGAATTTTGGTGTAGTTGTAGATAAAGGTATTTTACACAACATACTAAAAGTACCGGTGGATGGGGGCGCCGCCGCTAGCGCGGAGGGTGTAAAGGTCCCTCATTTTGGTTTTTCGTAAATAACTCGGTAACGGTGGCTCATACGAAAAAATGTTTTATCGCTTAATTAATTCACATATAATTTTCTATAAAAAAGATTCTTTGCAGTTTTTTGCTGGGATCAATGTTTAATGAGATATCGAGGAAATACGATAAACACTTTTTTAAACTTTCGGAGCTAATATTTACGAAAGTATTAGTTTTATCCAAAAATAATTTTAGAATACCCTTATTTGTTTTAAAAGACCTATCCAACGATATCCCACACATTAGGGTTGGAGTAAAAAATATATTTACCCCCCCACTCCATGTGTACGGGAGGTACCCGAAAAAATAATATTTTTTCAGATTTTGTTTTAAAACTTTGCCGGCGTGAATAAAACACATACTCATACGATTTTTTTATTTTCTAGTACTAACCATCACTGAGCAAGCTGCTTACTCTGCTACCTCACTTCTTACCCTTATAGTTTCGCCATGTCCGTCTGACCCAATCTATCCGTCTAGACGTCTAGTAGTAACCATCACTAAGCAAAGCCGTGGACGGACAGACGGGGACAGACGGACATGCCGAAACTATAAGGGTAGGCACCCTGCTCACCGTGCTCAGTGATGGCTAGTACTAGACAAGTGAAATTTCGTATGATATGTGTTTTAATTACGCAGACAAAGTTTTAAAATAAAATGTGAAAAAATATTATTTTTTCGGGTACCTCCCCCCGTACACATGGAGTGGAGGGGTAAATTTTTTTTTTACTCCAACCCTAATGTGTGGGATATCGTTGGATAGGTATTTTAAAACAGATAAGGGTACTATAAAACAATTTTTGGATAACACTAATACTTTCGTAAATATTAGCTCCGAAAGTTTAAAAAAGTGTTTATCGTATTTCCTCGATATCTCATTAAACATTGATCCCAGCAAAGAAGTGCAAAGAATATTTTTTATAGAAAATTATATGTGAATTAATTAAGCCATAGAACATTTTTTCGTATGAGCCACCGTTACCGAGTTATTTACGAAAAACCTAAATAAGGGACCTTTGCACCCCCTCCTCCCCGCTAGCGGCGCCCCCATCCGCCGGTACTTTTAGTATGTTGTGTAAGATACCTTTGCCTACAACTACACCAAAATTTGGCTATACACGAATTATTTCCTCTAAGTTTTCCTTCATTTGGTTGGCTATTAAACATAATCTTTGCATTCCGTGCATTGGCAATGCAACTCAAAGGCAAGATGACATCCCAATGTATACCAGTAAACTGAACAATTAAAACCCGGTTCGCTAAAGCAAACTTTACCGCCACTTAACCTATCAACCTCTAATCCCGTGCTTTGCCACCTGATTGCCAAGATAAGATAAACTTAAGAACTGTCTGTTCATCTCAAACGTACAGCTACGAAGTAAACGTATCCTGGAATTGTCGAGGAAAAGTAAAAATACACTGCGACGAGGTTCGAGGAAGCGATAAGTGTTTCCATTTGCCCACAGATTCCCGGATGATACTTGTATGCGCCAGGGACACCTATAAGTTGTGGCGTACGCATAGACATATAAAATAGGAAGACTTGGTCCCACGAAGTGACTTGTGATTCCATAATAAGCCGCGGTCTCGTGCACAGACACACTCACTTTTGACGTTTGAACCAATCACCGCTCGTCTACGAGTTGAATGTGTGCGTGTCGCGCATAAACACGAGGAAATCGGTTTATTATGAATCAAAATTTTTGTCTTCAATATGGTCTTCACGGCACCGCGTCTTCTTATTTTATATGTCTATGGGCGTACGCAGGTACGCTGTCAAAGAACCTTTCATACTTTCAAGCAGCTCGCTTGCGTGATCTGTGATTTTGGAGAACGAGTGACGTTTTTAGGGTTCCGTAGTCAACTAGGAACCCTTATAGTTTCGCCATGTCTGCCCGTCCGTCCGTCCGTCCGTCCGTCCGTCCGTCCGTCCGCGGATAATCTCAGTGACCGTTAGCACTAGAAAGCTGAAATTTGGTACTAATATGTATATCAATCACGCCGACAAAGTGGTAAAATAAAAAGTGGATTTTTTTTTATTAGGGTACCTCCCCTATACGTAGTGGGGAGTGATTTTTTTTTTTCATTTCAACCCTAACGTGTGATATATTGTTGGATAGGTATTTAAAAATGAATAGGGGTTTACTAAAATCATTTTTCGATAATGTAAATATTCGCTAATGTGATTTTCGATAATGTGATTATTTCGGAAATAATCGCTCCAGAAGTAAAAAAATATGCGTCCCCCCCCTCTAACTTTTGAACCATAAGTTTTAAAAATATGAAAAAAATCTCAAAAGTAGAACTTTATAAAAACTTTCTAGGAAAATTATTTTGAACTTGATAGGATGAATAGTTTTTGAAAAAAAATTACAAAATAATTTCTGAACTAAGTTTGTAATTTAACCGTATAAGCAGGTGTTTATTGTACCTGTAATTTCTACAAAATTACAATGAAATGACGTGCTTTCAAATAAAGTAAAAACGGTGAAAATCGGTTCACGCAATAAAGAATTATTCCATAAAAATCATCTTCCACACTTTAAGCTCGCGCGCAATAGTTTACTTAATTTGCCGATAGATGTCGCTGTACGTGGAACTCTCGTATCATATCCTACATGGCGGTGTCATTAACTCTTAAGTGGGGACACTTACTGTGACGGACGGAAAACTACGGAACCCTACACTGAGCGTGGCCCGACACGCTCTTGGCCGGTTTTGTTTATTTCGTCTTTCAAAGGTTTAATAATTTTATTTCTAAATCTAATTTGTAGGAGAATGTGTTTGCAATATTTCCGCTTCTCTTCGTTTTTACTTGGTAGCAAACGAAGATCTCTATCTCAATAACATTTGCCTACTTTATTGCTTAGAGCCAGTATTTCGGGTTGCTCCTGCTCGCGAAACAATAGCAGCAGCGCATCGCTAGTCTCTTTAGGATGTAAATGGGATTAAGGGAATTGCTGATTAGCCGTGTAAGGATACCTCTTTATCACAGAGTTATATCAAGCATATTAGGACTAGAGCGCACGACACTAAACCTAGTTCGATAAGTCTCCTAGATGAGATATGTATTCTTTCTATAACAAAAATTAAGATGAACTGCAACGAGATGTTACGTTATTAAAATGATGTTATATTTTAAAAGATCAGGCGCTTTGTTTTGGCATACATATGCAAACTTTTGATGCTGCTGCCACTGACAGGGTCACGCACGGGGGCTTGCAGCACCGCATTGTCGTGTAGCCCTATCCCTCCCCTGCTTCGAGGAACAAAGGAAATCTAGGAGACTTATCATACTATAGAAACTCGATTTTTTACTATTTAAAAAAAAAAAAAATACATCGCCATTTTTTTTGCATTGCAGCATTGGCATTTCGTATTCCCCCATTAAAAACGTGATATAATCTCATCTAGGAGACTTATTGAACTAGGTTCGGTGTCGTGGGCTCTTATACACGGTTAATTCTTGTCGGCTTCCCCTATCGTCGGCAATATTTGTGTATTAACTGAACCGCGATTAAATAGGAACTTACGTCAAAATTAGTATGGGTTGACCGCTAACTCAATCGTATTCTGATCGTGGTACTTCTATGAGCATTTGATAATCAATGTTATAAGAATACCTACCTACATAATAATAATAACGTTTATTTATATTAAAAAAAAACAATTGATAAACCAGAAATATTTATTGTTACATAGTTTGGAGCTTCTCACCATCATGTACTTATTCAAAATATACGCATATGAATAGAAACGTCTAACAACCAGAACAATATTCGAAGAGTACGCGTAGATCAAAATGAAATCACAATAAAAATGTAAGGTTAAGTGTTCGAGAAATACAAAATAATCATGAGATTTTTCTATACAAAATATTAAATCATACACATATTTGGATTAAATGTCTCTTTTACACTAAAATACTACCTATTAAAGCTAACCTGTAACATAATCTACGACATAAATTAAAACTATTTACAAAATATTACAATTTACTTTGTTATTCCTTTTAACAATAATGTATTGTATAAAAGGCAGATTATCAGGCCTTTTCACAGGACGATAAAGTGCCATTTAAAATGAAATAACTTGATATATTACGTGCATATTAATTATGATCAGTGTGTATTAATAACGTATAAGTAACCGTGTTACGTTCTTGCTATTTATAATGAAATAAAAAACTTGACATGGCACAAAAAGTCAGAAACGTAAACGTGCAATGACAAAGCTGCCAAGATGATCGCATATTATGTGGATATACTGTCTGTCTCTTGCTAAAATACTACCTATAAGAAAGAGACAGATGCTTTATAAACTGCAATAACGCGATTCATCTTTTAACGTGCCTCACAAGCTGTTTGTTATGAGCATACAATGTCTGACATGACATGATGGAACAGTTTTACACTGAGACAGCAAAATTATATTAAATATACAATACTTTGCAGTTAACAATAAATTAGTGATTTTGATATCAAGACAACAATCACGTACATTTTCTAAACCATATTTCCATTATGATTTACACAAGATTATAACAAACCGAACCTATGTGCATTGTGTACTAAAATACGGATATAAACATACAAAAGCGTGCATAGCGGACTCAGAAGCTAGCTGAGTCGCCGAGACGTTTTGGAGATGAGTACGAACAAATAACTGACAAACAGCGACAAGCTGATTCAGCCTTTTGAGCTGTGCCTATTTCCTGTAACTTCAATTCCACATAAAAATAGTTTTCTTATTTAAGTTTGCCGCTATACCTATAGATTTCTATAGAGTACAGTCGACGTCAAAAAAAAAGTTTGTATTTTTGCACCATACTCATTTGTAATAAGGTGCAAAAGTGTAAACATATCTTTGACGTCGACTGTACAGCTGCAAACTTGAATGAAGATTAGACGAAGCTATGTACGGCGGCATAATTAAAGGCCCTCGCTTAATTCGTACCTTAATTGCCATAATATTGAATCTTCGTCGGTTTCTTTCAGCCTTACAGTTAGTATTACTATTCTTACAATAACTGTAGGTTGAGAGAAAATCACGGAAGACTTTAATATGACTAACATGTGCTCAGGTACATCTTTATTTATTTTGAAGGCAAACATTTAAGACCACTTTTATGGAACATAATATGGGGTGTACCGTCGGGTTCATAATTGCATACCCAGTTTATCAATGAATTCATTCATAAATTGGGTATGCAATTATGAACCCGATAGTACATGTACAACCTCATAATATATTTACATTTAAACTGTCTGTCCTTCAGATATTTACGCAAATTAACAAAACCAAGTGGTTTGGTTATTCTACCAATGTAAGCACCCTTTTTATTCATGGTAGCCAATTATATCATTCGCCGAATGACCAATTCACATGATGTGTTCCGTAAGTATGTGAAAGAACAAACATAATTGAAATAACTTGCAAGTTCTGTCCAAACAGCATCAAAACGATGATGTAAATTCGTATAGTCCTCACTGTATAACTCCAAGATCACAACTCTTGATCCTCATTCTGCACCGTAGGCTGAGGTGATAGTAAAGTTGTCAACTCAATATATGTTTATGTTGAAAATTTCACTTTCTTACAGGTGAAGTATCAATCCTACGTTCACTGCAGGGTAAAGTTTGATCGAAGTGTGATGGTTTATATGGGAAATAATGAAATCTACGACACTTCTTATTCCGCCGCGCAGTCTCTACTGTAGTTGAGTAGTACATAGCGTACTAGACGGCGCTGTACTTGCGGCCGTCGTCGCCGCTGTAGCAGTGGTGGCAGTGCAGGCGGCGCGCGCGCACGCGCACGTCGGCGCCCGCGCGCCCGTCGCCCAGCGCCGCGCCGCACACCGCGCACGTGAAGCACCACACGTGGTAGCACAGTGACAGCGACTCGATTATCATGGCGGCGCCGCGACCTGTACATACGAGTTCCATTAATTGCCAAGCATCGTAGGAAAACATCATGCCACTGACGCCAGAGCGCGCAAGCGCACTCGGTTATATTTTGGAAGATATCACGCACTGGCGCTGAGGGCACGACTTTCCGTACGCGAAATTTGAAGTTTTTGGCGGTCAAAGGTCACACAAGCGGGTAGAAATCGGGTGAAAAACATTACAATGACTTGTTAAAATATCGGAAGGTAGCGGAGTGCTTGGTGCTTGTTAGTAGGTACTGCTTGTTAAACCTGATTTTTACCGCTTTCTTTCGACACTATTGACCACCAAACGTTCTTGGACTTCATTTGGCACCAGTTTTCACTTTAATTATCCGATTTACACTGAAAGAAAGAACTTTAAATGATAATTCAATACAAAAATCTGCATAACCTCAAAGTCACATTTATCACGCAAAATACCTGCATAAGGTATTTAAGGTACAATACCTATATTAATATCCTAGCTGAGCTTTCTTAGTAAGTACATTTATTTATTGAACAGTGGTGGCAGATATTACATTAATAAAGTAAATAATAAAAAACGCAATCTGAAACTTTAAAATTAAAGTAAACAAAACTAACTTTTTTAAATTTACATTGCCACAGATAAAACACAAATTATCCACAATTAACGAATTATTCAAAGACAGGTGTTGCCAACCCGCGATTTTTCAAATTTGCCGCGCTTTTCTACTGACAGAAATGGTTTGCCAGACTATATTTGATATATTTTTCAATGAACTCTATTGCCTAATGCCTAGGTAATAAGAGACCGCTGCTACAGCTATAAAAAGTAAGTTTTGTTGGTGTTTGAAGGTTTTACACAAATCAGCACCACATTCCAAACAGATTCTCCACTTTGAGTTGACCTTACAAACCTCTCAAGAATCATTACAAGAAATATTACTTGCCTAACTCTTCTC
Organism: Pammene aurita; assembly: GCA_947086415.1. Taxonomy (NCBI): domain Eukaryota; kingdom Metazoa; phylum Arthropoda; class Insecta; order Lepidoptera; family Tortricidae; genus Pammene; species Pammene aurita. Next base: position 36,635,269 of record OX352290.1, on the reverse strand, counting down.
CACAATGTGAGCACTTTCTCTTTCCACTCACGCTTAACAGCTTGTCTTCTCTGTGCTCATTTTTAGCTTCTCTCTTCTCCAAGTTTTCTATCCTAGGCGAGATCTTAGCATTAGGTGAGGTCTGCGTTCTAGGCAGTTCCCTTATATCTGCCCTGAGCTCCCTCAGTTCCCTTGGAGAGGAGGTGGTTCTGAACGGAGGTTCGGGTCGTACGGGAGGGGGGACGGTCGGATGGTCGGTCTCTGCGCGTATTAGACGTTTGTATTCTTGCGGCAAATGTTGCTGGCTGGAAAGACACGACGACATCACAAATAAAACACTTTTCAATAAAAAAGTAACAAGATAGTAGAATGATAATTCTGAACCAGAACTGACAATATTAACCTTCAACTTTTACCTCTAACTTAGACATCGGGAAGCCATCGTTGACATTTTACCCAACGGGTAAATGACGATAAAATCTTTTTTATTTATTATATTTCATGTCTTCGTAGTTTATTGTATACCTGGTGCTGATGTGATGCATGTTGAGCAACGCCGACGCGGGCATATCCTGATGGTAGGAGTGCCTCTGTGCGGCGCGGAGCTTGCTTCGTTGCTCGTCAATACGCCTTTGTTCTGCCTCCTGAAATTAGGTAATTTTTCATGTTTACCAATTTTAAATTACCTATTTGGTAATGCTGCACATGTCTCGAGATTTTTTAGGTTATAGGTGACTGATCTATTATCAGCCCCTAATCTGATTGCTTACAAATGCCGCGATCACTCGAAGACCTTTCGGTTTTGCTTTAACACATTAAGTCACATTATGTAACTGCACTTTTCTTTGCCCTAGTAGTCACTTTTGTGATTTTTCGACCTCCTATTATCCTCTGTCATGCTGCTTTCTCGGATCGATCAGGAACGAACCTGTATGAGCCAGTGTTGGTTGTAGTTGTACCCTGCAGGTTTTCGTGCACGCTGCGCCAGCCATTCATTTCCAGAGATCAACTTCGGCGTTGGCGCTGCGCTCAAAGCCTGAAATAGACAACAATATTTATGTAGTGGCAAATCTCAAGGACTTACTGGAGGTAAAAAGATCCCTTAAGTTTTATTTGAGGATTTATCCCTAGCTATCTCATCTATTTTTCCAGTATATTCAAGTAGGTAGGGTCAGGGAGGGAACAGTCGGTAGGATTTTTTCAACAGGCTGTTGCATGAAAAATATAAATCCCTGAACCAATTGATGCAAGCACAGAGCACCGTGCATTATTACACTTTCATATGTAGCAAATATATTTGCTGTTACTTTCACGAAAAAAGATATATCCATTCTTTTTTAGAAATTGGGAATCGAGCCGCTGTGTACCGGTTGCTGTACACAGTGACTAGGACCCGCTAGTACACAGTGGTTCTAACAGTACACAGTGGCTCGAGTCACTGTATACTACGCCCTGTAAACAGTAGTTCTAACAGTACACAATTGCTAGGTACGTAGGAATCGAACCTAAATTATATAACAAATAACATTTTTGTTTAATAAAACGGTAATTAGAATAGGTAAGCACAACCCCCGGAATAATCGTTCCTGATTTCATTCTTGATTTAAAATAGGTACCTACCTAAATGTCGCATGATTTATTCACTTTCATTTTATTTAAAATGTATGCATTACTTTTAATAATCACACAATTTTTATTCTTATTCATATTCAAGTAAATTTTAGTCCAACTCTGTAAGGTGCACAGTGGTTCGCGAGCCACCGTGTACTTTTCCAAAACGAACGTCTGTTGACCTTGGCGTCAATTTGTATTTTAGTTCAAATTAAAAACACAAACAAACACCTAGGGCCTTGAATTATCAGCCAATACTAAGTAGATTAGACACACTCTTCGATAATAACATAAGTAATTGAAAATCTCGTATGAGTTAAGAAAAAAGAGGAGTGAAACTGATCTGGAAATGTAATTTTGATAGCATTAAACACAAAAACGCACCATAACACATTCGCATGGTGCCGGAGCCCCTCACTAACTAGTTCGTACGTGGTCGGGTACGGAACGGTTCCGATTGATGTAGAGGACAGACATAAAGCTCTTTCTGTTTCTCGCACAGCACATTCGAGTCACTGTTCCCACCGAGCGACTGTTCCCTCCCTGACCCTACCTTTATTTTTATGACACTGAATATATTGCATATATCGCACGTTTTTTGACAAAGCGCGAGTGCTCAGTGGGGAAAAACTATTCTAAAATTGTGGCGAAACATATCTCACCTGTAAGGTGTGTCGTGTCATAGGATGGTAGTTGCCGTTGGGCATCACCGGCGCAGGCTTGGAGCGCAACTGCACATGCGCCGTGCGCTCCACGTTGGCATATTCCACCGCTGAAGGCACTCTGCTACTCCTGAAATTATTCCTTTACTATATTAAGCTCCCTTACCACCTTAAAGTTCGTCATATGCTAGTTTTTTAGAGCGAATTTTTTAAGCTTAATATCTTCAACTAGTTGCTTGATCATTGGACTCTATTTCCTAGATCATAAGGATGATGGCTGGTAACTAAAGCTAGAAGGTTTCTCGACTGAATAATTAGAGGTTTTTACTTATTATATTTTTGCAACAGTTTGAAGACTTGCCTCATAGTAATCTCCCTTTCAATGGACTCCCGACTCCGTGGTTTCGGTGGCAGAACGGGCTGAGGTGGCCGTCTCCTCACATCTTCCCTGCTATCCTCATACAACACCTTCCGACTTTCTTCGACCCCAAAATGCCTCTGTATATGCTCTTCGGAGACAAAAGGCTTCCGTTTTATACTCTCATCGTATTTCACTTCTGGCTGTGGTACTACAGGAGTATAAGGTTCATTTACTAGTAAATTAGGCATGGAGTGCCGATGGTTTTCACTAGCAGCCTTCCTTAGAAGTGGTTTCTCAGATACATCCTGAACGGACTTCTGGATGATCCTCGTCTGATCTCTCATTAAATTGTCCCGCTGTCTCCTTAGCTCTTCTTGTTCCAGTTGCAATAGTTCTCGTTCAAAACGCAGAACCTCCTAGTTATGAACTTGGTATTAGTTGTGTCGTCTATTGTTATTAGTAGGTATATTAGTGCAAGGCTTAAACTAGCATGCATTAATGTTTTTGTTATTCGAGTTATCTGGATCAACACACTGTTTCGTCTTTAAACTATTAAAAATTCCTATTAACAATTTAAGATTATTTTTTTGCAAGTATTGTTTTTCTCATCCATTTTGAGACCACCGATATTTTTATTATTATTATGACAGTGTCATTAAAATCTGTTTAAACTACCTACCACAATTTAATATCATAAGAACATTAAGTAGGTACATGAATTTAAAACTTAACATTAAGTAGCAACAGTGCAATAATTCCTACCTATAGTGAGATTAAGCGAATTTCTAGCAGTTTAGCTCATTAAAGAAAAGATTTATAAAATCATGTATAGTAGGTAAATACTAGGAAGGTTAAGATGAATGAATGAAACTGTAGGTGTGGAAACCAAATTTGTAAGTAGAAGTTTAGTGTAAAACATGTCAGTCACCTTTGAGTGAGCATCGTCGTGCCCGTCAGGCCAATCTTCGTTAGTGCGTCCCTGCAAGGGCGGCCATCTTGTTAATGTTATTTACACAAAATGTCAGACACACGTTTCAGTTAGAATCATAAATGTTAGATACAATTATTATTCAGTTAATACGAAATATTAATATATTATGATTCCAAACCTTTTTTTGTAATGATTATGTAATGGATTTGAAATTAAGTAAAACATGTCGTATAGCAGGATAATAGCGCAACTATCAAAGACCATGCATTGTATACTACATATTCTACAGAGGTGCTTATAAATCATAAATAAAAGGCAGTAATGTCGTAAAATAAATATGTTTTATTTAATCGCTAAAATAACATATTTCGACTAACCAAAACTACTTTCCTACAATACATAACGAGCAAAATCATTCTCGATACATAAATAATTGTGTTTTAAATACATAAAAGCATTAGAAAAGCAGGTTTTGTTAGATTGGCAGCTTTACATAGAGAATGTACCAATTACCACGATAATCTAATAATATAAAATAATAGTCCTGATTAACCCAATTTTTGCTATGCTCTTTAAATAACAATAGTTATTAAAATGTTTACAATAATACATTCAAATTATTGTAAAGGATACGGCAAAAATATGCCTTAATTGCCTATCTATTACGTAATATACGTAGCAGAAACCGGGTTTATTTTGTGAAAAGAAAACAACACTACAGTGCTTACAGTTTACAGTGCAATATCATTAAAAACTAAACTTTCTAGAATCACTAGGTATTGAAAATAATATGAGAATTCAATACAATATACATAATATACCCAAAATAAAATCTAAACCACTACGAGATCTACTCTTGACTAACAATCCAATAATATATAGAACAGGAAACATCTTCCAAATAGCATTTCTACTAAGAAAAATATAGAAGAAACTAACTACATATAGAAATATTTTGTACTTCGACATAATAGTTAGCAAGTTGGACCCAAGATAGCACCTTGTGGCATCCTACTCTAGAAACAATAATAAACTTATTACAATATTACATGTCTACCGACACATCAAACAATTTTGCATATCCTCTTTCATTCTGAAGTATCATTGACACTGTACTTAGATGGAAATGGCATACATTCCAGAGATTAATTATTCAAGAGCGTTAAGTCACCTTAACTGAAAAATTACTCTATTTCATAAACACCTAGCTCGCCATACAAAAATTTTGCAACAGCGTAAAATAGAGAAATGGCATAACTACGGTAATTTTAAAGACACCTTTCTCTGATGTTGATTGTGACCGATATGAACTAGCTAACTTTAATATATACTGTAAAGGCTATCTAACTCTGATTACCTATTTGTAGTTACACCGGTCAAAGTTTACTATTTACCTAAGAAACCTTTGGTTCTTTTAGCTAGGCTTCCTATTGGTTTACCTGTTGTTCCTGTAGCTTTTTGTCGAGACTGTCGATGTCAGGCTGCGCCAGGTCCGTCAATTTAGAGGTCAGGTTTGATGCGAAATTTTCAGATTTCTTTGAGGTTTCTTCTTCGTCTGATGTAACCGTTACGTGAGTGTATGGCTGAAATATGAACAGATATAAAGATTAGACTAACTCGTTTCAACATTAAATTTCAGATAGCATATTAATCTACACTATTATACATCCAAACATTGTTTCACTAAAATAATAGGATCATACCTCGCTGTTCTGTCTGCTATGAGGATTTGAAGTCTCCGGTGACGACTGCTTATACCACGCTTCCGCTGACGGTCCCCTGTCCACATCCACTCCCGAATCTCTGCTGTCTCTCAACTTGGCATTGTCATGGGAGAGTGTTCTCTTGTAGAGAAGTTTCTCGATCTTCGTCTCCTCCTGAAGGAAGGAGGTGATGTCGGGGCGAGGCGCGGAGAGGTCGGCGTCGAGGTAGTCGTCGGCTTGCCCTTCGATGCCGAGGAAGCTGGTGCGCTTGTTGCGGATTTCCTTCTTTATTCTACGCGCTGAGCTTGTATGTTTGAAGTTACCCTGTAAATTTTCACGATTAAGTTTACCCACTATAAAAATCATGATAATATTTAAGCTAATTATGAAATATGAAAAAAAAAGAAATAATATTCATTGTGGTGAAGACTTTAAAAGTACTGAGCAAATATGGAGTAAATTGGGTTGCTAACATATGTATATTTACACAGCTCATTTTACTTAAAGGTCATCATAATTAAATATTTGTTTTGTCTAACACAAATACTGCACAGACTCGCTATTTACTGAGTCATGAAAAAGTAACTAGATAAAACTAGGTCAATGTATTTTTACTTACATTGCCAAGAAGTTCGTCGTCTTCTGTAGGCGGTGGGGGTGGCTTCTCTTTAGGCGGCTCCATAATATTGGTAGGAAGGTCTAGTGGGAAAGCTGCTCCGTCATCTACAGAGTTTTGGAAAAACATGTCCATATTCTCATACAGAGGAGTAACCGCTTTCTCCGTAAAGTCAAGGACGTCATTTGTGTTAGTTTCTGTTTTTTCTGGTTCTTTTACGGCATTTTCCATGGTGCTGTTGTTGACGCAACTGTCTTCGGAGTCCAGCTCTTGGAAGGCCAGTTCCAATGCATCGATCACCTGGAATGTTTGAAAATGTAATAAATAAATAATAACATACGTACTTAATAGACATACCGTTTCTAACATTTAGAAAAAAAACAAATAGCAGAAACTAAACCACAAAAGTCAGAATTATTTTTGTTTATAAAGAATAAAATTTATCAAACAAACATTGATATAAAAAGCAAAACATATCAATATCCCATTAAGAGTCATCCTCAAATATTGAAAGTATGAGACACATTCGATAAAATCTCATGCAAAAAGAATGAAAACAATAGCATGCCATGCAGCGCAAATGATGTTAATGAAGCGAAACTACGTACGATATAGGCTTACCTTCCCATCACCCAAGCTGATGCAATTAAAAGCTAGGTAACCTATGAGCTCTCTCCGGCTGCTCTTATCAGACTAACGTGTACAAGTCATGATCACAAGATAACGACCTTGTTTGCCAATGATATCATTAAAGATAATGCTCTAGTGCCGTGTCCTGATTCCCCTACTAATAAATCTGAATGTTCAATTAGCAAATATGAGGATAGAATACAAATAAAACCCATACATAACAGTGTAACATATATTTTTGATAATGAATTTACATATATTATCACGTTTAAGAATAAATAAACTAAATTGAAACTAATGGGTCTACGCTAAAATGGTATATTTGTGTATAAATAGGAATATATTATACATGATGACAAAATGGGTACTAAAATATAACCCTGTATGCAGAGTAAGAATAATCTTCATTCGATTATTAATTAACTGGTCTGCTGGTGAGAATGAATGAACTTGTATAAAGACATGAAATGATTATTAGGTATTGGTGTTTCTGGACACTTTTAATGATGATTGTTACGGTTCTACAGTTAAAATTGTGAAGTAGTTGCAATACGTAAATTATTTTTATTATGTATATTAATTACTGTTAATAGAATGTGGATAGGTTATGTGCGAGATCAAGAGATCATATTTACTCAAAATGAGTCCATTTCGTAGCTCTCTCATCTGTCTTGCGTCAACAGCAATTTATGAGAAAACGAATGAACTTCTACAAACTGGGCCTTGTTCAGGCATTGTTTTTGGCACTACAATCGCTTGAATTCAGTACAGTTTTCGTAACTACTTTATTATTAATGAACAAAATAGTTTTTCGTCTGTTGGGTTCGATGTTGCGTTTGGTCCGTTTCTGCCAGAAGGGATTAAAATCTTGCGAACTACTTACCGTGGCGTCTATGTTAGCTGTAACATCACGAGTAGAATTGATGTTATTATTATTAAATGTTTGACTATGCGAGTTATTACATGGATCATGATTGACAGAGTTTTTAACTGAGCATTCGGATGTACACGTTACATCTGTGAAATTGTTAGTAAGCATATGATTATCAGTTAATGTTTTTAGCGTTTTAATGGAATTCTTTGGTGAAATGTTAGTAGTAGTAGTGATATTAGAGACAGTTACCATTGGCATGCTCTTGCGGTTAGTAGATTCGTTAGTAGTGCTAGTTTCTTTAAAGTTAGTATTGTTCCCAGCACCAGTGTTTTTGTTGTTACATATTTCATTTAAGTTGAGATGAATCGTCATCTTGCCCTCGAACACCACCGTATCACCCTCCGAGCCCGTGGAAACCGGCTCATTCAAACTTACACTAGTATCCTGATTATCCAAACTCTTAAGCGTATCTTCATCTTCTTTATCCATCTGTATTTCCGTAACTTCTTCAGTGACGCTAAGTTCTTCAGGTTGTGATACTGCTTGAAGATAGTTACTTGCGCTATCAGAATCAGCTTTGCTGATATCCTGGGCTTCGTCAAGTGCAATTTCTTCAATAACAATGTCTTCTGGTATCGAATGTATAGGCTCAGATATTCTTTCCATGGGTTCCTCAATTTTAATTGGCTCCAACGCAGTCGCACCATCTTCATTGGAAAACTCGTATTCGGATATTTCAACCATCGGCTCACCTAATGGAGAAGCTACTTGTGTTAAGTCAGCGATGTCATCTGCCGGAGCACAAGAGTCTCTTGCTGTATGAATCCCACTATCTTCAGTTTCAATATCACTCTGGCCAGTATTGTTTTGCATATCAGCGCAATCAAAGTCTTCAAAGCTTTGAACTCTTTCAAAGGAACTAGGTGATGTTTGACCATTAATTTCTAAACTATCAAGAGAACGGCAGAAACTCTGCATCTGATTCTCAATACCCGACAAACTGGTTTTTAATGTGGTCTGCATGAGATTATCATTAAAATCCTCTTCTTTGGCTACGGGTTTTTCCGTAACCATAATTTGTTCTTCGATTGATATCTTAGGTATTTCCTTGTTTTTCGCCGCGTCTAAATATGAAAGGCGCTCTTTGAGACTCATAGAGACTTCTTTAACCTCAGTTTTGTTAACCTTTTCCTCTTCTGATGTTTGAGACTTAAGACTTGACAGACGCTCTTTCAAAGACTTTGCGTTACTTAGGTCTCCATTTGAAAGTCTTTTAGTCTTATCGGGCTCTGTGGATGCAGACTTGACCTTTTCGAGACTGGAAAGTCGCTCTTTTAATGGTTTTACTTCTGCAGGTAACTTGTTCAGGTCGCTCGTAGACTTTTGAATATGAGTTTCTTCCGTAAACCTCTCCAAACTTGAAAGTCTTTCCTTGATAGACTTTTTATTTGCAATATCAGGTAATTTTGGTTTGTTTTGTGACTCTTGTGAATTTTCTCTTTCGAATTGTTCTCTTCGTTTATGTATATCTACCTTAGGTAGGTCTTTTTTCTGGTTATTATTTCGTTCGTCAGCCCTTTCCCTTTGAAATGAGGAAACTTTTTCCTCTATTTTGTTGCTGACTGTCGTTCTGATTCTGTTTAGGTCGCCGTTGATTTTGTCCGGGGACTTTTCTTTGGAATTGTTAACGACAGTTTTGACGATATTGCTGTTTGTTTGGGAGATGATACGGGACTTGTAGCCCTCAATGGCCCCTTCATAAGTGTACTCCTCAGGTTCAGGAGAGCTGATAGTCATGGTCGTGCAGGTGTCGTATTCGTTGGCGCTGGAGCCCAGCTTACGATTATCGCAATTCGACAAGTTGTCGACATCTGAATGGTTTTTGTCCAAGTCCATTCCATCGCTCTGAAATTGAAAAAAATATTCAATTATTCTTCATATTTTGGACAAACGTTCTGTACGTGACAAGAGCCGAGTCTCGCTTCGATAAAATATTAATCATCAGGATTAGATTTATACAGGGTGATTCAGTAGACGTGAGCAGAATTAACACTAGGGGTTCAGTTAATAACCAGCTATTGTTTGATACCAGTATTAGTGTGATAAGCGCAATTTTTTTAAATTTTAAATATAAAAAGTTTTAACACATTCAGGGCCGAGAACCCGACTATCAGGTATTTGATGATTTCGTTCCCAGGCCGGACGACCCGATAGTCGGGATCGTCGTACTACAGCTTTCTATGACGAATTTTTTTGTGGCCTGGCGCGGATGTCTTGTTTGGCTGGGTGGCAATGAATGTGTTAAAATATTTACGACACGCATGGTCACTCTACAATTAGAATACTCCATCGAGTACTGATACTCTCTTGTTTTTCTGTAATACATGTCAAATTGAATGTCATCAGATGTCTGGTTACTTTGGAAACATCGCATTTAACTTAAATTGACCTTTCTATTCATAATCAAAGTGCTGTCAGAATTGTTGAAGAGGTTTTATCTTTGTTGATTTGTTTTTGGGTGACCAGTATTGGGCAAAAATTAACTTGAATTATAAGAATAAAAACACAATTAATATTCTTATTCAGTACGATTTGAATAAGAATTATTCTTGCACTTGTTATTTAAAATAAAATTAATAGGAATAAATCATGTCATTGTTATTTTAAATGTGGAATGAAAAACAGAATAATTATTTAAGATTGAGATTATTCCAAATAACGTTTTATTGAATTAAAATGTTATTTGGAATAAAGTTAATTTTCTGGTACAAACCATCCAATACATCCATTCTACTACTGTTGTTTGTCTCGGCTTTTGCCACGGTTCAATTGAGCCCAGGGTCCGCTTGGCAACCTAACCATAAATTGGCGTAGTCCTAACCATGAATCGGCGTAGGCATTCGTTTTTACGAAAGCAATTGCCATCTGACCTTCCAAACCAGAGGGAAAACTAGGCCTTATTGGGATTAGGTTCGATTTCCTCACGATGTTTTCTTTCACCGAAAAACCCAGACTACATTCTTATGCGCAGAAAATTATTTAAAATAAAAAACATGATTTTTATTCCGTTAAGATTAAATTATCTTCATTCAATTTTCTCGTATATAAATTATTCCCGACGAAATTATTTTGAATATTTTAACGAGAATAAAATCGACCTGACTTTATTCTTACGAATTTTTATTCAAATAATGATTTTATTATGTGCAACACTGAGGGTGACCATGATTGCAGAGAATAAAATTTCTACGTAACAAAAAGGTAAAAATAAAATAAAAAGCCGTTATTGCTTCACTTAAACATGATAAAGATTCGGGTAAGTAATATAACGTATACGCATTTATGCTATATTGATAGTAACATATAAATTCAATTTATATAATTTCAATTGTGTGGATTACAGCAAGGCGTTTGACAGTGTTAAGCATTCTGCTGTATTCTCCGCCATGCGACAGCAAAATATTGAAAACGCCTACGTTGAACTCGTTGGAGCTATATATCGACAAAGTACAGCCAGTATTAAGTTGCATGTTCCCGGCCCTAAATTTCGCATTGAAAAGGGAGTTAAACAGGGTGACCCGCTGTCTCCGAAGTTATTCACCTCCTGTCTACAGGAAATTTTCCGGAAGCTGGCGACCAAATGGGACACAATGGGCATCGACGTCGGCGGGAAAAGGTTGACTAACTTGCGTTTCGCCGACGACATAGTCTTGTTCTCCTACAAAGCACCCCATCCAGAGCAGATGCTGCAAGACCTCAGCGCGGCAAGTCTTGAGGTCGGGCTCCAAATGAATAGGGCAAAAACTAAGTTAATGACCAATGGCGTGAAGTATAGGGTCAGGGTAGATGGGCAGGATATTCAATATGTTGACGAATACATATATTTGGGCCAGATCCTTCGACAACAGGCAGTCCAAGGAAATCGATCGACGCATCGAGAACGCCTGGAAGAGCTTCTGGTCCATGAAGACGCTAATGAAGGGCAATCTCCCACTAGCACTAAAGCGCAAACTCGTCGACATGTGTATCCTGCCTATCCTAACCTACGGCGCCCAAACTTGGTCACTGACGGAAGCCCAGAAGTCCCGACTAATGATTTGCCAGCGAGCAATGGAGCGCAGTATACTCGGAGTCCGCAGAATCGACCGTGTAAGAAACACCGAACTGCGCTCCAGAACTGGTATTGCGGATGTGGGTGCTAAGGCCGCCAAGCTCAAGTGGGACTGGGCTGGACACGTCTGCCGAATGCACCCGGAACGGTGGGCCAAAATGGCTACAGAATGGGCCCCGCAGGATGGCCGGAGCAGAGGCAGACCGAAAAAGAGATGGCGGGACGACCTGGATGCCTTTTGTAGCGACTGGCGGGAACATGCACCAGGCCGTGACGAGTGGCGGAAGAGAGGGGAGGCCTTTGCCCAGCAGTGGGACATAACATAGGCTATTTAAAAAAAAAATAATAATAATAATAATTTCAATTTGTATAACGTGCATGAAGTATAATATACAAATTGAATAATAACTCAAACTCAAACTCAAACATTTATTCAGTAAGTAGGCCACAAGGGCACTTTTACACGTCAAAGTAAAAGTGAGAAAAAAAAATCAAACTACACCGGTTCTAACCCTACACCTCTGACCCGAGAAGAATTATGTCCGGCAAGAAACTCGGCGGGACTTATTTTTTCAAAACAACAGTACATCAAAACTAAACAATACATATAAGTGCGTTGTTCTAACAGAAAACATATCAAACCAAGGTTAGATTAACCAACAATAGGTTATAGTTTAAGAAAAATACCAAAGAAAAAAGATGAGTCCAAATCTGACTATTGAAAATGAATTACATACAAGTTTGATATACTTTCTTACCTGAACTGTGTCTTCTAAATAAATTTCCAAATTATAATAATCCATCATCAACAGTTAGAAACAAAATAATTTTGAATTTAAATAAAAAAAAGTAAGTGATTCTAGTATACAATAAACATACTATTTCTAAATTATCCTTAGAGATGTATAAGGTCTCCGTGTCTTGATCTATATATTCAATATAATAATAACAAAATATATAATTGACTAATGTATAATAAACTTCACAAATAATATCGTTTACGATAATGATAATGTAGTATAACGTTGAAATAATCTAATGTTCAAAAAAGATATCATACATAAATTATAAACGCCTACCACTTTCCTGGTAGCAGTTTTCTTTTTATGGGGGTCGCAGTTATAACCTAACCTAACCCACTTTCCTGGTAGCAGTTTTCTTTTTGTGAGGGGTCGCAGTTCTAACCTAACCTAACCTACTTTCCTAGTAGCAGTTTTCTTTTTGTGGGGGTCACAGTTATAACCTAACCTAACCCACTTTCCTGGTAGCAGTTTTCTTTTTGTAAGGGGTCGCAGTTCTAACCTAACCTGACCCACTTTTCTGGTTGCAGTTTTCTTTTTGTGGGGGTCGCAGTTCTAACCTAACCTAACCTACTGTCCTGGTAGCAGTTTTCTTTTTGTGGGGGTCACAGTTCTAACCCAACCTAACCCACTTTTCTGGTTGCAGTTTTCTTTTTGTGGAGGTCGCAGTTCTAACCTAATCTAGATTGTTATTTCAGATGTTAGTCGATATTTTAACTATTATACGTAACTATTATTATGCAAAACGGAATTCGTCTATATGTACGTTAGACTAAACAACGGTATGTATAATGTACGTTATATTATTTTTGAATTATACTAATTGAAAATAGACATTTAATACATTATACTTAACGTTAGTATACTTTTTGAACGTTTGTAAACTGAAATTATACCAAAAGTGCGTATTCATTATGTTACGCACCCTAAAGATTCATTATCGTTTACTAACCCCCTTATTCATAAACGTCTCTGAAGCCCCAATAAGTTAATTTGTGTTTTGTCTGTATCTAAAAAACACAACTGTCAAAGTGACAGATACGGCCAAACCATTAATTAACTAATTGAGACCTGAGAGACGTTTATGAATAAGGGGGTATGTGTGTAGGGTTGTTCCTGCTCTGTAAATATAGATTTTTTTTTACTGGTAGAATGGGAAGCAATGGGTGTAGCAATATTTTCGGCGACGATGTTTCTGGGCCGCGATTCGAAAACATCACACATTCATCATTCATTGGTCTCCAATGTGTGACCAATTGTGTTGTGACCAATGTGAGACCAATGTTGAATGAAAATCTGTTCGAATAGCAAATGTCAATGTCGTTATAGCGTTGAGTTGAGTTGAGTTGGGTTGGAGCTGTGTCTGTCCAGTGTGTGTGTTTATTTTTCGAATCGCGGCCGTGAGGCCATATAGTACTTACAGCCAAGCTGTGTGTGTCACAGTCCTCGCTGAGGCTGCTCTTGGTGCTGGATGTACCGATGCCGAGGTCGCTGAGGTCATGCCCGTCGTCCTCTGCGTACAGCGGGAGTGGCACCCGTCGCCTGCCCGCTCTGGTGACAAAGAGAGCCAATCATTAGTTATGTAAGTAAAGGAAAATAGTTTTTAATTTGACGTCCGTTCAAGTATACTTCAAGTTCTAAATAATTAAGTAAATGGCTTCATGGGTATTTAACTGCTAAAGCCATTTATGACTTATTTACAGCAAGGGTTCGAACTTACTTAACTAGCTATGATTATTTTTTTTAACAGTGCATTTACAGTTTTACAAAGGATAGTCGTGATTATTAGAAGATATTTAAAAAAATTAACATCCTTAATTGACTTTGAGTTGGATAGGTATAGATCTTGTATGTGTTTTGGAAGGCTATTTAAGATATCGATCGGGACAACGTTGGATTAGGAAGATGATAAATTGTTGGTGGTATATATTCAACCGATCATCGCGTTGTGTCGTGATTTTTTATAAATCACGATAAAGGTACAAGTAATATTTGAATAACATAAGATCACTCGGTACTTTAATATCAACGTAATATTTCAACGTAAAGCACAGATGAAGCGAACTGTCGCTTATGCTTTTTCCAATTTAGTTCACAGAAAAAAACGCGACTGACTCGTTCTAGTGTCTAAGAAGTCAGGTTTAAATAAATATGTAAGGTCATTTTTAGCGGTCACTAGTCATGCCTGTAGGCATGTTTGCTGTTAGTCAACCGGAACGGTGGATTCCACGACGTTGCGTCAATTTGTATAAACATACGAGCCCAGGGATTGCGTTTACGTGACATTAAATTGTATAATTTTAATGCACAAGCTTAATACGAAAAAATAATTTTAAAGAAATCAAATAATGCGATAAACCAGCGCCATGACAAATGTCATGGTAAATGCTGAGCGGCACCCATTATGGTAAATTGTAACTTATGTAACTTAATTTATATTTATTTATAATATTGTTTAATAGGCATGGTGAATATTTTTCGCGTATGGTATCAATCGATTCGTTTTGTTGTGAGGATCAAATGTATATATGGGGCCAATTGGGTTAAAGCCATACAAAAGTCAGAAATGAGACTTAAAGTCCGAGATTTGCATTTGTTTCTCAAAACGCTCCTAACAAAATGACGTGCAAAAGTGACGTCACGATCACATAGTCGCCCTGTTTAAAGTATGGAAAAATTATGAAATTGATATTTTTACAGTGAAATGTTGCGTTTATGTATATGGTTGCTATACAATTTTACAGTAAAATGTTAAAAATCGAATGGTATCATTGTTTTTTAAAAGTTGGATATACTGATCATTTTGCATCCTATCAACTAAATTTTATTGCATAATTCAACATGTGTCATCATGCCTATTGTAGAATATGCCAAAGAATTTTTTTTTTAAATCTAAATATGACTAGATAATTATCTATACGAGTACTGTAAGTTAATGTTTGCCTGAGTTATTGATGCTTAAACAGTTTAGTAAGTAAATATCTGTACAAACAAAAGCTAAATGTCACCATTTTCTTTTGTTCTGATTATACAGTTAAACATGCTAAGCTAACCCACCCACCTTGGGCAGGGTTTCCTGAGCCCTACTAATTGACGTAAATCAAACATTACAGATTTCGACATTGACTGTCAACCTTTCAAGGTGAATGTCAAATTAGAATATAACACCTGCCAGATAAACCGGCGGATCACGAAAGTGAAAACTTGACACGTGCTCACTTTCGCTGTCACACTTTCAGAAATTTGCATAGAAACTGACGAGTTTTTAACACGAGATGCAATGGGTATAATTAAATTACGTAATGGTGTGTAATGGTAAATAAACACAAGCCGTAGGCGTAATTTTGTTTGTTTATAATATTGTATTTAGCGCTTAATTTTCTCCGTGGACCTAGGGTTTACTTATTTTAGAGAAGACTAGTCATTTTCGTATAGTTTTATAGTTATTAGTTAGTATTTCAACCCAGTTCTACAATAAATATAGTTGGTAGTTACCTAGTAGATAGCCATGGCCGTAGCCAGAGTTGAAGTTAACATATGGCAGTGCTAATTAAGGTTGGGCATGGCCAATAACAAAGTAGGGCAGGGCATTTACTGTATTGTCATAGTCGGTGGTAGTCCTTAAGGTACGGCATTGGTATTTTAAGGTAGAGCTATACCCTAGCCAACGCCCTGGATATCTACCTATTTACATGGTATTATTTAGCATATCTATCTTCTCCCATATAAATCTTAATATTCGTTCATTTTCTGAAATCGAAACCAACCACAAGTCGCTCGCTGACACGAATACCAATTCCGTCATATTTGAAAGTCATGTCTCGATTGGTTTGCAAATAGGCTTCCAAACCTTACTTTTACCGCAGGTATTCAATTTAGCTACGCCTAGTGTCAAGACGTCAGGGGTCAATCTATTACCCGACCTCTGACGCGTGCGTACCACGACAAGCGTCATGCGATTTCTTTTTAGAGTTCTTTACAATATGGAGATACGATATGATGTCCATCTTGACAATGGCATATGTCATAATTATGTAGGTAGGTAATTGTACGTGTCAAGTAAATTAAATATATATTAGTCCTCGAAATTTAAATCGAAAGACAAGAAATGTTCTTTGTACCTTTGTGAAAGGTTACATTCTCTTAAATGCATTAATCTTTTCGAGGTGAAGGATCAGGAAGAAACGCCAGATATAGTAATCGTAACTTGTTAATTTCCGTGATCTCCAATTTTGGCTCTAGGCAGAGCACAGAAGAAAAGAGGAAACTGTTTGGCACTCGATTTAGTCGCTTTTAGATTGTTTTTAATAATAGCCAATGATGCAGCTAATAAATCCTATTACTTTATCAGGCTGAATGTACGTTCAAACACCAGTAGGTGTTGATTGTAAACACCTTTACTTTTTTCCTTTGTATACACATCTATATACGTTTTTACTTTATATAGTAGTGTGTGTCTATTAAAAAATTAACAAATCAAATATTTATTGAAATAATTCGATTTGTTCTTGAGGTGTTGAGTGTCTTTCATGAGTGATTTCACCACTTGAATAATCGTTGTTGCTAGGGTAGTTGGGATAAGTATGGAATTTCTTAAATGAAATATTCTTTAATGGGTTGGCTCTATTATTATTATATTAGCATATTAGCATAATATATATAAAATGATATTGATGTCCAAGTCCTAGCTTACATTACATCTAAGACGAGGTCCTTTATATGGCGGTGTTTCACAGCATTAAGTCGCGTGCTCTATATTTTCTTAGTTATTCAGAAAGTGACAGTACAATAGCAAAAACGCGTGTTACTATAACATTAGCGCTAACTAACGATTTGTCGGGAACAATTCTGAGTTCAACACACGGAGTCAGTGAAAAACATTTTATATGTTTAAAAACTCCAATACACGCAAGAATCAGAAAGTCAGTTTTTAGTGACCAGTTTTTTACTGATCGATCAACTCATGAATAAGAGTGCAATGTTTTTCATATAACTTGACAGATACATACGATATGTCAAAAATTCATCTGCCATCTCAGTTTTGGGAATGAGATAGATTATTTATGCCAGCAATTGGTCCAATTCTAATTTTTTTCTTGCTTTACTTGTTTTGCCGAATGTTACCTACGTTTACGTATCACGAAGATCCACTTAGGCCAGCTCGTGCGCACACGCATCTGCCTCGCCTCAGTAATAGTCCAATTTCTACCGGATCCTTGCGCTTATTCCGTAAGCGATCGAGATTGTAAATGAAGGGTACATGGAAAGAACATGTCAACATATATAACTCACAATGTAGAGTACTTTGGGTACATTTTGAGTTATATATTTTTATTGCAAAAAATGGATTAATTTTAATATTTATAGTTGTAAAAGCCTTCTTTCACCTTTCTCAGTAAATAAACAGTTCACTGTGAGGTCTAGTTTTGAGTAAAAATCAGATTATTCATAAAATTTACTTTTCGTGTACCGTTCAAATTGCTCTTTGAGTTTAAAATATTACTAACATTCTATTTCGTGGCCCGTTTCATCTCAACGGTTTACTTATGATTTTATTGGAATCAAGTTCTTAGTCAGTTTTTCAATTCTGTGTCTTTACTTGCGTTGAGCCGATCTTCAACATCAAAGACAAATTCAAATATTGGTTCCATGTCTGTTTTATATAATTGGCAATCGATTGAGATATTACGAATTATTTTTGTTTTTATGTCGGAATTGCATATATTGTTCAAGGCAAATTTTTCGAGATTTCATTACCATGAGTTAGCACCTAAAAAATAATAATATATACCTAATATTGTCTTCGGTTGCCGCGATACTTATTCATGAAATAAAACAATTAAAAACGGATTTTATCGCGTGTACTGAGCTTAAATTACATCCCGACGTTTCTTGTATTTGACATTATTAACATTTGTTTTTTTTAAAAGGCCCCTCTGGCATGTGCAAACACTAAATTTGTTTAATATTTAACATGTGGGTAGGTTTGCATTTGTGATAGTTTTTGAACGGAGGTAATTGTATATTTTACCTCAGTCGACCCGTTGACCACGAACGCTGTAAAGTGTTCGAAACGTCGGGATGTAATTTAAGCTCAGTACACGCGATAAAATCCGTTTTTAATAGTTTTATTTCATAAATAATAATATAGTAATTAAAGTAGTGTAATATTCAGAAATACATTAATGATCAAATGTTTAAGTAATCTTCCGCTTGTACTGCGTTTAAGAACCAAATACATGCACTGTCAATTACAACGGTAATTAGACTAATTAGTAACAAAAAATAAGTTCCTAAAAAAACTACTGGAAAAAGTTTTTTTCCACATTGTCTTATACGCAGTACAGGCACGAATGTAATAGTAACTAGCATCGAAAAAACGTACGTGGCCGGGCAAGCACGAGCCGAGGGTAAATCGTGGATTTTTGCACGAATGCCCAATCGTGCGCATTCTTTACGTTTATTACATGGCAGTGCGAGTTACAAGCGAGAGCGAGATACAGCATTGAGATAACGATTAGAACATCACCCGTGGTTGTCATAATTTGCGATGACTTCAAGTTTCAGACAAATAATAGATGTCGGTTATGCCAAACTTTTCTAGTCGTTTTTTATAAAAAAGTGTCACTGATTATCAGAAGGACATCGCTACCGCTATTGGCTTAAGATTTACTAAACTAGTGGGAAACATAAGTCTTATTGTCTCTAGCCACACCATAGTCACATAATGTCGTGATTATGTCGCAATTTGTACCACGTGGGAACGAAATGTATAAAACGTATGCTGGTAATGCTTATGTGCAATTAGGTAGGGAAGGTAATGGACTCTAAAAAAGATATCATCATAATGTTAGTTTTCTTAGGCTAAACAAATTCGCAGTATGTTTGGTTTAGTAACGCATTTATAAAAGACTACAGACGCTAACCACAACAGACATCATAAAACACTTTTGCTTTCTTTACTCCTAGTGTAGCAGTAAATAATAAAAATCCAACGACTTATTCGGTGATTTTTAGTGAGTGAAAACACATACAGAGCAATGATCTGACATCTATAGATCAATGCTCTGGCTGATTAGAATCTAAAGTAAGTACCTAATCAAAACAATCGAGCAATACAATGCAAACAAACAACTAGAAATGTTCACAAAACGAACAATTGACATACCTCACTAGCATTGATTAGTTCAGTCTGTGCTGATCAGCCGCTTTTTGCGACCATCCGTCTGTCAAACTCATTCCAACTTTACAATTTATGGTGTTGATTTCTATAAAGATTACTATTACCTTTGAATGTAATTTGCTACCACCAGCCTAATCAAGCAGGCAATAGGGCGTGTTTTAGCATGCACTGTTAGACAATGGTTAGGTAAAAAGTGATTGCTTTCGTGCTGCGATGATACAATGACGTACAAAACATGGAGTATTAACGAGATTGGCTGATAAGCTAGAAGCACTTGATAATAGTTATTGGTTTCCACTTGCCCTTTATCTAGAACTACCTATTTATTTATCGTAGCGAGAACATACGACGACATTCATAGATATTATTTAGAACTACCTATTTATTGATCGTAGCGAGAACATACGACGGCATTCATAGATATTTTAATATAGAGTAATAATAATGCCGGCTCCTTCATTTCATTAGCTTCCACATCCTTTGTTTTATTATTTCTTGCATTTTGCATCAGTTGTACGGTAGTCAGATTGAATTCTCAGTTAAAGCTTTTAGAATGCAATAATTCACTTGATTGTAGAGTATTAGAGTCCATAAACATTTTGATCAACCCATAAAAGAAAGATGGGCACAGCAGCTGGCGCAGGACAATAACCCGCGGCCGCGCAAGCGACGATCTGCTCCATCTATGTACATTTGTTGTAGTTCCTGCATAATGACCGCATTTCGTATCTAACTTATGTGCGTGTACGACTGATTTTATTTTGAGTATTATTTGAAATACATATAGCATATACACGCGAGAGCTGCATAAAATCTGTGCTGACGATTAAAAATCATTCTTATCATTTATACAGATATTTTAATGCATGAATTAAATGTAACATTTTAAAACCTTCATAAACCTTAAAACAGTCCAACCATCTAGTTTTTGACGATACAAGGCTGCCGCGCATACCATCAAATATTAACCACATTAAACGTAAACTTTATGTTTGCATAGATGTTCCTACTCTAATAAAAACTTAATTAACTCATCACCATCAGTCGCAAGATTTTCGTGCTGGATCTTGTTGCTAGCTCTAAAATATTAAATGTCACATATTTTAGAAAAGGTACCATTTGGCAAAAGTTGTTCGTTATACAAAGAACCTTTTGATCTAAAATTTAGCTACTCCAATAGACTCGTCATTGCGTCAACTCGCCTAGTTTTTGAACGAAGTATAAGAGCATCGTACGAAAAACAGGGACATTATACATGAAAGTACTGTTTGCATAGAAATGGTCTAGAAAAACTCATTGAACCCACTCGTCAGTCCTAAGATGCAACCAGTCGGCGGAGTCGGCTTTCTCGCAGCTCTAATTGGCGATGACCGGCCGGGCAGGAAGCGCTGGGAAGACACCCGGCTTTTTTGTGCGCATATGAAGAGCCGAGGACAGGCGACGTGCGGCTATACCGTTTATTATAAATTATAAATGATTCAGATTAGATTGGAGCCACACACTACACCGACACCGTATTATGAAACGTTTATAACTTTTAGGTATACGCAAGGGTTCCGAATCTTTTTCAGCACACTTGCAAGTTTAATTTTTATCTCGGCGTCCTACCCTAGCTAGACTATTTGAAATATATAGTATGGTGAGGAGGTTCGCCCCTCTGTTCTTTCTACAGCGTACAGTTTGGGAACCCCTGCCAGATATAAGAAGTGCGAGGTTAGCACATCATATATATAAGTACAATTGTACTTGTAAAATGCTACGATTCGAGCAGGCTACATTAATAAGCACTATTTCAAACTATGAGAACCCATGAGAGGTGAAGGTGACCTTGTGTCTTCTTTAAGCTTCATCTTGTGGGCCTGACCCTGCTGGCCTTTATTGGCATATAAATATTTTGACTATGTGCCACTAGTAAACTCTGAGCACAAAGATATACTGCAGATTTAATGTCCGTCAGTTTTGTAGACAGATAATTAGATAAAACATATATCTACAGAAGATCATGTTCAAAATATCTGGTCACATTCTTTCAACGTATTGTTACAATGCTAAGTGTGAAAGAAATATATTTTTATAATAGAAGTACGTTAGTGACAAACCCTACATGTGTATAACAGTAAAGATGTCTACAAATGGACATAAGTTAGCCTAAATAATTATAACATATACAGATCGCACATTATCTCGTGACAATGCAAGCATGAAATTCTTTTTCTCCACGTTAATTCTCCGTAATTATTACTTCATCCGCATAAGGAATACACTATGTATGGGTAAATTAAGAATATAGTATGGTCGTAAGTGATTAGTAATTAAGTGAAAAACATAACTGAAATAGGAAGTAGCAGACCAGGAATCTAAATAGGGATGTAACTATCTTCGCCAATTATAATAAGGTCCTTAGGATGTACGATTATGGTATGATTATTGGTAACATCACCACAAATATCTCAAGGCTTAGAATATTGATAAGACGAACTCGAGAATGTCTGACTACATCATAGTTTTGACCTAAACGGCACTCTAGCGGATATGTCCAGAAACTTCCTCCTTCGAACTGAGTTTTACTGCTTTTATCTCAAAACTAGTAAAATACTTAGTCTGGCGAATGTTGTCTGATAAAAATGTAAAACAAGGTAGAAAGTAGAAATCTTAATTAACTTGCAGATAGTTGTATCGCAGACGTCACAGCCGACTTATCAACGACGGCGACAGGACGAAATGGCACTTAACCGTGGTTGGTACTAACGTTCTAAGCTACCATTGGGAGCGGAGTGAGATTATCCGACCTAGAGCCATAAGAGACGTGATAGGTGTGAATGCATACTTTACAAAAAAGTCCTTTACTTTCGATTGGATCACCGGTCTGTTAAGAAGATATATCCGATTTCGATCCGTTCTATTTTCGGTCATTTGGCAACCCTGAAATGCCTAAATGACTGACATGGAATCCGATTCACCGAGTGTAGTCTAAAAGCCAAACCAGATGGTTTCGCTCTAATACCTTGTTTAGAACTGACTTCAGATATACCCATACCATACCTAGTGTATGTGTTACTAGGGCTGCGTAATTTATAGTATAACTAGCTTTTGCCCGCGGCTTCGCTCGCGTTAAATTCGGGGTAACAAGGTTCCCCTTTGCCCCCCGGAATGCTCCATACAAATTTCCGCCCCCCATTTTAGGGAAGTGGGGGGTTAGAAAGAGACGAAAAGTAGCCTATGTCACTCTCCATCCCTTCAACTATCTCCACTTAAAAAATCACGTCAATTCGTCGCCCCGATTTGCCGTGAAAGACGGACAAACAAACAAACACACACACTTTCCCATTTATAATATTAGTATGGATTAACTTCTCTTATAAAAATAACTCATATCAGATTTGTAATCTTGTAAAATCAATATTATTTTCACGTAGAAATTATAATATTGCAATTACTGCTAACATTATTTTTCCAGTTACTACAGTTAATAAAATTATGCTCGCATACCTCGCTAGAAATATACCTAAATGTTTTACGCGAACAAAAACGCGTAAGCAAAATTGTGACGCCATTAGAATTGTTATTTAGTTTCAATACGCTGATATTAGAAATATTAATGAATTTATTCGGCAGCCCTAGCAATTAGTCTCTCTCGAGACAGGTTGTAATGCGACACTGCGCACACGGCTCCCGTTTCTGCGCAGACGCAGGGCCGAGCTTGACAGCCTTTACCTAAGATCTGCTTATCATTGTTCGAATCGGCTCTCGAAACAAACTAGAAAAACACTATGGTAAACTGCGTGGTATTTATATATTAGGAAACTTAACTTCTATTAATTAATGTTCCTAATCCGGTCAATTGGGAATAGGCAGACCGGATAGGCATACAAATATGTATATATATGTACTACATATATTCTATTCGGGTCATCTTGTCGATTACATATATTTATAATACCCAACGGGACTGTAGTCTTTGTGTAAAACTGATTGAAGTGCCAAAGTATAATCTACCAAATATTACACCATCGAAACAAAAGTTTAAGTATCCCAAAGAGTTTAATGGCAAGATAAAATTTACAACCCACATGGACATGTAAACGCAAACAAATAAACCTAATAACTCGAAGACATAAAAACGTGACATCAATTGCCCAATAATAAGTCGTGATTTTTCATAAAACAAAAGTCAAGCGTGAGCCGTTCTTATGAAACAACACCCACATATTCACGTTCACGTTAAGGTACAAAGAAGATCATTCGTCAGAGCCCACGCGACGAGCATATAGGATAAAAAGCTATCTTTTTTATTGAGCGGTCGATAAGAATTGTCATTAAACGGGTAAACACTAACTGCACCTAGTTATTCAATGTGGCATTCTTGAATTGCTACGAAGTTCGCCACAGAGTTTAGACTGTTTAGAGTTAAATCCCTTCAGTATGGTATAACATAAACATAACTAATAACGTTTTTGAATGCTAAAACTATTTCTCTTTTTGATGCTAGAATATGATACATTCACAATTAGAGTATTAGATTGTAATTTAGTGTAATAGCAAATGTTGCTGTGCCAGTATAGCTCTCTAGATTAAAATGATTCTGAAATTTGACTTGATGTTACTCATTTTCTTTGAATCCTGTCGGTTTCTCCTTTATATAGGTTCCTTACTTATCACCATGCCGTGCGGTCGGTGTGGGCTTTATAATAACCATTTATACAAGCGGTACGTTTTATAGGATCCACTCCAAAATGATGTAGCGACTAGGAACATCAGCATTAGGCAACGATTTGTTAAACAGTTCTACAGTCAAATGATGGTAATTAAATAACATACAAGAATTTTATTTTACATACATAATTTGTTGTCATTTGTTTTCATGCCAGGAATACCACCAAATATACAAACGACTTTATTTTATAGTTAGAAATCAGTTAACGTCAATTAATTTGTGTTATGAATTATGATAATTTTAAAACCATCCGATTAATTTACAAACCCTAGGCACTTTCATAATGTTTTTTAAAAAGCGTCCATTTTTATTACGAGCACACATAACTGTTTACATGGGGCCGTAAAACAAAGTGTTACTGACGCAAGCCAGTCCATCAATCAATAATGCCTACGCAATCACGTTTACGGGATGCAGACTGAAGGTCGAAAAGTGCAGCTAAACTCATGCATCATGTGTTGAACACATGACGGGGGCGGGATTACATTCATTGTACTTAATCTATTGGCAACTACAGATCTGTATCTGGGTATAGACATAGTAGACGGCGATTACAATAGATCAAGAATGGTCAGCACAAAGGCTTTACCCTGACATAACTCCTAACAAAGAATAATAATAAATAACAATCAACAACTAAAGTTCTCTTCTACACTCTCATCTCAGACAATGCCAAAACAAAATGCACATTTTCACTTTTCACACAAAACTATTTTCAAGATAAAAATAATATTTACACATAAAACCTATATCTTTTATCCAGAAATACACGTTTAGTAAAGAAGTAATTCTAATAGAGCATCGTCTACGTAAAGTAAGTGTATATACAGTAATTGTAGTAAGTAAATAATTATATGAAGAAAAGACGCAACCTGCTCTCGCAATTATGTTATTAGTTTTAATGAGTACAAATAAATCGGAATGGTTACCTTTTTTCCAGATGTTTAGCCTAAGTTATCTGCGATTAGTCTAACATGCAAAGTCTCGGTTTAAATAATAATTTTAAAAAAATCTAACCTGGGGCCCTAGTTTGCCACCAGGCATAGATTATAGATTTGGAAAACGTTTTGCGTTTTGTCAAATACGGTCATTGAAACAACATTTTTTAGAACTTCTTTACGAAAGAGCAAAGTTCCAATACGAGGGTGAACGTCATGTTTAAATGTGCGTGCAGCTCTCTACTATTGAAAGCTTAACTATCAGCAACAAAAAGTACAAAAATAGAATTCCAAGCTTCATAATAACTAAATCATAAGCCAGTTCAGTTCAGCAAAACCTTAAAAGCTGGAATTGTATCATATCGGCCGAACAGGATAGTTCCTCATGCCATATGGTCCGCTCTATGATTGTACTCCCATGTACGGCACTCTGGATAAATTGCACTGTGGTTCAAGGATTAGACGAAAGGCGATTGCGTAGGTGTTACGTTCATAACTTCATAGATTGACTGTTAGATAGTATCTACAGATTTATGAATTCTCCTTCTGTATACGGAGCAGACCTGACAATTTGACATCAATAAAAAATTACTATCTGCGCTATCTGCAGCGTTAAGTAGTGCTTGAGAAAAAAATGGATAATAATTTTTAAGAAAAAAAAACCGACTTCAATGGGGGTAGCCGGTGAAGGATTATTGTAGATAGATGGTGCACTTAGATTCCATACAATGAAATAACTTGCTTAAAAAACGCAGCGGAGAGGACCAATCGCCAAACGTGAACTATGCGTCGTTGAAGAGTTCCGTTCTGATTATCATCAACAGTTCCACTTCATCAAATGTCACTCTTTTGAATGAAAATGCTTGATTTGTTGATAAAAATACAAAAGTCACTTTATGTATGCCTTTAAGATTTGAGGAATTCCCTCGATTCCTCGTGGAACTCATCATCAGAACTTGAGCTTGACGAAAATTGGTCCTGACAATCTAACTTGCTTAACAAACATAGCGAAGAGGAAGAATCGCCAAACATGAACTATGCGTCGTTGAAGAGTTCCGTTCTGTTCATCATCAGCAGTTCCACTTCATCAAATGTCACTCTTTTGAATGAAAATGCTTGATTTGTTGATAAAAATACAAAAGTCACTATGTGTAAGCCCTTAAGATTTGAGGAGTTCCCTCGATTCTTCATGGATCCCATCATCAGAACTTGAGCTGGACGAACATTTGTTCTGACAATTAAACTTGCTAAACAAACACAGCGAAGAGGACGAATCGCCAAACGTGAACTATGCGTCGTTGAAGAGTTCCGTTCTGATCATCATCAGCAGTTCTACTTCATCCAATGTCACTGTTTTGAATGAAAATGATGGTTTTGTTGATAAAAATATAAAAATCACTATATGTATGCCTTTAAGATTTGAGGAGTTCCCTCGATTCCTCATGGATCCCATCATCAGAACTGCGTTTTGACAAAAACGGGACCAATCTGTATATATATACTTACAATCAAAAAAAGAATTTTCAAAATCGGTTCAGACATGACGGAGTTATGGAGTAACAAACATAAAAAATAAAAAAAAATAAAAAAAACATACACGCCGAATTGAGAACCTCCTCTTTTCAAATCTTGAAGTCGGTTAAAAATAACCTTTCGTTAAAACACTATGCATGTATTAAACAACATTAAAAAAAAATGTATGAGAGCCGATAATTATAGCTTCCATTATCACATATCTAATCTTATCTGAGAGGGTAATAAAGGTTTCATTCGATAGTGGGTGCAGTTGATTATATCAGAACATAAACAAAATACGTAACGACGTGTCCCAATAGCCAATTTGATATCGGCCATTAAAAAATTAACATACATTTGCATATAGCAGATGCGCTATTAAAATGGTTGTTCTAATGAATGTGGGTGGTTTTTACTGCTTTGCATTGTCGCGAACGAACTTGGGAACCTTGATTGAAGAGGTTTGTTACAAGCTGTCGTTCATTAATCAAGTGTGCATTGTTGCGTCTTTGTAAACCACCTTGAAATCAGTGTAGGAAGTTTGCTAGAAAAGAACATCGTTAACCTACTTAAATAATTGGTAGGTCCCTACATAAAATCATGTTAGGTCTTGCATTTGCCTTGTATTAACAAGATTTCTTGATCTCGTTAAAAAACTGATTTCATACTTTTACAAAATTTCATTACAAACTCCATAAAATTGTTTACGTAATTTCCAAAAAACAACAAATTTATGGTTCTATCTCTTCCTGGACCACAGTACGTCAACGAATACGGTCGGGCCTCGGAGCTTGGTCCTTAAACGGAGCATTAAACTCGTAATAGATCAGCGCAGCGACTACGTAACCCGGTGAACGGTGATTTATTGTCTACAACTTTTTAATGCCGTTGGGAAATTTATAACTTATAAGTTTCACCATTCCCATTTGAAATTTATCATATTCCTAGTATGGCATGATCAAAGCTGTTGAATGATTAATAATAAATGTAATTCAATGATTTCTGTTTCATCATCATCATCATCATATCAGCCGAAAGACGTCCACTGCTGGACATGGGCCTCCCCCAAAGAGTGCCACAATGACAGGTCCTGCGCCACCCGCATCCAGCGGACTCCCGCGACCTTCACCAGGTCATCAGTCCACCTTGCGGGGGGTCTACCCACGCTGCGCCTCCCGGTTCGTGGTCGCCACTCGAGAACCTTTCCGCCCCAACGGCCATCGGTTCTACGAGCAATGTGCCCCACCCACTGCCACTTTAGTTTAGCGATTCGGAGGGCTATATCGGTTACTTTGGTTCTGCTGCGGATGGCCTCATTTCTGATGCGATCACGCAGAGAGACTCCATCCATAGCCCTTTCCATTGCCCTTTGGGTGACTTTGAGCTTTCTTATGAGGCCCATTGTAAGCGACCACGTTTCAGTACCATATGTCATCACTGGCAACACACACTGGTCAAAGACTTTCGTCTTGAGACACTGCGGAATATTGGACAAAAAGATGTGCCGTAGCTTCCCGAACGCTGCCCAACCGAGTCGGATTCGTCGATTGACCTCTTTCTCGAAGTTGGATCAACCTAACTGGACAGTATGTCCTAAGTATATATAATCGTCCACAACTTCGAGTGTAAAGTCTCCGATTGTAACGGGAGTTGGTGCTACATGGGTATTTGACATGATCTTCGTCTTATCCATGTTCATCTAGACCAACTCGCTCGGAGGCTTTACTGAGGTCATCGAGCATCGTACTCAAATCCTCCATGGTCTCAGCCAAGACTACTATGTCGTCAGCAAACCGAAGGTGAGTGATGTACTCGCCGTTTATGTTGATGCCTAGCCTTCTCCAGTCCAGAGTCTTGAAAACATCCTCCAGTGTAGCGGTAAACAGTTTAGGAGAAATAACATTTCCTTGCCTGACTCCCCGCTGCAACGGAATAGGCTTCGAGTTCTGACCCTGGAGTCGGACTGACATAATGGCGTTCTCGTACAAACACTTCAGCACTTCGATATAGCGATAGTCCACTTGGCACCTCTGGAGAGATTGTAGTACAGCCCAGGTTTCGATCGAGTCGAAGGCTTTCTCGTAGTCCACGAACGCTAAGCAGGGGGGCAGGTTATACTCCTCAGTCTTCTGTATAACCTGACGGAGCGTATGGATGTGGTCTACGGTACTAAAGCCTCTTCGGAAACCGGCTTGTTCGGGAGGCTGGAAGTCATCTAGCCTGCGTGCGAGACGGTTCGTAATGACGGTTGAAAACAGCTTATAGACATGGCTCAGAAGTGAAATGGGTCGGTAGTTCTTCAGTAACGCGTTATCACCCTTTTTGAAGAACAATACCACCACACCCCTGTTCCATGCCTTCGGCGTTCTCCCTTCTAGTAAAACGGAGTCGAACAACAGTCGATTTCTGTTTACTCCAACACATTACCTCTACCTTTTGAATAGTTTTGGATAACAACGGCCCAATGAGACACGATCCGATCGTCGGTGACATTCAATCATTCAAAATGAGCATAAACACGAATAATATGATTGTCACTTCTCATGCTCGTAAAGTTCGACTTTAAGTCGTGCGTGGACGACATAAAATCGCATTTTAAGCTCTAGGGCGTAAAGTAAAATTTTCTTCCAAGACTAAGAATGTGGCTCTGTAGCCAAACAGAGTCAAAATATATTGCACAATTTAATTGAGCCGTAAAATTTCGTAGAATACTGAAGCTTGTTCTTTTATTACATTCTTGCTATAATTATTTGAATTTCCTGTTTTCTATAATTAAATAAATTAAATCAAATATATAAAATAAGAGTTGATAATAGTTTAGAAATGCCCGAAATGTTTTTATGACTTGTCAGAAAACAAGTATCTATGTCTAAATTCACATGTTGAAAATAAAAATAAAAACATTAAAAAATTAATTGGTGGGAACAATATTTGTTTTCAGTGTAATATTTTTGTTACAGCTTGAAATTGTTTTACGATTAGCGATAAATAATTTCCTCGCAATTGAAGAGAAATTAGAGTGTAACCCTCGTCCATAAAACCCATTTTACACTCGACTTTATATCAATCCTCGCTCGCAAGCTCGCTCGGATGGATAAACGCCTCGCGTAAAATCGTACGTTTTATGCACTTGTTGTACAATCTACAGGAATCTATTTATCACAGGACGCTGCGGCTCCATCACGCGTGAGTCAATCCCATTACATTTATAGTTAGTTGCAAACCGGACGTTTTATTTAGATTTGTCTCGTTATGACACTATTATACAGTAATATAAAATATCTAAAGCCTGACCAGTTATATATGAACAATGTCAAGAGGGCGCTATTATTCTCATTAATATGGCAACAGTTCAGTATAGTCAAAAAGTACATTATTCTCTATGGTATAATGTCATCTCGAATTGTTTACCTGTCAGCTCTGATGTTAATTTGTAAATGTTTCGTAGCGAAATAGTTTCATTTCCCGAGCGTTTTATTTCCAGCAGTTTATTACATACATTATTTACAATGTTTTGCTTATTAATAGTTTTGGTCATATTTTATTATAACTTATATATTATATTCTTATTATATATTTATTATTTAATGTTCAAAACTTTACTATTATTCAAGTAAACCACCAAAATGACACTGACAACAGTGACAACCCATCATTAAAATTATTGCCAGTGTAAGAAATTCGTTTCACTGAAATTCCTCAACATGGCGCATGATCATATATTTCGGGTCAGGCTTTAGGTATTTTAGCAATAAGTATTTTTTACAGGAACTCCCAGTACAGCACATAATTACGGCGCGCAGTGAAAGTGTTGTCCTATGTTATCAGGGATCGGCGCTCGCGCAGCCCGCAGCGCCTAATCATAGTATTTTCCGAGAAAGTGATCTATCTGTGCTGTGTGTTTGACTGTATGTCTGTGGGTGTAGTGTTGGCTAGCCCTGGAGCTTTGAGTTGATAATTTGATAAATTGATTTGAATTTGATAATTCGCGATGCAATTGTATTCAATCGTCAGCAATCAATCACAGTGTAACTCAGCGCAAGATGTAACCAGGGGGCCTATTCGTCTCGTCAAAATACCATATGATGTGATGTTGCTACTATATGCTTACAGTGTGACAGGCACTGTCATAATGAGGAACCCCGCTACTTAGGTATATGCCTGTGCATAAATGTAATAGTTTCGTAACAAACATGAAATAAATTTTAGCGAAACGGGAATAACATAGTTCTGTTTTCAATATTTTAAAGTCTACAGTATCGTATATGTATCAATGAGCTGCATACGATATTATATATCGTGACGTCATATTACTCGTATAAGACCTCCATATAAACTTAACAAATGGTTTAGATGTATAGTAAAAAGTCGCTGATTTGAGTTCTTTACTTAGGAAATTTGTCAAATCTGCTTGATGGTGATTGTTTAGTGGAATGGATTCTAAAGAGAAGCTTAGACATTTAAATATTATAATACTGCTGCTATTCTTATGCACAAGCTTTCTCGCACAAGTGGGATTCGGCTAAAATCCAATGCAGATTATGTCTTTTCACAAAAAAAAAAACAGGTATAGGGCTGTTCTGTAGCTTATTACAATATAAAATTATCAAGTGCGAAGTTGTGAAGTTATATTGTGACATGATTTATCTTAGATAAGTACCGTAAGTCTCTGTATATGTAACTGCCTACGTACATAATTACAGTCAAAGCTTGAGTTCAAACAAAGAAACGTATTACGTATTTGTGAGTAACACGAAATCCTTAGTTCACCAGGGGAATTTAGAGGCAAAGGGAAATATACCTTTGATTTTCAAGGAAGGTTTAGGCTTCGACGGACAGATGGACAGGCAGATGGCGAGCATTAGTCCGTCGGAGGTAATTGTGTACAATTGCAACGCTTTCTAGAATCGGATACAGTTCGGAGAAAGTACTAAACAGGAACCTGTTTTTTAAAAAGGTTCTGATAAAACAAGCATTTCGCAAGATGAGTAGAGTTTTAAAGATTCATAGAAGAACCTTACCTATTTTGATAAAAGTGATAAACAACGCGAAACTCTATCCACGATTTTGTAAGATTTGTGAAGTCAACAAATATTAGAGTCCAAGAAAATACATAGGTATGGTGAAATATGCTAGCAAAATAAGTACCACGATCTGTACATACGGTTATCCTTTTTCTATGACT
Organism: Pammene aurita; assembly: GCA_947086415.1. NCBI lineage: Eukaryota > Metazoa > Arthropoda > Insecta > Lepidoptera > Tortricidae > Pammene > Pammene aurita. Next base: position 36,603,456 of record OX352290.1, on the reverse strand, counting down.
AGGACTAGGTTTAAATTTCACAGATTTAAATAAGTAATGTTTCGAAAATTAACCGAAACCTTTTTCTAGACTGAACTCATAGCATTGAGATCCTTGAATGAAGTAACCCAAAAGTCAATGAGTGATTGGGCATATCACAGGTTAAATAACGTCAAGAGCGTAATCACTATGATGGCAAGCCGTAATTAAAAATGTAGACTATACAATGAACATCTCCGTCTCATCTCTCAAATATCAAATGAACGTCACCGCAATCAAGTACGGTTGTGACGAAGTCACTCCACTCAGAGCAGGAAGCATAGTTTAGCGTGGCAGTTAGTTAGTCAGTTGGATAACTTAATTTAGACGCATATTTAATGCAATAGCACTTACAAATTAAACAAGGAAGGTATAAATTACTTTAGTATTGTTAAAAAGACAACTTGGTGTGCTGGATGAGTAATGTGTAGGTAAAGATGTTAAAATGACTTCAAATAAAAAAAAACATTTATTAATTCGTAATATTAAAGTATGCAACATTTAACGTATGACTGTGTATTTAATGTATCGTATCCTACAAGCGCGGATATTAGGTACCTACAGGGAAATTAGCCAAAGTAGAACTAAGTGCGAGTAGTATCAGTATAATAACATACATTATATTTCACAAGCCTGCTTCCTATGTCTACCGTACTAAATGAGTTCCTCGTGTAATTTGTATGTTAGTCACAGTATTACGCTATATTGTAACGTTTTAGTTGCACAATGCAAGTAATAGCAATGACTTTCAACATAATGCTAATAAGATTAGCCAGCTAATCCTTTTTACATGGAGATAAGACTGATGATTTTATACTGTGGTTTAATCCTGCACCTATATATCTATAGTGCGTAATTGGTTTGGAGCCACGATTTCTTCTGCGTCATCGTAATCCTGGAAAGAACTATAGATATATACCGGCAGATAGGAACACCCGTGAAATATACATAATTTACCTATTCAAAAACGAAATGCTTCGTAATTTTTAGGTATGTTAAGCATTGTAATTAAAACGTGCATTATATAATCAGCAAAGAGCACACCTGTCATAAACATAACTTCTTAAATATTTAGTGCGAGACTCTAAGTAGAGATAGCTACGTTGCATCGTACGTTAGAAGTAATTATGCATTCATTCATCACTCTTAATTCACGCATAGTAGAGCTTCAGATTCAGTACCGTAAGGCGAGTACGGGGTTACGTAATAAACGAAATAAAACGATACCTCGACCCAGTTGTGGTAGGTAGGGTGACCAGCCATGCGGCACGGGCAGTCAAATGGAGGGAACTAGTTAGTTTAGTGACAAGACGTGTGAAAACCAAAATAACAGTATTATTTACTAATAATAGTATTATAAGCTCTAATTTTATACTTGTGCTTCTTCACTACTTCATTCATACAATTTTATAGTTTAATCAACAAACGGAAATTCTGGACCCTAAAAGACGTTATCAGAGACAGTGTGACGGGATACAATTCCGTGGTTGCGGTCAGATGTGTTCAAATTTGTTCTAGCGGCAGAAAACAAAGTCTATTTGTCATTGACAATTTGTCGTGTTATAAAAGAAAGGTTGACGAACCCGTGAGAGTTACTTGTTTGTAACTATTCAATACTGCATAAAAAACAAAAAAAAAGTCAACTAACCTAATGCTACAATTTAAATGTACCCAAGTAGGTAATAAAAACTGTATTTCGATGGAATGTGTATGATTACAACGAATAAGACAAAAAATCGAGGATACCTTTCCAATTCCTACGTAAAACTTGTTATATTTTCGAACTGGGTGCAGCGTGGTAACCCTATCGCTTTAAGAGGCTTTGCTATAATTGTAATGCCCGCAATAAGGTACGCATTTGGCTGAACCTGATGTAACGGAGCTAATTCTGAGCCAGACTTCTTAATCTTACGTGGGCTAAACGTTAGTTTAGTACGAAGACTCCTTTGTTGCTTTAATGAAAAATTCACTATTACAGCAGTTGTGTATCAGTAGGCAATCATGTAATAAATCATATAAAAATCAACTGCCCAAGTCAGTTAAAGAAGGTTACAATCAAATAATTTAATCAAAATTTTACGAAATCGTTAAAAATGTCGCAAATCTCACTCGTTTCTCAATACACTTAATTTTAGATTTTTAAGTTCCAATATAGCACTGCAAAAGCCACTTACTGCCTTTCAGCTTCGGACGTATCATTGCGAAAGCATTATCTCATCAAATGAAATTGATACGCCATCATTTCTCGTGTGAAGTGATACCTCCATTGTCGCGTATTGTTCGAAGAATCGGGTTAATTCATTGTTGGTTCAAACTAAGCATTATGGTAATAATAAGATCATTTACCCTGCTGCAATATATAAGTAAAGGTTGTGAATGTAGAGCAAGTGAAATTCATAGTATTTCTAAAGATCATTCTTAAGGTTCCGTAGCTAGCCGAAGGATACTTGCTAATGTAATCAATCCTGTTACTCCGCCTCCTCTGTCCAATGTCCATCAGTCAAGTAGCTGAAATTTTCTGTTTGCTTTGGGGTGATAATAAAATAATGTTATAACTCGATCTTGTTAAAATTAATTCGGAATAATCACATTTTTTCCCGCTTGGTTGCATTTCTAATATTGCTGTTATTTGGGAAACAAATACAGGATGTTTGAGAATGCCTCTCCGAGCCGCATTGCATTGTAATCGACATTTGTATACCTCCGTACGTGTGTAGTGTGTGTGTGTTCAACGAAATGAGAATTAACGGATGTGACGTAATGTGTACGGAGATGTTGCTTTTGAAATCTTTGTATGACCCGTTCACTATGACATCATGTCGTTTTGATGTAGTTCAACGGAGACCAGCAACAGAATTTTGTTGAAGGCCTAATGGCTAAATTATAAAAAATGTCGTCTGTATGCGTTTAGATCCTTACGTTAATGGTGTAATTAATTAACATATCCACGTTAATTCCAATTATATAATACGGTACAAAAAGTTACTGTAATTAGCTGATTCAGTATGTGAATCATTTTTGAACTTCAATCACACCTAATGACAAAATTGTAACCGAAACGACTTTGTAATTTCAGAGTACCGCAGTTTTGTTGCATTCTATCGCATTCTATAGGATAGATTAAGCTGAAATCACTTCAACTGAACATCGACAACATTAGAACAACTAAGAAAGATGCTCCATTTTTTTGAAGACAGCTAGGTTAAGCAACTGTTATTATAATGTCAACGAGTGACAGTATCAGATGGTGTGAGATCAGGCTGTCAGATTAACTATCGGCAACTATCTATTGTGTCACAACGAGTATTATCGACAAACACTTGTAGTTGTTGCGGCAACGACACAGCATTTGGCATCTAACTGTCTGTGTATCAAAAATCTATCAGGGCATTTTCACAAATTGTCGAAAGCTCAAGTGTTGTTCGGATTCCGAGAAATGTAAGGTTATTCTTACTCAGGATTGCAAGAAATGATTCTACTAGGATACAAACAGTGTGCCATTTTATACCAAGTATTTTCGACTTCCCACAACGCAACTTTCATATACCTACTGAAGTACCCGTGGAAAGTAAAGTTAGTTAGATTTTAAAATATTAGGACACTTTTGGTGTAGGGACGGAGGGAGGGATTTTATGGGGGAATTACATTGAGGGTAAGATTGAGGTACAGGGTCCAGTCTCAAACAAGATTTAACGAAAATATGGCTCGTGAAAATTTGTAATCGGCCAGTGTTATACCGTAATAAGAATATACCAGATAAACTGCTTTACGAGTAGTTCTTACAGCACTATTGTGTGAACCATTTTTTGGGATGATTGTGTATTATTCTTTAATACTTTTCGGTGGGGAATTACCAAAAAATCATCGGAATCTGTACAACGATTTCTGAAAACGCCCGTCATATTCTACTTCCAAAATGTCCTGAATCTTCACCATTACTTATTATAGTTTCGCATCTAAAGGGGATTTTGGATTTTCAATATTTTTACTTTATACTCGCACGAAGGCGATATTTCTTCTCAGGGAAGTTAAATGACAATAAAGTTTGCTAGAAATTAAATAGAGAAGTCATTACTGATTATATATCAATTTATTCAATTTCTTACAATATTTGAGCAGTACTGATAGGAATTAACTTCGCAACTAGGTACAAATAGTCACTTATAATCACCAATTGAGCAACAGAGGTAAAACACAAACAGTAAAAGTAATAAAAATAACAAAGCTACAAGGTCCGGTAAGTATCGCAATATTTAACCGTATTTATTTTAAGATACAGTCGCCGATAACACGATAAGATTAACTAAAGCCGAAATAGATAAATCGTTTCTTCGTTTTGTTTTAAGAACTTGTTAAAGGGTTACTTAATTTTTTGCTCATTTTGTTCTGTTTAACGGACATGAGGATATGACATAACAATTATTATGTCGTTTCGAAAGTTACACATTGTTTTAATTAAATTTATAGATTGTAAAATATTTGTTACGCGTGTAATAATTTGTGTAATTTTGTAACGCCTAACATTTCCACCGTTTTGACACAGTTGCAAATGGTAACCTACTGGGTTTATTTTAATATAAGTTTAGTTATATTGTTATGCATTTATTAGTTGGTTATGACCAGAAATCGTAAAATCAATTCAAGGTAGCATTTCAATAGTAACAGTGAGTTTCAGGAATTAGCATAAGAAATTCACGGGAGAATGGTCTATTAAGTTTCTAATTAGTGTTACGAATACTTATTAATTATCGCTAATAAAATTGAGTAGCCCAAATTATTGATTGATTGGATTTTACTGAATATTGTCTTCAGTTGCCGCGATAGTTATTCATGAAATAAAACAATTAAAAACGGATTTTATCGCGTGTACTGAGCTTAAATTACATCCCGACGTTTCGAACACTTTACAGCGTTCGTGGTCAACGGGTCGACTGACTGACTGACTGACTGACTGGGTGATGTGGTGACGGGTGGATTTTACTGGTTTTGTACATATTAGAGGTTACATTTCCAAAACAAATGTAGTAACTGCCCTGCGCAAAATATTGTATTAGGATGTGACATGAAAAAAAAATGAGGAAACTTAACATTATACATATATAAAATATAAACGGTTACACTCACGTCTCTTTTGTCACTTCAAGCACTAAGTGGTATTCGAACCGACCCGTGGCGCACTACACTACTGCACAGCGCGTTGCCAACAATGCCGACTGCCGGCCTGCGTCCGGCACGGCCAGCCGCACATCGCGCGCGCTCTGATAGAGCTTGTTGAGGGCGAGCTTGCGCCGGCGCTGCTAACGTGTTTTGCAGCGTATTTGGCTCATCCGACATGAGCGACGATAAACAAACCACACTCACTGTGTCCACTAAACTAACACAGCACACACTGAAGTTCTGGCCATGGATTACAGGCTTCCATGCTGGCGGTAGATCCCAGCCCCGTCTCTATTAAAATTAAAGCGACGCCCAATCTCATTCGCCTCGCGTATTTTGCGTGGCACGTAGTATTTTTCACGAACCAGCAGTCTAGCCTTATCAAAGCGAAGGAAATGTGACGCGTCTGCATCGCAAGCGTGCTTTGCTACCGCCGAATTGCTGTAATAGCGGGTCCCTGTCCTTTGGAGTGCGTAACATTTACCTGATTTTAGTATTAGGGCGGAAAATTGTCCTAATGCTGTACCTCCGGCGTAATAAGCGTCCAAATTCGTCCGTCACTCCCTTAATATATGGCAGATGCGCCGGTGCGGTGATTGGACGCCTATTACGCCGGAGGTTACACCACTTTAGATTAGGAACATTTTCCGCCGCCTACTAAAATCAGGCAAATGTTTCGCACTCCAAAGGACAGGTACCTAGGTAACCCAGGCGTTTTAACACTATATAAGTGGTTAATATGGAGACCTAGGCTCTCCGAAACATGTCGCGCGAAGTGAAAAGAGGCGTGAGTGTAGCCGTTTAAATTTTATAGTGTTAGTAATTTAGTACGTCTCACGAAAGTTTAAATATAATGAGGAAACTTAAATAAATAAATAGAATGAGGCGCATTATTTTAGTTTATTTATACATATGTAGGTATGAAGGGCCAAATATAATACTCCAGTGTGAACCACTGCGCCTGCACATGACATGAAACTCGACACGTAGCGGCCATGCGCGACATGTAATGCACACTGCGGCGCCCCCTAAAGGAAAAGTCGGTTTTCTTTTGAAACTGACACTTTTGAGAATGACTGTATTACCATGTTGACAGCTTTTTTGGTATGGCGTGCTAGTTTTAATTCAACGTCATAAACGGTGTTAACATATACATAGAGGTGACCCAGTTAAGAAATATTCGAAGTACCTGGGCATGATTTCAATTAAAATGTTGACGGATTATATAAAACTCGCTTAAACCGTAAAATATGGCAAAACAAATTAAGCTACCGTTATCAATTTCATGGATTATTTGGACTTCGTAACGCGTGACAATTATAGTAACGAGTTTGTAAAAACATTGCACTCCTTTTTCTAATCCTCCCTCTTTGTGTTTGATTATAAAATCATAATTTATTTCAATAATAATCTAGGAGAGACTAGTCTAATGTCTAGTACGATTTTCGTATAGGGTCAAAACACTACAGTATACCGTGTCATACGGTTTGTTCCATTTGTCACACATCGAACCGCCATCGCTATGCAACACTATTACCAACCGCCTAATTTCGTATCATAAGCAAATGTCAAAACTGATTTAAGGTTTCCACCGTCACGTTTCTCAATGACGCAAAAGCCAAATCTAATTATTTACACATTAGGTAAGTCAATTATACCCGATATGTGAGAAGCCTCACAGACTAGCGAGGCGAATCGATTTCTTTGAAGGCTGCATAACACCTGATTGCGACAATTTTTACAGATGTGTTTGCGAAGACAGAAGATAAGAACAACTGTTTTAGATTGCACTGATGTAAAGTGACGACAAATCCATAAATCCTTAAATATTAGGTGTTTCAAGACAATAGATAATTCATAACACCCAAGGACTTTCTTTACCCTCAAAATATGCTTTACCTCGATAACCACATACCTACTTTTTACCTATTACTTTTGATTTCCAGAAACTAGCTTAAATTATATCGACATGTAAATAAAATCAGTAAATCTTAAATTTCTACTCATGGAGTTCCACGACAAACGACGAGTATAGAAAACGTCCCAACACATTGAACCTATGTGGAGTGGACGAATAGAAGACATTTTTATTATGGCTCGTACAGCCAGCCTACTATTGTATCGTTTCGTATCGCTTTGGTTTCATTTTCATTGCTCAACTAAGAGAACAGATCATATTACTCGTAAAGCAAGACCTCACACTTACACCTGTATAGACACAGATATTAAGCAACAGCAGCCGCGTAATTAATGATTGAGTCTTTCGAGGGCTGACATGTTGTGATAGCTACCATTTGTCTCAAACCCAACTTCCGTGCATGAATATTATACTCATTGGCATTTAACCTTAAGTTATTTGTCAATATCGTTCCCTTTAGCCACGCAAGCATTCTTTATAAACACATACGAGTATATCATATACGTAAACATAATTGCAGTGTCGATTTCTATAACCCGATTCCTCGGAATGTCAATTCGTTCCATCATAATAAATACATGATTTTGACTGATTTAATCGAACTAACATAATTTGTTACGTTATGAAATATGAACTTCATTTTCAAAGAGACAAGGTTGCATTTGCTATTGTAAAATTGGCTAATATACGAGGTTGTGAGAGTAAGATTGTCTTGTAATCGAACTAGTGGCATAATCAAATAAATTACCAGTTTCATAAATCGAAAATGATAGAATCGATTACCCAATTAAAATAGTGTTCCCTATGGTCGTCTATCATCTTTGAATTGCACAATGTATTAAAAGATAGTACCTACCTATATTTTGGCTATTGGGTTTATTAGCGAGTTCTAATTATATGAAAACAGGGCAGTCATAACCATCGTAAGTGATTTTGAAAATATTTACACATTGGCAATCAGAACCTGTAGGCACTGGCAATCAAAAGTGAACGAACGTTGCTAAATGGATTAAAGAATAATCTACTTACTTAGGACATTCACTGCTGGCCGACACCTATTATAAGAATAGCTAGTTACAATTTTCGGCACCTCGCGCACGCTACACTTAAATTAAAAAAATTGAGGAGGTTGTCAGGTCACATTTGATTTAAAGGCGATAATCCTTATGATTGAAAGGTAGTATAACATTGTCATCTCATCAGGTTAGGATCTGTTAATTTTAAACTGTTTTATGAAGACTGCATTTGCTGAGTGTTATGACAGTATTGTGTGTATAATTAATAAATATTTAATAGCGACGTCAGGTCTCAACAACCAGTCGATTCGCCCACGAGCGGCCTTCTCAACATTTCATGCAGATTATTATATCCTAAGTGCATGTTTTAAGTGTTTTGAACGTATTCAGACTGCTTAAATGTCGTGTAAAGGTGTGTCATAGCATTCCTGCATGTCCGCGTAGATCCGTCATCGCGGACACTCGTCGACATGTACAGTTTCCCACAATAGGCTTTAATACGAAGGCAATAAGAGTGCTGATCTTAATCAACAAGAAGTGTAGTTATATTTCCTTGATTAGACAAGGGTTTATATTAGTAAAGAAAATGCTTCAGTTAAGTCATTTTGTTACGGAGGAAAGTAATATTGCTCAGATCATGACTTCACATTGTCAAGGTTGTCAACAATCACGGAATTCATATGAGTTACTGAGATTATAAGAGTGGTATTATGGCAAACGGTATCTTTGTTGAGAATTGAAAACTAGTTTGGTTTCATTACGACCTTTCGATAGCTTGATCCTTTGCTTTTTTGGTAGTATCTCCTTTTATACGTATTGTTTTAATATTTGTCAAAGCCGTTATACTATCTACAGTTGAAGTCAGCATTAAATATACAATCTTCGGTATAGTTATACCTACAGGGTAACAGGAGTTCCTGTTACCCTGTAGAAAAAATAAGAAACTTACCGTTCTTCCAGCATTTCGTTGAAAGTTTTGGACTTAGCCCGCGGCTGGCTGGGCTCGTTCTCCATCCGTCTCACTTCCACGCACCGCTCTATGATATGTTCTACTCGCTTCCGCCGCGATGATTTCCAGTTGTCCAGATTCTGCGGGAAAAGTTTTAGCATTAATTTTCGATTCATGAAAATTATAAAAGGATGTTTCAAAATTGGTAGGTATCTGAAATAAAATTCAATATCTAGGCGATTTGACTGTAAATTTGGATATTGCTGACAGCGCTTCCCTGTTACAGTAAGGTAACATAATTATTATTATGAAGATAACCACGCAACCAATGCGTAGATGGTGCTGCAATAGTAGAAAAACATCTTGTTGGTTATGCTTTGGATCTGTCAAATCCGTTAAATCCATACAGTGTATGTAAAAAGTATCTAAATGTATTTATGTTCCCTAATTGCAAAAGACGTTGGGATCATCTACTATCCTTGTGTTTTTATCATCACAAATTATACCTCTAGAAATATACACCTCAATTTCACGGATGCGCTTACGATGTGCCAAGTTTTATGGACATATAGAAAGATAACTTTAACGCCGTTTTTCCGCCATTACGTATGCAATATGTACGCGGCCGTAGCCCTGTCGGAGCGAGAGGGTAGGAAAGGAATGCGGCATTTAGGACTGATTGGCTTCCAGCAGCGCAAGGACGTTTCTGCACGCGTTGCATTCGGTTCAGTGTACGCGGCATGAAAGGTAGCGATTTTATTACCTACTTGAGCTATATCGAAACGCACTATACAGCAGTGGTGGAGCATGCATAGAACTCAGTTCCCACTGGCTTCCCTAATCTAATTTTCAGGTGTTTGAGTACTCTTTCTATAGTTAATAGAGAAAGGAAAAGTGTAGCTCCTCTGCTATATTTTTGATGCACCGGCACTGCTATAGATCTAAGCTGTGGTAAACATGGTAAACATTGCACAAGTATCATGCTTCTCAGCTGCACTCAGGGCTTGCGTTTCTATTAGCAGATCATAGATAGGTTTCTGTATTAGTTATATATGTAGATAAATAGTTTGATTGGAGGATTGATAGAATTTCGGACAGAAATCCAACCTTTTAGCAACCTACAGTTCTTCACAAAATAACGAAAATGTATCCGAAGGATTAATATACTTTAAAGAGAATACAAAAAACGCTACGTGTGCTAAACTTGCAGCAAACGTCATTCCGTGCACTTTTAAGATTCAACTCTAGCAGGATAGTGATGTCGTGATACAGTTTGCTGTACAATTTATCTGCAGAATCGATTGCAATCGCATTTCTACGAGTACTGGGAGTAAATGATACAACGGTATTGCCGTGTTTAGAAAAAACTTCGCTATTACTTCTAGACATGAAACTATTTATTTGAGATGATAGTCTTACTTAATAGATGAATCTTATAGTTAAGAGAAGAGTTCTGTGACTAAAACTATACCAACTGACTTTTTGTGTTGTCGAAATATTGTAGATATTCGTCACTGCTAAAACATACTTTTTATGTTAGCACACACACAACAGGAATATTAGGAATACCTAGAGGTTGATCCGTCAAATAGTGCCCACACCCTTGTTGTAAGCATAATTGTATATTTCAACCATGATAGAGATTAAGGCATGCAATTAAGGCAGGCTAATACCGGAATTCCGGGATTGTGCATACAAGCAATACCGGTATTGCATGCCCTAATAGAGATTCATGGTTATGCTGACTGTACCTCGACCGAGCGTGTCAAGAATTGCGTGCGACGGTCTATTTTTTTTATTTCAACCTGTTATTTTCTGGTTCAACTGCAATCATAGACCGACTGCTTGAAGAGATAAACATAAGCAGGGTTAATAAGTAGCTACTACTGTAGTACTTTGACGTTTAAAAAGGCTATAAGTAGGTTCTTAAACGATATCGGCAATTATGTCAATGTTTCCCGTAAAATTATATTTTACTAGCATTTGCCCGCGGCTTCGCTCGCGTTAAATTCGGGGTAACAAACCATACAAACTTCCACCCCCCATTTTAGGGAAGTGGGGGGTTAGAAAGAGACAAAATGTAGCCTATGTCACTCTCCATCCCTTCAACTATATCCACTTAAAAAATCACGTCAATTCGTCGCCCCGTTTCGCCGTGAAAGACGGACAAACAAACAAACAAACAAACACACACATACACTTTCCCATTTATAATATTAGTAATATTTAGTATGGATTTTAAAATCCACACGAAGCAAACATTTATTCCAAGCTTTTTTTTAAAGAAGAAGTGATAAGAGCTGTGACTCAAAAGTAACATTTTAGCACGTATTGTCGCTGGGTCGTGTTCCAGTCCTCCCTTTCTTTACTCTCTCCTTTCACAATGTTATCATGAAATCCATACTACATACATTCGTTGCTACACGCGTTATTCTACTATTAATCAAAATTTAAAATACTTGATCGTTTCTAAATACTTTTATAAACTGCATCGCAAAATTGTCAGTTGAGTCAAAAACATACAAGGTAACATACCTACATAAATACTAGGACCAAACGTGTCGGAAAACTTACTTCAACTAGTCGCAAAGTGGAAATAAATACCTAGGGTTAATTACGCAATATCTTGTTAGGGTCGATTGTGTAATTTAATGTCAACCTTATTTCGTGTACGACACGATTGAAATTAGATTCAACTAAGTATAACTATTAAATCTGCTCGCAATAGTAATCTTTAGCAAATTTTTAAAGCCAATTTCAGTCAGTACAGCAGCGGCAGGCAACACATCACATAAGTCTTTTCAATAACGACCATTACGTTTTTTTGTTCATTGCAGTTCTTGGCAGTTTAACGATAGTAATCTCAGTAATGATTGCCAATCACTGATAAGACTTAATGACAGGTTAAAAAACGTTGTAATTTCAATCGATTTTTTTTTATTTGTACAAATAACACACTGAGAGAATAATTACTAATTACGGTATATTCATAGACATTTAAGATATTGTTCTTTGAATGGAGACATTAGACTAGTAGGAATTGATAGGTACTTTTTACATAATGTTTATGCTCCTCAGATGGTAAGAAGCAAAATCATGTCATTCGTCTCTAATAATTTGGTTGATGCAATTGATTCGATTTATGTTACGTAAAACAGATACTTACTATCTTTATGATCAGTATAAGTGTCATTGGCATCGCGGTACTTATTTATGATGTATCAAAATGCATTACGTACATTGTGTTACTCGAGAACGGGTTTATTCACAACTTGAACGATTATTTTAGGATAAAGAGCATTAACCGATTGATTTACTCATATTTGATATAAGCGGAGTCCAAATTACGGCAAATGAAATAAATGTAGGTACTGCCTGTGCCCGTGTCATGGGACGCACGCAGAGACAGCACCCGTCATAGTTTAAGGATTATTAAGAGTTAATCGAACCTGAAATGTACTAGGCTATTGGATGAAAAGGATGGACTAACTACTGGGCTATTGGATGATAAATCGTACGCCTGCCTAATAAAACGGCAATTTTATCTCTGACACATAGTGACTCGGCCTCCCCAAGATGAGCCTCATAAAAACGACATCAGAGATGACTCAAGGGCATCAAGTGCACAGATAACACTTGAACTTACCAACCGAGGCCCGGCTCTACATGCTCAGATAAATAAGACACTACTGACTCCTGGTCCTGGCTTTTTGATTACTTCACAAATTGTGGTTTTCATATGATATCCTTCCTTCAGTGAACATGAGATATATTACATTTTATTATACATATTACGTTTCATTACTCACAACGTATCCAGTTTCTCTATTGGTCGATGATACTTAATTGCGATACTTAAATGTAGTCTCGTGCTTTCGACGAGGCATGTTAATGTGCAATGTGCATGCGCAGATTAAGATACGAAATATAATTTAAAACGAGATAACCTACACGCATTTCATTTAGTGGCCGGTCGTTTAAGATTTGATTTATTTTAAATGGTCAATATTACGAGGTGTAACTTTAATTGGTTTTAATTCTCGACTTGTCGTAGGTATTCAGGTGTTGATCTTGTTTACATTTGTGCTATAGGTTTTATTAGGGAAGTAATTAAATGATCAGCCGTTTTTAAAACTGATTCACAAAAATAAATAGCGCAAAAATTTTGCTGGCAATAAATAAAAAGGAGCTACAACTCTTGTTCAGCTAAAAACTCACAAATGATGCACAACGTTATAACCAATATGCAGACTGGATATCTATTGAAGAACGGATGGAGTTCACAGACAGGGAACCGGACATCCTACTGCATGAAGTCGAAGCCGCTGTTTTACGCCTCAAAGACAAAGCTTGTGGTGGGGATGAGGTATCTGCGCCAATGCTCAAATGGCTAGGTCTGGAGGGCATGCAAGCTCTACATCTCATATGCCAGAAAGTTTGGAGAACTGGCCAGTGGCCCGAGGACTGGATGGAATCCGTAGTCGTCCCGCTACACAAGAAATGCTCCACTAGGAAATGCGAGAATTACCGCACTATCTCTCTCATATCACATGCCAGTAAAGTTCTACTCCATGTCCTCAACAGAAGATTGGAGAACTTCATTAGTGGACAGATAGCAAAGGAGCAGGCAGGCTTTGTCAAGGGTAGAGGCACACGGGAGCAAATAATGAACATGAGGCAGCTGATTGAGAAGGCCAGAGAGTTCAATGTTCCCATGGCTCTGTGCTTCATTGATTATGCCAAAGCATTTGACTGCATCAGTTGGAAGAGAATGTTCGAGGTCATGAGAGAGATGGGTATACCGGAACACCTGATCATCCTCATACAAAATCTGTATCTTGACGGCTGCTCGAAGGTAAAGATTGAAGACACTGTATCAGGGCGCTTTCGGACCACTCGTGGGGTCAGACAGGGGTGTATTCTATCGCCGCAACTGTTCAATCTCGTAGGTGAACACATCATGAGAAGAGTTTTGGAGGGATGGGATGGAGGTATACGTATAGGCGGACTCCTTATCAATAATTTACGCTTTGCAGATGATACTACCATTATAGGCAGCAACGAAACTGAACTTGCCGTGCTTCTGCAAAGGGTACAAAAAGTGAGCGCGGAATATGGCCTCCATATTAATCGGACCAAGACCAAATTGATGTTCGTGCAACGGAGAGGCCCAATAAACCGAACGGGAGAGTTGGCTGATCTGGACACCGTGAAGGACTTCATTTATCTCGGATCGTTAATCACCGCGGACGGCGAAAGTATAGGGAGGTTGTAAGAAGAGCCCAGATCGCGAAAGCACTCCTGCTTTCAAGATCTGGGCTCTTGAGGTTAGAGAAGATCTGGAGGAATAGAGGAATCAGCAAAGCAACCAAAACCAAGCTAATGCGTACCGTGGTCTTCTCTATATTTCTATATGCTTCGGAAACCTGGACTCTGAAAGCAAACATTCGGAGCAGAATTGACGCATTTGAAATGTGGTGCTGGCGCAAGATGTTAAAAATTCCATGGACAGCGCGCCGCACTAATGTCTCAATCCTAGCGGAATTAAAAGTCCAGTGCCGCTTGTCAACCATCTGCCACCAGCGAATCCTCCAGTTCTTCGGACACGTGACCAGACGGAAGCCGAACAATTTTGAAAAACGCATTGTGCTTGGCCGTGTGGATGGAGGACGGGGGAGTGGACATCCACCGACCCGTTGGGTCGACATTGTGAAGGCCTGCCAAGGTTCCATACAAGGGCCTATCATACGAGCCGTAGAAGATCGTGCAGCTTGGAGTGCCTTGGTGACGAGAGCAACGACTTCATCTGATCGCGACCCTCAGCCATGAGGAAACGAGGAAGAAGATAACCAATATTGACCTGATTTCAAGCTCACATGGTCATTCACATTATAAATATTTTTTGAAACGGGATATTTACCATGTATATTTGTGTTTATGAGCACCCGATATTTACAAATACATGGTAAATATCCCGTTTCAAATAATATTTATGATATTGATCTGCTTTTGTTATAATTTATCTGCTCAATAAATTGTTGAACTGCAAAATAATTACTTGGTCAGCAAGATTAAAAAATTGGTGGGTAGAAAAACCATGGCTGTAAGCAGTCTAATTGAAAGGTATGCATATTAAAGCAGTGGTAATCTGATAAAATAAAGTTGGTGGCATTTTATTTGAAAAATCGGCAGAGTTGTAACCGGAGTGAAATTAGTCCACGTGACACGAGCAGTCAATCGTGTGCGTGCATTTTATTCTTAATTTATTAGCAAACGTCTTTTTCATATTTATGTTCTTTTTTATTGATTACAGTTTTTGTGTTAACTTGCCCGTTTAAGAACTAAAGCGGTCCTAATTCGGCCATAGAATTACGACGGAGCCAGGGACTTTAAAAATGTATATTATAATTAAATCTGGCTACAAATAAAGTTGGTTAGGTTAGGTTTGAACTGTGACCCACAACCGACCCGAACGGCTACAAATAAAGTGGGTTAGGTTAGGTTAGAACTGTGACCCTCAACCGACCCGAACGGCTACAAATAAAGTAGGTTAAGTTAGAAGTGTGACCCTCAACCGACCCGAACGGCTACAAATAAAGTGGGTTAGGTTAGGTTAGAACTGTGACTCTCAACCGACCCGAACGGCTACAAATAAAGTGGGTTAGGTTAGGTTAGAACTGTGACCCTCAACCGACCCGCACGGCTACAAATAAAGTGGGTTAGGTTAGGTTAGAACTGTGACCCTCAACCCACCAGACAAAGATAGGAAAACGGGGGACGGGGGGCAAAGCCCCCCACAAGGGGGGCTCGGGGGGTGTAGCTCCCCGCATTAGAAAAAAGAAAAATTGTACGATCCCTATTTTTACTTGGTTAGGTTCGTTAGTTATCTCAACCCCTGAGAACGAAAGTAGAAATCCCGCGAGAGCGGGGCTTCGTCGATTCTGTCACGGAACTTACCATTTTTAGGGTTCCGTAGTCAACTAGGAACCCTTATAGTTTCGCCATGTCTGCCCGTCCGTCCGCGGATAATCTCAGTGACCGTTAGCACTAGAAAGCTGAAATTTGGTACTAATATGTATATCAATCACGCCGACAAAGTGGTAAAATAAAAAGTGGTTTTTTTTTTATTAGGGTACCTCCCCTATACGTAAAGTGGGGAGTGATTTTTTTTTTTCATTTCAAACCTAACGTGTGAAGTATTGTTGGATAGGTATTTAAAAATGAATAGGGGTTTACTAAAATCATTTTTCGATAATGTAAATATTTTCGGAAATAATCGCTCCAGAAGTAAAAAATATGCGTCCCCCCCCCCTCTAACTTTTGAACCATAAGTTTTAAATATGAAAAAAATCTCAAAAGTAGAACTTTATCAAAACTTTCTAGGAAAATTATTTTGAACTTGATAGGATGAATAGTTTTTAAAAAAAAATTACAAAATAATTTCTGAACTAAGTTTGTAATTTAACCGTATAAGCAGGTGTTTATTGGGCCTGTAATTTCTACAAAATTACAATGAAATGACGTGCTTTCAAATAAAGTAAAAACGGTGAAAATCGGTTCACGCAATAAAGAATTATTCCATAAAAATCATCTTCCATACTTTAAGCTCGCGCGCAATAGTTTACTTAATTTGCCGATAGATGTCGCTGTACGTGGAACTCTCATATCATATCCTACATGGCGGTGTTATTAACTCTTAAGTGGGGACACTTACTGTGACGGACGGAAAACTACGGAACCCTACACTGAGCGTGGCCCGACACGCTCTTGGCCGGTTTTTTAAGTCTCGGCTTCATAACTCATAGCCCTCATAGGTGAAATGAAACTATGGCAGAATACCAAAACTTTGAACCTCTCTGGTTCGTAAACGGTTAAGTTTATGAAACAATTAGTCCCGGCTTCATAGTATTTTTAGACCTTTGAAGCGCTCTAGTTCATAAACGGTCAAGTTAATAAAAAAATTGTAATTAATAAAAGATGCTTTTTTTTTTAAAAGTAACAATAATGAAAAAAAAAAAAATTTTATAAAGTCCTGGGATAGGGCCCTATGCTATGCTCTGCCCAAGTAAGACAGGAAGCATTATGACATATGAATAGTTAACTTATTTCGAACTTAAGGACCGTATAAACTCTTATATACGTTCACCGAACAACTTGTCGCATTATATGATGCTTTGAGCTGTATAACGGTTGTATAATGGCATATCTAATGCTTTTGTAAAGCCTTTAGCTTTAGTGCAGCAAACCACAACGCAACTGTACAGCTTTCAACTGTTTAAAAGCACTTAAGTGCTTTAGGTTCTACAATAGCATTATATAATGCTTTAATCTGTATAACGGTTGTATAATGGCATGTATAAATGCTTTTTTAAAGCCTTTACTTTTAGTGCAGCGAACCAAAATGCAACTGTACAGCTGAATGCTGCACAGTTGCGTTTTGGTTTGCTCCACTAATGCTTTGGTGTGGTTTAGTGCCTGAGGTTCTACAATAGCATAAATAAATGCTTAATGCTGTTTATGAGCATGAATATTAGCCATTATAATGCCACGTAAATCCGGTATACAGCTTTCAGCTGTTCTAGTGCTTTAGGTTCTACAATAGCAATATATGATGCTTTACGCTGTATAACGGTTGTATAATGGCATATGTAAATGCTTTTTTAAAGCCTTTAGTTTTAGTGCAGCGAACCAAAATGCAACTGTACAGCATTCAGCTGTACAGTTGCGTTTTGGTTTGCTACACTAATGCTTCGGTTTGGTTTAGTGCCGTAGGTTCTACAATAGCATAAATAAATGCTTAATGCTGTTTAAGAGCATGAATATTAGCCATTATAATGCCACGTAAAGCCAAGTAATTTACTATAAGGGGCTGTTCATAAATTACGTGATTTCAAATTGGGGTGGGGGTCTGGACATAGGATGATGATAGCATGACGTAGGAGGGGGGGGGGCGGTCATTCCGAAGATCACATCATCTCTCGCATCTTTAGAAGGTGCTTCAATGTGTAAAAAAAGGAATGAAATTCGTGTTTCTATAAACTTTTAATGCTATAAAATACTAGCCTTTTCCCGCGGCTTCGCCCGCGTACTAGAAGTACTCAATCAGACTTTGTGACCACATTTGCCCCTTTTAGGGGTTGAATTTTCAAAAAACCTGAAACACGTGTTTACTCATTTATCGTTAGGAATACCCCTGTGAAGTTTCGAATAAAATAGTCTTACAAATCTTGATTCGCCATACAAACTTTGGACCCCCATTTTACCCCCTTAGGGGGTAAATTTTGAAAAATCCTTTCTTAGTGCATCCCAAGACCTTATGAGGAACCTACGTGCCAAATTTGGAATCTCTAGAATCAGCGGTTTGGGCTGTGCGTTGATATGTCAGTCAGTCAGTCAGTCAGTCAGTCAGTCAGTCAGTCAGTCAATCAGTCAGTCAGTTTCTTCTTTTATATATTTAGATTATCTACTAAATAGTTTTTTATTTTACAATTAAGCTAAAAACGCATTTTTTTAAATGACGTCACTTTATTTGGCAGGGGGAGGGTTGGATGATTTTAGGGGGGGGGGGGGATAAAAAAAATCATCAAAAATTGAAGACGTAATTTATGAACAGCCCCTATACAGCTTTTAGCTGTTTTAGTGCCTTAGGGTCTACAATAGCAATTTTAAGTAGTATATAATGCTTAATGTTGTTTAATAGCATAATTATTCACGTGTAATGCTGTAGGCTTTAATAAGCTTTTTTTAAGGGTCACTGAGCTGCTATTGGACTAAGAGCTAGCCACGTCTGATATGACACAATAATGAGAGCAACAAAACCCGTCTGGTTAGATTGCTATACTATTCTTATTGCTAGATCCTGGCATCTGGCAGCTTTTAATGGGTGGAGGGCACAGTGACAGACTAGCAAAATGTTTTAATTGGAAAATAGTAATACAAAACTAGGTAAAACTGCCGAAGTTGTCTCAGTTATAAAGGACAGGGCCTATATTTTAAGGGGCTCCCTGGCGCCAACGGCCTTAGATCTGATTCCCTTAGTTTTCTAATGATTTATATAGCTTATCATATTATCAGTAACGGCTTTAAACAATATATTTAGTATCCTATATTTACTTTAATATTCATTGTCTTCGAGATATTCGAACCGGTTTAGGCTAAAATAGTGGTTTTGTGGTCATACATTTTGTGTTAATTAGTTAAAAATTAAAATCTCTCTACAGTTTTTAGAGACATCAAAGAGGAACCCTAATATGTAGATTACGTATATGTAAGATTCTTTACACCATTCGAATATCGATAAGTGTTTTTTAGACCATATTTTAAAAATATCATAAAAAATAACGCCTCATTTATTTCAAGATCGAGCTCTACAGAGTGGAGATAAAAGATTCAAGAACAGATAGTCGTTTGCCTTATAATTCTATCTGTAGTGAATATGTTGGAATATCGACTCAAAACTGGTCAAAAACCGATAAAAAAAACGTTAGACCAAAAAATATTGTCTATTATTAAGGAAACAAAAACAGTAGGCGCCAAACTATGAACTATATTTTATTATACATCGTTTGGCACTACTTTCCCCCAACATAAACTTTTGTATAATTTGTCTTAATATTGTATATTATTTGTATAGTTTCTCATAATATTGCATCAAACCCAGATCTCTAGGATTTATTTTCTTGAAATGGTTTGCATTCTTTGACCTCCACCACTTTAAAGCTGCCCAGATCTAGAAATAAGCATAGTATACCAAACTGACTAGAGGGGTTTGGTTGCTCTCATTATTGTGTCATATCTGACGTGGCTAGCTCTCCGTCTATATAGAGCAACGCCATTTTGTAAATAATTTATAACCTAAAAATAAAATCATGCGGACCTATTTATACAAGGAAAATACCTATATAATATAATAATGAAATAACTTAATTTAAGACTGCTCAACCAACACTATTATGTTAATAATGCAAAACTCGTTCTATACGAGGATTACACAATTGTTTTGTTTATTTGACGCATATTTTTTTTATAATATTTTATAGCAAAACAACAATAAATCAAAGGAAAATTTTCAATGAAACTTATATACACATTTACAGTAAACTACATTGCGCAGTAATATTTGAAGGATATAATAATGTAAAAGAGTCAAAAACTTTTATAAATTTTGTTAGGATGCAAACAAATATGACGTGTCACTCATTCAGTTTTTTGTACCGTCTTCGTCCATTTTATATTGCGAGACCAAGTAGTTAAATCACAACGTTCATTGTATTATAACATTTGTTCCGTCGGTGTTAGAGACGTTTTTGCATTGACGTAAGGTTTATTTTACTACACTCTTATGCTAGTATAATGCTTTTGTATTGCGATTGGCAAGTTAATCGAGAGTACTTATGCTTCTTTACTGCGATTAGCAAGTTTTTTGGCCGTTTTAATGCTTCTTTAATGCAGTTGGCAACTTAATAGTGCGTACTAATGCTTCTTTAAGGCGATTGGCACTTTCCATGACAACGATAATGCTAATAGCGCAGACATAATGCGCCTGTAATGCTATTAATTGACCTGTATAGGATCTCAAGCTGGGTAATTTGTGCCCATTTAAGACCTATATCAGCACTATAAACGTTTGTAATGCTACTATAAAACGAACTCAAAATGCTAAAAGCATACAGATATGCTGTAAGACGGCCGTTATACTGCTTTGATGTGTTACTTGGGTGACCCTTGGTTTATTTTCATACATTACTTTGACACAATAAGTATAATTGTTAATTGTTTTTTTTTGTTTATTTGATTGTTTGTTTGTATGTTACTTCAATGGACCTAATATTTTAATTTTGATCTCATAAATATAAAAATGAATCAATTTGTTGTTTAATTCACCTCCAAAATAAATCATCTCCAGCAAAGAATTACTTGCGCCCATTTTATGAATGGGCAGTAAGTTTTTTGAAGGACAAAATGAAAGGAAAGTAATTAAATGATGCCTAGTATTTTTTTTTGTTTCAAAAAATCAGCAAATCAGCAAAAGGTAGGTTAGGTTGGTAAGACATTTGCTGATCAACTGATTTTTTAGCGAACCAATTTTTTCGGGTCAGTTCAATTGTAATCCAAAATGAAATAATTCGCTTACCCACTGATTGCTCAAAGAAATTTGATTTAAGGCGGATAGCTTACTGCCGCTCAAATAATTAAATTGCCAACCAAATCATTTTAGAGCAGCTCAGTATGACATTAATTGCGAACTGGTTTAGAAATACTTGCTGACCGTAAGTTGCTAACCAAGTGTCCACGTTTGCTGACCAAATATATATTTTTGCTTACCAAAATAGGAATATTCTGCAGATCGATTAAATGACACCCGTTTTATTATGCACTAGAAGTACTTCCTGGTATAGTGTATGCAAATAAGTAACTATAAGCAAAAAAAACTCATAATACCAATCTACAATGTATTCCTTTTTTTTAAATCTCCTTAAACGCCGTAGGAACAAACGAAATCGCCAACATTAAAGCGGGAGGCGATCCCGACCGGAAATGCGCGGGCGCCGTTGTATCCGCCGAAGCCTTAGGAATGCACCGGCTTCCGGAGCTTACTCCGAAGATTTTTACTCGGTAATGTGAAAACAAACTGAAGGTGAAATGTTGTTTCCGTTTTTTGCGTATTACTGGAGATTAAAATTTTGCTAAGAAACAAATCCGAGGCTTCGGGTATTATTGACCATTATTGATTACAGAAATTATAGTTTTTTATTAAATTGCAAATTATAAATGATGATAACGGGAAAAAATATTGGTATCTTGTGGAAACAAACCAGTTAAAAGTAGAAATTAAAAGCTAAAGCGACTACCTACAACTAAGCGTAACTTAGGTAAGGTAGTCTTATGACTAATGGTCTCGGTTCGCCAAATTCAAATGAAAACAAGCATCTCACAACAAGTTCTTCCATAACCGTTCCGTTTATGAACAACATAAAAAAAACGGAATAATATCTCTTTATTTCCAATTAGCCTCGTTCCGCACTTTCTTTCACAGAACGCTCAATTAAGGTCAGTTTAAAAATTAACCGGAAGTTAGAAGGGCTAATGATGCGCGGTTGGCATTACTGGAGAAATATTGGAGCCATACGGGTTAGACACGGTCTTAAAGGGTAATGGTATGAAACCACCATTACTGTCTGGAGATTAATAGACGCGGCTATATGTCATGAAGGTCACAGATACGTACGCTTAATGTCTATCCACTAGTGACCTATTCCTGGAAAATTGGTTTTAGTGGATAAGACGGATAACCGACTGCAACGGATGAATTCACTCAAAAGATGAGGCATTAACAAAGGATAGATAACTTCGATTTCAACTTACAACGTGTTCCAATCTCCAAAAGGTTTCCAATCTTCATCTTTGGACGTCTTCAGCAGATTTATCAGTTATACATTTTACTTCCTCAACTGAAATACTGAACCTAAAATTGCAGTTTCCCTGTATAATGGATCCCTTGCAGCTTACCTTGGAGTAACTTGAATCCAGTAGAGGAAAAAATATTCATAACAAATGAATTATTTCTTCCAATGAATGCTCTGTTGCAACTTGCATCTTTGATACGAGTAAATGCCGATTAACATCTTTGTGACGTTTATTATGCATTGATTGCGGCTTTCTTTCATGTACGGTCAGCTGCAGAGAAATAGACCCCCCG
This sequence comes from Pammene aurita, assembly GCA_947086415.1. Taxonomy (NCBI): domain Eukaryota; kingdom Metazoa; phylum Arthropoda; class Insecta; order Lepidoptera; family Tortricidae; genus Pammene; species Pammene aurita. The sequence continues at coordinate 36,580,699 of OX352290.1, read as the reverse complement.
TGCATACAAAGTTTGTATGCAGGGGGGGGTCCTTTTCTCTGCAGCTGACTTACTGACTGCCACTTGTCCTGCCGGGCGTTACCCGTACGAACTGCAGCGGATTCGTTGCCGGCTTGCCCGGCAACGCCGGCCGTGTTGTGAAGGAACTCCTCTTGGCGTTCCACCCGCACGTGCTCGATCCGCTTGGCGAGCTCGGCTCCAAATGCTCGCGGGCCCGGCTGCCCAGGTGGGCAGGCGCGACCCGCACCAATTGCAGCGAATTCGTAGACGGCTTCCCCGGCAAACCCGGCCACGTGCGGCCGTGCATACGTATTAATGTACTTACTGATTGCCACTCCTCCTGTCGCTCCACCCGCGCGGGCTCGGTCCGCTTGGCGAGCTCGGCCCGCCGCAGCTGCTCGCGGGCCCGGCTGCCCAGGTCGGCGGGCGCAACCCGCACGAACTTTAGCGGATTTGTCGCCGGCTTCCCCGGCAACACGGCTGCTGTGTGCGGTCGTGTTGTGAGGAAGTCCGCGCTGTCTGTTGTCTGGAAAAATAGAAAAATATCAGTTAGTTTTTGTCCTAAAAGAACGTATTAAATACTACCGATACAAAAAATAATTTTCGTAATGTGTTCGCTCTTTGAGACAGAATGACAGTTGGTCTATTCCAGGCTCGACTGATATGATTGTATACGCTATGCCATTTTGTGGTAAGTGGTTGTTTAAGAATATACCCAAATTTTCGTCAAATCTGTAAGTTAAGGAAATAGAGTTTGAAATTTCGTAAGTGTAATAAATAATGAGACTCTTTTAGAAATGGTCCGGCAATTAACTAAATCAAGCACTTAATTATTGGTCTTACGTAAATCTTGATACAGCCTTAAATCTAGGTAATAATATATAACTTAAGCAACTGGTTGTGATTTATGTTAGCTGCTATGTACTGTTGACGACACTTAATTATGACTTTTTCAAATATTTGTTTCACTGTAGACTTTATTCGTAACTACATTCGCTTTACCTCTAATATATGTATAGTACCTACAGGCAAAAACGATAATAGTATGGAACAATTTTGTTTTTAAACTAAATTACAAAATCATACTTAATGTCAGGAATGTTTAAGTACCTATAATACTTGTCGAGTTCTATTTCCGGTTGAGCTATAAAATCTACTAATGGGTAAAACTGTTCACGATTTGATTCAACAAGTGTGTCTCATTTCTCTTCTCTTCGATCAACTTTCTATGGAATTGCTCTAATCATACAGGAACAGGAAGGACGATGTTGTATGAATGTATTTTCCGTGTTTCTTAAACACATAGGCAACTAATAGTATTGTCAGTAGGTATCTATATATCTTTGAAAAAAAATATAAATACTAAAAATTTTAAGTAGATCCTTTATGTAGTTTTAAAACATTGCCTTACCTATTATTACGGAAACGACAAACTATGAGTTACCTCGTACGTTGTTTGGCACTACTTTCCCTTAACATAAACTTTTGGCAATGATATAATCTAATTATTTATATAATTTCTCATAATATTGCATCAAACCCAGAACTCTAGGATTTGTTTTCTTGAATTGGTTTGCATTCTTTGACCTCCACCACTTTACAGTTGACAGATGTCCAGATCTAGAAATAAGCACAGTATAGCAAACTTGCAAGAGGCGTTTCGTTGCTCTCATTATTGTGTCATATCTGACGTGGCTAGCTCTCCATCTATTAGTTCTACTTACTTAACTTGACCCATTTGACACATGCTACTGGTTGTCTATTGTACTCAGTGAATTTAGGAAAAACATATACATACTCTTCTATGACTCTGACTACTGAGTCTACCATTAATGTTAACATGCGTGTGCAATATATTCAGAATAGTACAGGTGCGATGTATTATATTTGCGATCATTATACTTATTGTGTTACGTCGCACACATGCTTGTCATCAGTATTAGATCACCGTCATCAGGCTGAGTAATAAGATGATGCCATATTGCGTAAATTTGGCGAGTCTACTACTATACATCTTTTGATCGATGTAGATATTGTAGATGTTTCATTATAGGTAAAGTAAATGGTTTATAATATGGATTAAAGGTTTCTAGGTCAATTGACGTCACTTTTTGATTTATTATTGAAGTCTTTGGAGATCAGAATCAAGCTTATGTTGAGTCAATATACATCGAACTCATAAATATTATATTTCTTCTATGGAGAAGGTATCTTTTATTTTATTGAAGAACAGTTTATTATCTATGAATCTAACAACCCACGTCATGGTTCCGACACATATTTATATTTTACATATTATAATATAGTGACAATTATATATTTTAGATCTTTCTTAAGTTAGACTACCTAATAATAAGAATTCATAAAGCCGGCCACACACGCTAGGTTATAACCGATAGTTATGCCTGCACAGTTCTTTTGTGCAGGCATAACTGAACGTGTGTACGACATACTCCTTGCCTGCGCAAGCAAAATTTGAAATATGAAAATTTATATTTTTTGCCGCTCGGTTGTGCTTGCGCAGGCATAACTGTGTGGCTGGCTTAAATCCACTAATTTCGATGGGTACCGATTAAGTAGGTACCTACAATACGATAGTGCAATTACGAATAGAGGTGCATTTAGTAAAAGTATAATTACGCCACGGTCTATAAGTGTTCTAACTGTCCAAATTACACATTTTAATTACTGAACACTGTACCATACAGTCTTACTAACAATTAATGACCAAGGCACATAACACTAAATTGTACTTTGAACTTGAATACCCAAGCAGCAAGGTCGAGTTTGCGATTTAACGGACGAGTGATATACGAGGTTACGATAATTATCGCTTGTTCACCATATACAATACCGTTGGTAACGGTACAAAACTACCAGAATTGTACAAAAGTCACACTCAAATACGCGTGTGTACGGAACCATGTGATGAGGAGCTTCTAATCACCAAAAAACAATTGGGTACTTTCCTGGGTAAAACAAATATAATTCTATTTAGTCCGTCAGTTAGATTCGTTTGTTCGAGAAAGAGTATTCTCGATATCGGACACAAGTTTTTCACGACTCTCTACCACAACGGATCGAGGGATATTGGCACGGCCCGTGTAACAGGCATCCCCAGTACTGTCGTCTGCATAACAATGAATGTCGTCGATAGACAACATATCATTGATATGCAGTAAAAACAGCGTTGGGGATAGCACGGAGCCTTGCGGGAGACCAGCGTTTATGTCTATGCTTTTGGAGCAACTTCCGTCGACTACGGCTCGTATGCTTCTGCCGGACAAAAAGCTGGTAACCCATCTGCACAATCCCTCGGGCAGGCCGTAAGCTGGCAACTTCGACAGAAGACCTCGACCTACCCACATTCTAAGCCAATTATTGGACGTAACGCCGCGCAGGATTAACAATTTTGACAAGTAATTAGCTAATTACTTGTTCATTTAATTGTTTTCGTTGTGTTGTTATTATGGAAAAATGGTTATTACTGTGCTAATTGTTAGTGGGGATTTATTTAAACTTAAAGACGAAAGTGGATGTTAGGATATTTTACATTGTGTGTACGAGTTTATTCTGTAGTCAAGTACATACGTAATTATACTAAAAATTGTACTGAAATGTGACGTCACGCGGAACTTTAACGGGCTATATCTTCACCAATTTTTGTTTGATTGACAAAATAAAAAATACGTGTCCAATATTTTTTGATAATCTAACTGACGGACTAAATGTATTTTTTCAGGAAAGTAGCCAATTGCACATAACCAGCCTTCTTGTGATTCAGAGTAGTTTGTTCTCCCCCAAAACCAGCCTCTGAAGTTTTTAATAACCACACTAATAGTATTTTATGCAACAGTTGTATAAGAGGGGTCAAAAAAGGTGAGTGGCGTGGGTAACAATTTGAGCCGTAGGCGAAAATTGTTAAGAAAAACGCCACGAACATTTTTTGACGTACTTATACGACGTTGCATACATTACTTTTTCTACGACTACACTTACTTTTACAAAAAATGCGAAATTGAAAACTTCATGGATATCGCAGTTATTTTGTCAATAAAATCAACAATCATTTAAGTTTTACCTTTTAAAACACAATTTTTCAAGAATACTAACATTACTAACACAAATACACACAGTCGTTATTTGATTAATTCTTATGGTGGAACTACACTTCGTTTATGTGTTATTCGTTATGCGTCTTCGCTGTATTTGCCTAAATATATGTTAATATATGTTATGTGTGAAGCGAACAACAAATAGGGTGTACCACACTTCGCCGTATTTGGCGAATAATTATTCGTGTCCTTTGAAGTGTGTCAAAAAACCGACAAGTGAACGGATACGCGTATTTGCTATTTGCGCTTATGCGTTATGCGTGCGAATATGGCAAATAAGTCCTCCACACTTCGACGTATTCGGACGAATAACGCGCATAACGAATAACACATAACGAAGTGTGGTTCCAGCATTAAAGAGTAAAATACCTAAATTACTTTCAAAGTTTGCCCCTACAAACGAACGGGAAATGTGAAAACTACAAAGTAAGTCTGTGGGTCTTTTAATTTTTTCTTTTTTAAATTTTTTTTAAAATAAAAAAAATTATTTAGGTCTCATAAGTTGCCAGTAATTTATTTTGTCCTATAAGTACGAATAGGTGTGTTTGCACGCGATTACGCGATACTATTTTGGCACTTTTATAAAACAAGTGTTATTTTGGGAAATAGACTAGATAGACTTTTCTTCGAGTATATTATCTATGTTCTTATAAAAGTGTTGACGAATGTATAAATGACAGATAAAAGTACAGGAGTAGAAAAATATATATAACAGAGTTCTTTCTTCCGGTCGAAAAAAACACCTAGTTCCTTTCTTTTGATTATAAATAGCCTTAAAACTTCAAAGCATTCAAAAAGCAACCTAATCTTAATCCCCAGAATAAAAACATGTACACAAACAAACTTTTTTTACTGATTAAAGAAAGGAATCCATCCAAAGTTCAAACTAGCAGCTGCAGTCTATTTAAATTTAGAACGAATGCAATCCGTGGACCGTTCTAAATTTCCGTTGGGTTCGGTTAAATATAGAACCCTCGACTTAGTTCAGTGTTCGACACTGCCGTTTGTCACTCGCTAGTTCTAAATTTGAATTTTCATTAAGGTGACGAGATACGCAAACACGTAAAATTGAGGTGTTTTGTGCAAGTTTTGTGATGAAATCAAAGCACTTTGGAGCGAGGATGTGGCATGCTCTAAAGGGACATACTCGTATAGTGAGGTTTAATGTTAAGATAAATGGTTTTCTCTTGTATAATATAATTGGGTATATACAGGGGTATAAAGTGAGGGGATATTTTCAACCAGCTTGTAGGGCAACTACTAGATCCTGTGCCGCTATATAATTTATTACTATTGCCATTTTTTTTTCTAAAATTCTACAGTCAGCAAGAAAATCGCACGTTTTCAAATAAATAAAACTTTTACCAATCGATTCAGTTTCAATTAGGGATTAAAAGTCTCTTAGGAACCAACGCAATAGGAAAGGTACAAATCAAAGAAAACATTATACACCATCTAACTTGTCGCTGACTGTAAAATTTTCGGAAAAAAACAATGGCAATAATAATAAACTAAAACGTTAGAAAAGGTCTTCCAATACCTAGTAGCGGCACGGGATCTAGTAGCTACCCTACAAACTGGATAAAAATATCTCCTCCCTTTATACCCCTGTATATACCTAATCCATACTAATATTATAAATGGGAAAGTGTGTGTGTTTGTTTGTTTGTTTGTTTGTCCGTCTTTCACGGCAAAACGGGGCGACGAATTGACGTGTTTTTTTAAGTGGAGATAGTTGAAGGGATGGAGAGTGACATAGGCTACTTTTTGTCTCTTTCTAACCCCCCACTTCCCTAAAATGGGGGGTGGAAGTTTGTATGGAGCATTACGGGGGGTAAAGGGGAACCGTGTTACCCCGAATTTAACGCGAGCGAAGCCGCGGGCAAAAGCTAGTTAAGATATACAGGAGAAAACTATTATCTTAACATAAAACCTGGCTGTATATGTCCCTTCAGATCACGCCACATCCACGCTCCCAAGTGCTTTGATTTCATCACAAAACTTGCACAAAAACCCCTCAATTTTACGGGTTTGCGCATACCGTCACCTTAAGAGGCCGGTTGAAGTAAAGTCAATTTTGTCCATGGATTGCACCGCGGATCCATATTTTGAAAACGGAAGTCCGTTTTTGACTTATTGTTGGTGTATGTAACACTTCCGCAATGGACATGATACCTTCTTCTTCTTCCTATAGGTAAAGTAAAGGGTTTTGATTGTGGAGGCCGGTCAAACACTCAACATCAGTCTATACAAAAATCTCAGCATTAAAGCATAATGGTAATACACTGACATCAAAAAAATCTTAGCTTGGATTGAGCAAGCCCGAGAACGTTCGAAACTAACAGTTGCGTTTACGTTACAAAGGATATTTTTTACGGTGCGATTTTTATGTATACATTTGTTTTCTATTATTATACAATTATTATTAAATATACTTATTTTTTCCTAAAGACAACGACATCCAGCTTTTAATGACCGACCGAGACAATGATCGATCCAGTCATCTCTAAATCAGAACAATAAACGATTGATGTTCATGGGTGTACGTACCCACGATTTTTTCATTAGTGCTCAAAAATACAGGCATTGAATTTTAGTAGATAAGGAAGAAAAGTGCACGTGCACATAAAATATAGAGCCTACATATATCCTAAAAGGGATGTTTATAAAATATTATAGCGGTAATAAATGAAATTTAGTTTAGATACTTTACCAATCAGGCAGTTTATCAAGTCCTCGATGTGAGATCAATCCATATATTTCACACGGTAAATTATAACGACACACAATGTCTATGTTATTTTTTCTAAAAGGCCTTACTTTTTAATTAACTTAGCCCGTCCAGTTTGACGCAACGAGCGTGTGCGATGTGCAGCCGAGAACTAGCTATACTTTCGCGGGTTTTCCAAGCATCTAGCGGGGAAAGTACTCGAGTAATTACTAAAACGGCATTATTTTTAACGCAGCTGGCCAATACCGTGTTGCTATTAATTGTTAGTGTGATAAGAATAATCAAAAATAAATCTTATTGCGTACGTGATATGATAGGTTTTAATGAAAGCAGTGTTAATTTTTTTAAAGTTTGCGTGATCAAGTAATTATTCGGATTGTTTGAGCAGTCGGCGATTCTTCTTAAATTACGGTTGATTGGTTTTGCCATTGTGGTTACAAAGAGGACATCGGTCTTTTATGGGCCCTTGACATCTGTCTGATGTCTTTTGATTAATTTGCCAATTAAATTCGTAGATGCTTTGACTGATAAAGAGTGATAAGTTAGATTTTACAACTACTATAGGAGAGCATACAAATCTTGAACAAGAATATGTACTTCAATATTGTGTGGGATTCATAATCGCAGCTAAGCTAAGGCGACAGAAGAACTCGTATATAATAGGTTACTTTACTAGCTGTATGTACACTGTTAAATTAAATACTAGCTACTGACAACCATTTTATACGTTGTGTAGACGATATGACAAGAAAACGAATTGCATTATTCTATTGTTGGTAAAACAAATTATATATATAGTCGCCATCAAATATATTTCGGAGCGGCCTGGGTACTCAAAAATCTCTGAACATGCACTTTATCCCCTTGATAATAAAGACGTTGTTCAGATATTTGTGACCACCTTGGCCGCTCCGATGGCGATTGCACCTGTGTCAAAAGCCCAAAGATAACATATCTGTACCACGATAATTCAATAACAATAAATTAGGCATATGATGTGATAAATTATGTTGATTCGTGAAGTTGAAACTATGCTCCTTGAGCGTGCTCAAGGAGCATAGTTTCAACTTGCTCAACTTAATGGACTCTGTAATTCCACTTTGCCCTTCGTTTATTGGTTTCTATATTTACGATTGACGTTTAATGTTTAGATTGACATTTTGAGTTTTGATTAGTTGTGGGACTTGTGGGTTTCCATTAGTCTGACAAATAATATCACGGTTCCGGACATTGATGGTTTACAGTTTATATTAATATTAATATATGTATATTTAAAACGAAAATACTACACCTAATTGAATTTTGCACACAGTATAGATAGAGGCAGCTCTTAGTTATTTCAATAAAATGTTTTGGACACAATTATGAATTTTCTTAGTAAAGCAATTAAAAAACGCATTAATTGATGATCGCAAATATCGTCATATGTATGTTTTTTATAAGCAACAATCAATTATATTCGTAAAAAAGATCCTTAAGCTTGTGCGACTTAGCTACGTAAACATAAAAAACCGGCCAAGTGCGAGTCGGACTCGCGCACGAAGGGTTCAGTACCATTATCTATAAAAACGGCAAAATTATCATATGTCTGTTGTATGGGAGCCCCCTTAAATATTATTTTACTATGTTATTTAGTATTTGTTGTTATAGCGACAACAGAAATACATCATCTGTGAAAATTTCAACTGTCTTACTATCATGGTTCATGAGATACAGCCTGGTGACAGACGGACAGCGGAGTCTTAGTAATATGGTCCTGTTTTTATCCTTTGGGCACGGAACCCTAAAAACCAACAATTCTAATTTACAAAGTATTCAAAATAATCATTTACATTAACCTTTACACGTATAATAAATAGCAATAATGTGGAGTCACATCTCTTATTAGAAGTTGCCACGCGTAACGTACGAGTACGCATGGCATTTTCGCTCAACATGTTAATAATATGGGGACGTTTGACCTCAGCTGTGTGACGCCTAATATTGCACAACAGTAACGCCAAGTACTGGAAATGAACATCTTACCGTGAAATATGTACCTAAACCTAATATGTAGTTATTTATGATAAGTACTTACATATGAAAAAAAACACCTATGAACATGGGTCGACGTATTAAAATAATAAATAAATGGTTTGCAATTAATGTTGCGCAATAGAGAACTGAAACCTTTATATGAATCCTCGCGATAATTGGAGATGTACGTCGTGATTATATTTAGTTAGCGCATAATGTTAAGATATAATTATAAAGTTAATTAGAAAGGAGGTTCATAAAGTCCAGATGAGCCGAGTGATAGGTCAAATTGATGAGTTGCTAAATTTATAATACAAAAAATGATATCTAAACACGTAGCAACATTAAAAAGAAGTCCATAATGGCAACATTATCTCGATTTGACCAGCTGACATGTCGTAATATTTTTCATGACCAGCTAACATGTCGTAATATTTTTCAGGCGGCAAAATACTAAATATTTACCTACATTGTTGAGCTTAGTCACTATTAAAGACTGCAGTAGGTACCTACATCACGCACAAATTGATTAAGTGAAATATCATATATAAACTGTCACAAGATTCCATACAAGCACATCTAAGTGAATTACGTTGATGATTACAGACGGTTTGGTATTTGAAAGCGATAACCGCTATGCCTTTATGAAAAAAAAATAGCACTCTAACACTCACAGAAAACCAGCACTTTTAATTTACCCAGTACTTACCTAAGTCACGAGTAGAACTAGAACTTCTGAATTAGAACTTTAAACAGTCTACACAACTTCACATATAAAACTAGAAGCAAGGTATGTAAAACATCGTAAAATAAAATATATCACCTAAAACTCACCTGTGGCAGTGCAAACTGAAATGAAAGAAAGCTCGATGCACACTACACGATTTCCGCGCGCTTCGCTCCTCCAAATGCACACTTTCTCCCAAAACGTGACGGCCTTACTAAAGCTACCTTATTGCCGTTTCGAATCTTAATCGACAAAGTCACCTAAACAATAGAAAACCAACTTTATCCACAAACACTAAAGTCCTTATTGACTTGTACTGCACGTGGGGAATAAGTGAATTTATCATGTCTTTTCGATTCCATTTACGGGTGCGAATATAACAATAAAATCAAACACTGAATGCTAATTTGCTCTTTTGAATGTCATATCAGTGTATTTGTATTTTCTAACACGTAATATTGTTAATATAATGAGACATTGAATCTAATTATGAAATGAATTGTTACATTTCTTCGATAGTTGTGTAAGTACTCATTCAAATTGCTTAAAATGTTCCGTGTTATGTTTTCTTTCTTATGACTTGCTGCAGCGTGCGTTCTAAACTAAAAGTATGACTAGAATGCAAATATAAGCCTAATTGCATACAATACATCATCTGCAGTAATTTACCTATTAACCTAGTAGTGACATAAGCTTCTAATTGGCAGTGTAAGGTGACTAATAATTATGTACCATAAAATTATGTAAAAATAGAACGAAAAAAGAATCAAAATAAGTACTAGTTACACATGCAATTAGGCGGGGGCAAAACTAACATAGTTAGGTACTTACGAAAGATATTTCTCGCCACTTAGTGAATTTAGCAAATACAAGCATAAAGCAGCAGTAGTGACGTGATAGCAGGTAGCTATCACGTCACTACTATTACCACATTATTTAATAGTTAGATGCGTTAAAACAGTCACATTGTAGCGTTATATCGTAAAGTAATTTAATTTGCTAATAAACATGTACGCACAAAGCCTATTAGAAGACCTTATTACGTCGTAATAAGGTTACAGATGACCAGTTAACGGAGTTATTTATAGATGTGCTATTTATGGGATCAGTAAAGCAATTCTGACTCATTTACAACTCTATTTCAAAGATATATAGGTTTAAAAAGACTGCATACCGCGACTGTATATCAAAAAATGCACCGATATAATGGTCCTTAGGCCGCGCATCTCATCGGGAAAATAATGGTCACACGTGAATTCGTTAGAAAGTATGTCGTGCACGTAACGTTGCCTCGTAACGTTTGTTTGGGATTGCTTTACGTGCAGATGTACAATGAATTTTAACGATAATCGGTTACATACAGTTAACATAATATTCAAATTTTCTTGTGTTTTACTGCAAAGCGCCTTGTAAGGGCGTGTTGACATGGATGAAACACTGTTCAGCCGTGCGCATATGTTTAGTCATGATCATGCAAATTTCGGCCTGTTTTATTAGGAGGAAAGTTGGTACGACAATGTTATATGTATCTTGATTAGGTGCACGGTGGTGTCAAGGCTGTCCGAAAGAAAACAAGCAAGCTTCCGATTCAATAGGATTCTTATGAATATTTATCAAAATAAAACACATTCGATGTTTTATATGTTTTGTAATCGTAGTTAATGGGATACCCATACTAATTTTATCTTTTCTTATTCCTATATTAGTGCGGGTGCTCATAATTTACAATAGAGATAACTTTAAGGGATAGTCGAGTCGGTCTCTTTAATTCCTTTGTGATTTAAGTATGTAGTAGGTACTGATACTAAGTGTCACAGATCGTGCGTTATGCATACAAGTTGTGTATAGTGAATAGATAAAGCAGTCGATTGAATAACCATTTACAATACGCGTTGAATGTGATCCGTTATACCGCTGATCCGTGATTGGAATTGGGATCATGATTTAAATTTTTGGGCGCATTTTTGTTCGCGTAGCTATCAGATACATTTTTGGCATTTCGATAAATGTTGTCGATAAACGATTGTCAATTTGTCTACAGCTTTAGGAAATAAAACCTTACGTCTTTGAAATAAAACGTCATTTGTATTGTACGTCTTCGTGCACTTAGTGGTACAAATGCCGGCGTCTTCACTATCTTCAGCTACTTAAGGTAGTTCCACCGCAGTACCGCCCACTCGTGGTCAGATGACATCACGGTTACGCAAACTTACGGACGGTTATTAGAAAATTTGCTCGTAAACAATGCTAAACTATAGAGATATCATTGGAATATGCTTAGAATACGTTTGGAAGCCGTGGTTGGCAGTTATGTCTTTCTTTATCATGTATTTTATGTGTTTAAGTATTTGCCGTAACTTACAGTTGCTGGAGTCTTAAACTGTTGTGATGTAAATAAAGTAGTTGTTGTTTGCTAGTTGTATATTCAAAGGTAATCAAAAGCCGTTTTGTTTTGAATTTGTCCTAATTGTGAATAGTAGTTTATGTAACTGTTACGTAATAAGGGTCCTTAAAACATGAGTGTGGTTTTATGAAATGAGCCGCAGGCGAATTTCATAATAAGATCACACGAGTGTTTTAAGGCCTAATTACGTACAGTTGCATACACTGCTTTATCTACACTCATATTATATATATTAAATTAATTGTTCGGAAACCATAGAATGACCGCCATTGTACCGTCATGGCCTACTCGATTGTGCCGGCGCTCGCGCGGGACCAATCGAGTTGGCCATGGCGGTAACATTATGTTATCAAATTCGATGTTCCAAATTTGAAACTCATTGCTTAACAATATTTGAGCATGCATAGTTAAAATTACGTTACTGCCGCAGATAAGAAACTTATCATAGTTAAATCGTTTGTTGTAATGCTTGTCATTGTCTACGGTTTTTGAACGCATTTTAGAGTACTTACAGTATGAGTGTAGATAAAAAGCTTTGTAGACCGGACTACTAGCGCATAATGTTCGATGGCGCGTTTATGGTCGCATATTTTAGCATCGTCGACTATGCTGCAATGGATTTTCATACAATATTATAGCACTAAATTTTAATAAATGTACTCGACTTAAAACCTCTTCATTATGTCACGATTATATGAAATACTATTTTCTGTAATTAAGTTTTTTAAAAAGGCAAGAGTTAAAATTTTAACGTTTACTTTTATATAAAAAAATGAAGAAACAACACAACGTTCACATTTAAAGTTAGATCAACATTAATTTCATCAACAAAATTAATTAAACCATATTTAAAATTAGAGCAACAGTCACTTATTTATACTTTCGACAGTTTTTAAACTATACAAATATGAGCATATTATTATAGATAAAGTTTGCCATGTAGATAACAAGTGCATTTCAGACGAAATTATTACCATAGCCTTATTGACAATGGTATCAAAACAACGTCTTCATCAGATACGTTATCACAGTAGAGGTCCACTGGCCGATAGGGGGGGAGGGTCGTTGACCTCGCCCACTCGCAACGTAACAGTAGCCCGACCTTAGTAGGAAATGACCGGGTGTGACCGCGATCCCGAGCTCACCGACCACCTACTAGATGGAGTATGTGAGACGATTCACGGTCGTCATGCATTGCCCTTTCCGTACCTATGTCTGATGATAAGACATAGAAGTTTTTGTGGCAGGAATGAAAATGTCATAGCGACTTCCCAACGATATCAATTTATCGATATCCTTATGACAGTTAGGATGTACATATAATATGAATTTGTAAGTTGTATATTAAAGTATACAATATACAGCATGAATTTATTATAAATACATTACGAAAATGGTTTTCATTCCTTTTGTTTTAGTAGTAAAACAATTTTGATGAAATAAAAAAATCCAATAAGTGCGAAACGAATTACCATCAGATATCGCTAGGTAGTTATCAGCATAAATGTTAATTTTTACTTTACCCATTAAATTTAATATTTATTATGAAATGTCACTTCGAAAGTTATCGATAAATTTGATATTGCAAGAAAGTCCCTAGTTAATTGATTTTTTTAAATATCGAAATACTGAAATGACCGCTCGATCTCCCACAGTCCAACCAGATAGAGCAAAAGCCCGAGCTACTGTAAAAAATACTGAAATCACTATAGGTGTGCTTATAATATTTGAAGAGCTCCCTCGATTTTCCAAGATCCCATCATCAGTTCCTGACCTGGTGACAATGGGACCAACTGTGAAGTATACTTTTTTAAACAAAAAATAATTTTCCAATTCGGCCCAGCCGTCTTCGAATAATCGGTGAATATGTGTATATTCGAATAATTGTTTACAAAAAATTGCAAAAACAAAGATGGCGATGAATTGAGAACCTCCTCCTTCGAAATCTTGGAGTCGGTTGAAAAAGGGATTTTAAGTTTATGACGATTAGGAATTACAATTATTATATTAGTATATAGAGAAACAGTAGGTTAAAATCCAATATCCATATATTGTAATGCAGAGCCTGTAGGAGTTAGTCAATGCTAGGTTGTGAGCGAGTATCGCTATCGATGTTCCTGTCGATATCGATTATAGTTTAGTTACGAACATTACCGGACTAAATACAAACATATGTATCTATTGTCCATCATTTAATAATAATTTAATAATAAGAGTAACGAACATTTCGTGCAAAACACCGACTTCGTTTAATACGAATTCGTATTGTTGATAATAGAACCGATACAATCAGAAATACTTATTCAAGCGCAATGTAACTTGAAGTGTATTTTATTGCTTTACACCGTATGCAAGGATTCGTAGTTGAAGCACGTTCAGGCTTTAAAGCTCACCTGTTCAGGATCAGAGCAAGTTAGTAGTATTATGTTATGACTCACATATTTAGAACTCGTATGTATTATCTGAAGCTGTGGGATTAGAGTCGTTAGCCTTTAAGATTGATGTTCATGCTGTATCAACTTTCAACACACTATTTTACTTTCGATCTTTTAAGCAAAGGAAATCAAAATTCTCACATAGTTCATTTAGAGTTTGTACTTAGTCATCATTATAAAGAGCCTTTCTTGCTGTTCGCGGAGGAGCCATGTTAATTTTTCATATATCTACTGTTTTGGGCTCCTGATACATTCCATTGACGTACTTTGTTCTTCTTTACTTTTAACTTATACCTAAATTTTTACAATATTCCATGGATTTATATGAAGTGGATCAAATTCTTCGGTCACGCAGTCAGGCCGAAAGAGAAGGTTATCTAGGGGGCTGTCTCGTTTTGACTAAGGAGGTAAAGACGTCATCAGACAATCAAAATGTCAATATGTGTGAAATGTGACGTAAAGAGTGCAAGTGAGAAACCGCCCCCTACATAATGGTCTCTATCGGACCGTTTTTACAACTTTTTACTAGTCACCTATGACTATGAACGACTAATTTACTCGGTAATAAGTTTCAACTGTGGTTAGGGAAAAAGTGAGTTATAAGAATTAAATCCACTTCATGTAAATCCATGCAATATTCTAATTTTTTTTTGCAAAAGTTGTGTCTAAGTTTAGGTAAAATGGTACAGTTAACCTTTTGAACGCCACGCATCGGATAGAAAAATCGTGCCACCAGCGCCAGAGCGAAATTTGCACGAGCGCACTCAGATACCGTAGTGATTGGAAAACAACATATCGACGAAACATTTCTTTCTGTCTAATAGTGGATTTAGTTAGGCAAAATCACTTTAGATATTTAGAAATCATAATAGTAAAGAATATTCATTTCGTATTTTTCTTATACACCTAAAATCAACTACAAAAATATGAAAATTAATGTACAATTTAATTTAATTTTGTCAATATAGCCACAGCACTACTTAAGTGATAACGTCACGCGCTGACGTATTATGACGGCTTTGGCGCTGGTGGCACCGTAACTTATTATGAATGTTAAAGTTGGGGGTGAGAGATATTCATTCATTTCTGTATCGATATTTCCGTGGTGTAACTGTATGAAGGAAAATACGTTATGTTTTTTAATTGTTTAAAAAAATGTTTAATAATACCATCAAATAAATAAATTTTATGATAAAAACTAATGAACATCGGACAGAACGGGTGTGTAGGTAAAAAAACACCTCGCGCACATTTCATTCTTTTGTGCCTAAAGAAACTTGGTATATCCAGGGTTGGGCAGTATTTCAAATACATGTATTTGAAATACAAATACGTATTTTGTATTTGTATTTCAAATACTTCTTCGAAAAGTATTTGTATTTTGTATTTTAGATACTATACGTACATGTATTTAGTATTTTGTATTTCAAATACTATAAGATTTAAAATACATTAGCATAAAATACATTTTCTAAATTCCATAATCATAATATGGACCGATTTTTAACTATAGTTAGTTTGCCATTAGGCCTGTGGCAACACTGAGAATAAGTGTTAACGCCGAACTTTAAGTGTAATGTCAAGTTTAGTTCGTTACGCGCATAGACATACTAGCCATAGCCCTGTCATGGTAATACTAAACCGACTAAATTACGCTAGCTACGGTATGCTATCAGCCCTCTTAAAATGCGTTCAAATTAGTCGCGTTGCGGGCAAAGAATACAAACCCTTGTAATTACTATATTGGATTTGGATTTAGATCCTCCCAGAAGTAAAAGTACAAGTAGTACTAGTTTGAGCAAGAATGGTGACAATGACTTCATATTTTATAGTGACTTCATCGTCTTTGCTGACTCTACGCATGTCAGGCCCACGACAGCTAGCATGGAATTAGAAATCTTTTTAAATGACAAGGGGAAAGAACTAAGTATCCTTGAACGCTACCCAAATATTAGGAAAGTATTCATAAATTGTGACCTTCTGGTCCAGTCGACAAACATTCATTGGCTGGTTACATTCGTTCATCTACCGGAGGCTTTTCCGCCAATACTTTTAGGAATTTAGTTTTTATGAAATTCCCTCTACTATGAGGATAAACGCGCAAAAATATGCACAGATAGCGTCGCGATCGCTACGAAAGAAACATCTCGTTGGTTATGGTTTGGACATGTCAAATCCATACAGTCTATAGTAGAGCTAAACGTCAACGTCTGAAATGGTTCCATAACGGCGGTTAAATGCATTTCTAATCTGTGGGTTTTATCCTCATTCTTAAACACCTGTAAGGCGCAACACACGTTTCTTGGAATTCAACCCAGATCTCAGCTGAATTCAGTCGACCATGGACGTTGAACATTAAAAAAAATATATTTATTTATAGACAATAATCAATCGGAAGGCGGAAAATCGTCTATGGGTTTTCTGCATGGAAGCCATATATATACAAAATTTTCACCATCAGGCTTAATATTGTCTATGGTCGACTGAATCCCGCTAAGATCTCGCCTGAATTCCGCTAAATGTGTCTCGCGCCTAACTGTATTTCATAAAATGTATTTTGTATTTGAAATACATTATTTTGAAAACTGTATCTTGTATTTTGTATTTCAAATACCTGTCTCCAAAGTAGTTTGTATTTTGTATTTCAAATACCTGTCGCCAAAGTAGTTTGTATTTTGTATTTCAAATACAATGAACCCAGTATTTTGCCCAACCCTGGGTATATCCCTAATAATGACATATTCTTTGTCCACTTAAACTCGGTCTCTCACCGATAACATTCATATTGGTTGACATTTTATCTAAAATACCATTTCATTATTTTTACTTATTTGGTATGAATGAAATGGACCGAAAGCCCACATGTCGTAGTATTTATCATTGTTTAAGGATTAACAACAATGCGGCGAAGTAATAAGATTAAAAGAAACGACATACACATTGTTAGGTTTTAAATACGGCCCTGATAACACGCATTGTATTTATTCCATTGCGACTTAAATAAAACTCTTCCTTTTTTAATAAAGTAAAAATTGTAAAAATTTAAAATATATACCTTTTTTAACATTACGATATGTAGTTCCTAAAACTAATTTTCTTCTCGAATCACAGTTTAATAATTAGTTGTATAATAAAGCTTAAAATGCGAAAAACATTCATAATAACAGTGTTTGGTTAATGTTCATACAATAATCAACATCGACCACTATGCTTTCAAACGAACAACACTATTTCGAAGTGACGTCATGCCGCTTGACGTGATTACCCGTCAACGGCGAGGAGGGCAGTGCCTTTTTGTTCTTTTAAATAGATTTGAGGTATTTTCTAAATTTTTTTGAGTTACGGGTTATTTTGAATGAAATTTTAACTAAAAAGATAGGTGAATGGTAGAGCTATAATAAATATACAAAAATATTTCTATAAAGGTTGTTTATTAAGGAGTATTTTGATCTCTCATTTTGGACGTTTTAACACGTCATGGCGCTGAGGGCACGACTTTTCGTTGACGTGTTTGAACGGCTTTGGCGGTCAAAGGGTTAAGCGGCCGCGCTTACGCTTTTATTACTCGAATACAATATTGAATCAGAAAAACGTCAGCGCCTTCCGGCAAATGCTACCTTTTCCAAAAGGGGTCACATTTAAACTTCAAATTCCAACTTTATTCCGCAGATCTCAAAGGTTCGCTGCATTTCTTCCAATTAATTCTTCTAAAATAGGTACTCTATTCTATATGATACCTTTTAGTTGCGTAATCAGCTACATTTTCTTCATCTTGTAAAACTCAATTTAAGTTATATAACGGACATTATTATGGTTTCAAAACAAACCACCGGTCAGAGGTCGAATGTTGAATATTAAATAATATAAGTAGTACGCAAATGGGCTCGCTAAGAACTATAATAGCAAACCAAAGGCGGTAGGTATGTGAAATCGTACTGGAATTAAAGTACCTGTTTAAATCTGTTATTTTCGTAAACTTAAATAGATGTCATATGCAATGGAAAAATTTAAGAAAAAAAAAATTTCAAAGTAAAGGATAGTTATAAGTAGGGATTACAATCCGGGTATCTGGATACCCGAAATATCCGGATATCTGCCGAATTTTGGATCCGGATCCTAGTGCGTACAGGATCCGGATAGTACGGATCCTAAAAGAACGTAAGTAAAATCTCAAAAAATACACTATGGGTTTGGTAATCCTATAAAAATCTATAAAATATGACTGCCAAATATGTAAAAATATAATAGGTAATAGACATTGCTTTTATATTTAGACTTAATATTTCTTCGTCATTTCATAAACCATTATAAGAAAATAATATGTTGAAATAGAAACACGATGTGTGACAGCTTTATTAACGGCATAAAGGATCATACCGAGAGGTAAACACTGCTATATGCTCACATCTTATGTTAAAAGAGATCCACATTCCTGCTGTCAACTAATGTTATGGTAACTTGCGTACAAATACGTTTTAGCTTTTATTTTGTCGGTATGATGATTTTAAAACGTATTACTTATACATATAGTAAGTACAAAAATAAGTATACAAGAACATTCTGAAAAAGGACTGTCCTACTCCCACATAAATTATAGTATTTTATAAACTACCCGAAATTGGGGCTGGGGGTGTGTCATTGTTAAAGTCGTTTACAGTTTCCCCTGAGAAAGTTTCATGATAATTGATAATTTCAAAGAGAAAAAAAAGTTGAATATTTTGCGTCTATCACAGCGAACAAAATTATGACAACACTAAGAATCAGTGAAAAAAGCAGCAATGATCATCAAATTTTATGTTTTTAATTTTAGGTAGTATTTCCGCCCCTTTCATTAGGTGACATTTATGGTGTGTAAAAAGGAGACGGATATATTTCGTCTGATATGTCATCTACTACAACGGATAATCTGGTTGAGGCAATTGACATATGGCTTAAAAATGAGTTTAAATTTAATTGGGAACGTTGCAGGAGTTCTATCTCACTCGCGCTTAAGATGAGAGAGTGAAATGCACTAGAAACAAATTCAATGTGAATTGAAATGTTCGTCATGAAATACGGTGTCTCATCACAAAGGGTTGCCACATGTACGTATTTTGAATTTGCCGCGCGTTTCT
This sequence comes from Pammene aurita, assembly GCA_947086415.1. NCBI lineage: Eukaryota > Metazoa > Arthropoda > Insecta > Lepidoptera > Tortricidae > Pammene > Pammene aurita. The sequence continues at coordinate 36,561,157 of OX352290.1, read as the reverse complement.
ACTGACAGAAATGGTTTGCCAGACTATATGTAAAAGATTTTTTACCATAGTTTCCTGTTTTTTATTTAATTTTTTTTAGGGTTAAACTTTAGTACCCTAAACTTTAGTATCAGTTTTATCCGAAATATCCGGATATCCGGATCCGAGGAATTTTAAGATCCAAAATACCCGGATCCGAAAATGTACGGATCATGCAAACCCTAGTTATAAGACATCTTTCTTTCTTGTTCTTTAAAGTTGTAAGATGCAAAATAATAGCGTTGAAAAGAAGCACCAATCTACATGTTCTCTTGATAAATTTTTTTCACTTTTAATCGAGGGATCCCAAAGAATCTTTCTTGTAAATAGGCACCTCTAACAAGAATAATACAAAGCGCCAGTGTAATGAATCTTTTCTGCTGTAGTTTCATTCATTCATCATATTCTGTGGGATCATCTCTCTTTTTATCAAGGCTTTTTATGAGTGAGCTCCGGTAATAAAATGGTTTATGAGTTTAGACAAGTGCATCTTACGAGCAAATAGTCTAGGGGTTATGCAGGTAATAAAATAAACCTGCAGTGCCATATAAAGTAGAGATTTCATGCCTGGAGTGAGCAATGCAATAAGTATCAGCTATTCTTCTTAGATAGTCAGGAAATAAACATATAATATTGTGTAATTGTGTTCTAGCAAGGTTACAAAATACGCGATTAGTCTGCTTCTGCTCGCTAGATGCCAGAAGCATATAACATCTTTAAGAAATGCAAACGCCATTCTCGATATCTCTTCAACACGTATTTAGTTCCGATTCATACAGCAGGTCCACGTCAACACATACATAACATAATCAGCATAGAAAATAGAATAAAGGTATAACGGACGCTTAGCATACCGTCCAGACAAACACGTAACGCATCCAATTACTGCACTTGTGAGGATTTGCGGGCAGACAGTGACGCAACGGTTCAAGGCAGTATACCTTGCGTTAGTTGCGATTCATAGGATTGTTGGAATTTGACGCCATGTTAGTCCGTCTCTTAATTAGTTACCAGTCTATTCAACCAAATTAAATATTACTAGTAACATTTATATTACTAGCTAGAGTACAGTAGAATGATGTAATTTTCATGCTATAAATACTCGTATAACAATTATGTTAACTTGAGGTACTCCTATTGAACGAAAATGTAAAAGTGAAAATTTAAAAACTGACGGTAACGCATGTACGAGTACGTTCTAAAACGGAAACTTATCGTCTAGTGTTTTATCAGTATTCAAGAAAATTATTTAATTGACAATCATAATATGCATAATATATTAATAAAATTTCGTAAATAAAAGTTCTTCTAAACGATATTTAATCGTTTTATTATGTAATACTAAATAATAAAACAATTGTCTTAGGTGATGGTAAAAGATTTGTTGGACTACGAGGTGGCTTTTGTTATTGTATGCCACTCGGGCCTGCCTCTGATTGCTCCATAACGATCCAACCAATCGCACAATAATAGAACAAGCAAATACCTTTACTTAAATAAGAATCACAATAAGCTAAGCTTTAAACATTAAAAACTATCCAGATATGGCTGAGAGATACGAATGACAGATGACGCGAGAAAATATTTAAAAATCTAACCATCCGTCTCGAACCTCTTCTTCTATAGGTTTTTTATTGTGCAACATTTACAAGAACATCAAAAATGTTAAAAATAAAATATTTCGAGCAAATAACTGGCTTAAAGATTTTCTCCCAAGTTTACGTGCAGCTCCTTTGCAGCTAAAATCCCATCTTAAGCATAGTAGACAAACTGGGGTACTTAAAATGCCAAAGGTTTTTGAACGTAGGCCCTACAGCTAACCTATAACTTCTGTATGCCTTTGTTTGCTTATGTGGCTGGTTGTGTGGTTGACTTTATCGATTTAGACTGTAGGTGGGTCACGAAGTCGTTAGGTACCTGAACATGACAGGCCAAACCCATGCACAAATTACAAGATTACAAACAAACATGGCAACTTTCTCCCCCCAAGGTCGCGCGAGTGTGTCACCATTGTATATTGTGTATTGTTCGCGATGGGAAAGACTAGCTCTAGCATAGCTAACTAGCGCTGGTACCGTGAGAAGCGATGACAATATGTTACTGCCCATTACTAATACTGTAATTTGGTAGTTTGGTTAGCAATGTAACATTGTGGACAACTTTGGCCGTCTACGTCGATTAGTCCCAAAAATGTGCCCACATATTGTTTGATAGCTGACTAAACCCGGGCTTAAATTGGATGGGGAGGAGTTAGAACCCGACCATGCTAACTGTGCAGTGACAATATTGCAATTTGACGTTTATGCTGGCTCTAGTTTGCAAAGTCGGGTGCAGAGTTAGCTTGGTCTGATTATAGCACCGTCACAGGAATACGTGTTATTGACCTATGTAATGAAGTAAACAACTTAATAGTTACCGCGAAACTGCACAGAAAATGTAAACGTGTCGGAGCAATGAGTTCATATTCCATGAAGTGCAAGCGTTTTGGTGCTAAACCGTCTTGAAATAGTCGAGTCGGTCGGTGCACTTGGGCTTGATTTATTTAGTGTTTAGGTGCAGCTGTTGATGGCGCTCATAATTTACAATGTATCCTTAATTGTTTAGAAGAAAATGTACACATGTTGCGTTGAAGGTTGAAATTGTAATTACGAGTATGTTAGGTTCTAATTTACAATCTTCGATTATGTGTAGTCTTAAGAAAAGTAAGTTGCGAAAGCTAAAGTTTTTATTGTTTTCGTTTAAATGATGTCAGTAACTGTAATGAAAAATACAACACTATATAAGTATTCAAACAAATCCTTGACCCCGTGCACTCATTTATGAATGAGAATCACTATCGCTACCTGTTACAGTTTGAACAGGTGCTACCAGATTTGGAGAGGAAGAAAGTCCGAATAGTAGTTTAATTTAATGAAACATTACAGGTCATGAAACCAAGTAATTTAATAATACGAAAGTAAGTATTAATTACTAATTAAGTATAATACTATAAATACTAAACCTACTATACTGTTTATTATGAACATTTCCGTACATTGCGGGAAGAAGACAAGTCGGGACGAAAACGTGTGAACTTAAAATAAATTACATGAGGTTAAAATTTCTTCAATTTTATATCTCGAGAAATTAACTTCTTCCCACCGTGTACGGATTTATCCGACATATTATTGATGTACCTAAGCCAAGTAAATAAAAACTTAAATTGTTATCTGCAATAATACTGTGATTAGTGTCAATAAGTTCATTCCAATGAACTTGGTCTCATAGTAGTCTCATAATAACAGGCCTTTTTAAAGATCTGTGTCAACAAAAATACCAGAATAACTTTACAAAAAAAAACGGTTTAGCGGATTTTGATGATGGGATGACCATTTTCGTAGCAGTGTAAATAATTTAAATGACAAAATGAGCAGCATATTTGTACCTATATATATGTGTATGTGATTAAATTTTCAACCGACATTATTTTAATTGAAACAGCTACCTGCAAAATGTAGTACTACGAGTAGCATGGTTGCAACACTTGCCATAGGTAAAGTACAATACGAACAGGTTCACGTAAGACGGAAGCGATTAAAAGTGAAATGTGACCTAGGGCATGCAGAACTGGATAGCAGCAGTCGGGACCATGTAGCACTTTCTTTTGAATCGCCGAAACCAGTCGGGGAAGGTGAAATTGGTCTTACTCCTGATTTGGAAAGGGACTCGAATCAAGATTTGTTTAAAGTTGGTATAATTAAGTGACTGCACGGGGAACTGGTATTCAATTTATACTGATGTAATACTTCTTTAAACTGGTCTGCTGTTAATGATTTATTTAAAAATATTTTTATTGGAATTTTTTTAAAGCATTGGTGACATGGAATACTTGGTTAATAACAAACTAACAAGCGATTATTATCACTAGATTCCTGTCATTTAAATGAAACAACTTAAAGATTGATCCCATTTTAAAATCATCTCAAGTATGAGGTGCTACTGCGAAGACATTTAATGTCATCGGCCTGACATTCCCTCTGACGAGCCGACAAATGTCAATTGAACGAATACACGCTTCCGCCCGTGCATCTGTCTTGTGCTTGTTAAACAAAAAACTTAGAGCAATTAGCACTGCCCTGAATACCTCTTTTTTCAACGTGGGAAAAACAATGTGGAGATTTTAATGGATTGGATTCTGATTTTGCTATTCTTCCTATATCATGTAAATTAGTTTTTTCTGGTGTTATTATTTCTCGTAAACTGTCTTGTCGTGTAGTCAATCGTAGCAATTGAGGTAGGAAATGATTCTCTTAGATATCGCGATCTACAACATTAACGAATGTGTGTAGTGATCATTACTTAAGTTAGATAATTAAAATCTGTATTCATGATACTTATATTTATATTTCGATATTTAGGTATGTCAAGAGCACCTAATACGCTTTACAACGATCTTTAATTGCCAAATACAATTTGTAACTATGTATCTATCAGATTTCTAAATGAAACCTGTCTCATTGACACACCGTGAGTACAGAACAAACAATCATGGAAAAAATAACAGCCTAGCGTTCTGGAGATCTGAGATAATGTTACGAAGAATGTATGAGTACAATTATATTATTTAATCCGTAGATATGATCGTTGTGAAATGACATTGTACATTGTATCCGAAGGTCAATTGTAATTGTTAACTTGGTTTTAACAACTGGTTGTTTACGAGAGTATGAGATTAAGCGCGTAGTTTCATATCTATTCTTGCTGAGAGTTATGTTCCGTGAAAGATCAATTAAATAATAAAACTGTGACCTCTTGCAGTTGACATTTAATCTATACAATGGCTGTTGTATTTAGGTACTTTTCTTTGTCATGCTATTCTTGCATATTTTTTTAATGTAAATCTAATCATTCCCGAAACTTAGTTAAGGTTAGATTGACGTGAACATAGGTATAAATGTACAGAATAAAAAAACAATTGTAGAAAAAAAAACCACTTGCTGTTGTAACTAAGGAATTCAATACATCTAAACAACTTAACGGTTATTCTTCGACCTTATTGCTGCTATTTATTTGAATCAGAACCAAAGCCAATTATGTCTTAATTGTAGTTAGTATTTTAATGCAATCGACCTTGGTCTTAAAACTCAACTCGAGTCTCGACACATCTTTGCTTAGGGCGACAAATTTTCAGAAAAAAGAATGCCTCACGGCTTAATTTGCTCATCGTCATCGTCAATAGCCTCCTAATTTTCTTTGCCAACGTGATATGATCATCGATTACAAAATTTCTCATCAATCATTCATCATTTCAACTTATAAATAACCGCAGGCAACAAACACTATCGTAAATTACTACGTCAATATCTTAGTTCCATATTTGTCCGTTACAAGTTAGACACTGACTTTAAAGTTTGACAGACTCGAAGGCCGAGCCTTTTAATTATCGTGGCCGGTGACAGGGTGTCAAGTGAGACTTAGTCATAATTGGTCATCAGAGTGAGATGAGGCTAAGGGTCACGTGGTGTGACCTGTGATGACATTGGCCGCAACGCAAGTTTTACAAATAGGATTTTAATAAGGTATTAGGTGTGAAGGTATGGTTTCATAAAACGTGTTGTGTCTAAAGGTTATATATAAGCCCATAAATAACATACAAACAAGGCTTTGGACATTTACATACATTGTTAATTCGCTCACTAGGTGTCCTCCATTCTTAAGTTTACAAGTCGACTGTGTTACACACTACTTTTTAAGAAATTTGACGGCATTTAGCAATAGTCTATTAAGTTCAAAGGTAAAAACCGGCCAAGAGCGTGTCGGGCCACGCTCAGTGTAGGGTTCCGTAGTTTTCCGTCCGTCACAGTAAGTGTCCCCACTTAAGAGTTAATAACACCGCCATGTAGGATATGATATGAGAGTTCCATGTACAGCGACATCTATCGGCAAATTGAGTAAACTATTGCGCGCGAGCATAAAGTATGGAAGATGATTTTTATGGGATAATTCTTTATTGCGTGAACCGATTTTCACCGTTTTTACTTTATTTGAAAGCACGTCATTTCATTGTAATTTTGTAGAAGTTACAGGTACAATAAACACCTGCTTATACGGTTAAATTACAAACTTAGTTCAGAAATTATTTTGTATTTTTTTTTCAAAAACTATTCATCCTATCAAGTTCAAAATAATTTTCCAAGAAAGTTTTTATAAAGTTCTACTTTTGAGATTTTTTTCATATTTTTAAAACTTATGGTTCAAAAGTTAGAGGGGGGGGGGACGCATATTTTTTTACTTCTGGAGCGATTATTTCCGAAAATATTTACATTATCGAAAAATGATTTTAGGAAACCCCAATTCATTTTTAAATACCTATCCAATAATATATCACACGTTAGGGTTGAAATGAAAAAAAAAATCACTCCCCACTTTACGTATAGGGGAGGTACCCTAATAAAAAAAAAAATTTCACTTTTTATTTTAACACTTTGTCGGCGTGATTGATATACATATTAGTACCAAATTTCAGCTTTCTAGTGCTAACGGTCACTGAGATTATCCGCGGACGGACGGACGGACGGACGGGCAGACATGGCGAAACTATAAGGGTTCCTAGTTGACTACGGAACCCTAAAAAACGTCAATTCCGATGCTGAAATTCCGGAACATCCCTGAAAACTGTTGACATTAGGAGTCATGGAAGACTATAAAAAATTAATAAAACTGCAAGTTAGTTCGCAACAGACTGACGTTTATTTTTTTAAATGAGACACATTATATATAACACAAACATCGACAGATGGCGCTAGTAGTTACATAGAGTTGATTATTTTGTTAATTAATATCAGTATTTTCAACATCCTCTCCTAACAAAATAATCCAAAATTTACCGAAACAAAATAAGTACAAATTTAAATTACATATGTATATCCTATACCTCCGATATGCCCATTAATTTTAAAAATTTATAGTGCTTATCTGCACTGAGACTTTTTGTTAGCAAATCAGCTGGCATGTTGGAAGTTGGTACATGTTCCAGTTTCACCTTATTATTTAGGACACATTCTCTTACAAAATGATGTCGTACATCAATATGCTTTGTTCTCTTATGGAACAACGGATTCGCAGCTAATTTTAGTGAGCTTTGACTATCAATGTATAAGCATATTGGTGTACTGTCACTGGACAACATATCACTTAGTAAATTCTGCAAATAAATTGCTTCTTTACAAGCTTCGCTTAAACCCATGTACTCGGTTTCACAGCTCGACAAGGCAATTGTTCTTTGCTTTCTCGATTCATAAGATATTACACATCCCGACATTATGAAGCAATACCCTGTATAAGATCTTCTGTCTAAAGTACACGAAGCCCAATCAGCATCCACGAACCCATGCAAATAACTATCACCCTTTCTATAAACTAGGCCATAGCTTTTAGTTTTCTGTAAGTATTTCAACAATCTTTTTAAATGCTTCCAATGTGTTTCATTGTAACAATTATTATACTATAAGCAATATCAGGTCTTGATAGAACAGATAGGTACATAAGGCTACCTATTACTTGTTGATAGGGGTATGACTTATCACAATTATTTAAATCCTTATCCAGTTTTAAATTGACCTCCATAGGAGTATTTGAACCATGACAATCAAACATATTAAATTTGTTTAAAATATTGTTTACAAAATGTTCCTGATCAACAGTAATACAGTCTTGTTTGACATTTACTCTCATTCCCAGACACTGTTTGATCTGACCTAAATCTTTAATCCTGAATTTATTTACAAGTTCAGTCTTTAACTGTTCATATGTATTTTTACAGTTATAAAATACAAAGAAATCATCCACAAATAATGCAATGTAAATTCTGACATTATTTTCACATTTTATGAACAAACAGGGTTCATACTTTGATTTCTGATAGCCAAGTTGTAACAAACAATCTTCCACTCTAGTGTACCAGGCCCTAGCAGATTGCTTAAGACCGTAAATTGCCCTCTTTAACTTTAGCACCTTATTGTCACAATCAACAAAATTTGAATATTCTGGTATTTCCATATAAACATTTTCTTTTATAAAACCATTCAAAAAAGCTGTAGGTACATCTAGGTGGTTCATATTTAAATCTAATTGAACACTTAGGGCAAACAAGAGTCTAAGAGTAGAGTATCTTAACACTGGTGAGAAGGTTTCTGTAAAGTCTATGCCCTTCTTTTGTGTGAAACCTTTTGCGACTAACCTCGCTCTATAACGCACTTCACCATCACTGTTAAATTTCTTTTTAAACACCCACTTACTTTTTACCACTGTACCATTTTTCGGCCTATCTATATCTACCAGCTCCCAAGTGTCATTGTCACTGAAAGATTTTAGTTCTTCTTTCATTGCACTTTGCCACTGCACTTTTTCTGGTCCTGTAACTGCCTCGGTAATTGAGATATGTTCACCTGGAACCTCATCAACACACATGTTTGCAAATTCATAGTAATCTGGTTGACGTCGAGTCCGCTTGGACACCTCCGGCAAGTCCTGCATCTCCGGCACCTCTCGCATGGTCTCCTGTGTCATATCTGTATCCAGATCATAATAGATGTCATCTTCGCTTGGAACATATGTCTCGTCATTTTTGTCCTCTTGAACACTGTCATCTGTGGTACTTTGTGATGTACTTCTGGACCGACTGCCCTGGGCCTCTACAATAGCACAATCATCATCTTCCTCTTTTTGATCCTCTACCAAAAGTGTTGTTACCTCCTTATCAGTATTCTCCATGACTCTCGCATCTCTGGCAATAACTATATCCTAAAAACTTGGATCATACGAGGGTTGCTACTTATATATCCGGAAACAAAAAAACAAACAAACGTACACGGCTGAAAATGGTTTTATTGTTTTTCAAAGTATTCCCCTTGATGATCTATGCACATTTGCATTCGCGTGAACCAATTTTTAAAGCACTTCTGCCACTCCGCCTGAGGTACCTCCATAACGTGTTGTTTGAATGCGTCGACAGCATCTTCAGCGGTCGAAAATCGTTGACCGCGTAATTTATTCTTTATATTTGGAAATAAATAAAAATCGTTGGGTGCCAAGTCAGGGCTGTACGGCGGATGACCCGTTAATTCCACATTTTGACCCTCCAAAAATAGAGTTGTTTCGCGTGACGTATGACAGCTGGCATTGTCATGATGAAGAATAATTCTTCGTCGCTGGTTAGTTTTACGAATTTGTTCAAATACTTCCGGTAAGCAAATGGTCGTGTACCACTCTGAATTAACCGTTCTACGGTTTTCTAGTGGCACTGTAGCTACATGGCCATTAATACCGAAGAAGCAGGCCACCATTTGTTTCAATGTACTTTTTGCACGAGTAACTTTCGTAGGGTTCGGCTCATTTTGAAACACCCATACCGTTGATTGTTGCTTCGTTTCGGGATCGTATGCATAGATCCAGGATTCGTCACCTGTATAGATGTTATAAACGGCTTTTGAGTCACCACGGTTATATTTTTTTAACATTTTATTGCACCATTCGACGCGAGCATCTTTTTGCTCTTTTGTTAAGTTGTGGGGTATCCAACGCGAACAAATTTTTTTTACAGCCAAATAATTATGTAATATGCTATTAATGCTGGTCATAGAAATACCCAGAGTCGCCTCTATCTCGCGGTACGTAACATGTCGGTCGTCCATTATAAGTTTTCGCACAGCCTCGATATTTTGTTGTACAACGACCGATTTCGGGCGACCTGCCTTAACTTCGTCCGTAAGCATACTACGTCCACGATTGAACTCACTAAACCAGTGATACACAGTAGTTTTAGATGGGGCTTCATCACCAAAAGTTGAAGTTAGTTGATCTATGCACTGTTGTTGCGTTAAATCACGCCGAAAATCATAATAAATCATAGCACGAATATTTTCACGAGTGAGTTCCATTCTTGCTGCGAGATGACATTTAAAACCCGTCAAAAACAAAACACGAGCGTTAATAAGAAAGAAAAAATATACCGGCCAGTACTTAAAAAAGTTCAAATTTTACCATGGAGGTCAAATATGCTATTTAAGAAGATTGTAATCCCGGTTTCCGGATATATAAATAGCAGCCCTTGTACAGGCGATAACCTTTGGTTGTTTCTGAATAACCAACTAGAAACATCTTGGTCGCTTTCTTGTCCCACTTCCTGCGCTTTTGCTTCGGGACATGCACCATTACTGGACTGCCGAATATCCGCACATGACTAATGTTAGGCTTTCTGCCTGTCCACTTTTCATAAGGTGTGGTATCTCGGTCTAGTCCTGATGCCGGTGACCTATTCTTTAAATACACTGCTGTGTTTATGGCTTCTGCCCAAAACTTCTTTTCAAACTTAGCATCAAAAAGAAGACAGCGCGCTTTCTCTACCAGAGAGCGCTGAAACCTTTCCGCAAGCCCGTTGGATTCAGGCGTGTATGCAGTTGTCTTCTGATGCACTATGCCGCACTGCTTTAGGTAATTCTCCATTTCAGTTGAACATAACTCTCCGCCCCCGTCACTCCGTAAGGCTCTAATTTTCTTAGACTGCTGATTCTTAACTAACTTCTGGAATTCCTTGAAGTATCTGAATGTTTGATGTTTTGACTGAAGTAAATAGACAAAACACATCCGGCTATAGTCATCCACAAAAATAAGATAATATCTTGCATTTCCAAGTGACTGGTTTTCCATAGGTCCACACAAATCTGTGTGAATTAATTCCAGGACCTCCTTACTTCTGCTTGCACTCTGAGGAAACGGCAATCTTGCCTGCTTTCCCTCGCAGCATACTTGACAGTTGGATTTACTTAACTTGCCACTTTTATCTTGAAAAGACACTCCTTCAACTGCTCTATTTTTCATTTTATTAAGGTCGTTTGAATAAATATGCCCAAGACGGCGGTGCCAATCCAAACTTGAAGTTGCTGTAGCTGCTAACAAACTTGACTCCTTTAAGTTTAACTTGTACACTCCATTTATTAAATCAGCTTTACCAATTAGGTCTTTCTGCGAATTACGAATGTAACAACCTTTTTTATCGAAATAAACTGTGTTGTCATTCTCAATCAGCTGACTAGCTGATAACAAGTTTGTGGTTAAGGTAGGAACGCACAACACATCACGAACAGGAATCTCATACTCTGTTTTTCCCACCACTGTAGTAATCTGTGTATCTCCTGAACACACTACTGGGACAACTTTATCATCAGCAACGATTATCTCTTTAATTTTCGGTTGGTAACTAACATTGAATAATATGTCTTTATTCGCCACGAAATGGCCACTTGCACCGGAATCAACGTAGAAATCATCTTTACTAAAATTTCCCGTTAATAATACTGCACTGAAAGCATTCAACTTTCGCTTTGACTTCTCAGGACACTGATTTGTGTAATGTCCATTTTGGTGACACCCATAGCAACGACTTGACATTTTTGAAGATTTGACGTTTCCTTTGACAGGTGTCGAAGATTGCGTTTCGTTACTCCCACTGCCGTAACGGTACTTTTGAAATGTTCTAGTGCTACCTCCTATTTTTTGGTGCGAATTTTTAGCAATGAATGCGGTTTCTGATTTAACCTCAAAATCTGTACCCATATCCAATAGCTTTGTTTTTATAGCATCTGCACTTAAACTCATCCCCGAATGCTCAATAGCCATAATCATCGGGCTAAACTTCTCTGGAAGACCCGCCAGCAATAAAGAACCGATCCACTCATCGTTTATCTCGAAACCGAGTACCTTTTAATTTCTGTGCCGTTTCCACTAGCTGTGTCACGTAATCCGTCATAGATTCACTTGTTTCTAGGCGTATAGAAATTAAATTTCGTAGTAAGCTAATCTTGCGTGTGTAACCGGAGTCGTCAAACAATGACTTTAGTTATTCCAAGTATCCCGCACTGTAGCTTCTCATTAAATGTGGACGTAAAGGGATGGGTCGACGGTCAATATCATCTTTGCTTTGGCTTTCCTGTCGCTTGTTTCATCTAGCACTTGCTGGCTAGACAAGTCGACGCCCTCCAGGACTAGAAAGTTCTCCACAGCAAACGCCCAGTCGTCATAATTCTCTCGCCCTTTTAACTTGGGAACGTTAACTGCATAGGTTGCTGACATCTTAATCACTGTGCACTATAAAAACTACCGAAAAAATTCCGAAAACTAATTAAAAACGATAGCTGGACCATAACCTAATAAAACTGCAAGTTAGTTCGCAACAGACTGTTTAATTTTTTTTAATGAGACACATTATATATAACACAAACATCGACAGATGGCGCTAGTAGTTACATAGAGTTGATTATTTTGTTAATTAATATCAGTATTTTGAACAAAAATGCCTTTTACACTTGAGTTTCATATAAAGACAAATTTGTACATAGACATACTTCTAAAAGAACAAAATTCTCGGCCAAGCAAACTAACAAGCAGTTTATTAATTCATCATATCGTCGAGTATGAACAGTGGACAACTTACAAAACTACATTTTTTAGAGGATTTGTGTAAGAATGGGCCATAATGTAATAATTACAAATAAGCGTGTGACTTACCTGCAGAAAACAGATTCCCGGCCAAGGAAACTAATAAGCAGTAGATTAATCCGTAATATTGCCAGCGTCTTGACGGCGGACTGTCGCAAGACTGCGACAATAGCTCGTTAGCATAGCTACAGGCCATTTGTCATGAACGTTCCGCGGGTCATGGTTCAGAAAACTTTATCAACCGACTTCAAGATTTCGAAGGAGGTTCTCAATTCGTCGGGATCTTTGTTTTTGCCTTTTTTATGTATGTTCACCGATTACTCGAAGACGGCTGGACCGATTTGTTTGAAAGAATATACTTCACAGTTGGTCCCATTGTCATCAGGTCAGGATCTGATGATGGGATCCTGGAGAAACTCTTCAACTATTATATGCACACCTATAGTGATTAGAGTATTTTTTACAGCAGCTCAAGCATTTGCTTTTGGAAAGGTGGAGGCTAAGTGAAGTCGGTTCTTTTTTGTTTAATAAGTATTATTAATTTTCAGACGATTTGTGTAAGAATGTGCCGTAATGTTTTAAATTACAAATAAGTGCATAGACTTACCTCCAGAATACAAATTCCCGGCCAAGGAAACTAATAAGCAGCAAATTAATTTGTAATAACATCAGTGTCTTGACGACGGACTGTCGCAAGAGTGACAATAGCTAGTTAGCGTATCCACAGGCCACTTGTCATGAACGTTCCGTGGGTCTTGGTTCACAAAACTTTATTTTTGGACGATTCGTGTAAGAATTTGCAAGATAAAATTAATATAAAAAGACGATAAGGTTAAATATGTAGTTCTGTGGCTGGGTGTAGGTAAGATGTAGGCGTAGACGCTCTAGAGAAGGGCGCGCATTTTAAAGATTGATCTTTATTATTTTATACAGGATACACCTTGATCGACTACTAATTACTCCAAGAATTCCATTACGGTGTAAATATTAAATACGTAACCCATTTTGTGTAAAGCAGCTCGTGCTTGGCAGTTTTTATTATTATTTAATTGCATTCACGACTACCTATAAGATTGCAATTATCGTGAATCATAAACGGGTTACTTTAATTATGTTTGTTTAAAGCTTATTAGTTATCTATTAATTACGTATTGTTATTTCATTACGTGATTTATTTTTACCTCTTATCACGTTAAGGTTAGTTATTACTACATACTTATTAGCAAATTTATATAGCCTAGATTCAAAACGTTGCATCGCATTCGACAACGTAAGAAGTAATTATCAATTTTAATAAAAGTCAAAAAGTATTTGAGAATAAAAAGCTATTATATTAGTTCTGCTCCCTTATTTTTTACGTTACGTTATTTTTGACATTAATAATTTGCAAATCGCATCATCAGGTTTAAAGATATACAAAAATTTCATCACTTATATGAGAATTACATAAAATTAACTTACTAATCTACATACATAAGAATTTAAGTTAATCTCCTTAAATAGTACATATGTACGTACATACTTCTAAATGACATTGGTTTCCAAACACACTGCAATACTCCATTCAAAAAGCGATGTTCTAAAAGGCCATTCATGAAACCAACTTGTGGAGCAAACTTACCGACCAATCTCGGAATTTCCTATTCCATACAAATAAGGTTTACTTTGCATGATGCAAACCGCATTAAAACGCTAAGTTATAGACTGCATTGCTAGGTTCTTATAGCCTTGTCATAAGGTTTATTTTTCCTTAAAATGGTTTTAGGTTATTTCGCTGAGCTGGTAATTGGACTCGCCTTTTTGGGCGCCGCAATTTAGGCAGCAAGCAAAGTAAGCTAATTAAACACACAAAGAGATGGCCAAGTGTTGCAATGAACGTGGGTTGCAAGAACTTGGTGCAGACAACGTGATACTTGTGTAGATCTCAACATCATGTCGTCGTGAGTCAAGAACCTACGTGAGAATATAAAGTTACATTGTAAGTATTGTAACTTAGAAATAATGGATTATAGGCATCTATAAAACTTTTCGTAATATAAATTAACATCCTAGGTACTCCTAGGTACTAGGTAGTACTCTTATACACAGAAGATTCCTATTTTGAGGATCACCTAAAACGTCCACCGAGCTGGACAGATATTTACAACACTACATTAATATGAAGAAATTTAATGATACGTTTGAAGGCTAAGTGTTGCTTATATCAATAATTACTAATTAAATTCACATTAACATAAAATTAAATGTCGCTCCTGTCATTCATCAAGTCTACAACATTCACTCCCTTCATTTCCTTTTGGATACATGAACATGCACCGACCGCCTAGAAATGTGCATAAAAACAATGCTTACTTGAGTGTTATTTTGAAAAGCCAAAGCCAACGGTATGTTTGATAACTCCTGAGCGCTCTGAATATCCTCATGTAGGACGTCACGTCATCGCGCATGCGCTAACCAAACAACAGAAACTGGGCTTGACCATCTAGGTTTGCCGACTGGCCATTTAAGATGTACTAAATAGGTAGACTGTAGTTTGATCAAAGTGTACATAATTGTTACTAACATAAAAAACATAATACATAAATGCGAAACTACTCGACTCTCTCCATTCGGTGTTTCTTACTTTAAAAGGACCAATGGCGACAGAATTAGCTACTATAGCTACTGACTACACTACACTATTATATTTGGTTGTAGCTAATAAAGGGTTACTTTGATGGTTGATTATAATATAACGCTTTGTCAGTCTTAGTTGAAATATAATTCGGTTTCTATTTCGAACATAAAACCAGGAGACACTGACGGCCAGAGAACAACCACCACTCAAAGGAGGTGACAACCCTAACCGCGTCCTAGTTGGGCGTGTGCGCAGTATTACGGGCGAATTGCAAGACTCGCAAGTTGTAAGGCTTCAGGTCAGCAAAGTGGGCCGAATTTAGGCTTCCTTCCTATTCCTGTGAATAGAGGCCTACTCGTGTAGAGTTGGCGTCAAAAACTACTGGACATTTCAGCAACTTGCTTATCTGTTGTTTTTTTTTGCCAAAATCTTCAACCTTAATTAATTTAGCAATAATTTTCTAGTAATGTGATAAAACTATAAAAACGCCTTAAGACCAATTTCGTTATTCATGTTTTCTTATGTAAATGGATCACTTTAGAAATTAGGACCTAATCAAAAATGTACCTACACTTAACCGTCCCATTATCAATATCAATATTAAGAGGGCCTGGTCATCTGTCGTTGCAGCATTCTCCATTCTAGCCTATCTTGGGCTTTCGTCTTCACTTCCTGGTATGTGTTGTTACAGCACCATTCTTTCATCTGTGTCAGGTATGATATTCTGGGTCTTCCTCTTCCTCTCCTTTCCTCAATTTTGCCCTCCAGGATGGTAAAATTCAACCCATCGTGCCTGGACGGGTTGAATTTAACCATCCTGGAGGGCAAAATTGAGGAAAGGAGAGGAAGACCCAGAATATCATAGGCGTCCTTAACCGTCCCAACTTTAAATAAAACATAATTACTAAATATACTTATTTTTACATAAAAGTACGATACCCATACCGATACTAAAATAATTACTTGCAAATTTGCCACAGAGTGAAAATTTCCGCAGGTCAGCGGAACGGTGAGCCTGCGAAAGTAGAACAACAAACTCCAAAGCGTAAAAGGATACAGTCTCCTTATAATCAGGCATTATGATTCACTCACATACCTAAACCAGTCTGTCTGGGCATGCCCAAAAACGTGTGTCATTCACCTTTCCGTGTATATTTACTTAAACTGGGTGGATTTTACCGGCTTAGAGTATGTAAATATGGTAATAACTAGCAAACTGACAAGCGATTTTTGTTTTGGATTTACTTCGTTATGATGCCATCATATAAAAACCGGCCAAGAGCGTGTCGGGCCACGCTCAGTGTAGGGTTCCGTAGTTTTCCGTCCGTCACAGAAAGTGTCCCCACTTAAGAGTTAAAATAACACCGCCATGTAGGATATGATATGAGCGTTCCACCTACAGCGACATCTATCGGCAAATTAAGTAAACTATTGCGCGCGAGCTTAAAGTATGGAAGATGATTTTTATGGGATCATTCTTTATTGCGTGAACCGATTTTCACCGTTTTTACTTTATTTGAAAGCACGTCATTTCATTGTGATTTTGTAGAAATTACAAGTACAGTAAACACCTGCTTATACGGTTAAATTACAAACTTAGTTCAGAAATTATTTTGTAAATTTTTTCAAAAACTATTAAACCTATCAAGTTCAAAATTATTTTCCTAGAAAGTTTTTATAAAGTTCTACTTTTAATTTTTTTTTCATATTTTTAAAACTTATGGTTCAAAAGTTAGAGGGGGGGGGGACACATTTTTTTTACTTCTGGAGCGATTATTTCCGAAAATATTTACATTATCAAAAAATGATTTTAGTAGACCCCTATTCATTTTTAAATACCTATCCAACAATATATCACACGTTAGGGTTGAAATGAAAAAAAAAAATCACTCCCCACTTTACGTATAGGGGATACCCCAATAAAACATTTTTTTCCACTTTTTATTTTACCACTTTGTCGGCGTGATTGATATACATATTAGTACCAAATTTCAGCTTCTAGTGTTAACGGTCACTGAGATTATCCGCGGACGGACGGACGGACGGACGGGCAGACATGGCGAAACTATAAGGGTTCCTAGTTGACTACGGAACCCTAAAAAGGGAGGGAGGGAAGTACCTTTGTCAAACACGTTAGTAACTATTCCTAAATTGACCTCAAAACGCTTTCATTGTTATAGATATCCCAAAAATTTTCAAACATGTTCTGTCAATGTCCATTTTACGTGAACAGGGCGGTTCTCTAGGAAAACAAAGACCTGTTTGTGACACATAAAGAACATGATGCAGAATGCGAGAATGTTCTGTTCTGAATCACACTTTATCTTCAACAAGCATGCTAGCACGTCATATCGATAACTCACTGAAAACGGACAGATAATGTAGTTAACACAATATGCGGTGTCCTGATATCACCTATAGATACGTGGCAAAACAAGGCTAGGTCCTCTTGTCGTGGAAATATACAGCCAACGCGACACAACGACGTCTTTGTGCTAGCAACCTAATTCTGCCTCTGTTACTTATAATACATTACTGAGTACTTACTGCGACGTGATTTTACGTGTCATGATCAACACGAATTAAAGATAACTGTTTAACCCAACGAATATCTTAAGAATTTGTGCACGGTTGGAGCCGTTCCTGAGCCGCAATTGCATACAAATCTCCCTAAAACATTGATTATGAATGAAATCTACGAAATATCGTTGCCGGTCAGTACGAGTATGTGGTGCACAGACCTTAATACATTTTGAGATGTAGTTTACAGATGTACCTACAAAGAAATTAGTAATTCTATGAATTACTTCTGGGTTTGCATTGAACTCATATTATGCCGAGAAACATAATCAGCACGCAAAACGTGGCACAGTAAAAGGCATCCTATGCGACGCCTTTTGCCGATGATAGCCGATCGCTCTAAGGACAGTGGTAGCAAAGCAACAGGACCGAGCGCTTTATCAAAATAGGACCAGCGTAAGCAAAACTAAGGAATAAACTAAGGATAAAACTAATGAATGTTAAGAATATGGGGGTCAAGTTACACTAGTCATTTGGCAAATGTAAGTACCCGTGGTAGACATCATAGGTTTCGTGAATAATCGTAGCATATTTTCGGTGAATTTTGTTTAAGTCTGTCTATTATCTGAATTATCTCCTTTGTCTAAGTGGGATTGACACAGTTAAGCATTCATTTTAACCCAAGTATCTTTCACTCATGCTACATATCAATAAAAACTGTCAGTCAACCCTATCTGCGTCACGCCAATTTAAAATCAAAAGCCTACTTATAATTTAAATCAAGCCATTGTTGTGAGCCGGTTCTGGTTTTAAGGTCAAGTGCGACAATGTCACTTCCTGATTGGTTTTTGGTATCGATAACGTTTTAGAGAGCTAGAAGTGACTCTGATGGTACGGTTAGATTTGACCATGTGTCAATGTCGCTGATTTGAGAGAGTAGAGTATGGAAAAACATGTGAGTGATAATCGGTCATGTCACAGGTATATCTTAAGAACTACATCACTGTAGAGTTTGGTCGGGAAGTAGTGTCGTGGTTTATGGTAGCTCATATACTCTACGACACTTCTCTTTCCTAACTGACTTTAGCAGAACGCATCGTACTTAGTTAAATGGCAATCATTTCTTTTTGTGTATAATGATAATTCTAAGCTAATTAGTTTCAGTTAGACATAAAATTAAGAAGATACTACTTATGACTTAAGATAATTAATGCGTTACTAGGGAGACACATAGTAAATTAAAATTTATATCTATGTGCAGTCAACGCCAAAAATATGTATACACTTTTGCACCTTATTCCATTGTAATAAAGGTTCCAGAAACAATGTAAAGGAGGTACAGATTCAAACAAGATTTACGGAAAATATGGCTCGTGAAAATTTGTAACCAGCCAGTCTTATACCGTAGTGAGACTGACGGAGAAAGTACCGCTCGTGTTGTTCTTCTTGCGGCACTATTGTGGGGCCATTTTATTTGGACTGATTGTGTATTGTGATCGGTGTAATAAACTGTATTCCTACATATTTTAGCGTTGACGGTACAGCACACCAGTCGCAACGAACAGGTACTGTTCGTATGTACTTTATACAAACAGTTACACTTAAATTTTCGACCACGTATCAGATCCTTGTCACATCGCGCAAGAAAAACCGAATTCGCCTCACGAACAATATCGCGTATTTCGTCACATTACGGGTGTTGCGTGACGCTTTCCTTCCGTCAGCCGAAAAGAAAATCGTGTTTAAAGAGTGCTCATTGCATTTTGATCGGCGCTCACGAAACTGCGATTTGGCAGTTTAGGCTTCAGTGTCGTTGGAATTACTGTCACTTTTGGTGCAATATTTTTCTTTATCGAGATAATTTGTTGCGTTGCTACTTGCTAATGTTGCTATTAGTGATGGGCCGGGGGAACGTGCCTCGTTCCCGGGAGCGTGCCCCGGAGGCACGTTCCCGGGAATTCCCCACTTTCCCGGGCACGTTCCCCAAACGGGGGAAAGTTGCATACAAGGTAAAAATGTTCCATAAGTGAAAATCAAAATTGAAATAGATAAAAAGCATATGTACAGAACAGAACATTGTACACCCTAAAGTTGCAATAAAGATTGTTTATTATTGTTATTATTTATTGTAGAAAAAATAAGAAATATTTATAAGTACTTACATGTATTTCAATTACATTATTTTATCAGAAAAAAAATTATTTATTGAAAAGTAGTAGTAGAAAAAACTAAAAATTCAACAATGTCATTAATTCATTATTGAATTTGAAAATAAATAATCTAAAAACAATAAATTCAATTAAGAATACAAATACCATTATTTTTAGTATTTTACAGTACAAATACATATTTCAAAAAATATTTTTGGGAAAAAATAAGAATATTTTATAAATAATAAATAAATAATTATTATGGGACAATTTTACACAAATCAATCTAGTCCCACAGTAAGCTCAATAAGGCTTGTGTTGTGGGTACTAGACGACGATAGACGTGTGCGCCGCCATAAAAATCCGCGGCGGCGGCGCGCCGAGAATTTTTGGCGGCGTGGCTACGCCACGCCGGCGTCAAGGTCACTTTTGGCTATGCTCTAGGCTCACGTTTCGCATTAAAAATATGTTTGATATCAAAAACTGTTCAGGAACAAGGAACATAAAACTATATATAAGGCTGTTTGCTTATTTAAGGGTGTTTTCTTCTAGTACACTTCAGTCCTGCCTATTTTTCGGAAATCTCTTTTATGTTGATGTTTTTCATAATTGTGATGAATTAAGATCCTTTTAAAGCCAACTCTATCTAAAGCGTGCACCAAGGCCAGCTACCAAGAAATGTCTTGCGGGAGCTCGCCAGAAGGTTGCCTCTCAAGATAAAGTACGTTATAAAGGGATCCTTTTGAAGATACAGAGACAACATGGAATGGCTTCAATGCGGTTGTGTCCGAACTCCGAAACAGCGAAAGAAGTCATCCCACTCCTGGGAGCCAAGCAAGACGAAACCCTGGATTTCTGATGCTACCTGGGAAATTATTGAGCGACAGAGGACTATCAAAGTACAAGGCCTTAACACAGACATAGCAAGAAAGGAGTATTCCAGGCTACACACTTGCGTGAAAAGGGCATGCAGACGCGATAAGAATAATTCGATCCATGCTTTGTGTGACGAAATCGAAAACCATGCTGCAACTGCCCATTCTAAAGACTTGTTCCAGAAAGTCAAACTTCTCACCCGCGACTACAAACCTAGAAGTTGGCAGATAGCGGATACTGATGGAAACATTTTATCAGGCCTGGGAAAAGTGTTGACTAGATGGAGAGACTATTCGGAACAACTCTATCGAGAAGTTCCGGAATATCTTTTAGTGCGAAATGACGCTGTGCATCCACTAGAGCCGGATATATTTATTTCCGAAGTGGAAAACGCTATCAGACATCTGAAAGTTAATGCCGTATATGCGCTAGTCTCCTAAAGAATGTAGGTAGCGAAGATACACAGTTCTTACACCAGATTTGCTGCAAAGTGTGGAAAACTGGCCAGTGGCCGAGAGACTGGACGGAATCCGTGGTTATACCTCTCCATAAAAAAGGCTTGACGCTAAAATGTGACAACTATAGAACTATGTCTATTATATCGCATGCCAGTAAAGTATTTCTTTACATCATGAATTCGCGATTGACAAAGTTCCTGGAGCGGCAAATACTTGCAGAGCAAGCTGGCTTTGTATCTGAGCAAAGGACACGGGAGCAGATTTTCATCGTGCGTCAGATCATCGAGAGATGACGTGAATGGAACAAGCCTAAAGTCCAATGCTTCATAGATTCGACTGTGTTAGATGGAAAAACATGCTGTACGTTCTCCTGGAGATGGGTGTCCCTGCTCATTTAGCTCACCTTATTGAGAACTTGTACGCCGAAAGTACTGCCAGAGTGCGCATCGAGAACACCTTGTCGGACCAGTTCAAACCGGAAAGAGGAGTAAGACAGGGCTGTATATTGTCTCCGAAGTTCTTTAATATCTACGGCGAATACATCTTACGTAAGGTCACCGAGAACTGAGAACGATCAGCAACCTACGCTATGTTGACGACACAACGCTCTTGGCTTCCAATGAGGAGGAGATGTGTCTTTTGTTCCGGCGATATTTGTACACCGGAAACAGTCTCCTCCACGAAGCCTAGCGCTGAAAGACCTAAAATGCGTCAGCGCCTTCAACTACCTCGGCTCACTTCTATGTAGCGATGGTAGGTGAACGTGAAATCATCCGGAGGATTGAAATAGCGAAGGGTGCTATGACTCGGTTAGATATATAGGATCTGGAGAGATCGCGGCATACAGAGGCAGACTAAGGTTAGACTTATGCGTTCCCTGGTGTTTCCAATTTTCCTATACGGTTCTGAAACTTGGACTATCAAGGCAGATCTGAAAAGCCGTATCGACGCGTTTGAGATGTGGTGTTGGCGAGGGCTTTCACGGATACCTTGGACTGCGATGCGTATTAACCAATTCATACTAGAGGAGCTACGCATAAAACGCTGGTTGTCTACGACGTGCCAGGACCACATACTTCGGACACCTCTCTCGACGCTCCTTGGTTAACCTGGAGAGGATCATCATGACGGGAAAAGTTGAAGGCACAAGACTAAGAGGCCCTCCCCCTGCAAGATGGTGTTCCCAAATCACTGCACCAATGCAATTAAAACTGCAAGAAGCCATGCGCTTAGCGAGGGATAGAAGCCTATGGAGGAACCTGGTCTTCAATGATCCTCGGCTCTGAAGGAACGACTTGTGATGATGAAGATCCTTTTTTGACCGCAATAGGTCCAAACATATTGTTCAATATTAAGGATCAATCCTGCCACCGAAAAAACTTCTTTTCTCAGTATAATTTAGTTGGTGGTACAATTGGCAGATTTATTATTTTCGTTACCAATCTTATCAATAAGGCCATCGACTTAATATTTGTTAGTAATTGTCATTGGCTAATTTTTGCCGAATTCTGAAATTTGGGCCAACGGCGTGGATTTTGAAATCCGCGGCGGCGGCGGCGGCGTGGGTCCCACGGCGCGGCTACGCCACGCCGGCGCGGCGCACACGTCTAGACGACGATATATATAATAGATAGATATAGATAAATACTTAAATACATAGAAAACATCCATAACTCAGGAACAAATATCTGTGATAAACACACAAATAAATGCCCTGACCAGGATTCGAACCCGGGACCTCTTGCTTCATAGGCAGGGTCACTACCAACTAAGCTAGGAGGCCGTTAAAAAATAAATATAAAAAAATAAAAATAAATAAAATATTTTAAAATATTAAATGTTAAATATTTTTTAAATATAATATTCCCTGGCGTAAGTCTGATGATTGCTGTACGATTTTTACTTCATTTCATTAGATTTTTTTTAAGCGTTGACAAAAATTTAATTTTATAAAAATATGTGATAATTAAAAAAATACAAAACGATTCCGCTAAGTTTTTGTAGGTTTTTATGACATTTATTAAAGTGATGATAATATGTGATTTTTTCAATGTTACCTTTTCAAACTACTAAATTACATAAGTCTGATGTTTATTGTACGGTTTTTACAAAAGTTTACCAGATTAGGTTCTACATTGACATTTTATTGTGAGACTTGTTTGTTAGAATGTTTTTTTCGTAAAAGTGTAAATATCTAATATAAATAATACAAACTTACATTTGAAGTTTAAAAACATATTTCTCCTAACAAATCGTATGGACGTCTTAAATTACCAACCGCAAATAGCGTATTCAAAAATCAATGTGTTTTAAATACTCTTTGTAACGATTAGTATTTGTAATTCATATTACGTGTTAGTATGTGACTAATACAATATATAGATGTCTATTATCAATATATAGATGTATATATTTTTATATAAGTAACTAGTTATTTATTGCATTTATAATAAAAAAATACGTGAGTGTCGTGGAACACTCGGTTGGAACGAAGTTGTTATTTAATTTTTGACTTTTTTGTAATTTTTGAATTTTTGTCAGTCATTTTGTCCTTTGTTGACTTGTTTGCCTTTTTTGATTTTTTTGATCTTTTTGACTTTTTGACTTTTTTGACTCATTTTGACTTTTTTTGCTTTTTTTTTATTTTTTTTACTTTTTGACTTTTCACTTTGTCACTTCTCACTTATAACTTCACTTCACTTTATTTTATTTCATTTAACATGTTTCAATCGTATGGCTTTGTGTTGCGATTTCGTGACGGTCACGTGACTTTTTTCGCCTAGCCCCCCCATCCGCGAACCGTCCAATAAGGAACTTCGTTCCAAAATCTGTAATAATTATGCAATAATATAAGTTTCTTTATATTAAAACGCTCCTTCGTTTCCCCGGTACAATGAGGAATTTCCAGAAACATTGGGGCACGTTCCCGGGAAAGTTGGGGAACGTTCCCCATCTTTCCCGGGAACACGGGGGAATTTGCTTTTGGAAAAGAAATACATTATATATTGTCATGCTAAATATTGTTATTATTCCTTTTATAATGGATACCATTCAAAAAAATTATGTAGCTATACACATATTCAACTTTCCCTAGTATTCCTCACGGTGGGGCACGTTCCCGGGCACGTTTCCGGGAAAGTTGGGGAATGGGGAAAGTGCCCGGGAACGGCCCATCACTAGTTGCTATCCTCAAATTTATAAGCTGTTGGGTATGTGTACTCGTTCGAATAATAATTGTCAATTGTCTTCAAACAGTTAAAACTGGTGATATTTATATTTTTGATATCTACTTCATACAATACGATAAGACTTTAAAAGAATGCACATTCCTAACCTAACTTCGTTTATGTATATTTTTCGGGTTGACAAACGTTTTCTGACGATAGTGTTTGTGTAACAAATATTGTTTAGGTACAAACGCAGAATACTCGAAAATGTTAGGTTACGTAAGCAAATAAAAATACAAATTTAAAATTAGTGAACAATGTGTATTTAAAACGAATCCGTACAACCTTTCTGCGCGAGAGCACAAAAGGCGGGACTGGGAGATAAAATCCAATCGCATGCCGTCGAAGGCCGGCGCGGACGCAAATGTCAGAGGGGCTCGGCAGGTGCGTTGTTTAGGGCCGCTAAGCACGAGCGACTTCCGTTACCGTAGCACAGATTTACTTGTAAATTACCGAGCTATTTATGATTTTCACGACCAAATTGACCTGAAGGACAAGTTTACTATACGTATTATAACAATAATTCATTAGTCTGCTTCCTAACTAAAAGATCTAGCTTTGATTGTTTACTACGAAGGAACAGCAGCTGCTGAGTTGCTTTCAAAATGGTCGTAATTATGACTTGTCATGGTAACTTGTCAGCCCTATCTGGCCGTAGATATGTATTAGATATATGTATTATGTTCATATGTATAGGCTTCTTTCGATTTCATCATGCTACTAAATACGACAATTGATCATTTAACTTTACTACCATCGTTTGATGCGTTTGTGCGCTAATATTTTTTTTTAATTACTTTCAGCACTGATATAACATAATCCGCACTATCCTCAGTAGATATGTACTTGACTAAACTGGAGTCTGATTCATAATTTTCGCAGTTAATTTGTTGGTTCTAGTCCGTACACCTGAATTTGGCCGCACGCGTGTAGCAGGCCTAAGAACGTGGTGTTTCGAGGATTAGGGTCTGGGTGCGCCGTCATATAGTATTGTTATTGCCCGGGCGCATTCAATACGGGCACGGATGTAAAAGTACGTGCAGCGATACCGCTTCACTATTGCATTCACTCAACCACTCCCTGCAGATTTGATTATTGTGTAAGGCCGTGGACTCGAAACACGCGAGGGGCGAGATGAGCGGCCGTCGCTGTTTTCCATTCAAATCTATAGATTTGATCGTGCCGCTCAGAGCGGTGGCGGCGAGCGGCGAGCTCGGGCGACTCGATCAAAATCTATTGACTTGAATGGAATGGGGCCGTTTTGGAAAACAGCGGCGGCCGCTCGTCTCGCCGCTCGCTGCGGTCGGCGGTCGTGTGCTTCGAGTCCGCGTCCTCAAACACAAGACACAAGGTTGGGCATTTTGGCATTTCGAAATCTAGCGTTATGAATGATTCTGCAATGTAACTTGAACACTAAATAGACAATCACTACAAGAGTACTAGTGTTTTTCGTGATAAAAATGCTTGTTATAAAATGGATAGAACCAAAATTAGTGCGATGACATTAATATATAACCGATTGCATTTTCGATAAAAACCATATGCAAATGGCTAAAACCTCCAGACCAGACATTTGACATTCAAAGTTAATTAGATACAAATACTTATATCTGCATATTCTGCATACCAATGAATAGGTAGGTATATCAAGTTTTGAAGTAGATACGGAAATGAATGATTAATTGAACACTCCGCAAATGGGTAAAGCTCACCGTGTTTTATACCTTATGGATGATCTAGCGTTGTCTAAATTAGTAGTTTATGCAACTGATACATAATGAGGGGCCTTAAAACACGAGTGGGGTTTAATGAAACGAGCGCAGCGAGTTTCATTATAGGATCACACGAGTGTTTTAAGGCCTAATTATGTACAGTTGCAAACATTTCTTTATCTACACACATATTGCAAGTACCTACTCAAAGATGGGTTCAGAAGCCGAAGGCAAATGACCTGCATGACTAGGTACATACAAGTGCCGAAACATTCCCACAGGTGTAAGATTAATAAAAAGAAATAAATTAGAAATAATAAGGAACTATAGGTACTTATTTTATTATAATATAGTTAAGAGTAAACATTAAAAATTTCGCAATTATAAATGTTTCAACAATCGACTGACAAGTTGACAACAGAAATGGCGACCGTAGAAACTTCTGTCGCGAGTTTTTGACGTGATAACGTCTTTAAAATCGTTTTAGTCGGGTGACATGTTCAGAAACTTGTGTCACACCAAAACCTCACGAGCGCGATCGCAGGTATAACGAGAGAGAGACGGACCGATCTCCCGTCTCATCTCGAGCGCTGCCAGTCATTCCGTGAAACTTGTCACGCGGAATCCTCACGAGCGGTTAGACGTTATCACGTAAACATCTCGATCGTAAACCTACTTTATTTTTTATCATAACCAAACGACCGAAGTCCTTATTCTCATGTCATCCGAGATCAAAATGTGGTGCGATTTATGTCAAAAAATATATCGAACTGACGTTTCGTATCAACACTATTTTCATATCTATAGATACTAGAATAGGAACCCATTGAATCTGTGTTGGTTTTGACAGCTGTTCCAAATTTGAAACCCATAACTTAACAATATTTGAGCATGTAAAGTTAAAATTACGTTACTGCCACAGATATGAAACTTATCATAGTAAAATCGATCATTGCCTACGGTTTTTGAACGCATTTTTGAGGAAAATGTTGACGAGTTCAGTGAAAGGGCCCACTTTGTCGGTTTACATGAACACTTAATTCTTTCACCAATAGATAGCGTATTTTACCAATAGATAGTGTAGTTTTAGGACGTAGAGTTACTAATAATTTCATATCGACGAAGTGGGATCTTTTTCCTGCGCTGACACAAATAATCTGTATAATAACTGTATGTATGTATTATTATAAGGTACACAGTAGCCTCAATATATATACATATATATAAGACGTAACAGAAGTTTATGCTATCTAAGATAATAAAAACCGGCCAAGAGCGTGTCGGGCCACGCTCAGTGTAGGGTTCCGTAGTTTTCCGTCCGTCACAGTAAGTGTCCCCACTTAAGAGTTAAAATAACACCGCCATGTAGGATATGATATGAGCGTTCCACGTACAGCGACATCTATCGGCAAATTAAGTAAACTATTGCGCGCGAGCTTAAAGTACGGAAGATGATTTTTATGGGATAATTCTTTAATGCGTGAACCGAATTTTACCGTTTTTACTTTATTTGAAAGCACGTCATTTCATTGTGATTTTGTAGAAATTACAGGTACAATAAACACCTGCTTATACGGTTAAATTACAAACTTAGTTCAGAAATTATTTTGTATTTTTTTTTCAAAAACTATTCAACCTATAAAGTTCAAAATAATTTTCCTAGAAAGTTTTTATAAAGTTCTACTTTTGTGATTTTTTTTCATATTTTTAAAACTTATGGTTCAAAAGTTAGAGGGGGGGGGCACATTTTTTTTTATTTCTGGAGCGATTATTTCCGAAAATATTTACATTATCAAAAAAATATTTTAGTAACCTCCTATTCATTTTTAAATACCTATCAAACAATATATCACACATTAGGGTTGAAATGAAAAAAAAAATCACTCCCCACTTTACGTATAGGGGAGGTACCCTAATAAAACATTTTTTTTCACTTTTTATTTTACCACTTTGTCGGCGTGATTGATATACATATTAGTACCAAATTTCAGCTTTCTTGTGCTAACGGTCACTGAGATTATCCGCGGACGGACGGACGGGCAGACATGGCGAAACTATAAGGGTTCCTAGTTGACTACGGAACCCTAAAAACTAGGTAATGATTCACAATAAATTAATAATTTGTGTATGTAGCTAATGGTTAGTATATTGAGGTTAAATTAATAGTGCAGTGCTCATAAAATGTCGACAAGAGACCAGTTTTGGCCATTATTTCAATTGGTTAAATTAATCGATTGTTGAGGTCACCTATACTCTGTATCTTTAGGTATTTAAATAAAAGTAAATAAGATTTACCCTCAAATGGCTCCTTAAGCCAGTTGAGGGTAGATGAAAACATTACACGATCAAATAATATTGGTTAAAGCCAGGTCGTTAAGTGACAGATCCAGGCAGTTTTGTATTTGATTGGTTAACCAATAAAAGTTATAACTACCCGAAAATGTAAAAATTGTTTGTTTACTTTTATTTAAATACCTAAAGACATAGAGTATAGAATTACATACATAGTAATACATACTTGATAAATAGCGTACGGACAGGTGGTGGCATTATTCAGTGAAAGCACTGGAGTCTATTTTATGATTAATCATTCAATTTATTGATTTAATCATAAAATAATCATAATCATAAAATGTAACCTAGGCGACTCCAGTGCCCTCTACTCAATAATGCCACCACCTGTCCGTACGCTATTGATTAATTGGATCTATTTATTGACAGATAACATAAAAAAAAGTTCACTAGCAAATGCTGGTCATTGTTGGTATTAAACAATTAGCTTGAGTACTCACTCATACCTACTCGATGCTTTTTATAGTTAGGTATATAAAATGTATCTACGAGGCCACAAAGTGGAATTATATGAACAATACTACTATCAGTTTGGTTTGTTTAGTAAGAACATACATATTGCTACTATTATGGATGCAGCTACCTAGGTAATTTTTTCCTTTTTAGGGTTCCGTAGTCAACTAGGAGGTGTCACCCTTTTTCATAGACAGAAAATTCATAGAATTTCGTTTCTCAGAAATTATTTCATATATTATTTGGTTCATATACTTTCTGTTCCAATATTATTGTTTCATAGACTATTCAATTGGTTAAAACATATTTCACAGACATTCAGTTCCATGTATATTGCTATCAAACTTTTTTAATTTACAAAATTATCGAACACTAGAATCATATTTCATGTATTTTTGTTTCGTAGACACAGATTTCATAGATTGTTGTTTCAAAGTTACTGTTTTATATAATATTTAGTTCCAGTATTTTCTTTTCCAATATTATTATTTTAGTATTTATGCACTTCATTTACATTAATTGCAAAGAAACTTATTGCAAAGAATATACATAATGATATTAGATCTGTTACACACACAAAAAAAAATCCAGAAACAAACGGTTGCCGTAAAAGTTGGCTAGGTTAGGTTAGAATTGCGGCCCCCCAGAAATAAATTGTTGCCAGAAAAGTTGGTTAGGTTAGGTTAGAACTGTGAACCCCACAGAAACAAACTGTTGCCAGAACAGTTGGTTAGGTTAGGTTAGAACTGCGACCCCCACAGAAACAAACTGTTGCCAGAAAAGATGGTTAGGTTAGAACTGTGACCCCTACAGAAAAAAACGGTTGCCAGAAAAGTTGGTTAGGTTAGATTAGAACTGCGACCCCCACAGAAACAAACTGTTACCAGAAAAGTAGGTTAGGTTAGGTTAGAATTGCGACCCCCACAGAAACAAACTGTTGTTAGAATAGTACAATTAGAATAGTAAAATTAAACATATTGCTAAATGAAATGAAATGAAATACATTAATAAAAGATACATTTTTTTATTTGAGTTTAATAATCAGCTTAATTGATATGAAAATTCTACAGTTTAATTCTGTTTGAATAAAAACATATAGGATTTAATGTATATTACAATAAGTATTGAGAAACTGAGTCTTCTATGAAACGAAAATATTAAGTTTGATAAAATCAGAAACAACATTTTATGAATATGCAGGCTTTGAAACAAATGTTATACAAACTAAATACTATACGGATTAATAATATTTGATTTAAAACGTAATGAACTGAAATTCGAAAAACTACTTATCTGAACAATAAAAAATATACAAAACCAGATTCTACAATGTAAGAGCTCTGACAAATGATCACTCTATGAAATGAAAATATGAGAAACATTTTCTATGAACCAATATTCTGCGAAAATGTAGTCTATAAAACAACGTACAACCCAACTAGGAACCCTTATAGTTTCGCCATGTCTGCCCGTCCGTCCGTCCGCGGATAATCTCAGTGACCGTTAGCACTAGAAAGCTGAAATTTGGTACTAATATGTATATCAATCACGCCGACAAAGTGGTAAAATAAAAAGTGAAAATTTTTATTTTATTAGGGTACCTCCCCTATACGTAAAGTGGGGAGTGATTTTTTTTTTTCATTTCAACCCTAACGTGTGATATATTATTGGATAGGTATTTAAAAATGAATTGGGGTTTCCTAAAATCATTTTTCGATAATGTAAATATTTTCGGAAATAATCGCTCCAGAAGTAAAAAAATATGCGTCCCCCCCCTCTAACTTTTGAACCATAAGTTTTAAAAATATGAAAAAAATCTCAAAAGTAGAACTTTATAAAAACTTTCTTGGAAAATTATTTTGAACTTGATAGGATGAATAGTTTTTGAAAAAAAAATACAAAATAATTTCTGAACTAAGTTTGTAATTTAACCGTATAAGCAGGTGTTTATTGTACCTGTAATTTCTACAAAATTACAATGAAATGACGTGCTTTCAAATAAAGTAAAAACGGTGAAAATCGGTTCACGCAATAAAGAATTATCCCATAAAAATCATCTTCCATACTTTATGCTCGCGCGCAATAGTTTACTCAATTTGCCGATAGATGTCGCTGTACATGGAACTCTCATATCATATCCTACATGGCGGTGTTATTAACTCTTAAGTGGGGACACTTACTGTGACGGACGGAAAACTACGGAACCCTACAGTGAGCGTGGCCCGACACGCTCTTGGCCGGTTTTTCTTTTTTCATTAACTGTAGAGTACTTATCCGATATCAGCCTAATAGACTCGACTGTTGGTTAAACAATTTGCAAGTTAAAGCTCAATTACAAAAAAAAACTAATTGTTATCTAAAGAAAGTCTCTCTTAACTAGTAGTGCAAAAAAGTTATATAAAGCGAAAAATGTACATCGTGCTTAGAATGCTTAATAGGTACCTACTACACCTTTTTTTAACTTTCAGTCGATGCTTGAAATAGTAATGCAAGTAATATGGTAAGAGATTTTAAAATTTCATTTACCAGATATTAGGGTGACCTAAATTTGCGATAACAATAGGACTGACTTTTTTTGTTAATAAAGTATTTTGATAGATACTATTTTTTTTACATAAGAGATACATATACAGAGGAGTAAGTTTAACGGGTCTCGTAGCGTTGATGTAGACAACCTATTTGCCAGCATATGATCAGGTATGTGGTATACATAGCAAATGACACAGTATTTACCTATCAATATTTA
Organism: Pammene aurita; assembly: GCA_947086415.1. Classification (NCBI taxonomy): domain Eukaryota; kingdom Metazoa; phylum Arthropoda; class Insecta; order Lepidoptera; family Tortricidae; genus Pammene; species Pammene aurita. The sequence continues at coordinate 36,529,554 of OX352290.1, read as the reverse complement.
TAACGCATACTCGTTTCAATGACTCATTGCCGTGAGAATCTAAAATCTAGGATATTTCTACAACATCAGAAGCATATAAAATGATTTAATTCCATCTCCTCAAGGTTGAGATTCATTTGACTAATTCCTATGAGATTTAATAGAGATTAATCGTCAATTTCCTGCATAAACATAAAGACCAGACCAGAGTGTTCAAGACGGTATCACTTATATACAAGGTGTAACAAAAATGCTGGTGATCCTTTTAAGGGCATAATTTGTATCGTATTTTAATTATGAATAACAAAATTATTATTATTTTTTTGCAAAAATAAAATGGTTTTGTATTGAGGATTGGCCAGGTGGCAGTGGGACGACGTGTCATACAAAAAAAAAAGATTTTTCGCGTCCAAAAAATTTTCTCTTAGTTTTTCTTACTCGCAATACGATACCAATTATGCCTTTAAACCGATCACTAATATTTTTGTTACATCTGTATATGCGGTTTTGATACTACTAGTAATAGGTAGGTAAACCTTTAAGTAATGACACAGTATAGCCAATTATATTATCTGTTTTGTAGCAATGAAACTACATTCGGCCAATTTATAAACGATAGTGAACTATAAGTCTATAAAGAACAAAACTATTAAAATATTTACCTATAAAATAAAAATCTAAGCCAACACAACATAACAAAGACTAAATAAATTAAGTGAGAGTATCATTCGTAACGCCTGATAGGTAGTAAAATTTTAAGCTGCTTAACAAAAGCAACAAGAACGTGCTACCTAGTCTAGTCTGTTTGTAGTTTTTTTAGCTTTAGACTACGCAAGATCATTTTTAAATCGAAAGATTAACTAAAAGAAGAGGAAACTAAGACGAAAACCAATCCAATACTTCGTATTATAATACAACGTGACAGGTAGGAGAAACATCTACCTGCCTGCACCCGTGTAAACTGTAAGATGTAATTAAAATTGATAGCGAAACGCTATCGGAAAAAGATCGATTGGTTGATCGTGGTTGAACACCACCTGCTACATATTTTATTTAACTTTTTAACTCCTTTGTTCATATTATTTATATTCAAATACCTTAAGCCTGTTAGAAGTGACAAGTGATGACTGTTTTGCTTTTTTTTAACACATTCACTGCCAAGAACCCGCATCGTGGGCGCTCGTAAACTTTGCTCAGATCCGGACAACTCGCTGGGCGGGTTGTTTTGTACGTAGCTATGGACGCCCGGTTTCTGATGTAGGACGTCATTTTTCGTCTGGCAGTTAATGTGTTAATAATTATTAATAAAGAATTTCAACTAAAGACTGCCTGTACGTGTCCAAACTATGTTCTCAACTTCCCACGCTGGCTCTTGTAAGGAACCGTTGCCCACTTCACGAGAAGGATGGAATAATAACATGCTTCAACTTCACTTATTTACCAGGGTATTAAATACACGTTCACCTTTTCAAAAGAGTAACAGTATCCTTTGTTTTAGTTTATACTCCGATCTGTTCTGATCTATTGTCATTATGTTTTGTATTTTTACAGGTAAAATACTTACAGCCTTAGAATATCCACTGCCGGCGCTGCCATCTGAAGAGTTACTCAATCTCCTCTCGCTGTTGGAGGCCGGCGGCGACCAAGTGGAGCCACTGTCTGACGGCATAGTCACTCACTGACAACTGTTCACATCATAAAATAAAACTTCCACACGTCACAGCACTAGCACACATCAATCACTACTGGTTCTGTACCTGGAACAAACATATTTTCATGAATTAAAAAATGTAGGTACCTACTTGTTTACTAAGGTACTTAAACAGAAAAAAAAACAACATAAATGAACAGATTTTATTTGTCATTAAAAAAAGAGCATTAAAAACAGTACAGTTTTTTTTACTGTGTAATCTGGGTAGGTAATTAGTAGTAAATAGGTATGTATTGTAAAACAAACTGACTTCATTACTAGCAGGTATCTGATCTGCTGCAGAGCGCTATGTTCATACATAAGTCTTTAAAATAAAAATAAAAACGACATATTGAATACCGATAATTTGGACACCCTACACGATATCTTTAGTAAAAATTCTGTTTTAAGAATAAACTTTACAACAAGTTTCAAAGTGAAGTAAGCTATGGATGGACTAACTAAAATTACTTAATAATTTAAATACACCATTTATTTCTAAATGCTTTACAAATTACAATTCAGCCTCTTTCTAACTAAATCAACCATTATAGGCAGGTAAAGGTAGAAGTCCGACCAGGTAGAATACCTGCTCGGTATTTTTTTTATTCTACGATACAATAAACTTAATGTGCCCGTAAATCGCGACGTAAAATAACAAGGTATTCTTGTTTTTAAAAGGGAAAGAGGCCTTGAAACTTATTCAGTGGAAAATACACGCTTGAAACCAGCTTAGCACAAGTAACAATGGCATTACTAAATCCAGTGACAAACACGAGAAAATATCATAACATACAATCAAAAGATTACGTGGAACTTGAGCGTTTTCGTAAAGCACTTAACCACTGTCAATCTAAGTCTAACAACAGTAATAACATGTTTTAAATACACTTGACAGATCTAACTCTTCAACAGATTCTTCGCGCTTGTGTAATCCTTCTAAGAAAGAAAGGTGTTATTACCGGAATATTTCACTTTGGCACTGTCGTTCACAATAGTTCGGGTATGTCACGACGATATAGCCGGTATTGTGGGACGCGACCGTTCGGCGGCGCGGCGCGGTGGAGACTGAGCGCAAGATAACAATTGTTCTTAATCGATCGAGTTGTGCATAATTGTTTTGGAACTGTTCGGGAAATTAAAAAAGTTACTAAAAAGAAGAAAAAAACAATAGTTGTAGTACGATTTAACAAATTTCTGAATAACATGCGCACACAAACATAAAAAAGTATCTACGTATTTTATTTTCAACTATTAAAACAGTTGTATATTTTTGAATTATATGTCAGTTAAATGAAATAATAAAATAATGGGCGATAGAAATCAGCGCCATTAGAGAGGTACTTTTTAATGAGGTACCTAGGTCTAGGTACTAAACCTGAAACCTGAGATATTACATGATTATTAATTAGATAATAGATAGTCACGATACATTATTTTTTCCAGGACGTCAATACTTATTTTAATAAAGCGGATACATATGTTACTTTATGATACGAAGCAATTAATATATGCACTTGCCTGGTCTGTTCTCTTCTCTGCCACTTTTTATGCCAAATAACTACCTAACCAAAACTCGCAAAAAAACTTGTTCCTTGTTTTGTATCGTATGCATGAAAGCATGTGCTTATAGGTAATTGGTTAATATGTACTAAACAAATTTAAAGCGTGCACACTAACTATCGGTAATTTATACCGGACGCCTGCGGTTTATTTCATTCTGATCTGTGAAAACTGTTCGTAATTAACAAGGATGATATAGATATGGATGGACAATATCCATACAAAATCGCGAACCCTTTTTCAGGTTAAAGCACTAGCTAATTGGCTAATTATTAGCTCAATTACATACGCTACAAATGTACAGCCAAGGAAATTGAAACACGTAACTTATGTTGTACGATAATGATATTATTATATTAGCCAAAAAGCATATAGTTAATTGTGCTAGTGTAAGGATAAATCTTTGAAAGACAGGCCTTACGCTTCCCTAATAATCCTAATATAATCGGTCTACTATCTACAATTAAATACCAAACATTAAAAATCATCAAATTGCAGCTGGTAGTCTCCGAATTCAATTTGATTGGTGTTGTTCACGTTACGAGTGGACATATTTGAAATGATATGCCTCTTCATTTAAGGATGTGACTTGAGTTCCTTTATCATTAGGGAATACTTTTTCATTTTGATATTTTTTTGTGAGATTATAGGGGTTAACAATAGTACTAATTATGGGGTTCGATTAAATAGAAAATCTAGCTTTGAATGTCACTGTAAATAAATACAACAGTGCTAGAAGAATTCATTTCCAACAAAAGTAACTTAATAAAGTTACAACATTTGTAGTATAGTACTAAACATTACACAGTACAAAAAAATACAAAAACTGGCCACGTGGTATTTTAATACTTTTTTTTTCTAAATTTTACTTAGATATTTTTGTCGGTTAAATGTTTTTTAAAGTTTGTAAACCTATATTAGTTATTAAGTGTATACTCGTAGAACATAAAAACGGCCTTACACTAACATGCATTTGAGTAAAACCACACAAAACGGAGACTGTCCCAATAAAAACCCAAACCACATCCTCCCTACAATTGGGACACTTTCTACGCTTACGACACTACAGATAACTATGAAATGGCTTACACTCGCAACCGTATTACTATGCATTTAGAGTTTCAAATTGAAAGGGACATTTCTGGGTCACTGCTAGACAAAGGGTTCAGGAGAAAACGATGCCCTTATTCGTGAATTTATGTAATTGACAGTACAGTAAACTCTAAAGGTTACTAACCACGTGTAGGAAAGAGTATTATACAGTCGACATCAAAGATATGTATACACTTTTGCGCCTTATTACAAAGTAGTAAGGTGCAAATTAGTAAATAATAATAAAATAATAATAATCTTTATTGACTTATAAACCTAACACAGACATATTTTAACATAAGATATGCTAATTTACAAAAGCTTACGTTAGGTTTGTAACAGTATAAGTGCTGGGATTGAGCCTTTGCCTCCCAAACTAGGACAAAGCCTGTGACTCGGGATTCAGTGATTCCTCCGAGGGAAGTTACACGGTGATAATGTAAACTTAAGAAAAAAATATGTCTAAATATGTCTTTGACGTCGACTGTACAATAATCTGCTACTTGCATGCGTAGATTTCATGGTAATTTTGCTGCTTATGCAACAAATATTATAAATGCGAAATTATTACAAATTATAAACCTCTGTCTATCTGTCTGCTTGTTACTTTTAGTCTTCTGTTCTTCTCCTTCTGGTTCTCTTTAAAACTGCATTATTGTGTAATTACTAATTAGGTCATCAGAAAAAACATTTTATTACCTACATCTATCTATATATATATAACTCAAAGGTGACTGACTGACATAGTGATCTATCAACGCACAGTCCAAAGCGCTGGTTCTAGAGATTCCAAATTTGGCACGTAGGTTCCTTATAAAGTCTAGGGGTGCTCTAAGAAAGGATTTTTCAAAATTCATCCCCTAAGGGGGTGAAATGGGGGTCCAAAGTTTGTATGGGGAAACAAGATTAGTTAGTCTATTTTATTCGAAACTTCACAGAAGTATTCCTAACAATAAATGAGTAAATACGTGTTGCAGGTTTTTTGAGAATTCAACCCCTAAAATGGGGAAATGTGGTCAAAAAGTCTGAAAATCAACATGGGTATTGTTTCTATGGTATATCGGGTCGTTCATTACGAAACAACAACGATTTTAAAATCCGACGTGGCGGACGTGAAATACCATCTCCCCTGTTAGGGTACAATGGGGTTGAAATGTCTAAATATCCATATGGGTGTCGTTTTTGTGATTTTTTGGGACGTTAATTAAGAAAATGGCATGGATTTTGAAATTTAATATTGTGGACATGAAAATTCTTGAAAGTATTTGTGCCAAATTGCAATCTTCTTCTAAATATATAAAAGAAGAAACTGACTGACATATCAACGCACAGCCCAAACCGCTGGTTCTAGAGATTCCAAATGTGGTACGTAGGCTCCTTATAAGGCATAAGAATGCACTTAGAAATAATTTTTAAAAATTTACCTCCTAAGGGGGGAAATGGGGTTCAAAGTTTGTATGGGAAACGAGATTAGTTCAACTATTTTATTCGAAACTTTACAGGAGTATTCCTAACGATAAATGAGAAAACAAGTGTTTCAGCTTTTTTGAGAATTCAACCCATAAGGGGGGAATGTGGTGACAAAATTTAAATATCAACATGGGTAACGTTTCTATGGTTTATCGGGTCGCTGATTACGAAATCAACACTTAAGGGGGTGAAATGGGGGTTGAGAGTTTGTATGGGGAATTTTTAAACGTTGAACCAATTTAGATAAAACTTGGTATAGAGATAGTTTGTGTACCAGGAAACGACATGGGACAGTTTTTATCTCGAAAATCGATCTTTAAGGGGGTGAAATGGGGGTTGGAGGTTTGTATGGAGATTTTTTTTACCGCGAACCGATTTAGATAATTTGTTTGTGGATATAGTTTGAGTCCCAGGAAACAATATAGAATATTTTTTAAGCCGAAAATCAATCTTAGAGGGGTAGAAAACATGTTGGTAGTTTGTATGGCGAATTATTAACCGCTGAACAGACGATTGAAATGAAACTTGGTACATATTATATAGATTGAGTCGCGGTAAACAATATAGGATAGTTTTTATCTCGAAAATCAACCCTCTAGGGGGTGAAACGGGGGTTGAAAGTTTGTATGGGAAATTAATAACCGTTGAACCTATTTAGATGATTTGGTATGGAGATATTTTGCGTTCTGGGGAAGGATATATAATAGTTGTAATCCCAGAAGTCATTCCTTAAGCGGGTAAAAAGGAGGGTGGATTACTAATTCCACGCAGATGAAGTCGCGGGGAAAAGCTTCTATTCAAGAGTAGAAATCATCATAATCTCTCAGTAGTAAGTCGTTGATGGCGTAACAATTAAACAATTATTGCAATAATTTCTTTAAAATAAAAAAATGAGGGAACCGCCGTCTTCAAAACGTGGTATACCGAAACCTCCAGAATGTAACGAATACTATTCCGAAAACCGCTTCTAAATCAGTTCAGCGAAACGCAAGATGATCGCGGACAAACATACATTCCTACATACAAACATACGAGTCTAACTGAGAACCTCCTTTTTTAGTACTTTTAGTACGCGGGCGAAGCCGCGGGAAAAAGCTAGTATAATTATATTATGTCACAACATAAAAAACAATGTCATTAAATATATTGTTTTATTTTTCAGTCATTTTACTTCAACATGATTAGTTGCGTAACGCAAGGTGCCCCTTATTATAGTATTTCATACAATCGTGATATAATGAAGAGCTTTTCAGTCGAGTACCGTGTTTACACCACGAAGCTTGCTGAGTTGCCTAAGTAAGGTACGAGATCAAAAATCTTAATTATGTCACTATTGTATACAATACTTTTTATATGAGTGCTCAAAATAGGCAAGCCGGTAAGAATTGAGTTCGACGAATGCTGCCTCTTCCAATTTTTTAATTGGGTCGGCAGATATATCCAAGTATCGTTACATAACTATATGTATTTGGTATAGCGGAAAATTCGGTAAGTAATTCCGTTTTCCGAATGTTCCTTTTTATTTAATGCCAGGACCTTTACAATAGTATTTAAAGATTTTGAAGTCTTAATAAGGTACTGTCCAATGTGGATGACTCAGGACAATCTAACTTGGGAGTACAAGTTTTTACTAGATAGTCTGATAATTAGGCTTCTTTGACCTTGTCTTGTCCATTTTCTAACTCTGTTATGTATTCTAATAAACTCGAGCGCAAGCGAGACAGCACACGCAAAAAGCGCGTAACGGTACGCGCACGCTCCAACATGGCGGCAGTCGACGGGTTTTTTCTATAATCTACTCTTTTAAACCTACGTATGGTTATTCTAAACTGGGCTATAGTGCTCTGGAATAGAGTTCCGCAAGAATCCAGATTTAATGAACGGGGTATAAAAGTTTTAGTCTACTTAGAATGGGTTCCTTGAAACCGTTGCTCGCGATCACAATAACTGCTTAGTTGCTTGACGAGTCCAGATTCGAGTTATCCGAGTTAAGTAGAAGCGCGGATGAGGCAACCCACGCGTTATTTCTTCTTCTTCATCGTTCCTTCACTGATGAGGATTTCGGCCACATACATATACTTTTCCATTCAGTGCGGTTAAATGCTGCGTGGACCGCTCGGTGCATGCTGCCACCGGCGGCCGGCTACCTTCTTAACTGTGTCAGACCATCTGGTAGGTGCCTTTACTTTTGAACGTCTGCTATCAATTTGCCCCACGATAATCTGCTTCTCCAAGCAGTGCTTTGAACCCCGCATAATATGCCCAAAGAAGCTCAACTTCCGGCTTATCGAGGATAGCCGGGTAGTGATGTTAAAGTTCGTTTAATATTGACTCAGTACGCACTGCAGTCCAAATACATATTTTTAACCTTTAATATGTTTTCACTACTGAGGTGAAAAGTTGTATGTGTCACACGAGAGCAAAGTTATTTTACATCGTGTTTTTGAGTCCCTCGCTACGCTCAAGATTCTAACTTAGAATCACGAGCGAAGCGAGCGAATTATAGTATCTTTCGCTTACTCGGGACTCAAAATCAATACTCGCAAGAAAAAACAACTTTCCTCTCTTGTTGCACAAATAACTATTTCTACCCGACTAGGGTTTGTCCGGAAATAAAAATGTCGTGGTTTAAATGGGAGCTCATACATTCTACGACACTTTTCTTTCCGGACAGACTCTATTTATTAACCGACTTCAAGATTTGAAAAGAGGAGGTTCTCAATTCGGCGTGTATGCTTTTTTTTTTTTTTTTTTCATGTTTGTTACTCCATAACTCCGTCATGTCTGAACCGATTTTGAAAATTCTTTTTTTGATTGTAAGTATATATATACAGATTGGTCCCGTTTTTGTCAAAACGCAGTTCTGATGATGGGATCCATGAGGAATCGAGGGAACTCCTCAAATCTTAAAGGCATACATATAGTGATTTTTATATTTTTATCAACAAAACCATCATTTTCATTCAAAACAGTGACACTTGATGAAGTAGAACTGCTGATGATGATCAGAACGGAACTCTTCAACGACGCATAGTTCACGTTTGGCGATTCGTCCTCTTCGCTGTGTTAGTTTAGCAAGTTTAATTGTCAGAACAAATGTTCGTCAAGCTCAAGTTCTGATGATGGGATCCATGAAGAATCGAGGGAACTCCTCAAATCTTAAGGGCTTACACATAGTGATTTTTGTATTTTTATCAACAAATCAAGCATTTTCATTCAAAAGAGTGACATTTGATGAAGTGGAACTGCTGATGATGAACAGAACGGAACTCTTCAACGACGCATAGTTCATGTTTGGCGATTCTTCCTCTTCGCTATGTTTGTTAAGCAAGTTAGATTGTCAGGACCAATTTTCGTCAAGCTCAAGTTCTGATGATGAGTTCCACGAGGAATCGAGGGAATTCCTCAAATCTTAAAGGCATACATAAAGTGACTTTTGTATTTTTATCAACAAATCAAGCATTTTCATTCAAAAGAGTGACATCTGATGAAGTGGAACTGCTGATGATAATCAGAACGGAACTCTTCAACGACGCATAGTTCACGTTTGGCGATTTGTCCTCTCCGCTGCGTTTTTTAAGCAAGTTATTTCATTGTATGGAATCTAAGTACACCATCTACAATAATCCTTCACCGGCTACCCCCATTGAAGTCGGTTTTTTTTTCTTAAAAATTATAAAGTGACATCGTATTTGTGTCATTGAGACATTGCGGAAACCTTTTTTTTCTTCATTAGCCTATTTTAGTGTCCCACTACTCTTTACCTCCATTTACCTAACCTAACTGTAGGTAAGCGAAAGGTTCTAGTATTTGACCCTACTCTATTACTTGTAGTTGCGACCATCATTCCTAATGTACCTATACCGCTACCTAATTACAGACAGGGTGTCATTTACAGGACTTACATTGGATCGTTTGTCTTATGCATTATGATTATTATGAATGTTAAAAGGTCCTTTTCTAAACGTAATGAAAGTGTTTGCCGCGGAGTTTCCCCCGGTTCCTTATGTTTAATTAGCTAAGTAAAGGTTTGCGTAACTTTAGAAGGTAGTCACTTTCAATGGAATTTCTAGGTGCATTATGGTACCTACTTACACTTATATTGAATAATGTTACCTGAGAATTATAAGTACGCAAACAGTCGGCAACAGAGCTGACTGTATACCGGTTGCTGTAGCATACTTCGAAAGTATATCCCATAAGGCCATAATAATGACAACTCCTGTTTGAGATTTGATGTCTAATTTAAAATTTTCATAAACTTAAGTACACCGTCATGCAATAATTTGCACTTCGACTTAATTTTTCCGAGTAAAAAAGCAATGAATTCTGAACAATCGTGCGTGTTGTTGATATCTACTTATATAATAATCCAGGAAATGGAGCCCATTTCTAGCCAGTGAATCTAAACGTCCAGCCTGGCATGCGACGAATAGAGTTAATTAAAATATCAGAGGGAGATATGGAATTAAATAAGTCCGATTAATACATAAAACTACGAAAAAAAAGTGAATTGAAACATCAGCGTTAAAATAATTGCAGTTGCTATTAAGACAAAACTGGGAACTACCTGACTCAATACATATTTAGTAAATTAAAACACATCGGAGTGGGAGGAGTCTTACGCTTCTAATGTTTACAATTTTTGTTAATTTTTTTTAACCTATGTTGCCATCCATACCTTGTTAGTAGGTAACATTTTGAACCTTAAAGACTACGTTAGCAGACCTACCTATTAGTTACATTACAACTACCCAGTAGGTACTTGAGCGGGCTGTCGAGCCGCTCGTCTAACATCCTCAGCATGCTGTTGCCTGTTACTGATGCCGTGAACACTTCTTAGCAATGAGGCTAATGTATACATATAGGTACATTAGCCTCATTGCTACATACATTTGTATGTATATGCTAGTGTACAGTGGCGTGCACTTCATAAAGACAAAAAGACACTGCCTATCCTACTATAATTCCGATACCCATCCTTTTAAACGAATTAATTTAATTTACACCCGATCGTACTATCAGTAATCCATATAACTTAAAACATTCTAAAATTTTATAAGCGCTCCATCTACCGGTTAAACATTGTTATCGATAGTCATCATCTATATAGTATTGCGACGAAGTTTACACCACGCGGCACTAGCGCCGCTGCACGGTAAAGACATAAAACATTTCCTTCTACACCTTTCTATGTGTGCGTCTCCGTGAGTCGTAGTTACGCGGTTACAGTGTAGTGGGCGTTCCTATAAATACGAGCACACAATGATACAAGTAACGCACACAATTACACGCAGAAAGGCAGTGTCTATCGTGCCACTTGACTCCTAAACGATGACGGCCGAAGGTTTCCGTATAGTTCCGATTCCGATGGTTACGTGACTATTTCAAAAAGTAGCATTGTTTATGATAATTTAGTGCAAATGCGAGACAATTCTTTTTATTCGTTTTATTCGGCTTTTGCATTTCTTATTAGGCCGCCATTTTTTGTTTGTTTTGGTGAGATAACACGATAATAGTTGCCGGTAAATTGTGATTAGTGAAAAAAATTGATATTTTAAATTGTGAAAGTTGTACGGTGGGTGTGGGTGTGCAGACTATTAAAAATGATGTTTTTTCAAAGCCTTCTTTTAGCAAAAAAAAGAAGTGATTGAAAAGGGCCGGTGTACACAAATGTTTATTGTTTTCAAACATTAAAACAGTATCCTTCCCAACTTTTACGACTCCGTCATTATTAACTGACTTGACCTTGACAACGAAATGAAAACCATCACGCAATTTTTTTGGTAAGTTACTAGCTCTTTTTTTGCCTACCCAGTCTCAAATTTCTGTGCACGCTACTGCTAGTGTACGTGGACTAAGTATCTTTGCAATGCCTCTAAGACAGTCCAAGTGCTTAGACAGAGGACGATAATACAAGGCAATGCTCATCGCATATAAATTATATCAGAATATGATATGGCTAAGTTACGCCATCAACAACAATCATAATAAACGCGATATTTAAAATGGCAATATACTAATAACTTGTCTTTGTTCAACTTAAGAATGTCTGGTGCCTTCTTTTCTGTCTCTTTCTTGCGGAATTCTAAGTCAACTCGTAAACTACGGCATTTGGCTTACGTCCTCGCTCACGCATAAAATTATCGCAAACGAACATTCCACCTATCTGATTTAAAAAATTCCCACGTCTGTGGTAGTGTGGATTATGGTTATCAGCGAATCGTGGACATATAAAAAAAAGCCCGAGCATAAATTATCACTTTTAACTAGAACAAACAGGAATCTAATATTGAAAATAACATATACTTAAGCGCACAAAATTGTGCCTAAAAACCTTTTACCGAAACATCCTTTGTGACTAGTCGAGCAATACTGGGTTATCAACATCCAAGGGTTTTTGGAACCATCAACTTCTATCTACCAACCGACATCAGAGTTGCAAATTCGAAAATGAAAGTATTAAAAACAACTGATCGTTTTTCTGAACTACTAACTACTAGAGTCTGACTGAACTCACGGTCTGAGCGGTGGATGCCGATGCCGTAGCAACACGCAGCTGGTTCAAAACTACGCCAAATAAAGAAGTATCCTACATTCCGACTAGCTTGCGAAACTTCCACATAATTATGATGTTTGAAGGAACGCGCAAATGTGCAAACATTGGTCCCAAATGCCAGAAACATCGGCCGAAATGATCAAATGTAGTAAAACAATAGAATTTAACCTTCGTCCTATATATTTGTTTGCGTATAGCTAGCTGCCAAACATTTTCATAAATTAGTTACAAAATTTTCATTTGAAAATAGCCTGCTTACGAACAAACCAAAACATTTTCAAACGTTAAGAATATATTTCACCCTGTTTTAAAAAGTGAGAAAACACATCACTGCTACAGTTACATCAAGTCTTTAAAAAAATCCGACATGTCTAGAGGTAGTCTATAGATCAAGGGTCACTTTTATATTGGCTCCAACATTCCCTCAGCCTAGGTGTAGTGAGCGCCTAAAATGGAACCATATGTCGTCTCTGCCGGTATTTCGTACTCGTATCTGGTATCCAATACCAATGGCGAAACCAGAGCCTTGCGACAGCTGGTTGGCCAGGATATTGAATAACGAAAGGGTGATCTTAACTTGATCGACTTAAACGTAGAGCTTACGACTAAATAAAAAACAATATAAGATAAGCTATTCTTCAGCGAATCAGTTGTTTCTGATTGTGAGAATATGTTGAGAATAAAAGAACATCCCACGACGCTAGAACTAAAATGACCGAAGAGCACGCTAACATATGTTCAAGACCAGTTGCAGAAGAGTTTGTATTTGGGTACATTGGTTGACTAATGCAGGCATAATACTCATATCCATTTTGTCACTTGCATTTTATATATTGCAAAATAGTTTGATTTTAATTCATGGAAAAGTCAAGTAAATGTCAAGAGAATAAATAATATTTATAATTATATGCAAACAATTATAATGTTACTAGCTTTCCGCCCCGCGAATTCGTCCGCGTAAAATAGCACAGACTGACAGTAAGGTTGACTGGTAGAGAATGTCTCATGGCATTATGTTCGCCTTTTGTACGATAAGTTTTCTTTTTGTGCAATAAAGATTAAATAAATAAAGTTAGCTCTAGCTCAAAAAAATAAATTTCCCCCATACAGACTTTGAACCCCTTTGTAACCCCCTCAGGGCTGGAATTATCCAAAACGCTAAAAGTACTTTTATTGTATTTGAATTTAAGTAATCACCCTACAAAGTTAAAAGGTTCTAGCTTAAAAAAATAAATTTCCCCGATACAAACTTTGCACCCCTTTTTAACCCCTTCAGGGGTGAAATTGTCCTAAACGCTGAAAGAACTTTTTGTGTATTCTAATATGTAATATTCCTACAAAGTTGTAAGTCCCTTACCTAGCTCAAAGAAAGAAGTTTTCCGCATACAAACTTTGCACCCGTATTTAACCCCCTCAGGGGCGGAATTATCCAAAACGCTGAAATCACTTTTAATATTTTTTATAAATATCAGCGACGTACGAAGAGTAAAGTCTCTAACTTAAAATTTAAAAACATACACATACAAACTTTTAACCCCCTTTTTACCCCCTTATGGGTTGAATTTTTCAAAATCTTCTTGTTATTTGAACACGCTATAAATGTAACCCGACCTGCAAATTACAACTTTCTAGCTTCAGTTGTTACGGCCTCGCTTTGATACAAACTTTTCAACCCCGTTTCAACTCCTCTCGGGTGGAATTTTCAAAAACGCTGTAATCAGTTTTTGTTGCTTTTAAGTTAGTAGCCTGCAAACGAAATTTCATGTCTGTCACAAAAAAAAATGTAATCTCTATGCAAACTTTCAACCCCTTTTTTACCCCGTTAGAGGTTGAATTTCAAAATACGCTGAAATTAATTAAATTATTTTTTAATTATCAATAAGCGTACAAAGTTTCAAACCTCTAACTATAAATTTTAAGCCCCATCCATACAAACTTTCAACCCCCTTTTTACCCCCCCTAGGGGACGAATTTTTCAAAATCGATTCTTATTATTTGAACACGTTATAAATGTAACCCGACCTGCAAATTACAACTTTCTAGCTTCAGTTGTTACGGCCTCGCTTTAATACAAACTTTTCAACCCCGTTTCAACTCCTCTCGGGTGGAATTTTCAAAAACGCTGTAATCAGTTTTTGTTGCTTTTAAGTTAGTAGCCTGCAAACGAAATTTCAAGTCTGTCACAAAAAAAATTGTAATCTCTATACAAACTTTCAACCCCTTTTTTACCCCGTTAGAGGTTGAATTTCAAAATACGCTGAAATTATTTAAATTATTTTTTAATTATCAGTAAGCGTACAAAGTTTCAAACCTCTAACCTTAAATTTTAAGCCCCATCCATACAAACTTTCAACCCCCTTTTTACCCCCCCTAGGGGATGAATTTGTCAAATTCGCTTCTTATTATTTGAACACGTTATAAATGTAACCCCACCTGCAAATTACAACTTTCTAGCTTCAGTTGTTACGGCCTCGCTTTAATACAAACTTTTCAACCCCGTTTCAACTCCTCTGGGGTGTAATTTTGAAAAATGCTGAAATTAGTTTTTTTGCTTTTTAGTTAGAAGCCTGCAAACGAAATTTCAAGTCTGTCCCAAAAAAAATTGTAATCTCTATACAAACTTTCAACCCCTTTTTTACCCCGTTAGAGGTTGAATTTAAAAAAACGCTGAAATTGTTTTTATTATTTTTTAATTATCAGTAACCGTACAAAGTTTCAAACCTCTAACCTTAAATTTTAAGCCCCATCCATACAAACTTTCAACCCCCTTTTTACCCCCTTAGGGAATGAATTTTTCAAAATCGCTTCTTATTATTGGAACACGTTATAAATGTAACCCGACCAGCAAATTAGAACTTTCTAGCTTCAGTTGTTACGGCCTCGCTTTAATACAAACTTTTCAACCCCGTTTCAACTCCTCTGGGGTGTAATTTTGAAAAATGCTGAAACTAGTTTTTTTGCTTTTAAGTTAGAAGCCTGCAAACGAAATTTCAAGTCTGTCCCAAAAAAAATAGTAATCTCCATACAAACTTTCAACCCCTTTTTTACCCCGTTAGAGGTTGAATTAAAAAAAACGCTGAAATCGTTTTTATTATTTTTTAATTATCAGTAAGCGTACAAAGTTTCAAACCTCTAACCTTAAATTTTAATCCCCATCCATACAAACTTTCAACCCCCTTTTTACCCCCTTAGGGGATGAAGTTTTAAAAATCGCTTCTTATTACTTGTACACATTACAAATGTAACCAGACCTGAAATTTTCAACTTTCTAGCTTCAGTAGTTTCGGCTCTGCGAGGATCAGTCAGTCAGTCAGTCAGGACAAAGGCATTTATATATATAGATTAACGGAAGATGTGCCAATCTTGGGCAATGTTTCTAGCGACGCGACGTTCAGTTACTGGAATCAGTGAAAACATCCGCGGTATTCCTTTGATCTAATATAACCTTAAAGGTTTAATACCTTGCTTGACCGGATACCTTAAAAACATTTAAATTTTACGACATTTACACTCATAAAACGCGTTTTATTAAATACTAGCTTTTGCCCGCGGCTTCGCTCGCGTTAAATTCGGGGTAACAAACCATACAAATTTCCACCCCCCATTTTAGGGAAGTGGGGGGTTAGAAAGAGACATAAAGTAGCCTATGTTACTCTCCATCCCTTCAACTATCTTCACTTAAAAAATCACGTCAATTCGTCGCCCCGTTTTGCCGTGAAAGACGGACAAACAAACAAACACACATACACTTTCCCATTTATAATATTAGTATGGATGGATATGGATTTAGAGAGAGACTTTGGTGAAATAGATAACACGTAGTTGGACTAATAAACAGTTGTAGTAAGTTATAACTTACAACTTAGATAAATTCTTCAGCACTGAATGTAGCCATAAAATGATAAAACAACCTTCTCAACAAGAAATAACTTTTATCTTGTACAATTAGAATAAATAGAAACAAAGCCACAATTGAGAAAACAAATAGCGTATTGAAATTGAACTCGAGTATCCAGATACAGAAAACGCGAAAGCAAAAAATTACGAGTCGAGATTGAACCTATCATTTCGGACCATCACGAAGAAAAAAATCTTTGGCAAAAAAGAGCATAACACATGGCCCGACCTTTGGAATTTCTCGATAGATGCAATCAAAATAAAACCCAAATAGCATACAGATAGAGTCAAACATGATGGGGTCAATGCAGGTTGCTAAAGACGTTTTGGATGCAGCAGCGAAGAAAGGTGGTACAAAAAAGAATAAGAATATTGTAAAGCGGTACACCGACGACCTTGGGTGTAGGCCGCATGCCGGCTGTTGCTCCGAGGAGCCGGTTCTGTTTTTGTCGGGCCACATCGTGTTTGATCGATTTTGGGGCCCTTTGATGGTAAGTTCTTCTTAAAAGTCTGCTAAAAGAAGTTCGTTCATGAGTTGATATAGGTACTAGCACGTTATATACCATACCTACCTACATTCTCAACGATGCAAAATATAATAGGTATGAAACAATTGCGCCAAGAATAATGTCCTCATTATAGCCAGATTACAATCATGTTTGTATTTTCTATAAAAAAATATATCGTAAAATTAAAATTAACATACTTACTTAAATACTCTTTTACTTTTTTATAAACAATATATTTGACAGTATTATTTTACCGTTGCGAATATCAATAAACGTCTTAGGTATCAATAACACCTTATTCGGTTGTCAACACATTTCATTTCTTTTACCCACTCTGTAAAAACTGTTCTTGATGGAATTCAAAGATTAAATAATACAATAAGGGTGCGTTTCCTTCCACCAGAGACGAGCGAGGATGATGCGTTGCGACGAATGTGTTTTTTTAAGAATCAATCATAGAACATTCCTGTGCGAGGATAAACAAGTGATTCTATAGGTGCTTAACAAACATACCTACGAGTATTCCTCGCAACTCATCTTCGCTCATCTCTGGTGGAAACGCAGCCTAAAGAGCCAAAGCCTTGTTTAAATTACTCTCACGCGCATTACCGCATGCGCATAAATTATAGTTCTACAAGTTCGTATTGAAAGTTGTCTATGCCTTCAATAGTTTCGAATTCGGGCCCTTCGACACGCCCTCTATCGTCTGTTACACGACTATCCAGTTTGGGTCGTATGCAATTATTAACTTTTACTTTTATTTGTTGAATAATTTTTGGTAGAAAGTTCCGGGACCGAGGGCCTCGCGTGCGGTGAAATTTTTCACGATCGCTATCTTTGTCTACGTCGTGCTGTATGTTTAAGATTGCTATAATAATATAAATTTGAGTTTTATTTGCGTTTTTAACTTTTATTCGGAATAATGTAGAGCCGTAACTGGCCTAAGATTTACCTACTTAGTTGTTGTATTTCGTAAAATCTTATAAATATTATCTGATCAAGCACAACACAGCAAAAATTGTACTAGTTTGATTAGCAGCGTTAGTCAAAAGCTGAAACAAATCCGGTCATCTGTGTGATTGCTAAACTGGTTCACAAAATAATTCGGAATATTTACCTTCAGAACATTTCTAAATATGGTTTGTAAATAAAAAGCAAAGAAAGACATGGAGCCAAAATAAATTGACACACTTTATTATCGCAATAAAATTAATATTAATAACGTGCAATAAAGATAAAGACGCTAACAACAACAATTTTGACACTGTAATGTGCTGATAAGATACAAATTGGATATTAATTTTGAATTTTGTGCGAAATATTAAATTCATATGACCAAAGTTATAAGAAGATAGGTATACTTAAACGGAAGATATTTAGGTAAATACGAGTATAAGTATATAAATAAATATACGCCTGTATCCCCTTGCTAAAAGTAGGTACTTTATTAAGAACGTTTAAAGTGGCCTTCCAAATATGGATGTTAACAACGATATGCTTTCTATCTAACGGACAATCGCCTATGTGTGTATGCTAAAATAAGGGTTAAGTATCTACACAAATTACCATAAAATGTATTGTCTTCAACGGAATACCTATTTGAATGAATGGACATTTTAACATTCAATGTTGTTTACTGTTATTCTAAAGATGCTGAAACAGCAAATGTTATGCAAAAAAGAATGATTTGACTGCTATAAATGCGGTTGGCGCTAATACTCGTACTACAGTTTTAAGCCCGCTGTACACATTGTCACGGTCAATCTAAGGGACGCAGCTATACGGCAGAACGAGATCGCGATATTTCTCACTCCCTCTAACGCATAATTGCGTCCTTTAGATTGGCCAACGTTGGCCAATGTGTACAGCCCACTTTATATTCAGCCGACCCGACGGTCGCCAAATGTAATCTACCAAAGGTGATATAGCCAGCGCTCTTTTCTACGTCATGTTCCAATCTAAGTATTTCAATTACACATATATTTAACGTAGGTAGCCGCCTTATTTTAAAAATAGTGTGGCACACAAATTAAAGTGTGTATTACATATTAGTATCACCACTATTGCCTATAAGCAAAATACAAGTTATGCTTTAGTTACCTTTAAAACTTTATTATCGATTTGTAGTACCTACCTAAGTTATATTACTTGATGTTATGGCGTAAATTATAAAGTAAGTGTAAGATAACCCATAAATGATCGTAGTGTTCTGTTATGGCGTATAAAGTTTAATATTAGGGGTCATTTATAGTCCTTAGTATAATATATGCTCGACTAGGTATATACAATGTATACCATTACGAAATACATATTAGCCGTAATACTCAACTCGGCCACTTTGGCTTATTTAATGCCCCCGTTCGCCAAACTAGGAAGTATCAATTGAAAATCAA
This sequence comes from Pammene aurita, assembly GCA_947086415.1. Taxonomy (NCBI): domain Eukaryota; kingdom Metazoa; phylum Arthropoda; class Insecta; order Lepidoptera; family Tortricidae; genus Pammene; species Pammene aurita. Next base: position 36,510,402 of record OX352290.1, on the reverse strand, counting down.
GCTTGCGACATAATACAATGCGTACAGCCCAATAAATAGCCGTAGACAATGGTCTTAACGAAGTGAAACAACCAGAGCCCACTTTAAATTACGCTGAACATGCCACATTTGGTGGTGTTGAAACTGACAATTAAACAAAATAGAAAAGATGATGACAGAAACAAAAGCCGGCGCAGCGGCAGTACTAATAAAGATATTAGAACTCAAGCGACTGATCAAATGATCACGTAAGGTACTATCGGGTTCAGAATTGCATGGCCAATTTATGAATTAATTCATTGATAAATTGACCATGCAATTTTGAACCTGATGGTACATGAAATCTATTATATCGAGGCCCAAAGTAATAACCTTAACCTGACAATTGTTTCTCTTATCAATTAAAAATCTGAATTCTAAAGTGTCACGTTAATGACAAATAATCAGATAAGTACAAAACCACAATAGGTACAATTTATCGGTCTATTTCACCCGCCTAATATGAATCAGTACGAATTACAAACCATGTCAAACATCACACATTGGTACAAATCTAAACAGATATGACAAAATACACGAATGAGATAGTGATCGAAAGGGTTGTGTTGTGAGGCAACCCAGGCTCCGCTCCGGGCGTTTTGCCACCGTCTTGCGTCATGGCAAAACGGACAACGCATACAAACGATTGTTTAAAAACTTTTCTTGAATATTTCATTGTAGCTGCAACGTTGCGTAACTCTGCTGGCAGATGACGAATTAATTGAGATCAATGGCCATCAGTAACCGTCATTAAGTGGATCAATTGCCCAAATGATTTGCATGAATGATGGCTATTACAAGATTCTTTCCTATACATATTGTTAAAATCAGAAATGCAAATTTCGTGACACCAATCAATTTAATTAGATATGCAAATTTCGTAATGGTTGCAGATTAAGAATGTGATTTGCAAAATAAAAAGTTAAATTGTCCTTTGCTTGTGACCTTTGTAAAACAAACAAAAACCCTAATCGAGTTAATCAAAAAGATGGAAGCAATAAGAATGCAAGACACAGTTATACTGTTTGCTTTTACGAGTAGTCAGTATCATTACGGTAGCCGCGTTGTAACGGACCGGTCAGCTTTTTTTCAGACTAAATTCGTACTTTACAATGCATTATGATTACACGCTGTCAGCTATTTTAAATTAAACCAATCTTCGTTGCTTTTTAAAAACATTTGACCATTCAACAATAGGCCTACTCCAGTCGTATTTAAAGCTATCAAATTGGAATAAAGTACGCAGCTGTATTTGTCGTAGTATCTGGGATATAAAAGAGTAATCTTACCGAATCTGATATGGTTGATTTAGGTAATTGGGGGCTACTGTGAGAGTAGGTATTGGTATAGTCAACGCTTGGAGATACGCATCGTGATGTCGGTCAAGCCAACAAGGAAATATTCGTAATTCTACGGTTGTGTAGTTTTCATCAGTTTATACAGTTACGACACTACTTGAATAAGCTTTTATTATCGAGTCTTGAATAACAGTTGTAGTCCAAAATCCATAAGAAGGCAGTCATCTGCATTACAATTTAGCCCAACTATTCATTTAAGTTTGGAAACTTATTGTGGCTCGTATGTTACATACACGGCCTCTTCTAACCGACGTTTAGTTCATAAACATGGTCTGTATACTATAGACAAGTTAACATATTACTCTATATTTATGGACATCCTCATAAAATGGCACCAGTAATAGCAGACACTTACACCTTAATAGGTTGTGTTCGTAAAGAAATTGTTAAATTGCCGCGCCGCTAAACAGGCACTTTTCGTGTGTTGCTTTTAACTACATTGAAAAGTCGTATTTGTAGCTAGTTACGAGTAGGTAGCTAGTATACGCCGTTTTCACGACACATACGAGACGAGATATACGTAAATGTAATGCTTACGAGAATGCAGTTTATAATACAATGTCTTACCTATATCAAAATGATATTGAACGCGTACACACTATTCTACCAAGGAGGGTTTAGTACCTACTCTGATATGAATCACGAGACAGACAATCATCTTTTACAGGACACTTTGTCAAACGTCTTTTTTATATTTAGAAAAGTTAGTAAAATAAGGATTATAGTTTGTCCGGCGGCTTAAGGATAAATGCGCTATACTTTAAGTATGAAGCATTTGTCCTTAAGCCGCCGGACAAAAGATGCATGGTTGAAAGGGAAGTCAAATTTGGGATCTAAGATCTATCTGCCAATTTATTAACAAGTCCTCAATTAGTTTACCACCAATTGTATCAAAGCACAGAGATGAATTGATAAGGAATTGAAATTCACATATCTCACACTTAATGTATTTGTTTACAATTATTGTAAATATCAATTAATGTGGATTCCGTCTAGAATCAATAAAGGTTATCTACGGTTCAGTACAAACTGGAATAATATTGTGTAAAATATTTTAATTGGATCACTAAGTAATAAATCTGTTTACCGGACATACGTACTTAAGTGCTTTATGACACTGAAGGTCAAGTTTTGATTTCTCGTTTACAGAAATAAGCTTTTGTATAATAATAATACAAGCTTGCGACTAGGATGTCTTCCCGAGACTTCTCGAATTCGAGACAACTCGAGAATTTTGGCTCGATTTGAGACGAGAAAAAATGACCGGAACTCGAGTTTTCGAGTTCCGAACTTGAACTGCAGGTTACCTGCCTAAGGCTTAAGTGTGTACTTGGAGAGTTTTCGAGTTCCGAACTTGAACTGCAGGTCACCTGCCTAAGGCTTAAGTGTGTACTAGGATATATTTATTTACGAGTTTTTTCTTTCTTTCCCGCATATTATACTTTACAGTTTGAGGCGCGTTTTATGTCTAGTCCCATCAGAATAGTTTTAATCTTCTGGATTTTGATTTACTATATTTTGTGTCTTTATTCTACATACCGTATAACTGTTTAGTTTTGTGATAAATATAATCATAAACTACATCAAAGATATAAAATGAACTTCCTTAATTCTCTTTGACTACATTAATAGTGTACATGAATTTCAAATATTTTAATAGCTGATTATTAAAGTAATTTAGGTATATTAATATTTTATAGTATATCACACAAAGGAAAAATTAAAAGCAATATTTTACAAAAGTAAAAAAATGAAGCGGCTGAGCAATACAATAACTGAAAATAAATATTTTTGAAAAGCTCGAATACAAGTGGATTAGTCAGACATCTAGATAACATTCAATTCAACAATAAAATAACTTTGAAATAGTCAGAGCCTACTTTAACCAGTTCCAACTGGTAGTAATGCAGATAAATAGACTCGAAATCAAAGATATCTAAGCCAACGACTCAACAGACTCTAAAAATACGAACAGAATTCTTTGTTTCTCTTTTATTTTCACAAAATTTTACGGTTTAAAAAAGCTCGAGAAAACTCGAGAAACAGGGGTCGAAAATTCTCTAAACTCAGAATAAAAATGGGTCGAGAAATCAGAAGCCCACCTTGCGACATAATAAATTGTACTAAACATATGTAATTCAATAGGATGGTAATGTGGAGTATTATGTCGAGCAAGGGAGTGCAAAGCAAACATTTAAACAATAACTAGTAGGTATATGCATTACCTATCAACATTACATATCAACAGTAATATCATAAATCTACTCATCTATACCAAGACAGCCATAGATAGGTATTATACACGTCATATTTATTCTACAGAATAGTCTAGTAGGCACTTATTGTGCAACAACGGTATTTTGTTCAAAGTTGTTTCAAAACAAAATATCAAGGTTGAGGCATATCGTTAAGATCTGATTGATACACATCGCATCGCGAATTCTTAAACATTTAGAGGGCATAAAACCGGTCTAAGTTGACTTTTAGTCGTTTTACACCCGTTTCTCGAGAGGTTTGTAGTATGTATGTGTGTGTAGGTACCTAAACTCTTTATTGTGCAACATATAAGTATTATAAGTACATAAAAAAACAAAGAGTTTATAAAAAAACATCATAGAACGTAGAGCTGAAGCAGAGAGGAAGGCAGGAAAGCCAAGGAGACCATACATGGATCAAGTAAATGTCGTGTCGTATCAGGCTGTAAAAGAGAAGGCAAATGACAGACAGGTATGGAAATTGCTCCACGGACAAGAGCCTAGCTCTTAAATATATGATGATGAAAAAAACAAAGATGATACAGAATGAGCAGTAAAGTAACGAAATTATCCCATTAAGGAATTCTAGCTGAAGTTTGTGTAGCTGAGAATTGAAAGCGAATAGCAGGCAAATACAGCAGAAGGTATATAGACTACAGAAAAGCAATAAGACTAATATACTTATGTACTTACTTATAAAGAATCGAGCGTTCTGAAGCGAGGTGTGGACAGAACCGCGTAATCTATTTAATACAATATTGCCTGCCTGTCTTGAAAGGCAGTGACTCTTCAACTAACAACGTTTTCTAGTTTCAGGGGGAAGGAAAATGCGCCCTACTTAGTTAATCCACGATGTTAGTCAATATTTAGCGTCTTTTTTAGTAATCTGAATCATAAAACGGTTACAAAATTATATTTGGAATAGATTCTTGAACAGTTACACTAAAATTACAATTGTATCCTTTTTCGATTGCAAAACAGACATAATTCATCGAAGCGTCAAAAACATCACAGGCCTTGATGATTTATGGTCTCGCTCTGTTAACTTGTGTTCTATGGTCAAACGAAGGGCATCGACCTGCAGCAAAAATTATCATTCACTCTACAATCCACATAGTACTCTATAACTCTAGGGCTATTTATGTGATCAGGAGGCAAATTTAACTTTCTGCAATGGCAGCATGTGATGTCTTCTATTAATTAGTCACTGGAAATTTTTTAACGACATTCTAGATTAGTTGGAGGTGACTACATGACCCTGGCTACAAAGCTGGACGCGATGGATTGGTATCCTGGTCAGGATATTTATTTGATTGGTTATTACGAATTTATTTTCCTGATCCACCTATTCATATTTTCTTGTGGTTTAGAATTTATCACAACGCAAGCTTTGATAGGATAGACTTCATGTGGAATTTTCATTGTCCGTGAGTGTATTTATTTATTTTTTCTACTCCAGCACTTCTATATGCTAATTAAATGACTGATAGTGGTATCTAAAACTACATCATTTAAGTGAAGGCGCTAAAGTCTATTTGTCTATAGGTACTTTCTATAACTGCTAGCAGTCACACAAAACATATTGTGCAACTGTTTTTGTTTTTTTAATACACTGACTTCCAGGTGCCATGTCTAAAAAGGGTTCGTTCTTGTTTACAATATAAATTATATTTTCAAATTGATATACACTTGAAATTATTTTTGCACAAACTATGATAAAAACATTATCATGTCTTTTTTAAAGTATTAATATCTTAAATTATTTAGTTTCATATTTATGAAAAGCATAATAGTACTTTAATGTAAACTTTTGCATTGAGAGTTACTTGAACGAAGCCATATTTTTTTGCAATTAAAAACCAACTCGTGATCTGTCTATGACATTTAGTAAAAAGTTAATATTTAAAAAGTTTCAACACAATGTACGGCTTAATTTTTGTATTTAAACTCGTATATTATGTTAATATCAAGAAGTTTATGTTAATTTTGATAAAATAAGTGACAAGAAAACTTCACAGTGAATATCCGAAGACTTCGGCACAAAAGTAAGAGTTATTAGTTGATAAAAAAAATCTTAAAACAAAATTGATTTATGTACTCGTGATACTTAAGAACTTTAAAATTATTTATTAATTAAGTTTTTGCTACTGTCGTAGAAAAAGTTTCGTGTGCAACGGTACATAATTAGTTCTTAAAATTCTCGGGTCTGTTATTACAAAATTCGGCTTCGCCTCATTTTGTAACTTCGACCCTCGAATCTTAAGAACCCTTATTATGTACCTGTTGCACAAAATACTATTATATCAAATCTAAAAGTGACAGCCTTCTTATAAAAATGTTAGTCCTAGAATTACGCACAGTATCTTTTTGCTTTATGCACATCATTAAAGTGATCAAATCTAATCGGTGGAATATGACCTTTTTGGCATTTACAGGCGTGTTTGGAAGGCTGTAGAATGTTGGGCTCCGCCTCCACCATGTTAAGTAATTGCTTTAGACCTGATGGAATGGCCGCGCGTCTGTAGGACATGTACGATTTCTATTCGGTAAAATAATTTATTGTAATAAAATTTGGGACACAACAACCCTCAGAATTTAAAACCATAGTTATGTCTAAACTTCGAAGTAAATCTTTACGCCTACTTCATAATGTACCTTAATAACAGTACTATAAATTCACGAGGTAAACCTCTTTCATTCTAACAATTATCTAAGAATGTAAGATAGTCAGCACTCCTGCAAGTACCTAACGCTGACACTAAAGAAGCATATTAATGCAGGGTGATATGATCTCCCTTAACGCTTTAACAACACGTTCCTGCTGATAATATTATCAAATCTCAGCTATTAATCGCTTAGTTAATATCCACTTGAGGCCTTTTAAGCTGGACTTCCACAGCAAAGCTAAAGCTTTATATGTAACTAGCTTTTTCCCGCGGCTTCGCCCGCGTACTGAAAGTACTAAAAAAGGAGGTTCTCAGTTAGACTCGTATGTTTGTATGTAGGAATGTATGTTTGTCCGCGATCATCTTGCGTTTCGCTGAACTGATTTAGAAGCGGTTTTCGGAAAAGTATTCGTTACATTCTGGAGGTTTCGGTATACCACGTTTTGAAGACGGCGGTTCCCTCATTTTTTATTTTAAAGAAATTATTGCAATAATTGTTTAATTGTTACGCCATCAACGACTTACTACTGAGAGATTATGATTAATACAGATTTCTACTCTTGAATAGAAGCTTTTCCCCGCGACTTCATTTGCGTGGAATTAGTAATCCACCCTCCTTTTTACCCGCTTAAGGAATGACTTCTGGTATAACAACTATTATATATCCTTCCCCAGAACGCAAAATATCTCCATACCAAATCATCTAAATAGGTTCAACGGTTATTAATTTCCCATACAAACTTTCAACCCCCGTTTCACCCCTAGAGGGTTGATTTTCGAGATAAAAACTATCCTATATTGTTTACCGCGACTCAATCTATATAATACCAAGTACCAAGTTTCATTTCAATCGTCTGTTCAGCGGTTAATAATTCGCCATACAAACTACCAACATGTTTTCTACCCCTCTAAGATTGATTTTCGGCTTGAAAATATTCTATATTGTTTCCTGGGACTCAAACTATCTCTATACCAAGTTTCATCTAAATTGGTTCAACGTTTAAAAATTCCCCATACAAACTATCAACCCCCATTTCACCCCCTTAAGTGTTGATTTCGTAATCAGCGACCCGATAAACCATAGAAACAATACCCATGTTGATATTTAAATTTTGTCACCACATTTCCCCCTTATGGGTTGAATTCTCAAAAAAGCTGAACTGAAACACTTGTTTTCTCATTTATCGTTAGGAATACTCCTGTAAAGTTTCGAATAAAATTGTTGAACTAATCTCGTTTCCCATACAAACTTTGAACCCCATTTCCCCCCTTAGGAGGTAAATTTTTAAAAATAATTTCTAAGTGCATCCTTATGTCTTATAAGGAGCCTACGTACCACATTTGGAATCTCTAGACCCAGCGGTTTGGGCTGTGCGTTGATATGTCAGTCAGTTTCTTCTTTTATATGTTTAGAAGAAGATTGCAATTTGGCACAAATACTTTCAAGAATTTTTATGTCCACAATATTAAATTTCAAAATCGATGCCATTTTCTTAATTAACGTCCCAAAAAATCACAAAAACGACACCCATATGGATATGCGTTGGCGTAGAAGTTTGATTTTTTCACAGCTCCAAGGGACAGTAGACCTGAGTATTCGATATATATTTCAGCTTGATACTTCCACGCGTTCCTGAGAAAAAGGGTCTTGACAGACAGACAGACGGACGGACAGACGGACGGACAGACGGGCGGACAGACGGTCGGACGGACGGACAACAAAGTAATCCTATAAGGGTTCCGTTTTTTCCTTTCTATGTACGGAACCCTAAAAATGACCTAAAACTAAAATCGTGCATCAGGATACAAATGTATCGCGCAGGTGTCTATGGATCCCTGCCTTACTAGTATACTGGTTATCTCGAACAAATATTGTAAATAAGAGATAAGAACAAGCTACACGTATCGCCTGGAATGTGGTTGCACTGGCAACACTAGAGCCGCACGAGTATCTTATTTTAAAATATGAATCTGCGTACCCTACCTAAGTATGGTTATTTCAAGTACAAGTAAGCAACATACATATCTAATCTTATAAAAAATATATTATGGCAAATACATTCAAATTTTTGATAACTTGACATAGGAAGGAAGGAAGTATTAGCCGCAAAAGTCTTTTTTTAACAGACTTAAAAAAGGAGGTTTTCAGTGTGATCCGTATGTTTGTGTATATGTTTGTTCGCGATTATCTTGCCTTTTTAATAACAGAAGTTGTAACTGGGATTACTAGGATACAGTTCGACTGTGTTGGCTAAAAATGCTAAAGAGTATATTGCAACTTCCGAACAAAAAAGTTCAAATTAAATACGTGCACATGTAGAGATGTGTTGTTCTCCGTTTATTACGGGAAATATTCTCGAGCGAAAACGTTTCCCATACAAACGGGATACATACTCGATAATTCTCGAGAACGGCACAGCACTATGCACATGTGCTCTTCTCGTACTTAATTAGTGACCTACCTCACTAGGTCTAATCTTCCTTTCAGGACTCTGTATTATTTACGTCGAGTTTAAAGGAAACAATAATCACTATGCCATAAAATCTGGAAACACCATATTTCCTAAAGGCTTGGCCAAACTGCCAGTGTGGCGCTGCGCCGAGGTCGCGCGGCGCGACCGCGGCACATGTTAGCAGGTTAGCAACGTCAATCAAACAGACTTCGTCCCGCTGGCGCCGCGCGGCCCCGCGCGTCCACGCGGCGCGGGCGCAGCGCTGCGCGGCGGGACGCGGCGGCACGCTGCGCCGCGCTGGGTCACATCAGTCAGACGTTAAACAGCGCGGTGCGCCGTGCGAGCGTAGCAATATACTGTGATTGTGATTATGGATATAGAAAAATTAAATCTTGGCTTCGGAAGGAATGAGCGACCCTCCGCGCGCGCATGCTGTATCGGGCGGGAGTCACGCCCGCATCGCGCGCGCGATGAGGGCGTGTTGAGAGCGCGAGGCCGGCGCGATCCGCGCGCGCCCTGTTTAAACAGTCATCGCGTCGGCGTTACGCGGCGCGAACGCAGCGCAGCGTCACGCTGGGTGTTTGGCCAAGGCTTTAAACTCTAGTACAGACCTAACACCTATATTGTAACCCACACAGACCCGTCCATCCTGTTTTCTACATTATAAATTCATTCACTTAGCGCTTGCCAAGTTTTTGCAGCAACATTATCGATGACTTACGTAAAGCTAAGGCCATACTGCCGGTGGCCGGTATGACCTTGTTTCTGACTTTTTATCTAAGTTTTCGCAGCGATATGCCGGTGGTGATGTGACACCCGTCGATCCACTGAATACGACGTTAGACGCGAATGATACGATGCCAGATGCTATAGAAATATCAAATGAATGACCAATATAATCATGATATACAGATCAGTTTGTAAATGGGTCTCCAATTCACAATCAGGCGAGAATTATAAGAGGCCGGCCCTCAGCAATGACGTATACTCTAATGAAGAAATGTATGGATTGCATGGCGTCGCGTTCGCCTCTCAATTAAGACAACGGGTCACGAAGCTATGCGAACCATCCCCTGTGTGGCTCAGGCTTTAGTTTTTGCTAACATTGCATTCCCGCCGCGTTTGTCGAAACAGTTTTACGCAAGATGGCTGACCTGCGACATTTCAAAGCGTGTTCTGTGTCAGCTTCTGGTTGCCGACAAATGTTTATAGTTGTTTTCAATTATAATTTAAGCACGTTTATAATATATATAAAAGGTACGTTGTTAATTGTATTACGAGCTTTGTGTTCAATTACGCGATATTGCACGGTTATTTCAAAATGGAAATGGCAAGTTGAAATAATTTAAGATATATAGACAAACATTATTTGATTTGACAAGTAAATTCATAGTTCGATCTACGAGTACTTATACTCGTAGATCGAACTATGAATGAGTTGAATTAAAAATAATAATCTCTGAGAATTTCAACTACAACGGAACTCTTTTCTGATACAAGAAATTAAAACTCATCATGCATGTTTTTTTTATTCCAGAAGTTGAACGTACAAACTCTTTCTTGTCCAGGTGTTGAAATATGATACCCACCACCTACCCAAGTACTTTTTAAATTGATGTAAGAATTTACGAGTAATGAAAGGTTTTTCTGCAATTAATTTCTTGACAAGATTAAAACCATTTTCTAACTTTTACGATACAAGTACTAGGAATTCAATTTACCCGGATCTCACTTAAGCCAGAGGTTATCAAGCAACGCCGCGAGCCAGTGAATGTATTGCACTTGTGCAACGCCAATTTGTAGCACGAATAGTTTGATAACAGCCTGCTATAAGCTGTAAGGGAGTGTTACATGGAAATACAATGTCGATTATAAAAACAACTCACAGTTTATTATAAATAGAACGTATACATTAACAGATGCGCTGCTGGAAACCAGTACTTAAGGATTAGTTTCTAACCTTATGGTTAGCATCTGCAGGCACTTGAGAATATCATCAGGAACCTATCAAAGACGGATAAAAATTGTCAAGTGTACAGAACAGAAATTAACATATTACCATATTGTCTTCTGTGGCCGCAAAAATAATTCATTATAAATATAACGAGAACAATAAAAACGGACCACGAGCGCTGCAAAAGGCTCGAAACGTCAGGATATGTGCCGTCCTACCACACATAGCGAGATGACATTCGCAGTACCCATACCTCTCTTTTGGACGTAGTTTAAGGATATACCCGGCTTTATTGTAAAATTAATAAAATATAAAAAAGGCATTGGAATGTAGTCAGTAAAGGACAATCTTGACTGGTCTTTATTTGTTGATTTCTTTTTGTAAATTGTCGGTTAGAATGCGTATGTTTTTTTTGTTTATTAACAGAATTAAAGTAAACATGCCAGCTATCTTCAATTATATAATCCGATTCATATAAACTATATAAAACGTCAATCATTAAATGCAAAACATGTGTTATTAGGTACCTCTTTACCTCGCATACGTACACCATAAAAATAATCGGTTGCGCACGCCTATATGCAATGCGTTGAGAAATGTCGAATAAAATCGAGATTTACGATCACCATTGTTGGGCACGCGCAAGTATCAGGAAATTGAAGGGTTCTGTGTACGTATGGAATTACACTCAGAGAAAGCATGTAATTTCAAACGTATTGTTACGCAACATTACACGTGTAGTTGTCATATAATCACGACCTTTGACATAGAACAAGCTGACTGAACAGTAATCAGACTGCGTATTCGCCAATTCAGGGCATCTGATCTAAAGACCCTTAAAGGGAAAAGAATACCAAATATGTTTTGAATTGACGTATGTACACATTGTGCACCACTCTCCAACGTCAGAAGAATTAGATTGAAGACTAATATAAAGTGATAAAGGGCAAATATAGTTTTTATTGTAATGTAATTAATATATTTTGAAAAAGGTTGTCAGTAACAGAAAGGTACACGTTAACTAGCATTCTGATTGGCCACTGTACCAGTGGAACTCGGGTATTTATAAACAGACAGAGGTGTGCAACTATTGTAAGTGGTCACGGTTCTTGCCCCAACCAGCCGCTGTGACGAGAATTTGATATGCTATTGTCACTAGAGGTCGACTTTTTGTTGTTTTTATGTACATAGTTATGTTTATCCGGTTGCGTATAGAAATATTCAAAATTTCAGCCGTGAAATATTGCTTTTTTCCTACATTAGATTAGATAACTGGAGAAATCGTAGTACACCTTTGGCTTGCGGTTCCGCTCGCTTGCTTAATGCAAATTCCATTCACTATGTAACATCACAATATCTTTATCTTGAGCTTGGCGCTAAGTTAGAAATATAATTTACACACTTATATTGGAACAATATTATAAAAGTAATAGTTATAGTACAGTAGTAAAATAAAGTGAAGCCCGGTATTGATTATGATTACAGGGCTTTTACATGTAACTGCCAAGCGATAGCGCGAGGCAGCTGTGGCGCGAGAATAGTCATTACTTGGTATTTAAATGAATTCTGTTTTATATATTTACTTACACTTAAACTTAATACACTGGTCTCTATACACTATCTACACTTCATTTAGAATATTTAGATATAACAGGTTAAAACATTTCATAATCCTCAAGCTGTAAGATTGAATAATTTCTACGAAGATTTGTCAATTTCAATCCTACATAAGAAATCCACAAGGTTAGTATTGTTTAATCGATCTAATCATAAACTCGCGCTTTTACTGATATTGGCTACACAGTTGCAACCTAACCGACATGGTGCGCAGCATTATAAACGCGGACACTTAGATGATGGCTATAAAACGGGAGTCACTGGCCCTAAGGTCAGAAGGTTTATAGCTAATAGGTATCGACTTTCGCTTTTATTGCCTCTTTTCATATGCTTCGTTCTCAAATAATCGTATGTCTCGTGTAATAGGTATCTGACCCCCTAGCATGAATTACGCCGCGCTATCACGCGCAACTGCATATTTCGAGACGCGCTTGAAGTGTCGAGTCGCGTGCGATAAGCGAATCATGCTAACCGGGCAGGGTGAGCAACAATGTCATCGGTCTACGAAATCATCAATTCATCACCCTCATCATCATTGAGTTACTCTTATCCCGTTCATGCATATTAGGTACCGTTTGTGTCACATGAGCTGCTTCCATCGCAAGCCCCTGTGACGCATTTAGAGGTTACCTTCTTATAGTATTGCATAAAAGCCAATGTCCATAATCAGTTTTAAATATTTAAATACTAAAATATTTATAATTGGGTACCTACTAACTCACTTGATAGATGGGCTAGGAGAACTTTTCTATTTAGTATTACAGAATTTCTGCTTATTGTCATGATACAGCCTTTATAAAGACGTGCACATAGTATACAACCAATCGATAGTACTCGTATTAATTACGATAAACATAGCACTCGTTAAAGTAAGTTTCCATCGATTCTAGAACGGAAAACTAAACAAGCTTGGACATTGAACATGCTAGTTATCATTTCTCATTTCCTTCGGAAGGTCAACATAGTCAAGTTTGCAAACTATGAATATGTAATATATTTTTAACGATCTGAATAAGTAATTAAGGAAGTCGAACTCGTTAAATGCTACGGTATTCGGGCTGCGGGTCTAGGTCATCAGAATTCCTACATTCCATTAGAGGCATTTCGGTGAGCTATCAAAAGATTATCTTTTTCATTTAATTGGCTACTCCGGAGGTTTTTATGCTTAAAACTAAAACAGGCAGTCGTGTAGATTTTTAACAAGCATACTGTCGTCTTTTAGGTGGAATACTCACGGAGTACCTACTTCATCGCTTACTGCCGAGCTAAACCATAAGTGATCATTGTACAAATAGAACTCGATTTTCACTGGTTTGCCTAATATTCTGCCAGTTGAGTACTTTTACTAGGGCTCATGAAAAAGGAAAGCCTAATTAGCTCCGATTTCCCTAGAAATAATTTGGACACGCCGCCACTGTAAGTAAGAGATCTAAATTGGCTAAATTCACAGTTGAGTAGGTACCCAATAATTTTACGATTTAACTTTCTCATTCTTATTTTGTACTCAGTTCTTGAATCTACACTGTCACCACTAAGTTCCTTCTGCTGCTGATTGCACCAACAAACACCTACTTTAAAATTAAATATGCGACGGCTGGACTGGTCTCTTGTAGAAATAATGTGAATGATGGTAAAATCAACGGCTTATCACACGTTTCTACTGACTAACGCGATTTCCGAACAAAACAATACAACGCTCCGCAAGCTCTAGTCATCACAGGCATGTTTAGTATCTAATCAGGTGATCAATGGATCAACCGCTCATAGCGAGATAACGTAGAAAACAACCTATACTAACGTCTATAGAAAAGGTAATAAGATAAAGAATCGTATATCAACATGTATAAAACGGCAGTCAACGAAACGAAGTTTCCACATGATTTATAGGTACCAATGACGTTTTATGCCTCCAATGTAGTAAAGTCGGGTTACGTACCTGAAAATAAAACAAAAAAATGTTAGAAATGTAAAGTTGGTAATACAGTAAAGCGGGGAATGAATTAAAGTTTATAAATGTTGGTACAGTCTATTTAGAATATCGGGCCGGGCGTACGGGCGGGAATGAACGATCAGAAGCTAACAGTATTGACGTTGCTAGACTTTAGCAACGCCTTCAATACTGTTGATTTCGACATTCTGCTTGGGATACTATGTTCACTTAATATATCTCCTGCGGTAATCGAGTGGTTTCGTAGTTACCTCTTCGGCGGTCGTCAGCGCATAAAGGTGGATGATTTCAGTTCTTCTTGGTGCAACACTTTGGCTGGTGTCCCACAAGGCGGCGTGTTGTCCCCTTTACTCTTTTCCATTTTCATAAACTCAATTACCCTTAATCTCTCTTCCCACTATCATCTTTATGCTGACGACCTTCAGATTTACTCACAGGGTGTAACTGGCGACCTCCCATCTGTTATTAAGACTGTAAATAGCGACCTAGTGAGTATTTCGAACTGGAGTCAAAGTTTTGGTCTCAAGGTCAACCCAGCAAAGACTTTAGCTATTATAATTGGAAGCTCTAAACTGCTTCCTAGAATTGATTTTGGCCACATCGATCCTATTTACTTTAATGGCGTGCTGATTCCATATTCGCAGCAAGTTAAAAACCTTGGCATCATAATGGACCTTAAAGCTTGTCCCAGTAAAAAATGTCGTTAGTTTACGCAGCGTTGGTATATCAGGTTTCGATCAAAATGGTTGTAACTGGCTGGTTATATGATAAATGCATCTCGGTTCTTTATTTAATATTAGAAAAAAATCTGTCACAGTCACATTTTCAAAGATTTCGTCTCCACAAGAAAAACTTCATGAGAAAATATTGTACAAATATGTCCAATATCAAGGCATTTCCACGAAAAAAGTGGCAATGGAGCTAAACACGTCTGTTAGAACTGTCCAAAGGGTCCTAAAACAGTTCAGAGAGACTGGCGGTATTCGACGGCGTCCTGGAAGTGGTCGGAAGACCGGGTTTGTTAAGAAAAATATTGAAAAGAGTATCATAGCTGCTTTGCTGAAAAATCTACACTATCTGTAAGAGATTTAGCTAAAAAGTTTAAAACGTCTAAATCAACTGTACAACGAGTAAAGAAAAATAATTCTATAAAGACTTTCAAACAAACTAAAGTGCCTCATAGAAATTCGAAACAAGAAACTAACGCTAAAACGAGATCAAGAAAACTTTATTCAAAATGAACGAAAACAAAATACTGTATTGTGATGGACGACGACACATATTGCAAGTTTGATTTTAAATCACTGCCGGGACATCATTTTTATTCGGGGAGCGATAGGAAAACTGTCAATGACGAGTACAAGGTAATAAAAACGGATAAATTTGCGAAGAAGGTTCTTGTGTGGCAAGCGATCTGTTCTTGCGGCTAACACAGCACTCCATACTTTGCTAAAGGAACTATGAAAGGCGATATATACCTTAAAGAGTGCATGGAAAAGCGATTATTGCCGTTTATTAAGCGACACAAGAAGCCAGTTCTATTTTGGCCTGATCTGGCCACTTGCCACTATTCTAAAAATGTGATAAAATGGTACAAAGCCAATAATGTCGAATTTGTGGAAAAATACCAGAATCCTCCTAACTGTCCTGAATTACGACCTATAGAAAAATATTGGGCTCGTATGAAGCAGAAGCTCTTAAAACATAAAACTAAAGCCACATCAGTTGAAAACTTCAAGCGAAAATGGAATACAGCTTCAAAACTAATCACAGACACTGATGTACAAAACCTGATGGCAGGTATCAAAAAAAAAATTACGAAGTTTCTGGATGAATAAACAATACAACAAAAACATAACAAAAATACGTTTTTTTTACTACATTTCTAATAAACTGTTGTCAAAAATTTGGTAAATTATTATTGTTTACATTATTTCATACTAACTAATAAACGACATTTTTTTCTGGGACAAGCTTTATCTTGGGGGCCTCAAGTTTGCGAAGTAAGCAAGAAGATGTTCGCTGCCGTAGCTTCGCTTAGGAGATTGCGGAACTTTTTACCCATTCCTACCAAAATTGCGCTCAGTCAGACTCTTCTCCTCCCCATCTTAGATTACGCTGATGTTTGCTATCTTGACCTTACTAATGTCTGCATTCGTTTCATATTTGGGTTGCGCAAGTATGATCATGTTTCCCACTTCCGTTCACAAATCAAGTGGCTCCCCATTCGCCTTCGTCGCAACTCCCACATTTTGTCACTTCTTTATTCTATTCTTTTTAACCCCGCAACTCCCCGCTATCTCAAGGTGCGCTTTAGTTAGCTCCGTCCTGTCAGGTGTTCCCGAAATTTGCTTCTCTCCGTACCGTCAACCTCTTCAAAATTATATAATGGCTACTTTACTTTCCAAGCGGTTCGCCTTTGGAGCTCACTGCCCGTAGGCATAAGGTGCGCACAGTCTCCCACTTCATTTAAAAATAATCTTAAACTTCATTGTCTTTCTCCGTCGTGATACTTTTGTCTGAGTCCTTTTCTCCATGGTCTAGCACTGTTATTTATATATATGTGTAAGTATGTTTAAGTATATATGTTTATTTTGTTATGTGTAAATTGTGTAATATGTATATGTTTATTTTAATGGATTATTTATATAGATATAGTATTTTACTATAATTACTATGTGTATGATAAATTAGGATCTTATCATGATTTCCAACACCTACTGACATTAATAATTTAACCAATCTCCGCTACCTTAAGGTTGTCTGGAAGAGATCACTTCTTAGCGATAAGACCGCCTGTTGTTTACCTTAAGTTTTTGTAATTTTTTCTGTCTCTGTTTCTTTTATTGAGGTGTACAATAAAGAGTATTTTATTATTATTATTAATATCACGCATTTAGTCACTTCTCTATTTTAAGTGGCTTATTTACAGACGACGAAATAAAGGCCCGATTCGAGATGCCAAACTGTGAGACGTTGCTCTCACACTTGTCTCACTAGGTGATAGAGTAATACACCTAACTGTCAAGCTGTCAGTAGGTCTCGCTAGAGCGTTTTGTCTATGGCTATGGCCACCATTTTAGATATGTTGACAGGACATTGGGAATCCCATGGCAGAGAGTTTGGTGTTTTTTTTTAGTAGGTGTACGTAGGTATCGAACCATGGATGTATATGAAGTGGATCTCATTCTTCGGTCACAAAGTGAGGCCGACAGAGAAGCTTATCTAAGGGAGTGTCTCGTTTTGACTAAGGAGGTAATGACGTCATCAGACAATCAAAATGTGAATATGTGTAAAATGTGACAATTTTGTAACGAGTGCGAGTGAGGCACCGCCCCCCACTATTATGCTCTCTATTTTTAGTACTTTTAAGGGTTCCGTAGCCAAAATGGCATAAACGGTACCCTTATAGTTTCGTCATGTCCGTCTGTCTGTCCGTCAGTCCGTCTGTCCGTATGTCACAGCCATTTTACTCGGAAACTATAAGACGAATAAAATAAAATTTAGACATAAGGCGTATTTTTCATGCCGCTATTTAATTATAGTCTGGCAAACCATTTTTTCAGTAGAAAAGCGCGGCAAATTCAAAATACGTATATGTGCCAACCCTTTGTGATGAGACACCGTGTTCGTGACGAACATTTCAGTTCACATTTCTTTTACATTGAATTTGTTTCTAGTGCATTTCACTCTCTTGTCTTAAGCGCAAGTGAGATAGAACTCCTGCAACGTTCTACATTGAATTTAAATTCGTTTTTATGGCATATGTCAATTGCCTCAGCCAGATTATTTGTTACAGTTGATGACAAATCAGACGAAATATATCCGTCTCCTTTTTACACACCGTGAATGTCACGTAATGAAAGAGGTGGAAATACCAACTAAAATTAAAAACATAGAATTTGATGATCATTGCTGCTTTTTTCACTGATTCTTCGTGTTGTCATACTTTTGGTCGCTGTACATTGCTACTGCGTTCGTTGGCTGGCCAGACTATATGTAGTTAAATTGAAGGAGAAAATATTTTTATGGGGGGCGCTCCATGTAACTAAATTACAAAAAACAATTTTTCCCCTAATATCAACATGTTGCACATCAATCGATAGGTGTTTAAAATAACATTGAGGTTTTTTTTGAACATTTTGTGATTTAGTGAATATTTTCAGAAAGAATCGCCTCGAAAGTCAGAAAAATTGAGTGAACCCCCCCCCCCCCCCGTAACATTTGAACCCTAAGTCCATATAATATACTTAAAAAAATTTGAGAAGATTATCTTATTTTTCTATTACATACTTTCTACGAAAATTGTTTTGAACATTATCAGTTCAGCCATTTTTGAGTTATCTCCAAAAAACTTCTTCCATAGGTATCAGATACGACCTTCTGGTATTAGTTTGGTTCTTATTCCATTGAAGGTACGGAACCCTCTATTATGCGTGGTCCGACACGCACTTGCCCGGTTTTATGCTAGTCGCCTATGAACGACTCTTTTACTCGGTAATAATTTTCAACTGTGGCTAGGGCACCGAGTAAACAATAGTACTATACAGAGGTCCCTCTTTGACGTTACGAATCATATTGTCCCTTCTTCACGCATGGCAAGTTCTCTTTCTCACTTAGGCAAACGAATCGGATACTAGTTGTGAAATTCAATGACAGAAATGCACATCCTTGGTTAGGGACAAGGTTTAAGAAAAAGATCTACTTCATATAAATCCGTGATACGAACACAGATTACATCTTGTTAGCCCGCCCCACTGTAAATTTATCAAACATCTTATCGGTTGGCTTCCATATAGCGATATAGAGCCCATCTTCGAGATCATGAAAAAATAAGTCTTACTAGGTCTTAAATGGGCGCTAGTATGTATAACACGATGTAAATTGTTCTTGAATAAATATCATGTCATATCATATGGCGTCAAGTTGAAAATACAAGAAAATAACGTTAATTAATCAGTGGTTTTACCGCTCCAAATTTGTACTCACGGTAAAGTCTACTTCAAATAACCTACATACCAAATTCCGGTGGGAGCATACAATAGGCATGGTGAATTCTTTTCATATATGGTATCTATCGATTCGTTTTGTTGTGAGGATCAAATGTCTATATGGGGCCGTGTCGTCAAATGGTTGCAACGGAAGACCAGTGCTGGCGCTGCCGGCATTTAACGCTGAATTGCGACGATTTCGTGGCAATTAATGTTTCGGGTTGTATATGTTATTGTTTATTATGTTTTTTGTAATTGTCATGAATAAATCTTTCATTCATTCATTCATTCATGTTTCTAAAAGAATGCTTTAAATGTACATCCCTTTATTTTTTTATTACAAATAAAATAGTATTCAATATTTATATGACGTTCTAAATAAAACAATTTTTTTTAACGTCCTAGAACGCAATTTTTTTTATGGAAGTTACAAAAACTATTTAAAACGGGGTATTTACCATGGGTATTTGTTTTGTCGAGGTTTCGATATATATTATATGTATCGACATGTTAGAAACTAACAAACGAGGATGGTGGCAGCATTTCTCCGCTGTATCGCAAAACTTATGAGTTGAGCGAGGAAGCTGCCAGCTCTTTGGTCACCAATTGAGTCGACGAGCCTCTTTTTGCGTTCTTTAAAAAGTTACTGAGCACTGGGTCCCCACGCGCCAAGGGTCTCGACTACGAAAGGTATAAAAATGTTCTATGGGTCTTCAGTTTTTCAGCTTCTTTGGCCACCGCACCTGCTTGTTTATTGGTTCCGGTGAAGTGAGAAGCCGCCAGTGTGTCTACGCATATAGCATCCCACAGGCACGCATGTGGCATTTACTTAAGTACCGCAAGAACACCTGTGTGGAGCACAAACACGGACTCAAAGCCGGAATCAGATTTCAATCAATCAGGTGCCGCTCCAGATACTATACGGTTTAAGACATTTATTTCTCAAAAAGATTTACATAAATCACTTACTGAGAAAACAATATTTATCTTAAAGCTAAATGGGAGAGGGTAGAATGCAAAAACTGGTGGAAGAGTTAAGAACAAAGGCGCTCGGTAACACCAAGCGCAATGCAACAATGTAATGTTGTGCATAGGGACCAGTTAAACCGAACTACCCGGTGCGTTCACTGGTTAACTTACATATGATTTGTGTGTATTCATTAAGTGCATATTTTGTGGAAAAGCCTTAGAAGACGTTTTTATTTTAGTTTTTAACTTTTTTATGTTATACATTTTTGTACATTTATATATTTTTTCTTTTTCTTTTTTTTTAAGTATTTTAATTATTTAATGTTATTATTATTTGACTTATAGTTCTATCCAGTAATAATGTCAATATTTCTGTACCCATCCTTTTCTATGTATATGAATGAAGGATGAGCAAGATGAGTAGAGAAATAATGTCATTATTACTGACAGTGTCTGGAAAAGCTGTCCACCCGTCACCAAACCTCCTGTTTGGTGACGGGTAAGCCGGTAGCCAGTGCTGCGGCTTAGGAGTGAGTGACTCAGAAGAAATTTGGCACAATACGTCGTCCCAGCTCCAATGGCAATTTGGATGGGTAAAAACATCCTGACCCGCCAACCACTTCAACAAGCTTTTTTGGCCTCCTCTAAGCCCACAGTTCCATGGTTTGGGGGTGGGGGGTCCTGTAAGATTTTAGTGACTTTACTTACGAGGCTGGCTGAGCTGTAGACGGAGGAGTATCTTACAGTTGATGTTATGAAGCCGACTATTTCTTAAAATGGTCTTAAATCCTTATGCTCCCACCGGTATGGTCTTAAATTTGGTATTTTCTTACTAAACGGGTCTTATAGCTTCTGTAAAAATTTCGAGCAGTAAGCTCAAAAATAAATTAAGGCTCAACAAATTGCGATTTCAACTGGTCTTAAAACCTTATACGCCCACAGTAATGGCCTTAAATTTGGTAAGTATGTAGATTTTGTGGGTGGTTAAGTAAGTGGGCTTCGCCGTGTGTCAAAATTTAAGCGTAACGATAAATTAACGTATTTTTTTTGTATTTTCAACTTGACGCCACACATACTAGCGCCCATTTACGACCTTTAAGACTTATGTTTTCAATATCTCCGTGATGGGCTCTACAACGCTGTCAACGCTATATGGAAGCCGACCGGTAATTTTAGATTTTTGATAAATTTACAGTATAGCCGGCACCAGTATCTATAATGTTTAAGTAGTGAAGTATCAGATGTCAAACAATCCTTTAAGGCACTGACTACCAGGCTACCGATAGTAATGATGGAGGCGACCTCTAGTAATTGCCCCCACGAAACTTTTGCGCGAAGTTCATTTCTGACTATTCAAACTAGGTAAGATACCTACTAGAAGTAATTATAAAATTGATATGATTTTAAGACATTTTCACTGAGAGCACATTAATATTTATAATTTTTATGATTTTTAATTGTAGGTATTTATTAAAAATATATAACTGTTAAAATATAATATGATTGGCATTACCTATTTAACCTAAAGTTCAATTAACATGCCATAAAATAAATGTCGATATCTGGCCGAGGAGCGAATGGATAAACATCAAAAAGTGCGATGAGTTGTAGGTGTTCTTCCACCCTGCTGTTGGGAATATCTCTACAGTACCCTGCATTCACTGTGCTCTGCATTATTTTGTGTAATTTGGATGCTATGTTAGAGTAGATTTCCTCAGATTAAGCAAGCCACTAGCAATAAATCTCCTACAACGCCTTGACTGTATGCGGCTGTATAGCCATTCCCCATGTACCATCAGGTTCAAAATTGCATGGTCAATTTATCAATGAATTCATTCATAAATTGGCCATGCAATTCTGAACCCGATACTACATGTGCATGTGGGATACTACATGCGAAGACACACTGGCGGCTTCTCACCTCACCGGATCCAATAAACATACAGATCCAGAAACATACAGTGCCATGTGTAACCATATCAATTCATTATATAAGAAATATAATAAGATATAATATTGGAATATAACTTACACGTAAGTCAGTCAGATACACAATTACATTTACTTGCAGTAAACGTCAACTTCTTTTTTGAAATGAAGACCCATTGGTTTTCATATCCCGAGTCTCCTAAATAGTAATTCAAAACTTGGGTCTTGTTAGTGGCAATTAGTTATAATCATGAGGATTATGACTAGTACTACTATGCACTGTAGTTATTTACCTGATATGTTTATATTTCCATAACATCCTCAACTCTCAGGATTAGGAATACCTTTGTAATATAAGAGTCTTACATTAGATTAGAATCTATGAAGAATATGTGTAAAATTGTTTGAAGGGTCTAAAACCTTAGTTAAGTTAGGAGGCAGTAGTAGGAGCCAAGTTTGAACCCGCGATCCTTAGAGCGTAAGTCGGGCGTCTGGCCGCCAGGCTACCAGAGTTTGTTTTGATAATTACTATACTGTTGCTCCATTTTTCTACTATGTTTATCTGCGTGAAATATCAAATGTCAAACAATCCTTTAAGGCACTGACTTCCAGGCTACCGATATAAATAACGGCCTCCTAGCCCAGTCGGTAGTGACCCTGCCTACGAAGCAGGAGGTCCCGGGTTCGAATCCTGGTCAGGGAATTTGTTTGTGTGTTTATCACAGATATTTGTTCCTGAGTTATGGATGTTTTCTATGTATTTAAGTATTTATCCATATTTATCTAATATATATATATACACTCGTCGTCTAGTACCCATAACACAAGCTTTACTGAGCTTACTGTGGGCCTAGTTCGATTTGTGTAAGATTGTCCTATAATATTCATTTATTTCTCGAATTTAATTTCTTTTCTGATGTTTTTGAAATGCCTCAAACTTTCCATAGACGTTGACGTAACAAAGACTGCAGCACTATAAGTAGGTATTAAAACAGACAGAAACATTGCAAAATTAAATAATTATATTATTAGTAGTTAGGTTTTCTTATTAAAATTATTTTCACCACATCAGCACCACCTATCTTGATTTTTTTAAAGCGTCAGTAAAATAGTTTTTTTTTTTCACAAGGGAGAACAGCAATTACTTTACGTTATAGAACGATGATTTTGAACCATAAATATTTGGCAGAATTAATTTGTTTTGTTTTATGTATTTACCTAAGCTTGTATTTTTTTGCCGCGGCGTGGTGAAAAATGTTGTAATACTCTCGGCAGCAATTTGTTTGCTTCTAGTGCCCCCCGCAACGCTCAAGATACCACTTTTTTAATCATACACTCGTTATAATTTTGTAATCTTTCACTTTTTCGGGTCTCGATATAAACACGTGAGATAGATATCAAGGTTGTATTCTTGATATTATAATTTATTTACACTAAACCTTTTCTACATAATATTGGATCTACGTGGTCGGTTTACAAGTCAATGTATTGTTTTATTTCTTGTCACAAAAAACATTGATTGGTTACAAGAAATCTTAAAATCATTCATACCAGTCATTTTTATTCAGTATGTAATATTTGTCACATATCTTTTACCCAAAGCACAGGTTTCGTCATAGTTGCTACACCCAAAAATGCATCGTCAAATCTAAAAAATTACTTGTAAGCCGTCTATGTCGACTACCCTAGTTCTAGCCTAGTATTTTAGCACGAAAATACACGTATGATTTACACACATACTCACACACGTATTTAGTTTCAGAAGACATTCAGAGATGTCGCTTTCAAATGAGTTTTCATAAAATGCTTCAAGGCTCTCTTTACCTACTAGAGGTAAATAAATGCCTTACGTGGGATTCCCATAATTTACTGACGTCAAAGTCAAAACAATAAGATGGCGCCCATGCCAATAGAGAAATTCCTCTAGCGAGACCTGTTGATTTTGACGTAGGTGGTTAGGTGAATCAACTGTCACAAAAGTGTGATATCATAGTTGTCTCGCATGCGACTGTCAGTTATGCCATGTCGAATAGACTCCAAGTAAAGTTGGTAATACAGTAAAGCGGGGAATGATTTAAAGTTTATAAATGTAGGTACAGTCTATTTAGAATATCACGCATTCAGTCACTTTTCTCTGTTTTAAGTGGCTTGTTTACAGACGAAAATAAGTAAACATACGTGTTGAACAGCTTTTAGTACAGCAAAACGGCTGACGCAAATATTTGACAATTACTGTTGTAGTTTTATAAGTAATTGCGGGTAGAAGATATAAACACATACACATACCTGCCGTAAACCTTTTAAAGTATATTAGCTACTGAAGCTGCGTACAATACGATGTTTACAAAACTCTTACAAATCATTAAAATCATAGAGCACAGATCAATGCGATACCTCAGAGTCCCACGATAAAAGTTACTAAGACATTACCTCACTTAATGGATAACTCGAGTTAACGACTACCTTTTAATGAATATTAGGGGTATTACACAACACCAACGGTTATTTCTTGTAACACGTTTTAATACTAGTGTAACGGCCTCTTTATTATGAGGCCAATTGCGGTGCTCGCATCTTTGTTTTGGTAAAGTTGCTTAAAGCGTTTTGCAATTAGCGTGTACAAGTTGTGTTGTGGTAACGTAAATAAAGCAATCATTGAAACGCACAATGGCTCTTTAAATTAGTAAGTAATGTGTAAATCTATTCATCAAACTATGAATAAGAAAACGCAATCAGTTTGGGTAAGTATGATAGATTAATGATCTGGGTATCAACGTGTCTTAGTTAATGTAGAAATGACAATAAAATTTATCTGTACACTAAATACTATAACTTGCGGTAGGTTAGGTTGGTAATTTTCAAGGTTCAGTTTTTGCAAAATAAAATCGATATGTAGATATTGTATCAATTATCGTTCCTACTTCCCTACTAATATTATAAACGTGAAAGTAAATCTGTCTGTCTGATACCTTCCCGCTTAATCTGTCATCCCGATTTCGATGAAATTAGTTATTGTTAGTTTGAATACGTAGGATAGTTTAATCACGGAAATCACTCCTAAAGAGGGTAAACAGGAGGAGGAATTACTGAAGGGCGATAATTTTTATTCTGCGCAAATCGCGGGCAGAGGGTAGTATGACTATATGACTATATAAATATAAGTGAAAATATACACATCATTGAACAATTATTAATTTCATCTAGGTACACAGCGTTGTCTTAAATTAATCGCACTAAGCAAAGGGAATTATGGTACTATAATATTTATAATAAGCTATTGATTTCTGCTGTATCCGACTTTATAATATATTTGCCTTTTAATCATGACAGAATAATATTGAACACGTCGTTCAATCTAATAACATACCTACATCGCGTTATCATCTCGTGACATTACCACGTATTGCTTTCTATGTCAACCTCAACATGTAGCAAACGGTCGTATAGGAGTTTAATAAGACCACGCATAAGCCCTTTTACAGTGACGCGTTAAATAGAGTTATTATCTAGAACTTTCTGATCTGTTGTGCAATTAATTGGATAATGCTAAGACGTGGGAATTGCGTTGAAATGATGAAATCTTAGGCAAAGGTATATAATTAATTTAGAGCCCGCAATTAATGAATTAATGCAGTAATGAAAAGTAATCTGTGACGTCGTTTATTGGTAACGACCAACATCTGCTGGTAGGTAGGTACTACTTATAGCTAGTAAATTTTATTTTTAAAAGTTTAACTACCTCTATTCTTCATATATCTTAAGTAACACTCCTCAGGAAACCTGTCACCGACTTATCTAAAATTGCCCTGACCTGGTAGATGTCCGGCACACGGAAAAAGGGCCTACCCAAATGTTTATCGCCGTACCATGGAGCAAAAGATGTGTGTATTGGGGAGGGGATGTGAGGTGACCCAAACTACCCCTATCGCTCACGAACCCTACACCTCAGAAGACGGTAAAATGATGAAATGAAGAAGATCTTAAGTGACGACTTATAGAGAAAATATTTTAAGTAAATATCGTTTGAGAACAATGTTTATATGTAAGTAAGTCGCCTATAGTCACTCAGCGAGCTAAAACGATCGAAGAAATCATTGCTCTCACTTTATTAGACGTACCTACGCGTTCGTGAATAAATTGCAAACATGCATTGACTAGCGGCATATGCACCTACATAGAAAACATCCATAAATCAGAAATAATATTCGCGTAATAAACACGTAACTAGATGAATCCGATTAGAATAAGAGGTAATTAATAGACACAGACAACACAGACACCGTATTATGAAGTTTTGGATGTTTTCAGAAAACGTTGCCAGTTTAAATGTTGTTCGGATTCCGAGAAATTTGAATTTATTGTTGCTCAAAATCGTGGGCAGAATTGTTCATTTTTTATAATCGCTTGAACGCATAAAGGCGCCGCAAGTTGAGCTTAATTTTAGCATATATGTACATATGTTTATAAAGGTATGTCAGAGTGTGACGACGATGCATCCTTAAAAAGACTACTGACCGACTTCCAAAACATTCAAGTGCATGAGCACAGTTGGCAGCGAGAGACGCAATAACATCGCGGTTTTATAGTGCGCATATTAAGGTAAGTGCCGTACCGGATTTAGCAGAGGAAACAAACTCAAGGGCAATGCTCCGGCACAGCTTGCTGAACAGCGAACTCAGACCCTTGGCAACGTAGGTTAGTCATGCTAAGTTGCTAACAGGGCATTCCGATTATAGAAATGTTCCAGCAGAAAACCTTACATTTAAATTTAACATAGGATCGGGCTACAAACCGTACAGAAGACTTGGTTGGTTTATTGTTCGAACATTATTATATTAGCTACATTATATTGCCATATAAATGGCATTACGAACTATTAACACTTCAAAATAGTACACTACGTGTACCTACATATTTTCTGAGCTACAAAGGATCATGTTCCTTACGTAACGTCTAGACTTTTATAGTATTACACGTAAGTACTTTACCTTTAAAAGTTAAATCGAGCTCTATGGGTCAGGCCAGAATTCTAGTCTTACAGAAGGCAAACTAAATTAACCTAAGCATTCCACGTTCAAAAGCACATTTGTCGCAATCAGCATTACTGCACATCTAGCGAGAAATTGTCGCCATTACAGACTGAGGCATCTGAGTTCGTCTGCGGTCTCGGCTGAAGTGTGGCTAAATTTAATTAACTGAAATAGCTGCTTAATAACACTTCACCACAACAGTTATGCGAGTCAGATGCTTCATGCTGTACGGCAATGCTGACCTCGAGAGGTTTAATTCCTAAGAAGACCTGTGCTTCAATCTTGAACGTCAACGAGACTATCAAACGAAATATTATAAAACGCTGCATACGAATAAGTTAATTAAGCTTATAATATGTCTGTAGAAAATTGCTGGACGTGCTTTTTGTCTTATAGTATTTTTAACCGACTTCAAGATTTGAAAAGAGGAGGTTCTCAATTCGGCGTGTATGTTTTTTTTTTTTACTCCATAACTCCGTCATGTCTGAACCGATTTTGAAAATTCTTTTTTTGATTGTAAGTATACATATACAGATTGGTCCCGTTTTTATCAAAACGCAGTTCTGATGATGGGATCCATGAGGAATCGAGGGAACTCCTCAAATCTTAAAGGCATACATATAGTGATTTTTATATTTTTATCAACAAAACCATCATTTTCATTCAAAACAGTGACATTTGATGAAGTAGAACTGCTGATGATGATCAGAACGGAACTCTTCAACGACGCATAGTTCACGTTTGGCGATTCGTCCTCTTCGCTGTGTTTGTTTAGCAAGTTTAATTGTCAGAACAAATGTTCGTCAAGCTCAAGTTCTGATGATGGGATCCATGAAGAATCGAGGGAACTCCTCAAATCTTAAGGGCTTACACATAGTGATTTTTGTATTTTTATCAACAAGTCAAGCATTTTCATTCAAAAGAGTGACATTTGATGAAGTGGAACTGCTGATGATGAACAGAACGGAACTCTTCAACGACGCATAGTTCATGTTTGACGATTCTTCCTCTTCGCTATGTTTGTTAAGCAAGTTAGATTGTCAGGACCAATTTTCGTCAAGCTCAAGTTCTGATGATGAGTTCCACGAGGAATCGAGGGAATTCCTCAAATCTTAAAGGCATACATAAAGTGACTTTTGTATTTTTATCAACAAATCAAGCATTTTCATTCAAAAGAGTGACATTTGATGAAGTGGAACTGCTGATGATAATCAGAACGGAACTCTTCAACGACGCATAGTTCACGTTTGGCGATTGGTCCTCTCCGCTGCGTTTTTTAAGCAAGTTATTTCATTGTATGGAATCTAAGTGCACCATCTCCAATAATCCTTCACCGGCTACCCCCATTGAAGTCGGTTTTTTTTTCTTAAAAATTATAAAGATTTTAAAGGCTCTACAGGCCCTAATTACCTTTTGCCTAAAGACGTGAAAGAAAGGTAATAAAAAAATTATGGTAACAGACCTCAGGGACACAGTATCCTTTTTAAATTATCCTATCAAATCTACCAAATCCTGTTTGGCATCTTTACCTCACATCCGCCAAGCATTGCGAGTTGCCACCATTACGATGATCAGTTTCAGGACTTATTGGGACATTTGGAAAGGGATAGTGTGCGTAAAGACAAATGTCGTAGAACTCATTGGTTCCCATACAGTCAGGAGCAGAAGTGGCTGAGAGGGCCTGGTGTTCAAAATTATCTTGACACGCTCTTGTTGTATTAACAATAAAGCTCGTTTTGACCACCTTGGGCGCTTAGCTACTTCTGCTGTACCACCACACGACAACTCACTTTCCGCACTGGAGATTAATTCTCACATTTTTTAAACAGAATTATTTATAACATAACACAGGTTTACACTATTTGTCAATGGATAATTATGGGTTCCTATGAGAACTTAGCTTGACGATAAGACACTGTCTTAACATTTGTAGCGCTAGGTAAGGTAGGGTAGTACTCGCAGCAACTAAAAACTCACTGTATAATGACAAATATTGTAAATAACTGTCAACACTGTCCTACGTAAATAATAACAGTACTGTCGTGAGTATTAATTAGCAAATAATTATGGACAACCCATACTAAAAACAGCACCTTCTTAACCTTAAAGAAGCCTTTAAAGAACGTCTTAGGATGAATCTAATTATGAATATCGATCTCCCTAATTTTGTTAATCTTTGGCCGTCATATAAAAGGGCAGCTAGGCGAAGCCAACACCGAGTAGTCTCCCCATTCTCCTAGGGTTTGGTCATCTAAGAAGACTGGAGTAGTTCGTGTAGCGATTTTCTTCAGTATTTTAGTGATAACCATCCTGTAAGGACTATCCTCCACCTGGAACTATTCAGGTAAGACCAATTCTTCTTTAACAAATTTATAATCACCTAAATATATCCCTGGACATTGTTGTAAATAAAAAAAATAAGGCACATGTTTTCGAAACAGATATTTATGTATGATTTAAAAATGTTAGTGCAGAACTTAGTTTAAAAGTAGAACTACAATCAGTCAGCCTTGTTCTAGCCTAGACTTTCCCTTCAGTTATCTGAAGGTTGATACATTTTATTGATTTTTTAGCATTAACTAGGGTAGAACGAATTAAAACTAGTTTAATTGCAATTACGAATTTATACGAATATACAAAACCTTCTACAATCTACATGTTCCAACAACGTTAGGTCTCGAATAATAATAATACTCTTTATCTACACTCATATTGTAAGTCCTCTAAAATGCGTTCAAAAACCGTAGGCAATGACCAGCATTACAACAAACGATTTCACTATGATAAGTTTCTTATCTGTGGCAGTAATGTAATTTTAACTTTACACGCTGAAATATTGTTAAGTTATGAGTTTCAAATTTGGAACAGCTGTCAAAACCAACACAATTTCAATGGGTTTCTATTCTAGTATCCATAGATTTTAAAATGTTGTCGATACGAAACGTCAGTACGATATATTTTTTGACATAAACCGCACGACATTTTGATCTCGGATGACATGAGAATAAGGACTTCGTTCCTTGGCTAATATTTAAAAAAAACTCGCGACAGAAGTTTTTACGGCCGCCATTTCTGTTATCAACTTGTCAGTTATTGTTTGTCGAAACATTTTTAATTGCGAAAATGTAAATGTTTACTGTTAACTATATTATAATAAATAAATATACTTTCCTTATCAGTTCTAATTTATTTATTTTTATTAAGCTTACATCTGTGGGTATGTTTCAGCACTTGTATCTATCTACCTAGTAATGAAGGTCAATTGCCTTCGGCTTCTGAACCCATCTTTGAGTACTTGCAATATGTGTGTAGATAAAGTAATGTATGCAACTGTACATAATTAGGCATTAAAACACTCGTGTGATCTTATTATGAAATTCGCCTGCGGCTCATTTCATAAAACCACACTCATGTTTTAAGGACCCTTATTACGTAACAGCTTGAAGTTTGAGTTTGAAACTCGCTGCGCTCGTGATTTAAACCCCACTCGTGTTTTAAGGCCCCTCATTATGTATCAGTTGCATAAACTACTATTAGCTTGCTGGTGTCATAGAAAATCATGAACCACTATTATGTCATTGTCCACATTTTAATCTGTGATTGTGATTCTGATTAAGAACTACATTGTCAAGTATTTTGGCCTTGATTTCCTAGGTTAAGATCGGAGATGTCACTCTCACTGGACATGGGACCGGGGGTGGCCGCGCTCCAATCATGGGGGGCGCACGGCGCTGGCTTCGGCAACACGACGGTGGTCGACAAGGTCACACCCGACATGCTGCACATGGTCGACCCTCACTGGTACGCTTACGATGCATTAATGTATTCTACTTCTTAGTGTGTCCTGAAACGCTACAACGTTTGTGGCGGTTATTTTTGCTTCTTTTATCTCTCTTCTTTGGATGCAATTCAGCTTCGCAGGTTTTCCTGATAGCTGCCACTCTTCTATTTGTCATTTTAGAAACAGTTTTTATACTCTATATGTTATGTTTTAGGTATCAGTTTCCGCCAATGAACCCTTTGTGGCACGGGATGCTAGGTTTTGTTATCGGCGTTCTCGGATTCATCTCAATTACTGGCAACGGAATGGTCATCTACATTTTCACAACCACAAAGGTATTTTACTGCTTTGTTTTCGCTGATTGAACATTTGTTTTACTTTCGAATATTTCCATATGTTTAATAACAATGTAATTATGTTTTACAGAATCTAAAAACTCCGTCAAACTTGTTAGTCGTTAACTTGGCATTCTCTGACTTTTTTATGATGGTCTGTATGGCGCCGGCCATGGTTATAAACTGCTATCACGAAACATGGGTGTTCGGTAAGTTTACATTACTTTTTTTAATCATATCTTTAACGTCAATATTTAACAAAACCACCGATTACACTTTTTTTTCTCATTAAAATTTTCTTCGTTTCTCTTGCAATGGTTACACTTTTCTTATTTCAATTAAGTGTACCTATCTTTAAAATCTATCAACATTACCAACAACAAAATATTTCCAGGCCCACTAGCCTGCGAGCTTTACGGTTGTGCTGGATCCCTCTTCGGCTGCGCGTCCATCTGGTCGATGACTATGATTGCTTTCGATCGCTACAACGTCATCGTTCGTGGTATCGCGGCCAAGCCCATGACCAACAACGGTGCCCTCTTGAGAATCGCCTTCATCTGGCTGTTCTCTCTTGCTTGGACTGTGGCGCCTTTCTTCGGATGGAACAGGTGAACTAATAGAGTTCAAGCAATGTTTTTTTTTTCCTTTTCTTTCCCCTATTCTATTTACTTCAAAAAAGGTAATCTGTATAGATCAATGGTTTTCATGGTTTGTTTCCAAATTACATGACGTTTGTAATTTTTTTTTTATTATTTACTAAGGTTTCTTTTATAATAGCCTCGTATAGTAACTTCCTTTTTGGTTTCAGGTACGTGCCAGAGGGCAACATGACCGCCTGCGGTACCGATTATCTGAACAAAGAGTGGCTCAGCCGCAGCTACATCCTGGTCTACTCGGTGTTCGTCTACTTCGCGCCTCTGATCCTCATCGTGTACTCATACTTCTTCATTGTTCAGGTAACAGCATTTGTACAAAACTTGCGTTCAAATTCTCGTTTTTATGGTCTTTCTTGATCTATTTTTCTATTGTTGCAGGCTGTGTCTGCGCACGAGAAAGCCATGAGGGAACAAGCCAAGAAGATGAATGTTGCCTCCCTCAGATCCTCTGAGGCTGCCAACACCAGCACCGAATGCAAACTCGCTAAGGTACAGTTCTTTTACCCTGTCATCACATTGCTATATGGCATGCAAGTGTAATTCTTTTAACGTAGGTATACTAGCCATTCTATCAACCATTCAGTCGGATAATACTGACTCTAAAATAACAAACTCTTTGGCCTCAGGTGGCTCTAATGACCATCTCGCTCTGGTTCATGGCGTGGACGCCCTACCTCGTGATCAACTACGCGGGCATCTTTGAGAACGCCACCATAAGCCCGCTCGCCACCATTTGGGGCTCTCTCTTCGCCAAGGCTAATGCCGTCTACAACCCGATTGTATATGGTATCAGGTAAGTCGTGCAACTGAACATACCTATAGGTGCTGGAGATAGTAAGTTAAAGCGCAAATCCTACACGAGCATTAATTGATCCAATTTTAAATACTTGGTGATGTGTAAACCAGGACTTCTGCATTATACCGCAAATAATTGAAGTAGAAGAGAATCCTAAGAAATAATTACAGGTTTTGCTGGCATGACTGTAGGCCCGAGAATTACTTAACACATGACGGGACATTTCAAATGTTAAGCACTTTTTATGTTTGTATAGCCATCCCCGATACCGCGCGGCGCTCTACAAGCGGTTCCCGTCTCTCTCATGCCAGGCGGCTTCCGATGAGGCCATGTCCGTGGCGTCGGAAGCCACGACCGTCTCGGAGAAGCCAGCTGCCTAAACCTGAGTGACTCCAAATATTCCTCATCAAAGATACCTAACTTCACTTTGGATTCAAAATTCAAAGTTAACGTTGTGTTGTGCTTTAGCAGTGAATGGCATTGCAGAAAAATACAAAAAAAATCAAAGCAAGATGAATGCCATGAAGCTGCCATCTTCCTGAGACTGCTCCTATTTAGCTTGTAACGATGGACTGACGATGACTTGGCAAAGTATTATGGACTGATCATGCAATATAGACGCAAAGTGGTTGGACCACGTTAAACTTTGTTTTTAATTTTTATCCCTTTTCCCAACATAATACCTGTTTTAAGTAGTAATGTGTATACGAAAATAAAAGTTATAATTTTAAATTAAAGTAGATACCATAGTCTTGGAGAGGAAACAGCTTTGTAACACATGTTCCGACCTAGCATGGAAGTCAGGGACTTCAGCACTTTTTTGCAACCATTTCCGATAGTAATATATATATATATATATATATATATATATATATATATATATATATATATATATTTTATTTATTTTTTAAACGGTTGAATAATATTTTGTGGCCTCTTATTAGTATTTTCACTGAGCAAAAATAATTAGGGTTCTTTATTATGACAAAACATTTTCCGGCCATCTTAGACTAATGAAGTCATCTTATATTCACCATAATTTAAGAAAGTCATTAGCAAAAGATGCGGCTGGAACAATCATTAGCTTAACATGAACGATTGACCTAAAATTTACCCTTAAAAGGTCATACTTACGACTTAATAATACCAATTTCTTAAGACCTGAGCACACATTTGATTGCACTACGTTAAAAACCGACCTTAAAACATAGACATAAACAAAAAGGAAGATGAGTGACGTTCATAGCAAACAAAACTGAAATGTGGTCCAGCACCTAACACGTGTAAAATGCTACACACCGCTAAAAATGTATGTGCATTATGGGCAAAAGAGATAGACCTATATAGTTAACACGGGTATGCAAGGGAGACGTCCATATTTTGCGCATTGCACAAAGTGTGACTGAGAGACTGCCACACGACTAATTCAATATAGGTTCCGGATCCTATATTTGATGGCACACAATCGAGCGCCTGGTACCATATTGTATAAATCAATGCCTTAAAACAAGCGTTTTTAAACGTAGCTAATTTCCTTTAAACACTAGTTTTGAAAGCACTGGTCCAAACAAAAACTTACCTAAGCGGTTGTTGTCATCTCTTTACAACATAGTTCCAAAATACCCGGCTATAGGTGTTCGATGAGTATCGCCAGTCATGATCTAAACGTACAGAAATGATGATTCCACGAACAAGCTTCTCACACACATGTCACGTTATTCCCCTAAAGGTCTCAACTTATCAGAATGTACTTGCATATTCAACGGTCAATCGAAAGCAATATGAATAAATTATCAATGAAAATAGTTAATTAGTAATCTAATCTGCCAATGACATGCTATACATATTAATGTGAGTAAATTACGTTTTTGTACGATTTGTTTTGTAACGCTTCTAACCAGGGACCGGAAAACCCCTCTTTAAGGTTAATCCTATCGATTCGGTAACCCAATCAATTCGGTAACCGTATCATAAGGTTACCCAATTATAACGGTAACCTTATTGAAGCGAAAACCATAACCTTTAAGACGGTTAAGCTCAATACCCTATCGCGATAGGGTTATTTTTAAGGGTTTTCATTGGGTTATTTTAACCTTCTTATCATGGGGTTGTTTGGTGTTTTACTTCATTTAAACTAGCTACGCGTATAGATTCCTGACCGTAGTCGCGTTGCTGAAGCATTAAATAAAATAAAAATGAATATAACATAAAAAATAAACAAAAATTAAATAAAAATTAAGTAAAAATTAAGTAAAAATTAAATAAAAAATTTATAAACATTTTATAAAAATTAAATAAAAAATTAATAAAAATTAAATCAAAATTAAATAAAAAAATAAATAAAATTAAATAAAAAATAAATAAAAATTAAACAAAAAATAAATAAAAATTAAATACAAATTAAATAAAAATTAAATAAAAATAAATAAAAATTGAGTCAAAAATAAGAATTCCGAGATCGAATAAAAATTCGGTGGTGGTATTTTACATGGTTTTAGGATTAAATTATATTACATATTTTATATTTATAATAGAATGCGGCGACAGTCATAGTGACAATAATAAAACTTTATTCAAAATATAAATACAACAACAAGCACTAAATCAACTACTATAAAAAAAATTATCGGCCCTAAATGCATGTGATCGTGTAGTCCAAAATGGAGGAACCTCTACGTTGTGTAAAAATAAATACAGTAATAAAACAAATTATGTTACAGAAACGATGTTCCCAAATAACTTATAATTTTAGTTGAATACGTACATTCATAATAAATAAACCAAATGTAACAAACTAACTATAAACACTATTTTGTGGCATTATTTTTGAGTTGTTTATAATAATCTAATTATAAACACATAATTATTTTACATGTTTTTTTAAAGTGGGGCATTCCACTCATACAATAGTATGTTATTCAATCAAATACAAATACTGAAATCCTGCTGGGTTGATTATTTTTTCAATGTTTTCAGTATTTGTATTTGATTGAATAATTATAAACAACTCAAAAATAATGCTACGATTATAAATATGTTAATAAACGTTAAAAAACCGTTTTAGTTGACAAAATTGAATGAATAAATGAAAACAAAATAAACTTGATCCGCGATCCGTATCCGTACCCTTATATAAATCAAATAAAAAAATATATAAAACGATTTTACGCCATAATAATAAATCTACCTTATTTTATTCCATTATTCAACAAAAATTGTAAATAACTTGTCATCTATGTCAATTACAACGTTACACTTTCTTGTCGGTTTACATTTAAGTTGATTTGCAATTTTGCTAAACAAAGAATGTTTATTAAGAACCAGATGGACTCCTCTGATAAGGGTCAGAAGAAATGTAATAGAAGCGCAGCGCCAGATGTGTGGTCTTTTCTTTAAGTACGCATGTTATTTAATTATAACACAAAGGGCAAGGATTAGTAAAAAGGCAGGTTGTGACCATAAATAGTAATTTATGAAAGGGAAGGACTTAGTAGGTACAGATTTAATACAATTGGGATCATTTTCGTCAGATACACATTAAATATTATGTTACTGTTTAAAGTTTTGTCAATAAAAGTGAAAAACAACGAAATACCAAGAATCATGATCCTCTCTTCTTTTCGGCACACATAATATACAAACTATCGCAATCTTAATCCATTAAGTTTACAAAGACAGCATAACAAAATTGTAGGCAATCAATAAGATATTCATAAAAATAATATAAGTAGGTATTTTTTGTTGCCACTACGTCTGTCACCAGTGTCATCACATCTGGTTAATCCTAAAATAATCGAAAACAAAAGACCTATGTGATTTCGGCTCGCTCATATACCTCGCTGCTCAGATAAGCTTTCCGATATGAAAGTAAAAATTAAATATTAAGTTAGGTATTCCCAAGAAAATGATAAGAATATCGAGGTACTAAGATCACCACGATCCGCTATAGCAACTAATAGTTTTTATTTCTACCAAATATGAGACCAAAAGTCAAAAATGATATTCATAACTAATTTTCTACAACTAATGTTATTATTAGTTTTTATATATTTATTAGATGCTTATGTGACTATATTATCGCCGACTCTATACAAATATACTTGATACTTAAAACAATAGATTTTAATTCCTATGCACGAATGCCACGAATACATATCTGTAATTTCTCCAAAGTAGAGTATAGTAGTAGTTATAAATAAAGTATAAATAATATAACCTATATAACGAAATGCAGCGCCACTCCAATTTTACAAATCTCTAAAAAGTACAAATATTGAAAAATAGATGTCATATACTTCAGAAAAAGTGACCAAACCCTCCGGTGTCCGAGGCCAGATTTGAACTGGCGTCTTCAGCTTTCGCGGCTGACGTCCTGACCACTAGACCACCCGGTCACGGCGGAACTTGACAAATTTTCTCATGTATATGCAATCCCTAAATTTGAATCAAAAAATATTGAACAAAATAATTTGATTTGCTTCAAGATTCAAGTACAAATATTGTTAAAAATGAACACACTAAACACCGCCGGCAAAACCTGTTTTCTTTGTACTGCGAGCTTAGTCGACCAACCCCGTGCCCGTCGCCACTACAATAATTTAATAATAATAAGCAGGGCCCGTAATTTTCATGCCGATGACATCAATTTGACGTCACGCTCCATTAGGATGATCCCAAATAGTTTTATTGTAAATTATTAATCATTATCATTTTAATCATGTACAAATGACTTCGAAAGTACTATATTTACACGTGGAATAAATTATACCTACTTGATACGTGAAACGTAACGTAAATAAAACTATTTGATTTGTTTTTATACATACATTTTATTAAATGGTGTTGTTAACAACACATTACAATTCATTAGAAAACAGAATTCCTCTCTAACGTAAAGCACGCCATCCTTCTTGCATTAATTCCCATGCAAAGAAAATCTAAGTCATCTTCGCGTTCATACGTAATGCAATATTCATAAAAAAAAAATTTTTGTAATCATTTTTTTGTTTGTTGTGTCACACATTTGGTTAATTATTCCAACTTCTCTGCTAAAATGAAAATGTATATATGATGGACACATTTTTTCTGATTTTAACAACTAATACAATTAGGAAGTCAGTATTTTTATTTCTCAGTGGCACTTGTAACATTTTTGACAGAACGTTTTTTAATGAGAACGAATAAAAAACCGGCCAAGAGCGTGTCGGGCCACGATCAGTGTAGGGTTCCGTAGTTTTCCGTCCGTCACAGTAAGTGTCCGCTCTTAAGAGTTAAAATAACACCGCCGTGCCATATGATATGAGCGTTCCACGTACAGCGACATCTATCGGCAAATTAAGTAAACTATTGCGCGCGAGCTTAAAGTATGGAAGATGATTTTTATGGGATAATTCTTTATTGCGTGAACCGATTTGCACCGTTTTTACTTTATTTGAAAGCACGTCATTTCATTGTGATTTTGTAGAAATTACAGGTACAATAAACATCTGCTTATACGGTTAAATTCCAAACTTAGTTCAGAAATTATTTTGTAATTTTTTTCAAGAACTATTCAACATATCAAGTTCAAAATAATTTTCCTACAAAGTTTTTATAAAGTTCTACTTTTGATATTTTTTTCATATTTTTGAAACTTATGGTTCAAAAGTTAGAGGGGGGGGGGGGCATATTTTTTTTTACTTCTGGAGCAATTATTTCCGAAACTATTTACATTATCAAAAAATTATTTTAGTAAACCCCTATTCATTTTTAAATACCTATCTAACAATATATCACACCTTAGGGTTGAAATGAAAAAAAAAAAATCACTCCCCACTTTACGTATAGGGGAGGTACTCGTACCCTAAGAAAAAAATTTTTTCCACTTTTTATTTCACTACTTTGTCGACGTGATTGATATACATATTAGTACCAAATTTCAGCTTTCTAGTGCTAACGGTCACTGAGATTATCCGCGGACGGACGGACGGACGGGCAGACATGGCGAAACTATAAGGGTATAAGGGTAGTTGACTATGGAACCCTAAAACAGGTTACATTTAAAAAGGTTTTATTACATATTGATTTACAAACAGTCAAGGAAATTGATTTGTGTAACATTACGTACTTTGTCATAGTGACAATCAACATCTAGACGCTAGAGATTTCATATTATTGTCGCTGTGATAAGGTTCTAAATGGTATGTAAATCAAAGTCCTGGGTCGTACCTACACAAATAACCAGATACTTAATGATATTATTTACAAACGAGGTTTTGTACGAGGTGTAAGTGCCACTGAGAAATAAAAATACTGATTTCCTAATTGTATTAGTTGTTAAAATCAGAAAAAATGTGTCCATCAATTATACATTTTCTTTTTAGCAGAGAATCTGGAATAATTAACCAAATGTGTGACACAACAAACAAAAATACGATTACAAAACAAAATGATTTTTATGAATATTGCATTACGTATGAACGCGAAGATGACTTAGATTTTCTTTGCATGGGAATTAATGGAAGAAGGATGGCGTGCTTTACGTTAGAGGGGAATTCTGTTTTCTACGTAA
Organism: Pammene aurita; assembly: GCA_947086415.1. Lineage (NCBI taxonomy): Eukaryota > Metazoa > Arthropoda > Insecta > Lepidoptera > Tortricidae > Pammene > Pammene aurita. Next base: position 36,471,096 of record OX352290.1, on the reverse strand, counting down.
CAATTGTAATGTGTTGTTAACAATACCATTGAATAAAATGTATGTATAAAAACAAATCAAATAGTTTTATTTACGTTTCACGTATCAAGTAGGTATTATTTATTCCATGTGTAAATAGAGTACTTTTGAAGTCATTTGTACATGATTAAAATGATTGACGACTAATGATTAATAATTTACTATAAAACTATATGGGATCATCCTATATGGAGCGTGACGTCAAATTGATGTCATCGGCATGAAAATTACGGGCCCTGATAATAAGCCTAATTCGAGTATAAGTAAAGCTTACATTCGTTTGAGCTGGCTCAATACCCCCATGATGCGGTAACCGAATCGATAAGGTTACCTCACCATAAGGTTACCGTTATAACAGGGTTTTTAAAACCACCGTTAAAATAACCCTATGAAATACCCGGGTTATGGTAACCGGTTCCGGTCCTTGCTTCTAACACATGTGTACGTTGTAAGGTAGTTGTAACCATATATTTAGTAGGTACCTATTGGATTCCTATATAGTACACATGTGCGTGGGATCTTAAATTTGCAGAATGATACCTTTGAGCCTTAGACCTACATAAATGCTTGAGGACCTTATGAAAATCCTCTTTATGAGTAATAAACTACGAATGTAATAAACTATGTCTTTATAACGTAATTGTAAAACCAAAAGCGTATCTGGAATCAAATAGTACAACTATCAAGTAACAATGGGCTAGCAAACATTACGCCCACAACGAACCCACTGTCCGTCATAGCAGTTAGATACTGCTCACTAAAAGTAACTGTACTTCAATTCAACTTCGGGAAATGACCTAAATATCGTTATTTTTTTGGATTTTGATCCTGTTAGTATTTGTAGATATTGCAAAATAAATCAATGACACTGTGATTATAGAAAAGACTCAATAACTATCATGGTGTTATACTTATTTAAGGAGACATATATCAGTTGCATTTAGCATTGCTAAAGAAAAATATATTAGCGTTTTTTTAGCTGCTTACTAGTTTATGTAGTAGGTACTTACCATGTCCAGTAGGCCTATGATGGCAGATTTTATCAGCGGATAAGTTGATATAAACCTGATAAAATGACAGTTGCCGCCATTGTTTGTCATTTTATCAGGTTTATATCAACTTGTCCGCTGATAAAATCTGCCATCATAGGCCTGCTGCAATCAGCTATAATTTGACTGATTTATTGATATTGATTGTTATCAGAATATGTTAACTTTTCTGACCCCGCGCCGCGACGCAAATGTACTATTTTAAACGACTGATAACCAACTAGCTGCTAAACAGTGGGTTATCTACGCTAATGGATGGAGGTGATTCACACGGATCAGAGAGTGTCTGGAAAACTACGCCTGATATGAAAATTGTTTATATTATACTCTTACAAGACGCGTTATCCAAAATATCCGCAATGTTTAGAAATCAAAGAAAAAATTTAATACCAGTAGGTATTGCCTGCCTGCTTAGGTTAGCTTAGTCCAGGAGTACGGGAACGCCTTTTTAACCTATAAAAATGAGATATCTGACAAGTCCGATTTTATTTTGTGACCTGTCAGAATACGTTAAGTACTAACAATTGTTATAACTAAACCGCGATTAGAATGGGATTGAGATAGCTGTCAATCCAAATTAATTTTGACGTAAGTGTATGGCAAATCTGTCAAGTCTAATCCCATTCTCATCGCGGCTACATAATAGCAGTGCGCTAGGTATAATGCATGTATTTATTTGCTACGCAAAGAAAAGTTTGTGCAATTGTTATTTTTCGCTATCAGGCAATCGCTTTTTTATTATTGCAACATAACTTCACATTTTATAACGGTTTTGTCAAGAGCATATGTCGCCTTAGCCATATCATTTGTCTAGAATTCAAGGTCACTTATATTTTTACAAATTATTTTCGATTATGCTCACATAATCTATTGACCGAACTGTTATAAAATTACAGATGATCTTTAAATAGTTGAATGCTGAAGAAAGAAAATATATCTTGCATAATCTTGTCTTCATGTTATTAACAAATATTTATTTTATACGTAGCGCAACGTCTAAAATGGTAAGAAAATATTTTTTAATACAATTGCTAAAAAGTTTACTTTATGTAGCTGCAAATCGTGCGTAAAGTTTGATTTTATGCACTAGTGCTAAAAAGTAATCTGATCTGCAAATCGTGCGTAAAGTTTGATTTTACGCACGATTTGCAGATATATTGCATTTTAAATTGACCAATCAGAACACTTCACTATATTAAATCCACCAATCACAACACATATCGGAGGTAATCGGAACGCTAGATACTTTTTTGGCGCGTATACTGTGTAAATAATTTAAGTCCTTAAAAAAACATTGTATTTAATATCAACCAATCAGAATACAGCAATGTTAAAATCGACCAATCAGGAAACGCAATTTATTTATCAAAACATGAGGTGTTTTTTAGTTCCTACTTCACAATCATTAAAAAAGATTTAATTTTTTGGGAAACGCTTTAAAGTGTGTTTAAACTGTTAAAACAGCTATTAGACATGGCAATTTGTAGGGCCCAACCTGTTGTGTTGGGAGGTGTAATAGGAGGTTGGGCCCGTAGGGAGCTGAAGGAGGGTGTGGGAGAGGCAGGGTACACAACAGGTTGGGCCCTACAAATTGCCATGTCTAATAGCTGTTTTAAAGAGCTAATTATACCGTCGTCTGTGGCATTTATTCGCGGTATTGATATTTTGTATCTATGTCAAAGAAGTTAAAAAAATTAAAAGACCGTCAAGTTATACCATAATTTCACCTTAGTTTAATTATTGTGCGTAAATAAGAAGTATTTTTATGATATTTTCTCGCAATCGAAGTGAAACATTGTATGCATTACTCTGGTCTAAAAGCCATATTACCACTCGAACAATTTTCGCTCACTTCGGTCGGGAAAATAACCACCTGGTTGGTGGTAATATGGCCTACTTTAGACCCTTGTCAAACAATCCTACTATTATTTCATTGTAGTTTTTTCGCAATTGTATTAAAAAACGTTGTTCGACACACGTGCAGAAGTGTCATTTTCACTCGTCCCGAGTCTTGACCCTCGCCTATCGGCTCGGGCCAAGTAACCTCGGTACTCGTGCAAAATGACATACTTCTCGCACTTGTATCGAAAACTACTATTTCACTTTAAGTAATCAGATTATATTCTTCAACTAAAAAAGAAAATCGCACTTGTGAATTATTGAGACTCAAAACTGTTCGCTTACTGTAGTTGCCTAGGGCAAGATATCAACTCCAACAACTTGCAGGCAACGAGTAAGTCTGCAACTGAGTTAGTGTAACATAGTAGAGCGACAGGGCTGGTATCCCAGAATCGCGAGTTCAAACCCCATGTCCCACATATCCGCCACATGTCCTTGATACTAGCTGTGTAGTACACTTTTTTCCTACTATTATTTTACTATTCTATTCTTTGAAGTCTAGATTTGAAGAAAATAGTACTAGGAAATAGTAATTTTCACTGCTTAAACGTACAAAGGACAATCAACAAAGCTGAATAGACACCCTCATAAATCGCAGAATATCGTCCAGTAGCTTACTCCAATTTACGGCAAAGTTACAATCGCGCGCGCCGTTATAAATATCTTGTGCGTAAGCGCAGAGGCTGGTAACCATGATTTACTGCGCCAATAAAAGCCTCGGGGTCCTGGTGCGAAGATCTGCATAATAAATGAGCCATTGTGATATGAAGACTCCATTTTGTTCGATAGCGATGATTGTCTTGGAGCATTATGTTTATGAATCTCATTATACCCAATCTTCCATTGTTGACAAAGACTGCCGCAAGGATGATCAGAATGAACGATGTATTGCTAATTGTCAATCGTGTTCACGTTGCGTTTGCGCTTGAAAACCCTGTTTATTTTTTGAGTTCCGAATGGAACAAAAATAATAGGCATACTTAGGTACAGTCAAGTGTAAAAATATGGGTGTATTACTCATCTTACTCAAAAATATGTCCCAGTATCTTTATTCCGTTGTAATAAGTGCGTAGTACCATATTTATAAGACGATTTTTCGGTACGTATTTTTGCACTTGACTGTACTATCGGGTTCAGAATTGCATGGCCAATTTATGAATGAATTCATTGATAAATTGACCATGCAATTTTGAACCCGATGGTACATAAATAATTGTTCTTGCATAAAGAAAATACTATTGTGTTCAATAGCAGCTTTTGTTCGGGTGCATGCAAAAGTGTGACTGATCTGAACTCCTTCCTTATCAGCATAGCCTACATTTTCTCAATAGCACCCGCAAAAGCAATAAACTTCCTATTACACTTCTACATCAGGCGTTCCGGATCTTGTCAGCTTGCAAATGGCTCCGGAATCAAGATAGGACCGATCTTGTCAGCTCACAAATGGCCCTAGAATCAAGATGGGTTACTGGGCCTGACCGCAAGGGAACCTATTGTCCCTGCAAATCACAGACCACTACTCACGCCTCAATTAAGGCCACGGTGGCAGTTATTGAGGAAGCGAGATAATATAGTGCTGCGGCTCGTATTTCACTCAATTGTGAGGATAGAAATACAACCCTATTTCAGGGAATTATATGTTAATTTTGTAGCATTTAATAGGGTAATAGGAGCATGAATGAATCGCAATTATCGAGCGTAAAATACGACGTCCGCAACCTTTATTGCTTGCTGAAGGTAGGAATGTCTATTGAGCTATTGTATACAGTCGTTTCATATGCTTACTAATCAACAAAACGTGCGTTAATTTTGAGATTCATCTGTACTTCAAATAAAGGCTCTTTTGTAATGACAAAAATATATAGAATATAAAATAAGTCACACAGATGTTTTTAGGGTTCCGTAGTCAACTAGGAACCCTTATAGTTTCGCCATGTCTGCCCGTCCGTCCGCGGATAATCTCAGTGACCGTTAGCACTAGAAAGCTGAAATTTGGTACTAATATGCATATCAATCACGCCGACAAAGTGGTAAAAAATGTTTTATTAGGGTACCTCCCCTATACGTAAAGTGGGGAGTGATTTTTTTTTCATTTCAACCCTAACGTGTATTGTTGGATAGGTATTCAAAAATTAATATGGGTTTACTAAAATAATTTTTTGATAATGTAAATATTTTCGGAAATAATCGCTCCAGAAGTAAAAAAAAATGTGTCCCCCCCCTCTAACTTTTGAACCATATGTTTTAAAAATATGAAAAAAATCTCAAAAGTAGAACTTTATAAAAACTTTCTAGCAAAATTATTTTGAACTTGATAGGTTGAATAGTTTTTGATAAAAAATTACAAAATAATTTCTGAACTAAGTTTGTAATTTAACCGTATAAGCAGGTGTTTATTGTACCTGTAATTTCTACAAAATCACAATGAAATGACGTGCTTTCAAATAAAGTAAAAACGGTGAAAATCGGTTCACGCAATAAAAAATTATCCCATAAAAATCATCTTCCATACTTTAAGCTCGCGTGCAATAGTTTACTTAATTTGCCGATAGATGTGTACGTGGAACGCGCATATCATATCCTACATGGCGGTGTTATTTTAACTCTTAAGTGGGGACACTTACTGTGACGGACGGAAAACTACGGAACCCTACACTGAGCGTGGCCCGACACGCTCTTGGCCGGTTTTTTATCTTGATCAGACTTATCTTGTTCATATGTAATGCTAACGATTGAACTTTAATTTATTTTATACTAGTAAACTACACTTAGGTATTGTATTCTTGTTCTACGTAGGTGCCAGCCCAACAAATCCACATCTTTACTTGATTTGAAATATTTTTGGTCAACGCATATACATATATTTATATCTATGTAGTATTTTATATGATTTATCTCACCATGTCACAAATATGTAATAGGGATTAATTTTGTATTAAGCAGAACGTCTGCTAACGATACCACAATGTTTTGTCTATTTTTCCATTATTTCTAAACATTATATAATAGGAATGTAACGAATATTCGTATTCCCATTCGCGAATATCCGTATAGTTTTGTATTGGGTGCATTTTATCTAAGAAACAATATTGAAAAGGAAATTACAATCCTATCAAACGTCTTTTAATTATCTTCATGTAAGATATATGAGCGGCAAATATTCGTTCGGCAAATGTTCAAAAAAACAATATTGATAGAGAATATCATAGGCATCTGATATCTGCCGAGTGCACGGTCACCGAAGTCCTAGATCTGTCAGGTTAGCGGTGCGCTCTATTTATACCGGCGGCGCCGGCGCAGGTACAATTCCAAGCGCTTGCCGCGGATGGGTGAGTTGAAGGTTCAGGGGAGCCAGTGTAAACCTTCCTCTAACGACATGTTCTTGACTAAGGATTTATAGACCTCGTTACATTGTTTTGACTGCGGACTGGAATCTTGCGCTTGCGCAGCTTATGGAAACACATGGCCAGGATGCGGTTTATCTCCGCGCCATGTGACGTGTTACGACACTGTTCACCGTTTACAGGCGAGATGGCTTCCGTGGAAAAAGCAGGAAATAAAACCGTTTGACAAGAGATAACTTTATATCAATACTACATTTTTTTGTATGTCAGGATTGGAGTAGGGTATATACCCTACAGTAAGCCACCAGGCCACAGTAAACCAGGTAAGGTTGACCTGAGAATGTCAACATAGTCCGAGTGCTTGTCACTATTCCACGTAATTTTACAACTTAGGCAAGTCATCTATACATATAATAAAGCTGAAGAGGGTCGAAAGTCTGTACATGGAAGATAATCGAAAAAAAGTTGGCTGGGGATACTTAGAATCGATAACAGAACACGTTCCAACAATTTTTAGAATTTTTGTCTGTTTATTTGACCGCGCATCACGTGAAAACGGCAGAACGGATTTTGATGAAATTTTGTATAGATATAGTTTGAGTCCTGGTAAAGGATAATATATAGTTTTAATCCCGAAAATCAACCCTGGTGGGGGTGAAAATGGGGTTGAAAGTTTGTATGGAGAATTTTTAACCGCTGAAACGATTTAGATAGAAATGAGTATGGAGATAATTTGAGTCTCGAGAAACGTCAAAGGATAGTTTTCAAACCCGTGTGGGGGTGAAAAGGGGGTTGGAAGGTGGTATGAGGCATTTTTTACCGCTGAACTGATTTAGATGAAAATTGGTATAGAGATAGTATGGGTCTCGAGAAATGACAAAGGATAGTTTCTTTTTCAAATCCCCCCATCTTACTTTCGAACCGTAGGTCCAAAAAATTGAAAAAAAGAAAGGAAGTGACGCCTGTTACCCGTCGATGCTTTAAATTTACCTTTACCCGCTCTTAAGAAATATTTGAAAATGTAATGAATATCAAAGGGTTATTGCAGGTTCGAGTATTATATATGAGTCTAATATGACGTACAAAGATGCATGGCCCAAACCAAAAAACTACTACAAAATCATCTAACATTTAAAGGACACCGTTTAGGTAGGAAATAGTAGTTTATGTAACTGTTACGTAATAAGGGTCCTTAAAACATGAGTGTGGTTTTCATAATAAGATCACACGAGTGTTTTAAGGCCTAATTACGTACAGTTGCATACACTGATTTATCTACACTCATATTATTTATCCTAAATGCATTATTCGGAAACCATAGAATGGCCGCCATTGCACCGCCATGACAACTCGGTCGCGCGGGCGCGTATCGGCGGCGGGAGCGTGCAGGTGTACATTATGTTATCAAAACTCATAACACATCAATATTTGGGCATGTAAAGTTAAAATTACGTTACTGATACAGATAAAAAGCTTATCATAGTAAAATCGGTTGTGGTAATGCTAGCATTGCCTACCGTTTTCGAACACGTTTTAGAGAACTTACAATGTGAGTGTAGATAAACATATCAAACGTTTTGTGAAGCAGTCAGATTAGGATTTATTTTTCTTTATAATTAAACAATAGGTACATTATCTGTCTCTCAAGCAACAGCTTGAAACATTGATATGTCTTCTTGAAGAACTACGCCTTATTTTGTATCTTTAAGATCTAATAATGTATTACTGTTTTGAAAAAAATAAGTCCCGTCGAATTTCTTTTCGGTCATAATCATAATACTTCTTGGGCCAGAGGTGTAGGGTTAAAACCGGTGGTAGTTTTGGAACGAAGTTCCTTATCGGACGGTTCGCGGATCCGGCCTAGGCGAAAAAAAGTCACGTGACAGTCACGAAAAAGCGTCACGTCATGAAAACGCGACACCCATACGATTGAGAAACATGTAAAATGGAATGGAATAAAAAATATATAAAATAGAATAAAGTGAAGTGAAGTGTAGTGAAATTGAGAAGTGACAAAGTGATAAAAGTGAAAAAAGTCGAGAACCTTAAAAGTCGAGAATTTTAAAAATGTCGAAAATGTCAAAAATGTCAAAATTTTCAAAATTTCCAAAATTTCCGAAATTTCCAAAATTTCCAAGATTTCCAAAATTTCCAAAATTTCCAAAATATCCAAAATTTTCAAAATTTCCAAATCATCAAAAATTTCCAAAATTTCTAAAATTTAAAAAAAATGCAAAAAAATTAAAACCAGAAAATTTACGAAAAAGTCAAAATGAAATAAAATTAAATAACATAACTTCGTTCCAATCGCACTCGATTCACATATTTTCCACGACACTCACGTATTTTATTTTTCTCTGACGTTCATTATTGCATTGTAATGTGCTTACATTGACGAATAAATATCTTGATCTACACCAATATCATAAATCCTCTATTCCGCGTTCAGAACCGTATGTAATTAATTACCAACATTATTGCAACCAGTAACGTAACATCAGTGTATTATCTGTGACAGTGTGGTAAAAACGTATGAAAATTCATTACCTACGGTAACGTAATGAAAATTCGCCCCCCCGACCGCCGGCGCAGTAATGTTGGTCATGGCGGTGTAATGGCGGTCATTCTAATGGTTTCAATGGATTTTTAATATGTGTGTAGGCAAAGCAGTGTATGCTTCTGTACATAATTAGGCCTTATTACGTAACAGTTATATCGCCATGTCCGTCCGTCTGTCCGCGGTCTAGCTCAGTTACCGTTCGCACTAGAAAGCTGAAATTTGGTGAGGCCTGATAAGAACTTTCAATAAAAACTATATTGAATGAAATCGGTCCAGCCGTTTTTTAAATTATTAGTCAAAAACGCATAGTGAAAGGAAGTGCCGAATAGTAAAATGACGTAAGCGCCGCCAAATAAACGACCTTTTGAACGGATGTTTTGTAACAGGGCAGCATCTACGAAACTCTACATGGAGCATCGCCCGACATGCTCTTGGCCGGTTTTTTTTGCATTGTTATCCCGGAAATCACCCCTTAAGGATTACTAATTCCAATTCCAGAAAATTCCCAGCCAGGTTATACGTAGCCTATAAAAATTCAACGTCTAAAAGAGGGGAGGGGGGTAGCCACTACACTCGATTGAGTTAAATTTGCATGGGTCATGGAACTCCCTCCTCCAAGTGCACCTCAAATAGAAAAAAAACATTTCTGCATTTGTGACCCCCCCCCCCCCCCCAATTTCAACCGCGCCTGTTCTTACCTTTCATGCTTTGACTGATTTGACGGGAGGATCGATTTGGATGATATTTGCAGTAGACATAAACGTATAAAAACAAAAGTGGTCCTGTATCGTCCGATATACACCTACTATACTCTCTATGTCGTTTAAATCATGCCAAAAAAAATTAATAAAAAAAAGGATTCATTTATGAGTGTAGTTTCATTTAGTGGTAATTGTAAAATATTTTATTAGGACTACTGTCCTCTAGCGTATCCATCTGTCAACTTTACTTCAAGTTCCGCCTCCAGGGTAGCGGGAGAGAAATTAGGGGTGAATTAGCCGCTTACTGACACAGACCGAATTCCACGCGGGCGGAGCCGCGGGCACAGCTAGTTCGAAATAAGGCTAAACTATTGGGTATTAGCGTGTCGCGACTATAGGACGCTTACCTTGATTGATTCAATAGAGACCCAGCATTGCAGGACAGCATCTAACTTAGCAAAATGGAACCCAGTGGCGTAACTACGCCGTGGTAAATTCATAGTATGGGTCCCTTTTACAGAACATGTTAGAATCCTCCTTTAGTCTTGTCCCCTCCGGCCGGGCGCCCCTTAGGCCAAGGGCCCGTGGCATTTTGCAAGGCTCTGCCACCCTATAGTTACGCCACTGATGGAACCCTTACTCAGCATGCTTTCGTTTGCATAATTTTAGCAGGCTTTCGTTTGCTGAAAGTATATCGACTCTTTATACAATGAGTTTCTCAACAGTTTTACTAGGCTAAATGTTGTAACTCTGAGCGACAGATCCATGATTCCACATTTATTTACCACTCAATGTGGTACTTCGCAGTTCATAATTCTCGCCTATTTATTGACCACGACTTGAATCACAAGTGTATACAAAAATGGCACAAGATGTAAGCGGAAGCGGACTTGCTAATTATTAGAAATCATGATCACAAAGATGGTTAAAGTTTAGCTCCGGAAAATACAGAAGTACATATGTATTCTATAAGTAGCTTTTTACTAGATGCTAGTAATTTCTCTTTAAAGTTTTTGTCCAAGAGTTTTAACCACCATAATTCACATTGCTCTATAAAAGTAGTTGTAACTAGATTTCCATGTCGGTAGCTTAATGAAGGCTCAAAGCTTGCCACGTAACACAATATAAAAAAAAAACTAGAAGTAGCAAGCACCCTTAACAGAATGAATCTATGCGTGTTTGCTTGATACGTATTTTAAAACAGTGAAATCACCATTTACTCGGCCAACATTTTCAACCGACTTCAAGATTTCGAAGGAGGAGGTTCTCAATTCGTCGGGATATTTGCTTTTGCAATTTTTTTTAAATATGTCCACCGATAAGTCGAAGACGGCTAGACCGATTTGGAAAATATTTTTTTCCAAAATTAGGTCAGGATCTGATGATGGAGAAATCGAGGGAACTCTTCAACTACTATAGGCACACTAATAATGAATTGAGTATTTTTTACAGTAGCTCGGGCATTTTTGCAAAGTGAAGTCGGTTCTTTTTTGTTTAAAATTACATATATCTTTGGATGAATGATTGAAATTACGTCGGCGTAATAGACCTTTTACTATCTCAGCGATCAATATCTGACAGTCTCAACGCTCATCATTTGGATATTTGATCCTTGGGCAACTAAATTTCACACGGAGTAGTTACGAGCAGCTATTGCTTCTAGCTTAATGTATAGTTATTCTGTGACGCGTTACTTCGTCGATTGTACATTTTCCTATTACTTAATTTACTTTATTGAGATTAGCTGGATTTATACAAACAAATATAATGGCAACAGTCTTTTAAACATAGTAGGTATATTTTATTTTCACAGCGTAGATAAACGATCATAAAGAAAAACATCACCTTATGTACCTAGTACACAGATAGTCTGGTTGACCAGACAAACCCTATTTACGAATATACTCAGTAGCTCAGTACTCACTACAAATTGTATCATAGTTTTTTTTTTTTCTATATACACGGTGCTCGCGAGGAAACCGCATAATTTTAACAGCGTTATCCCGACCTTATTTAGAGACTAAAATGTCAAATAAACTTTTCTGAAATTCATCTTGTTTCGGAGTTATAACCAATTAAAAATCTAAAATATTTTCTCAGGACTGAACGCTTTCTTAACGGCAATTTTACCACTATGGAACTCATTATAGGCATCCCTTGTTGGTTGACAGACATCAAAGTGACAGGAAACACTTTGCTTTAACTTTGATTTTAAGAAAAAAAAAATTAGTTTTATTTGTTTTTAGGCATAGTTTTGTCATTAACATTTATTTTTAATTTAAGAATACGTTCAGAAAACAAGAAAAAAAAAAAAAAAAAAATTTTTTTTTTGGCGGAATTGTTCAAAAGTCATGATATTTTTTACTTCTTTTGGCCTCAGGAGTACGCTGTCAAAATTATGCGGTTTCCTCGCGAGCACCTTGTATAGAACATCGAATTGAGGCTGAGGGTCACTTCAACAGCTTAGCATCATCCGCGATCGAGCGTCGCCTGTACTCCTGCCTTGTACCAAGTAAGGAACGCATGACGACCTTGCTCGCGTGAAATATGACGCGTGCGCCAGTCACCGTTACGGTTAACGGAATTAAAAGTGCTCTAATTATCTAGTCGGGTTCCTATAGAAAGTTGTGAAGTCTCACTGGCCTGAAATAATGCGTTTCGACATACCTTTCGGTGCCAAACCGTCGGCAACTAACCGGCCCCATATTGTTACTAATCTAACCTGAAATAAGATTCTTAAATTTTCTCAATATTTCATAGTCTCAATATTTTAAATATAGGGCGTCCTTTCTGAATTCCATTTTCAGAAATTGAACAATGTTCTAATAAGTATTTCATAAAATGAAATAGGTATTAGAAGCCAATTATTATGTATCTTGTCAACAAACGACATTGAAAACCACGACAACCATAACTCGGCTATCATAATAGCACCATTAGGGCCATTCGGCCTGATTATTAATAATAGATCAATAATAATCAACTACTTCATTTGCCTTTATAATTCTCCATTCGTATTCAGGCCATGCTTATTAGTATCTCGGATCGAGTATCTTATGGTTCTGGGTAGTACGATTATATCTTATGCCGTTTTCAATTAATATGTGGATAATATTGAGGCTTGTTGGTCTTTGTTATCTATGAAAAGTTAATGGTAAAACAAGCCTTGTCAATGAAAATAAAAAATATATAGTCACTACTGCACCGCGTGTAAAGCTCAAGATTGATGATTTCATATTTTTGCGGGCATTTGTGTAGTAAGGTAATGCATAGGGCATATGTATTAGGCAAGGTTCGTTTTAAGGTATCAATGGACCCGATTCGTCACTTGAATTATGATTTATGTCTTTCTGTTCACCGAAGTAAATTATTTGAATGAATTAATGTGTGTTAATATTTATCGTTCCGATTCCGTCGAAAACATTTTATATCTAATCTATTTGACGCTTGTAAATTGGTAGCTATGTAAGTACTTAGTGAACTTTGACTTGCTTCGACGGGGCACTACCGTACGGCCACCACGTCTCGCAAGTGACCTAGCGTTGTATATTGATATTGATAGAGCCTATTTAGCCTGGTGATTGAGAAGTAAGTTAAAAATAAAATGTACATACATAAGAGCGGAAAAAACGCTCAAGCGCCTAAAAATGCTAAATTACCCAAATGAATGCAGGCAGTTAAAGACATCAGTTAATAACCCATCAATAACCATCGGTTACGTAAAAACCGGTAGTTTTAACCACAGCGTAATGGTACTTAAAGGTAACCGCTATCGGTTATTTATAAATAGGAATCTTAAGCTGAGGAATATTATAACGTAATAAATGTTTCATTGAACTAATTTTGGTATTCTATAATATGCCGAATTGCCGATATAGGAAAGTAATGAAACAAATGGGCTCAAATGTCACATTATACTTACAAATACTCAATTAGGCCCGTGAAATTAGATACTAAATTTACAATGCGTGATGTAGTTGCGATTATGTTGTTAGGGATGCTTAGGGCAGTATTTGATGATATTTTGCTACAACAAGTGTCTTGAGATTTGAGATAGCCGAGAAATTTGTGATATTTCCTATATAAAATCAAAAACTGTTCATTTCTTGATAAAGGTTGCTATTGAAGATTTTAAGAGCATTTAATTATCCACCATTCAAGTCCACAATCAAATCTCTATCTTTTATAGCTTCTGAGATAGGGCCACTTTATTCATTGATAAAATAAAATAAAATACTTTATAGTTTATTAAGGTTTACGTTGGTTCCTCGAAACGGTTGCAGGTATTTGAACTAAATTGAATATTTCTAATCAGAATTGTTGTAAATTATATACCGACAATCACTAAATACAAATAAACTGGTACTGGTAATTTCAAAAGAATGAACCCGATATCATTCGATTTGTGTGTACTATTTCCATAACTCCACCTATTTATCTAGTTCAATATACTTCACGTAAGAGACTCACATTTTACATTTATTTCGAAATTCGGATTCGCATTGTGTTTCATAAGTCACCTTTGTTTATGAAAGAATGGAAAAACTATTTCATGAAATAGGGTCATAGGCCAAGCAAATAAGATCTATAAAAAACCGGCCAAGTGCGTGTCGGACCACGCATAGGAGGGTTCCGTACCTTCAATGGAATAAGAACCAAACTAATACCAAAAGGTCGTATCTGATGTCTATGGAAGAAGTTTTTTGGAGATAACTCAAAAATGACTGAACCGATAATGTTCAAAACAATTTTCGTAGAAAGTATATGATAAGGCGCATCTCTTCAAATTTTTTGAACTTACGGTTCAAAAGTTACGGGCGGGGGGGCCTACACACAACTTTTCTGACTTTCGAAGCGATTATTTCAGAAAATATTCACTTAATCACAAAATAGTCAAAGAAACCTCAATGTTATTTTGAAAGACCTATCGATTGATGTGTCACATGTCGATATTTGGTTAATTTTTTTTTAATTTAGTTACCTGTACCCCCCTAAAAATATATATTTTTTTCAAATTTAACTACATAACTAAGTAGCTGCATACAAAATACACCTTATGTGTATTAAGCTAAGCTCAGGAATATACCCTTGAAATTACCGAAAATAAAATAAAACACGGTGTATAAATAGTTTTCTGATTGGGTACGTTTTAGAAATTTGCAATTGAATGTTTTTAGTTGTAACGATGCATTAAATGTACGCCTCACACCTCATATTTTATGGAAAATATGCAACTCAGAAGGATTTAGAAAAAACTGATTTTGAATTCATGCCAAATTTAGTCTTTCAAAATGACTCTACTTGAAAATTGAGATGTCGATATAACGTGAAATTGTTTTCTCTACAACTTTTATTCTATAGGTTTTTCAACAGGACATCTGTTTCAAAATTATGTGGTATGGAAGTCAAAATACGAGTTTTTCAATTAAATGAGACATTTTCCCGGTTTATAACTTTTGATTTCGGCTGTACCGCTGAACCGAATTAGAAGTTAAGTTACTCACTCGACGCAGAATTTAACCCTCTTTAATATTGATATACATGACATTTTCCGTCGGACGTACTGTTTTCGAGGTACAAGCAAAAACCTGACAAAGAGCAAAAATTTCGCTAAAAAGTTATGCACACCTCTTGGGATTGGGCAAACCCGGATTACATGCATTTAGGACCACATGAACGTATTAAAGCGATTTCCAGCCTGCTGAGAATTAATTCTTCGAAAAAATCTAATTTTCTTGGCCTATCATTTGAGTCTCTAGTATTAAAATTTTGTATTTGCAGTTTTTTTGGAGTTCGCGCGTGTAACCGTATTACGTTAACATATTTAAGGTAGACAATTGAATTTAGACTCAAATTGTTGCAAATTAAAAGGCCTTCAAAATTATAATTTGTAAAATACAAAGGAAAAAAAATCTGTAGTGTTTTAATGTATTGCTCAGCGCCAGCACAAGTAACTAGTTGTAGCAAATAAAGATGCAAATAGCCTTAACTAGTCCCAACAGCATATCAAAAATCCAGAACTACATCACGCTTTGTTATTTTAGCAGGTTCGATTGTTTAATTTCACGGGCCTAAATAGTGAACACTCAAGAATGAGTAGAAAGTTGTAAGTTAGTATCTGGGGCTTTCAGGGATCATCCACTTATTACGCCACGCGTCATAAGGGAGAGGGAGGGGGTCAGCAAACGTGACAACAGTTGTGACAAGGAGTAGGGAGAGGTCAAAAATCATGTAATACATATACAGGGTGATTCATGAGACGTGAGCAGGCTTAACACTACGGATTCAGTTAATAACAAGCTATTGTTTGATATCAGTATTAGTGTGATAAGCCCAAAAAAAATAATTTAAAGTAAAAATAAAAAGTTCAAAATTATTTACGACACGCATGGTCACTCTACAGTTAGAATACTCCGTCGAGTACTGATATTCTCTTGTTTTTCTGTGATATGTGTCAAATTGATGTCTGGTTACTTTGGAAACATCGTATCTCACTTAATTTGACAATTATTTTTTTCATAATCAAAGTGCTGTCATGATTGTTAAAGAGGTTTTATCTTTATTGATTTGTTTATGTAGGATGACCATGATTACAGAAAATAATATTTCTACCAAACAAAATAGGTTTAAAAAATTGAAAGGCGTTATTGTTTCACTTAAACATGATGGCGGCCGATTAATTATCGTTAACTAAGTGTGTAGGGTTGTTCCTGCTCACGTCTCATGAATCATCCTGTATATGAATAATTTGGGGAAGACTCCTTATAGAACTTACCTACTGATACTTATTTATAATGAATTCCAAGGATTATCTCGTAATAATCAAAATGCACAACAGATAGATATTCTGTTATGTTTCTTTAGTCAGTTAATTACTCCATAGGTATTGACATGAAGTTACACAATGTAATTTCAGCAATTAATGACTATTGACTGAGCCTCGGTTACGTCAAACCGGGCACGGCTATAGAGGCACTGAGTGTATTAACGGAATATACAATACCAATTCGATATCAACATCTGTAAGTTAAGCATATGTAAACGAGTCGAGCGATCTAAGCGCTGTATGATCACTTACCTCATCGAGGAGCAGTTTAAAACCTTATTCATCGAAAATTAAAAGCTTTATAGCATCACTTCAGCTATCAAATGAGGTAGGTTTCATCCTGCTACCCAGTGAGGTAAAAACATCCCAAAAATTGCACCACTAAAAGCTAAAGCAATCATATGCGAGCTCAAAGTATTAAGTTCATAACTTGGTATAATATTTTCGTTTCTGTATGAGCCCCTGAGGGTCCATAGCCGCAATTACGATAACCGCAGTAACGGTAAGTAACTAAGGTTTGTCGGTTCATTGTCACAGTTACCTTGTTTTAGGAGAATTGCTAATTAGACAAATGAGAGTTAGGCTCCGTGAAATGAGGTTTTAATAGTACGGGCGGAGACCGCAAGATCTTCTACATTACGTGATACAAAGATAAGCCCCATGGAACATGTTCATAAAAGTGATGCGGAAAAAATTGTAAGAAAAATTAGAATTGGCCGAAAGCACACAAAAGTACCAATTCCGGTGTAAAAAATGGATGGTATTTACCTACGTCATCTGATATAAAGATGACACTTGTGGCAACAATCAGCAATTTGTATGTAGGCACAGAAAAACCCAGTCTGTCAGGTCCTGCATGGCCAGAAGTGCCCGGCAGTCTGGTTAAAAAGTAACGTGTTTGACTCCAAATTTACGTCTTTTGAACTAGTTACACGTATACAAATACTTTTTCTGAACTGACCGTACCATATTGTCCACGTTTTGTGAATGCTTAGACAGTTTTATCTCTATGGAACAGCTAATTAAGTTGGTGGACCTACGCTAATGAATCTAATGAGTGGGTGTTTTATCGTGTTATTTAAATATCGACGGAATATATGTTTGTCCATAGGAAACAGTGGATTGACCCGAACAACCCACACGTTGCAAATATTTTAAATAAAGATGATTAAAAAAATATTTGTAATTGCCTCGGCAATAATATGCTTTTATTTTTCTATATATGTGCCATTATTATGGTATGTAAACAAGATTAGAATAATAGGACAGACATGGGAAATACGCAAAGGAGATGATAATGTTATTTGTTTCTTTACACAAATAAAATACAAGCGAGCAACGACAAATCACGTGTCATAACAGAGTATTAGACGCAAGGCAGGTTGCGAGCATATATGACAATATACTAGAACCGAGCACGCTACCTTTGCGTGGATTTTTCATGAAAATTTTATGTTTGTACGGGCTCTTCGCACTTTAGCACTAGCAATCTGACTGTACAGTTCTTGAACGAAAGTCTCAGCATACCGTCGGGTCGGAATCAGTCAGCACAAAGTGTCATGGGATATAACAATATTGACAGTTCAGAGTAGATATGGCCATATCAAACGACCACGTGATACGATAGCGCTTAATCTACCGGAGCCGAAAAGAGGAACATAGGTACATACGAGTACAATTGCTGGACAGATATAAGAGAGACCTAGTGAAAGCCCAGATGCCCCAACTTGGGGCCCCAACTTGGGGCCCCAACAGACAACAAGATCGCAGGACTTGGCAGAACAGTGTCTCCAAATGAACAGAAGAACAAGAAGACAGTTCGGAGCAGATAGCTATAGTGCTCAGGGCGTCTTTTGACTTTGACAGAGCTATCCTTACCTCTGTAGATCCGCGCTAAAGGTCGGCGGCGCACCGTTAGAGGCGGGTATTTGGGTCGACGCACGCGCCGGTACAGTATGCCACACGGCGCAAGGCAAGAGCGCATACGGGAGCGTTAGCGGAAGCGAGTTAATTAATAGTTGGGAGAGATCCATGAACGTTTACCTTGTATTTGTACATTTGTTAAACATCCTCTTTGACCACTTTTTTTTGTATTTTCAATTACAATTTTTGGCCTATCTAATATCAAGGAGATTGGATAGGCCATTGGAACTCGGCTTTTTTTTATGAAATTGTTAATATTTCAACTTATTAAATGTATTGACTACGCACGCCTTTTACTGCATCTATGCAGCGAATTTTAGGTACATACATATAAAGTGACTATAATGAGGACACCTAATGAGTTTTTATACTTACATTTAAATCTCAGTCTCAGTCTTTGTGACGATTTTTCTACAAATAAAAACGCACGGAATAATCCATACTAATATTATAAATGAGAAATTGTATGTGTGTGTTTCTTTGTTTGTTTGTCCGTCTTTCACGGCAAAACGGGGCGACGAATTGACGTGATTTTTTAAGTGGAGATAGTTGAAGGGATGGAGAGTGACATAGGCTACTTTTTGTCTCTTTCTACCCCCCCCCCCTTCCCTTAAATGGGGGGTGGAAGTTTGTATGGTTTGTTACCCCGAATTTAACGCGAGCGAAGCCGCGGGCAAAAGCTAGTAATAATTAAATAGGAAAAATATTCACATTACCTGCGTGACTTAGATAAAAAATTCATGGGTTGCTGGTGGCGCTACTGTGCTAAATTCCATTTGATAGAAAACTTTTTATTAAAACAAGACTTCTTGGCCACCTCTACGACACAAGTTGTCAATGCAAAAACATTATGAATACTTTTGTCACATTCGGATCGATAATTTTACGTGTCATATAAGCAAATAATTAAATAATACGCAAATTAATTCATTTATAACCAATCCGCATAAACATAACTTCACCGCGAGCGTTAATATTACTTTCAAGTTATCGTTGACAATATTAAGTGGTCCCTGCTGCTGAACATTATTTAATAAGTTGTATCCTGCTACTGCACACTTCCCATTGGACTGATCACAAGTAAGTCTGCAAAATTCCCTTTCTATATATTCAGTATCGCTGCCAACTCCTCGGTCATCATTTTCCTACATTTTTCATAAATCGCAAAATAAAATAAATAAATATTCCCGCAACATCATTTTTGGTCCTTCATCACCGGTAATTGTGTCATGTTTATTAAATGTTTACCGCTTATGAAAGACATAATAATTAGTCATAATCATAAATAATCATAAATAATAATTCCGCCATTACCGCTCGTCTCATATTTTTCATATTTGACATTTACGTCCTTTCAACATGGAATCGAATTTACTAAATAAACTTAAAATTTATAAAAAGTAAGGAAGAAAGGATATTCGAACGCGTTTCTCGTATTTATGATTTATCGAAAAATATTTCTACATTTGAATCGAGAAGCAACGAGACGTTTATGTCCGACAGCGAAACGATCGAGGAATTGCGTACAAGTTTCGAAGCAATTCTCGATGACATAAACAATTCCACAATGTCCCTCGTTCCTGATTCGAACCCCGACTATGCCGCGTTAGATTCATTTGAGGATATGTACTCGCGAATAAAGCGTGCTCGCAACAATATATCAAAATTGTCAACACCGCAAACAAATGCTTCAACCGCATCCGCGAGCCGCAGTGACGGGTCCTCGTTTAAATCAATTAAGCTCCCGCCTATTGAACTGCCGTCTTTCGATGGCCAGACTGAAAATTGGCCCATATTTTATGAAATATTTAAGGCCAATATTCATAACAATACCCAATTGTCTGACCCGCAACGTGTGCAGTATCTTGCCAGCAAATTAACAAATAAAGCCTTGAAATTAACTGCTGGCATAGTGCCTAATGGCGACACTTACTCCATAATTTGGAACAGTCTTGGTAAAAAAATATCAAGACAAACGCGCTTTGGGTTCTTATTACCTGAACAATATACTTGACCTTAAGCCATGCACAAATAATTCCAGCAGTCTCAAAAACTTTATTGAGAAGTATTCCGATCCATCGCTGCACTTAAGCAGTTAGGTATCCCTGATTTGACAGATTTTATTTTTTTAAATTGCGCCTTAAGAAAAACTGATTCACAGATTTTACAAAACTATGAATTGACTATCCGAGATGTAGATTCCGAAATATGATTCGTTTATTTCGTTCGTGCAAGACCAAGTGAAAATTTTGGAAAGGTCCAACGGTGGTACAGTAAGTAGACCAATTGTCAATACACCAGCTCAACCCGCTAAAACTACATATAAAGCATTTGTTGCTAGCAGTGATACTGCTCCTAGCTCCGCGACTGATGAACAAGCTTGTGTATTGTGCAATAAAAAGGATCATTCACACTTGTACTCTTGTACGAAATTCAAAAACATGACATCCTCGCAAGCGAGATTTGAATTTATTAAAAGTAAACATGGTTGTGTCAACTGTCTCAGCACCTCACACACGGTTCTTAACTGTAATTCGCGTCACACTTGCAACGTTTGTCAGAGACGTCATCACACGCTTTTACATTTTGAAGGGAGCAAGACTGCTTCCGCAAATATTAAGTCGACACAGTTAATGGCCAGTACTAACAATGCTACGTCGTCGCCCGCTACGTCTGCTGTACACGCAGTGTCTCCTCCGCAAGTCCCAAGTGTCTCAAATGCGAGTCCTAATTGTGTATCCACCCCGCAAGTGAATTCTCCAATGAATGCTTATTCACCGCGTTTCATTCCAATGACTTCAAATGTTCATGCGATGCAGCCGCCTAAAAATAATACAGTTTCGCTAAATGTGTCAAATCCTCAATCTGCAATATTACTAGCGACTGCTCATGTGTACGCCAAGCCTTATGATGGTGATGGTAGGTCAATAATAAGATGCATGATTGAACATGGCGCTCAAAATAATTTAATAACGCTGGATTGTTGCAAAGCGCTCAATCTACCTGTGATTCCGCTTAATAATTCATACATTAACGGTGTTTGCTTAATGTCGCGACCGGTACATGGTTATGTTTACCTAAACATTGAATCGCGCATATACCCAAATTACAAATACTACATTCACGCGATAGTAGTAGATTGTATAACAGGTTCGATGCCTGACTTTGTTATCGAAACTAATAAATGCGACATGTCTCATCTTGCGAATATACCGCTCGTCGACTTAACTTGGAATATTCCAGGCAACGTTGATCTTTTGTTAGGAGTCCAGCTCTTCCCATATACACCGTGGGCCCATAAAACTAGACAGATTTTAACAGTGTATTCCTGATCATATTTAGATACTAAAATGTCCTATACACTTTTCTAGAATACGCCTAGTTTCAGAGTTAATACCAATTTAAAAAAAAACTCTTTTTATTATAACTCATCACAAAACGCCTTTCTAATGGCGTTGTTGCCACTATTGGACATAGTTTACACGTCCTTATTGACAGATATCACAGTGACAAGGAAAACTTTGCAGTAACTAAATTTTTTCAAAAAAAAGTGTACCAATTTGTTTTAGGCGATAATTTTATTAATAACATTTGCTTTTCATGTGCAATAAACATTCAAAAAATGGAAAAAAAAAAAAAAAGAAAAAAAAAATTTTTTTTGGCGAAATTGACTTAAAGTCACATAATATTTTTCCTTCTTTTGGTCTTAAAAATTCGTGGTTAAGATCTGTCGGGTTATTCCAGCCCACGGTGTATATATTTGGGCAACGTGATATTTTCTGGCTCTTGCGCACCCCCCGCTTGCCAAACTACGTTCGGTTATGTGTTTATGGGTGATTTTCCTCAGAAGGGTGATTATCAACAAAAGGGTGAATATACCTTAAATTCCTTCACCGCTTTGGTTCTTAATGACCTTGAGTCGAGCTTGAATAAATTTTGGGAATTAGAAGAGATTCCACACAAACGCTTTCTCAGTCCGGAAGAGACGAAATGTGAAAACTTATACGCTACTTCTGTCACCCGCAATGATCAAGGTCGATATACTGTGGCCTTACCTTTCTGCAAGGAGACTTCAGAGCTAGGCAATTCCCGTGCTGTTGCTCATCGCCATCTGCTTTTCTTGGAAAAGAAATTTAAACAAATACCCACACTTCGTGATGACTATAATAAAGTCATTAAAGAGTATATGATAAATGATTATCTTGTCGAAGTACCTGAATCTGACATTACTGATGATGGCTACTTCATACCCCACCACGCTGTGATTCGTCTCGACAAAGTGACGTCTCGTGTCAGAATTGTACTAGATGCTAGTGCCAAAACACATTCAGGTGTTTCACTCAACGACATTCTGCATACTGGTCCAAACCTACAGGCAGATTTGTTTACCCTGCTATTGAATTTTCACCTATTTCCAGTGGCTATGACGTCAGATATTCGTCAAATGTATATGCAAGTTTGCTTGCCTTGCCCCCGCACGATTATAAATTTGTAAAAATCTTATTTCGCTTCGATGAAAAAGAGCAAATTCGCCCTTTTAATTTTACTCGAGTCCCTTTTGGTCTTAAGTCAAGCCCGTATATGGCTATGCGCACTGTCAAGCAGCTTTGTCTTGATGAGGGACATCAGTTCCCTGAGGCTGCGAGTGTTGCTAGTTCCCAATTATACATGGACGATTTAGTCCATTCGTGTGCAAATGATGAAACCGCTATACGTTTATCACAAGAATTGATATCTCTTCAAAGCTGGTGCATTTGACTTGGTCAAGTGGTCCAGCAACTCGCCCGCACTTTTAGAGAATCTTCCAGATTCACACCGCGCTTGTGTCGAATTTAATGACGAGCAAAATATTGCTAAGGTACTAGGTTTGTCTTGGGATCCCTCCGATGATATTTTCTTCATGACTACGTCCCCGCCCGCTGGAGGGAAGTGTACCAAGCGAATTATACTGTCTACTGTAGCTCGCTTGTTTGATGTGCTTGGTTTGGTAGCACCTGTAGTGCTGTACGCAAAGTTGCTTATTAAAGAACTTTGGCTTAGTAAAATCGAATGGGATGAAACTCCTCCAGAACACATAATTAAGTGTTACTCTATGTTGGTACAAGAATTTTCATTGCTATCAACCTTAAAATTCCCCGCCATATTGGCGTTTTCGCTGATTCTAGTGATTGCCGAATAGTAGGATTTAGTGATGCCAGTTTAAATGGATATGGGTGTGTCATCTACATTCATGTGACAGATTCATCTGGTAACTGCACTGTAAGGTTACTATGCTCAAAGTCGAAGGTTTCACCAGCTAAAGTAACAACACTCGCTCGCTTAGAGCTTTGTGCTGCTGTATTGATGACCAAATTGATCAAAATCGTACAGGACAGATATCTTGCTCGTATTCCTATTAAAGGAATTTTCGCCTTCTGCGATTCTACTATTGCTTTAAATTGGATCAAATCATCGCCACACCGATGGTCGGTGTTTGTCAGCAATCGTGTTGCGCAATGTCAGGAAAATGTATCCCCAGAAAACTTCTACCATATTACTGGAGTTAAAACCCTAGCGATTGTTTATCTCGTAGGTTAACACCATCGCAGATAATTACTCACAACGTATGGTGGAATGGGCCCTCATGGTTGAAAGATGCTCCGAATGAATGGCCTATTAAAACATTTCATTGCGCAGCAATAGAACAATTACCAGAACATAAGACTGTTGCGTTGACTACTATTGTGCAGCAAGAGTCGCCTATGCTGTATGACTTAGCGCAACGCATTTCCTCTTGGAATAAATTGCTTCAAACAATTATTTACGTTCTCCGCTTTATAAAAAAGGTAAACCCCGCCGAAACTATAAAAAGTCTTGAGACCGCTGAAACCGCTTTGATACTCGCCGTACAAAGAGTTTACTTCAGTGAAGATATAGCTCAAATTAAAAGAAATCTTTTACCATCGCGCAAACTCGTTAAGCTGTCTGTTTTCATTGACGACAAAAATGTTCTGCGTATTGGAGGCCGCTTGTCTAATAAGTCAAGCATCCAGTTGTACTTCCAAAACACGATCATATAGTGAATTTAATCATAGATCACTATCACGTTGTTAATTGTCATGCAGGTGCAGGTATTTTAATGTCAATCATTCGCCAGCGTTTCTGGATATTGGGCGCACGCACAGTATTTAGGAACTGAGTACATAAATGCAACTCGTGTTTTCGCGTTAAACCTGCTCATCCACTACCAAAGATGGCTGACCTTCCCGCTTGCCGCATACAAGAAGCTAAAGCCTTTGTGCAAACTGGGGTAGACTACGCTGGTCCCCTTCGCATTACGCTTTGTCGCCGTCGTGGTCAACATGCACAAAAGGTGTACATATGCTTATTTGTTTGCCTCGTTACTAAGGCAGTACATATTGAACTAGTTTCAGATTTAACATCTGACGCCTTTGTAGCAGCGTTCAAACGATTTATATCTCGACGTGGTCCAGTTTCATGCCTTTATTCAGACCATGGGATAAATTTTGTGGGAGCAAAATCTCAACTGGACGAGATGTATAATCTTTTCCGCACTTCTGAATTTAAATGCAAGCTTAACCGCGAATGTATTAATCACCGCATTGAATGGAAAATGATTCCACCTCGTGCGCCTCATTTTGGTGGCATGTGGAAATCTAATATAAAGAGCATGAAAACACATTTGTATCGTGTTATAGGTTCACAGATTCTGACGTATGAAGAACTGTTGACAGCTGTCATTCAAATTGAATGCTTACTGAACTCTCGTCCGCTCAGGGTTTTATCTTCAGATCCGCATCCTGAAGTTTTAACTCCCGCTCATTTTTTAATGTCCACACCGCTCCGATATTTACCCGCGACTGACTTATCTACTGAGTGTCGAAACCTGACCAACCGAAAGAGATTATTGGAAACAATTGTGCAATCTTATTGGAAAAAATGGCGTTTGGAGTATCTGCACACGTTGCAAGTCCGTAACAAGTGGTGTAGTCCAGACCGTCCGGTCGTTCAAGGCACGGTTGTACTGTTGGGTGACGATGATATACCGCCTTTACATTGGCCGCTAGGCATAATTTCTGCCGTTCATCCTGGGCTCGATAGAGTTGTCCGGGTTGCTACAGTAAAAACCGCTAATGGGCTGTTTAAACGCCCTGTAGTAAAACTTTATCCGCTGCCATTTCAATAACCTACTTCCTTTCTCTTTTTCTCGTATCATAATAAAATCATTATTTCATTTACCGCAGTATCGTATCACATCATCTCAGTTTACCATATCATTATTGAAATCCACCGCATTTCAAGGCCGGGAGCATGGTGGCGCTACTGTGCTAAATTCCATTTGATAGATAACTTTTTATTAAAACAAGACTTCATGGCCACCTCTGCGACACAAGTTGTCAATGCAAAAACATTATGAATACTCTTGTCACATTCGGATCGATAATTTTACGTGTCATATAAACAAATAATTAAATAATACGCAAATTAATTTATTTATAACCAATCCGCATAAACATAACTTCACCGCGAGCGTTAATATTACTTTCAAGTTATCGTTGACAATATTAAGTGGTCCCTGCTGCTGAACATTATTTAATAAGTTGTATCCTGCTACTGCACACTTCCCATTGGACTGATCACAAGTAAGTCTGCAAAATTCCCTTTCTATATATTCAGTATCGCTGCCAACTCCTCGGTCATCATTTTCCTACATTTTTCATAAATCGCAAAATAAAATAAATAAATATTTTCGCAACATCAGTTGCCTTAATATGTTCAGCGGGTTCTGCTTTTTATCGTGAAAATTTTCTAACTTTTCCTTTACTAATCATATGATGTGAGGTAAATGCATTGCTTGCTTCTTTCTCTGTTTATTTAGTCACTTCGCCTGTAACTTACACCACACGGCAAAAACAGTAATCTAGGATGTTATGCGTTATGTGTGCGCCAGCGATTGTGACGGTATGTGAATTATTCCATAATACGAGTACAACGTACGGAATGGACGTTTATTTATTTTTAAACTTCTACGTGCTTATGTATTGGTTTTCCGGTCCTTTATTTATTAAAGATAATAAATCGATACCTATGATCTAAGTTTTGTTGGAATAGTCGGTAGGTATGTTCAACAATAGAAATGGAATAAATAAATAAGTATATTATTTTTAATTAAACTCGAGTCATCGTTAATAGACGGGGAGCTAGCCCTGGAAAAAGAGCAACGAAACCCTGTGGTTAATATGCTATACTATCCTTTATTCTAGACCCGATGAATAGCTGCAGATGCCAGGAGTTATTAATACAATCAGCTGGACATAAAGTGGTTTTCAGCAATAATATTGGTAGGAACAAGTAATACTTACTGCTGTAGCCGTGGAGTGATGTCATCTAATAAAGCACCAGAAACCATGGAAATTCGTTTCGATCGACTCCATTCATTAATTGGACTGTTTTGTACAAAGCAGACGTCTGCTAGCGAAATTATCGTTTTAAATATAATATAGAAAGAAAAATAATGAAACGAATCTTGGCGTCTCCTCTTCTTCCTTGCTCCATCCCACTTCAGGTGGGGTCGGCTCTCCTAATTATTTTGCGCCACGATATTCTGTCGAGGGTTGTCGGGTCGGGTAGTTTGTTTTTCTTTATAAGTTGGGTCATGCTAGTCCACCACGTTGTCGGCGGGCGTCCTCTGCCTCTTTTTTTCTCTGGCAGGCTCAAAGCTTTTTTGACGACGTACTCTTCGTCCCTTCGCATCACGTGCCCATACCACCTTAGCCTGTGTTCTGTGAACTTCTCGGTTATGGGGGCTACCTTGAAACTGCCACGGATGTACGAGTATTCGTTTCTTACTTTATCAAGCCGCGTAACCTCCCCAGACCACCTGAGCATCTTCATTTCCGCTGTGTGGAGTTTTTGCACGTTGGTTTGTTTAGCCGGCCAGCACTCAGATCCGTAAAGAAGCGCTGGTCTAACCGCCAAGTTGTAGACCTTTCCTTTGGTGCGAACAGACATGTGCCACCCCACATTGACTTGGTGTGTTATATCTTCATCTATGTTGCCATCTTCCGTGATGAGTGATCCCAGGTACTTGAAATGTTTAACTTTTGGTACTGGTGTCGAGTCAGGGTAGTAAACAGTTGATAGTGGATCTTTTTAGGGTTCCGTAGCCAAATGGCAAAAAACGGATCCCTTATGGATTCGTCATGTCTGTCTGTCTGTCTGTCCGTCCGTATGTCACAGGCATTTTACTCGGAAACTATACGACGTATCTGAATAAAATTTACACATAAGCGGTCGTCCAGAAATCATGTGATTGTAAAAGGGGGGGTGGGGGTAAGAAAAATATCACGAATGATCACGACGGGGGAGGGGGGGTCAGAGAAGATATCACGTGTAATTTTTTTTTTCAAAGCGGGAAAGCAAAAAACACATACTCAAAAATTTTATGAGATCAAATTAATCCGCTCTATTTTTTTATATAAGTGATAAGCAGATTTTTACGATGCCCGTTTTTCAGAGATAGCATCTTGAACATATACAATAGAAACGAAATTCATCAGAATTATCACGTGATCTTGGGGGGTGGGGGATTTGCGTTAAAATCACCAAGGGGGAGGGGGGGGGTCAAAAATTGGCCAAATATGATCACATGATTTCTGGACAGCCCCTAAGGTGTATTTTGTATGCAGCTACTTAGTTATGTAGTTAAATTTGAAAAAAATATATATTTTTAGGGGGGCGCTCCATACAGGTAACTAAAAAAAAAAAAATTTTTAACCAAATATCAACATAAGACACATCAATCGATAGGTCTTTCAAAATAACATTGAGGTTTCTTTGACTATTTTGTGATTAAGTGAATATTTTCTGAAATAATCGCTTCGAAAGTCAGAAAAGTTGTGTGTAGCCCCCCCCCCCCCCCACCCCGACGGTAACTTTTGAACCGTAACTTCAAAAAATATGAAAAAATTTGAAGAGATGCGCCTTATCATATACTTTCTACGAAAATTGTTTTGAACATTATCGGTTCAGCCATTTTTGAGTTATCTCCAAAAAACTTCTTCCATAGGCATCAGATACGACCTTTTGGTATTAGTTTGGTTCTTATTCCATTGAAGGTACGGAACCCTCCTATGCGTGGTCCACACACTTGGCCGGTTTTTTTGAGAATTTGCAGTGCAGGTGTTCGGTTTTGGATCGACTGACTTTGAGACCAGCTTGTTCCAGGGCACTGACCCAAACGTGCAATGTGTCCTGCATTTCACTTGCTGTGTTTGCGATGAGTACTATATCGTCCGCATAATGAATATTCATCGGTATTGGAGTTTGAATTTCTTTAGTGATAAGATCCATGACCAGGTTAAATAGTAGCGGACTGAGTGCCGAACCTTGGTGAACTCCTACCGCTACCTCGAACGCTTCGCTGAGACCTGCTGGGCTTTTCACTCGTTTGGATGAATTTTGATACATGTCCTGTATAAGTTGGACGTATATTTCAGGCAGGTGTTTTGCTCTAAGTGCATGCCATACAAGCCTACGCGGTACCCTATCGAACGCTTTTTCGAGATCTATGAATATGAGATGCAGATCTTCTTTGTTTAGACGGTACTTGTCGCGTCGAGCAAGGTTAAATAAAGAAGGAAAAGACAGCAAGAGTAGCGTGAGGGTTTCGAGCTGGAATTGTGCTTTTCCTTCAATTATAAAAATAGCCTCCTTCTTATATCTCTATGAAGACTGGGGTCGACTGTCGTGACCACAGTGGTTGGTTGTCGCTTCTGCCGTGCTTTTATCCTAGGTAAAATTAGTTGCTATTGCCATACATTTCCATTTAGCACCATAATAAGGGGATGAAGCTCCACACGACAGATTTCTGTTTCTTTCTCAACTAAATTAAACAATTGAAGAATTGTATGAGAAATCTGCCCGCGTTGAAGGTCAAAAAACTATCTAGCAACAGTAAGTGTTAAATATTCCGCTCATAATCGCGGGTTGTACATTTGTAATTATGACAGCCATACGAAATGAATACTGCACTTAACGCCTTAATGAGCGGTCGGTTTATATCTTTACTAGCGTGCAATGCTTGTTCTATGAAGCGGTAAGTACTTTATTGAATATCAGGCCATTAACGCCATATTTGCTTGAAATTATGCGTTGATAGACCCCGAGCTAATTTAAAAAGATAAATTTGGTCGAGAAGTACCTTGTGCAATCCGGTTATATCCGCCGTAACCGTATATAGGGTACAAATAAAAACTATACAAAGATAGATAAAATTGTTCTAAGAAACTACTCGTGCTCCAGTACAGAGAGGTAGAGGGAAGTCAACTGAAGTGACAACTGAAAATAAAGACCATAAAAAGGCAGCTGGTGTCACTCTCCTGTTCCGATATGTTTTGTCAGTCTTTGAGTAGGTACTATCGGGTTCAGAATTGCATATAATTGATAAATTGACCATGCAATTTTGAACCTGATGGTACATGCGAGCTCATCTGAGACGACATCATAGATGACAGCAGTCGCCGTGACCGAAACCGGTTATGGAGCTTTGTGTCTATACTAATATGCGCAGTTAAACTTACCGATTATTTACAAATCACCATCCAATGTCAGACATCTGAAAAAGAAAACGAGCATTAAACGTCAAAAATCACTTTCTAAACTTAAAATACACTAACGAACAATGGAGTACTCGAATATACAAAAGAAAACGGGAGCGGGTCAGGTCATTCAATCATTCGTTTCGTTCGGTCATCGTTTGGAATGAATGACATTGAGCTATTGAGAGGGCAAGGCCGTAAACCTATGGTCAAATTTGATATTTAAGCTTATCAACTCTAATCGGTGAGCTGTTACAAAAATCATGTTTTCGGATTTAGGTACATAGTTAGGGCCGATTTGATCTGGGAAATTATAAATACCTCTACCTACCTAAAGTAGGGTGTTCCTTCAATGATATATAAATAAGTAGTAACACTGAGTTAGAACTTAAGACGACCGACATACAGGGAGCTAAGCTATTGAGCTTCTATATTTCATGTCATAACTACACATACACATATCGTTCCAGCAAATGGAAACTGGTCATTACGCATCTGTGCCAGCATTGATTGATAACGATATTTACAGACATAGCTGTCTACTAGAGGTCGGGTAACTGCCTCTACAGTTATAAATACTGCTTTAAAATCTATCCGACAATGAAAGATATAAAATTATTTTTTTTGTGGAAAACTTACGTTTCGAACGTATGGTAGAGAACAAAGATTTTGCACGTGTCCTGACAAACTTTTAGATGCATTCGAACATCAGGTTTTTATGGGACCCCAAAGTTGAGCTGACTCCAGACGTCAAGACGTGGCATGCATCAATATATTGCGCAGTTTCAATACAACTGCCACTTGGAATGTGTGTTCCAAATAAGCATACCCCTTTATTATAAAATAGGCAGTACCTAAACCTTTGTCAGAAATCGTCCAAAATAACTTCCAAATTATATATGAAGCCGGCCTGCAATACAAAATGGGAACCCAAAAAAGGAGCAGAGGTATTTAAATTTTTCCGTAATTGGGCATAAAAGGTCTCATTATACCTATCCCAAAAACTCATGGCCCGAAATAAAACAAGTTCCCTTTTATTGAGTGACTTATTAATCGCGTCATACGTTTTTGGCTTGTTGTAGACCCCCCCCCCTCCCCCATGGTGATCTTTGGTGATATTTTCAGAACCCCTCCCCCCCCTGTCCAATATGACGTGTAATTTTTTGCTAACTAAAGTAAGTATAGTTTTCTAACACGTGAACCTACTTACGTAACGTACATACACGTAAAGGGTAAAAAATTAAACTACATGCATATATATATAATTTTGAACAAAAAAGAACCGACTTCACTAAACATCCACCATTCCAAAAGCAAATGCTCGAGCTGCTGTAAAAAATACTCAAATCACTATAGGTGTGCCTATAATAGTTGAAGAGTTCCCTCGATTTCTCCAGGATCCCATCATCAGATCCTGACCTGGTTACAATGGGACCAACTGTGAAGTATACTCTTTCAAACGAAAAAAGAATTTTTCAAATCGGTCCAGCCATCTTCGAATAATCGGTGAACATACATAAAAAAAAAAAAAAAAATAGCAAAAACAAAGATACCGACGAATTGATAACCTCCTCCTTCGAAATCTTGAAGTCGGTTGAAAATAAATTTATCTTTAATAGAAAAAAACTGGCCAAGTGCGTGTCGGACCACGCGGTTTCGTACCTACTATCGGAAAAGTAATATCAATAGGTCGTATCTGCGTATGAGTTTTTAGGAGATAACTCAATAATTCCTAAACCGATAAGGTTCTCTATTTTTTTTACATTTTTTGGATCTCCGGTTCAAAAGTGACAAATATTTTAGACTTACGGATTTTTTCTTAAAATATTCACTAAATAAAAAAATGTTCAAACAGACCTCAATGTTATTTCGAAAGACTTATCGAGTGATGTGCATCATGACGATATTTGGTAATTTATTTATTTTTTACAAATAATTACATGTATGGAGTAATGCCCTTCCTTAAAATATCTTTTTCAGCAATTTTACTACAAAACTAAATAGCGGCATACAAAAACACACCTTATATTTAAATATTTATTAAGATACGTTTTATAGTTTCCGAGTAAACAGACGGACATAACGAAACTATAAGGGTTACGTTTTTGCCACTTTGGCTACGGAACCCTAAAAACCTACTTCACAAAATAATATGTCAAATGCCATTAAAAATTATTTACAATCATAGTGCTAGTGCAATTTTACTCTGCTTTTGACAGATTGATTCATTTAAAAGTTGATATTTTTTATTTTATTGACCATAATACAGTATAGCACAAGAAACAAAAAAATTACACGTGATATGTGTCCAGACCCCCCTCCCCCCTGTGGTGATCATTGGTGATTTTTTCTTGACCCCCTCCCACCCCTATACAATATGACGCGATTAATGGACGCCCCCACAGAATGATTCTCTCTACATCTTGATGCCGAATCCGTCCCGAGCCCGATCAAATAAGTTTTGAATTAAGTACTCAGTTTTTTTATACATCGAGGTACATTACCTAACACAATATAGGAGGATGCCATCTTTATCGCTTGGGAGATGCACTGTCAAATATATATCGAATTAGGTGACCGAGCGCCGGCTGACACTCGTGTCGTGCCGTGTAACGTGAGTCATCTCGCGTTTTTGCCGTCTGTCACTCGTCTAATTAGTTTAATAGCGTCGCATCGGGGACGCCTGTTTGTGGGACACCAGGATTTTATTGCTGTGGACACCAGCTTGTCTGTCAGATATAAAAAAGGCACCAAGCGCGACGTCGTTCGACTATCAGCGCTGTCAAGTTCAAGTGAATTATACTATTTTATGGCATAGAATTTGCTTTATTTGTATACTTTTTTGCTGATACACCTGCCACTATCAACTTGTTCTTACTAGATTAGACAGTAAATAACTGCTTTTACTATAGAGCTAAGTATTCCTTGGATATGTCTAACTAGTCTAGTCCATTATTTATCTATACCTAACTTGATTTATTATTGGTGCTTGATTTATCATTAGCACTGTACCAATGTATGTACTTTTACTTTAAGTGCATAAAAATTAAAGTACCATATAATATCGCGTCATGTTTTGTAAAACTTACTTAGAACAGTTAGAGCATGAAATCAACAAAGCATCGTCTTATTAATACCTGTCATCAAATATTTGCCATCAGAAGTGAGTCTCGTAATCGTGCCCTATTTAACCCAGATCAAACATGACCGTTATTAGAAAGAGTACGCACAACAATAAGAGCGTTTAGCACGCGTACTCACTCTGGGTCAATCGGCGTGACAAATCGCGCGACACGCGGGTCCGCTTTTGGGGCCCGGCTCTATGCCAGCGAGTGCAAAGTAACTTGTCAAGCAAAATAAATATGCCACAAAACGTAGCCAGCAAACGGAAGATCCGCCCGCAAGCTGTCGACGGCGGCTGTGAACTTTTAACATGTTCGTCGACGTTACCAGCCATTTAAAACATGTTTAGATACTGGCAGTAACTTATAGAAAAGTCCTTTAGGAAACTTCGGTTAAAAGGGATCGGCAGAGCCGACATTATGACTCATTTAAAAAAATTGCCCTTAATCGGTAATAAAATATTTAACCACTGATGTTTGTTATCTGGATAGCTGTCGAAGAATTCTTAATTAATAAGAATAATAAGTTACTGTCATTTCAAAAGGGTTTGGCAGTCGAGCAAAAAGGTCTAAGTTTTCGCAGCAGCAGCGCATATACTCGTATTTAGCATGAGCTCGAAGGAAATGTCACCCAAAAGTTCTGTGTTCAATATATATTAACGACCGGATGAAACCAATAGCCAATAATCCGCTAATCGCCGCCACTGCACCCACTGCCGCCTGTTGTGAAATAAATTCAATTCAGTTAACTTTAACCGCTTGTACGCGTTACTGTTAGAACCAGGCTGGTCACGAGAACATTACGCAGACCTGACCGTGAGGAGGCGCGTTTCGGTCAAAGAAGACTAATAGCGACTCAGGAGAAGATAACGGGATATTCTGACTTGGACTGGTGCTTTCTTAAGAATTTGGATTTAACGAGCTTAAATAAAAAAAACAGGACCTTTTCAAAACATAGGGTAAGCCTTGGTTAAAACTAAGTTAACGGCCTGATTAATTGTAGGTACAATATCCACTCTAAGCTAGTAGCTGACATCCTATTTTATTGAGCATCCACCCAATAATAAGTATCATCTCTGATGGCGGCAACAAACATGGCCTTATTTGTCCAAAAATTTTAGTTGTACTAGTCTCTTTCTTTACTAGGAATTTCACTTTCTTTAAAGGAAACAGACGCAACACGAATATTTGGACAAATACGCCTGGTGTGCAGCCAGCAAGAGATCGTCCGTTTTTCAACAGTCACGATTCCGCTCCTATTTGGAAATTTTTAACAAACTTCGTGTCAACGACACGTGACTCGGGGCTTTATAGTACCGTACTCCCTACTCCAATTAGCATCCTTATTACACATGCATTAAGTTCTAAAAGGTTATCATCGCAACGACTGATCTTTGCTAATGTGTCTGACATTTAATTTTTTACATATCGCCGATTGCTTTCAAAATCGCTTACTATAATCTTAAAGCAAATTAATTTAAGGCTCCTTATTCCCTAAAAGGTCGAAAAACTCTATTAATGAAAAAAGCCGCATAAAATGCTATCTATAAGATAGTTTGAAGTATTAGTAATACAAAAAAATACTTTTGAACCATATTTATTATTATTAAGAACCCAAAAATACGATTCTTACAGAAAGTGTCCTGTGAAGTGTGATTTATAGGTCATTTTTTAAAATTCATACTAAATTAAAACGTACCACTATAGTAATGATATTTTTTATCGTGATAGAAATATAGTTTAACTTTCCTATGATAATCTTTTTAGGGCAAAATATTCATAGTTTTCGTGGAAAAAATTAAATGTAAACGTGTTTTCATCAAAAAACTGGCATATAATCAGGAGGTATTTTGTCTATTATCCAAGATGAATCTTCGATATTTATTTCCATGGCCGTCTCAGACATGATATACTCAATTGAATTTTATTCAAGTTGAATAAGAATTGACACCCTTTTTTGCGTAATTTGGAAATGAACGGTACATCTAACTGGAAAATCCGGAAAGGCCTTCCAAGACGACCAATTTTTTTCATGTTTTACTCTTTAAAATTTTATATTTGCTCCGATGGCCGTCTAGATAAAGAAATGAAATATTATATGCATCAATAGTTGATTTAAAAAAACTAAGTACTTTAGCCATAGCCTTCGAAGAAAAAGAAGCATTTTAAGAAATTCGCGCGTTTTGGGAATAAGGCCTCTTAAGACTTTAGACATATGGGCAAAGGCAAAATCTTATTTACAAATTCGACTCGGATACACAGCTAGGCCAATGGTCCTATAGACGCCCAACCTACCAAAATGGACAGACAATATGGAACAGTCCGAAATGTCAATCAGTGGTAAGCCGATCTTAATACCAGATTTGGAATTTACGACTACGAGTCAATGGCCTTTTAAGCAAAAACAAACCATTTCAGCTATGTAAATAGTTCAAACCCAATCAGGTTTCAGTAACGAAACGTCTTACTTGGGTAAGATTTAATTGATATCTACTAGTAACTTGGTGTCGAATTTTGTGTCATACGAAATACATTTAAGTACAGCAAAATTTTCCAAAATAAGTTGCGACGGCAAAAAATCTCCAATGCACTGTCCTTTCATCCATATTCAAGTTTAATTAAAGCTCAACTTTTTATAAGTATATTTCTGTTCACTTTAATTTGTCCACTTTCATCGTCTTATCTCGAATAGATGCGATTACGTTTTTACACTCAATCAGAAACACTAATGGATTCACCGATGGTTATTTGCTTCACTAATTAGAACAACGCTATACATCAAGTCACATTAATTACTTCGCAGACAGATGGCAAAAAGTGTTAGAAAACCTGTTCAAAACGAAGAGGACGAGACGTTGGAGGCGATGGACTTATTGGACACGACGATTACGGTTCTGCAGCCTATTTAAAATCATAAGATTCATAAGCTATCTATCGACCAGCAAGAACTGCATAAGGATTTATTTTAATAGTAATCAATGACAATCCCCATAAAATATTTAAAAGAAATATTTTTCAATATTCTGTTTCCTGCCTATAGTTAGATATTTTACTTTGTATACCTACGTCACTTAACATTCTCTAATTAAACTGCCCAAGCCTCGCCCTACCTGTACTGTAATCTTTACCAGCCATGTATTCAATATGTTCAAATACTTGTCTGAGGTGTCACATGCCACCCCACCCGTCAACAAATATCAACATTATGTTGTTTATTATCAACACCGATCGATAGAGAAAGTGCTACGTAAAAGTTGCTTAACATAATTGAAAACCTCGGATGCAAATTGAACTGACGTATCTGAAGCTAAGTTTTTGCTATATTTCATTATAAAAACAAAAAACTAGAGAAACTTAAGTGAAATTAACTGAAAGCTTGATTAGTATGCTTACAGGGGCGTATAATATTTGTGCAAAAAGTGTCAACTATTTGTTTTGTTAAGAAAATTGCTGTGGTGCGCATTAGAATAATAAGTTACGATTTTATACTCTTTATAATGGACCTTACTGGCATAACTAGAAATAGAAACAAGCTAAGCTTGGCTAAACTTGTTACAAAATTATACTTACCTAGAGGGGATGAAGATAAAACCTACCTTATATATAAGCTGGGATGATGCGCCCCGAGAGGAACGAAATTGAGAGGATCGTGTAGAAATTTTGACGAAAAGTTCAAAGAACAGAGATATTGAACTGTACTTTACGAAGCAGGCATCGAGTCCATAATTAACGCCCAGTTTAATTGTTTCTTTACATAAAACCCGGATTAAACTTGTAAATCTAGCTGGCAGGTTCACGGTCGCAATTGATACCGGTTGACTTTCACACTCCGTGGCACATCCGAGAGAAATTCTGTACCGCAGAACCGATTGGTCAGATCTATCATATAATTAGCCAATACTTATGACTTACACACTCTGACAGTTATAACACTAGTGAAGCGTGCGGCTTTGCCCGCATAGCGAAAAGAACAACCTTGACACCTATCACATGGGATAGAACATGCTTCGGGAAAAGTGAGATCCCGTTCTGAAAGCTGACAGAAAATATGTTATTGCCGTTGTGCTTATTTTCAAATGGGAAGTCTTATAACCGACCGACCTTGCAATTGAAAAGCAGTACGTTTTTAAATCGTTACAGTATTTTTTATCTCGTGATAATTTGATTTTAGGGATATAACTTTTGTCTCGGTTTTTTTTTACATTAAATAGGTCATTAGATTTCGTTTTAGTTCAACGATGTTACGATGCGGCATCAGACGACGGCCTATGTAAAACTAATAATTAATAAAAAAATAACCCAAACCGAATAGTTTAAGAAACGAGGCTCATATTGTCAAAAAAAGTCACTTGTCACGGTTGTCACGCTAACATATAAATGCCAGTGATTTATATTTTATTTGTTTAAACACTCGGCGAAGAATAGCTCCGTGAAATGAATCCGCCAGTAACCGTAATGCTTTAGATTAAGTACAAACTTAATTAAAAAACACACAATAGCAAACCGCTAAATCGGAACGGTAAAGCTGGATAAATGTCCTACCAGGTGTCACAAACAACCGGGTTTTTAAAGATCCGTGCAGTAGTAAAACCATATAGGGAAAAAAGTCAAATAGCGTTGAGACTTAAGCACATGGCTTAACTAATGGGCTCCAGGCACTCCAGCAATGTAACCGACCTAACTTGACTACATGTAAAAATTTAACAAAACAAACCCCGTACTGTGGTCGCGGAAACGCAGGAATATCTATCTCCTTTTAGGTAAAACATTTTTTTAACTAGTTACATTTTCCGTTGGCCAAAACAGTTGGCCATGAGATCCAAACATTGATGGAAAATTGGCATAACTATAAATACAAACATTTCTATTTTTATCCTACTAACACATTTTGTACGGAACTTTTTGCTATCTAGACAAAACAAACTTAGTAGTGGAGTACGGGAACGCCTTTTTAACCTATAAAAATTACATAAATCACAAGTCCGATTTTATTTTGTGACCTGTTAGAATACGTTGAGTACTAATAATAATAAAAAAATCTAATAATTGTTAGCATTGCGCTAGGTATAATACATGTATTTGTTTGCTACACATAGAAAAGATTATGTAAGTTTTATTTTTCTCCACCAGGCTATCGCTTTTTACTATTGCAACATAACTTCACATTTTATAACGGTTTTGTCAAGAGCATATGTCGTCTTAGCTCGTGTTAGCTCTGAGGCAGCTTAAAAATGGAAAAGCCCCCGGTGAGGATGGTATTACTTCAGAGCTTCTGAAGGCAGGAGGAGCTCCTGTTATACACGAGCTGCAGAACCTCTTCAATACCGTCCTTCACAGTGGGAGAACTCCTAAGGCGTGGAGCGGGAGTTTGGTGGTGCTCTTTTTTAAGAAGGGTGATAAAACCCTCCTTAAAAACTACAGACCCATCACACTTCTGAGCCACGTCTATAAGCTTTTCTCACGAGTGGTCACGAATCGTCTCGCCAGAAGACTCGACGAGTTCCAGCCACCGGAACAGGCTGGATTCCGCGGAGGATATGGCACCATAGAGCACATTCACACAGTGAGGCAGATTATACAGAAGTCCGAAGAGTATAATCAGCCCCTGTGTCTCGCTTTTGTGGACTATGAGAAGGCCTTTGACTCCGTGGAAACTTGGGCTGTTCTGGAATCCTTACAGCGATGCCAAGTAGACTATCGTTATATCGAGGTGCTGAGATGTCTCTCCGAAGCCGCCACTATGAGTGTCCAAGTACAGGGCCAGCAGTCTAAACCCATCCAATTGCGCAGAGGGGTGAGACAGGGGGATGTCATATCCCCGAAACTGTTCACAAGCGCATTGGAAGACATGTTTAAGACGCTGGACTGGAAAGGTAAGGGCATAAACATAAACGGCGATTACATCTCACACCTGCGATTCGCTGATGACATAGTCGTAATGGCGGAGTCGCTAGAGGAGCTGACCCGGATGCTGGACGGCCTAGCTTCAGCCTCGCGACGCATCGGTCTTGGCATGAATTTGGATAAAACCAAAGTCATGATCAATGGCCACATTGATCCGGGACCGGTCGTCGTACATGGCCACCTTCTTGAAATTGTTTCTGAGTACACCTACCTTGGGCAGATCCTGCAGTTAGGTAAAAACAATTTCGAGAAGGAGGCCAAAAGGAGGATCCAGCTAGGCTGGGCAGCATTTGGGAAACTACGCCGAGTCTTCTCGTCATCCATACCGCAATGCTTGAAAACGAAAGTTTTTAATCAGTGCGGCCTACCCGTAATGACCTACGGAGCTGAGACGTGGACACTCACGGTAGGGCTGGTCCACCAGTTCAAAGTCGCTCAGCGAGCTATGGAAAGAGCTATGCTCGGAGTTTCTCTGAAGGATAAGATTCGTAACGAATACATCCGACAGAGAACCAAAGTTATCGACATAGCTCAAAGAATTAGCAAGCTGAAGTGGCAGTGGGCCGGCCATATCTCGCGAAGAACCGACAACCGCTGGGGTAAACGTGTTCTTGAGTGGAGACCGCGACTCGGCAAACGTAGTGTAGGACGCCCTCTGGCAAGGTGGGATGACGATCTGAGAAAGACTGCAGGCAGATGCTGGATGCGGCAAGCTGAAGACAGGGCGCTATGGCGCTCATTGGGGGAGGCCTATGTCCAGCAGTGGACTAAAATAGGCTGATGATGATGATGATGATGATGATATGTCGTCTTAGCTATTTGTAATTCGTTTAGAATTAAAGGTCACTTATATTTTGAC
Organism: Pammene aurita; assembly: GCA_947086415.1. Classification (NCBI taxonomy): domain Eukaryota; kingdom Metazoa; phylum Arthropoda; class Insecta; order Lepidoptera; family Tortricidae; genus Pammene; species Pammene aurita. Next base: position 36,431,291 of record OX352290.1, on the reverse strand, counting down.
AAATTGTTTTCGATTATGCTCACATAATCTATTGACCTAACTGTTATAAAATGACAGATGATATTGAAATAGTTGAATACAATAGTATGGTAAAAGAAAATATATCTTGTATAATCTTTTCTTGCTGTTATTAACAAATATCTATATAATACCTAGCGCGACGTCAAAAACAGTTAAACAGTAGAAAATATTTTTTACTATAAGTAATCATATAATATTCTCTAACTAAAAAATAAAATCGCACTTGTGAGTTATCGAAGCTCAAAACTGTTCGCGTACTGTACTATTAGTAGGTTTTTGTGACCACAAAGTCTACAAATCACCGTGATATCGTTTCGGACCAGTTTGGTGACAACTTACCGCTGAATTCACGTTTCACATTTGACTTGATTTATCTACAATACAGTATAAATAATAGGTAATGAATGACACAGATTCGTTTGATAAGATGTAGAACACTTGACATATAAATTTTAATAAGACTGAAGTGCATACAAATTTACCTTAAAATCAAATTCATTAGGGAATACATATATTAAAATATTGGTTAAATTGGCTGGATAATCATCATTGGCTTGCCCTTGTCCCATTTATTTGGGGTCGACGTTCCATACTTCCATGTCACCAGTTATCACCTTATTCACTCCCTTCCCTTTCATGTCGTATCCGGTCTCTCACACAGTCCATCTATATTTCCCGTGGTTTGCCTCTCCTTGCCATCCCTCCACATTTATTTGTTGTTTTTTTACCGATTGAGTTTTCAGGTTGGTGATCAAGGTGTAAATGATTTATGTATCAGGTTTCGGTTAAATAAATTAAGCTGGATGATTTAAAACAGACGAGAGAACTAAACCCACTGACAAATCGTCCATATTTAAGATTTAGAGTAACAGGAGTTTACAAGTGCATAACTATATGTTTTGTCTAATATTTATATTCTTACGTTTATTAGTCATGATATGTCAAGTTAAACATGTAAATTAGCAACAAAAAAATCTAAACTAAAAAAAAACACATTAGGAACTCAAAACCATATAAACAATATTTTGATTAACATCACCAAGAAATTTACGTACTGGTCGGGACATTTGCCAATTTGCCTAGTGTTTTCCGACCTTGAGCTTGAAATGTGTCTGAAATGACTCACATGGAGAATGTATACATTTGTGTTTGTTTATTAATTTGTAACCTACTCGTACCTGTTCATTGTTCTTCATTAATCGCCACCTAACCAATGAGAAGATATAGCGACTCATATAAGATAAAAAAAAAATTGTCACAGGAAAGTAAAGCTATGAAAATTCTACTTCACCAATAATATAAGTAATCAAAATTTTAATATATCTAAGAGAGCCAAATATTTCAGGTATCTAAGGTCCGCCTAGTAAGCTTACTGAGCTAACTAGCATTACTGTACTTAGTCAATTGGTGCCAAATCCACCTTAGAAATAGGATGTGTAACGTAAACTATTATTTTATTATGATACCTTGCGACTTTAGAATTTTGTCAAAAATGTTTTATGCGAACTCGAATAATTTAACACGTCCTCTAACAAGAATCTAATTATACTGTTTTATTGAGTTATTATTTGGCTGCCATAAGCTGTTAATATAATTTTTGCGTCGCGGCCAGATGGGTCAAGATTTTGTTCACGTCGCGCACAATGGGCATTGACAATTTGCTTCGTGTCGTAGCGTACGTAACTGTTCGTAGGAATGCAGGTTATTGATACACCTTTCATAATTTCCGATGGAAACAATAAGTATACTTAAGGGGAATTCGTAATTGGGTCCAAATATTAAAATATGTTATTCGCCTTAATTTCATTTGTTCCAAGTACCGTCGTCGAAGTACCAAGGTATAGTAGTGTTTGTACCTAATATTGTTGGCAAAGTAACTATATACATTCATTTCTGTATCTATATACAGAAAAAAAAGGAAACCAAATTTGTTTGTATTAAATAAACAATTGGAGAAGCAATACCTACTTAAGAAATATGACTTGTAGAAGTTCTAAATATACACAGATTAAACTATATTTGAAACCTTTTTGAATATTAGTGATACATATCAAGACATAATTTACCATAAAGTTAAAGAGAATCTTAGAAATACACGATTTTTTTTCTGTAACCAAGTATTACCGAACTGCGTTGAGAATACGATTGTGTTAGCTGTAGCAACCAATACTAATTTTGACGTAAGTATGTATATGGGAAATCTGTCAACTCTAATCACGGTTCAGTAATAGGTATTGGCTCCAAGCTCAATAGTTACCCCTGGTTATCTCCGATTGCATCAGCCAGCCCGCTCAACTTGAATGCAAACTATACCCTCTAGATTTTATTCAAGACACCAACAAAAAGGTAAACCCAAAGGAAAGAATGCGCATACGCTTGTCAGCTTGCCAACTCGGGAGTGAATGGAAACCTGTGATCGAATGCGAAGGCTAAGAAAAACTAGACGAATGAGTAATGTTTCGAAATAGCTAGCAATGAGCGATTTGCATTCAATGTCGTCAGAAATCAGACTGAAGTCATAGTTATGACAGAAAATTCTTTGTTAAGTTAATCAGATTCAACTCATTTAGATATGATATTGTAAGTTCAATGATACCTGTATAATCATATTACAGTTAAACTACCTAGAGCCAATCATCCACACCGTTTTTGTACTGTCGCGTTTTTTGGTTAGTTTAACATAAATAACCATAATCGTATTCAAATGTAGAATATCTTCAGTGTTCTTTTATTACAATTTTCCATTGTTGCTAAACGAAATATTAAACGCCATACCATAAAGCAAAGCCACATTAGCAATGCAACGCGCAATCCATCATTATGCATGCTCAATGCATACTTTGAAAATGTCCTTGTAACAGACCATCTATTTCGATCCTTTGCCACGGGATTCTAAACTTTATTAACATATAATTAATGGTCACACGATATAGTGGTCTGGTGTATGACACTCATAATAACGGGTAAGCGATTCTGTCAAGAAAATGTTAAATAGCCGTTTGCGGTGTACTTTATATGTAAGTACTTAGTGGTCCATTGTTGTGTTATTGCAATACCTATTAATTTTAAATAATATAAACCTGGACATCACAAAAAGTAAAAGAAGTCTGTAGAATCATTCAACATCATATAAAAATTGAAAAAAGTTTCAGAAAACCATCCTATAAAGTACCTCATTATGGCAGAACGGTAGGTAGAATGGTACGGTAGGTGCCTGTTCTATGGAAGATATTCTAAGACAGCCAAAGTTTACGATTTTGACTGCATGACTACATGTATGATTTTGATTAGCACCGCAGTCTATTTAACAGATTCTGACGAGGTATTAATGGAGATCATGAACCTAGCTCTCTATAAATGTAGGTATGTATGTAGCAGTGTTATAAATCGCAATAAGGCATGACAACATCGAGATGTCACGAAAGCCCATCATTATATATGAGCCCTCCTTAAAATGATGCCTTACGATCATGTGTTTTTAAAACTGATCCTTAATGAAGCATGTTCGCATGCACCGGCCGTCTGCATGCTAATAAACATAAATTAAAACGCATTATTAGCGGGAACCGGGGAACAAAGTAGCAGAATCAGACCCAGACGAATAATTAATTGAGCGTTAATGTCCGGGCATCGAACCCGTACTCGGGTAAACAATTGCAACGTGAACTAAACAAAAAACATGTTTTGTGTTAACGAAAAAGGCGAAATTGTTTATTTTATAGGTATTTTTGAAATGCGTTTAACGGTTGTCTGGCAGGTTTATATAAAGAGATGAGGAAGTAGTATATTTTCTTGTTTCAAAAATGTCAGGCAATAAATATAATTCCTAACTGTAATACCTAAAACCTACCCAGTAAGTGTTATTGAGAGTGGAAAGAGACAAACGTGCGTTCAATACATAGGTACTTTTTTACCTCTTTCATCTCATTCGAGTAACCATTTGGCAATTGTACGTCGTCGTTAACAAGGAATTACCTACGAATCTTTATGTTGATTTGTGTAAGTATCATGGATAAAAGGCCGTAGCGTAAAAATGCGTTTCGCAAAAACCACAAACGGAAATTTGTTCTAAAATATCACGAACAGTTGTTACGCAGTTACAATGGTAACTATATCGCGTTACAGCGGACAGAAAGGTAACAAGGCAAGGACGGTCACTATGTACAACCAGCAGCATAAGTAGTTAAGCAGGTGGTGTTCAAAATAAGCTTGATACGACTATAATTGTCAAGAGAATAAGAGCGTGTCAAGCGCGTTTGCAGCACCCCACCCGCTTAGATACTTCTGCTTCTGACTGTTCTGCAGAGAAGCATTATTGAGGGTATAGACTGTCGTTATTCAATTCTGTAACTACACTTTTAACTGTAGCTACCGTTTTAACTGAGAATACATAAATCTTATCGAAATCTGGTCGGATCTTTAACACATTCTAATACATGTGTGACGTACATTGATTTCTTATTATTATGTATTCTACTAGATGTGACATCTAGAACAAATTTTGTACGCCATGTTTGTCGGTTGACAGCTATGACAAAAACAAAGAGTAGTATAAACTTGTAGTGATTTTCACTACAACTTTTGGGACAAAGAATTTCTTCTCCTCTTATTCAATGGTAACATAAGTAGTTATATCACAAGGATATCCGCGTATTACAGTTTGGCATGTCGTATAGGGTCGTATCGTATCCAGTATTAAATTGACGAATACTTTATTTTTTTTGACTAAACAGTAGCCAGAATGCATCATATCTTATGATGACAACCCATAAGTTTCTACTTTTGAGTTTGTGCTTGGTAATATTAATATGTCGCAATATGTAGGATTAATTTTCCTAACCCGCGTCAAACCATTTAAATACGTTTGTTGCATTTAACTAAAGATATCGTTAAACATTTTCAGCATAACTAAATTGTCGCTAAATTGTGTTCACCAGTCAATACCAACACGCTTCACTGGATATTGGGCGCTGCGCTGGCAAATACTAAATTAGTTCCACTTTCCAATATTAAACCAACTTTAAAGAAACTACCTACGTTATGCTCATTGTTTTAGCATCTCCTGCAGTCGAAAGCTGGCAGTAAAATAAAGGGTTTACATACAAAGTTAGTAATTGAAAAGCGAATTTGCTAAACGCAAGGAAATAAAACGTTGAAAACTAGACAACTAACTAGAAAATGCCTGAATAGTACTTACCTATCTATACTTGTAATCAAAATGACCCTGTCAGCTAAACATTGTATTTTGAAAACTACATATAAAAATACTTATTTCTTTAACAAGTTTAAATGTATATAACCGCTACAGTCAGCAATATGTATAAGTCGATCAAACAAATCGATAATACTTGACAGACTAATTGGTATTGCTACTCCAACTACTTATATTATCCTACTGTTCGTAGAAGTCAAGTCGTGACCTAAAATATTCCTCTCGCCTATTAAAATCTCACTTCAAAACTACCTTTCATAGCAATTATTATAAAACCATTTTTTATTTTTAAAATTACACCAAATCCAAGAGTTCCCACAGGCAATCAGTGAGAAAATGGCCGAGTTGCGTGGCTTGCCGTCCAAAATCTTAAGACCTTCTCACCCCCCCTCCAGTTTAACATACCTCGTGCTTATTTTACTGATGGTGGAGATTTAAGAGGTCTGGATAAGGTGGTGGTTGATAGTTGTAGTCGTTAGACCGATGAGCCGTGCCTTCCGGATTTGCTGTAAGTATTGTTGGAGGTTTCTCACATTACGTTTGTCTAACTAAGATCGGACAACATAATATTCTTCCATGCTGACCAAAGAAGACGTTACACGGATGACCAGTTTCGCTTTCGGTTTAGAGTAGGTAATAGTATCTTGAAGCAAATCAAATTATTTTGTTCAATATTTTTTGATTTGCAATTTTTAAGTAGTTACACTACTATATATAAACTGAAAATAGAAATTCAAATCTGGCCTCGGACACCGGAGGGTTTGGTCACTTTTTCTTAAGTATATGACATCTATTTTTAGGTAATAGTAAGTAATTTTAAAGTTTATTGGAGCGTGATTTCACTACTCCATCTTAACTGTTCTAAATTTTTTTTCAGTAATTACTAATTAGGTGTGTCACTTCCAACTTCTGGCCTATCGTCATCATGTCACTGAGAGTGGTGGTTATGCATCACGGACAATCATCACCGGTAAAGGCGATTTCACTAGCGGCTTTACATGACACAATGGTCGCTCGAGCAGAAAACTCCGAGAAAACCCGACACGTTCTCGTCTTGTTGTAATGAACCGCACTGCAGTCGCACTAGAAATAGACGCTGTTATTTTTAACTAGACGGCACGGCCAGACAAAGAGCCCTTTGTACCTCCAAATTGAAACAAAGACTCAAGCAGGCACGTTCGTATTACGACGATGTTAAGAATTGTGAACCTTAACAGGAGACATGTTAAGCCTAATTTTCAACACACCAAAAATATTGCCTGTGTTAACTTTTTAAACCTCCCAATTCGAGATGTTGCCAAATTGCAAACTCTACTTTATCCCTCAGGTATAATGTCGCGATTCTGTTGAACAAGAAACACAAGAAGATCTTGGAAGACTAATCCATGTAAAAGTGCAAACCGAAGTTGACACCTAATTTTCATTCGTAAACTGGTGTTTTCAAAGTATGTTTTTAACACCTAGAAAATGTGACGTGGAAATACGTACGCAAGACTTTGAATAGGTACTTTCATTTTCATTGTATACTTTTAAGGGTATATCCCCCAGTAGTCGAGGTTACATTGAAAGGGTTGTTACAATGGTTGAGGGTAAGATAGCACTCCACGAAAACTGATTCTTAGCTGTCTGAGTAGGGTGCGAGGGAGGATTGATGTGTCTGATAGTGATGACACAATGGTAAGTCAGAAAGCATTTTCTTTTTTTCACAAGTGCGTTTCGTCACAAATCCTCTAGGTACTTGGTTGTATCTACGAAGTATAAAATTCCTGAAAATGGGTATAGTTACTGGAGTCGCCCGCTACATGGAACTTAATATTAAAGTAAACGATGTTTATTTCAGAGGTATAGACATTTTCTGACGGGAATTCTTTTCTGGCAAATGACCTCAAGTGTTAAAACGATATCGAACCTAATTAAATTGAATATAAAATTAACACAACAAACGCCATAAAATAGTTGAAACATCAGGATGTCCGTGTTTACAAAACCGACGTCTGCGTTCTATATTTAACTCCACCTGGTGCTGGAAGCGTAAACAAACCAGATGAATGAAACGATACCCACCGTTTAATAGTAATTATTTTTGAGAAAAAAAAAACATCACAGTTGTTAGGTATACCGTATGAGGCCTGTAACCCGAGCAAAAAATTAAAACGTAGATTCTACTCCTCAAACTATAAATCTTTTGTTCAACAACTTTAAAAAAATGTGGAGTCTCTTTTTCATACAAACTAAATAGTATTATCTAAATAGTATTAAACGGCCTCCTAGCCCAGTTGGTAGTGACCCTGCCTACGAAGCAGGAGGTCCCGGGTTCGAATCCTGGTCAGGGCATTTATTTGTGTGTTTATCCTATCACCGATATTTGTTCCTGAGTTATCTTTTTTTCAACAACTTTAAAAAAATATGGAGTTTCTTTTTCATACAAACTAAATAGTATTATCTAAATAGTATTAAACGGCCTCCTAGCCCAGTTAGTAGTGACCCTGCCTACGAAGCAGGAGGTCCCGGGTTCGAATCCTGGTCAGGGCATTTATTTGTGTGTTTATCTTATCACAGATATTTGTTCCTGAGTTATGGGTGTTTTCTATGTATTTAAGTATTTATCCATATTTATCTATTATATACTATACCGTCGTCTAGTACCCATAACACAAGCCTTATTGAGCCTACTGTGGGCCTAGGTCGATTTGTGTAAGATTGTACTACTTATAATATTTATTTATTATTATTATTATTTATTTATTTATTTATCAATGTAAGTATAGATGAATTATCGAGATCATGGAATTGCATTTGTAGTGGTTGTACCGTTTGCAACAAAAGGAGAATAATTTTCTCTTAATTTAATAAAATTACATACCTTTAAGAAATGGAATAAGTAGTAGTCCTCTGTTTTTTGCTTTTAGTCGCTATCATGTTCTTCATCTGAGCTGTCACAAGTATTGATAATAAGATTGTTTGAAATTCCATCCATTTCCCCTTCCTGACATCGATATTAATTTTCTTCACTTTCGATATGGCGACGAATATTTTCCCAGTCCTCAGCAGTAATAGATTCATTCGTTCAGTTGCTAAACTCATAATGCCTTGCATGTTCAATGAAACGTTTCTTTTCGCTACATATCTTTTTACCATGGACCAAATATTTTCGATCGGATTGAATGTCGGGTGATACGGTGGCAATCGTAAAACGGAGTGGCCATGTTCTTTTAAAATTGCATCTATGTGGTACTCACGAAACCGCTCTTTATTTTGTTTAATTAAATCATACAAACTGGTTTTGTACATCAACGGGCTATACGAAATGTTGTGTTCTGTCAACCAATCCATCATTTCTTGTATATGAGAATTTGACGTTGGAGCACGATTCAAAAGTTTGTTGTGATAGGACGCATTATCTACGATAAGTACGCTATTCGGTTTAAGGTTCGGTATTAATTTTTCTTTTAACCATTTTTCGTAGTTGACTAAGTTCATCTGGTCATGGTAATCTTCCGTTTTTTGGTTTGCCTTAAACATTAACAAAGCGTTGGGAATAAAACCATATTTTCCTCCTGCGTGCACTATTATTAACCGCTGGCCTGTACTGATTTGTTTTTTTACACCAAATTCTGTTCCATCGGTCCAAGCCTCTCCGGACACATGTGAAGTGTGGATGTAGGTTTCATCAGTATAAACTAGTGGTCTATCTTCAGTCCGATATTCCGCAATTTTAGTAAGGTAATTTATTCTTAGCAGTCGTATGTTGTGTCTTTCCATTAATATTTTTCGGTTCTCCTCGGTCTTTTTCCATTGAAATCCTAATTTTTGTATTTGTTTTCGTAAGGTGGAAATGCCAAATTTGTAATCTATATCGGATTTTAACACAGAGTGGAGTGCCTTTAAGGTTGGAAATTGCTTATGGGACAGATGAAAATTGTATATAGTTTTCCGGATGACTTCCTGATCAAAATCGTCTACTGCTGATGACGGACAAGTACGTAACTTTTTATTTCTCGGGGAGGTGAATTTCTTTGTTGTTGCGAATTTCTCACTATTGCTCTCAGACACAATGTTATAAACAGTAGAGAGACAAACACCTGTAGCTTTTGCAACTAACTGGGCAGCGGTGTAAGGGGATTTTAAATTTTTCTTCAGTTCAAGTTCAAAATATTTATAACAGTTAAAAATAATTTGCTTACTTTGACTCTCAATCGGACCAAAATTACTCACTGCCATATTTTTTGAAAATTATGTAACTTACATTTAGTCGTACGGACTGACACAAAATTATTCTGATAATTGTGAGAATACAATAAAATCAGACGTAAAAATATATGCACAACGTAAATAATATTCACAATTTGACACTGACATTATTTTGGTATTTACTTCTTCAATATACGAGCCCAAACGCAAAAGAGTTCGTCTTGTCACTTGCAAAGCGACAACTTTTTTTAAAATCTTTGATTACCGCTGCAGCGTTAATATTACAAAAATATATTTAGCATTGGTGACGATGTTGACAAACATAGTTTTTCTTTATATATTAATATTGAGCTGATATTGTACATAGCAAGAGAATTAGTCGTTCCTTTTTTCACGAATCACAAGCAAAAGAGTTCGTTTCACACTAATCGGTGCAAAATAGTTCGTCAAGTAAGCAATTAGTGCTTTTAGAATAAATTTAAAAATAAATTTGTTTGAAAATAGAATTGTTTGATATTTTAGAAATGTCACTGTGGCTATAAAAAGACAATTTTTCTCAATTTCGTATTATTTATCAAGTTTTCATTTTCAAAATGGGTCGTGGTAAACCAATTTCACAAGACGTTCGAAAAATTATTATTTCAAGCAGTCAATCAGGAAAATCTGTGCATAAAATAGCTCAAGACCTTCACCTACCGAGATCTACAATACATTCAATTATCCAGCATTATAAGAAAACTGGATGTATATCAACCTTGAAGAAAAGTGGTCGCCCACGCATTACTACACCAGCCGAAAACCGAGTTTTGAAAAAGATTATTAAGCAAAATCGACGTGCTCGGGCAGGAGAACTCACCGTGCGATGGTGAGAAATGATCAAAAAAGATGTGTCTGTCGATACATGCAAACGAGTCTTAAAAAGAATGGGATACGGATTCTATACGGCGAAAGAAAAACCTTTGCTTACTGAACTTCAGAAAAAGAAGAGGCGAATATTTGCTTTAGCTCGTCGAAACTGGACCGTTGACCAGTGGCGATCCATAATATGGAGCGATGAATCGAAGTTCGAAGTGGCTGTTGGAGACGAACGGAAAAAAATTGTTCGCAATAAGAGCGAAGCCTTTCATAAAGACTGCCTAAAGAGAAAAGTCAAGTTTCCTGCCTCGCTCATGATCTGGGGTGTATGTCAGCTCAAGGTGTGGGTCGGCTGCAGTTTATTGAGGGCACTGTAAATGCTCCTAAGTACCAAGAAATCTTAAAGACGAGCTTATTGCCTTCAATTCCCAGTTTACAATATAAGAACAGGTATGTTTTCCAGCAAGATGGTGCTTCTTGCCACACTGCCAAGAGTACGAAGGCTTGGTTAAAAAAACACAATATCCCTACCCTGGAGAATTGGCCACCTAGCAGCCCAGATTTGTCTCCGATCGAGACGTTGTGGTGGAAGATGAAAAAGAAACTGCGTAAGGATCCCGCCAAGTCGAAGGAAGATTTAAGAAACAAGATAAACGCAGTGTGGGATTCAATATCCGTTGCGGAATGTGCGGCGTTAGTGGACACCATGCCACAAAGAATTGAAGCCGTCCACAAGAGGAAAGGCGACACTACCCAGTGGTAGACGAATTCTTTTGCACCGTGTTACTAGCAGACGAACAATTTTGCTTCGGTAGCTTAAGTTTATAAATGTGTTTTTTACAGCAAATAACCGTAATATGTACTGTTATCGAAATATAAATAAAAATACATAATTTTTCTAATCTTTTACTGTGTTTATTTATTGCTTTAGTTATTTACTGAACTTGATATTTCTAGTCTAAAAATCTCTCCAGTATAAAAATGTTCATAGTCGAACTCTTTTGCATTTGGGCTCGTATAACAAACCTCTTTTTATGCTGATAGTACGAGAAAATAGAAAATTTAAATATAGAATGCCTGTAAACATACAATACTACTACATATGCAATTCCATGCTCTCGTTAATTTATCTATACGTTAAAATCCGTCCTTTTGACGTTGCTTGTCAGTCTTGTCACCCTATAGACAAAATCAATTTCGCAATACATTGCGTATTCGAATAAACTTTAAAGTCTACTAAAAATCAGTTTTAAAGTCGCTGAACAAACGCTGTTTAGTTTGAGGAGTAGAATCAACGATTTTATTTTTTGCTCGTGTTATAGGCCACACACGGTATTAGATTCAACTTTTATGACAAGTAATGTTTCGTAGTAAGAGTTTGTTCGGAAAGAGAAGCTTCGTGGTTTATATGGGAGCTCATACATTTACGACACTTCTCTTTCCTAACAGACTAACCGAAATCGCTAAGTTAAAGAAATACCCATAAAAATAATACCGATTTTGCATGCCCTAGTACTAGATGCCCTGCCGCAACACAGTTTTAAAGATTTTCTATGGTAACGTATTTTTTAATGATCATGCTGATAATTTATTTCTAATCCTATAGTTAAACTGAGCGTGAACCTACGATACAAATGAACCTAGAAGTCGGTTACAAAAATGACAAGTGTCAAAAGTCGTATGTGGAAGGCCCCACCCACGTGTATTGACAGGAACAAACAAACACACGACACGCCTACCCCTTCCGGTAATCGGGAATGTATGGGAATGCCTTGTATTTATCGTATGATGTTTAAACATATCGCTTGCTCACACAAAACAACGTTAAAGCACCTAGTAACAATTTTAACTATAAAACTTTCGTGAGACTCTAACATATTAAAAATATTTATAACGGGTTACTCACGTAATTTAAGTCGATTTTTGCTCGACATGTTCCGGTCAATTTACGATGACCAAAAATCATCGAATCATCATCAATCATCGAATCATCGAATGTCGAGCAAAAATCGACTTAAATTACGTGAGTAACCCGTTATAAATATTTTTAATACCTAGTAACAAATATAAAAGATGTCAAGAAAGAAAGATGTTCAATATTTTTATTAAAGTTTCATATTAAACCTTTTCTTTTCCTTCGTTTTTCGTAAAACTAACATAAGTAGCTCTCCTATTTAGGCACGTGATGCAAAATCTATTAACATTTATTGAGAGCTTCTGCGACCGAGTTTTTCACTAGATGACAGCGCCGTGGTAGGAGGTCTTTTTGACAGCAGCTGTAAAAATTCACCAATCAAAAATAGTACATTATTGTCGAGGAGGTGAAGTAGCACATTGATGGCTGAGTATTACATTTAAACGGACGACTTTAGGAGTCCGTTTAATTTAATATGAAGCCAGCAATGGCCCTTCGCGCCGAGTCCAATATAGTGATTTATTCAAAAATAATGCAAAACAGCCAACGTTGATGAACAGCAAACAATATTGACATAAATAATATATTCAAGATAACTTCTAGGTTAAAAGAATGACCACTACCGCGAGCATCGAATTTCGATTCGAATCCTATAATTATCTCTATCTCCATCGCTTCTCATTTTGAGTGAGAGAGACAGATTTATTCGAAACTACAATTATCTATGTTCGCGGTACAGTCAAGTGCAAAAATACGTATCGAAAAAATCGTCTCATAAATATGGTACTACGCACTTATTACAACGGAATAAGATACTATGGGACATATTTTTAATAAGATGAGTACACCCATATTTTTACACTTGACTGTACACGCTCAGCTTTGCCGCCATTATATCTTTTTATTAAAAAGTTAGAAGTGTATTTTTCTTCTGAATTTACCGTAAGCTATTTGAGATAACTAAAAAGTCGCGGTACCAACAATAAAAATAACAAATACCGATGTTGTGTTTTGGCTGTTTAGGACCTTTGCCTTTATTTTTGTATGGCTGTTGAACTTTTTAAAAAGTTTGTATCTCGACAAAAATGGAATTTGTATGCAACATTTATGTCGCGAAATCGAGCCTGCAATTTCCGTAACTTTTTAATTTTTATTTGACCATAAACTAGGCATTTCGCCGCCTAGTTTTTAACCGTAAAAGTCAACCTTGCCGGACATTTTTGAATAAAATATATTAAACATGATTGGTGGATTATGACAGGGATGCCTCTCGCCACGGTGCTGCCATCTAGTGAAAATCTCGATTGATAAAACCCTCATTAAAATGCATTAAGGATGTTTGCATTTTGAAAGGCTGTAATTATAATAAAAATAATTGAAATTGATTAAAAATGATGCGTTCAAGAATATCAGATTTTATAGGCAGTACAATAATTTTAAAAAGTACACCGTATTCGAGGTCGTTAAAAGGTTATTAAAAGTATGTTCGCGACATAAAATAATAAAAAAGCTGTTACGAATGTCAACGTAACTCGTTTGTTTTAAAGCTTCAATGTATGAAGAGGTCATCTTTTTCTCAGTCTATTTTAGTGTGGCAGTTGTGGCACTGCTGGGCAAAGGCCTCTCTCTTTCGCTTCTTATTTTGTCATTTTGTATAAAAGGCGCAAAAAGAAGTATGCAGTTTTGAACAAATTAAATAAGCAAACGATATCTAAATGCTGACGGCAACCACTGTTACAAAGTTACAACACTTGGTAGTTGTTACAGCTTCACTAAACGTTACTAAACCTATACTTAGTGTCCTCAACGGAGACAAACTTCTCAATACCTCAAGATTAAACTCATTTTATTAGGGTTCCGTTCCGTAGAAAAATGTTTGAAAATAATGATTCCTTATTTAATAAACTAAGGCATCATTCTTTCGGACCAGACACAATCAGTCAATCAGTAATAATCTCATTATTTCCGTACCCGTCCTTTTCTACGTAAGTATATGAAGGAAGAGTAGAGAAAGTGTCTTGGGGCATAATGTTATTTGAGTAGTGAGTATACAAAGAACTTGAGCATACGACTCGACTGTTAGAGCTAAAAAGAAGCTCTACCGCGAATATCGGAATTCTAAAATTGACTATCTGCCTTTCTATCGCTCTTACCAAATATGAAGCAAATAGACGAATGAACGAACGAAGGAAGGAGTTTGCGTTTCCAGGTCTGAGTTTGATGTAACTCTAGTTACTCTTAATATAATGTTCTAGACCCGATTTACCTCACAGTTAAGGGGCTGACAACAGCTAAATTCCCTCCCTATCTTATTCAGCGCGAGTGAAAGAGAAACACTGTGTTACGATTAGTATGGGAGCTCTTTGCAAATTTTGCAAAATGATGAATAAAAAAAAATTATGCATTAATTGAGAAATATAAAACAATGAAGTTTTTAGTATTAGTGTGGTGGAATTTTGTCCTTAGTTACAGACATATAAGTCAAGAAACTAAGGACATACAACTGTTTAAAGCTAATTTTAAGATGTAACTTTGGAATATTTTCTATCGAGCCGATTTAGACGATTTCGTCCAATCGTGTATCGGAATTAACGAAGTTCTTCCAAATATAACTAATATTAACATATATTTTTTTTACTTTCTCAAAACAAGTAGTTATAGCTAAAATACTGTGTCAATTTGGAGGCCATCGGGTGTTGTCAGCCTACAAACAAAAAAACTTCAGAACCCTTTCGTTAATCACCATCACACCTGACCACGCCATAGTTTAAACAAGAATCCACCGTTCCCACAGCGTAACGAATTGTGATACTCTAACAAAAGAACCATTTGCGCCATCGCTTGCGTCGGCACCAATTAACTTACTCTATGGCAGTTTGTTAAAATCAAGATACCATTCGTTTTTATATTATTGCAAGTTAGCACGGTTGTTCATTGGAATTTATTTTGCAACCTTGGCACAAGTGAGCATGCGTGTCAGTAACTTTATATTGTAAACATACATGTTAACAAAATCGAAACTTCGTACATCCTTATAATGCGAATACGAGCCGCTTCCATCAAGTGACGCGTACGTGATAGCACAACAGCATCCTAAATTTAGTGGCTAATAGGCTGGATTGCCCCATAGCACGGCACTGGGATGGTCTCCAATGTTCCCGCAGTATAATCATGATATTGGAATTTTATTTTATTTATGATTTTGTAATTGTGATTAGCATTGTAATTTTAATTGTATTTATTTATGATTTGTGTCAATTTTAATTTACTTATAATCTTAATCTTATTTGTAACTTTTAATTATAATTGTAAATTTCATATGGATTTATTAACTATTCATTACAAAAATACTCAATGTGGTCCTTAGTTAATTGACTTTGTCAGTAACATTTTTTAGGTTAACAAAAAAATCTCACGTTAAATCAGAACTCGGAGAGGTTAGGTGCTCGCGCTATAGTTTTGGTAGGACAATTTAAACAAAGAACGAGTAATACTCGAATATTGTTGGTGTTGCCGTACGTCAGCATTTTGTTGATCTTGTTGGTTTATTTCATTATAAAGGAGTAAAGTGCAGAAGAGTAAACAAATCTAACGTCGACTATAAAACCTATTAGATTACCTGTTATGGATATCTGCAATCAAAGAGCAAACCGCTGGTAATCGTAAAGAGCTACTCGTATTATCGCAGATGTAAAAGAGGTCAACTCTAAAAGTAGTCGAGTGCCGAGTGCTTCCCCTGGCTCAATAAAGTGTGCAGTTTACCGGCAGCCGACTTACATTTATTTTAGTACCGCTTATCGGATCAACGGGAAACAATTTCATTTGTAAATACTAAATACTAGGTCTCGCGTGCAGCTTCACGCTGTGGATGGTTCGAAAATAATAACAATACAAAATCAAAACACTTTGCGCTTGCTTTCGTCAGCGACGTCTAAGATTTGGTGCAGATATAAAAAACAGTGATTAACACAGTACAAAATTTACAAGTTTTTCGACAGATCAGTGCAAATTAATTTTAAATTAGGGTTTAGTTAAAGGTGCAATGGAAATCGGTACATATAATAAAACTTATTTGTTAGAACCTCTACCAGTATATACAGCTACGACCAGAATACAACTATACCAGAGATCTCTTGCTCTCATTTTGCCAATTGACTGTCGATAATTTTACATACCATTTTAATGGTCTTGCTTCAAAATGGCATTAAACATTTACCGCTTATCTTCCCGAATCAATTACAGAATTGTAAACCCAAGAACCGTTAAGGCATTAAAACATGCGTTATCTTCTTCCGAGAAAGCGCTGCCCCCATCAGCCCAATTGGCCCATTTGGCCCACCCTGGCACATCACGAATAATCTTGAATCAGTTCAGTGGGCGGAACCTTGACACGATCTGAAGACAATCGGATTAAAAAGTTCCGTTCGAGAAAACATTGTAAATTCACGTGGACAAATCGAGGACTTGCGCGACGATTATTATCCAGTGAATGGTGTGTGGACTTGTTAACAAACATAACAAAATGTATGTTTAACACAGCGTGCGTGAGGATTTCGCATGAACTTTTGAAGCTTTTTGACCTATTCTTGGCGATCCGAAAAAAAAACAAAAACCTACCCCTACCTACCATTGGAAATGTTTTTCAAATCTTCCTAAGGCAGCAACAAACTGGTTTCTCAAACAATTCAAGCCTGAATCTAGATATCGAATTAGAATGAATTCAATCGAATACTAAGCGGCAGATAAATGTCACTTTCGCTCAAAGCAATAAACAGATAAGAGATAACCGGAAAATATTGGCACAGATTTACCGTGATTAATAAAGACAATGCTACCGAATCAGATAAGAGCAATCCTTAGAGGCACACTTGAAGAATTAAGACAAACGACTGGAGAAAGTTCTTATTGTATGCTAAAACAGTGATACAAATTTCGAATTAATATTATGTAGATTAAATTGTCGATTTCTTCGAACGAAGGCCGATTTCTATTTAACATAGTGTGGTTTTTAGAATAATAAAATATATTGAAACACTCAAACTATAATTTTTAATTTACTATTAAACCTCTGAGAAACAATAGCAGAAAAACTTGTGTACTTAATACTAAGCAATACATATTATTTTCTTTATATTTACCACAATACACATAACTTATAATTATTGTACGATTTTATTGGTCACTGGATTAGATGATTAATGATGAGTACCTACCTCTTTACAAGATTAGAAACTAGAGATAATTAGGGTTCGTCGAGAATTCAAATTTAATATTACATAATTTTTATACACGTGTTTTCATTTTGTTTTAATGTTGTCTTCGCCAAATCAACCTTTACATTTGTCTTTATAACATGTTTTAATTTTATATTAATGTAGGTACTGTCCATATGTGTGTCTTGGCAATGTAGCAGGAAATCATTAAATTCCTCTTCTTAAAATAATAACAGAGCTCAACTGACCTACTCTTCGGAATCGGCCCATTAAGAAATAAATCAATAAGCCATCAATATCGCAAACCAGCAATTATTTAAAGGAAAAGGCATCTATATCAGTTCTGATGAAGGAAAAATTGTTATCGACACACCCTTGTGCCTCCGTCACCGTCACCGTCACCGTCATGTGACACCACCAGCCAGCAGTTCTGCTGCAAGGACGCAGAGGCGCTGGTCATACAAGGGAGGGAGGGACGAGTAGATTTGCCGAGATAGCTCAAATACACGTGCTAGTACGGTTCAGGCCGTCGGTCAAAGGTGTAGAGTACGGCGGGTTAACGACCTCTGTCCGGACGTACCCACTCCGAGATAGGGCGTGTATCCGGGCTTCCTCGCTTGCTCTTCCCGTCGTCTGCCGCCCTGGTATGCTCAGCTGGCCCTCCTGCCCGAGAAACCGGTGGGCCAATAAATACAGGATGGGACTGTCAGGTTTGTGCAGTCAAGGATAATAGGAATGACAGGAGGTAGAACCAGACCGAATACTTGCATCGTGCCCAGCGTGAGGGAGATGGATAAATACTGTGTGTAAATATATACGAAGGGATGGCGACTGCGTATAAATAAGTTGCGTTCATTGCCTTATGATCTGTAGTCTAGCAGTTGGACTAGGTTAGCCGTAGTTATTTTCTGGTTGTGGTCAAGTTATTCTCTGGTTCGAGTAGCCAATCCATGAGTAAAAAATAGGTCTCACTCTTTCACTTGCTCTTCATGTGGGGTTGTAGACTATAGCTTAGCGCAGCAAGTGCGTATAGGTCTTCAGTCAATGAGTCTATAGCATAGTTTGTGCACTTGTACCTAATCCGTTATCGTCTTGTCTTCCAGCATCTCATGTATTTTTTTAGACGGTTCATTAGATACGTTGCGTCTATCATTTTGTTTAGGATACAGTATGTCGTTCGTATTTCCTTAGCTGTGATCTGTTGGTGCTTGTGAGAATTTTGGATTTAAGACCGTAGGCCATAGAAAGTGCGATAACTATTTTATTCATTAATATTTACGTCGTTGTACGCTACTCGATTATATATTTTTGACTAAACTAAGTCCGGATTTTGGCGTTTGGAGTGGCCTTGTCGCATTTTGTCTTAATTGCTGCTTGTCGAATGCTTGCCGGAGCAAATTCAGCTGACTGTTTCTTTGTAGCCTGTAGAAATGGTAGTCAATTTTCCTGCGATTGGACAAATCGAAGGGAGTAGAGTTCTATAAGTAAGACGTTGCTTTATTTATTAGTGTCTGTATGCGTGGTTAGGTTGGTTGGTAGTGTGGTGTTAATGTAGTCGCATAGTGTGGCGCAAGTCTGTAGTGAGCCACATGTGAATTACTTTCAAATACATATTGAACTGTTTAATACACAATAGTACAACTTCGATGTATTACACAAGACACACACACAAAATATATAACTTCATTATAAAACACGAATCACACTCACTTGATATTATATGACCATAAAAATTTGAACAAGTAAACATCGCTTGAAAGAATCGCCGCAAATTTAATCTAAATCTTTTAGCACGAATATAATTATTTTTCATTGTCACACTAGGTACTGATTACTCGCACAAAAACGCCAATAACACTCCACTGATATCCAATATGGATTTTGTGTATAAGTACATTCACAATGCTGCACACTTAATGGTTGCACTTTAATTCATGGAAACATAAAAAACCATAACTTAAAACTTAAATATTATAAATAATAAACTTTTTTTATATACGCAAAAGGTATTTTACACATTTTATCATGCATCGCGTATTTCTGTTGGCTGTGTAGTGCGTTGTTCAATTTCATATCTTTAGTTTGTGGAATAGGAATGTTAGCTTGCTCGAATATTTCACATCGCTTAGGTAACGTTTTTTTTTCGTTCTGGTCATAGGATCTCTGTCATTTAAAACCGAATTTATGATGACTATTGTCTTTCCAGGCGGCTAGCAACCGCACGTGTTTGGAGATCTCGGATGCGCGTCCGTCGAACATGACAAAAAACGTTTTTTTTTTTGTCCCTCTTTCCTGGAGAAAGTCTCGATGGTTGTGTTAATTGCACATTATATTTCTCTTTAAGTTTGAAGCTTTTGTCAGTATTTTTTTTGTTTTGTTAGTCATTATATTGTTCTGTATGGATCCCTGCATTCGGCGGCTCGTTTTAGAATTTGTGCATGTGGCGATTATAACTCCTCCGCATGTAACCCTTTGGACGGCAGCTTATTGTTTTCTGCGAACTGCGAAGGAGTTGCCATAACAATGCTTGCGTGGAAATGCTCTCATCTAATGTCTCCAGACCCTTCAACTAGCCAATAGTTTCTGTTTACTTTAGTTAGTTAAATTATGGGGTGGTTTTAGATATGATATTTGTACTTCAAACTTGCGCACGTTTATTTTTTGATACCAAAATTTCGTTGCCCTAAGATAAGTTTTCGGCGTTGGTACATATTATGACCGTGCGCGCGTGTATATGTTATACACGTCCAGTCATCCACGGAGTTTCCCTTATTTCCCTTGTGGCCAAGCTAAATTCAGTTTACTAGAAATAGTACCTACATACCGATTAGGTATCATAGAAAAAAATTAGAAGACTACTTAGTTGGATACCGAAGCTACTGGTTTTAGCCAAAGTCAGGCTCTGGCCCTTACAGAGCACTCTCTGGGCCTTGCTTAATCCCTTCCCCTTTAGTTACTTAAAATAGTACGCCGCAAAAAGGTCGGCTAGCGGCAGCCTGAACCGTGCAGTCCACATGGCCTATGACCGCATATTATGGAAGCAAGCTACATGTGGTCGCGATCCTCAGCAGTGAGGGAACGAGAAAGAAGAAGAAGAAGACCTAGATTGGTCTGGCCCCAATAGCAAAGGTCCAGTATAAGCAGTAAACCATGGAAAGATCTCACCCGCGTCGATGTGCGGCATTGTATGATGTTATCTTTATCCTCTCAGGCCACTCCAGTCAAGCGTGGAAGAGTCGAGCGGAGCCTGTCGCGCACTCACTTAAATTCACTCGCGGGTGCACGTATAATAATGTAAGGGCGTGTCACAGTGCACTGCTTAATGGATCTGGATTATATTATTTTTCGCGAAATTAGGAAAACGAAAACACATAAATAGACCACGCATACTTAGAACCGACTTTCTCTAAAACTGCCTCGGCGCGAGCGGGCAGTTGCGTTGCGCTAACACGTGCTACGTGGTAAGAACCGTCTATTGTTCAACTTTTGGGATTTTTATGAATGCAATAGAGGACGAAGGGACGACCGCCGCGGTCGGTGTCCCAAACGAAAAACTCCCGACACACCCTTGTGCCTCCGTGTAAAATATACCTCGTCGGCTGCTATTGAAATTTTAACTTTAAGCAGAAGTAATTGAAGTCTGTACGTCCCTTGTTTTCCGAAGAGTAATATTTTGCATTGATTGCAGTACATCAAAAGCGAAAGACTTAATCTGCAAGGCCTGAAATTAGCATTTAATTGTATGTGAATGTAAAATATTATATTGTTGCGGAGAAAGTGACACTTGGTGTTTATTGAAACTCTGACCCACATCGTGAAGACGCAATAATGATAATATATCAAACGAACGTAATACAATGTTAATCGTGACCTCCCCAAAGTTCCAACAGATGTAGTAGTATGATGAGGTAGACGACAATCTGCAGTTTAGGGAGCTTCTAGAAAATATCAATGAAATATTTAACTAGAATTTATTCCATGTTCTATTTTTGAGAAAATTGTTGTTTAATTGTACCTATGTAGTTGTATTACCATATTACTGTCAGGTTTCATGACTTTTGAGCCCCGGGATTAAGAACTAAGCAAGTGGAAACCTACAGAAGCTGGTAAAATGCGAATCTAGTAGACATTCAGAAGTTGTCGTGCTACTCTTATCGTATAACCATCTTTAAACTTGACTTGAAATGTATATCTAAATGGAGCTAAAACGTATGTAAATGACTTTAGACTTAGCTGTACAATATGACCACTCAGAAGATAAAAGCGACATAACAGATCGACAGTTACCTTTATGGTTTCTATAACGTGCTGCGTGTCTTTGGAATTTAAATCTCAGTCATTTGGAGGTATCGTCCACTTTGTGTCTCCGGGATATTGCCTGAGATGTTCTGATACTGTCAGTTTCAATCAAGTGTAATTATAAGATGTGCTTCAGCGCTCCGAGCCTCGTGTGGCATGATAAGAAATCGCGGGCGACTTTTTGATCGAGCGAGCAAGGTCGTAAGTTGGACGCAAAAACTTGTTTCCAGAACGATTGTGGTTTCGATCCCATTTCACAAATTTGTCAATCGATTCGTGTTAATAAAAGGCGAATGTCACAACACGCTGTTTTTGCAATATTAACTTTGATAACGTGTAAACGTGATTCACATTTATCGAATGTAAAGATGTCCATGTTGGCAAACTCTTTTGAATTTGAATCATAAAATCAAGAGGTTTGATACTACAGAGACAGCACTTAAAAAAAAAGGTGCACTTAAAAAAAAAGGTGCGGTATATTTAGATGCTTAAAACCATTAAAATCTAGTCTGTGTTTAAAACCACAAGACGGTGCTTCATTTGCGCTACATCGAACGTAAATGATATTTTTCCTTGACTAAAGTAAATTCCAGTATTTCAATTACTTATATCAAGGATCAAAGTCAACATAAATCCAAGCAATATCTTCTCACCCGCTTCGGACAATTCGAATGAGTAACGCCGCAAATAAATTATTTACAAGTCATTTTTTCTTATTTCTTAAATTTATACCTTTAAATCTGTCAATCTGTCAGCCTTCGGAGTTTATTCGCTGGAGTCCGTTCACTTCAGGCTACTTGGTTCCACCGTGGAAAATAAATGCCTTAATGACAGTACAAATAGCTGAATTCACCTTGGTAAAATCACTTCACTCGTTTACTTTGCACCACTATTTATATCATGTCACGATGTTGTACGAGATTTTTCCTTTCAAGTTGGTCTCGTTTACACAGCACAGTAAATTACTTATTGTTTCTTTGGATGCATGCAAGTATAGCATGTAAATATATCTCTCTATATTTTCTTCATTTTCTTGTCAATATAGGTCCTGTATTTTTATGTTAGAATCTGCCCAAAAAGAGAAGTGTCGTATGTATTACTCGCATATAAACCACGATACGTCCTCTTTCCGTAAAAACTTGATTTTTCTCTGATAACTAAAACTATTCAAAACCAAAATCTTACGGACACGAAAACACGTCAACTAATGACGTCTAAGCGTAAAAGCTAATTACAACGTGAGGACTTATGGTTTTCGAAACAAAACCTTTAATATCTATAACGCTTTGGGAAGACTTGAACTCGCCTTGTAGGTACTTTTTTTTTATACCACGACGGTGGCAAACAAGCATACGGCCCGGCTGATGGTAAGTAGTTACCGTAGTCTATGGACGCCTGCAACCTCAGAGGATTTACATGCGCGTTGCCTACCCTTTAGGAACCTATACACTCCTTTCTTGAAGAACCTCATACTGTAGCCCACTGGGAAAACCTCGGCAGGGAGTTCATGCCACAGCCGCAGCGTTGGTGGGAGGAAATTCCTCTTAAACCGTACTGTGCGCGACCCATTGGGTTCCAGGGTGTGGGGATGAACACCCTGCCGGCGGCGAGCGGTGCGGTGATAAAAAGCTAAAGCCGTGGGCATCATATCAAACAGTTCTTCAGAGCACAACCCATTTTACAAGCGATAGAACACGCATAAGGAGGCAAAGTCCCTCCTCAGACTCAAAGGTTCAATATCGCTCGTGAGTTTAGGATCGTCGACGATCCGCACAGCGCGCCTTTGCACCGAGTCAAAGGGCCCAAGCTGGTATCCAGGTGCTCCCGCCCAAAGGTGACAACAGTACTCCATGTGGGGTCTGACTTGCGACTTGTATAGGAGCAGTCTCTGCCCCGGAGTGAAGTATCGCCTCGCTCTATTGAGCATACCGAGCTTTTTGGATGCCAGCTTGGCCTTCGCTTCAAGGTGACTACGGAATTGGACGTCACTGGAAATGTCGACACCGAGGATCCCAATACTCCCTGACATTGTAAGGGTTGTGCCTTGGAACTGAGGGGCCACAGTAAATGGGGTTTTCTTAGCGGTGAACGCGCAAACTTGTGTCTTTGTGGGGTTGACACGGACTAAGTTGTCCTGACCCCACACCGAGACTCCAGAAAGAGTATTCTCGATATCGGACACAAGTTTTTCACGACTCTCTACCACAACGGATCAAGGGATATTGGCACGGCCCGTGTAACAAGCATCCCCAGTACTGTCGTCCGCATAACAATGAATGTCACCGATAGACAACATATCATTGATATGCAGCAAAAACAGCGTTGGGGATAGCACGGAGCCTTGCGGGACACCAGAGCGTATGTTTTGTAAATTCCGTCGCATATTAGCCATTTCGTGGAACTACACATTTTGCATATTCAGTATCAATTTTGGAATAACCGAAGAAACGATAAGTTATAAAACTAAACATGGAACATACAAAAATTAGCGCATTCTCATTCTCACGTTGTGTAAGTAATTTTACCTAGTTATTTACCTGTCTAAAACAATACATTTCGTCGCGGGCGTAGGCTGGCACCCACCCACTACATTTTTAGACTAAACAGTTACACTAGCTTCTACCGACACAAACAACCTGTTCTGTGAGCATGTAACTTCTTCCTTTTTTAGGGTTCCGTAGTCAACTAGGAACCCTTATAGTTTCGCCATGTCTGCCCGTCCGTCCGTCCGTCCGTCCGCGGATAATCTCAGTGACCGTTAGCACTAGAAAGCTGAAATTTGGTACTAATATGTATATCAATCACGCCGACAAAGTGGTAAAATAAAAAGTGGAATTTTTTTTTATATTAGGGTACCTCCCCTATACGTAAAGTGGGGAGTGATTTTTTTTTTCATTTCAACCCTAACGTGTGATATATTGTTGGATAGGTATTTAAAAATGAATAGGGGTTTACTAAAATCATTTTTCGATAATGTAAATATTTTCGGAAATAATCGCTCCAGAAGTAAAAAAATATGCGTCCCCCCCCCCCTCTAACTTTTGAACCATAAGTTTTAAAAATATGAAAAAAATCTCAAAAGTAGAACTTCATAAAAACTTTCTAGGAAAATTATTTTGAACTTGATAGGATGAATAGTTTTTGAAAAAAAATTACAAAAAAATTTCTGAACTAAGTTTGTAATTTAACGGTATAAGCAGGTGTTTATTGTTTTTTTTTTTTTTTTTATACCACGACGGTGGCAAACAAGCATACGGCCCGCCTGATGGTAAGCAGCTACCGTAACCTATGGACGCCTGCAACTCCAAAGGCGTCACATGCGCGTTGCCGACCCTTTACAAAAAGGAGGATTCACTGTGTTGACGACTAAAGGAACAAGAAGGTCCCTCATCGTCAACACACTGGGTCCTCTTTGAGCTCTTTGGCAACCTTACTCACCAGCAGGAACACAACACTATGAGTAGGGTCTAGTGCTATTTGGCTGTGGTTTTCTGTAAGGTGGAGGTACTTCCCCAGTCGGGCTCTGCTCCAGATTTGAGCGATGACATTCGCTGAACGTGCCCTACCACACTTAGCGAGATGCCATTCGCAGTGCCCATACCTCTCTTTTTGGCGTAGTTTAAGGACATACCCAGGTCCGGACGTAGTTTAAGGACATACCCCGGGTCCAAAAGCCCTGTACCTGTAATTTGTACAAAATTACAATGAAATGACGTGCTTTCAAATAAAGTAAAAACGGTGAAAATCGGTTCACGCAATAAAGAATTATTCCATAAAAATCATCTTCCATACTTTAAGCTCGCGCGCAATAGTTTACTTAATTTGCCGATATATGTCGCTGTACGTGGAACTCTCATATCATATCCTACATGGCGGTGTTATTAACTCTTAAGTGGGGACACTTACTGTGACGGACGGAAAACTACGGAACCCTACACTGAGCGTGGCCCGACACGCTCTTGGCCGGTTTTTTCTATTTTGGTACCGAAAGCGAACTGCAGGATCTACTTGTTCAGACCCCTTGGTGGAAGGGTCAACGTCCTGTAAAAGGCGAGTCATCACCTTGAACTTAGTCAAGATTGGAGTTGATACGATCAACACGGCCAGGTGTCCAACTACTTAAAATTTGAGAATTAAAAAAAAAATTGAAAGAGACCAATGTATTGATGTAAGTAGACCTACCTGATTATATATCTCATTGCTTTCCTACGCACTTAAATGAAAGTAAAAAAACAATAAGGGTTATCGCGGTCGAGATTTTCACTAGATGGCAGCATCGTGGCGAGAGGTCTAGCTGTCATAATCCACCATTCATGTTTAATCATATTTTTTTGAATGGTGGATTTTGACAGCTGCTGTCAAAAATATGTCTCGCCACGGTGCTGCCACCTAGTTAAAATCTCGATCGCGGAAACCCTCATTGGTACATAGATACTATAGATACCTAGTTACCTACCTATCAGGTGCAAATTCGGCTTTTATTCTCTTCGTAATCAAGAGTAAAAGCGCTCAACTTTCAGAAATGAGGGAAGTAGGTAGGAATTGGAAACCAGGGTTCAAAAGGATCGATGATAAGTACCTAGTTATCTTGATAATATCGCGATATATGTATGTAGGTAAGTACCTACATACCTGGCTGGCTAGATACAATTTCTCCCAGCCATTAGCAGTATCAGCTTGCGGATATATCCACTGTAATTAGATATTTATGTAACAGTGAAATTATATGCTTTTGCATGCCGATGACAGTTTCATTCAAACAGACTATATATCCATATCCATACCTTGCCAAGAGTATTGATGCGAATGATTGACACAGGCGAACCAGTGTAACTTAGGCCTCTAGGTAGTTTAGATCCGTACTCCTCGCCATCTCATCTCCATATCCACCTCCGCTTCCACCTCCTCTTCCATTTCCTTCACCCTTCTCTTCTCCTTCTCATATTACGTAGAGCGTAATGATAACGAGTGTTGTACTTACTTGTAGTCCCAATTAATTTGGTAATATTATCCCATCCGCGGAGCAAATAATAACCGGTTGTGATAGTTTTTATTGATTTTACCGAAATATATATGATAATAGTATAGGACGTTCCTGAACATCATATTTTACTTAATGTTATATTATTATCCGACATTATTTAAAAACGTAACGACAACACCCGGTCAACTGCAGCCGCGCGTCGCGAGAATATCGAACCATCAGAACGCGTTCGCGTGTTTTTTAGCCACGTAGGGTCGGACACTACAATCGCTGTACTGTTTGTTTCTTTAGCGTCGCTTCGCGTTCGCGTTGTATTCGCTCACGTAGGTTTCAGCTGCAGAACATCGCTGGAGGTGGTACCTAAATAGGTAAGCTCTAGATACGATTGTTTTATGATGTCTATGGTTTAACGTGAACGTGAAGACATCTTAAACACATCTTACGATAGGTAGGTATCCTTATTTTGGATACAACCTAGCTAGAGGTAACCTGTTTTTATATCTCCCATACAAAAATGAGTTCCATTGTCCAATTTGGCTATCAATTTGACAAACGACAGCCAAAAAAACCTTATTTTAGTTATCTGTGATAGCTATAAAAACAAAGCATAGGCAGTTTGAAGGAAGATCTTCTATAACGGAGCGCGATGGTTTTCCGTTTAAGTAAAGACACATTGGATACCACTTAACACTTATTGCATTGTTCGATGCATTTGCAAACAATCAAACAAAACAATGCTTTTAGGTGAATGCCTTTTGAAATGCAATAAACACCTGTGATTGGCGCCTAGGTGATGTACCTACTTGCCAGGGTCACAGAATTGCCTACTGTAAAGGTTGTATACCTTTACAGCCTTTCTTCTCGAACACTGTCTGGCGCGGTGTTATTTAAAAATAGAACGCAATGTTCTATGTCAGACGTTCGGGATTCTTTCAGGGATTCTAGAAGGGACAGCCTAGACAGAGGGTCGAATTAAATGTATTAGCGTATGATATAAAAAAAATATAGTATATTAAATAACTACAAGTGTTATTTATTGGGGGATAACCCCCTACACTACCTACGTCTATAGGCAGGTAGGTAGGCTAGTAAGAAATCGGATACTTCTGAGAATCGGTAACTCAGGTAGGTAGATAATTAGGTGCCTTTATACTCGGGTGAAATAGGTAATAGATAGTACTTTACATGCTTAGCTTTCCTCTGTGCTGTTTGTGTGTGCTTAGATTAGGTAGGTACCTAAAGTGTTTTCAGGTTGGTAGGTAGCTACATACATAACTTGTTTTATTTCATTCAATTCTTGCAAGTTATTGGTGAGGTGGACTTACTAGAATCATAGCTATTTAAACCACTTCCTTGTGTTTGATTGAGGTGAATGTTGGTATCGGTAGTAGGTAGATGAAAATGACATCATATAATAGGAATGCTAACACGGAGCTGATCTGATGATGAAATCGAAAGGTGACCAATAGAATTCATCAACGAAAACACGCAACCACATCGCGTTTGGTAACCCTGATAATGCAGCACAAAGAACAGAAGGATATCTAGATACCTATGTTGCCGCGATCAGCGAGCGTGACATTTACATGATGAATTCTAGACCCACAGGATAGGAGTCTAGAATGACCAGTACGTAAGGGCAAGCGAACTGTTACATCCAAGAATTCCAAGAGCAACGACCGCCTGTTGTTATGGTAAGACGGTCTGAGACATGTAACTCAAGAGCCGCTTACTTAAGTTTGTCAGTGCAAATGCTCTTTCGCCGTCTGTCAAATACTGTCAATGATAAGTTACCTTGTGGACATACCTAAGTATAATACCTAGATTAACTAGATAACGGCGGGTATGCCTACTTATGGTCCATGTCTATAACCTGCCTGTGCTGTGACATTCTGCCTATGAAGAGTACACCTATGTACCTAATAAGTTTTTATACGGTTATCATAACCCTATTAGACTTGTGATGTTCTCGGACAAGACTCTTACCTCAATTACGATATGCAAATTGGATTATTTTAGAATTACGAGTATATATCTCTATAGGTAACTTGTAAATTTAAAACCAGAAGCTAGATTTGAACTGAACTGATTTTGATGATAAAAACACATTTTATTACATGGCAACAGGGCTTGCAGATGGGCTAATAGGCTAACCACTATTACTGTTAGTTTAAAACTAGCCCTATTGCTTTTGCCTGGACTAGACAACTATAGAACGTTACTTTTGCACTGAACAAGCCACCGTTAGCGCGTTCCCGTCAACCAACTGACCATGTCGGACACTATTGATAGGAGAAAGTATTTGCATACTCAACTCAACGCAATCAAAACTCAATTTAGACGCAGCAATCGTTTTCAAAACTGACTACCGGTTTTGTAGCGTAGCGTAATCTAAAATCTCAGTTTCTAACCTAAAATAGTACTTATTTCGTCGTTCGTTTCACAGTATTCTTAATTTAAATGAGGGGTTCGTTTACTTACGTGTTAGTGTTCCGTATTTTAACACACACAAGCACTGTTTAGTCACAGGTCACGTTACACAATAGTACGAACAAGCGCCCGGCGTGGCGAGCCGCGGCTAACTGAGTGAGCCTAAAGTTACGGCCGGAACGGCAATCTCCCACTCACTCTGCGTTCGGATTCTTGTACCTAGAGAAGATTCTGTTTTTTATTTTATTTTGTAGCTTACACTAAATTAACAACTACGAAAAGGAATTATTACTATTACTAGTAGTGCGCCTCGAACTGAGAACTCGCGAGTTACTTGCAAACAAATTGACCATAATAACAAGACCCATGTGATGATTTTTTTGCGCCTTCTAGCTCCATAACTCGTTGACCGATCCTGCTCATATACGAACTCTCAAATTATATGCCCCCAACAAATTCCATAATGATCAGAAAAGCGTTACTAAAGTTATCGCGGAATAAACTCTCAAAATCAAAAAGCCATCGCAATGCCAAGATGTCCCAGTATCCAGAAGTTGTTTGTAAGAACTTGACTTCGCTTACGGGCGGCTCGTTCGATAATTAAGCTTCAATATCAATGGCATTAAACTAGCCGTTGGTACTACGTATCGACCTCCCTAGCTTGACGTTGACACATTTCTGGATGCTCTTAGTGACTCCTTATGCTCATTGGCGGTGTTCGACTATATTATTTTATTAGGTGATTTCAATATCAATATTTTAAATAAACAGGAATCAAACTCAAAGAAGCTTATCAACTTTTTAAATTACATGCACTTGACACAGTACGTAACTCAACCAACACACTTCCCTGAACATAGTGAAAGTCTTATAGATGATATATCTATACATATAATAAAGCTGAAGAGGGTCGAAAGTCTGTACATGGAAGATAATCGAAAAAAAGTTGGCTGGGGATACTTAGAATCGATAACAGAACACGTTCCAACAATTTTTAGAATTTTTGTCTGTTTATCTGTTTGTCTGTTTATCTGTTTGTCTGTTTATCTGTTTATCTGTTTGTCTGTTTATTTGACCGCGCATCACGTGCAAACGGCTGAACGGATTTCGATGAAATTTTGTATAGAGATAGTTTGAGTCCCGGGAAAGGATAATATATAGTTTTAATCCCGAAAATCAACCCTGGTGGGGGTGAAAATGGGGTTGAAATTTTGTATGGAATTTTTTTATATATTAATTATTATAATTTATTAATTAAGATAATTTGAGTCTCGAGAAACGTCATAGGATAGTTTTCAAACCCTTGTGGGGGTGAAAAGGGGGTTGGAAGTTGGTATGAGGATTTTTTTACCGCTGAACAGATTTAGATGAAAATTGGTATAGAGATAGTATGGGTCTCGAGAAAGGACAAAGGATAGTTTCATCTTGAACCCCCCCCCCCCCACCTTACTTTAGAACCGTTGGTCCAAAAAATTTGAAAAAAATAATGGAAGTGAAGCCTGAAAGGTACTTTCAATAAAAACTATCTATCTATACATCTATCACGTGAAAACGGCTGAACGGATTTTGATGAAATTTTTTGTAGAGATAGTTTGAGTCCCGAGAAACGACAGAATAGTTTTCATCCCGAAAATAAACCCTTTCACCTCGAAAAGGGGGTTGGAAGTTGGTATGACGATTTTTTAACCGCTGAACTAAAATAAAGACCAAATATGAAATTTGGTCTCAAGAAAGGACAGTTTTCACTCCGAAAATCAACCCTAAAGGGGTGAAAAGACAGTTGGAAATTTGTATAGGGAATTATTAACCGCAGAATCGATTTAGATAAAATTTGGTATGGAGATAATTAATTAAAAAAGGAAATAAAATAGTTTTATCTCGGAAATTATCCTTTAAACGGATACAAAAGGGGTGAAAGTTTACATGGGGAAGAAACTACCAATAACCGCTGTCCGTATTTAGATGAAAAATCCTTATTGGACGGTTCGCGGATGGGGGGCTAGGTGAAAAAAAGTCACGTGACCGTCACGAAAAAGCGTCACGTCACGAAAACGCGACACCCATACGATTGAGAAACATGTAAAATGGAATGAAATAAAAAATATATAAAATAGAATAAAGTGAAGTGAAGTGAAGTGTAGTGAAAGTGAGAAGTGACAAAGTGATAAAAGTGAAAAAAGTCGAGAATCTAAAAGTAAAAAATGTCAAAAATGGCAAAATTTCAAAAATTTCAAAAATTTCGAAAATTTCAAAAATTTCAAAAATTTCAAAAAACTACAAATAAAATAAAAAGCACAAAATTTACGAAAAAGTCAAAAATTAAATAAAATTAAATAACATAACTTCGTTCCAACAGAGTGTTCCACGACACTCACGTATTTTATTTTTCTCTGACGTTCATTAGTGCATTGTAATGTGCTTACCTTGAAGTATGTAAGTACCACAATTATTGCAACCAGTAACGTAACATCAGTGTATTATCTGTGACAGTGTGGTAAAAACGTATGAAAATTCATTACCTACGGTAACGTAATCAAAATCCGCCCCTCCCCCCACCCCCCCCGACCGCCGGCACCCATGGTTTCTTAATATGTGTGTAGGTAAAGCAGTGTATGCTTCTGTACATAATTAGGCCTTATTACGTAACAGTTACATAAACTACTATTTATCTCTTTTTAGGGTTCCGTAGTCAACCATATTTTCGCCTTATATTTGTTATAGTTATAGTTTCGCCATGTCCGTCCGTCTGTCCACGGTCTAGCTCAGTTACTGTTCGCACTAGAAAGCTGAAATTTGGTGAGGCCTGATAAGAACTTTCAATAAAAACTATATTGAATAAAATTGGTTCAGCCGTTTTTGAATTATCAGTCAAAATCGCATAGTGAAAGGATGTGCCGGATAGTAAACTGACGTAAGCGCCGCCAAATATCCCTTAATAAACGACCGTTTGAACGGATGTTCCGTAACAGGGCGGCATTTACGAAACTACACTGAGCATCGCCCGACATGCTCTTGGCCGGATTTTTTGCACCGGAAATCACCCCTTAAGGATTACTAATTCCTCAAATAGAAAAAAAACATTTCTGCATTTGTGACCCCCCCCCCCCATTTCAACCGCGCCTGTTCTTACCTTTCATGCCTAGACTGATTTGACGGGAGGATCGATTTGGATGATATTTGCCGTGGACATGAACGTATAAATACAAAAGTGGTCCGCGGTATCGTCCGATATACACCTACTATTGCATGTCGTTTAAATCATGCCAATAAAAATTAATAGGATAAATCCATCTGTCAACTTTACTTCAAGTTCCGCCTCCAGGGTAGCGGGGGAGAAATTAGGGGTGAATTAGCCGCTTACTGACACAAACCGAATTCCACGCGGGCGGAGCCGCGGGCACAGCTAGTGTTGTAATAAGACAGTCTCTAATGTGTCCGTTACCCATATCCCTTACCTCAGCAGCCATGCAATTATTACCTGTCAAGTAGATATAAAAAAAGAAAAGCCTCCACCGAAACTGTTTATATACAAAAATATTAATATTAACAACTTTAATACCACTATCAATATTATCAAGTGGGAAGAAGTTTTCAAAGGCAGCATTGACGATATGGTGGCGCAGTTCAACTCTTGCCTAATAAATATTTTAGACATGTATGCACCCTTCAAAAAAGTTCACATGGGCAAGCACTTATCCCTGGATTACTTCAAACATCAGAGAGGTGATGCGATTAAGAGACCTAGCTCATGCCAAATACCGCCGCACTAAATTGGATAGCCATAAACAGTATTATAAAGAACTGAAGAATTTAGTGAACGTGTCACTTTATTACGAACAATCTGCATACTACCAGTATCACATAAATATAAATATCAATGACCCCGGCAAGCTTTGGAAGAATATTAAAAACACCTTATTTATATCTACATATTTATATCTTTGGATATGTTGAAATTGACACTCCCAAGAACATTAACCATAATCACGAAACAAATGTTTTCCCCGAACTGTGGAAAATAGCGACAGTAAAACCTATTCCTAAAACGCCTCATCCTGCCGGTTACAAAGACCTGAGGCCAATCAGCATACTACCTCTCCTATCTAAAATACTTGAGAAGGTTGTATGCATACAGGTTACCGATTTTCTTGAAAATAATAACATACTCCCGTTAAGACAATCCGGCTTTAGTAAAGGACACAGCACCTCCTCTGCCCTTATGGATGTGGTGGATGAAATCTTGTCCTCACAGATGAAATCTTGTAGGCGAAGGGACAATATTAGCCCTTTTGGATTTCCCACGCGCATTTGACTGCATTAATACATCTACTCTACTATCTAAATTGGCATATTGTGGTTTCAGCAACAGCTCGATAAAGTGTTTCGGAAGCTATATGAATCACCGATTGCAATTTGTTCACGTGCATGGCGGAGACGGCTTAACCGTAGCGTCGGAGTTACTTCCAGTATCCAGAGGGGTGCCACAAGGCTCTATTCTGGGCCTCGTGTTGTATAGTATTTACAGTGCAGATATCGTACATCATATAAAACATTGTAAATTTCATATCTATGCTGATGACATACAACTTTTCATATAATTTAAGATACGCAGCGGGCTGTCGATAAATTAAATAAAGACCTGCACCTTATTGACAACTGGTCCTAAAAGAACAGCTTAGTACTCAATCCGTCGAAATCTAAGTTCCTCGTTTTGGGCTCAAAAAAACAAGTTAACCGTATTACAGCTGCAAATCCCCATGTAAATATTTCAGGCCAGAATGTGGACTGGTTTCGAAGCCCGCAACCTAGGCCTGCTGATGGATAGCTTCCGGCACTTTGAAAGCCATATCTTCGAAACTGTTAGAAACTGTTTTTATAGACTAAAAGTCCTTTACAAGGTGCGTAACTATCTTAGTGTAGATATGCGCGTGAAACTGTGCGATACACTCATCGTGTCCAAACTCAATTATGCCGATACGGTATATGGCAACATTGGCAACTGCCTACTTTCTCGTACTAAGAAAGTCATACAACGGCTACAAAATGCCTGCGCACGTTTTTATTTCCCAATACCCCCACGCCCACGATCCAATATTACTATTACTCCGTATCTCAATTTCAACAAACTTTTAAATATGGATGGTCGACGTACCCTACACTTTGCCACGCTATTATTCGGTATCTGCAACAGTAAGAAACCCGCATATTTGCATGATAAGCTGGTCTTTTACCGGCGTCGTATCAGGCGTACTCTGTTTGATTCACCCAAGGCACAATAACGTGGCAGCTTTCGTTATGCTGCCACGAAGTGCTGGAATAACCTTCCACCACTAATTTTGGAGAGCTTTACTGTTAATGGGTTCAAGTCCAAACTGAAAACACACGTAATGGCTCAACGAGGTGTTGCTGCCTAAGGGCATCGTTTTCTAAAACGCCAGTCTTAGCGCCAGTTCGTAAATATTTCCAGCTCCGAAGTTGACCGCTAATAATAAAATTATATATTATACTCATATATACATATAATATGGCTATTTTCATTGTTGTAAGTAATATTTAAGTATTTATATTCCTATTGATAACATGTAATATTTTTGTATATCTATTGAAAACACACTACATTTCTGTAACATATAAGCCGCGCAGTATGCTATCCCGCACACAGTAGCGTGCCCAGAGTTTCGGAGTAGGGCAAGCAGAAAGATATGTTTCGTAGAAACTTCAATCTTCACAAAAGCATTCAAAACATTATCGTTCGAAAAAATATGCAACGCCAGCAGTAGTACTACAACTTATATTATTTGTATGGAAAGCACCAACAAAACAGTGTGTTTTGTAAACAATCCTACACAATTTTCACTTATATGACTTGCTTATTTGAGAAATAAACGGGAAATAATATTCCGCATATCAAACGAGTGGGTGACGGTGCGAGTGGGAGCGAGACAGCCAGCATGCGCTCAGTTCCGTCTGTTCGCCTTAGATTTAAACCGGTATTAGACATCACAATTTGTAGGGCCCAATCTGTCAGGTTGTGAGGTGTCACGCGCGGCAGTGGCGTTACTTTGTGTGTGGCGGAATTTTGTACCAGATCCCAGCGCCGCAGGCCCAAATGATTGAGACAGGTTCATTTGGCGCGTGGTTTAAAAATCTAGATCAATAATACGTGATTGCAGTATTTGCAGTAAAGTAACTAAGGCAAGCCCGGCTTTTGGGCTTGTATGGAAGTTCCGCCACTGCCCGCACACCTCACTGGCTCCGCAGAAAACCAGCGCCGTTGACAACGCTAAGTCGTGCCAACTGCATTGCTGAGTGGAGACCATTTTAGCCTCACATCTTTTTTGTTATGTATACTTCTTTAATATTTCTGTAAATGTGCTGATGTGTTGTCTGAATAAATTTTATTCTATTCTATTATTTTAACGGCCTCCTAGCCCAGTCGGTAGTCACCCTGCCTACGAAGCAGGAGGTCCCGGGTTCGAACCCTGGTCAGGGCATTTGTTTGTGTGTTTATCACAGATATTTGTTCCTGAGTTATGGATGTTTTCTATGTATTTAAGTATTTATTAATATTTATCTATTATATATATCGTCGTCTAGTACCCATAACACAAGCCTTATTGAGCTTACTGTGGGCCTAGATCGATTTGTGTAAGATTGTCCTATAACATTTATTTATTTATTTATTTATTCTAATAAAAAAATACTAAGTACTACAAAGTGTAGTATATAGTAATAAGTAAGTAGAACGTCTTTATTGCTCCCTTAGTAGAATAAGCGATCTCTTCCACGCAACCTTTTTCAATAATTCCTTTTCCAAGTTGTTAATTTGTTTTATATTGTTTAAATTGTGTCATACTATATACCCTCCTTTTATTTTCTGAAATAATATCTATATTGACTTTATACTTGACTTGACTTTATACTTAGTAGTAGAGAGTTAGTAGTTATAGTAAATCCCATCTTAAACATTACATGTACAAAAATGCAAGTTATGCAACGCAGTTTTTCAACCGCAAAAGGTATTGAGATCGAATGTTAATAGTATTAAGAGAGTATATTTAATAGAGCGCCACAGACTAAGAACTTATTGAAGCTCCAAGTCTGAAGCGCCGTTACCTATCAATTACTAGATAGCGCTGTGCTTACTGCTCTACATTTACGGTAGCTTTGGGTTGCTCTCGGATGGCACTTCAGACTTGGGAGCTTCAAAAATCTTTCATAATATGGTTTAGAACAGACATGTATACAGGTTGTGGATTGTTTTTTTTTTCACCATACGTATATTTGCCGGCAAATCTAGTTACCTTTCTTGTAAACGTCAAAAACATCGCAGAAATATAAAACATATTTTTCGTTTACTATATGTTCAAAACGCGAATGTTTTAAATGTTGATTAGGAACTGCATATTTGTACAAAAATACATTTGCGTATAGGTAGTATCCGAACGCACAGGTTCTCGCTTGCACCGCACGACTGCACTCCATCTCGCGCTATCTTCTATACAAATTAACTACATTCTATCAAAAGTGATTAATGTAAACACATATCCCATATTATTGTACTTTACCTACTTAATTTGATATCAGGCGTGAAATTAAAAAAAACCCCGGGAATCCCCTAATGTTACCTCTGCTTCCAGCGCCATCTATGACGGCATCAAGTTACTAAATATTCATTTTAGGCATGTGATTATCCATTTTATTATTTTACTCTAATTAATTCGGTTACATAAGTGTCTTGTTACGATTTATT
This sequence comes from Pammene aurita, assembly GCA_947086415.1. Lineage (NCBI taxonomy): Eukaryota > Metazoa > Arthropoda > Insecta > Lepidoptera > Tortricidae > Pammene > Pammene aurita. The sequence continues at coordinate 36,394,418 of OX352290.1, read as the reverse complement.
GTTTCGTTATCATTATCAAAGTAAATTAAAGTATGATAAAGCAGATGTTTTGTAAGTTTTTTATAACATTTATTTAATTTGATTAATTATTTTTTATTATCAATGTCCACTAAATATGGTCGTTTGTACTAGATGGCGTTGCAAATGAGTTAACGAACCTAGGGCGCCTATATTTGCTATAGTTTGAATTAGATAACAATATCCAGATTAGTTGGGCCATCCTACACGAGACGTTTCCAATTCTCAGCAGCCGGCACCTTGGTGCTGTACCTATTCTAATTTTAAAATACATAGACAATACCATTGATTTATACAAAAAGGGAGATATGGTACCAGGCGCTCGATTGTGTGCCATCAAATATAGGTTCCGGCACCTATAATCATGTAGCAGAGTCTCTCAGTCACACTTTGTGCGATGCGCAAAATATGGAGATATTCCTCCCTTGAATACCCGTGTTAACTATATAGGTTTATATCTTTTGCCCATGAAGCACATACATTATAGCGGTGTGTAGCATTTTACAAGTGTGTAGGTGCTGGACCACATTTCAGTTTTGTTTACTATGAACGTTACTCATCTTCCTTTTTGTTTATGTCTATGGACAATACAACAATCTTTCTCAAACATAACTCCAACTTACAACAAATATTCAACCAATATTGAAGTTGTATTTGAGTTGCATCGGAATAATTTTCATATTTTTATGAAAATGAATATTTGACTTAATTAATTTGAAATGGGACTAAACTAAGTCCGGACTTGGGTATGTCATTAAACTACGCCAAAAAGAGAGGTATGGGCACTGCGAATGGCATCTCGATAAGTGTGGTAGAGGTAGGGCACGTTCAGCGAATGTCATCTCGCTCAAATCTGGAGCAGAGCCCGACTGGGGAAGTACCTTACAGAAAACCACAGCCAAATAGCACTAGACCCTACTCATAGTGTTGTGTTCCTGCTGGTGAGTAAGGTTGCCAAAGAGCTCAAAGAGGACCCAATGTGTTGACGAGAGGGACCCTCTTGTTCCTTTAGCCGTCAACACAGTGAATCCTCATTTTGGTAAAGGGTCGGCAACGCGCATGTGACCCCTTTGGAGTTGCAGGCGCCCATAGGTTACGGTAGCTGTTTACCATCAGGCGGGCCGTATGCTTGTTTGCCACCGTCGTGATATAATTTTTTTTTATCAAATTCTGATATTTTTGATTTACACGTTTAGGCACAGAATAAGAATAGTATTACCGTGTTTAGGTGTCAACTGTATTACGTGGAGTTGTAATGAAGTTGGATAGTGTCTAAACGTGTTTTAAAGTTAGAATACGGCCGTTGGAATTAGGCATGTCCTCAGGGCTGGCGCCATCTGTGAAAAGTCTGAAAACCTCCGACTGGCCAACCCAACTGGTATTGATCAGGAAAGTTGCCAAACTGAGGCGCTACCGCGAACGTCAAAAATCGAAGTTTCGTTATCTCTTTCTCTATCGCACTTCCTTATTCAGAAGAAAGAGATGCATAACAGAATTTCGATTTACGTTTGCCCGCTGTTGTGACGCCGATGTTTATCAACAGGCAAGTATGTATATTTAATCATAAATTAATACAAATGTATTTTATTTAGACCGAGATTTATTTAAAACAGGTTTACAAATGCGACTTTATGGTAATCGCAGATCACCTTGTGAAGAGAACGGTTCTAATTTGCCGATTTAGTATAATTTGCTGTTATACTGATTTGATGAGATCCTATATAAGGTATACTTATAATGATTGATCTATTTCAGGATGATGATAATCAAATGATGCTTATAACTAGTTTTAGACGGAGAGCTTATCTCCGCAGCTTATGACACAATAACTAGACGAACGAAACTACTCTAGTTAGTTTGCTATAAAATTACTTCGGTATTTGTTACGTAAGTAGGAACCTAATTTGTTTTTTTTTTCAACTGTAAAGTTTTGCTGTCCTGTCACTCTGACCTCCACCAATGAATAGCTGTCAGATCCCCAGACCTAGCAATAAGCGTTATTTTATTGTGTCACATTTGACTGCACAGCTGGGCCTGGGTTCGACATGGCATAACTGACAGTCGCTTGCGAAACAATTATAATATCACACTTTGGTGACAGTTGAAATTTGGGGTGGAATTACTCAAGAGTGATATCTAATATGGTGGCCATAGCCATAGACAAAACGCTCTAGTGAGACCTACTGACAGCTTGGCAGTTAGGTGTGGACACGTGTGGACAGATGGGTTTCACTCATGTTTCACTCTATCCACTAGCGATACAAGTGTGACATCCACGTCTCACAGTTTGGCATGTCGAATCGGGCCCTGTAGTCGTTGGAATTCGGCAGCGACGTTTCTAGATTTGAAATCATGGTTTCAAACTTTTTGTTTCAAATACATTTTTCGTGCCTCATAGAATATTTTTGGTAGATAAAGCTTTTTTTAATCAATTCCTACCGTCATTGGCGACCATCATGCAGTGTCAACAGTAGATGCTAGATTAAGTTTTAATAAATAGCTGAGTGACCGTAGTCGTTATAAGACAAAGCTGGTCCTATAAAAGTGTATAACTACCTTTCCACCGATGCGGGCAGCAGTAAACAGGGCAGTAAATCACCGGAATGACCCGCAATTTGCTGTGTAGGTATTTCTGGATGCACTCAAATAGATCTATATTCATCAGACTCTCAGGAACGCGGTTTAGAGTCTTTGCTCTAAATATAGGGTAAACGTGTTGAGTGTTGACATACGAAATGTATATATGAGTGAGAATCTTAGTGACGAATTAAAAAAAAATAATGCGGTAAAAATATTCGAATGCGCAGGGGCATCGATGGTTGCATCATGTTGCATGGTCAACATTTCTATTTAAGAGAGATTAATCAAAGACTTAATAACTATCTTTATTTTTCAGTAAGAAGTTAAGAACACGAAAAATCAAAGAAATGGATATATCCAGTGCTTAGAATTTAGATATAGGTATATTTAAGTAGTAAATAAAATTAACACCAACGTCCTAGGTGACCTAGGTACATAAGAACCTACTGATAAATAATCGGACACCGCGGCACCGGTAGCAACTTTAGGACTTACGTATAACATGGATATGACTTAATTTACATTTTGTGTATAGTTTAACCATTAAATATGCATGTATTTTTTTATTAAACTATTGACTTTAATTATAAAGATGAACTATCGATTTACAACTTCGCACCACACATGTCTATTGATGTAGAGAGGCCGTCCTCTTTATACAATAAGTTGATTGTCAGAACTCAAATTGATTCAAAATACAGAACATAAAAAAACTTTTGGTAATCTCCTACAATAATAAAATTCTGTAAGCTTTTTTATGAAATATGTATTGTTTTATTTTTAGTGATATGATTTAATTTTATCCATATTAGTTAGTTATCATGTTCAACGTCAAAGTGACATAAATTGCTAGCTGTGTCCGATCATTGAGTGATCTGATCAGCCACCTGGTACCTAGTATATTATGATTATGACCTATACTTGAGTAGGTATCACAACATTCATAAGATAAAACGAAAATTTCTAATTTACCCAAAAGGTCCCTAAAAACGAACATACAATCACGTCTGAAAATATGGATTGTGTGACAAAAATATGTAACCACGACTCTATTACCAAGGCGTAAAGCCTTGGATAGATATTTTCGTCACAATAAATGTATCTATATTTTCACACGTTATTTTATTGGATATTTATTACACAAGTTCTATGATTATTATTTCAGTTTTAAAGTATACTTAGTAATTTAAGTTAATTTACATTATATTATATTTTTAACAACTAATTACCTTTTTTTTAAATTTTGAATTGTTTTATCATTAACTGTAAGTTATCTACAAGTTAAGATACCTGTATTAATTATTTAATACCTACTTGTTAATTCTATATTTCATTCATAATTAAGTGACTTGTTGTTTGTGTCTCTTTATTAATGTTTTTTTTTTTTTTACAAATAAAAAAATATTTATTTCAGTCAACACACATTACAAAAGAAAAAAAAAACCTTTATCTAACATGCACATATCCGCAGCGCAGGCCTCGCCAGGTGACAAATGGAAATCCACAACACGCTTCGTCTCACACAAACCAATGATGGAATCCGCAGAAGGCTTCGTCATTATTACAAATTGATGTGATTAATTAGTTGATCGTACCTGGCGCAAATGTACCCATTACACTGGCAGCGTTACCGCGTTGAATGGCCAATGAGATCTGTTTCACCAGGTACGACCCGGAACGAGGATTATACCCCCTATCCCTGAGCCGCCGACCCAACTCCCCCACAAATTTCTTAGCCTCCACAGCCCAAGGCCCAGCAGTCTCGACTGCAACCGGCACGAAGTCGTACACTGGTTCCAAGGCAGAGTACTTGGTATGCTTCAGCTTGGCTGCATACTCCGCGGCTGATCCAGCGGATCTAATGGTGTTACTCATGTGGGATGGTGCAAACGTACTAACGCAAGTCGCATCCCACAAGAGGCACCGACCCTTCTGCCATGGAACCAGTGTCAGACCAGCAGGCCTTTTGCCGTCCGTTCGGCACAACCCTGGAGGTTCCAAAACGCTTTATTAATTAAACCATTTATTCCCACACAAACGGGAATAAATGGTTTAATTAATACATGCATTTATTGAGTTTTGGTCGTAAAATGAATAAATGTATAGCAAATTAAATCTAGGAAGCTGAAATGTACCCAGCAGTCGAAGAAAAGTAATTTAAAATAACTGCAAAGTCAGGATAATTGCTATGGATTATGCAGTTTAAATTAATCTAATCTAATACACCTGGTACATGTAAGGAAGTCATAAACTAAGAGAAATGGAATTTCATTATGAACAGATGTTGTCTTCCATATTCAAAAGAATGATTGGATTTGTTTTAGACAAAACTCGCTACCGTTCTTATAAGCTTTTTCAGCGCTCATAGGCAAATAAAGTAGTATATGAATATGATTTTGGAGAGCTGATGATTCTAACATAATTTATATTCACAATATTACAGGACCGATCGAGGGATTAGTTAAAATATGTTCAGCGTAAGCAAAACTACCTGATAACGTGAATGATATGAATATGGATCTCAAGTTATACTAGATACCATAGGTTTTGTGAATATAGACGGCATTGTCATGCCATCGTTTGGTCAAGTAGTTTGAGTCTGTTTCAATTATATTCTACGCCTATAAATATAAATATGATATTATGGGACACCCTTCATCCCAGGTCCCTAAATAATGAACATCCCACAATGTAATCCACTTAAACATTAGTACGTAATCGAAACATAAATAATATAGGTACACAATTTCCATACACCAATCCAGGTCAGAACCTGTTGATTTGCTATTAAATCGTTACATAATTCAGTAATCGATAGGTCAACCAGCTGGACTGCATTCCTCCCCGCAGACTCCAAGGTTTCCTGCTGATATTTATCGAAAGAGCAAAGATCAACATAATGCATTGGAAAATTACTGCGCTAATAACTTGAGAAAGGAGTAGACAGATAGATGGGTCTCTGTATATTAATATATGTAATAAAAATAAGCATGGTTTTATAATGTCCTCCAGGACAATGTTTACTAATAGTTTTTGACTGTTAAAAATTTCACACGAATTGCATTTGAGTTTGAATAAGGAACATACTTAATATGGATTTTTAATATAAGTAGGTGAGTTTAAGTACTATTATATTATTGGCCATACAGTTTTTATATGCAGGTTTATAGCCATAATACGAACCTACTAGGTGTGGTAGGTATATTGATCGGAATCTTAAATCACCATTTTATTATGCCTATAAATAATTGATAAAAATAACGTAAAGCCTCGGCACATTTAATCTTTAAACAGCGAGTTAAGTGTTATTAATGTCGAACACCATTAACAATTTTTAATCGTGTTAAACAGCGATATAAAAGGCACTTGTATACATGTATTGTATGTGCCACATATAATAAGTATCTTTATACATGGTGAATCTGAGTAACCCGACAGATTTTAACCATAAATTTCTGACCATAATTGGAGGCTAACATGTCGTATAAACTTTTCTGGAATTGGCCTAGTTTCAGAGTTACTACCAATTAAATAAAAAAACATTTTTTATTGTGTTTCAGTGCAAAACGCTTTTTTGATGGCGATTTCACCCTTTATGGGATCTAGTTAAGACATTCTTATTGACAGATATCAAAGTGCCAAGGAATACTTTACGTAAACTATTATTTACGGAAAAAAATGTACTAATTTATTTTAATCGACAGTTTTACCGATAACATTTATGTTTTTATGTTCAAAAGCATTTAAAAAATCGAAAAAAAAAGCAAAAAGGAATAATATTTTTTTTGCGAAATTGACCTAAATTCATATAACATTTATACCTCCTTATGACCTCAGGAATTTATGGTTAAAATCTGTCGGGTTACTCAGATTCACCGTGTATAAATGTATAGGTACTGGAAAGAAGTATTTTAGCGCAGTGATATAATTATTTTCTTACATCTATGGCAAAGTTAATGAACCAGTCTAGCATGAAATGCCTACTGCCTATGACTACGAGTATTACATAAGATGATACTATGATGAACACGCTACACCGGCTAGCGCTCACTTAAGTACGCCATTTTAGACAAAAGACAAACACTATCGCGTGACAGCCGTTAAGTACCTGAGCACACTCGTTCGCAGGATCACGTTAATTATTATTTTTTACTTATAGTTGGATAGCCCACTGCATAATTTCGTACAGACTTGATACTGCGATGAAATGCATGTTTTCCCATAAAAGTCCGAATTTGATAGTCTGTCACGGCGGAACTTGCTGAAACTAAAAAAAAGACATTTCGGGTGCGAAAAAGGAAGCGTTACTTTATATACTATTATTTCAGTATCAGATGGGTAAAATAAAGCCCCATTTTTCGCACCGGAAAAGATCTTCTTTTTTTACTTTCGGCAAGTTCCGCCATAAAAAACTATCAAATTCGTACTTAGCATCACTTTTATGGGAAACTATTGTGCATTTCATCGCGGTACGAGTCAAGTCGATACGAAATTTTGCAGTGGGCTCTCCTACCATTACCTGCCTACGGACAGAAATATATTGTGGCTTTTTCTTACACCAGTACTTACTATCACAAAAAAGGGATATTAGATATTACAAATATTATTTTGAAAAGTTATTCTGAGTCAAAAATAAATACTAATTTTATATTTTATGACTTAAATCTGACTCGAAAATTATGAAATTTTTATGAAGTGTTCTAAAATTTTTACTTGTAACATTTTATAGTTCCTAATACGGTCCCGGACTTATTGAGTCATTTAAGGTTCACTTTACATTGGGTATTTCAAACAGTAACTACTAAACAAAAGAAAATAGCTTGAGCCATTTACTGGCTCAGAATTTAATAAACTACATAATAAAATAAGTATGAGTATATACAGTCTCCATTAATTGTATCGGAGCGGCCAAGGTACTCAAAAATATCTAGGCATGCACTTTATCGCAGGGACAACAGAGGCGTTGTTCAGATATTTGTGACCACCTTGGCCGCTCCGATATATCTGACGGCGACTGTACACGTAGATTTTTCCGAAATGAAATTGTCGTGAGTTTCATTACTGCTTCTATAATTTTAAATGTGGATCGTACTTTAAGTATTTGACTTAAAGTACGAGTAAGTAGTGAGTTTTGCAATAATGTTAGATTTTTCTCCCACGACATAATTAGTCGAACATGCATTACTCAACGTTAGGTATTTCTAAGCATTCCCATCAGTGAAGTTTCTAAAAGGCCTTTTGCCACTTGCCACAGGAATGACATAATTATACGAGTTTTTCTGGTCTATCGGGTAAAAGCAGAGCAGGCAAACTACAATAAAAACATTTAAGTACACTTAAAACAGGTCTAATGTTTACAATAGTGTATACAATGTTTAAATTGCGTTTTTATTTGTAAAAACTATAAGTAGGTACCTTAATCGTATGCTTGTACGTTTTACGCTAACGGAATCCTGATAAGCCTAAATAAACGCCTTTATGTTAACATAACAGTTTTTAATGGGATATAATATTTCGCATATCAAAAAATACTGAGTTGCGCAACAAAAAAATCTGAATTTGAATGTTTTTGCTGCGCACGTCGATATAACTGTTAGGCTATGAGGCCCGTGAAATTCTTTATTTCCTCCTGAACTTGCTCCATTTGAACATCTTTATTTGCTACAACTAGTTATTTGTGCTGGCTGAGCAATACATTAAAAACTACAGATTTTTTTTTCCCTTTTTTTTTTACAAATTATAAGTTTTATTAATGAGGTTGCTGTGACGATTTAAATTATTGCAAATTAAGGCCCTTTACTTTGCAACAATTTGTGTCTAAATTCTATTGTCTACCTTAAAAATATTTTACAAGCCTTATCTTGTAAAATATTTAAGGTATCTTTGAAAAACTAAAAAATATTACAATCACCTTGCGCGTTAATTCCTAAAAAAACTGCAGATACTTTGACGAGAGACCACAGAAAAATTAAATTTTAATGCCAGAGATTCAAATATGAATAATATATTTTATGAAATAGTGTTCCATCTTTTCACAAGCAAAGGTGACTCAAAAAATACAATGCGCTTCCGAATCTCGAAGTGAATGTCAGCATATAAGTTCTGACTCTCTTACGTGAAGAATGGTATATGAAACTAAATAAATAGATGGCGATATGGAAATAGTACATACAAATCGAATAAAAAATGGTCCATTCATTTGAGATTGCAGTACAAGTTTATTTGTTTTTAGTGATAGTCAGTGCCGTAAATAGCCTTTTCTGCGCCCTGTGCGAGCTTCTATAACTGCGCCCTTGTTTTTTTAGATATTATAGGTACCCTAGAGCAATGCTATGTATGGCCTACTTTATTTCATTCAGGGTGATAAAATCAAGCACAAAGAACTCAGTGTTGGTGGACCAATTATCTAATATTTTGGAAATATGTGGGCAAACCAGCAGACGAGCCATCTGATCTTAAGTGGACCTTTCGCCTATTAGTTACACCACCCACAGAGTGAGACACATCTCACTCACTAAAACTCAAAATGCGTTGCCCACTCTGATGCTTAAGATTTCATTTTTGGGCCACTATTAGTTAAAGCAATGGTGCGTAGTTTCAGTGGAACCGGATGGCTCGCGGTATTTAAGCTCCCGAAGTGACGAGCCAAACATGGACTGGGGCTAGGGTTGCCAGATCGACTAACCCTATTATCGGGAGAATAAAAGGAATTTTCGGGATTTTGGGACTTTAGTCGGGAGAAAAAAAAAAATCTTATTAAAGTAAATATAGTACAACATTTAACCTTGGAAGAATAATAAGTAAGGAAGCGTAATCAACGCTCAAAATCTGCTCCACTTTCCTGGTGCCAAAGTGGGCGGAGCTTGTGACAGCGGTGCCCTAATGTCATGTCAAACATTTTGAAGTTGACATGTCGTCAAAATATTAGTTTTTTCGGTCCATGAAATTTCGGTAATATATCGGTATTAAAATGCCGGCTTGTGCCGTGCATTGGTGCAGGAGCCACACAGGCGCCAAAGATGGTGATATTTCTTTTCATCGGTAAGTAAATCACGCATAGATATTCTCATACATTACGGACTTGGTCGATGTTATGCAATATAAGTTTTGGAAAAGTAAGCATAACTCATTTGAGGAAAAGTATAATGAATGTTCATTTATAAGTATTACCTAGTAGTAATAAATCGACAAAACAAAACCCTTCGAATTAGTACCTACTATACTTACTCTGAAAATCATACCATTCTGGCCGTGCCATTTCTAGTATAACTGACTAAAAGGTATGACTCTTATTTTTCATTAATAATGAATGCTATAACTTCATAGCATAGTCTTTAATTATCAAATCTAGAGCAGAGCCCGACTGGGGAACTACCTCTACCTTACAGAAAACCACAGCCAATTAGCACTAGCCCCTACTCATAGTGTTGTGTTCCTGCCGGTGAGTAAGGTTGCCAGAGAGCTCAGAGGATGCAGTGTGTTGACGACGGAGGATCCTCTTGTCCCTTTAGCTGTCAACACAGTGAATCCTCTTTTATATGAAAGCGTAGGCTACGGTAGCTGCTTACCATCAGGTGAGCCGTATGCCTGTTTTCTACCGTTGTAGTATAAAAAAATGGATACAAAATGTAAATTTATCTTTGTATTTCCCTAAGCCTGCTAAAATAAATAGTACACATAAACGAACTCATTCGTTATTTTTTAGTTCTAAAAAACGAGAAAGCAAAGAGAATTTTAACTATTTATATTGAAGGTATGCTATTATTTTCTAGTCTGGTCATAAATAAAGTTAAAAAATAATCGTTTTTTTTTGCCATAATCAACCTTAATTGCTTAACATTATGTTGCTTGAGACCAATAGGGTCTCCTTAATGTAACGGATTTATAAAATTGTAAAAAAGTTCCAAATCTTTACTATTTTATGTTAATTTATGCTTATTTTGTAGTATGTAAGTGCCTATATTGTAAAAAAACACTTTCATTAAATAAATGAAAGATGAATAGAAGGCTTTCATATTATTCCTTATTCCAAGAACGATTAAATTTACCTATATTATATAAGTAATGAAAAATGCACTAAAAAATAAATTGTTAATTGATTGCATTATTATTTATTACGTGAATTCATCCACGTCAAACTTAAACGTATTTACTATACGTTAACTTGACATTTCAGTTATTTCATTTGATTATATCCTGTCCAATTAAACTTCATTGTCAAATTGATTTTGACCACTCACAACACGGCAACTTTTCTTATTGGTGAAATGGCATGAAACCTTTGCGGAATTAAGGTTAACACAAAAAAATATACTTAAAGAATGAGTACTTGATTGGTTAATAAGACATAAGACATTTTAGTTTTGTAAACGTGAAAATGGGTCGTGTTTTCACATGAACTTTGCTTGCCTTTACTCGTCTTGATATTATATGTCGATGCATTTAACATAATTATTACATAGTCCGCTACCGATAGAAATGTCTACATAATTAAATACTAATAAAAAAATCGGCAAAGTGCGTGTCGGCCCACGCATAATGGAGGGTTCCGTAGCTTCAATGGTATAAGAAAAAAAAACTAATACCAAAAGGTCGTATCTGCTTATGGAAGAAGTTTTTTTAGAGATAACTCAAAAACGGTTTAACCGATAATTTTCAAAATAATTTACATTGAAAGAATATAGAAAGATGTATCTTTTTTAACCGACTTCCAGATTTCAAAAGAGCAGGTTCTCAATTCAGCGTGTATGGTTTTTTTTTTTTTTTGGTTTTTTTTTTATGTTTGTTACTCCATAACTCCGTCATGTCTGAACCGATTTTGAAAGTTCTTTTTTTGATTGTAAGTATATATATACAGATTGGTCCCGTTTTTGTCAAAACGCAGTTCTGATGATGGGATCCATGAGGAATCGAGGGAACTCCTCAAATGTTAAAGGCATACATATAGTGATTTTTATATTTTTATCAGCAAATCTATCATTTTCATTCAAAACAGTGACATTTGATGAAGTAGAACTGCTGATGATGATCAGAACGGAACTCTTCAACGACGCATAGTTCACGTTTGGCGATTTTGTCCTCTTCGCTGTGTTTGTTTAGCAAGTTTAATTGTCAGGACAAATTTTCGTCAAGCTCAAGTTCTGATGATGGGATCCATGAAGAATCGAGGGAACTCCTCAAATCTTAACGGCTTACACATAGTGATTTTTGTATTTTTATCAACAAGTCAACCATTTTCATTCAAAAGAGTGACATTTGATGAAGTGGAACTGCTGATGATGATCAGAACGGAACTCCTCAACGACGCATAGTTCACGTTTGGCGGTTCGTCCCCTTCGCTGTGTTTGTTAAGCAAGTTAGTTGTCAGGACCAATTTTCGTCAAGCTCAAGTTCTGATGATGAGTTCCATGAGGAATCGAGGGAATTCCTCAAATCTTAAAGGCATACATAAAGTGACTTTTGTATTTTTATCAACAAATCAAGTATTTTCATTCAAAAGAGTGACATATGATGAAGTGGAACTGCTGATGATGATCAGAACGGAACTCTTCAACGACGCATAGTTCAGGTTTGGCGATTTGTCCTTTCCGCTGCGTTTGTTAAGCAAGTTATTTCATTGTATGGAATCTAAGTGCACCATCTACAATAATGCTTCACCGGCTACCCCCATGGAAGTCGGTTTTTCTTTCTTAAAAATTATTCTTGATTTTATTTGGACTAACGATACAAAAGTTAGAGTTGAGGGGATATATTTTTTTAGACTATAAGCAATTATTTAAAAAACGAGTCAGACTCGCGCACCGAGGGTTCCGTACAAACTTATAACAAGCAAAAGTTGTAGTATGTTTATTACTAATTTCAATTTAATACGTCTACGCGTTTACGAGGAAAAAGTTGTAAGTTTAAAATTTAAAAAACTATTTTTTGTATGATTTTACTAAAAATTTCTACTTTTCGTAATTTTTCCTTTGTCTGTGCTATATGAAGTTTCTTCGTGCCAAGTTTCAAGTTTCCGAGTTTACGGGAATACCCTTTAGGTTTTGAGTTTCTTGCGAGTACCTACTCAGTTTCAAAATATGCGACTTAAATTGCTATTTCTTTTGATTGCGTTGACATAAAAGTTTGGTTTTGCTACATCTGAAAGATCCTATATCCCTGAGTATTTTACATGAATTTCAATTTAATACCTCTACATGTTTACGAGGAAAAAGGTAGTAAGTTTAAAATTTAAAAAAATATTTTTTTGTATGATTTTACGAAAAATGTCTACTTTTTGTAATTTTTCCATTGTCTGTGCTATATGACGTTGCTTCGTGCCAAATTTTAAGTTTCTGAGTTCACGGGAAGTACCCCGTAGGTTTTGCGAGTGCCGAAAAACTCTAAAATTTGCAGCATAAACGACTGTATCTTTTGATTGCGTTGGCTTTTAAGTTTGATTTTTTTACAGCTCCAAGGGACAATAGACTTGAGTATTTGATATAAATTTCAGCTTGATAACTCCACGCGTTCCTGAGAAAAATGGTCTTGACAGACAGACAGACAGACAGACAGACAGACAGACAGACAGACAGACAGATGGACAACAAAGTGATCCTATAAGGGTTCCGTTTTTTCCTTTCGAGGTACGGAACCCTAAAAATTACATAATCAAAAAATGTTTTAAAAAACCTCTAAGTTATTTTGAAAGCCCTATCGATTGATGTGCAACAAGTTGATATTTGTGAAAAAAAAGTTGATATTTAGTTACATTTAGTGCCCCCTTTACTACAAAACTAAGTAGCGGCATACAAAACATACCTCTTGATAACATACGGACGGATAGACAGAAGGACATGTTTTGCCACTTTGGCTGCGAACGGATTCCTAAAAAATTACAATACGAGTATTTAACAAAATATAAAAAGTACCTAATTTATTTTTAGCTGGCCACATGTATTTTGTGTTGCTTTTCACAGATTTAACTACATTTTGTTCTTTTTCACTATTTATAGAAGACTCGAAATTCAAACAATTTTCCTCGAAATTGAGTCGAATTATTACTCTGCTTTTATTAATTCCATGCACGTTCGGTTCCTTTCGTTTTTTTAGGGTTTCGTAGCAAAAGCGGCAAAAACGGAAACCTTATAGTTTCGTCATGTCCGTCTGTCCGTCCGTCCGTCCGTCTGTCCGTATGTCACAGTATGTCCATTTTACTCGAAAACTATAAGACGTATCTTACTAAACTTTAGGGATAAGGTATATTTTTTATGCCCCTATTTAGTTATGTAGTTAAATTGCAGAAAAAAGTTTTTTGTGGCGCTCCATACATATAACTATATTTAACAATATTTTTTAAATCATATATCAACATGCTGTACATCAATTGGTCTTTAAAAATAACATAGATACTACAGTCATTTTACGGGCGGCTAGTATGGGGAATTGGAAATAATTAATAATAGCTAATATTTTTAGTGTAACGGATATATCATGATATTCATGATACTAGTATTATATATGCAATGAAATCCTACAAAATATCGTTACTCGCTAACCGCCACTAATATGTACACACATATTACAAGCGTTTTTCATGTAGGATTTTAATGAATATATCGTTTCTAAGTCATTTAAAATGTGTAAGAACAAACTACCACTTATTACTATTTGTTTCTAACGAATTAGGATATATATCGCCCGCGCTGTACATTTTGTAAATTATGTGGTTTTACATGAACACTGTTTCTTGTTTTTCGCTTTCAACAGAAAGAAGACTTGAATATCGTCATGTTTACAAATAAAAATAATTGATATTATTGTAAATAAAAATATAATTTTTTTTATATATATTTTTTACTCATTTAACTACTTCCGGGTAAAAAGTTTGTAGCATTTTTGTATATATTATCTATAAATATCCCATAAGAATGAAACATAAAAACATCAGGCTATTATAAATTAATGTTTGACGCAATACTGTACAGATGTTTCTTTGAACATTTTGTAATTAAGTGAATATTTTCAGAAATAATCGCTTCGAAAGTCAGAAAAATTGTCTCCCCCCTCTTTAACTTTTGAACCGTAAGTCCAAAAAATATGAAAAAAGGTGAGGAGATGCAACTCATCACATCACATACTTTCCACGAAAATTTTTCTGAACATTATCGTTTTAGCCATTTTTGAGTTATCTTCAAAAAAACTTCTTCCATAGGCATCAGATACGAGCTTTTGGTATTAGTTTGGTTCTTATTCAATTGAAGGTGCGTGCGGTGAATTGAACCCTCCATTACGCGTGGTCCGACACGCACTTGGCCGGTTTTTTGTATATATTATTCAGTTAACTACACATTCTTTCACAATACATAAGAATTGCTTACTGGAATGGATAGCACGAAACACATGCCCCGGGAATTCGGAACTAACTTAAGAACAATTGTATAAAAAAAGTAATGACATAAACGCATTTGTATTTTTTTTAAATGAAGTTGTTTTTCCGGGAGATATTTTAGTTTGTCGGGAGTCGGGAGGACATATAAAAATTCGGGGGAATCCCGCCAAATCCCGACCGTCTGGCAACCCTAACTGGGGCGGAAATAGAGGTGTAAATTATTTATTTATTTATTAGCGGTTATATTAGCGGTTGCCTGAAAGAATGTACGCTGGTTATATAACACAATTTTAATGCCATTCCTTCCTCCTGGTTGGAGTGGCGCCCTGTACGAGAGCGAAAAAAAAAATTGTCAGACATCCGCTTGAAAATTTGCATGCTTGTCTTCATCACATACAGATACCGAAAACAAATTGCCCTCCGCCTAGGCCGGACAGTTATCGAATCATCAGAGTTGGAAGCCGGACGCAAGGTGAATTTTTCTACCGGTGGAGGAGAACTTAGGAAAAACGCACCTACACTACAATCATCGAAATCGGATGGCATTTGTTTTTTGAGTTTTGTATAATGTGGAAAACGATATGGCCAAATGCCATCCCTCTCCTATGAAATTTCATCCCTCTGTGGCCACCTCTACAAACGAGAAATTCGTAAAATTTGAATACG
Source organism: Pammene aurita (assembly GCA_947086415.1). Classification (NCBI taxonomy): domain Eukaryota; kingdom Metazoa; phylum Arthropoda; class Insecta; order Lepidoptera; family Tortricidae; genus Pammene; species Pammene aurita. The sequence continues at coordinate 36,378,787 of OX352290.1, read as the reverse complement.
CGCAATAAAATGTTTTGCAATCAATTGCCATACAGGGATGAAATTTCATAGGTAGTCGGTGGTGCACACGACAACAAAGGGCATTATACGGATTTTAGTGATGATGGGATCTCCTTTTGCATAGTGAGACTTTAGGAACCATAGGCCATTTTAGGAAGCAGAGCAATTTATGGTGCGGTGGGGGTAAAAATGGGGGGTTAAAATTTGCGCGACACATAGATTGAAAACTATAAGTCTTAGCAACATACTTTAAAGGCAAGAATTATAGAGAATTTCATGAAGAATATCCTTTATTGGAAGTTTTGTGGTAACTTCAACCGTTTTTGTAAAAAAATATGAATGTTCAAAAACATTTAGTTCAAAGATAATTTACAACAATTCTCGTTAGAAATATTCAATTTAGTTCAAATACCTGCAACTGTTTCGAGGAACTAACGTAAACCTGAATAAACTATAAAGTATTCTATTTTATCAATGAATCAAGAGGCCCTATCTCAGAAATTATAAAAGATCGAGAGTTGAATGTGGACTTAAATTATGGGTGATTAAATTATCTTGTTGCAATTTTTGTGCCTCCGACGTAAAAGAGCGGCGCTATAAGTGATTTAAAATTGATGTTAGACATGTTTAATCAAAATCGTTTAAGCTGTTTCGGCGGTTTAACAATATTTAAATGTATAATACATACATTATTTATGTACACAGTTTAATCTATCGATTTTTGCAACTAGTTAACTTGGTACTTATCGAAAAATGTCAGAAGTGTATTATTAATTCAACAGTTTTTAATATTTTAAATATTGCACCAAACTCGATATACCGGTATTCATCATTCTTTCTGGCCAATGGTACAGTCACCGGCAATTGTATCTTCCTACACAAAGGGCGCAAAACTATGTGACACACTCTTATTTGTAGGGCCATAAAAGCGTGGCACATAGTATTGCGGCCTTCATGTAGGAAGATACTATTGCCGGTGACTGTACTTGAATACAAAATCATGTACCTAAATAAGTCTGGCAAGGTTAAGTGAATGCAATCACTTGCCGTATATATAACGCAAAGGAAGACATTATAATCTACTTGCCAATCAATTTTAGGTCTTATTGCGAATAATTAAGGTTCAATATTTTAGCTTGCAGCTGAAACGTCCTATGTAAGTTGTTACTTGTTATCTATGATTAGTTTACGCTGTCTGAGAAATATGCTAAGTTGCAAGAACACTTGCAACGTACTATTCAACGGCACGTTAACGTTGCACAGTGGCCGGCGCGCCTAAGTAAGGCGGCCATAATTAATTTGATTCTTACTTATCTTGTTTTCTGATAACAAATACTTTTAAAATACTATTTACCACTAGTAAAGTTCAATGAAACACGTATTTAGGTATATTGCATGCAACATTTAATAAAAACAATGAAACAAAATAGTTACATGAAAAAACATAGTATTTATGTCAAAAAAAATCTTTAAAATACCTTAAAAGTATATGATTATTACTATTCCTTAAACTAGACATTTACTATTTCTTAAACATAACAGGCCTTACAATATAAATAATAAAAAATACATTTTAAAATAATTCATGTAAAACAAATATCAATAAAAACAATAAGTGCATATAAAAATTAAATAACACATAAATTCAAACATTAAATTCTACGTTATTCAGTAACATCTAATAAACTTAAAACTTCAATAGAGAGAGTAGGTTTTTTTTTCGTAGCAACTTTCTACTGGAGGTGACAAATGGATCGAATTCAGCAGAAGCCTGTGAATAAGATCTTTGTTAGTGAGATCCCGAGACATTTTCCGTGTGTGGTTGCGTCGAAAGATCTTTATATATTTGTTCGTTGACTCTGCAGCCTCTTCGGACAATTCACCTATAGGAGCTAAAGCGTTTTCTCTAACTATAGCACCATGTACGAGCACTTTATGTACAGAAGATGGTAAAGGATACCAATCGTATACCTTCATCAGTTCTTTCGCCGTTTCGGTGGCATACTCGTCAAATTTATTTACATTTATTTTATATCCAGATGATATGCACTCCAAAATAGTTTCACACCTTTCTATTAGGTTCTGTTGTATACCGGTGATTTCAGCGGATAGCGGATTGTTGATCGGATTCCACGTTCAAGGTAATCAAGATATTTTTGGTTAACGTACATGTTTTTAGGAGATTAACACTTTGCAACTCGTTGAACCATTCGGAATGTTTCATTAGAACTTTAGATTTGGTTCTCGAACACGATTTCCAAAGAACACAATTCGTTCGCAAATGTACTTTATGACTTTTTCTAAGTTGCTAGTATTCACGTTATCTGCATATGGGACCATTTCAATCAAATGTTGTATCACTTGGCGACGCCTTTCTACATCTGAACCATGCTTAGACAGCCACAGTTCAAATACAAATCGTACATATCATCTGAAAAAAATAAAAATAAATGGTTAATATTAACCATAACGTAACGGGTTTGTTGGTAACGTAATATTTTCGTAGTACCGCTACGTGTAGGCCCACTTAGGCGTAGCAGGATTCTAAATACTAAAGTGGCATAATGAGGCAAATAAAGTTGTATGTCTATTAATCTACAAAGATCAAGCTTTCAAATGAAGGTAATTTTATCCTTCAGCGAGTTTAATAACATAACTAAAACTTTAATAAAAAAAAAATCTTATAATGTTTCGCATGTAAGTTAGTCATGGCGTAGACCCGTTATTATTACTATATATTACATGTACAGAACAAAATCTATATGTAAAACAAAATAACGTACCTGATTCTTGAAGATCCATAATACTAATAATCACTAAAATACCAACTTTCACAGGAATTCACTACTAATGACCGATCGCTTAATGAGTCGCTGATAATGGAGCGCGCAGTAACGGGTGATATGGTCACTTTCGAGGTTCGTAAGAGAATGAAAATAGTTAATAATCCAAGATCTATTTATTTATACACGATTGGAGTACATTTATAGGTGAATAATAAACGATCATTGGATATTTAAAAATGACACATGCATTTTTTTTTATTATGACCTAAGGCCAGCCCACTGTGCGTTGTCTACAAGTTATTATGATTATAAGTAGAGTAAAAGATGGTTAGATTTATAATTTTACATTCGTAACGTTTCCTATGTATAGATTTAAAAAAAAAATTTTTTCATTACGTCATTAAAAAGGAAAAAGTACCTAATAGAGAAAACAATTAGTTAGAGTAATTAAACATAGAAGCAGACAACAGGTAGTTTATTCGCTCTGTGTAATAATAGTAGATTGTACACCAAGGGGATAAAGCACTGTTTTATGTCACGGGCGCAATATTGAATCCTGAACGTAACGAAGGACTCCAGATTTTACTCCCGAGCGCAGCGAGGGGGTTATGAGTTTAACAGCTTTATCCCCGAGGAGTATACTCTACTTTTCTCACCTCTTGCGAGACAATAAAATAGCTAAGGCTACTAGAAACGGATTTTTATTAAAGTAAATCAATTCAAAAGTAAAAACCGGCCAAGTGCGTGTCGGACCACACATAGGAGGGTTCCGTACCTTCAATGGAATAAGAACCAAACTAATACCAAAAGGTCGTATCTGGTGCCTGTCTTTTTGGAGATAACTCAAAAATGGCTAAACCGATAATGTTCAAAATAATTTGCGTAGAAAGTATATGATAAGACGCATCTCCTCAATTTTTTTCATATTTTTTGGAGTTACGGTTCAAAAGTTACAGGGGGGGTGGGCACAATTTTTCTGACTTTCGAAGCGATTATTTCAGAAAATATTCACTAATCACAAAATGGTCAAAGAAACCTCAATGTTATTTTTAAAGACCTATCATTGATGTGTCACATGTTGATATTTAGTCAAAAAAAAATAGTTAAGTACATGTATGGAAGGCCCCCCCCCTCCTAATTTTTTTTTTAAATCTACATAGCTAAGTAGCGGCATACAAAATACACCTTATGTGTAAATTTTATTCAGATGCGTCCTATACTTTCCGAGTAAAATGGCTGTGACATACGGATGGATAGACATACAGACAGACATGACGAATCCATAAGGGTTCCGTTTTTTGTCATTTGGCTACGGAACCCTAAAAATTGATTCTTGATACATTAGTCCATTTTATTCGAAATCTTCAATTTTTATAGAACCTGCAGTTTTACTCCGTATACTGCAGCGTCTTATGACACTCGCGGCATTTGTTTTAGGTATTTAAAAAAGGTGGCCAGCACGATTTTCCGAATAAATTCGATTTTCAAATCAGTACGACGCGGGGGCGCGGGCCCCGGGTGGCGTCGCGGGGCTGTGCACCATTAGACTTTAAGCAACTATGGGAAGTGAAATCACATTATTAACCAGCGGGTTATAATGAGATTTAGTACAACATTATAACCCGGCTAAAGCCAAGGGCTATAATGATTTGCTTTCGGTGAGGTTTGCATGATATATAATTTGGCATTGTCGAGCAGGTGGTGTGAAAAATTATAAACTTTTTAACCCCCTAACTTGGTAGTTGGTCAATTCTTTGCCGCGGACTACAAGTGGAAAATTTGTAGTTATCTACACCAGGGGTCTCTAAACTCAAATGAAATGAAAACTTTTTGTTGGTAGGTAATACCCAAAATTTTATCTCTGAATGTGGACCCCCAAATAAATTTACTATTCAAGAGATCTGCCCTGCCCAGATGCGTATATCTTATTTCATATTATAATTACGCTTTGAGCACTGTGAATAAACTCCTATATCCGTAAGCAACACACCTCGATAACCATCAGATCTTAAAAATATTCTTTATTGAAAGTCTTAAGTTATTCTTTACGCTGTTCTAATCTTTAGACATGTTGCAATAAAGATTATAATCGCGTGTACAACAAATGAACTTAGTTCTTTTTGGGTTTAAGAAGAGCATTGTAAGCAAACATGTGGTGGACAATATGCTTTCTATACACGAAGGCGTCGATTTTCATTACAACGTCGAACAGTAGCCGCTCATTATGTTAATTTGATTCAAATGGTCGAAAAGTAAAAGTCACTTTAGAATTGTTAATTGGTTTCGTGGGACGATATTGACGTAACTGGAAGTTTAAATTAAAGTTAGTTTCCCTTAGGTGAGCTGATATTACGGAATGTTGAAATAGGGTCACCTTAAATGCCAATTGTTATGCTGCCTGTACCGTACTCTGCCTTTAGACAATATAAGTACATTATATTGAAACAATTAGGAACATGCATGATTTTTTTGGAAGACGTCATTCGATTCTATTTCCCTGTTGTATTCAAATGTCTCTAATAAACCTACTATCTATGATAGCCCTGAAACGTCAAAAAAGTGAAAATACGTTAGGCGTCTGCGCCGCGCGTCAAAACGCCCCATACAAGAAGTGTGAGGTTTGTGACGTCACCGACCACAAAGTTGCAGAAAACTGTTTGGAAGGAACAAGTTTTTAGAAGATTTTTGTAATTTTAGGCACGAAAAAATGCGTTTAGCTATATAGTTGTAATACATTTTTTTTTCTTGTTAGAACATAAGTAATCGAACTGAAGTTTCGAAAATACATTTGAGGTATAAAAAAAATACCTAAAATTTTACGTTTTCAAACTGCAATATCTTTAAAAAACTGTTAAAAATAATTCGGATTTCCACTTATTTATATTAATTTGGGGTTGTTGAACGTGTTTATGGAACAAATTTAATTAAATATGTTTCACGCATGTTCTCTATTGACTGAAGTACCTCCTCCATCGGCTCTATCCTCAACTTTTTGGAGTTAGAGGACGGAGCAGATGGAGGCCAATTGAGATACCAAAAGATACTATTGTTTATTTCGATTTACAAACTTATTCAATTTTGTAATATTTAGGATTTTTGGATAGTTGTAAAAATTTATTTTTTATTTTTTCTTTATTAAAATAAATCTATACATATAATAAAGCTGAAGAGGGTCGAAAGTCTGTACATGGAAGATAATCGAAAAAAAGTTGGCTGGGGATACTTAGGATCGATAACAGAACACGTTCCAACAATTTTTAGAATTTTTGTCTGTTTATCTGTTTGTCTGTTTATCTGTTAATCTGTTTGTCTGTTTATTTGACCGCGCATCACGTGAAAACGGCTGAACGGATTTCGATGAAATTTTGTATACAGATAGTTTGAGTCCCGGGAAAGGATAATATATAGTTTTAATCCCGAAAATCAACCCTGGTGGGGGTGAAAATGGGGTTGAAAGTATGTATGGAGAATTTTTAACCGCTGAAACGATTTAGATAGAAATGAGTATGGAGACAATCTGAGTCTCAAGAAACGTCATAGGATAGTTTTCAAACCCTTGTGGGGGTGAAAAGGGGGTCGGAAGTTGGTATGAGGATTTTTTTACCGCTGAACAGATTTAGATGAAAATTGGTATAGAGATAGTGTGGGTCTCGAGAAAGGACAAAGGATAGTTTCATCTTGAACCCCCCCCCCCACCTTACTTTAGAACCGTAGGTCCAAAAAATTTGAAAAAAATAATGGACGTGAAGCCAGAAAGGTACTTTCAATAAAAACTATCTATCTATACATCTATCACGTGAAAACGGCTGAACGGATTTTGATGAAATTTTGTGTAGAGATAGTTTGAGTTCCGGGAAAGGACAAAGAATAGTTTTCATCCCGAAAATCAACCCTGGAGGGGGTGAAAAGGGGGTTGAAAGTTTGTATGGAGATTTTTTAATAGAAATTAGTATGCAGATAATTTGAGTCCCGAGAAACGACAAAATAGTTTTCATCCCGAAAATAAACCCTTTCACCCCGAAAAGGGGGTTGGAAGTTGGTATGACGATTTTTTAACCGCTGAACTGATAAAGATGAAATTTGGTATAGTATGGGTCTCAAGAAAGGACAAATGATAGTTTTCACTCCGAAAATCAACCCTAAGGGGGTGAAAAGAGAGTTGGAAATTTGTATAGGGAATTATTAACCGCAGAATCGATTTAGATAAAATTTGGTATGGAGATAATTAATTAAAAAAGGAAATAAAATAGTTTTATCTCGGAAATTATCCTTTAAACGGATACAAAAGGGGTGAAAGTTTACATGGGGAAGAAACAACCAATAACCGCTGTCTGTATTTAGATGAAACTTGGTATTTAAATAATTTGTAATTTTTTGGTCAAGGTGTTCATATTTATAACATGGTACCCGTCGATGCTTTAAATTTACCTTTACCCGCTCTTAAGAAATATTTGAAAATGTCATGAATGTCAAAGGGTTATTGCAGGTTCGAGTATTATATATGACGGACAAAGATGCATGGCCCAAACCAAAAAACTACTACAACATTTATAGGACACCGTTTAGGTAGGAAAACATATCAAACGTTTTGTGAAGCAGTCAGATTAGGATTTATTTTTCTTTATAATTAAACAATAGGTACATTATCTGTCTCTCAAGCTGTTTTGATATGTCTTCTTGAAGAACTACGCATTATTTTGTGTCTTTAAGATCTAATAATGTATAACTGTTTAAAAATAACTGTTTAAAAATAAGTCCCGTCGAGTATCTTTTCGGTCATAATACTTCTTGGGCCAGAGGTGTAGGGTTAGAACCGGTGGTAGTTTTGGAACGATGTTCCTTATTGGACGGTTCGCGGATGGGGGGCTAGGTGAAAAAAAGTCACGTGACCGTCACGAAAAAGCGTCACGTCACGAAAACGCGACACCCATACGATTGAGAAACATGTAAAATGGAATGAAATAAAAAATATATAAAATAGAATAAAGTGAAGTGAAGTGAATTGTAGTGAAAGTGAGAAGTGACAAAGTGATAAAAGTGAAAAAAGTCGAGAACCTAAAAATAAAAAAATGGCAAAAATGGCAAAATTTCTAAATTTCAAAAATTTCATAAATTTCAAAAATTTCATTAATTTCAAAAATTTCATAAATTTCAAAAATTTCAAGTTTTAAAAATTTCCAGTTTCAAAAATTTCATAAAAATACAAAAAAAATTAAAACTACAAAATTTACGAAAAAGTCAAAAATGAAATAAAATTAAATAACATAACTTCGTTCCAACAGAGTGGTCCACGACACTCACGTATTTTATTTTTCTCTGACGTTCATTAGTGCATTGTAATGTGCTTACCTTGAAGTACGAGTATGTAATTACCACAATTATTGCAACCAGTAACGTAACATCAGTGTATTATCTGTGACAGTGTGGTAAAAACGTATGAAAATTCATTACCTACGGTAACGTAATCAAAATCCTCCCCTCCCCCCCCCCCCCCCCGCGACCGCCGGCACGCATGGTTTCAGTGGATTTTTAATATGTGTGTAGGTAAAGCAGTGTATGCTTCTGTATATAATTAGTCCTTATTACGTAACAGTTACATAAACTACTATTTATCTCTTTTTAGGGTTCCGTAGTCAACTAGGTACCCTTATAGTTTCGCCATGTCCGTCCGTCTGTCCACGGTCTAGCTCAGTTACTGTTCGCACTAGAAAGCTGAAATTTGGTAAGGCCTGATAAGAACTTTCAATAAAAACTATATTGAATAAAATCGGTTCAGCCGTTTTTGAATTATCAGTCAAAATCGCATAGTGAAAGGACGTGCCGGATAGTAGACTGACGTAAGCGCCGCCAAATATCCCTTAATAAACGACCGTTTGAACGGATGTTTCGTAACTACAAACTACACTGAGCATCGCCCGATATGCTCTTGGCCGGTTTTTTTTGCATTGTTATCCCGGAAATCACCCCTTAAGGATTACTAATTCCTCAAATAGAAAAAAAAAACATTCCTACATTTGTGACACCCCCCCCCCCCATTTCAACCGCCCCTGTTCTTACCTTTCATGCTTAGACTGATTTGACGGGAGGATCGATTTGGATGATATTTGCCGTGGACATGAACATATAAATACAAAAGTGGTCCTGTATCGTCCGATATACACTTACTATTCTATGTCGTTTAAATCATGCCAATCAAAATTAATAGGATAAATCCATCTGTCAACTTTACTTCAAGTTCCGCCTCCAGGGTAGCGGGAGAGAAATTAGGGGTGAATTAGCCGCTTACTGACACAGACCGAATTCCACGCGGGCGGAGCCGCGGGCACAGCTAGTTACTTAATAATCTTGTATCCATTGAATTAAATATTGTTAGAAAATTTACATATATACGGAATACAGAGCCCCATTTCAACTATGGAGGTACGTCTAGAGCCCATTCTTATCACAGCACTTGTCATGAAGATCTGACTCCAGCCTCTGAATTCCTCTCGTCTAGACTCCGTATTAATTACATTTTATCTCCTTAATAAATATAATTAGCGGTTTCAGGTAAACACATAATTGCCCAATTATCCAGAGGCGGTGCCGTATAGCGCGAATCCGCGTTCTTCGGGTCAATGCAACATACGCACTAACATACAGAAGGAGCCACTTAGCTACAAGCCGATTAGGTGTGCAAAATGATCTTCACAAGTTCTTTCATAAGTCAGTATTAGAGGTTAGGACTGTAAGTAATTTTAAGTAGGTACTCAATAGGTAGGTACGTACTACATTACATTTATACGTAGTTATGCTTTATAATATAAGACACGTCCAGATCGGACGATCGCGCGAATGCCAGGACCGCGAACTGGGACCTATGTATTTCTGAAAAGTTTGTAACTTGTAAAACAAGCGTACCCAACTCCCTTTCTAATCAAAGGTGTCAAAAAGTGACTTCCAATAGTATTACATTTTCCTAGCTTGGCAGAAATAGGCCCCTGCTCCCATACATTTCATGGTACGAATACACAAAATTACTATAGTGCGTGAGGGGTTCGCAAATGGCAAAATTAAAATTATTTCGACAAAACTAAAAGCAGTTGTATACCTATCCCAGTTAAGGCCTGGGGCCGTATTCTAACTTTAAAATACGTTTAGACACGATCCTACTTCAATACAACTCTAATGTATTAACTACGCAATAGGTCAGCTACCGCCTAAACGTTACAATCAGAAATATCAGAAATTGCTTGAAAATTATTCCGATGCAACTCCAATACTACTTCAATATTGGTTGATTATTTGTTGTGTTGGAATTATATTGGGGATAGTTGTGTTAATGTATTGTTTATGTATTTAAAAATTATTGTACGGCACCTGGCGTAAGAAACGCTAATATAATCAAGGCGGTAATTACGCGACGCCTGCGTAGGCCTAGATCAAATTAATCACAGGCTTACGTAACGAGTTTCATAGTCGAATGTCATGTTATTGGAACGACAGGCGAAAGGCAATTATTGGTATTAAGTATTTTCTGGAAATCTATTAATGTTCTACCAAATACAATGTCGTAAATCAGTATATTCCAAAGAAGGAAACAATAATTCGTATACTTTTTCTCATACACCAGCTAAAGGCTGCTTATTAGGGCCGTGGGTACTAATGGTTCATAGCTCGTTTGAGAAACGTTGATAATTTAATTACAATCCCTTCTAGGTCACGCCGTAATGCCAAGCCGGTGCCTCGAACTCGAAACCTAGAATTATCAAGTACCTAACTTCGTAGCATTTTCTTTCGTTTACAATGTTAGATTAATTAAAATTCTATAAAGTACATATAGCGTTTTAAATTCATACTAATATTATAAATGTAAAAGTGTGTCTGTCTGTCTGTCGGTCTGTTACCTCTTCACGCTTAAACCGCTGAACTGATTGAGATGAAATTTTGTATGAAGATATTTTAAGTCCCGGTCCCGGGGAAGGACATAGGATAGTTTTTATCCCAGAAATCATTCCTTAAGGGGGTGAAAAGGGGGTAGAAGTTTGTATGGAATTGTTGCTCACTGTAGACGTAAAATAGCATGTGCGCTAAATTAATATATTTGTTATGATATTTTACCAAGGCGTTTCATAGACTCCATATGGCGAATGTTAAGTCCACGCAGAAAAAGTCGCAGGCTAAAGCTAAGTGACATTGCGACTTATGTAGAGCAAGGTTACTCGAAAAAGTATAATTTTTATTACAGTCGTCAAACAAATTTTCGATTAAAAACCCTTATCACGTTTCCCCTCTGCCGTGAATTCCGTGATATTAAAATGATACTCAGTAAATGCTCTCATTGTTACAAAGTCAACTAAATAAAATAAGTAGGTAATTTTTATTTACCACTTTAAAAACCTCACTTAAAGGTGACAAAACCAATTTGTGCGCTTTTATTAAAAATAGACCTGAAGTTGGCCTTATATTGCTAAGCCGATTATGAAGATAAATATAAAGCTTAATCACTGCTAATTAATAAGATAATAAGGCATTTTAAAATTATCTCCCGGTTACTTACTGGCTACTGAGAAGTCTAAAAAAGTCGTGTTATAGTTAATTTTATTCCGGGTAATACTTCTTTAAATCAGTCGGATTTCTGGATACAGTCGGAAAAACGGCAAGGAGACTTCTTTATTAAATCTATTTTATTTTAGGATATTAAGTCCCACAATGGAGCAGCAGGAAGAGCTATTAGCCCTTTAACGGGCAAGACTGAAAAAAATCCTCAATTTCAGCCTCATCGCCAATCTATGGTCATAAAAAATCTTTATAAGAAAAAATACAAAACGATAATAATAATAATAAATACTCATAATTATTTTTACATATTTTTTAAAGTGGGGCATTCCACTCATACAATAGTATGTTATTCAATCAAATACAAACACTGAAAACATTGAAAAAATAATCAACCCAGCAGGATTTGAACCTCTCATCGATACGCCTTACCGGGGCTCGATCGCTTTACCAATTAAGCTATGGGTTCAGTTACTGAGTTGACGAAATTCTCAATGCCTTCAATCATCTTTTTGCATTTTATTTTTACATCGACTTTATAGCAGCCGTAAGCGACATCTAGGTGCTAACTACTAGAGTTAGATACCCTTCCCGCCGACCCTTTTACAAGTGTCACAACGGAAATAATAGATGGCGCTGCTATCAACTCATAATTATTTTTACATATTTTTTAAAGTGGGGCATTCCACTCATACAATAGTATGTTATTCAATCAAATACAAACACTGAAAACATTGAAAAAATAATAATCAACCCAGCAGGATTTGAACCTCGCATCGATACGCCTTACCGGGGCTCGATCGCTTTACCAATTAAGCTATGGGTTCAGTTACTGAGTTGACGAAATTCTCAATGCCTTCAATCATCTTTTTGCATTTTATTTTTACATCGACTTTATAGCAGCCGTAAGCGACATCTAGGTGCTAACTACTAGAGTTAGATACCCTTCCCGCCGACCCTTTTACAAGTGTCACAACGGAAATAATAGATGGCGCTGCTATCAACTCATAATTATTTTTACATATTTTTTAAAGTGGGGCATGCCACTCATACAATAGTATGTTATTCAATCAAATACAAACACTGAAAACATTGAAAAAATAATCAACCCAGCAGGATTTGAACCTCGCATCGATACGCCTTACCGGGGCTCGATCGCTTTACCAATTAAGCTATGGGTTCAGTTACTGAGTTGACGAAATTCTCAATGCCTTCAATCATCTTTTTGCATTTTATTTTTACATCGACTTTATAGCAGCCGTAAGCGACATCTAGGTGCTAACTACTAGAGTTAGATACCCTTCCCGCCGACCCTTTTACAAGTGTCACAACGGAAATAATAGATGGCGCTGCTATCAACTCATAATTATTTTTACATATTTTTTAAAGTGGGGCATTCCACTCATACAATAGTATGTTATTCAATCAAAGACAAACACTGAAAACATTGAAAAAATAATCAACCCAGCAGGATTTGAACCTCGCATCGATACGCCTTACCGGGGCTCGATCGCTTTACCAATTAAGCTATGGGTTCAGTTACTGAGTTGACGAAATTCTCAATGCCTTCAATCATCTTTTTGCATTTTATTTCATCGACTTTATAGCAGCCTTGCCTATTTATTGCCTTTATATTATTTATATTACTTCCTCATTGCTCACCAAGTTTACACTAAGGCGTGACTTGATTTACAACAATAGTGAGAACGGCAAAATAAAACAATGCATTTAACATTGGAATTTGCAAACAGTGAGTGCAACGTCAGCCATTCGGTCATATCGTAAAGAAAGCTTATTTACTTACCTAGATTGCCCAATACTTTCTATTTTTGCACTAAAGATTAAAGGAGGATGGGCAGATTTGTATGGACTCTGGTCTAGAAACCAATAATGACAAGCCATATATAATTGGAAAGGTTTTTTCATATTTTACAACTTTTTGTATGGCAGAAAATCTCAAATCGCTGTGTGAATGCTGTTCGATAAATTAACCAAAAACATGAAAACGCATAAAAAACAAAAACATGACAAATAATCATCGACAGTTATAAAACCTTCATAATCTGTAGAGCGATACAAAACGTATCAGCTCAAACTACTTTTATGCCTCGTTAACTTTTTTTACATAAAGATTTGGGACTACCTGTCATAGTAAAAATTTTAGAACTTAGAATAAGCTATCCATTGACATATCGCTTGCCCTTATTGGTCATATAGGCCAATTTGGCCACCCTCCTTTGCTCATTGACTCATAGACGAATGATTGGTGGTTTGATTACTTTATATAATATACCTACATTACCAAACAGTTTTTCAAAGCCCCGTTTTGTTTGTTGTTTAGATATCCTTTTTCGTGGCTCCACTGCCTTAACACAGGCTTATCAGTGCTTAGGAAGTGTGTTTTGGTCTCTCTCTATGCCCTAATATAGTAAAGATTTCTATGGATACAACTTTAAGTAAATTGTAAGTACCTAACTTACTTAATTATACTTACGTATGCATTTTATGATATCAAGAAAAAACTTTATTTGTTGTGGGTTAAACGTTTTGTCATTGTATCGATTTAAAAATAGCCTGCATAAAGTAAATAAAATGACATCTTCCCAAACGCAAGCGAGCGAACCCGCGAGTAACAGCTAGTATGAAATAAATAAATAAGTAGAATAGGTATTTAATATAAATTTCAAAGAAAATGTCATAACATACTCGTAATATTCAACTTTACCGGAGACCTGCGGCACATCATGCACAGATTTATGAGAAAGCTTGAATACGAGAACTAAGAAAAGCTACTCAAAGCTGAATTCCTGAACTGGATCCGACGACACTAAGACGGATTACATGTTGTCATAGTGCATTCAGACACAGTAGACCGTCTTAATAACATTTTGTGTTTAACTTATTTAGTGCTTACATACATATATATAATACCTACCGTCGGTACTCACGAATTGTGGTGTTTTTAAAGCAGTTAATTCATTATTTTTTTAATCTGTAATTTGAGTAAATTTTGCTTTCGGTTATATGGTTATATGAGTATATAACCATATAACCGATGAGATAAGATAATGATTTATTTATTTATCGTATGGCGTTATATCACTGGATATAGATAGGCAATTCTTCTTTCAAGTAGTAGTAGTGGGAGGATAAAGAAAATCCAGTGAGTGCTGCGAGGTCCAGATGGGACAGTACAGCTGCCAAGTTTGTTACTCCTTTAGCACCACCCAGGGATGACGTGTAGGGTTGTCTAAGGTATTTCCTACGGACGCAGAGTAACATTGATCCCCCAGATATGAAGATAATGATATTACGTGACAACTACGTACTTTTTAGGATTCCATACTATTGTAAAAAAGGAATCCTTCTGGTGCGGCTCTGTCTGTCACATATTTAGATACCGATACTGTATAACACACCGACAACTGCCACACACCTGCCAGTTCAAAAGTATCACATGCGCGTTGCCGACCCGTTATAAAAAAATTGAGGGTGCATTGTGTACCAACACAAGGCTAAGGGACAAGATTGAGCTCTCTCTCTCTCTCTCTCTCTCTTTGATATCTCTGTTAGCCAAATATTTCAAACGTTCTTCATAAGTTCGTTTTGAAATCGAGTAAATAATTTCCAGGCCCATATCATTTCCAGATTTTCTCTGAAAGACTCGCTCACAAGAATGAAAAGATAAATTTTCTTTCAGGTATTTAAGGATAACAGTCGTATCATTGGTCGGTGTTGCTTCATAACGTGGCGGAAGCACTGAGTCACTCAAATATTCATGCGCGGTAAAGACCAAATTGATGAAAAGTCCTACTAAATCTGTTCTCTGGTAAACTCCTGCGCATTCGCCTGTCGGCGCTGCGCTAACTCGTTGACGGCGCCACCGGCTTTATTTAAGTCGACGTACGCTAGGCCACCGTAGTCCTGTTCACACATAACGAACTATCTTCATACAAAATTAAATACACTTACGTCCTTTCCCAATTGCATAGGAGATAACTATGTAAAATACACGATAATTACTAGACCTTAAGTCCATACGTTAAGAACTATATCTGGAGGCTAAATCAGGTTTAAGAGATTATAGTCTGTGTGACGTGCATATCTACTCATTAGCTTCATTCGAGTCAACATACAAATATGATTTCTAGGATATAGAGTTTATTAACGATTTAGAAGATGTGAATAGTGTGGATAATATCTACACTCCGCCACCACCACTATGGTAGTTAAGATACGACTTCAGTAATATATTATTTCCCTTCAAAATAATCGACACTAGCCAATGTATTTCTTTCAGTCGTTATTTACTATGGTTAGTATAGTTATGTTCTCTTACATCATTTATTTAAGTTCACCGAACGTGCTTATTTTACCGAGCGATAGCAAAGTCTCCCATTCAGCTTCGGTAATAATGCTTTCGTATGTCCTTTGGACGGCGTCTGTCCGGCTGTTGTCCTCTGCAAGTCACATTTCTCAACCGTTTCCCGTGCAATTTTGTGAAGATTCTATAGTTACCTACCTATTTCATTGAAGTTGGTTTGTTTGGAAAATGTTTATAATGGTGGATTTTGGAACAAAATACTTAAGCGTCATAATGGTGTTTAAAATCATTATGAGTTCGCTAATATATCATTATTGTTCACCGAAAAGAAATAACAATATTTAAAACAAATAGAGAATCTATTTTTTATTTGCATACTTGACGAGTGTCGCTGTGATCGGGTGGCTACCTAGGGCGTCTGCCACGAATGATGAAGAGATTAGTTCGATTTCAGCCCTGGACACCGTAGGCCTTGGTATTTTTTCTTTAGTGCACTTTTGAAACGCATTTAAGTTAAATTAAGGCAAGTTACAAACAATGAGATAATTAATTTTAACTATTAACTATGTACTCGTATTAGCCAAGATTTACTAAATAAATTAGATAGGCTACTTAATAATTGCATTACGTTTATTTTCGGACTCCGTAAATACGATCATGCCTCGGCCTTCCGCCGCAAATTAAATTGGCTTCCAATCCGTGAACGTAGGTCTCTCAGAATGCTTTGCTCCCTTTATACTATCCTCTTTGATCCAGCAGCTCCCGACTATCTCAAATCAAAATTCCACTTTATAGCGCCGCGTTCCGGTTGCGAGTTGCACTACTCTCGTAGTCTTAAACTTTCTATACCTCTTCACCGCACCGGCTTTATATCCAACTCCTACGCCCTACAGGCTATTCGTCTTTGGAACGATCTCCCTCTCCCCTTAAGACAAGCACAGAGCAAATTTTCGTTTAAACGTATGTTACGTAAACAACGTTCTAAATAATCTAACTCACTTAAGGATTAATTATCTGCATATTACTAAACATGGGTTATGTATATGTATCTGGCCTCGGACACCGGAGGGCTTGGTTACTTTTCCTGAAGTATATGACATCTATTTTCAGTTTATAGTATATAGTAGTGTAACTACTTAAAAATTGCAAATCAAAAAATATTAAAAAAGCTCGGTGTGCTCAACAGATCGAGACAGTATTTCACTCCGGCCCACCGCCTCCAGCTTTACAGGTACGCCCACATATGGAATACTGTTCTCATCTGTGGGCGGGAGCGCCCCAGTACCAACTTCTCCCTCTGGACCGCATCCAACGGAGAGCGACTCGAATTGTCGGCTGCCAGGATTTTACGGATCGGCTTGACTCCTTGGCGCTGCGTAGAGATGTAGCCTCGCTCTGCATCTTCTACCGCCTCTATCATGGAGAGTGCTCCGAGAAATTGTTCGGATTAATCCCTGCCGCCTCTTTCCGCCATCGTCCTACGCGACAGCATTACCATCATCACCACTTAGATGGTCGGCAGTCCTCAACTGTGCGTTGCTCGAGAAACTTCCTGCCTCGCACAACAAAACTGTGGAATGAACTGTCGTCTGCGGTATTTCCGGACCGATACGACCTTCAAACCTTCAAGAAAAGAGCGTATTCCCATCTTTAAGGCCGGCAACGTGCTTGTGACCCCTCTGATGTTGCGGGCGTCCATGGGCGGCGTTAATTGCTTACCATCAGGCGATTCGTCTGCTCGTTTGCCTCCTATCTCATAAAAAAAAAAAAAATATTGGACAAAATAATTTGATTTTCTTCAAGATTTATGTATATGTATGTTTATGTTATGTTTCTATATGTGTATGTGTATTTATTAATAAATAGTAATGTTGATTTGTGTTTCTAAATATATCTCGATTTCTATGATCCTGCACCAATTACTAGTTTCGGTTTGATCCAATGGTTGACTGGTAGAGAATGCCTTAAGGCAGTAAGTCCGCCTCTTGTACACTTTTTATTTGTGCAATAAAGTTTAAATAAATAAAAATAAAATAATTTCTTGTTACGGTCTAGACCGTCTGAGTGTGTTATTTTCTAAATAAATAACACGGGAACCGCAATATTACGTTCTGTATGTCTGACTACCGTGAATCAATCACCTATTTATTGATTTACCCCGATAGACAGAAATTTGTCATTGAGATTAAACACGACGAAGACGTAATGCTTACAGAATAAACACTCGGTTTTAAATGTAAACAATTTTTTAAATACTATAAATATTTATGGACGGATTACAGGATGGCCATGTTTTTTAAAAATTCTGTATGACTAGAAGTTGTCACCTCATAGTATATACAAAATACACCTATTATTAACAATGTAGACCCTAGGGTCCAAAACGAACAAATGGCGAAAGCTAGTACGGTTCCTTGTAACAGGCCCAAGGCTCGAACGCCTAGTAAATCATCGCCAGTTGCCCTGAGATCGTTACAGGGCTGCCACTGCGCAGCTTTTACAAATGGTGGCAATTATTTACTGCTACTAGAGATCATTTCGTACCTTTGTTATCGTTAGTGATTTGTTATTTCAAATGTATAAGGTTAGGTGTTTGATGGTTACTGATACCGGGCACCCCAGGGCACTCCCTGAGGAATTTATATTAATATTACTAGGAACCCTACAACCTACTTAAATTAAAACTTGAGCAAAACTTTAAACAGTAACTAAGCTAACAAAACTAATGTTAAACTCTTTAAGTGGCTATCATTTAGGTACATTAACTATTTTGAAAATTTCGCGTGATAGTGTGTGAGATCACTTTTTATCTGAACAAATGTGAAGCAGGACTGTTTTTACAACTGAGCACGTACCGCGCTCTTGCATATTCAAGCGAAAGGAAAATTGATGCATGTTTCGATCTTCGTGTTATATGGGCCCTACTGTAAAGTCCCCTTAACTTTCCAGCCTGACCCTTTGCTTAGTAATTTCCATTTGATAACCCTAATGCAACCGCCATGACAATGCAGGCGTCTGCGCAGCTCATTTGTACACTCCAGACACAGACACGCCCTGTGCATGCGAAATTATCCCCGCTAATGTTGCCGACTTGTTTGTCTGCCATTCGTCTTCCTCAGCCTCGTTTGCAAGTCAAGGGGCAAGCCTCAAGTTCAGTCGGGGTTAAAAATAGGCATGATGTCAATGCCAGGGAGAAAGGAACTCACTTGTGAAATCTTGCCATTATCGTACATTTTTTCCGACTTTGGTGCATCTAAGGAAATGGTTTGTCTGGCGACTATTTAAAATGTCAATTACGTTAGCTACCTGGGCCCAGTTTTATAAAGTTACAAGTTACAGGTTACAAGAGTACAGGCTACAGGTACCTGTAATGCACTGTGAACGGCTACAGGTGTTTTATAAATACACACAGATAATTACAGTTGTAAAGAACCACGGTCAATCTCGATTACAAGTGACATCTACAGGTGTGAAGGACATCACTAGAGGGCGGAGTACCGGTGGCAAATTTCACACTAAATGTATGGAGTCGTTTTTATAATTATTATTTTAGGCTTGAATAATAAAATTATTCATTTACCTAATGTACTTAGTATGGTACCTACTCGTAAATTGAAAGTAAGTACTTAACATTTATTTTCATAAATCGATTTCAGGAACACCTGAATGTTATGTCGTAAATGTTTTGGGTTATTTTTCAATTTCTTTTAACAAAGTCACCATTCATCGATATAATATTTTTTACCATATGCAACCTTTCTTTTCAAAAAGTTACCAATTTACAAATTTATGAGACATTTAGAAACTAATTATTTGACATTGTCAATTTAGACAGCTGCTTTACATCTATATTATCTGAATTATTATTGCGTCGGTTAAATATTTAAAACCGAAAAATATCAAGATGAATAAGCCATGTGAAGCAACAATTCTGCGGATGATAGAACCGTACGAAAATCTTATATATAATGAAGAAGAATGTAGCATTCACTGTATTTCTTGCTCAGTGGATTTAAAGCAGTTGAAAAAATATAATGTCGAAAAACACGTTTACAGTAAACAACACCAAATTAACTGTGGAAACCAAAATGGCACCTTTGCCTATGATTTATGCGTTTTCCGTATAGCGTGTAACATCCCATGGAAAAGAGTTAACCATCCAGAATTTAAAAAGTTCTTTGGAAAATACTTAGATAAAGGCGTAAAACTTCCCGAAGAAAGTGTTTTGAGAAAATACTATCTTACCAGAATATACAATGCGACCGTCAAGCAAATACGAAATACATTTTTCGATTCCAATTTATGGCTTGCGGTGGATGAGACTCTTGATAATTTCGGTAATTGCGTAGTAAATGTAATTATAAAATCACTTGATGATGCTTTACAAAGGCCATATTTGTTAGCGTGTAAAGTCGTTAGTACTGTAAACGCGAACTCAATTGCAGCGGTGGTTGACGAAAGCTTGAATTTTTTGTGGGAGGATAATTTTACAGATAATATGAACAAATTTTTAATATTCTGTTCGGATAGCGCAGCGTACATGCTTGCGGCCGGCAAGATTTTGAAGAAAAAGTACACTAAAGTACGACACGTAACTTGTTTCGCTCATGGACTACACAGAGTCGCGGAGCAGATAAGATCTGAACATAAATTGGTCAATTCTTTAATATCTTATGTCAAGAAGATTTTTTTTAAATCACCACACCGCGTCCGATTTTTCAGGGACCATGCGCAGAATGTGCCTTTACCGCCGGAACCCATTATCACTCGTTGGGGCACCTGGTTAAATGCAAGTTTTTACTACGATAGACATTTTGACGTGATTAAAAATGTTGTGATGCAATTGAACAGTAAAGAAGCTATTGCCATTAGAAAAGCCCAGAAGTTGTTTGAAAATGAAAATTTAAAAAACGAGTTAAGCTTTATAAAAAATTGTTACGAAATTATACCTGAATCGATAGAAAAATTAGAATACACTAAAATTCCGATAGAAGAAAGTTTTCTGGTAATAGATATAGTTAGGAGTATTTTAAGCCTCCAAGGAAGTGAAACCGTGCGAAATAAACTCGAATTGGTTCTAGATAGAAACCCAGATGCTGACGAATTAAGGAATATGATTACAATGGAAAATTATAAACAAGTCCTTAAACATGCAACCATGACATCGGTAGATGTAGAGCGATCGTTTTCCACTCATAAATGGATCTTCAATAAATTAAGAAACCGATTCACTCCGAAAAACCAGGAACATGTAAAATAGTCCATTCATTTTATAACATGGATACGCACTTAAGTGTAGATTGTGAGGAGGACCTCGAACACATAATTCCAGTCCTCAATTGTAATTGAATGGTCTTGAAAATAATATATCGTTTGGCAGGTATAACTTCTTAGTCTAGTATTTAGTACCTAATGGTAATGTTTTGATAAGAAAACATATTATTATGTATTATAGATATTAACAACATATTACATTATATTTGTATGCTCGTAAGATAATTTCTATAAGTTCCTAAAAATTATTATGCAAAATTAATCATTTATTCGTTATTTATTTAATCATAAGAATACTTAGGCGACTCCATACATTTAGTGTGAAATTTGCCACCGGTACTCCGCCCTCTAGACATCACTATTAAAAAAAACATCTGTCATAGTTAAACCGGTATTAGATATTGCAATTTGTAGGGTCCAATCTTGGGAGGTGTAATAAAAGGCTGAAGGAGGGTTAGGGAGAGGCAGGGTACACGACAGATTGGGCCCTACAAATTGCAAAGTCTAATACCGGTTATACTCATTGAATTTTTTAATTCTTTTAAGTTCTGTGTTAGTGTTTGCTTAAGTTTTGAAATAAATTAATGGAAAAATGGCCAGAAATTAAGGGAAAATCGAGTGGTTGAGAGCGGTGTTCGATGCCAAGGATACACTTTTCGGGCCGCTTTCAGGTAAAGCACGATAGATTTAATGAAATATTTACCTAATAAGTAAATAAGTATATATAATCGGTGTTGGTCGGGGACTCCAAGCAACCCCCAATCACGGCAAGAATGTTTTCCATTTGTGTGGAGTTCATCCTAAACCTTTCGTTGAATTGGTACGGTGTCCGAAAGTCCAAATTTATTCGGGGCCGAAACAACCTTGGTCGACGCTGCCGCGGTATCTCCTCATCTGAGTCAGACTCGGAAGAATATTTCAGAAAACGAATCATATTAATTAACAGAATTACGTGCGGAAGAGCAAATCACTGAGACACTACAAGTAGCTGCATTGTGCATACATATTAATC
Source organism: Pammene aurita (assembly GCA_947086415.1). NCBI lineage: Eukaryota > Metazoa > Arthropoda > Insecta > Lepidoptera > Tortricidae > Pammene > Pammene aurita. Next base: position 36,356,853 of record OX352290.1, on the reverse strand, counting down.
TATGCATTGTGCTGTTACAGGACTCGAGACCTATGTCAGTTTTTGTTACAAGTTTATCAACCTACACTTGTCATTTACAATATTTTTATAAAACGCTTGTTCGATTATGAGTTTAAAACTATTAAACTCCCATATTTTCGTCTATGGTTGAGCTACAGGCACTTGTACCTGTAACCTGTAAAATTGTAACACAGTACTTTTATAAAACGTAAATTGTAAAAAACGGAGCAAGTGTTGCCAGTAATCGCCTGTAAACTTGTAACTTGTAACTTTATAAAATTGGACCCTGCTATTTAATATGTATATTTTTTGATTAGCATATCATCCATATCATTGAAGAAAGGATAAAATAATATAACAGGAGGTTTCGACAATATTATATTCGGACATGAATATTTGATTTAAGTATTGGCAATTGTCACGTCAGTAGGTTTATTTTGTTGTATATGTGCATACTTATGTATTAGTAATGTACTTTTTACGTATTGAAAATAATATAACTATACGTAAAACCATAATTTACCTAAAAACTCATAAAAATGTTAATCATCAACATAATTTTATGATAATTAGTAATTTCACAAATAATTAATTTCACATGAAATGCTTTAAGTGTCTGAATTATGATTAAACATTTTTGTTTGTTAAGAAACGAAGTAGGTAAAAAATGAGGCTGCAAGTTATTATTTTAGTCATCTCTTATGGTAAGTTTTATAATATTTTACATCAATGATTATCATTTACTCAAATACGAATTAACTGCACCAGGGGCCCATTTCTCAAACGATATTAGACTAATAAATCTAATAATATTAATAAAGTATCTGTCAGATCATATGGGTTTCCATGAGAACACACAAATAATATAAGTCTTATACCATTCCTGGGTCGCTTTCGGTGCATATGAGGTACTCATTGTTAACTTTGTTGATACGCGATTAAGGGCCGGTTTTACCACGCAGCATTAACGAACGGGTCATCGTTAAACACGGCGGCGCAGCAGTCATCCTATAGAAAACTGACAAACTTTTCATACAAGAAAATGTTAACGATGACGATGACCTTAATAGTTTTGTGCAACTAACCCTAAGTCCCATTTTAGTAACATAATGTGTAAATAGTAAATTAATATGTAATAGATAATGACCGCTAAGCAAAGGATTGTTTGCTGTTTGTTACGTATTAATTAAATTAAAATGCATGATTACAGTGACAGAACTACATGCATCTAAAAATAAAAAAAATGATGCAGACAAACGCATGAACCCTGCGTTTCTTGAAGCCATAAGACATGGTCTTGATGAGGAACTCGAATTAAATTATTTTAGACAGGAAGGCGACGGCGATGGTCCTATAATGGAGGTAATAAAAGACAATGCCTTACATGAACTTTTACAAGATACCTTGCCTGAGATATCATCTGGGGGTGTTGCGTCATTAGCGCAAATATATAAGTTCGAATCCCGATCACAGCAGAAAGGAATTGACAGCCTCCAGGCTATAGCTGATCACGTGAAGCAAAAACTTAACTTATCACATGCTGGTTTAACTCCTATAGTAAAAGAAACCACCTCTGATTATATCGCCATGTTAAAAAAATACTTTTCTGACCTCGCCAGGGAAAAACCTAGTAGCGCGGTAGACAAAGAATATATTATTTTAGATATGGTTAATATTGTTTCTTTGATGAGAAGCAAATGTAGCAAAAGCCTTCTCAAGAAAATTCTTGCTTTGGCCAAAAATACAAGCAATGATGAAATCGAAATACTGATTGGCACGCTTCACATTTTTAATGAAAATGACAAACAACAGGAAATGGACTTCATGTGTGCTAGTTTTAAAATCTGCAGACCGAATCCCACATTTTCAGACTATCTGTTTAGATCGTTGGATGATGCTTTATACTTGAACAACAGAAGATTAAAATACTTTCTTACCGTAATTTCAAAGCTATTACTTAATAAGCGGCCATTCTTTAAAACTGTGTTACGGGATGAAATTCTTGATTATTTGAAGGCAAAATTGAGTATTCTGCCAACGGTAAATGCAACTGAATTAAGAAATATGGTATCCTTTATACATTCTATTTCACTTCGTCGGTACAAAATAAATCGTACAAACGACATCAAAATACAAACCAAGGCAAAATCTGCATACATCATTTTTGATATAGTGGACGTTGCATTTGGAATAGATGGCAAAGATTTATATGGACCTCCGATGGAGAAAATTATTTCATTGACCAGAGAATGGTCGGGTAAGACGATAAATGAAGTAGATACAACATTACACGATACAATACAATATATTGTCGAAGCCATGACCTATAATTTTAGTAAACGTGCGAAAGAAGAAATACGTGCATTGGCAGATATCATTTTCTATGAAAAATATGGAAACCAAAACGGTACAGAATATTTGCTAACTGAAGGCTCAAAGTTTGTTAAAGGATTGGTTCATCAACCAGAACCGCGAAAAATTTGGTTGTAAAACAAACTTATGAACGCGGATAGTTTGCTTTTATTCCTATAAGTCCGCCATTTGTCGTGTCGTCATTTTGCCAATGTCGTTCGCTTTAATTGGAATTGATATATATATAATATGTATATGAGTATATGGGTTCTGTTTTGAAAGTATCAGTAGTTCTGATGCAAGCACTCATTAGTACCTACCTACAATTTTAGAAGTATCTATATCATTTTCTGCTGCTATTTTACACGTAATCACAATTTACTCAAGATACGGAAAATTCGTTGGGGATCATTTTCTACTTGAATACCGTATTAAAATGATCAAAACATTTACACACGGTACCCTTAGGGTACGAATCCGACTCACACCTGCCCGGTTTTTTTACAATGTCATACATAAGCAGTGATCTGCGTTTTGGTTGCCTTACCGCAGGTGCTGAAAAACGTAATCTTCAACATCTTATTTAACTACGTTTGTAGATTAATCGCCTACGCTACCTAGTACAAGTATTCAGCTCCAATCGTGATCATGTGGTACTTGAGATCTAATATGCAACAGTTTGCTGTAATTCAGCATCATATATGAATTGAAACACAGTGATCATGTGGTGTGGTCCTATATCAGTGCTTTTATACGATTGCGTATAACAATTAAAGTTTAACCATGTGCAGCAAGACGCATTATATCATTGTCAATTGAAGTCATAGAATAACAGATAGTATTATATTAGTTCACATGTTCTTTCTTAAAATGCAAGCGTTTAAAGGATACACTTCTGGCGTTCAATTCAGAATACAGCTTAGTTAAAGCCCATTTAATGCGTCATTGCAGCTCACAGTTCCTCATTGCAGCTTACCGTACTATTAATAGCTAAAAGCTGTAGGTATAGTACAGCACTGTTTACTTATATTAACGCTCGCAACATTACACTGTTCCTTCCGTGACGCATAATATCGTTATTATACAGACGAAAGCGTAGTTTTCAGCTGTTACAGTGAGGGTGTACTTTAATAACCCTTCATAAATGCTAAAGTTACTGCTGTGAGCCTTTTGTGACATCCTATAATGCTGTTTCATGCTACTTGGGAAGTAGTATGAATTACTTTTCGACACCACTCTAATGGGCCTTATTAGATGTGGTGGTGTCCCTTTCTCTATGAGTTCTTTAGGTTACCTTCCTTCCTTCCTTCCTTGTTTATCTATTACATATTGAATTGGGATGCAATTTCGGCTCAGTCAGAATTTGAATGAACAACTATAAAACATATGAAATTAAGCTAAATCAAAATGTGTAAATACAATAAAACATAACATATTGTAGGATGAAAATTACTCGTAATTGAAAAATGTACTCGTCGTAACTTTGAAAGTCTGTGCATGACCGTGCCCGTACTAGAGAATGCAACCGGTTTTTATTTTGTATAAGAAAACCGGTTTTTAATCGGTTAACCGGTCATTTTCCTGCAAAATAATAACCGGTTGCATTCCCTAACCCGTACCATTCAAAAACGTATACTTTGTATAAACAACTACGGGGCTTTGCCCACTAGACTGTTCCGGCAAACAACAACTAAACAACGTAACGTATCATGACCGAAACGTCCAGCATTGTCAAGAGCACGTTTCATATGAATTGCATAAACCAATTCTGATACGTTGTAGTGGGCAAAGCCCACTGTGCGACGCTTTTTTCCGTACTTGGCATGGTCCTAGTGGACTAAGAGCTGGCCACGTCAGATATGATACAATAATGAGAGCAACAAACCCGTCTGGTTAGATTGCTGTACTATCCTTATTGCTAGTAGATCCGGGGATCTGGCAGCTTTTAATGGGTGGAGGTCAGAAGTGACAAGCTAGCAAAATTTTTGTAATGGAAATTAGTACTATCAAAATAGGTAAAAACTGCCGAAGTTGTCTTCGTTATAAAGGACATGGCCAATATCAGTGGTGGGCAAACTTTTTACATGGGGGGCCAGAAAGCTTGAGAAATTTCGGAGGAGGGCCAGAATTGCAGCAAAACTGGAAATTTAAAAATTTTTCGGTTTTACATACCTAAAAGTGCAATTATGCTGCAATTCCGGCCTTCCTCTTGAAACTTCGCAAGCTTTTTTTTACACCAAAAAAAATCTAAAATATAAATATATATAATGTAGCATGCCGAAAGAACGCCAGCTACATCTCGCGGCGTCCCTTGGGACTATCCGCGCGATTAGTTTGTTTACCGGCCAAGTTGCGCGAGTCAGGGTAGATTAGATCGTGGTTCGTCTACTTATAGATAGGTGACGCCGATATCAAAATATGATCACCATATCATGTGTCCTTTTTTATTTTGAAAGAAGCTGACGACTATGAAAAGAGGATATTCGCATCAATTTTAAATTCAAATTTTTTAGGAGTTTGGAATAGTTTTTGTTTTAGTCGAGAAGACAGATAGATTGTGAACCTCGAGCTGGCAGTTGTCATAATCCATTTTTGACATCCCATTTTTCCTATTTTAAACTGAGTTTGATTTTTTTTTTTGGGCGTGATTGGAATTAGTATTTTGTGATATCCAACGCCAAGTGCGTGCGTGTACCGCGTCGGAGGGGCGTCAAGCGTTTGCGGCCGGACCCGCGATACTAATCAGATTGCAGACCAAATTGCTAATTTTAAATAATCTACATAATCTGCAAAATTAAACGTGTTAATGCAAATTGTTATCGTCATTTTTATGTGAAGTTGCTAATTTTAAATAATCTGATTATTGTTCTTAATTACATTCTATCCGGCTCGAAGGACCAAATTGCTAATTTTAAATAATCTACTTAATCTGTAAAATTAAACGTGTTAATGCAAATTACGCCGTGTTTTACTGCAATACGTATATATTTATTTCTAATGAATCACATGTAAGAATCAAAATTATACACTTTGAAGGCCCGGGTGTGTGAGACGTATGAAATTGTTTTTGTTTTGCCATTATATCGTCGAATGCAGGTTCGAGTTGCGACGAAGTAATTTTCAGCAGTGAGAAAAGGTGTTCATCAGTAAGTCGGTTTCTGATTGAGTTGTTTCGCAATTTCATGGTGGAAAATGTCTGTTCGCACACATACGATGACCCAAACATAGCCATAATTTTCTGGGCGTGAGCAATCATCTTCGGGTATTTAGCTTTCGGCAGTGTCCTATAAAAATCTAGCTTAGTTGTATTTAAGAACAGCTGTTTTAAATGGATGCTACACTGCATTTCGATAATTTACAATTGCAACTCTGCAGAGACGTTCTCGGGATTTTTGTTAAACGGCATCGAAAAACAACTAGCGATGACTATATATGTTCTTAAAATCTTGAAACCTAGTTTCAAATTGTGTGTGAAGTTTCTGCAACTGCTGACTGAAATGTTTCAGTTTGTTCTCACTCACTGGTGCCTCTCACTACGCTACCCTCTCCGCTCCCCGCGATCCGCCCTCGACACAATACATACATGAACGCGGGTAAACTGTTTCTTATACTTATTCATCTATCTATCTATTCAAATATTTTACTTCATAACGGGTGAATCCTCAAAATATAATCATCGCGGGCCATATACAAATTATTTCAATGTATCCGCGGCGGGCCGGATAAAATGGTTTCGCGGGCCGGAGTTGGCCCGCGGGCCGTACTTTGCCCACCACTGGCCTATATATTAACATTAGAATAAAAAAAAACATTGCGTATTATTACGGAAACAAAAATAGTAGGCGACTAACTATGAATCGACAAACGACGTATCGTTTGGCATTACTTTCCCCTAACATGAACTTTTGGCAATGATATAATCTAATTATTTATATCGAAGAAGAAGAAGAAGGCTCTCCACAATTACTTATTTGTCCCGTTTGCGGTCGAGACTGCTGGATGTTGGGGATCGGAGGCCAAGGCTTTTGTGGCGGAGATTGGGCGGCGGTTGCGAGAGAGGGGTCTTGACCCTCGCTCTGGGTCATTCCTGGTACAAAGATTGTCAATTGCGATCCAGCGTGGCAATGCTGCGAGCGTAATGGGAACCTTTACGCCGGGAATGACACGGGGCGGGTTATTTGACTAGTACTTCTTGTACTCTTGTAGTCTGGTTTTTGTACATTTTTTATAATATTATTATTTTGACATTTGTAATCTGTGAGTAAAACAACAAATATTATGAATAGTTATTGAATAAATATATTTACGGTTCATTATTTATATTATCTAAATATATAAAAGAAAGTGGTGTTAGTAAGACTGTTTATAACTCGAGAACGGCTAGACCGATTTAGATGATTTCGGATTAGTTTGAATGGTCACAGCCCTGGTTAACAGAATAAGTATTAAAAAGTCACAAAACCCTTGATTTCAAAGAACAAATATGACCTTAATTAAAAGCCGGCCATGTCGGCCATTTTGTTTATTGACATTGATATGACAAGCCTGTTCGAGCTCAATATTTAAAAGTGGGTAGCAGCTCAATATTTAAATGAGGGTAGTTATAAAATTGAGTTGAAGCATTCGTAACATTGGCACGACGAGTCTGTTCAAGATCAATACACGCCGGTAGCAAATAAACTTTTATTTTATTTTTGTGTTTGACTGTTTGTTGTCATTGTCTGTCATAATTTAATGGTGAATTGTAATAATGTTTACAAGTCGTCATATTTGTGTTGTGCCTTCGCAATCAAAGAAAAGTCTATTGCAATATTTTGAAAATCGACTATCTCAACTCTAGATAAAGCGTCAGCAACGACGTTGTCCTTTCGCTGTATACAGCCTTGGCCAGAAGTATTGAGCATAGCAGTTTTTTGTTTACAGTTTTGATGTTAAGTATTATTTCCCAATAATAACAATGTACGGTTACGTAAAATGTTACATTTCATTTATAAATATATCTAGAAAATTTCACTTAATAACAATTTCAAGGTAAATATAAAACATGAAAACTTAAGGTCGCAAAAATGCGACTTTAGGTCGGTGGGATAAATTGCAAATATTCTATGCAGTTACTACTAACTTCAACAAAACATGCCTGTTCAGTTTGAATTAAAAATATAGAAACGCTGGACTAAAGCTTCGAGTTTTGTATGAAAATCGCAAGGGTGCTCAACACTTCTGGCCAAGGCTGTATGTCTTATGTCCGTAGACAATCTTTTATATTATATATATAAAAGAAAGCCGTGTTAGTTACACTATTTATAACACAAGAACGGCTGAACCGATTTGGCTGAAAATTGGTGGGGCGGTAGCTTAGAACAAGAAGACGGACATAGGATACTTTTTATCCCATTCCCGCGGAACGTGACATAAAACGTGGTATAACAAAACGCTTTATACCATTTATAACTCAAGAACGGCTGAACCGATTTTCATGATCTTTGATTTTTAACCGACATCAAGATTTCAAAAGAGGATGTTCTCAATTCGGCGTGTATGTTTTTTTTTTAGTTTATATATATATTACAGATTGGTCCCGTTTTTGTCAATACGCAGTTCAGATGATGGGATCCATGAGGAATCGAGGGAACTCCTCAAACTTTAAAGGCATGCATATACATATTTTTATCAAGAAATCCATCATTTTCATTCAAAACAGTGAATCATTTCAAGAATTATTTATTTACTAGCTGTGCCCGCGGCTCCGCCCGCGTGGAATTCGGTCTGTGTCAGTAAGCGCCTAATTCACCCCTAATTTCTCTCCCGCTACCCTGGAGGCGGAACTTGAAGTAAAGTTGACAAATGGATACGCTAGAGGACAGTAGTCCTAATAAAATATTTTACAATTACCACTAAATGAAACTAAACTCAAAAATTAATACTTTATTTTATCATATTTTTTTTTGGCATGATTTAAACGACATAGAGTAGTAGGTGTATATCGGACGATACAGGACCACTTTTGTATTTATACGTTCATGTCCATGGCAAATATCATCCAAATCGATCCTCCCGTCAAATCAGTCTAAGCATGAAAGGTAAGAACAGAAGCGGTTGAAATATGGGTGTGGGGGGGGGCTCACAAATGCAGAAATGATTTTTTTCTATTTGAGGTGCACTTGGAGGGGGGGGGGGGGTTCATGACCCATGCAAATTTAACTCAATCGAGTGTAGTGGCTATAACCTGGCTGGGGATTTTCTTAAATTGTAATTAGTAATCCTTAAGGGGTGATTTCCGGGATAACAATGCAAAAAAAACCGGCCAAGAGCATGTCGGGCGATGCTCAGTGTAGAGTTTCGTAGGTGCCGCCCTGTTACAAAACATCCGTTCAAATGGTCGTTTATTAAGGGATATTTGGCGGCGCTTACGTCATTTTACTATTCGGCACTTCCTGTCACTATGCGTGTTTGACTGATAATTCAAAAACGTCTGAACCGATTTTATTCAATATAGTATCTATTGAAAGTTCTTATCAGGCCTCACCAAATTTCAGCTTTCTAGTGCGAACGGTATCTGAGCTAGACCGCGGACAGACGGACGGACATGGCGAAACTATAAGGGTTCCTAGTTGACTACGGAACCCTAAAAAGAGATAAATAGTATTCAGGGAGGGGGGGGGGGGGGCGGATTTTCATTACGTTACCGTAGGTAATGAATTTTCATACGTTTTTACCACACTGTCACAGATAATACACTGATGTTAGTGGTTGCAATAATGGTGGTAATTAATAGGCATGGTGAATTGTTTTCATGTATGGTATCAATCGATTCGTTCTGTTGTGAGGATCAAATGTCTATATGGGGCCAATTGCGTTAAAGCAACACATTAGTCAGAAATGAGACTTAAAGTCTGAGATTTGCATTTGTTTCTCAAAACGCTCCTAATAAAATGACGTGCAAAAGTGACGTCACGATCACATAGTCGCCGTGTTTATAGTATGGAAAAAATAAGAAATTGCTACTTTTACAGTGAAATATTGCGTTTATGTTTATGGTTGCTATACAATTTATTTTACAATAAAATGTAAAAAATCGAATGCTATCATTTTTTTTTTTTTAATTTCGCACTTTAAAAATCGAAAAATTTTGAAACTTCGCAGCTTCATATCTTAGAGCCATTTCAATAGAATTTATAGATTTTCACTTTAGTTGGATATATTGATCATTTTACATCCTATCAACTAAATTTTAATGCATAATTCAACATGTGACATTTTTGAGATTTAGAAATTATGCCATTTTTAACATTTTTTACTTTTAGGTTCTCGACTTTTTTCACTTTTATCACTTTGTCACTTCTCACTTTCACTTTTCACTACACTTCACTTCACTTCATTCTATTTTATATATTTTTATTTCATTCCATTTTACATGTTTCTCAATCATATGGACTGTCGCGTTTTCGTGACGTGACGCTTTTTCGTCTAGCTCCCCATCCGCGAACCGTCCGAGAAGAGAAGGAACTTCGTTACAAAACTACCACCGGGTCGTTAGACCTCACCTTACACCTCTGGCCCAAGAAGTATTATGACCGAAAAGAAACTCGACGGGACTTATTTTTTTCAAAACAGTAATACATTATTAGATCTTAAAGATACAAAATAATGCGCAGTTCTTCAAGAAGACATATAAAAAAACAGCTTGAGAGACAGATAATGTACCTATTGTTTAGTTATAAAGAAAAATAAATCCTAATCTGCATGACGGCTTCACAAAACGTTTGATATGTTTTCCTACCTAAACGGTGTCCTATAAATGTTAGATGATTTTGTAGTAGTTTCTGGTTTGGGCAATGCTTCTTTGTCCGTCATATATAGTCCTCAAACCTGCAATAACCCTTTGACATTCATGACATTTTCAAATATTTCTTAAGAGCGGGTAAAGGTAAATTTAAAGCATCTACGGGTAACATGTTACAAATATGAACACCTTGACCAAAAAATTACAAATTATTTCAATACTAAATTTCATCTAAATATGCGGTTATTGGTTGTTTCTTCCCCATGTAAACTTCCACCCCTTTTGCATCCGCTTAAGGGATAATTTCCGAGATAAACAGACAAAAATTCTAAAAACTGTTGGAACGTGTTCTGTTATCGATTCTAAGTATCCCCAGCCAACTTTTTTTCGAATACATTCCATGAACAGACTTTCGACCCTCTTCAGCTTTATTATATGTATATATAGTTTTTATTGAAAGTACCCTTCAGGCATTACTTCCATTATTTTTTTATATTTTTTTGGACCTACGGTTCTAAACTAAGAGGGGGGGTGGGGGGATTTTTTGAAGATGAAACTATCCTTTGTCCTTTCTCGAGACCCATACTATCTCTATACCAATTTTCATCTAAATCAATTCAGCGGTAAAAGAAATCCTCATACCAACTTCCAACCCCATTTTCACCCCCACCAGGGTTGATTTTCGGGATCAAAACTATATATTATCCTTTCCCGGGACTCATACTATCTCTATACAAAATTTCATCAAAATCCGTTCAGCCGTTTTCCCGTGATGCGCGGTCAAATAAACAGACAAACAGATAAACAGACAAACAGACAAAAAATCTAAAAATTGTTGGAACGTGTTCTGTTATCGATTCTAAGTATCCCCAGCCAACTTTTTTTCGATTATCTTCCATGTACAGACTTTCGACCCTCTTCAGCTTTATTATATGTATAGATTTTCTAAAGCTGTTTTATTATTAATTGTACCATCTTTTATAATTTCATATTTGTGTATTAAAATATAATAGGGTAGAAACTAGAAGCCGATAAAAAATTTTTACCCCTACTTCATGTGAACCTTACCCAAAATAAATGTTAACTTCAGTTTTTATTTCACCATTTTTTCAAGAAGATCATTTGAAGAAGTAGATCTGCTGATGATGATCAGAATGGAACTCTTCAACGATGCATAGTTCACGTTTGGCGATTTGTCCTCTTCGCTGTGTTTGTTAAGCAAGTTTGATTGTCAGGACAAATTTTCGTCAACCTCAAGTTCTGATTATGGGATCCATGAGGAATCGAGGGAACTCCTCAAATCTTAAGGGCATACACATAGTGATTTTTTTATTTTTTTCAACAAATCAAGATTTTCATTCAAAAGAGTGACATTTAATAAAGTGGAACAGCTGATGATGATCAGAACGGAACTCTTCAACGACGCATAGTTCACGTTTGGCGATTTGTCCTCTTCGCTGTGTTTGTTAAGCAAGTTATTTCATTGTATGGAGTCTAAGAGTACACCATCTACATAATAATCTTTCACCAGCTTTCCCCATTGAAGTCGGGTTTTTTTTTCTTAAAAAATATTTGGATGTACATATCTCCACCCCGAATAACAGAATAACTATTAAAATATTGGAGAAACTAAAAAGAAAATGGAACATAATCTATGGAATTAGGGTTACCAGGCCTAAAAATGAAAAAGCCGCTTAATTTAGCCGGACATTTGATCCCAAAAGCCGGACATGCCTTTTTTACATACGCTACGCTGGTCTTTCGAATCGTGCCACTGGCGTGACTGGCGCGTAGCGTAAGTCAGACAGAAGCCTAACAAAAGCCGGACAGGCCGGACGAGGAATTATTTGGCCGGACACACTGGTAAAAAGCCAAACATGTCCGGCTAACACCTGGCAACCCTATATGGAAGTTAAGAAAGTGTAAGTCCGTTAATAGGAGTGGATGAAGACAATGGGAGGAGGTGGAGACGATGAGACTGACGTAGTATAAGAGTCAGTGGGAATGGAGTCGATGGGATGGGAGTGAAGTAGGAGTCGGTGGGAGAAGGGTGGTGGAAGAGAGTGAGAGAAGGGTGGACAAGAGTGGGAGATGGTTGGACAACAGTGGGAGAGTGGTGGGAGACGGTAGGACTGGCGTAGGAGTGAACTTGAGGTCGACGGGAGTCTGTGGAAGTTGGCGGTACGAAGTTCGCCGGGTCAGCTAGTTTCTCATAATATTGCATCAAACCCAGTACTCCAGGATTTATTTTCTGGTTTGCACTTTACAGCTGCCAGATCTAGAAATAAGCATAGTATAGCAAACTGAGTAGAGGGATTACGTTGCTCTCATTATTGTGTCATATCTGACGTGGCTAGCTCTCCGTCAATAGAGCGGTTATGGTTTGGACGGAATAGTGGGCACAGACCTTAAGTTAAATATCGAGTTTATTGACAGCGACAAGCCGCAGTGCTATCTGGATCTCGCCGATAATGTCGCCTTCCATCCTAAGATTACCTAACGCTCGACTGCTCGGAGGATGGGCAGGGGAAGGCGCCTGGCGGGCCTGTCCAGAGACCAACACGAACTTAAAATATATTTTCTCAAACATACTCCGAAATGTATGTGTTAATGTCACGAAATAAAGACATGAAGTTGCTCATTTATGGCTCCTTACATTACTTCTTGGCCTTCATAAAAATTCGCATAGCATTCTCGTAATTCAATATTTCTAATTTAATTTTACCTGTTTATAATTATTAAAAAAAAACCGGCCAAGAGTGTGTCGGGCCACGCTCAGTGTAGGGTTTCGTAGTTTTCCCCACGTAAGTGTCCCCACTTAAGAGTTAAAATAACACCGCCATGTAGGATATGATATGAGCGTTCCACGTACAGCGACATCTATCGGCAAATTAAGTAAACTATTGCGCGCGAGCTTAAAGTATGGAAGATGATTTTTATAGGATAATTCTTTATTGCGTGAACCGATTTTCACCGTTTTTACTTTATTTGAAAGCACGTCATTTCATTGTGATTTTGTAGAAATTACAGATACAATAAACACCTGCTTATACAGTTAAATTACAAACTTAGTTCAGAAATTATTTTGTAATTTTTTTTCAAAAACTGTTTAACCTATCAAGTTCATAATAATTTTCCTAGAAAGTTGTTATAAAGTTATACTTTTGAGATTTTTTTCATATTTTTCAAACGTATGGTTCAAAAGTTAGAGGGGGGGGGACACATTTTTTTTTACTTCTGGAGCGATTATTTCCGAAAATGTTTACATTATCAAAAAATGATTTTAGTAAACCCGTATTAATTTTTAAATACCTATCCAACAATATATCACACGTTAGGGTTGAAATGAAAAAAAAAATCACTCCCCACATTACGTATAGGGGAGGTACCCTAATAAAACATTTTTTTCCACTTTTTATTTTACCACTTTGTCGGCGTAATTGATATACATATTAGTACCAAATTTCAGCTTTCTAGTGCTAACGGTCACTGAGATTATCCGCGGACGGACGGACGGACGGGCAGACATGGCGAAACTATAAGGGTTCCTAGTTGACTACGGAACCCTAAAAACCAGATTTATCAAGGAACATAATTTTAAATTTACTGATTTGGCATTCTCCCCATCGTTTGGCGTTACATTACGGTAATATTGATAAATATAGGTGCATAACATTAGCAAACAGGTTTTCCATTACATATTTAAAATCCGCTATTAATATATAAAATGCGTAAATGGCAGTTGTGCCGAATGTCAAGGCTGCAGACGGAAAATAACATAAAACGGTATGATTTACACACAATGAGTCATGCAAAAATGTATACCACCGTTTTAAGTACCTATAATGTAAAGCGACGCAAGTTCGTCAAGTACCTACTGTAGCATACCGAAAGAAGCCAGCTACATCTCGCGGCGTCCCTTCGGGCTATCCGCGCGATTAATTTTGTTTACCGGCCAAGTTGCGCGAGTTAGGGTAGATTAGATCGTGGTTCGTCTACATATAAATAGGTGGCGCCGATATCAAAATATAATGTGTCTTTTTTTTATTTTGAAAGAAGCTGACGACTAAGAAAAGAGGATATTCGCATCAATTTTAAATTCAAATTTTGTAGGAGTTTGGAATAGTTTTTGTTTTAGTCGAGAAGACAGATAGATTGTGAACCTCGAGCGGTGGAGTTGTCACAATCCATTTTGACATCCCTTTTTTCCTATTTTAATCTGAGATTGATTATTTGTTGGGCGTGATTGGAATTAGTATTTTGTGACAACGCCAAGTGCGTGCGTTTACCGCGTCGGAGAGGCGTCAAGCTTTTGCGGCGGGACCCCGAGATACTGTCCAACGCAGATATTGGATATTGCCTGTCACGGTTGGGCTACAGCCGCCAGTCGCCTCTAAAGGACTTGAGCCCGCATCGCGCATGGCTCACCAGGTGAAACCGGCGTATCGCCCTGGAATACGGCCGCCAGTCGCCTCTAAAGGACTCGAGCCCGCATTTTGCGTGGCTCACCAGGTGAAAGCGGCGTGTCGCTCCGTGAAGTGTTCTAGAGTTTAATTGGGGACTTCGTATTTTATTTGCCGTGCTTTAGTTCTATATAAAAAAAAATAATAAACCTTTATTTAGTACCAATAAATGTAACAACTGCTTACATATATTAGAGATCGTAACCGAAGCCGGTTTTACAATCCTTCATTTAGATATGACTAATTTTATGTACTTATACATATATATGAACACAAACTTTATATGAGCAGGCAAGCGTCTTCTGTTCCCCGTACTAGTATAAAACTGTATCACGGTGGAACAGCATTCGCCGTTCTGTTTAATTCTTTTACACAGACATAATCTATAAGTGTTGAAAAATAATTTATAAAACAAACATACTAAATTTCTTAAAACCGATTGCTCAAAACGCGGGTGAATCTAACTTGATGACAATAAAAAAAGGGTACCTGCCGACTTAGCAGCCATATGCGCTCGCATCATGCCAAGTTAGTTGTAAACACGTAGTATATGCAAAAATAGCAGATCGATCTTTTTCGCTATACAATACAATACTTCAATCGACGCTTCACTAAAATGTATTTAATACCTTAACTAGAGTAACTAAACTTAACTAAATTTAAGTTTCAACAGATTAGAGTAAGTAAGTAATCAATGATTAGCACTTATGTTGTAGCTACATCGAATTTTATGCTTTATTGTAACTACATTATTTTATTCACATTCATAATATTTAGCGTGTGCACTGTATACCTATGTGTGTGAGTGGGCGAGTGTGTGTGTGTGTGTGCGTGTGTGCGTGTGTGCGTGTGTGTGTGTGTGTGTGTATGTGTGTGTGGGTGTGTGTGTGTGTGTGTGTGTATGTGTGCTTGTGTGTGTGTGTGTTTTTTTGCAGCGCGAGTGTGAGTATGTACGTGTATGTGCCATTTATTTTACGAGTTTTTCTGTATTTTCATAACTTTGCAGCTTTAGATATTCACTTGTTGTTGACTTGCAGGAATAGAGGTTTAGTGTACGTAAATTAATGTTTTTACTAAGTTTATTATATATTATTGGTCCTAGAGTCCTCTCAAATCTTTTTGCAAATTTTGTGTTATACTCTGGAATTAAGTAAACAATATCGTTCCTTCTTCGTGTTATTGGAAAGTCGGGTAGCTTTTTGTGCTGTAGAAGGACCAATTGCTGTATAAATAATTGCCTAACAGTTAACACTGAGACATCTTTATATAAAGTTGTAGTCGCATGCCGAAAACCATTAAAAGTCATTACCTTTAGTACCATCCGTTGCGCTCTCTCGAGTTTCAGCATTGCCGTTTTAGATACGTTTCCCCAAATTACAATACAGTAAGATATAATTGACTGGCAAAGGGCATTGTAAATTGCAATAAGGAGGTTTTTGTCACACACATGGCGCAATGTTTTAAATATGAACATCAGTTTTCGCACTCTGCCTGTGAGTATATCAATATGTTCGTGCCAATTGAGGTTTTTGTCGATTTGAAGTCCCAAATACCTAATTGATGAAGTTTCAGCTATAGGTTCACATGTGCACACCATGCCATTTTGACATGTATGCGCTTTAATTGCAATAGTTCCTTCTACATGACGATTCTTATTATATATGCTAAAATTAATTATCTTAGTTTTCGTTAAGTTAAGTGTTAGTATATTTTTGTCTAGCCATTTGGTTATTGAATTAAATCCGGTTTGAGCGAGATTATTGACCTCTTCCCACGAGTTTCCATAGAATAGTGCCACAGTATCATCGGCAAATGTAATGATCTGAGAGTTAGTAAGTGTCAGCCTGCAAAGCTCGTCGATATAAACAAGGAATAGTGTAGGCCCAAGGACACTGCCTTGGGGCACGCCATAGTTAATGCTTTCTTCGTCACTATAGTATTCACCAACTTTCACTACCTGTTTTCTGTTTGTAAGATAATCCTGGAATAATTGCAAAGGCAAACCGCGTATACCAACTTTTTCCAGTTTCATAATTAGTATGGGGACAGAGACGGTATCGAATGCTTTTTTAAGTCCAATAATATGCCAAGTGCTTTTTTATTGTTATCTAATTTATCTACAAGGAAGGAAGTTAGTTGCTGAGCAGCATTAAAGGTTGATTTACATTCTCGGAAGCCATGTTGGTTAGTGCTCAATAAGTTGTTGTTTTCTGAATAGTTTTTCAGTCTTTTATTAATTATCTTTTCCAGTACTTTAGCAATAGTAGGTAGTAGTGATATTGGCCTATAGTTTGAGATACTATCTCTGTCCCCTGACTTATAAATGGGCACAACAACAGATTTTTTTAGGGCATCTGGAAATTTGCCCGTGCTTAATGAAAAATTACAGATTACGGCGATGGGAGCTGATAAGGAATTAGACGCTAATTTTAAGAAGCCAGCCATGATACCATCCCAACCTGTTGAATTAGTGTTTTTTAATGATCGAATGGTAGCCCTCACTTCATTTTCATCAGTAGGTAACATCATCATGGAAGTAAGTGGAGAAGTAAATTCTGAATTGATAGACTTAATTAGGTCAGCTTCTGATAGTTGTGCTTTATTTATAGTAGTGTAGTGTTTGCTAATTCTTTGGCGATATTCGTGAAATAATTATTTGCATAGTTAAGTGACTCTTGAGGAGATGATTTTAATGTCAAAAGTTGTGTATCATTATCGGTTGTCTCTTTCAGATTACAGATTTGTTTGACTATCGCCCACTGTTTCTTTAAATTTTTATGATACTGTTTTATTAGGGATCTCTGATAGTCTCGTTTTAACTTATTTAACAAACGGTTACGTGTGTTCCTATTTCTCTTGTAAGTTATTCTGCTGATAATATTATCCGGGTCCTTTTTCAGTTTTTGATGAAGCTTATCCCGATTTTTTAAACATCGAATTACACCTGGTGTGATCCAAGGTTTTAGGTTGCGTTTTCTGTGTGAGAGTTTAATTATCTTGGTAAACTTTTTGAGAGTTCTATTGACGAGATATAGGAACACATTCGTAACTTCATTAGCATCGGATCCCTTAGGTACTGAGATCCAGTCTATTTGTTCTAATTCAGCTAGAGCTGAGTGATAGTCAACCTTTTTATAAGTTTTAAGTAAATCCTTTTTTTGGATACGTACTTTAAATAATGATATCATTACAGATGAGTGATCGGTTATGGAGGAATCACACACGGTAGTCATGTTCGGCAAATTAGTTTTGACCATGCAGTGATCTAAACAGTTAAGCCCTCGCGTTGGAAATGTGTGAGATGGTAAAATCCCGTGTGACGACAGCATATCTAAGTAGTCATTAGCTCTATTGTCTTGCCCATTCTCAACGATATTAATATTCATGTCTCCTAGGATTATAATGTTCTTAAAACGTTTTAATTTTGCAAGTAGTAAGTCAAGGGATAAAATGAAATTGTTTATCTATCTGTAACAGGGAGGCCGGTATATGGAAATAATAGCGTATTCAGATCCAATGGTTGTTACAAGACAATTTGCTTCTACTATTTCTATAGGTTCGGTAGTTACAGAGGATACATCGGATTTGATATAAATAACTATGCCGTCGTTTTGATTTAGGTTACGTTTTGTTGTGAACATTTGATAACTAGGCAATAAAGGTAGATTAGTATCTTCACCAATCCAGCATTCAGTTAGGATAATTAAATCAAATACTATATATTTTATCTAGTTAGTAAGACCTGCAATTCATCAAAATTGTGATTTATGCTTCTTATATTTTGCGTTAGGACAGTAAACTGTGCATCAGAACTTATGAATTATGATTCTTACATATCTGCGATCCGCATTTTTATATTAACCCTAAATCCCCAAAATTCTAATTGCCTCATTTGACGGGCGTACAAAGACCTGGCTCTTGAATTTAGGCTACTCTCATCCAGCGAATCATCCGTCACCATCCATATCACTCGTCTCATTAATCCATTACTTTCCCCGCAGCCAAATTACCAGCCGAGTCTTTATTTGTACTTACTAGTTTTGCTAATACTCCCTCGTTTTAATTTCCTTTCGTGCGGAAAGTAGACGTTTACGATACTAAGGTAATTATTGAATGTTAAATATCTTTATATCTATATCATTATCGTCATTTTTATGTGAAGTGCTAATTTTAAATAATCTGATTATTGTAATTTAATTACATTCTATCCGGGTCTACGATACTAAGGAAATTATTGAATGTGAAATATCTTTATATCGATATCGTCATTTTTATGTGAAGTGCTAATTTTAAATAATCTGATTATTGTAATTTAATTACATTCTATCCACTAAGGAAATTTTGAATGTGAAATATCTTTATATCGATATCGTTATCGTCATTTTATGTGAAGTACTAATTTTCAATAATCTGATTATTGTAATTTAATTACATTCTTTCCAGCTCGAAGGACCAAATTGCTAATTTTAAATAATTTACTTAATCTGCAAAATTAAACGTGTTAATGCAAATTACGAAGTGTTTTACTGCACTACTTAATAAAAAATAAAATAAAAAAGCATTTATTTCCAGTCCTTATAGAAAAAGAAAGTGTAAGTAAGTAGGTACAAAAATTTTTTTACAATCTTATCTATTATATATTTCGTACTATGTCATTTTTGTATTGTTTCTATGTCAAAATTAAATATAGCTCAGTATGTCGAAAATATAGCTTACATTTTATTTACAATTGTCAATTATTTATCTTTCTTCGTGATATCCTCATCGGGTGAAGGCCTCCTCCAAGGACTTCCAAGTTTCCCTACTTAAAGATAATGTAGATATCCAGTTCATTCCGGCGATTTTCTTGATGTCATCTGACCAGCGGCTATTAGGTTTGCCCTTACGTCGTTTTCCCGGGGGCCCCTTCCAGGTAGTGGCTCGTAAGGTCCAGCGAGAGTCGGACAGCCTGGCAACGTGTCCAGTCCATCTCCATTTTTGTGTTTTGGCGTGCTATAAAGCGTCTATTAGTTTTGTTACCGCTCTTATATTTATGTGTGGTATTTTTTGTATTCTTCTAATGTTTGTTAAGCTCCTTTCCATTGCTCTTTGACATGTGGTTATTTTTGATTTTATTATTGTAGTAAGCACACAGGTTGGACTAGCATATGTCAATGATGGTAAGATGCACATACCCATGACTTTTTTTTTGAGTTTCATATTCATATTACTTTTTAAAATGTATTTTAGACTCCAGAATTTATTCCAAGCTATTTTTACTCTTCGATCAACTTCCTGTTCATGTCGTTCATTCTTGAAGGATATCTGTTTGCCTAGGTAGACAGCTGTCGACGTACTCCAGCAGCGTGTTGTCAACTGTTATAGCCTTTTGAACGCTGTTAGTCATAAGCTTCGTTTTTTGGAAGTTCATTTTTAAACCTACTTTGGCACTCGCTTCGTGTAAAGTCTGTATCATGTATTCTAGCTGGACATACTTTTCTGAAAATAATACTATATCGTCGGCGAATCTCAGGTGGTTTAGATATTTACCATTTATATTTATTCCTATGTTTTTCCAATTAATGCTGCTTATTACTGATTCTAGAACGGCTAGAAACAGCTTTGGAGATAGCGGGTCACCTTGCCTGACACCTCTGTTTATTGGTATGTCTAACCCGAGCTTGTCTAATTGAACTCGACTGGTACTATTTTCATAAATGCGTTTTATTATTTCTATATATGCAGGATCTATATTGCACTGGTTCAGAGCTTTCCACATAGCTGTATGTGATATTGTGTCGAATGATTTAGCAGTCTATGAACGCTGTATATAAAGGTTGACGGTGCTCCTGATATTTTTCTATGAGCTGTTCCAGAGTGTGGATGTGATCCATGGTTGAGTAACCGCTCCTGAATCCAGCTTATTCACAAGGTTGGTGTCTGTCTATTTCTTCACTTATTCGGGATAATATGATTGATGAAAAAAGTTTATATAAGCATGACATCAGACTGATGGGCCTATAGTTTCCTATGTCCATTGGGTCTCCTTTTTTGTATAACAGAATTATATTTGACTGTGCCCATTGTTCAGGTGTAGATCCAGTTTTTAGAATGAGATTAAATAAGTGTGCCAAGGGTGTAGCTAGTAATGGAGCAGCAGTCTTTAGCATTTCATTTGTAATGTTGTCTGGCCCTGGGCTTTTCCCTGTTTTTAAGTTTTTGGTGTGGTTCAGTATAGCTATTTCGTCTATTACTGGGACTTGGCCTGTACTTAAGTTTGGTAGGTAATTTTTTGATGGTTCTGGATCTTGACTGCTGTATAACTTTCTATAGTAGTTTGTAGCTATTTCTAGTATCTGGTTTCGGGATTGTGCAATTTTTTCAGAACTTTTTAATTCTGGTATCCAATTTTTATGTGTTCTAAGTTCTTTGTAGGCTTTTTTCAAACTTCCAGCTGCATAGAGGTGGCTTTCTATTTTTAACTCTCTGTGCTTTTTATAATCTTCTTTGATGCTTTTACTTACTTTTTTGTAAGTACCTACTTACTGCAACATTATTTTTGTCATCTTGCCGTTTTCTCGTTTGAATCCCGAAATCCGCTTATGATAGGCTTATGATCGCAATATATTTCAGGAATTGGCATAGCTGTGTCAATTAATAATTTCAAAGGAAAAAAACTGACTTCACTAAGTTAGGCTATCCACGTTTCCAAGAGCAAATGTGCGAGCTACTATAGAAATACTCAAATCAGAAGAGTTACCTCGATTTCTTCAAAATCCCATCATCAGATCCTGATCTTATGACGATGGGACCAACTGTCAAGTATAGCCTCTTTCAAACAAAAATAATAATTCCAAATTGCCCCAGCCGTCTTCCAATAATCGGTCAACATACAATAAAAAATAGCAAAAAATGAACCAAATGGTCTTGTTCTACATATTGTATAAGGGAAGTAATTAAATCATCAGCCGTTTTTAAAACTGATTCGCAAAAAAAATATTGCCATTAAATCATTTGGTCAGCATACAAAAATTTTGCTGGCAATAAATAAAAATGGAGCTACAATTGTTGTTCAGCAAAAAACTCACAAACGGACAACGTTATAACCAATATTGATCTGCTTTTGTCATAATTTGTCTTAAGTATATATTTATCTATATAAGTATGTATATCGTCGCCTAGTACCCATAGTACAGCTTTGCTTAGTTTGGGACTAGGTTGATTTGTGTAAGATTGTCCCCAAATATTTATTTATTTATTTAATTTATCTGCTCAATAAATTGTTGAGCTGCAAAATAATTACTTGGTCAGCAAGATTGAAAAATTGGTAGGTAGAAAAAACATGGCTTTAAGCAGTTTAATTGAAAGGTATGCATATTAAAGCAATGGTATTTAATCTGATATAATAAAGTTGGTGGCGTTTAATTTGAAAAATCGGCAGAGTTGTAACCGGAGTGAAATTAGTACAAATTTATTTTTGGATTAACTTGCCTTGAATGATGATGAAGCTGCTGGATTGAGACTAGAGACCTCCGA
The DNA here is from genome assembly GCA_947086415.1 of Pammene aurita. NCBI lineage: Eukaryota > Metazoa > Arthropoda > Insecta > Lepidoptera > Tortricidae > Pammene > Pammene aurita. Next base: position 36,334,740 of record OX352290.1, on the reverse strand, counting down.
AATTGGGCGCTTGTGGTGGAATGAAAGGCCACTGTGTTCCATTTATTGCTAGACAATCAGCAATCTCTGGTAAGAATCTTGATTTTTCTTCATTGAACAACTCTTTCAACTCTCTGGCTGCTCCCACAAAGTTTGTCCCGTTGTCACTGTATAAGTCACTGCAATGGCCTCGACGTGACACAAATCGTTTGAATGCAGCTAGAAATGCTTGTGAAGTCAAATCGCTCACTGCTTCTAAATGTATAGCGCGAGTGGCCATACATACAAATAGACATATGTATCCGTTATACGATTTATTACCACGTCCTTTTGATACTCGTATGTTTATTGGGCCTGCGTAATCAACTCCTGATCGAAGAAACGCTCGACTCATGGTCACTCTTGGTGAAGGTAATTGTCCCATCAGTTGAGGTTTGTTTGTTGCTGCATATCTGATGCAGGTGACACACTTCCTACAATATAATTTGACTAGTGATTTAAGTCCAATGATAAAATATTTCTGCCGAATGAAGTACATCATCAGCTGTGGCGCTCCGTGTAGTGTGACCTTGTGTGCATTTCTAATAACGAGAGTCGTCAACAGCGATTGCTTCGGTAATATTATAGGATGCTTTTGGTCTTCACTGAATTCAGCATAATGCAGCCGCCCACCAACTCGGAGTAGTTCCAAATCGTCGAGTTGTGGATTCAGTGAAGTAAGTACACTTTTCTTGATTACTGCTTTTCCTTGCTTAACATTTTGTAACTTCTCAAAAAATGCTTGACTTTGGCACCTTTTAGTTATTATTACCAACGCATCATCAATTTCTTTTTTCAGGAGGTACTTATTATTTGGTTTCTCTATTCTTAGAAACCTGCGGCAGTATGCTATGACTCTCAGGAGCTTTGTCAACGATGAGAATTTCGCCCATATATCGTCGACTTCACCAGGATCCTCTTTAGTAGTTACAAGGTGAGTTTTAATTTTTCTTTCTTCTAAACTTGTGTTCAAATCTCTTGGATGAGGATACTGAATGACCTTTTCATTCAACCATAAAGGTCCCCTTAACCAGAGATCTAATCCAATCAGTTCAGATGCTTGAATTCCCCGTGATGCGTGATCTGCTGGATTATGTTCAGATTTGACATGTGACCACTGGTTACGGTCAATCGCAGTTAGGATCTCTGAACACCTATTCCCGATGAATGTTTTCCAACGACTAGGGTGACTGCTCAACCATGCAAGCACTATTTCTGAGTCAGTCCACGCGTGAATATTTGTCTTCGGTATGTTCATAACACTTGACACCTCAATCATTAATTTAGCCAGTAATACAGCAGCCGATAACTCCAATCTCGGAAGACTGAGTTGTTTGATTGGGGCAACTCTTGTTTTTGCAGTGAGCAAACTTACGTGAACTTCGCCCTTTGCGATCACTCGTATGTATATTACTGCTGCATATGCAGAAATTGAAGCATCACAGAAGCCATGGAGTTCCACTAAATTCGCATCAGTCCTGTAGTATACCCAGCCCTTCAATCGAAATTGTGTCAGGTCAGGAAGACTTTCACGATACTTAGTCCATTCTTGCAATAACGGTTGTGGCAATTCTTCGTCCCATCCAATACCCGCAAGCCATAATTGCTGTATAAAGATCTTTGCTTTGATTATACTCGGTGCTATCCAACCTTGTGGATCATGCAACTTCGAAATATCCGAGATAACTTTTCTTTTTGTTACAGGTGCCGATATCGGAAGTAACTGAACTGCGTATACGAACTCATCGGAACTACGACTCCAGGTAAGTCCCAGTATCTTGTTTGTAGCATCTAGTTTGACTTCTATCTTTTTATCATCTTGCTTTCCTAAACTATCTTGCTGTACTTGCCTTAACATTGCTTCACTGTTACTCGCCCATTTCTGCAATTCGAAACCGCCTCTTTTGAGCAACTTATTCATTTGCTTGTATATTTCGATTGCTTCTTCTTCGCTCTCGCAACCAGACATCAAATCATCCATCTAAAATTCATGTTTTACTCTTTCAGCTGCTAGTAGGAAGTCTTTTCCTTCATCATTTGCCACTTGTGTCAAGCTTTTTACAGCAAGATAAGGTGCTGAAGAAGTTCCAAATGTGACACGAAGCATCTTATATTCTTTGATGTCATCTTTTGGTGTCTCACGCCATAGAATGCGCTGGTACTCCTCGTCGTCAACCTTTATTTGGCGGTACATTTTGACTATATCCGCAATGAAGCAGATTGGATACATGCGCCAACGCATTACTATATGTCGTAACTCTGGCTGCAATCTAGGGCCCACCATTAAATCGTCGTTCAAAGATACGCCGTTCGTACCTTTGCACGATGCATCAAAGACAACACGAAATTTGGTTGTCTGTCTGTCCTCGCGAATGACAGCGTGATATCGTATGTATAAACTCTTAGCTTTGTTATCATGAATTTCCTTCATGTGATCTAGTTCTAAGTATTCATTAAACACTTTCTTGTATTCCTGTTTCAGGCGCTCATCCTTCTGTATCCTCTTCTCAAGATAGTGAAACCTCTTCAATGCAATGTCCCGTGATCCACCATCGGAGCAAGCTGGTTTACTATCACGAAATGGAAGTTTGACCACATATCGACCCTCTTCATCTCGTGTGGTAGTTGATTGAAAGATGTCTTCACATCGTTGCTCTTCAACTGACAGAATCTTCTGTTTGTTGGACGGTTCAGCTTCTATCTCCCAGAAAGACTTGAGCAATTCTTCAACAGGCTTCATTTGTATATGCATAGATGTAACTTTTGTGATGTGTGTTTTTTGATCCGATTTGTTTGCTCTGCTTAAAATCCATCCTAGGGCTGTATTTTGTGCCATTAAAGACCCTGAGGGAGATTTGATTAGACCATGCTCAATAATTCTTGCATTCACCTCCGCCCCTAATAAGATATCTATCTTATTCGGAGTGTGATATTCCGGGTCAGCTAAAGTTATGAGTTCTAGCTCCGGCCATGAGGTGATTGACACAGCAGTTGAGGGTAAGTACTTTGTCACTTTGTCCAGTACATACGCTGAAACTTTAAACACGCAACCTGGATTGAGACGTGAACTGATTTTTACTTCTACCTTGGACCTTAATGAAGGGCCCTGTTCACCTCCCAACCCTGATGTATCTGCTCTGGTTGGTGTGATTTGCAATACTAGCAATTGAACTGCTGCCTTAGTGATAAAACATTCTTCAGACCCTGGATCTATAAAAGCTCGCAAGAGTTGATTTTCGCCACCATTTTGTGATTCAGCGTTCACTAACGCTGTTGCTAATAGCCTCTGAGGCCCTACACCTTTAACAAAATGGCTGGTGATGTGTGCAGACGTTGATGAATGCTCCTCTGATGACGTCTGTATGGGTGCTTTGACTTGACTCACAACATGTGCTACTTGATTGTCAATTGAATGATTCGCGACAGTTGTCTGCGATTCACCTTTTAAATGTAATAATGAATGGTGCCTTTTATTACATATTTGGCAAGAAGTGGTGCTCTTGCAGTGTCTAACCGAATGATTGCTTCCTAGACAATTAAAACATAACCTTTGAGTTTGGACAAAGTTACACTTGCTGTCAAGATCACTGTTAATAAACTCTTTACAACTCCTAATATGGTGATCTTGTTTACAGATATATAAGGTACAAATTGTCTGAGCTACGTGTAACATGTTAATCGGATTTTGTTTATTTATTTGATAACTGTGAGAATTAAAGTTACGCTGTTTTTGAACAAAAGTGTTTGATTTTGTATCTAAGAACTCCAACGAATGGTATTTTGTTTCCAAAAACTCTTTGAATTGGTTAATTTTTGGCAAATTACCTGAACTCGATACCAATTCGCTGACCTTAGACTCCCATTGTTTCCTACTCTCAGAATCTAATCTCTGGCTCACTATATAAATTATCATGACATCCCATGTACTAGTGTCAATACCTAACCCTTTTAAGGCATTTAAAGTTTCTGTTGTGACATCTAGTAATTGCTTGATTGCACTGGAGGACTCGGTACTGTTTATTGTTATATCGGCTTTTCAAAAGCGTCTAACATTGATCGTAGCTATCATTCGTTATGGGTATATGTCGTAACAATTGTTCAGCTTGTCCTTTGAGATGTCCCTTCAAGTAGTGTAATTTCTGTACGTCATCAATTTCATTATTGTCGTGGATGAGTGATACAAATAGATCCGTAAAACTCATCCATTCTGTATAAAGTCCAGAAAACGTAGGAATGGTGATCTTTGGTAGCCGGACATGACTAGTCTTTGAAACGGAATTTTTCGACATCGGTAGTGAAGTATCAAAGCTACTTGGATGTGGTTGCAATCTTCTGAGTGCATCCTTTAGTGCACACTTATAATCCAAGTAATTTTCTTCAGTCACTTCGTACACTGTTTCAGTTCCATATACAGACTTTTCAACATCTGGTGCTGCATGATTCTTAACCAATATATCATGACCTGCAGAAAACTTTTCCCATAGGGATTCTAAATTTTCTAGTCGCGATTCTACATACGATAGCGTTACACGCTCTTTGGGTGATTTTCTGAAGTTAGTATGTCCTTTCGCGATGCGTACAGAAATGTCAACAAGCAATGATATTTCCGCCTCCATATTGACAATAATGAATTGAAATTACAATTTGAAGAACTACAAAAAAGTTGAAATCCAGAAACAGATGAAAATTAACAAGTCCAAAATCAGTTGATAAATGACACGCACTTTAAATTAGTAATGTTTTCATTTGGGGATATAAAACAGCCTCTGTTTCCAACCACCCTGTATAGTGGTATAAAAAATGGTCAGATTTCCCCCTTTGCAAAATTGATGAAAACACGTTCGTGGTATTCGTAGCTTGTAATATAAACACCTTTACGTCCAAAATTAACTATTGAAAGTTTGAAAAATATCGATATTTTATCACGGCACTATTAAGAGAATTTGAAAGTACTTACAGTTTTTTTTCTTAAATAAGTAAGTAGGTAAACACTGCACTTAGCCTTTTTTTGTGGGTTTTGGCGCTGCTCCGATGATTTTATATGCTTTTGGTGAAAATTCTTTGCTTCTTTAGTGTACGCCAAAATTCCGATAATTTTACGACTTTCCTGAAAAATGTCTTAATCCGGTTCGAAGGACCATGTCGTTGATCCTATTGATGTTCTTGCTACTTTTTAGATCGTTTTAAATAATAAAAGCAAAAAATACAAAATTTGGCGATGCTTTATTCTTCAATTGACATGAGTGAGTGATTAATGAGTTCTATGACATAATATTCCAAACTTGGTTTTTACAAGTTTATACCTAAAAGAGGTTGCAGTCTGAACACTTGAATTGGTCCAAAGTTGCGAATTCAGTCATAGAAATACTACTACGGAGCCAGGGACTTTAAAAATTATAATATAATTAAATTTAGATACAAATAAAGTGGGTTAGGTTAGGTTTGAACTGTGACCCACAACCGACCCGCACGTCTACAAATAAAGTGTGTTAGGTTAGATTAGAACTGTGACCCTCAATGGTCCCGAACGGCTACAAATAAAGTGGGTTAGGTTAGGTTAGAACTGTGACCCTCAACCCACCAGACAAAGACAGGAAAATGGGGGGCCGGGGGGGCGTAGACCCCGCATGAGAAAAAAAATTAGGATCCCTATTTGTACTTCGTTAGATTCGTCAGTTATCTTTTACCCCATAGAGCGAAAGTAGAAGAACCACTCTAGTTCGTAAACAGTTAAGTTTATGTAACTTTACTTGACGTCAAAATGAAAGGAAAGTAATTAAATGATGCCTAGTATTTTTTTTGTTTCAAAAAATCTGCTGATCGGCAAAAGGTTGGTTAGGTTGGTAAGACATTTGCTGATCAACAGATTTTTTTGCGAACCAATTTTTGCGGATCAGTTCAATTGTAATTCAAAATTGAATAATTCGCTTACCCCACTGATTGCTTAAAGAAATCTGATTAAAGGCGGATAGCTTACTGCTGCTGAAATAATTAAATTGCCAACCAAATCATTTTAGAGCAGCTCAGTATGACATTAATTGCGAACTGGTTTAGAAATACTTGCTGACCGTAAGTTGCTAACCAAGTGTTTCATTTTGCTGACCAAATATATATTTTTGCTTACCAAAATAGGAATATTCTGTAGATCGATTAAATGACACCCATTGTATAATAGCCAGAGCCCGCGACTTCGTTCGCGTAGATAGAACTAAGCAATTCAATTTTTTTAACCCCGTTTTACTCCTTTAGATGTTAAATTTCAAATCATTTTAGTGGAGCTTTCATAACGAAATTTCAAAAATACTTAATAAATGTGTTCCTTTCAGAAGCTATACATTTTCAGCTGGTCTATAAGGAGACTGTTTAAAATGATTAAAGAAAGTTCGCTTTTAAAAATAGTGGAGTCAATCGTTAACTTTGTGAAGTTCTCACCTTGCAAGCTTTCAGCGGAGTTGATGGGATCATCAGATCTAAACAACGGGTCATGGACCGAAGGAATGCGCCACGAATAGCTGGCAAGTAAACATCCGCACCCGATTTAGATGTTTCTTTGTCATATGCTTGAAAGTATTCCTTACCTGTCCAGAATTTACCAAAATTTCAATATTCAAATAATGACAAAAAAGCACTCTTTATAATCCACAACGTAGGCTCCGTCAGGTGGAAATATTGGATTAATTATCTTCCTATAGGGTCATGAATTTCTCTTGTAAGATTTGGTTTGGCTGGCTATTTGATTTTGGAATACAAAACCATTTTTTTTCGCGTAAATCATTTTTTTTTCTTTGTTTCTGATAATTAGAATACGATACCAAATACGCCCTTAAACGGATCAGTCTAAGATTGAACTTTTTGAGGCTCCAAGTCTGAAGCGCCATCTGAACGAAACCAACCAAAGCTGGCGTATAATGTATGGCAGAGTACTCTCTGCCCCTCAGCGCCATCTAGTAAATTGTAGCATTACTATTATTACGGTATTACTACGGAAACTTTGAGTTGGTCTCGTTCAGATGGCGCTTGACTTGGAACCTCAAAAAGTCCTTAGACCGTGGCTGTCTATACATGTATAGTCTCTGATATAGGTTTACCTAAAGGACGATGACACGTTGATTGTTTGCATAATAAATGTAAAATCAAATTTCGTGCCTGCAATAATTTACCGATCCAAAAATATTATATTATTAAATTAAAGGTAAACCCAAGAAATAAGTTTTTATTTTTTATTCAATCATTTTAATGCATTACTTACTTGAAAAATATTGAACCAGCATTAATATCTCTGCGTATGAAAGTTATCATGCGGTACTGACGCACTTCCATTACAAAAACATAGCTTGACGCCAAACATACTGGTACTAAGTTTATATTTGAAATCATATTATTTTATTTTATTTTATCCATCAACAAGGCAAAAAATCATTCATATTACACATATCAAATGGATTTGATATACGTGCCCAAAACGTATACATTTATATAAGTTTATATCTGCTTAAGACTTCTACTGCTTTCTGGTACAAAGTTGGTATAAAAAACCAATATTTTTACTTGTATGTATCCTGTAAAAGTAACATGTTTTTGTGATTTCTGTTAAATTTGTCAAAATAATTAGTCTATCGTGCTTCATGCCAAAAGTAATCCGCAACATTATCGTAATATGTCGTTCACAATATTCTTATAGTGCGAGTGCCCTTTTTGCAAGTAGTTAATTATATTATTTTACAATTTTTACATGTACATGTAACAACGACTGACATTATACACACAAGACGAACAATGCGTCCTGTTTACGAGTAATTGACAAACTTGTCTCGGCGCAAATGAAATGCAAACTATTTACCTACCTACCCGTGTAGAGAAAAGTACACTCCACAACATTTTTAACTGGACTACTTGTTTTAGACTTAGTTACCCTGGATTTTTGTACATAATGTACAAGACATGTATGTATTGTTTAAAGCGATTTAGTATAAATAGGTATTGACGTTAACGTATACGGGCATAAAGGCATATAAAAACATAACCGCATTCGCTACAATCGCTACCTATTTTCTATAACAAATCGAATAAATAAATTCACAAAAATCAAATATGAAATGATGACACCTGTGTGTAGGTACCTACATATGTACGTTGATGACACCTGTGTGTAGGTACCTACATATGTACGTTACTACCTATGTTCTTAATACCAAAATAATAAATGAATAGCATTAAAAATAGTTTTTCTTGTGAGATTTTGTACATATATTCAAAACACACATCAACCTATGTTACCATTGAGTGTACGCAAGTCAAGCCAGAGCCGGTAAACATTGACTTGCACCGTGTACACAAGCTGAGGTTGACGATCTGTCACGTCACGTGGCCTGACGTTTGTCACCAGCGGAGGGTTGGAGCATGGTGCATAGGAACATACTACGCTTGCTTAAGGCGATTTTTCATGTTACCATGTAGTGTACGCAAGTCAAGCCAGAGCCGGTAAACATTGACTTGCACCGTGTACACAAGCTGAGGTTGACGATCTGTCACGTCACGTGGCCTGACGTTTGTCACCAGCGGAGGGTTGGAGCATGGTGCATAGGAACATACTACGCTTGCTTAAGGCGATTTTTCATGTTACCATTGAGTGTACGCAAGTCAAGCCAGAGCCGGTAAACATTGACTTGCACCGTGTACACAAGCTGAGGTTGACGATCTGTCACGTCACGTGGCCTGACGTTTGTCACCAGCGGAGGGTTGGAGCATGGTGCATAGGAACATACTACGCTTGCTTAAGGCGATTTTTCATGTTACCATTGAGTGTACGCAAGTCAAGCCAGAGCCGGTAAACATTGACTTGCACCGTGTACACAAGCTGAGGTTGACGATCTGTCACGTCACGTGGCCTGACGTTTGTCACCAGCGGAGGGTTGGAGCATGGTGCATAGGAACATACTACGCTTGCTTAAGGCGATTTTTCATTAAAAAAATTTTGGTAGTTCGATTTTATACAGATTTTCATTTAATTTTTTACTCGGAACCTTAATGACTGATTTTGGTGGAACTAACTAAGTTCAGCAAAGATACTACAGAATGCTTTAATTTTTTAATTCATTTGTAACAGTTTTATTCTATAGTTATAATAATAATTATAAACTTTTCAAGCACTATTAAGCTTGTCGCATACCTAAGGCACGTTGATAATAATTTACATAGAAATTGCATCAAAGTATAAAAATAGGCACCTAGACATACCGAGTGTAATAAATCACACACGTCAAAGAAACATGAAGTCAAAACAAACTGAGATAAGAGATAAGGCGGCCGCCATTGTTTCAGTCGCACACAGGCCATGGACAATTTCGGTTACCGCGAGATGGCTTGGCCAGCCCCCTCAAGTGCGTCATCCGCCCGACTTTTGCCGCGATCGCGCACAGCTAGTAGCTTCAATTCCAGGAATCGAGATGAAGACTTCCCCTTCAACACAACTTACAGATACCTTCGGAGCCTCGATTTGGTCGAGGGTTCTCGTGAACATGGGAAAGAATATTTATTTGTAGGACCTTCTCCACCTGCCGAAGATATGTCGAACATGCATCAGAGCTTTGTGATCCTAGCACCGGATCCAGAAGCTAAGTTGACTGAAGAAACTATTAGACGAGGTTTGTGCGAACGTGCTTTTTCATTGGGTGCTGGAAGATTCTTTGATGACATCGAATGTGGACTTATCACGGCTGATAATATAGAAGAGCATATTTGTTCTGCCCCGGATGGCGTGGTAAATTTGACATTATTATGGGCGACATTTTTGTCACGAGATGATTTGCTTCCTTCAATTTTCAATGTTGGAGCAGATATTCACTCAGCGGAACCGATGGGCCTTACGGCCTTACACCTCGCTGCGTTTAGTGGTGCAGGACGATCGGCTATATTTTTGCTTTCTCGCGGCGCTGATCCAGACTTTGCTCCTAAATACTTTGCCCCTCTCCACTGCGCAGCATTTGGGAATTCATTGGAAGTAGCCGAAATTTTAATTGCAAACGGAGCTTCCCTGCATGCTGTCGTACAAAGGACTGGCTGTGAAGATAACCTTGTCCACTGCGCAGTAAGATGTAATGCTGTCGAGTGTATGGAGTTGTTCATAGATAAAGGTGTGGACCCATGCTTTACAACATCAGGTGGCTTGAATGCTTTACATTTGGCAGCTGAACTCGGATCGCAACGTTGCTTGGTTTTCTTATTAAAAGAAACTAAGATTCCCATAAACGGAATGATAAAACAGAGAGACAGAGAGTGTACAGCCTTACATTTAGCTGCGACAAGGGGCTTTTCTGATTGCGTGGAACTCCTGTTGTCAGAAGGTGCTAAAGCTACGACAAAAAATTACAAAGGATTCACTGCACTACATCTAGCTGCTATGTGCGGTAGTCTGGAGTGCGTTGAATTGTTACTCAGAGATGGTAACGCTGACCCAAATTCAGAAGATTACACACAACGGACGCCAGTGCACGCTGCAATCAACAATTCAGAGCGGGCATGTGAAATAATTGAGATGCTTGCAAGCTGGGGCGCACAAATTAATAAGAAAGATATAAACGGATACTCTCCGCTTCATACTGCAGCTAAAGATGGTCTAACACCTTGTGTTGAGACTTTAATCGTCCTTGGGGCAGATGTAACATCAAGGTCAAAGAAAGGGCATACCGCTTTAAGTGTAATCGCAAGAAAGTCACCTAAGTCCTTAGTATTTTTGAGACATAATTTAGATTGTGGAATTACGCTGAGTTATCCCAAAGAAAGTAATGAAGAAGTTCAAGTGGAGTTTGATTTCGGGCGCCTGTTGAAATTCTCTTATCCTCGTGAAATTACATACTTAAATAGTTTGATTGATGAAGGCCAGAAAGATATTTTATTGCATCCCCTGTGTTCAGCGTTTTTATTTATGAAGTGGAGAAAGATCAGAAAGTTTTATTTGGCAAGACTCATCTTCTGCTTTTTGTTTGTGTCATTTTTATCAATTTATGTACTGACAGCGGTACGGAAAACTTGCAAAGGGGCTTTTTCAACCAAATATGGTGTAAAGAATGAGCTTTGTCAACCTGGTTCTATTTTGGGCAAAATCTTGGAAGACAATCCGATATTATTTGAAAGATGGGTGTTGATGGCAATCACTGCTTTTGAAATTTTACGCAAATTAACGGGTATAACTGGTTACTCCAGTCTTTGGCAATATTTTACTACTTTTGAGAATTTGATGGAATGGTTTGTTCTATTATCTGTATTTTCGTTATACAATATCCACAAAGATTACAGCTGGCAAAACCATGTTGGGGGTTATGCGGTTTTAGGAGCGTGGACGAACTTAATGCTAATGATGGGTCAACTCCCAATGTTCGGTGACTATGTCGCTATGTATCAAAAGGTATTGAAAGAGTTCTTAAAGTTGTTGTTGGCATACATTTGTTTACTTCTTGGGTTTACCATTTGCTTTTGTGTGGTCTTTCCTAACGAAGAAATGTTTGCCAATCCTTTGATGGGTTTTATCAGTACAATGGCAATGATGGTAGGAGAACTAAATCTAAACATTCTGCTCAATGCTCCAGAAGGAGAAGATCCACCTTTAGTTTTTGAATTATCTTCTCAAATAATATTTATACTGTTCCTTATGTTTGTAACGATTATTCTTATGAATTTGCTCGTTGGTATTGCGGTCCACGACATTCAAGGCCTTAGAAAAACAGCAGGCCTGTCAAAACTTGTACGGCAGACCAAATTGATACTCTTTGTCGAAATGGGCATGTTTAGCTGCTGGTTGCCAAGATGTCTTCACAAGTATGTCTATAGAACCGCTCTTGTATCTCCTGAAGCTGGAAAGGTCATATTAAGTGTGAAAGCTTTGAATCACAGGGAAAAACGACTACCGACAGACATAATGATGGCCGCATATGAACTTGCACAGTTAAATAAAATGAAAACGGGGAAATCTGTTCAAGAAGTATTGTATAAAAATAAATATTCATCAAAGTTTAAGAAAGGACCTGAGAATGAAGACCAAAATTTCAATATAGAAATTAAAGGCATGCAAGAAAAAATAGACCAGACTACATTTAATCTGAAGAAGATTGATCAAGAGATGAGGCATCTAAACATATTACTTATGGAGCAGCAAACGTTATTGCAGAATTTAATGAAGAATCTCGAGCGGGCGACGTCGTACACGGCTTCTACAGCATACAATGATTCTCCAGTCTTCTTTTCCTATGATCCTCAAAAATAGTGCAATTCTAATACTAAACCTAACTCGTTATTTAGCTACACAAAATTAAAATGTGAGGCGACAAGCTGAGTAAATTAATTTTCTGAATATGATAACGACACCGTGCTACTAAGACTACACCATCTTTAAGAACCTATAAATATTGGAATTTAGAAAAAAAAACGTTACATAACCAAAAAATGTGCCGGGGTACGTGACTCTCCGAATATTTAAGTTTTTATTGTCAAGGAAACACAATCTGGTGGATAAATTATTAATTTTTCATTGTTAACTATATTGGCAGTTATTCTTATTAAACATTAATTTTAATCTAGAGGCAGAGTAGGTAAACCCCTTCGCTATAGCAGAAAGCCGTTGTAGATATATTCAGGATATAATATTTAAAACTATTTATTTCTTTTGCAATACGTATATTTTTACAGGGTAAATTATAATTTTAACTTACTAAACCAAGTGTAATATGGTTAAGTTCAAGAATAAAGTATACTAATAGATTTTAACTTTAATTTTTATCCAGAATGAGATACCTTAGTACTGAGATAATCAATATAGTAAGTGTTTTTTAGTTAAAGATAAATTACCAAAGAATTCTAAAGAAGTCGATAAATGTACTGTCGCAGTTTATGGGCATTTTCACTCAACTGTGTACCATTAACGGCCGGTAAGCAAGCGTCACAAAACTGACGGTCAATCGCCGGGTGAGAATACGATTGGGTCATATCCATTTTTAGGGAAAATGAGTTTTTAGTGTTTTTCACAATATGTTTTTTTGGAACAAGTAGCACGAATCGGCTTTTTTTAATTCTTATTTTTTAGTAAATTTATTTCAATATTTTTGTTCCATGTCCACGTCACAAAATATATAGTGAGTGTAATATTGTGCCATGTCCGGATATGACACAAAACCATGATTAGATCCCGGTAATCAGTGTGCCAAGCGACTAAGCGATCAACGTTTTTGTGCTATATCCATTACCGATTTATTTGTATTGACACTTTTATTTTCCTACCCTCTTTATAAGACTGATTTCTATTTCGTCCAAGTAAATATTTCGTATTGTACGACTAACGATTTCGTATCGTGGCTATGTATGACTTTATGAAATGCAACAATAAGGTTCATTTGATTGAACAAAAATTTTCTGAACCGGGTCATAGTTCAATTCAAGAAGTTGACACAGTTCATGGTATGATCAAACACCACTTTTGAAATATTGAAATTTTATCACCAAAATCATTTATACGTCACTTTTTAAAATTGAAATCGGACAAGTATGATTTTCAAGTATTGCAACTCAATAAAGAAGACCTTTTTGATTACAAAGTTATCGCAAACTCATTCAATTTTACTGATGTACACTAAACAAAATCAAATACATTATTTACAGTTCTGAAAACCCCCTTCAATTAAAATGCAGATATGGGTTTGACGAAAATATGGTTACAATAATACCAAACCGCCTTCAAACGCCAAGGCCGAAATGAAATAAGAAATCTAAAGTGACAATTTTGTCCGAAAGTGTTTTGGTTTTACCGTCTATTCCAAATGAAACTAATGTAAGTAAAATTCCAACAAAAAAACGATCAGACATTTTAAGCATGATAAAATTCATGCCGGGTGATGACAAACCTTTTTACGAGGTTTTGTTCAAATAATTATCATAACTTATATTTCGAGTTATATGAACAATTTTAAAGTACCTACACATTAGCGTTTAATTGGTAATTAATAATTTGCTCAACACTCTTGTTAGCATAGGGTAAATATTTACCACCTATGAAAAACCATTCCTGAATAGCTAAATATTGTTAGTTAATAATTTGATTTTAATGTGTACCATAGATACTACGGGTGGACCTTATATCTCTGCAATAACCTTATAACTTGTTAGCAATATTGACAATTTGACTCAATTTGTGTCATATCAAATTGTTTGTGCCACGTCATACATGGTACATTTAACATTTAGTCATCACTCATCAGGAATGGATATGACAAACATAAAAATGCATATATTTCATGATTACTATTATGTTGATTAATAGTGTATATTATAAAAGTTAGCCAACTTGTGTACCTAATTGACAGTTATGTTACATTTTTCATAAATAAAATACTTTGCGAGAAATAATTTATATTGTCTAATTTCGCTCTCCTGTAAACCTGGGTAAGTGGTCTATGGCACAAACGTATTCTCATCCGGCGCAATGTCAACCCCCTAACGTTTTGTCAGGAATGTGACGGTTAGAGTAAAATAAAAATGCCCTTATGGCTTATGGTAAAAATAGTTAAATAACAGTATGATGCGTGTCTGTAGAGTCTAGGCACACAAATATGTTAGACTTAACTAACCGCACGAGAATGCGGATGCTTCTCCGCACACCTAATTGCTTATAAGGGCATCATAATGTCCATTAATTGTGAGAGATACATCGCATGTACATACCGAGAAATCGTTTTAGTTATAGCCAGGTGCGAATTGTCTGTTGTTATCTTTATCTACCGTGGATATGTATTATAATATAATAGTGTTAAACAGCGAGGTCTTGTGATTAAGTAAGTACCTTAGTAGAAACAAGAAACAATTGACTGTGTGTGTAATTATAGTAGTTTATGTAACTGTTACGTAATACGGCCTAATTACGTACGGTTGCATACTCTGCTTTATCTACACTCATATTATATATATTAAATGAAGTGTTCGGAAACCACAGAATGACCGCCATTGCATCGCCATGGCCAACTCGATTGTGCCGGCGCCGGCGGTCGCGCGGGCGCGTGCCGTTGGTCAGGAAGGAGCACAGGATTTACATTATGTTATCAAATTCGATGTTCGGAATTTTAAACTCATAACGTATCAATATATGAGCATGTAAAGTTAAAATTACGTTACTGCCACAGATAAAAAGCTTATCATAGTAAAATCGGTTGTGGTAATTCTAGCCATTGCCTACCGTTTTTGAACACGTTTTAGAGGACTTACAGTGTGAGTGTAGATAATAGTAGTTTATGTAACTGTTACGTAATAAGGCCTAATTACGTACAGTTGCATACACTGCTTTATCTACACTTATATTATATATCCAAAATAAAGTGTTCGGAAACCATAGAATGACCGCCATTGCACCGCCATGGCCAACTCGATTGTGCCGGCGGTCGGGAGGGAGCGTGCCGTTGGTCAGGAAGGAGCACAGGATTTACATTATGTTATCAAATTCGATGTTCGGAATTTGAAACTCATAACGTATCAATATATGAGCATGTAAAGTTAAAATTACGTTACTGCCACAGATAAAAAGCTTATCATAGTAACATCGGTTGTGGTAATGATAGCCATTGCCTACCATTTTTGAACACGTTTTAGAAGACTTACAATGTGAGTGTAGATAATAGTAGTGTATGTAACTGTTACGTAAGAAGGGTCCTTAAAATACGAGTGTGGTTTTATGAAATGAGCCGCAGGCGAGTTTCATAATAAGATCACACGAGTGTTTTAAGGCCTAATTACGTACAGTTGCATACACTGCTTTATCTACACTCATATTATATATTCTAAATGAAGCGTTCGGAAACCATAGAATGACCGCCATTGCACCGCCATGGCCAACTCGATTGTGCCGGCGGTCGCGCGGGCGCGTGCCGTTGGTCAGGAAGGAGCACAGGATTTACATTATGTTATCAAATTCGATGTTCGGAATTTTAAACTCATAACGTATCAATATATGAGCATGTAAAGTTAAAATTACGTTACTGCCACAGATAAAAAGCTTATCATAGTAAAATCGGTTGTGATAATGCTAGCCATTGCCTACCGTTTTTGAACACGTTTTAGAGGACTTACAATGTGAGTGTAGATAAAATAAGTTATTCTCGATAAGAACCATTTTTGAAACTTAAATAATAGGCCGGTAACGATTAGAAAACGAAAATCCCTAATAATGGAATAACGCACATGAATTGCATTTGATAAGATAGTTTAAAGTCTGGTTATGGCAAAAAATAAATTTGGTACACATTTATTTTTATTTAATACTCGAAAACTCAATTCTTGCAGAGCTTTATTAGGTCAATGCGCATGTGAACGGTAACTGTAATGCTACGGTAACTGGCTTACCATCAGGCGGGCCGTATGCTTGTTTGCCACCGTCGTGGTATTAAAAAAAAGCTTGTTTAGTGAGGACGTTGATTAGTGTAAACTTGTGGCTTGATTTTTTTATTATTATTTGTCATTATTTCCAATATATTGTATATTCTCTGATTAAAGCATAAAGCCAACATTTTTTATAAAATACTTTCTTAAAAACATTCCCAAAAATACCACCCAAACTTCGGGAATTTTTCTTAAAATTGCTCTAGGTAAAAATATTCTTAAAAAAACAAGCTTATAAAATATGTATGAGAATGAAAAAAAAAACTGTTACACTTATTCCATAATCGACTCATTTTCCAACGTATTTATATATTTTACATACTAGTTTACCATCATTTTAATCAATAAAAGTCTTACTATTTTCAGCTCTCCAAGCAAATATCGCGAAACAGTTTAAATTAAGGTGAATTATTTATAAATGAAACATAAAATCAAACTGTGTTCCACTTATTATGCAGTTTAAAAAGAAATTAAACCTTAAAAGGATTGGAAATGTGTATGTAGACTATGTAGGTACCTATACATATAGTCTGTAACATAAAAAGAAACTTACTTTTAATACAGTTGCACAAAAAGTGGCTTTTTAGTGGTGGCAGTGGTAGCCACCGAAAAATTTGATGCCTCGTATTTGAGCTTTTTACTTTTCCAGCATTTCAATTGCAATTATTTGAGCGTTTTTAATAACACGAGTAATACAATCAAAATACGAAAAAAGTCGAAATCCCTCGGACAGTTTTGAAATTTGGTGTACGAGTATATGTTGATTACTGGTCCTGTTTTCATGTCCAGACCATTTGACGTTTCAGGACCTCGAGGAACCGTCAACACCTTGGAAAATATCCTTCAGCTTGAAGTAATTCGTTAATGTAGAATTTATTGAGCTTTGATATTCTCCTAGATCATATTTTCATAGAGTATCTAGATTCAGAGGGAAAAACGAATTACTTCAAGGTGATGGATATTTTCCAAGGTGTTGACGGCTTTTGTCGTATTTTGATTGTAGGTATTATGATGTTTTCCCGTATATAGGCAATCTTTGTAAATGTTAAGGTGCAGGTAGATAATCATCTAAGGTAGAACAAACAGTATGTGCTCGTCGTACTATTGGGCTGTTAACTGTAACAGAAAATTATTTTTGTCAAATTTGATCATTATCGCTACACCTTTCACGTTCTTCGGCATCCTCTCTACTTATTTACCCTTCTAAGATAATAAAGGGCAAGCAAGCCAAAATAATAAAAAAATATTGAAAGAAACATCAATAAAACAAAAATGTGATTTCTTTTCAAAATTATAACAATTATCGTCATAAATCTTGTAAAAAAGAATGTTTCACGATCTTACAAAAACAATCACTCATTATTTCACGTTATTCTCTCTTGATTCTCTATTCAACCCAGTAAATCACTAGTGAATTTGTATATCACTAGTAGGTATACAACGTGTTTTTATTGATTTGCTTTAATTTCAGCATATTAAGGAAACGAATTGGCATAATTAGTTAAAAAAAAAATTTAAATATTTTTTTTTGTACAATAATTGTTTTATCGGTCACTAATGTAACTAGGGTATTAGGGTTTAATGATTAACTCAACCAAGCAATTGAAAATTATGACATGTCAATGTAATTTCGAACATTACAATACTCCGAGATACAAAAGAATTATATTTTATTGACGTAACATACGTGCATCATTTATTGCGGTGTCTCAGAGTACGAAAATAATTTAATTTAGGTTTAAACAATCACAAAGATAAAAATTAACCATCGATTATTTCAGAACTGGAGTGCGATTTTTGAATCTCACCAAGTGACTAATTCTCACCGATGTGAGTGATTTACTTTCGGAAATCACTCACATCGGTGAGAATTAGTCACTTGGTGAGATTCAAAAATCGCACTCCTGGAGTGCGATTTTTGAATCTCACCGGGTGATATCAAAGTCACCGGTGACTAAAATTATCACCGATGACTTTTATGTCACCATTTACCAAAAGCCGTATTTTTGAAAGTCACACGGTGTTTACCAACATGCAGAAATTTTACAATGTCAGTCAGAGACAATCTTCCCGTTACGTTCCTTTTTACGCAGATGTTATAGTGTTGTCCTTGATACCGGGTTTTATTTTCTCATACTGTAACTTAAAATAGATTCATCAAATTGGTCAAACGTAAAACGTAGCGTAGTAGTGTAACAGTGCCATGTAACCGAAAATTAAAGTTTTGAAAAATTCACTAGAAAAGGACGAACTAAGAGAATATAACACGGATTTTATAATTTATAAGAAAAGGTATGTACATTTGTTATGGCATATGTTTTACAAGTATATTTAACTTAATAATTGTATTAACTAATAACTTGGACATTGTTTTACATGATAATTGTAAGCTTTTTATAAATATCGGGACCCCGGATAACCGTTTGTTCAACTAAAGGATGGTTACTCGCGTTTTGGGACTAAATTTTCATTAGCTGCACACTTGTTCGTTAGGTCACCGCACAATAAGCCATCAATATTACACACTGAACTACGTAAATGAGCAAAAAACAAAAAGTATTCTAAAGACGACGTAGCCATCTTGAAGCTCAAACGGAAACCTTATAAATAATTGTGTACATTCTTGTCACATACGTCAACTGTCAGAAACAATCGCATGGTGATTTCAATTACGAGTGGGTAGGGGCACTCGTAAATCGATATCATAGGTATGACAAATGTAAGTCACCGATGAGTTTCAAAAATACGAACTTTCGGAAATCACTCACATCGGTGAGAATTAGTCACTTGGTGAGATTCAAAAATCGCACTCCTGGAGCTAATTAGGACCCGGGTGTCTTTGAGAAATATACTTAATTTAAGCTCAGGAATGTACCTCTGCAATTAAAGCAAATCAACAAAGACACGGTGTACAGACGCGAAATTACGCGAAAATACTTGTTATACATTGAACAGAAACGGACGTTTCCCGTAAAAACTTTCTTTTTATTCTACATATTCTATTCCTCATACAAAGAGATTATATAATAGATTTTGCACCACTGCAGTCACTGAGTAAACTCGGATGTCCACTTGGACGGAGAGCTATAGCGCATTTTTTGAGTTGTTGATTACCTTATAACTATAAAATAATGAATTTTTGCTGAAATTACATTTTGGGACCTTCAGGTTGCTCAGATATCAATATAAGCAATGGAAAACATTGAAATGGTGTTCTTGTAAAGTTATACATTTAAATTTATGCGTTTATAACGTTATGCCTATTAAAATTATACACATTTGCAATTATGCTTATTGAAGATTATGCGTTTTAATGATAATTCCAAGTAAGCGTTATGCGTTATAACTTATAAGGTTATGCCAAATCTGTTATACATTATCAGATTAGGACATTTAATGTTATGCCAAATAGAGGGCACCCCTATATATTATATATTCCCTATACATTCCCCTATATATTCCAGAGCACCTCATTCCCAGACATAAATACCTCAGTTCATTACTGGAATATGCGTTCTAAAATAAAAGTATTTTCTTCTAATCAACACCTGATTGAGCCAATTAATTTCAAATATGCCCTTTAATGACCCAATAAATAAAAATCACAACCTGTCACATTGCTTCCAGATGGTAGTGTTGGGACACGCCGCTGTTTACTTTTAATGTACTTATAGGATAAGATATCAACGAACACCATGTGTGTGGTAGTGTGTGCGTCTTCAATTTTTAGGAGCCTGAGTCGTGCTGCATACACTTGATGTACCTACGATGATCACGCATCGGCCTTAAATCGGATAACTCAAACTTTGTTCCTGCCTCGTCGTAATAACTAAGTAAGACTTCGATTAGACACTAAGGGCTTAACTGGGTTCTATCTTAAATATGTGATATAGGTAAATTTAATGTGATTTACACGCGCTTGACTAAAGATGAAAAACCACCAGATATGACTAGAGCTACCAATTAAGTGTAGTATAGTCAAGCTGATATTTTAGAAAGCTGCATGATACCTATATCATTGTAACATGCAGCTTTATAATAGAATACGATCCAGTATCTACCTAAATAAACAGTTCTATTAAAAGGAAACCACTTTATTCCCATCACTATGAAAGTGTTGAACAGGAGGCGACATACAGAAGTGAATCAGATGCAGCCTATAACACATAAACAAAAATGCCATAAAATGCCAGTTTTGTAGTTTCGGATTTATCTAAAAGAATGGCTCTATCAAAGTAAACCCCTACACCTACCTACCTATTTTCCCTTCACTATAAGAGTTGATTAACTGAATACCTTGCGTACCGGAACAGGCGGCGACATACAGAAGTGAATCAGGCGCAGCCTATATCAATTAAACAAAAATGCCATAATGACCCGCTGCGCTGTTAATACGTACACTTTTGTCCAGAAGTTATATGTACATATATCAATTATTTCATGTATGTATCCAAGAAGCTCTTTATTCATTCTATTTTTTTTCTTTTGATTATTTGCCTTTGGAGAAAGATGCTCCGTATCCTCTGGACAGCATTTCGGACTAACGTCTCCATATTGCGAGAACTTAAAGTCTCCTCGCGGCTATCATCCGAGTGTCTTCGCAGAGTCCTAGAATACTTCGGTCACGTTGCAAGAATGGTGACAACCTGGAGAAGCTCATCGTGACCGGCAAAGTAGATGGGAAAAGACCTGGTGGACGCAGCCATATACGTTGGTCTGACCAGATACGCACCACTCTCGACTCGACCTTGCACCACGCCCTCCACACCGCCAGAAACAGAAACAGGTGGAGAAAGATCGCACGTGAAAAAGTGATGCAGAAGGGTGGTTACGACCCTCAGTACTGAGGAATACGACACAAGGAGGAGGAGGAGGATTTGCCTTTAATTTGTAAAAAAGGTCTTAGACTGTGTCTGTCTATATAATATATATGTATAGTTTCTGCTTCAGATCATGTGCTTTGATATCATCACCAAACTTGCACACACCTGAATTTTACGTGTTTGCGTATCCCGTCACTTTAACTTGTTGACTTATATTAGTTATAATTATACAGTATAAATTCAGCTGATTCTAATCTGGATATATTATATGCACACAACAACCTGATTGTTATGAAGTTAAGGTAGTGCAAACATATTTCAGTGTATTGCAAAAGTTTACAGAAATAACTATGGAAGTTAGATTCACTTGTGATACGAAAATTAAGTATACAAAGTCTTTTAAATATGTACTTATGACAAATTTTCGTAACACAAGCGAATCAATTAAGAAAATATTAGATTATGCCTAAATTGGGGTACAAAAAATTATTATTAACCAATTAGGAACATGCATGATTTTCTTGGAAGACGTCATTTGATTCTATTTCCTTGTAGATTCAAATGTCTCAAATAAACCTATTATCTATGATAGCCCTGAAATGTCAAAAATGTGAAAATACGTTAGACGTCTGCGCCGCGCGTCAAAACGCCCCATACAAAAAGTGTGAGGTTTGTGACGTCACCGACCGCAAAGTTGCAGAAAACTGTTTTGAAGGAACAAGGTTTTGGAAGATTTTTGTAATGTTAGGCACGAAAAAATGTGTTTAGCTATATAGTTGTCATACATTTTTTTTCTTGTTAGAACATAAGTAATCGAACTGAGGTTTCGAAAATAAATTTGAGGTATAAAAATAAATGCCTACAATTTTACGTTTTTAAACCGCAATATCTTTAAAAAACTGTTAAAAACTATTACGGATTTCCACTTATTTATATTAATTTGGGGTTGTTGGACGTGTTTATTGAACAAATTCAATTAATAGTAGATTGTACACCAAGCGGATAAAGCATTGTTTTATGTCACGGGCGCAATATTGAATCCTGAACGTAACGAAGGACTCCAGATTTTAATCCCGAGCGCAGCGAGGGGTTTATGAGTTAATTCCCGAGCGTAGCGAGGGAATTAAGACTGAGTCCTGAGTGCAGTGAGGGGTTCAAGCGCGCCCGTGACAAAAACAGCTTTATTCCCGAGGAGTATACTCTACTTTTCTCACCTCTTGCGAGACAATAAAATAGCTAAGGCTACTAGAAACGGATTTTTATTAAAGTAAATCAAAAGTAAAAACCGGCCAAGTGCGTGTCGGACCACACATAGGAGGGTTCCGTACCTTCAATGGAACCAAACTAATACCAAAAGGTCGTATCTGGTGCCTATGGTTTTTTGGAGATAACTCAAAAATAGCTAAACCGATAATGTTCAAAAGAATTTGCGTAGAAAGTATATGGTAAGACGCATCTCCTCAATTTTTTTTCATATTTTTGGACTTACGGTTCAAAAGTTACAGGGGGGGGGGGCACAATTTTTCTGACTTTCGAAGCGATTATTTCAGAAAATATTCACTTTATCACAAAATGGTCAAAGAAACCTCAATGTTATTTTTAAAGACCTATCATTGATGTGTCACATGTTGATATTTAGTTAAAAAAAAAATAGTTACATGTATGGAGCGCCCCCCCCCCTAATTTTTTTTTTTTCAAATCTACATAACTAAGTAGCGGCATACAAAATACACCTTATGTGTAAATTTTATTCAGATACGTCGTATAGTTTCCGAGTAAAATGGCTGTGACATACGGATGGACAGACATACAGACAGACATGACGAATCCATAAGGGTTCCGTTTTTTGCCATTTGGCTACGGAACCCTAAAAATTGATTCTTGATACATTAGTCCATTTTATTCAAATTTTATCTTCAATTTTTATAGAACCTGCAGTTTTACTCCGTATACTGCAGCGTCTTATGACACTCGCGGCATTTGTTTTAGGTATTTAAAAAAGGTGGCCAGCACGATTTTCCGAATAAATTCGATTTTCAAATCAGTTCGACGCGGCGGCGCGGGCCCCGGCTGGCGTCGCGGGCCCCGGCTGGCGTCGCGGGGCTGTGCACCGTGCGGACTTTACCAAATTAGACTTTAAGCACATAACAATAAGAACTATGGGAAGTGAAATCACATTATTAACCAGCGGGTTATAATGAGATTTAGTACAACATTATAACCCGGCTAAAGCCAAGGGCTATAATGATTTGCTTTCGGTGAGGTTTGCATGATATATAATTTGGCATTGTCGAGCAGGTGGTGTGAAAATATCTTTTACGCATGTTCTCCATTGTTATCTACAAATCACGTCAATATTTCAGAACTTGACTGTACCTACCTGTGATTGCTAGCGCTCGTGCCTGCTTTTTGTCAAACGAGTAGCCGACTGGACTGTCGCCTAGCGCTTACGCGAAACGATCACTATCCCCTCTAAAGGCACAGGTCGAACAGGTTGAATCTTGAGTGTAGTAGTAGTGTACATAGATAACAAACAGGTAATAATAACAAATCATCCTTATCGCTAGCCTTTTGTTTTGATAAGGTCTCGTTAGTATTTCTTTTTATTAAGTATCTAAGGGGGAGGGAACTTTATTTCTAAAGTTCATCCTTAAATTTAAATTACCTTGATTACGCTTTCATGAGAGATTCACCTACGCTCAGAACATTGTGTTAAAGAAAAGTAAGACTTATAAGTATTCGTTAATTACTTAAGTATCCATCTTTACCCATCATTGAAAATGTCGAGTATCGGGTTTGTCGATTCAGTTTAGAAATGAAAAGGGTAAGACCATGACAAGTAATTAACAATTATTACTTATATCTAAAAACCTAACGTATTAAATCAGTTGAATATCAAAATAAGCTCGGATTTGCATACCTGTCTATTTCCATTGCAATCCTCACTATCAGGTCATTATATTTAGTACATTCCGCGGTGTCCACAGCGGGACATCAAATGCTTTATGCTCGTCAGTCGTGATTAAAATGTGCATTTGGTTGATTAATGCTCGCAGGTCCGGTTCGAAATAAATTGGCGCTAGCTCGTGCTTCGTCCACATTGGTTCATTGAAAACAAAATAAAGGTATTTGGATGTGACAAATAGGCAGAAAAAACAAAGTAGTCTGGAATGCAATTGTCTACTTTACAACATACTGATTAGTCGTCATTCTCCTAGCGTTTGCTCAGGTTAATTGCAATGAAACCTGGGGATCCGCTTGGCAACTTAAATTTGACCTTGAAGGAAAACTAGGTCTTGTTATGATAACATTCGGTTCCTCACAATGTTTCCTTCACCGAAAAGCTAAAACATAATTTCCTACATACATTAGTCCTACACTGATTATTTATACTATAATTAATTAATAGGTACCTACATAGGTATCAAACTAAATCCTACTTTTTAATTATTTCATTATTAGTATAGGAAGTATTTGTGCTTTTCTCGTATCCTCCACCAACAATAATTCTGTTTGCCCTGTACGTTGACTGGTAGAGAATGCCTTTTGGCATTAAGGGGGTACTAGGTAGGTAGAAGTGAAACGTCTCCATTTCAGCTTGGAAAAAATGACGGATATCCGGCTATTCTTCAGGAGGTCGTATTTATTACAGTTTACGGTCTAATAAATAAAGTTTTAAGTAGGTAAATAAATATAGATTCCTATGCATATGTAAATTATTAAATAATGACACTCAGTTATTATTTTAACTTCGATCGCCCTAATCGTATGTGTAATGCAGTGTATAAATACAAGCGATGCGCCGTGAATCAGTGCGCGCAAATAGACGCGCGTACGCACCGCCGTCACGCGCCATTTTTAGTGCGCAAGTATTCATAAATAAATACACTAAAAGACCTAACTAGTCATGGGTATGCATTTGAAGAATGCATAACATAACATAAATACTCTTTAATTGCACACCTCAAATTAAAGAAACAAAAGTACCTATACACAAGTTACAAACAGAAAAGTAGAAGTAAAACAATTAGCAAAAAGCTATCTCTTCCAGACAACCTTTTTTTCCTTTTTTAGGGTTCTGTAGCCAAAATGGCAAAAACGGAACCCTTATAGTTGCGTCATGTCCGTCCGTGTCTGTACGTCCGTCCGTAGGTCACAGTCATTTTACTCGGAAACTATAAGATGTATCTTAATAAAATTTAGACATAAGGTGTATTTCATATGCCGCTATTTAGTTATGTAGTTATATCGCAGATATTTTTTTTCCAGATATCAGCATTAAAAATAACATCGAGGTTATTTTGAACATTTTGTGATTACGTAAATATTTTTTTGAAATAATCGCTGCGAGAAATTGTGTCCTCCCTGTAACTTTTGAACCGTAAGTCCACAAAATATGATTTTTTTTTAAGAGATGCTCCTTATCACATACTCTCTATGAAAATTATCGATTCAGTTGTTTTTGAGTTATATCCAAAAAACTTCTTCCATAGGCATCAGATACGACCTTTTGGTATTAGTTTGGTTCTTATTCCATTGAAGGTTCGGAACCCTCCATTATGCGTGGTCCGACACGTACTTGGTCGGTTTTTATTCATTTTACAATTAAGAACTGTAAAACCTGTGTTTACAAATAAATGTATGATTTATGATTTTATTTGGTAAACTAGGTATGTGTTAGTCTATGGTTAGATTATTGGATAAAAATACAATGCAACATTGCAAGCGGCTGAAGCACTCCCGGTTGATGTTTTGGTCATCCTTGGGGGAAGCTTCCAACAAACAACAAGTAGGAATGAAGGGAGGAAGGTGGAGGTCGGCAAGCAACTAGCAGGAAGGAAAGGAAGGGAGGACGGCGGAGTCTAGCAAACAACTAGCAGGAAGGGAGGAAGGAGGAGTTCATCAAGCAACAAGCTTGAAGGAAGGGAGGAAGGAGGAGTTCATCAAGCAACAAGCTGGATGGAAGGGAGGAAGGAGGAGGTCAGCAAGCAAGAAGCTTGAAGGAAGGGTGGAAGGAGGAGGTCAGCAAGCAACAAGTAGGAAGGAAGAGAGGAAGGAGGAGGCCAGCAAGCAACAAGCTTGAAGGAAGGGAGGATGGAGGTGGTCAGCAAGCAACAAGTAGGAAGGAAGGGGGAGTTTACGTCACCTTACAGACATGCAAAATACGTATAACTGACAGTGACAAAAGGTACATTTAAAAACCGAACCTTTGTTTCATAATGTCTGCCTCTGTAGGTTTTTTATTCTGCAGCATTCACAGGAATCATAAAGTTATTAACAAAAAATGCAAATGTACATTATTTATGTAATCGTTTTTTATTACTATACCTATATAATAATGCAATCGGGTTCCTATAACAAACATTTTCAAACATAAATGAACAACTTACCTGCAAAACGTGACTGATAAAAAACCTCGTACTGTCTCGTCTTCTATTTTCTGATGCTAAATAAAACGAACTAAGTATAGTACTTATTTACTTACCAGAAACACAAATTTCCGCAGATATACCCAGATGGCAAGGAAATTAGAGCTCCATGTACCTCATATTGAGATTCCCTGATTTTACTACTTAAGAATACTAATACATATTAGGTTCCTGTCTTTACGATATATTTTTATGTTAATAGTACATTGTTGCCGAGGGATGGAAAGAAAGGCATTTTCTGACGAGGTACCTAGATGGCTCGGCAAGCCTCGGCCTGGTAAAGGTCCGAGTCGGAAAATGCCTGTTTCCATTGAGGTATACATAGTGCTTTTCTCAAATAATGTGAGGAAATCAAACAAATTAAATTTCAACTATAAGTAATAAGTTTTTAATAAGGGTTAAGTGACATAGTACAATACAAAAAATAATCCCTGTTATATTTGTCCCGCGACTTAGCAGGAAGCAAGTTGTTCATTATTAAGCTTGCTTCTTCTTTCAAATGAGACGGTGTGCCGTCTATTTCCATCTCACTGTCGTCATTTGAGCTCATACTGTTTTCTATTTTAATTAATTTTAAAGAAAACGATTACTTATTTCACAACGAATTGCCGCCTTTTATTTTGCATATTTTTTTTCAAATCTATTACCACAGACAAATAATCGTCCGATACGCGCATGCGCCAATGCGCGCGCATTTCGAATCAACGTGTTTGCAATTATTTTGACATTTGTCTGGTTGAACGAAGGTTTCACTTGGCTGAATGCAACATTTCCTTAGTCATTTATTTGCAATCGTAGGATTTAAAAAGTTAACGCATCGGATAAAAATGGATTTTCATACAGTCATTTTACTCCTAGGAGTAAATTGATTCTATGGAAACTCATTTTTTTCCGCTGCGTTTTTACTTTTTAAATTTGAAAAGAATAAAATTGTGCACTTTGCGTCTTCAATTTACGAACAAAATGCGACCATTTCCGAGCATGTTTGAGAAAAGTAGGTTTGCTTTGTTTACACTGATTTTTAGGGTTCCGTAGCCAAATGGCAAAAAACGGAACCCTTATGGATTCGTCATGTCTGTCTGTCTGTCTGTCCGTCCGTATGTCACAGCCATTTTACTCGGAAACTATACGACGTATCTGAATAAAATTTACACATAAGGTGTATTTTTTATGCCGCTACTTAGTTATGGAGTTAAAGTTGAAAAAAAAATATTTTTAGGGGGGCGCTCCATAGATGTAATTAAATTTCAAAAAATGTTTTTTAACCAAATATCAACACGTGACACATCAATCGATAGGTCTTTAAAAATAACATTGATGTTTCTTTGACCAATTTGTGATTAGGTGAATAGTTTCTGAAATAATCGCTTCGAAAGTCAGAAAAATTGTGTAGCCCCCCCCGGTAACTTTTGAACCGTAAGTCCAAAAAATATAAGGCGATGTGCCTTATCATATACTTTCGACGAAAATTATTTTGAACATTATCGGTTCAGCCATTTTTGAGTTATCTCCAAAAAACTTCTTCCATAGGCATCAGATACGACCTTTTGGTATTAGTTTGGTTTTTATTACATTGAAGGTACGGAACCCTCCTATGCGTGGTCCGACACGCACTTGGCCGGTTTTTGTTAATTGTGCTGAAAACTCGAGTTATACGTACTTACCTACATAACACGTGTAAACATTGCTTAGGTCCCATGTCCGTACCCTTATCATCTAATGAATATACTCGTATGATTACCCTTGTCTTATGAATACAATAACGAACTATGAATATAGGTAGTGACCTACTGCCACATATACTCTCTAGTATACGTGGTTTTTTCAAGTCAAAGGTACATCATTGTCAGTTGTAAACAAGGCGTTGCTGCCATAAAAAATCATATAGAAATGAACTTTATTAACAACCGACAATGATTTGAAAATATCACATATATTTAATAGAGCTGCACAGGCTAAAACTTTTAGAAGCTCTAACTTCTAAGTCTGAAGCGGCATCTGTACGAGACCAACCAAAGTTACCGCATAATGTAGGGCATAGAGTACGTACAGCACAAGGATGATTAAGACATGGATTGACAATACAAAATCGCGTTCCCTTATTTCAGGCTAAAGCAGTTAAAGCACTAGCGTCATCTATCGGTCACCACAAACACTAAATTCCTACTTAACCTTTCTGTTAAGCCCATTGGTTAACTGGTTGAGAATGCCTTATGGCATTAAGTCCGCCATTTGTACCATCTTATTTTGTGCAATTAAAATTAAATAAATAAATTCTAGTTTCTAATATTTTGTTCGGCGATTAACGCTGACAGAATAACTCGACTCCAGACTCAACAGATGGCGCTGTGGCAGTCAGTACCGAAAACAGACGTATAGCCTGAAGGTTCGAGGAACGCGATTTTGTATAGGAATTGGCCATCCATGTCTTAATCATCCTTGGTACGGCACCATCTAGTAATTGATAGCGTTACTATTATTTTGGTATTACTACGGTAACTTTATTTGCTCTCGTTCAGATGGCGTTTCAAACTTGGAGCCTCAAAAAGTTCTTAGACTGTTTCGCTCCATTAAATATATACTCTCTGATAGGGCAATGTAAAAAAACAAATAACCGAACGCGACTAACGCCACCTGTGTATCGACGTCGGAATCTGTACCAACACCGTCAACGTAACCGTATCTCATTGCGTGGTTATCTCTTCAAGTTACACGCAGTATGTGTTTGGTGATGTTCCCGTTAGATGGCGCAAAACTTCTTTATAAGATTGTATTATAAGAGTGTATTCTATTGGTGTGTTAAACAAACATTATGATTTAATTTTAATCCAAAGTAAAGTATTACAGTAAAGGTAGCATTGGCAGTAATAATAACTTTCCCACTATTGCCTATTTTGTTTGCGTGTTGGGTAGTTTACGCTTTTGCCCGCGACTTCGTCTGCGTGGGATTAACATTCGTCATAACATAAGCAACAATGAATTGAACGCCTAAGTAAAATCTCACATATACACGGTGGGGCCTGTAACTAAAGCAAAAAATTAAAATGTACATTCTTCTCCTCAAACTACGCAACGTTTGTTTGACGACTTTGAAAAAAAAACTTGCGGTTTGAATTTTATTACATTTTAAAGTTAATTCGAACACGCAATGTAGTATGAAATTGATTATGTCTGTAGAGTGACTAGACTGACAGGCGATGTCAATTAGACGGAGTTTTAAGTACATTGAAAATACTATTTACTTTGTTTGAAAAAATAACAATCTAAAAACTTTATGATTTTAAAAAGTTGCTACACAATAGTTGTCTAGTTTGAGGACTAGAATCTACGTTTTAATTTTTTGCTTTAGTTACAGGCCCCCCCCTATATACTATTACTTTAGCGCACATGCTATTTTACGTCAACAGTGTGCAACAATTCCATACAAACTTCCGCCCCCCATTTTCACCCTCTTAAGGGATGATTTCTGGGATTAAAACTATCCCAAACTTCATTTAAATCGGTTCAGCAGTTTAAGCGTGAAGAGAGGTAACAGACGTTTATAATATTAGTATTAGTATGGATTCGTACTGTATGATCCAGTTGGTACAGGGTAACATTGGTTGCGTTTTAGCGTCATCTTGCGGCGCTTGCTTACAAAGCGGGACAGTGGGTTATTGGAAATCCCACGTAGGTACTAATTGCATTATTATGATCGTAGGTAGGTACTATAGCCACAATATAGTGCACATGTCTCTTTCCAATCGACTGAGTCCGAAACTTATGCTTAAATGTTGTCATTACGGATGATGTGAGAAGCCCGTAACAGATGATCACTTGAGGGTTGTAAATAGTTTTTTAAAATTGTTGGTTAATATTTATCAACGAACCATGTTAAGTACTAACATTTTACCCAAAAAATAGGAGACATAGATGTTAAGTGTCTGTCCAGCTAAATCTGTTGTTATTAATTCAAAGTGTTGCATGCTTTCTTAAAGTTTTTAATCTTTTCAAAATGTCAATGTGTCTATTTTGGGTGGTTGAATAAATTCAAACATATTTTAGTTTTTGTTTCTCACCAATTTAATATTATTAGTTTATACAGCGTTCGCAATAATCCAGTTAGTGTAGGGTGACACGGCAGTGCTAAGGCCCGGGAACGTCTCATTGGCGCAGCCGTGGCCCCAAGACACGACTCCCATCAAGATGGTCAAGCTGTTCGCATCCTTGTAGTACAGCGGGCCGCCAGAATCACCCTGGCAAGCGTCACGACCACCTACGTCCAAGAGGCCAGCACAGATCATGTTCTCGGTGACGACTTGAGGGGTGGGCAGGGTCAAGTACCTCTCGGCGCAGAGTTGAGTGTTAATGGTGTATATGGTGGTGTCCAGGATAACGCTGGACGCCGAGCCGCCTTGCTGCGGAACAGTTACTATGATTAGTAATATAAATCACACAACTTACAATTTAAACTTTACTTTACTTTCCAGTTCGATTTTTTTTTGTAGATTCATAGAAAGTCTCTCGGTTAGGACGAGCAGCGCCAGTAAGGGTTACTACAATTACCTACCTACCGCGATTAATAGGCAAGCCCGATATTATTTATTTTTCTGATATCACTTGCGCCTTTGTTTAGTTTTGCATTAAAGATTTCTATCAAACCTTTTTAAGTATAGCAATATTTAGCCAGTTATTTATAGAAATTGTAGATAATGTGACCCCGTTTGCTTAGATTTATTTTGCACGGAGCTCTTTCAATGGCGCTGAAGTACTGTGAATGGGAAATAAATTTAGCTCTAACCAAGTGACCATACTAACCGTGGTGGCGCCCCAGCCGGCATGGACAACGGGTGAGTTATCCGGCAACACAGCGCCCTGGGTCGGAATGGTGGCCTGCTGGACAACCGGCGTGTACACCAGGCTATCCCTGAGCAGCACCAGGCCGATGTCGCCGTCGTACGAGCTGAACTGGCCATACGATGGGTGGTTGATGGCCCTCTCGACGTAGCTGATGACGCCTCCAGTGTTCCTGTAGGTGCTGCCGGCGCGAATGCGGCGGTACTCGGGAGCGTACAATCTGAAAGGCGATGGCTATGAAAGTTAAGTGTGTGGCTATTTTGAGGTATACCGCGGTGGCAAAGCTAGACGAAGTGCACCTACGAACAAGCTAGCCAAGGATCTCATGTACCATCAGGTTCAAAATTGCATGGTCAATTTATCAATGAATTCATTCATAAATTGGCCATGCAATTATGAACCCGATAGTACCTTAAAGAAGAAATAGGCAAGGTAATACAACTAAGACAAGAAATAGAATATCAGCACGCCAAATGCGGCACAGTAAGAGACGTTGCTCTGCGACAAGTATTGCCGAAGAGAGCCGAGCCCGAGCCGAGCGAAACCCAATCGTTCCGAGGAGGCTATTCACAAAGGTCCAAGCAAGACTAGCGAATAAGCTTAATTGCTACAACATGAAGATCAAGTTACACTAGGCACAATTGGCGATAGAAATGACCTTAGAATACTAATGGCGATGGCCTACCTTAAAAACTACAATCGGCCCGAAAACGTATGAAAATAATGTAAATGCCCTATCTTAAAATTGTCCATGCCCTACCTTAAATTAGCACTGCCCATTCTTAACTGCAAATTTAGCTACGGCCCTGATAAGACCTTTTACTTTTGTAAACCTGAAATTGGGTTGAGTTTTCACATGAGCATTGGTTGACTTTACTCGTCTTGATATTATATGTCGATGTGTCCTTACTATGATCCATCCCACATTAAATATTTTTTTCACTTCTCATGCTCAAAAAGTGTGTGTCTTACCAAGGCGCACTTATGTAGTACATTTAGCCTGTAGGGCCAATATGTACCTATACATATTTTATGATTTACAAAACATTTTAAAATGACCAATCAGAACACTTCACCATATTAAATCCACCAATCACAACTTATCAAAGTTAATCGGAACGCTGGATTAATTTTTGGTGCGTATACTGTTTAAATAATTGAAGTCCTAAAAAAAACATTGTATTTAATATCAACCAGTCAGAATACAGCAATGTTAAAATCGACTAATCAGGATACGCAATTTATTTCTCAAGACATGTGGTGTTTTTTAGTTCCAACTTCACAATCATTGAAAAAAAAGCTTTTAAGAGTGTGCCAGACGGCATACAAACAATAAGCCCCTCCGACTGAGCGACCTTGGTCTGGACGGACTGTGTAGACAGTTGTTGCTAGCAAAATTGTATGAACCACCTACCAAGGCAACCGTCTAACAGACGCTTGAAGCGCTAATTATCCTGTCGTCTGTGACATTTATTCGCGGTGTTTGTTTATATTTTGTATCTGTGTCAAAGCAGTTTAAAAAATAAAAAGACCGTCAAGTTAAACCATATTTTCACCTTAGATTATGGACTAAAAGTATAATAATAATAACAAATTCTCGGCTTCTATTTTTAAACAGTTATGGACTAAGAGTTGGCCACGTCAGATGTGACACATTAATGAGAGCAACGAAACCCGTCTAGTAAGATTGCAATACTATTCTTATTGCTAGATCCGGGCATCTGGCAGCTTTTAGTGGCAGCTGGTAGGCGGAGGTCAGAGTGACAAACTAGCAAAATTTTTCAGTTGAAAAAAGTAATACCAAAATAGATATACCAAAATAAAAACTGCCTAAGTTGTCTTATTTATAAAAGACGAGGCATATATTTTAACGTTAGGACAAAAAACATTGCGTATTACTTCGGAAGCAGAAACAGTAGGTGACAATCTATGAATTACATTATACGCCGTTTTGGACTACTTTCCCCCATCAGAAAGTTTTGGCAATTATATAATCTAATTATTTACATTATTTACATAATTAGATTATCATAAATCATAATACTGCATCAAAATCAGAACTCTAGGATTTGTATTCTTAAAGTGGTTTGCATTTTTTGACCTCCACCACTTTACAGCTGCCAGATGTCCAGATCTAGAAATAAGCATAGTATAGCAAACTAACGAGAGGGGTTTCGTCGCTCTCATTATTGTGTCATATCTGACGTGGCTAGCTCTCCGTCTATTAGTCATTGTGCGTAAATAATAAGTATTTATATTTAATTTTTTAATTTTCTCGCAATCGAAGTGAAAAATATTATGTAATACTATGGTATAAAAGCCATATTACCACTCGAATAATTTTACTCGAAAAAATAACCACCTCGTGGAAATATGGCCTACTATAGACTCTTGTCAAACATTCTACTATAACTCACATTCCGGCATAGCAGTGAGCAGCAGTCACTAAGTATCTGGTGGTGAGGACGTTGGCGGCGCAGCTCTGGCTCCAGACCCCGGTGAAGATGCCGTAGGACTCAGACTGAACTATCCAAGGGTAGTCCTGGATGGTGGTGGGATTGCCACCCACGATCCGGTTCGGTGCCGCTGCTGCTGCAGCTGAAACCAGATGTTTGTAGTGTATTCCCAGATGTGACCGCCGGGAACAGATTGAAATTGGTTTTCATAATACGTAACGTAACGTAATCATCAGGGCCCGGAATCAGGTGAGCTAAAATACCTAAAGTTCGCGAGAGGACATAATATAGAGTGGTTACAACCGGATGAAAATAATATTTTATTTGGATTCCGGGTATTCGATATTCATCCGGGCACTGCAAGTAATAGTCGTAATGATGAAAAATGGTTACATTGCAGCCATAAAGTTAACAAAAAAAAAAAATCTGAAAATGTGACATATATTTTAAATTAGTAATCTGTATTTTCCTATTCATTATCAATGCTTGTCAGAGTGGCGTATTAGCGTCAAAATAGTGAAAGCTACTAGTACTACTATAGTATATATAGAAAGATAAGGAAACAAGTACTTAGTATTAATCCAAATAAAATATTATTTTCATCCGGTTGTAACCACTCTATATTATGTCCTCTCGCGAACTTTAGGTATTTTAGCTCACCTAATTCCGGGCCCTGAACATTATAAATAACTCATTAATATAAAAAAATACCTACTTAAAAGAGTAGAGAATAGTTACTTAGAAAAAATTTGTAATTTTATACAGAATCTTTTTTCATAAAATGACTACCTATGCAATATACAGCCTTGGCCAGAAGTGTTGAGCATAGCAGTTTTTTGTTTACAATTTTGATGTTAAGAATTATTTCCATATCATAACAATGTACGATGACGTAAAATGTTATATTTTATTTATATATCTAGAAAACTTCACCTAATTAAAATTTAAGGTGACAAAAATGCGAATTTAAGCCGGTGCGACAAATTGCAAAAATTCTATGCAGTTAATACTAACTTCAACAAAACCTGCCTGACTGCTTCAAAAAAGATAGAAACGCTGGACTAAAGTTTCGAGTTTTGTATGAAAATCGCAAAGGTGCTCAACACGTCTAGCCAAGGCTGTATTGGTTTAAGATGATGAACATACCAACAAAGAGTCCCAGAGCCAGGATTACACGTGATGCCATTTTGCCTCACCGACTAGTAGATTAAAGTCAATGTTACCCTAATTTATAACAATTTTTATCTAGCAATAATCTATATGGCACCATAAAATTTACAGAGTTCAAGATACCTGCGTAATATTACTTTGAAAGTCATAGAAAGTTCCCTGACGGATGCCAATCTAGATAAATACCTATAAGTGTAGCATGTGGTTTAATGAAAGTCATTATTCTAACAAGTTTAAAACAAAACAATGTGTATCTGACGATGAAATCGCAATATCGTTACCTAACGCATACTTGGACCATTTTATTTAAATTTGTATATTCCACTTTTTATTTGATTTGGAAAGTTTTAGATGATTTTGACTCAGAATCACGAGCACTAGAAAAATTAGCGTTTAAGTGTTAAAAAAAGTGGATATGTAACTGTTAGGGTCCTACTGGGACATTGAAATGAGAGAGGAATGTATTAAGATAGGCTGGTTTTTTCCGCCTTAGTTACACAGAGAATCCCGGCCAAGAAATTAAAAGAAAAAACAATTTTTCATGTATGGTACCAATCGATTCGTTTTATTGTGAGGATGAAATGTCAATATGGGGCCAATTGCGTTAAAGCAACACAAAAGTCAGAAATGAGACTTAAACTCCGAGATTTGCATTTGCTTCTCAAAACGCTCCTAACAAAATGACGTGCAAAAGTGACGTCACGAGCAGATAGTAGCCCTGTTTAAAACGGAAAAAATATGAAATTGCAATTTTTACAGTGAAATGTTGCGTTTATGTTTATGGTTGCTATACAATTTATTTTACAGTAAAATGTTAACAATCTAATGGTATCATTATTTTTTTTTATTTCACACTTTTAAAAATCGTAAAATTTAGAAATTTTGCAGCTTGATATCTTTGAGCCATTTCAATAGAATTTATAAATTTTCACGTTAGTTGGATATATTGATCATTTTGCATCCTATCAACTAAATTTTATCGCATAATTCAACATGTGTCATCAATCATCATGCCTATTCCGGGTTTCGTCCGTTGCCGACGGAGTAGGCTGAGTGTCATCCGCGGATCGCTCGCGGTCCGCGGTGGTGACGTCGCGTTGTGCCTGCTCTCCGCACGTCTTCCCCTAGACGGAGAGTTAGCCACGTCAGGTATGACACAATAATGAGAGCAACGAAACTCTAGTTAGTATGCTATCCTATGCTTATTTCTAGATCCGGAAATCTGGCAGCTGTGGTGGAGGTCAAAGATTGCAAATAACTTGAAGAAACAAATGTTGGAGATCTGGGTTTAATGTAATATTATGGGAAATTATGTAATTAATTAGATTATGTCATAGCCAGAAGTTTCTGTTGGCGGAAAGTGGTGCCAAATGGTGTATAATGCAATTTATAGTTAGTTGCCGACTGCTTTTGTTTCCGCAATAATACACAATGTTTTCTTTTCTTATGTAAAAATGTAGGCTCTGTCTTCTATAAATGACACAACTTCGGCAGTTTTTACCTATTTTGGTATAACTTTTTTCCAACTTTAAAACTTTGTTGATCTGTAACTCTAACCTCCACCCATTAAAAGCTGCCAGATGCCCGGATCTAGCAATAAGCATGGTAAAGCAATCTAACTAGACATGTTTCATTGCTCTAACTATTGTGTCATATCTGACGTGGCTAGCGCTTAGTCCATCCCGTGCGTATGTGCAGTTCTCAACAGTAACTTTAAATAAAATGGCCTAGCTGCGTCCCTATGCTGGCCTATGGCGTAGTGTAGTTATATCGATTTAACTATTTATTACGATTTAACTAACGAATAGGTGATTGGTGGTAGAAGAAAGAACAAAAGAAGGAAATGGTGGAGTGAAAATGTGAAAGGATTATAGATAAAAGAAGGAAATTCAAAATTTTTGCCGAACAAAATGCACAATATGCACAATGCTAAAAAAAGCTATAAAACGAGCCAAAAGGGAACACCTGAACGGGATAGTAAGGGGGATGGAAACTGATAAAAGCGAATCAGTTTCGAAAGTATTATAAAGAGCGGAGTAGTTTCAAAAAAGGCTATCAGCATGTCACTCAAATTCTAAAAGACCACAGCGGTAATCTCATCACATCCAGAGCTGAAATTAAGGGTATGTGGAAAGATTGTTTTCAGCAACTGTTTAACTGTCTCCCTCTGGATGCGCCAGCTCACCTCAACAACAATAGTGCCGATGATCCTGAAGTCATTCCTCCAACTTTTGAGGAGGTTCATCAAGCAATTATGCGTCTCAAGAACAATAAGGCTACGTTCTGTCCAAACTAAAGTTTACATTGCATAAAATATGGGAACTATAGGAACAGCAACAAAAATGGAACGTAGGTGTATCTGTCCTGTCCACAAAAAAGGCTCAAAAAAGGAATGCGCAAACTACCCAGGAATTTCTCTACTTGAAACAGCTTACAAAATCCTATCCAATGTGCTGCTAAAGAGGCTGGAATGTGCCCAAAGTAACCATGGGGACTACTAATGTGGTTTCCGAAGAAATCGCAGTACAATGTACCAGATCTTCTTCCTTATACTGCTAATGCAAAAGAAGTTTAGCAGCTAACGTACGAAGAAAGAAACAGTAAGTGAAGTCCAGAAACAGTAAGTAAATGCACAAGGTGGTAGGGTACGCAGATGACACAGTTTATTAAGGGAAGGCCGTGAATAAGTGGTGGTGGCAGGCGCAGACACAGAGGGGGGGGCGCAGACACAGAGGGGGGGGGGGGGGGGGGGGCGAAGCAACAGAACGTGTTCGTAGTTATACCTACCCTATTCAAAAACTATAAAATCCTATTCAAAACATCATATTAAAACAAGTTCGAAGTCGCACTTAGTTAGGTACCTACCAAATACATGAAATCTACAATCTTATCCATAATACCTATCTACGGGTAGTTAATAGCAATAAATCGATTAAACAAGACTGCTCACTAATTTAATCCTTATCTCTGGGAAATTGTAATTTAGTTTTATTATACGGTACTATTTAATCGATTTACAAACAGGATGTTTTTAACTAGATTTTACTCACAAAAATTCTAAATCATTTTGTTAATATATTTTTCTTATGCAAAGCAACAGGTATGCAAAATAAAAATGTCTTCATTTTTGCCACGGGATTCAAAACAAAACTGTTTTTTTGATGTCTGTCTATCTATATTTTATTTGGAAAACGGCCAGATTAGTACAAGGGCTGCTATTTATATATCCGGAAACCGGGATTACAATCTTCTTAAATAGCATATTTGACCTCCATGGTAAAATTTTTTCTTTCTTATTAACGCTCGTGTTTTGTTTTTGACGGGTTTTAAATGTCATCTCGCAGCAAGAATGGAACTCACTCGTGAAAATATTCGTGCTATGATTTATTATGATTTTCGGCGTGGTTTAACGCAACAACAGTGCATAGATCAACTAACTTCAACTTTTGGTGATGAAGCCCCATCTAAAACTACTGTGTATCACTGGTTTAGTGAGTTCAATCGTGGACGTAGTATGCTT
Source organism: Pammene aurita (assembly GCA_947086415.1). NCBI lineage: Eukaryota > Metazoa > Arthropoda > Insecta > Lepidoptera > Tortricidae > Pammene > Pammene aurita. The sequence continues at coordinate 36,296,078 of OX352290.1, read as the reverse complement.
ACGGACGAAGTTAAGACAGGTCGCCCGAAATCGGTCGTTGTACAACAAAATATCGAGGCTGTGCGAAAACTTATAATGGACGACCGACATGTTACGTACCGCGAGATAGAGGCGACTCTGGGTATTTCTATGACCAGCATTAATAGCATATTACATAATTATTTGGCTGTAAAAAAAATTTGTTCGCGTTGGATACCCCACAACTTAACAAAAGAGCAAAAAGATGCTCGCGTCGAATGGTGCAATAAAATGTTAAAAAAATATAACCGTGGTGACTCAAAAGCCGTTTATAACATCTATACAGGTGACGAATCCTGGATCTATGCATACGATCCCGAAACGAAGCAACAATCAACGGTATGGGTGTTTCAAAATGAGCCGAACCCTACGAAAGTTACTCGTGCAAAAAGTACATTTAAACAAATGGTGGCCTACTTCTTCGGTATTAATGGCCATGTAGCTACAGTGCCACTAGAAAACCGTAGAACGGTTAATTCAGAGTGGTACACGACCATTTGCTTACCGGAAGTATTTGAACAAATTCGTAAAACTAACCAGCGACGAAGAATCATTCTTCATCATGACAATGCCATCTGTCATACGTCACGCGAAACAACTCTATTTTTGGAGGGTCAAAATGTGGAATTAACGGGTCATCCGCCGTACAGCCCTGACTTGGCACCCAACGATTTTTATTTATTTCCAAATATAAAGAATAAATTACGCGGTCAACGATTTTCGACCGCTGAAGATGCTGTCGACGCATTCAAACAACACGTTATGGAGGTACCTCAGGCGGAGTGGCAGAAGTGCTTTAAAAATTGGTTCACGCGAATGCAAAAGTGCATAGATCATCAAGGGGAATACTTTGAAAAACAATAAAACCATTTTCAGCCGTGTACGTTTGTTTGTTTTTTTGTTTCCGGATATATAAGTAGCAACCCTCGTAACTCTTTAAAGCGATATCTCAGTATTGTCTTGGTCTGCTGTTGGCGGGCAAATTAAAAGTCTGATAAGTATTAAACAAAGCAACAAAAGAAAGCCAACATGAAAAAAAAATTATCTTAGGTCTAAATATTTGGTTAACTTCCCAGGAGTAAAGAAAGTTAACCATTGTTTATTGCTTAAACAAAGCTAAAGATAGCTTCCAGTTGGAAATTACTTTTACTTGGACTTAATTTTCTGTAGAATCAACTTTATTCAATGTCACTAATACCAAAGTAGCAGCAGTACTGAATGGTTATCTCAAGTATTGTCAAATCTCTTTCCATGGATGTAATTGCATACCTTGAAACCAATATATTACAAAGGGTCTGGCCGGTCTACCATAGTAAAATTGCCCCTGGCTTAAATTGTTAACACAAGCCTTATTGAGCTTACTGTGGGCCTAGGTCGATTTGTGTAAGATTGTCCTATAATATTTATTTATTTATTTATAAATTGTACTCCTCTTATTTGCGTTTATTTGTCTATAATAAGATATAATTTAAAAAAAAAATTGCCATAAAAAAACAATAAAAAACATTTCTTTTTTGAAATTTGAAATAAACATGTAGTTAATAGAAATCTATTTAAAAAAAAAAACAAAGTTTAAACTCATTTTAAGGCCTATTTTTTTTTATATTTAGAAAATGGGGATAACCTCAATTTTTACGTTTTTTATGTAAAATATAACATTGCATAATATTATTATTTAAAATCCATTTATGGCAACAGGGTAAAAATGTCTTACACTTGCCTTAAAAAAGCAAAGGGTAGTATTTAACTGCAAACCTAACAAAGAAATTTCTATAACCTAACTACATACAAACATGCTGGTGGTCCGTTTAAGGCCATAATTGGTATCGTATTCTAATTATGAAAAACTAAGAAAAAACATTTTTTGATGCGAAATAGTAGTTTTCGATACAAGTGCGAGAAGTATGTCATTTTGCACGAGTACCGAGGTAACTTGGCCCGAGCCGATAGGCGAGGGTCAAGACTCGGGACGAGTGAAAATGACACTTCTGCACGTGTGTCGAACAACGTTTTTTAATACAATTGCGAAAAAACTACAATGAAATAATAGTAGGATTGTTTGACAAGGGTCTAAAGTAGGCCATATTACCACCAGGTGGTTATTTTCCCGACCGAAGTGAGGGAAAATTGTTCGAGTGGTAATATGGCTTTTAGACCAGAGTAATGCATACAATGTTTCACTTCGATTGCGAGAAAATATCATAAAAATACTTATTATTTACGCACAATAACTAAACTAAGGTGAAATTATGATATAACTTGACGGTCTTTTATTTTTTTTAACTTCTTTGACATAGATACAAAATATCAATACCGCGAATAAATGCCACAGATGACGGTATAATTAGCTCTTTAAAACAGCTATTAGACATGGCAATTTGTAGGGCCCAACCTGTTGTGTACCCTGCCTCTCCCACACCCTCCTTCAGCTCCCTACGGGCCCAACCTCCTATTACACCTCCCAACACAACAGGTTGGGCCCTACAAATTGCCATGTCTATTAGCTGTTTTAACAGTTTAAACACACTTTAAAGCGTTTCCCAAAAAATTAAATCTTGTTTAATGATTGTGAAGTAGGAACTAAAAAACACCTCATGTTTTGATAAATAAATTGCGTTTCCTGATTGGTCGATTTTAACATTGCTGTATTCTGATTGGTTGATATTAAATATAATGTTTTTTTTAAGGACTTAAATTATTTACACAGTATACGCGCCAAAAAAGTATCTCGTTCCGATTAACTCCGATATGTGTTGTGATTGGTGGATTTAATATAGTGAAGTGTTCTGATTGGTCAATTTTATTTTATTTTTTTATACCACGACGGTGGCAAACAAGCATACGGCCCGCCTGATGGTAAGCAGCTACCGTAACCTATGGACGCCTGCAACTCCAAAGGAGTCACATGCGCGTTGCCGACCCTTTACAAAAAGGAGGTTCACTGTGTTGACGACTAAAGGAACAAGAAGGTCCCTCATCGTCAACACACTGGGTCCTCTTTGAGCTCTTTGGCAACCTTACTCACCAGCAGGAACACAACACTATGAGTAGGGTCTAGTGCTATTTGGCTGTGGTTTTCTGTAAGGTGGAGGTACTTCCCCAGTCGGGCTCTGCTCCAGATTTGAGCGATGACATTCGCTGAACGTGCCCTACCACACTTAGCGAGATGCCATTCGCAGTGCCCATACCTCTCTTTTTGGCGTAGTTTAAGGACATACCCAGGTCCGGACGTAGTTTAAGGACATACCCCGGGTCCAGGACATACCCCGGGTCCAAGGACATACCCCGGGTCCAAGGACATACCCCGGGTCCAAGGACATACCCCGGGTCCAGGACATACCCCGGGTCCAAGGACATACCCCGGGTCCAATATATCTGCAAATCGTGCGTAAAATCAAACTTTACGCACGATTTGCAGCTACATAAAGTAAACTTTTTGAGCAATTGTATTAAAAAAACATTTTTTGATGCGAAAAAAATTATTCGGGGGGGTACAATTTTTTTTTCGCATCCAAAAACATTATTTTCTACTTTTTCTTGGTCGCAATACGATACCAATTCTGCCCTTTGACGGATCACTACTATTTTTGTTACATTCTGTATAATATTGAATGTGCAACAATAAATGCCCGATCGCATATCTGACTTCGCTTTTGATGTATAATTTAATTTTTTGTTGCACTACTTGTTTTGCCAACGACATAAATATTTCTCATCCGCAAAAATCCGTCATACTACAGTGGGCAGAAATTACCACATTATTAGTATAATAATATTAACAAATTCTCGGCTTCTATTTTTAAACAGTTATGGACTAAGAGCTGGCCATGTCAGATATGACATAATAATGAGAGCAACTAAACCCGTATAGTACGATTTCAATACTATCCTTATTGCTAGATCCGGGCATCTGGCAGCGTTTAATGGGTGGACGTCAGAGTAACAGACTAGCAAAATTTTTGAATTGTAAAATAGGACTACCAAAATAGGTAAAAACTGCCGAAGTTGTCTCAGTTATAGAGGACAGGGCCTATATTTTAACATTAGAACACAAATCATTGCGTGTTATTACGGTAACTAAAACAGTAGGCGACAATCTATGAATTACATTATACGTCGTTTTGGACTAGTTTTCCCCATCAGAAAGTTTTGGCAATCTAATTATTTATATAATTTTTCATAATACTGCATTAAAACCAGAACTCTAGGATTTGTATTCTTAAAGTGGTTTGCATGATTTGACCTCCAACCTCTTTACAGCTGCCAGATGTCCGGATCTAGAAATATGCATAATATAGCAAAATAACAAGAGGGGTTTCGTCGCTCTCATTATTGTGTCGTATCTGACGTGGCTAACTCTCCGTCTATTATACCGCCTCAAACTAGAGTTTGTTCAGCGACTTTAAAAATTAACTTGTGGTTTGATTTTTAGTAGACTTTGAAGTTTATTCGAATACCTACGCAATGTGTTACGAAATTGATTATGTCTGTAGGGTGACAAGACTGGTTTAACGTACATTGATAATAATATTTAGTTTGTATGAAAAAGAGACAATGTAAAAGCTACATATTTTTTTAAAGTTGTTGAACAAAAGTTTTATAGTCTGAGGAGTAGAATCTACGTTTTATTTTTTTGCTCGGGTTACAGGCCACATGCTGTATTTACCATCTCAGAAAGCTAGAAAGTCCTTTCAAGACTCCTTTTATGACTGATTTACTAATCATCTATGACATGAGTGGATAGATCAATCTAGGCGCAGGATAAGAGGCTAGAAGTCAGTGGTAACGCCCTTTGGTAATGACTAGTGAACCGAGAGCCTTCATCAGCTGGACAGCCTTTGTGGATTTGACGTGGATAAGACAACAGCGGTGTAAAAAAGGATACCTAAATCCAAGGCGTTCACATTTTTAAAATGGTTTTTAATAAAGAGTTCTTCCATCAATACTGACATCTTATTTAAATATAGCTAGTTATAGTAATGGTAATGGCAATAATTACCTATAATTAGTGCCCGATTGGTTCCTAAAGCAGCCTTAGATCCGCTTTGCTAACCTTCTGGGAAGAACACAGATAACTCAACTCAACCATTAAATAGATCATAAGCACAACTGGCTCATCTCAAATCTATGTTCGAATGGTAGAAATTTACGAATAAAATTGAGCTTATGTGTTGTGACCTCGTGGTATGTAAAAGTTTAATGATGGTCGAGTAGTCTGTGGGGAAGAATAAACGTAGACACGTATTTTGTCCGTAATTGCACCTGTGAAATCTGGCCTTTTAAATAAATAAATAAAGTTTGCCGCATTAGGACTACTAAACTTTTCTCAGGATGTCTTTTGTCAGGATTACCTAATCGAGACAAGGTTGGTAATTATGATATGTACTTTGTATCTCGTAACATATTTTGTTCCCAGAAATGTATTGCTAATGTGCCGCGGTTTGAACCCACTACCTGTTTGGGAGCTGCACGCCAAGGCCACTCAGCGCTTACAAATATGTATTGAAGCCATTGGAGCATCTAATTAATATCATGATAAAAACTAAAAATTCATAAATCAAGATAAACTTTTTAGTAAGTTAGTTAGGAAACTGTAACTAAACTGCGAAGTTAGCGTAAATTAAGTTATAAACAGATTTGCCGGCGAAGTTGATGCATAACGGGGATGCGGTGTGCTGTGCATGCAGCACTGGATTATGCATGCATGTTTCCTTCCGCGCTTGTGGCTACCAAATTTCAGTTCAAAGTTTATAATTTAGCTACCCCCAAAGTTCAGCGTGCCTGGGATGACGTAGGTTGTAAGGCCACGCTGAACGGCCTTATGGGGAACGCCCTGGGAGCGCACCGAGCATGACTTCTGGCTGTGTCGCAGTCAGAATCGGGGGCATGGCTGGGGAAAGACCTTCTCCTCAGTTCGGCACCCTAATCGACGGTGTTTGTTGCTCTCCGCCTGGGCTGCGATGTATGTCAACCACATACATATGCATTTGCGGTACAGTACAGTTAGTTGCAGAGAAATGTACCCACCCCTGCATAGAAGTTTGTATGCAAGGGTGGGTACATTTCGCTGCAGCTGACCGTACCATGGTGGGGGCTGACGGCCACCACGCTCTGAGTAACCGCCAGTGCACTGGTCACCAAACGACCTGATGGTTTGACGTTGGTGCCGTCGGCACCGCCCGGTGTTTGGTGTGGGGCGCTACGTGTGTCAGCACCTTCGCCGCCTCTCACATCATTCGCAAAACGCGCGCAGCTGGAACGGCAGCTGAGTCTCAGGTGGCAGTCAAGCGGTAGTAATATGCTCCCCTTTTTTGTCCCTTTCGCGGTGGAAACGACGGGATATTGGGGGGCGGACGCGAAAAAGTTTGAACGCGACATAGACCATCGGCTTAGGCAAAAGGAAGAGGACCCCGCAATACAATAATTATCCAACTAGTGGAATAATTTAATAATCCGATCAAGTGACGTTTGTACTCTAGTACCAAGTTGTACGTACGCAGACGAATCGTAATTTTTTATTTATTTATTAGCCTAAGTAATACTAATACAATAGCATTAAATATATTATTAAATTGTATGTGTTAGTTTTTTTAATGTAATTTTGTTAAGTTAGTTTTTGTATTATTATTCTGTATTACAGTAAATCCCATTGTTGGGCAAAGGCCTCCCCCATCTTGTTCCAATTTCGTTTGTCAGTAGCGAGTCTTTTCCACGTGAGTCCCGCGTATTCGTCTAGCTCGTCTCGCCATCGGGTTCTCGGCCGTTTCTGCGCTCGTGTAATGTTTCTTGGGTACCAGTCAGTGGTTTTTTGCGTCCATCTGTTGTCCATGTACCTCGTCACGTACCCTGCCCATTCCCATTTAAGTTTTTTGGCGGCTTGTAGGACGTCTCTCATGCGACTTTTACGTCTTAATTATTTTTTATGGATTCTGTGTAGCAAGTTCTTCCTTAGTATTATTCTTTCCATTTTTCGTGGAAAGATTTTTAGTTTCCTAGTTAGTTCCTTATTTAAAGCCCATGTTTGTGCTCTGTAGGTTAATATTGGGATAATGCAGCTGTTGAAGATTTTGACTTTGGATGGTATTGATATTTTTTTATTCTTAAATATGTATTTCATTTGCCAGAATCGTTTCCAATCATTAGTGGTTCTTCTTTCTATTTCTTCTGAGATGCAGTCTTTAAATGAAAATAGCCTTCCCAAATATATGTAGCTTTCCACTCTTTCGATAGGTTCGTTTTCAATACGGAGTCTAATTTCTTCGTTGGAGTTTGACATACATTTAGTTTTAGTTTTATTGATAGTGAGTCCTACAGACTTGCATGCAATATTTAATAGTGTTACTAACTCTTTTTTTTTGACGATTCAAAGAGAACAATGTCGTCTGCGAACCGTAAGTTGGATAATAGGTCGCCATTTATATCTATACCATATTTTTTCCATTCTATTTTTCGCATAGCATATTCTAATAGAGAACTGAAGAGTTTAGGAGATATGGGATCCCCTTGCTTTACTCCTTTTTCTATTTTAAATGTTATAATTTAGTCGGGTATTACCTTTACTTTTTTTAACTCTTTATCAGTTTACATTCTAAAAAAGTAAATATATTAAAAATATACACATTTACGATAGAATACAAATTATACAATCCTGATTGTGAATAAGAATCATTTCAACTTATTATATTACTCGTAATACACAATAAATTACGTTTTAAACACGAATTGTCTGTTTTAATATTGGCTGTTTGGCATTATACGTCCGCGCCTTTGCCTCAAGCTGCACGCACATCCAAAAAAGTAAATTGCGCGCCATTTATAAGTTAACCTCAAATCATTGTTCATTTTTTAGATTTTTCTCGTCGTGTTTTACTAATTTAAACAAATTATATTTTCAATGAATAAGAAGACAACTTTAGCGTTAATTTAACCTCTGGATATATTTCAAAATTGTGATACATACTAGTAAAATGTCATCATAAAAATCTAGTGAGCAATACGTAAGAAAAAAAACCGGCCAAGAGCATGTCGGGCCACGCTCAGTGTAGGGTTCCGTAGTTTTCCGTCCGTCACACTAAGTGTCCCCACTTAAGAGTTAAAATAACACCGCCATGTAGGATATGATATGAGCGTTCCACGTACAGCGACATCTATCGGCAAATTAAGTAAACTATTGCGCGCGAGCTTAAAGTATGGAAAATGATTTTTATGGGATAATTCTTTATTGCGTGAACCGATTTTCACCGTTTTTACTTTATTTGAAAGGACGTCATTTCATTGTGATTTTGTAGAAATTACAGGTACAATAAACACCTGCTTATACGGTTAAATTACAAACTTAGTTCAGAAATTATTTTGTACTTTTTTTTCAAAAACTATTCAACCTATCAAGTTCAAAATATTTTTCCTAGAAAGTTTTTATAAAGTTCTACTTTTGAGATTTTTTTCATAGTTTTAAAACATATGGTTCAAAAGTTAGAGGGGGGGGGGACACATTTTTTTTTACTTCTGGAGCGATTATTTCCGAAAATATTTACATTATCAAAAAATGATTTTAGTAAACCCCTATTTATGTTTAAATACCTATCCAACAATATATAACACGTTAGGGTTGAAATGAAAAAAAAAAATCACTCCCCACTTTACGTATAGGGGAGGTACCCTAATAAAACATTTTTTTCCACTTTTTATTTTACCACTTTGTCGGCGTGATTGATATCAAATTTTGTACTAATATGTATATACATATTCGTACAAAATTTCAACTTTCTAGTGCTAACGGTCACTGAGATTATCCGCGGACGAACGGACGGACGCGAACCCTAAAAATACTATAATTTATTGCACAATAAATGTGAAGTTTTAATTTTATGATATGATTTGAAAAAGAGTTCCAGATACTCAATAACATCACAAAAAAGGTTCATCATCATCTTAGGTTCGTAAGTACAGGTCTATCCTGTAAAGATTCTGACAATTTTTAGTATTTATCAAAAGTTATTAATTACACTATTCTGTTATTTCCTCGCAAGTATGTTGAAAAACGTCGTATGAAACGCGTGTGCTTGATCATTACATAAGCTCAGCTTCCTTATGCGCACTCACATGCGTTCGTGCGCACAATATCGCTTCGTATGTAATGAATGTACTATTATTTAGCTACCTATTTTAAATTAGATTTACCTTTGGTATACTTAAAAATTTACCCATCTAAGGTACCCATGGAAAATTTCCAATATCGGGATATTTTCCACATGTGACAATTTCGGAATGTTCTCGATTTATTGTTTCGGAATTTTACATTTTATTTCTTAAATTTCCAATTGCTTGTATTCATTGTTTCATAAGAGTAGCCTTATACATACCATATGCTAATATGACGTGCTGTTAAGAAGAACTCTGATTAGGCATTCAATCCATAAAATAGAACTGTCCATCACGAGCATGTGATCTCGTGAGACCTGGCCACTTTCCTCATCCTAAATTAAGCCCTTACAAGTTAGATTTTATAAAGCAATGTACTCAATCAACAACATCGCTGATATCTCTAAAATATATTTTAATTTGGATAAAATTTACACCTAGTTCAACCAAAGCCCCTTTGCGTTAATTTCGACTACTTATGCAAATGGTAGATTTTCAGGAGTGGCGAGAAAATACAGAGAACATGTTTAATTTACTTAGGCAAACTCTTATTTTAACTCATTTTTCCAACTATAAAATCAACCTTAACATGTACACTATACAGTTCATATTTAAATAAACCAAACCCAACAGGTGCAGAGAATACGGATAAAGTTTATTTTCAATGAACACAAATTAATTTACATATTGTCTTTAATCATTTATTTCAGAGAAATATTTAATTTGGGAGGAGGAAACGAAATGATTAATTATTTATTGGATAGGTATGTACTAATTAAAATAAACCCACATTCAATTGCCGGTGGACAGTAAAACAGTTAAAAAAGTCATTAACAACATGAACTCAAAAAAGGCACCCGGAAGCGACCTCGTACGCATGTCAGATCTTAAACTACTTGTAGATAAAGTGAGTCCAATTATAGCTAAATTAATTAATTTATCAGTTAAACATAACATATTTCCAAATAAATTAAAAGAGGCCATTATTCGTCCAATTCACAAAAAAGGTAACCGTTCAGACTGCTCCAATTATAGACCTATAGCAATTTTGTCCAGTATAGAAAAAATCATGGAAAAATGTATTATTAATCAAGTCGGGAACTACCTACAACGTAATTCTACTTTAAATAATTATCAACATGGGTTTCAAATAGGTAAAGGTACACATACGCTATTAGCTAAGTTTACAGATGAAATAAATACGCATTTAGAAAATCAAAAAGTTGTTATTGTAATATTTTACGACTATAAAAAAGCTTTTGATACCCTCGAATCGGAAACTCTTTTGAATGCAATGGACGAATGTGGTGTCAGACAGCCGTTAAACGCATGGTTCCGCGACTACCTGACGTCACGGACCTATCGCGTGAAGGTTGGCGATACGCTCAGCGACGAGGTGGCGGTAGACTGTGGGGTGCCGCAGGGGTCGGGGTGCGGACCAGTGTCCTATCTGATGCATGTTAACAGCTTAGGTGGAGTCATACGTCACAGCACACCTTATATGTTTGCCGATGATTTGTGTACTGTAAGTGCCGGAACCGACATCGCTGACATGACACGAAATATACAAATAGACATAGATGCAATCGTACAATGGTCTCACGACAACGGTATTATGTTAAATGCAGAAAAAACTAATCTACTTGTAATACATTCACCATATTTGAGTATAATAAACCATCAAAGCTTTCGCCTAATTTCCCACTGTTACCAATGTTTGCATAATAATCGAGTCAACTGCCAATGTAGAGCTATAGACAAATTAGACTGTGTAACGTATCTAGGAGTTAAGATAGATTCTAGTTTTTCTTGGTCTCATCACATAGAATATATTTGTAATAAATTAAGAATGTTATTAGGTAAATTCTACCACCTGAGTTATAAAGTTCCTATAAGTACCTTAAAATGTTTGTACTTTGCGTTGGTAGACTCAATACTAGGTTATGCTCTTGATTCGTATGGTCTTACATTTAAAACATATACAGTATGTAAAGTAACTTAAACCATCTGTTTAAACCAGCTGATGCTCGTATCGAGTTTAGTGTTTTACTACATTTTTGTTAGTAAATGACGAATAAATAATGAAGTTTATCTCTGTATAAAAATTACAAGATCTTACCTTTTTCAAAGTCGGTTAACCCTAAAAGTATCACCCCGTGGATGTTATGTTTACGTCGTGACAAATAATCGCAAGTTTATTATTGGTACGTTTTGTTTAGGTATTTTACATGAATTTTCATTATTTATTCATTGGAATAATTTATCACTTCATACCTGTTTCACGATCTTATTAAATAAACAAAGTAACAGCCAAATTATTTTCAATGTTTCATGTAAATACCATTAGTTCTTATCATTTATGACATTTCAATTTCGCTGATGACACTTTATCGTCAAAATTTATTTTCTTAATTATTTCGACAAAAAAGTTTGGTTACTAATCAAATGACAACATAAATTTTCAATGTGACGTTTCTTGATAGTAAACAATAAATGTAATTCATGATGCCGTTGAATTTTAGTGCTGAAGAGATAGTAGACATGATTCTTATTTACGGGGAATGCAGAAACAATGGTGCGGCATCGCTTCGATTGTACGCAGAGAGATTTCCGCAGCGAAGACAGCCTACGGATTCACGTATCATCGTAAGGGCGATTACCAGACTACGGAACAATGAAAGAGCGGTTCCGGTTAACACTGGTGGGCCTCGTCCTCGTATTGATGTTAGAACGGAAGAAAGAATCCTAAACCATTTTGCAGAAAATCCTGGCTCCAGCACTAGAAAAACAGGGCGGTTGTATGATCTTAGTCATACAGCCGTTCACAAAATTTTAAAACGGGACCAGCAGCATCCATTTTCTGTAGTCAAGGTACAGGCATTAAAAGAAGAAGATTTTTTACGGCGGGTCGATTATGCGATTTGGGCTTTAGGAAAGATAGCGGATGATCCTCATTTTATCACAAAAATAATTTGGACAGATGAAAGCTTATTTACAAGAAACTCGATGTGGAATCGAAGGGTTATTCATCACTGGGCACCAAAAAACCAAAACCCTCATGTCGGCCGCGAACTCTCCCATCAGACTCGTTGGTCAATAAATGTTTGGGCGGGAATAAAAGGTAATGACATCATTGGACCCGTGTTTATTAATGGGTGGGTAGAAAATACCTGGAAGTGCTGAACCAGCCAGTAACTCGCTATGTAGAAAATTTACCGCTAGCCGAATTCAGAGAAACATGGTACCAGCACGATGGAGCACCACCTCATGTTGCTATTCAAGTGAGGCAACGGTTAGACCAAATCTTCGGACGTCAGTGGATTGGCCGCTTCGCGGATAATCCATGGCCGCCACGTTCGCCAGACCTCACACCTCTGGATTATTTCTTCTGGGGTTGGGTAAAGCAGCTAGTATTTAAAAAGGAATCGAGAACCGAGGATGAAATGAAGATGCGGATTGTACTGGCTTTTAACAAAATCCAACGACGTGCCCGGCAAAATCCAAATTTGATGCGTAGCGTTCACGAAAATAATCACCGTCGCTTGATTCAAATAACGGCTAACGGTGGACGCCACATCGAGCTACGTCGTATTTAACTGTAAGTGTGTACAAAGCCTTTCTTTAACTGTCATTGCATGTGTTGAACTTGACCTTGACTTGACAACCTGATAACACATGTCATGTCACAACAGTACGTAAACAAATAATACAGGTTGTTTTCAAATCATAAATTAATCAAATTTAATTTTTGTAGTTAAATTATAAAATCTAAAAAACGTTAGGATTTTAATAATGTTTATACCACAACCTTAATTAACATCCAGCCATGCCCGGATTTGAATAAATGGTTTAAGTTAGTTTACATACTGTATAGATAAATTAGAATCACTACAGATTAGGTTTTTTAAAATTCTTAGTTCCCAAAAAAATTAAAAATACATACAAATATGACTACCGAAAACTATTTAAAATTTGTAAGATTCTTCCTATATCATTAAAACATAAGTACCTTTTAGCCATTAACAACCATGGGAATCAGGAGCATGACCTGTATAGAGCTACACACAAGTATGGTACGAGATCGGTGTCCTCAGGTAAATTTGAAGTACCTAGGATTCAGAACTATTATGGCGACAGAACTTTAAAAAAACGAGTACCATAACTACACACTGAATAGTTTGCCTGAAGACATCCGACTAGAACATAATAAACGTATATTTAAGAGAAAATTAAAGAAATATTTGTTAGATTCACTGCCATAGAATAAGCTTTTAATTTTAAAGTATTAATTGTAATATGTTTAAGTTTATTTTTTTAGAAATTATGTATTTAATTTTTCCTGCAGACAAACTGTCAAGCAGTTTTGCGGGACTTTTGTTTAAAATGTAATGTTTGTTGTTTGATTAATAATAAATAAATAATAAAATAATAAATAAAAATTAATTACTCTGACACAAACACGAGGAAGCTCAATTAAAACATAAATAAAGAAAAGTAATTAAATGTTGGCATAAATTTTAATGACTCAGTTGGTATTGCAGGGATAAAGAAGGATAAGAAAGATAAATTATAAATAAATAAATAAATATTATAGGACAATCTTACACAAATCGACCTAGGCCCACAGTAAGCTCAATAAGGCTTGTGTTATGGGATGGGTACTAGACGACGGTATATATAATAGATAAAAATTGATAAATTCATACTAATATTATAAATGGGAAAGTGTATGTGTGTGTTTGTTTGTTTCTTTGTCCGTCTTTCACGGCAAAACGGGGCGAAGAATTGACGTGATTTTTTAAGTGGAGATAGTTGAAGGGATGGAGAGTGAAATAAGCTACTTTTTGTCTCTTTCTAACCCCCCACTTCCCTAAAATGGGGGGTGGAAATTTGTATGGAGCATTCCGCAATTTTCAAGGTAGAAAGCTAAAAATTGGTATGCGGACTATTTTTGACTAACAAAAAAATCGTGCATCATTTTTTTTTTGAAATCTGCACCCAACCCCTTAAAAGAGGGGCTGAAATTTTATATGGGTGTTACCTAGGGTTGCAAATCGAAAAAAAAAATTCTAATTTTTCAAATTTATGAAAAAAAACATGAAAAAAAAACCTGGCACCATTGTTTTTTTTCTAAATAAGGTTTTTTTTCAGATGAAAAAATATTACGACAAACACGGTTTTTCGTGATTTATTCGTATAAGTAAATTAAAACTAAGTACATTAAAGTAGGTATGTCTGTTATGTAACTAAACTATTCTCAGTAAATGCAAAAAAAACTTTGAACTTATTCACTAGAACTATCAGCAGCATAGTACCACTACATATTTCATTAATATAAGTTTAATAAAATGAGAAATTAAAGTTGTTAGATTAAATTAGTTTAATAGTTAACATAAAGTCTTAAACAACCGTATAAGAGTATTAACTGCCTTGCAAATTTTGAGGGTTCGTACTTTTGAAAAAAAAACATATTCCAGAAAAAAACTGTGCTTTTTCACGGTTTTTTTTCAGGTTTTTTTTTCAAGACAGAAAAAAAACCGTTTTTTTGCAACCCTAGTGTTACCCCGAATTTAACGCGAGCGAAGCCGCGGGCAACAGCTAGTACTTAAATACATAGAAAACATCCATAACTCAGGAACAAATATCTGTGATAAACACACAAACAAATGCCCTGACCAGGATTCGAATCCGGGACCTCCTGCTTCGTAGGCAGGGTCACTACCGACTGGGCTAGGAGTCCGTTAATAAGATGTGAGTAATGTTTTAATTTGAGTGTCGAACGAGGTTGAACCCAGGATTGTTGAGTTCTATAGTAGTTTATGTAACTGTTACGTAATAAGGGTCCTTAAAACATGAGTGTGGTTTTATGAAACGAGACGCAGGTGAGTTTCATAATAAGATCACACGAGTGTTTTAAGGCCTAATTACGTACAGTTGCATACACTGCTTTATCTACACTCATATTATTTATTCTAAATGCCGTATTCGGAAACCATAGAATGGCCGCCATTGCACCGCCATGGCCAACTCGATTGTGCCGGCGGTCGGGGAGGCGCGTGTCGGGCTGTCGGCGGATGCGCGGGAGGGTGCAGGTGTACATTATGTTATCAAAACTCATATCACATCAATAGTTGAGCATGAAAAGTTAAAATTACGTTACTGCCACAGATAAGAAGCTTATCATAGTAAAATCGGTCGTGGTAATGCTAGCCATTGCCTACCGTTGAAAACGCCCTGCACCCTCCCGGGGATCCGCCGACAGCCCGACATGCGCCCTCGCGACCGCCGGCACAATCGAGTTGGCCATGGTGGCGGTGCAATGGCGGCCATTCTATGGTTTCCAAATAAGGCATTTAGAATAAATAATATGAGTGTAGATAAAGCAGTGTATGCAACTGTACGTAATTAGGCCTTAAAACACTCGTGTGATCTTATTATGAAATTCGCCTGCGGCTCATTTCATAAAACCACACTCATGTTTTAAGGACCCTTATTACGTAACAGTTACATGAACTACTATTACATAACCCGTCGGTGTATTTCCTCGGTGGGCACAGATGGATTAGGTTCTTTCATAGTAATAATTACCATTTGTCCACGCCATCGCTACCTCGATCGCGGCGCAGACAGATGGGATTGGGAATACACCAACTCATCGGTGTCTATAGACATCATCTTCTTTTAGATATACACAATAGATAATTGTAGTTTAATTATATGTATATGACACAATTAATACAAAATTTGAATAATTTAATATAATTTTAAATATGATACAAACCAATCTTGAAAATGTGTTATACTTGTTTAATATTCATCTTGCATTAAAGTTTTAAATATAATTCATAAGGTGAATATGGATGCCTATGTCTGAAATAAAATTCATTTAATTTAAATGGTTTTTTATTAAATTAAATTTGAGCCTGTTGTAATATTTATTTATTATTTATTATTGTAGCAGTATTTTTTGTTGTGAGCCTACTTCAAGAGGTCTAGACTAGTCCCTAGCTGGTCTGGGTCGATCAATAGCTCCCACGTATCCCACGCATGCGCCGTGCTCACGGGAACCAAACCAGGAGCGCCCAGGCTACACAACACTGCTGATATACACCTGAAATAAACCAACAATCCACAGTTTCCTCAACAAAATGAGCCCAGACCCAGAAACAGAAGGTATGTATGAATATTTATTACATTTGTGACGTATTCAATGTGTTTAAAGATAGTATTTACTGTGACAACATTGTGCATGTAGGCGGCGAAATGCGGAACTAAAGTTTTTCTATACTGAATTGTGTGGGTAGTGATCAAGTGGCGCTTCTTCGTAGTGTAGAGTCAGGATTGTTATTATTGGAGAAGATAAAAGGTTATGTTGTAAAGTTAGGTTATAGGCATTTTATAGGTAACGTTTTGTTTTTAGTGGGACACGATAAATGAAGCAGACTTTTCAGTGGTTATCTTATCAGTTATATAAATAATATTTCCCACTTGTATTAACAATTTTTGCCTAGGTCTGAATTGGGTACCTAGTTACTTACAAGTTTATTCATTTCTATTGTAATATAAAATAATTGACAAGCACTCTTATGAATATTTCAGGGTTATCGTAACTATGTAAAGTTTTAGGTGAGTAGGTATAAGTATGAAGTGGTCATGTTTTTTCCGAAAACTTTTTATACATTTATAGTAAATTAGGTTGAACCTCCTTTATAAAATAAATCAATGAAATAAAAGATATACCTAGGATTTCATTTGTTTTTATGAAATATTTAAATACATTTTAAGGTAGTGTACGCACAATTATACACCTGGGCTTACAAGGGCATAACCGGTAACAAAACTATAGTTGATAAAGCTTTCCTTTGTTCCAGCATCCGAGGACATGCTAGAATCAATAGACGAACTAAAAGAGCGCCTGTCCTCCATGAAGCGGCTGATGGAGGAGCGCAAGGCTACTGGCACCGGCACCAAGGACCTGTTCCAAGGCCACGCAGCCAGCCTCCGGGGCACCAATATGATCGATGGCAACTTCCTAAGCTTCGTCTTCGGAGGCTCCCTCGTCGTCATCCTCAGTGTTTCTGTGTACGCCTTCTACAACTTGTATCATGCTGTTCTGAAGAAGTTTCCATCTTCGCATACTGAGTTGTAATATGAACTGTGTTATAAGGGTGGTTTTTAAATGCTTGAGTGAGGTATTTTAATGTAAGGTTTTCTTGAATAAATCTCTTTTTAATTTTTGTGTTACTTATTACCCTTAGCAGTTATAGTCAAGAACAAATATATTGATGCAGATAAAGGGGTAATATGTGATGGAGGATGGACACAACATATGTAATGAAATGATTTATTTAAATATATACTTATGTGGAGTTTTGGTTACATTATGCAGTTATATAATTGCTATTTTAGTAGTACATATCCCCATTGTAACGCTCGTAAAAGCAAGAAAATAGAGTTGTGTCCCTTAGCAAACATAGTAGTAAGGATAATTAGGTGGCAATCATAGTTACTAAATTAAATTAGCTATATTGAATGGTTTTTACTAATTACAGATCTTATGAGTTCACGAGTGGTAAATTATAACGTTTTATATGTACTAAGTAACGAACAACCAAAGTAAATTACCAAATACTTCATAATTATATCCACATAATTAAGGGTATTAAAATACGAGTGTGGATTATTAGGTATTTTAGCTTAAATTTTAAATCCTGGTTAGGATAATATTGAGAGTAAATAAGTGTCTAAAGTATAAAATTTAGTAGCACGTTACGGCACTTGCAACGCTAAAATATCATCTTTAGCAGTAGCTTACAGCTACCTAGCTTACATTATGCTTCATGTAATAACAGCTCATACTAATTTCAAATTCAAGTGCTGAAAAGCTCTGTCAGAACCAATCTCAGGACACGATAATTCAAACTCAACGCCAAGCGCTTAAGGTTCACTTCAGTTAAACTGTTGCTAGAAATAAACGCTCAGTTCCTAGTTTAAATTAGGACTGTAGTGGTTTGATATAGAGTAGAGAATAGTTTGGCCATGGAGAATCAAAATGGATGTCAGCTGTTGCATAATGCAGTTTGCAAATTGCTCTAAACGCGGGCTAGGTTAGCGTTTTGTCAGGGAATACGTGTAGATATATTTTGTACAATGGTGACACGAGTAAAAATAAAACTTATTCAGCTAAGTACTGTGAGGAGGGAACGTGGTAGTAGGTCAGTGAAACACATAATAGGGCTTCAAATACTTGCTGTATTTGATTAGATTTTAGATGCGCGCGGCCATCAGGCCAGAGCCTCGATGGCAACTGATTTTAATTTATGATTGATTATTTAGAGTTTTACTTTAAATATAGAATATTTGATACTATTAAACCAGTCATGTAGAGGTTTCTATTCAACCTCTATATTACTCCTCTATTCAAAGTTTTCTTACGTATTTTTACGTTAGTTTACACACCGTTCTTTTGCTCAAAATTTGATATTATGCTTGGTTAACAGAGGCCGGGAAAAGATTACCGCCCAAGTAAATAAGAATACAAGGCCGGGAATCCGTTATCACGCCACTTAATTTTGATATGTGTATATAGCTATTTACTATTATTATAGTGCATAAAATATCCCCTTTAAATATGGGACGAATTTATAAATTATTTCGGTTGTTATTCTATGTAACGTCAATTTCAAATTATAAAACTGAATTGATTTGGAAACAGGTTTTATTATAATTGTTAAAACACACAGTTATCACTATAAAAGATGTAATGATAGATAGACACAATAAAATGATTATTGCCATTACGTTTATTCATAAGTACATACTGATAATATAAATAAATATATTTCTTTTAGGAAATAATTATGTTTCTTTAATTAAAATAGACAAGTAATAAATAATAATGCTATTTGATTTATCTAAAGGGTATTTATTGTTATAAAGTAAATATACTCTTATCATTTTAATTTACTTTTAATGACAATTGATTGTGAACAAACACTTATATATTTTTATATACATAGTTTATTTTTTAAATGCAACTCAAATAATTACAAAATGTACACAATATGGTCAAACAATCAGATTAAGGTACTTAGCTCTGTTCGTGTCGCTGGTAGCACAACAAGTAACTGCTCCTCAGTGAGCGGTCCGTTTTATACCGGGCTCCGGCAAGTGCCGCAGGTGGTCTGATCGACCCGTTTTATTCGCTTACCCACATTTATAAAATGATTAGTGATTGAGTCAAGTAAATACCTTAAAATGTTACAAATATTAGATGAAATAATCTTAAATCCAACACGGCCATACTGACAAGTACTTCGATCTCGAAGTACAAATCTATAACATTACTTTACATTCCCTTCAAAATGCTAATTTAATTTACTTATATTAGATCGCATTTTTTTTTATTCCGTAGCCGATTGTCCCCATCTAAACCCCTTCACCTGTTGCCCGTGAAGTTAAGGGAAAAGAACAGACAATCGACCGACCAACAGTATCACATAATTTTTTTTTTTTTTTTAGTAGCCGATTATCCCCATCTAAGCCCCTTCACCTGTCGCCCGTGAAGTTAAGGGCAAAGAACAGACAATCGACCTCAACAGTATTCCTTTTTTTTTTTTGTAGCCGATTGTCCCCATCTAAGCCCCTTCACCTGTTGCCCGTGAAGTTAAGGGCAAAGAACAGACAATTGACCGCAACAGCTTTATTAGTTATTTTATTGACAGACCAGCATTATTACATTATCTTCTTAAATTTATTACACACATTTCCTTTTTATCATTAATTTTTTTTTTAAATTACATATATATAGCTAAGCCATAGCTTGACATGAATGTTTTTTCTTTTTTTTTGTCATGCATATATACAAATCACATACATATATCTATATCCAACACGGCTAAGCTAGAAAGATTGAATTTTACTAAAAATATAATTATTTCCGTACAGATTTCCTATCAGAAAAACGGAAAAGGAATCATGAATTCAAGGAATTACCAGATACCACAAAAAAAACTATTGAAGAAAGTTTTGAGTGCTGTGCCATAGAACCGACTGCCCAAAAAAAACTGTTATAGCTCGTGTATACAGAACACCTAGTTTTAGAAACCTTAGTTTATTTTATGAAAAACTTGACATTATCCTTAAAAAATGCAATTCAAGTAATAAAAAGATCCGTGGAGATTTTAATATTGACATTATGAAGAAAACTCCTATTTCGTTATAATTTGACTATTTTCTCTTAGGTTTTAAATTACACTTAGAAATAAGACAGTCAAAAAGACTTTCTAGCAATACATGTATTGATAATTTTGCGCATAACTTGAAACGAGGTCGGGGCACATATGTATATAACTTTGGTATTTCGGATCACACCGTGATCCGAAATACCAAATATCCAGGAAATAAGATAAATAACATTAAGTCTTGGCACGTTGACAAGTGAACGTGAAGGTCAAAAAATATTTTAAAAGTATCTAAAGTGCTTGTCTTTCTCAAGCACTACACTACCGAAAGATCTGAATAGGCAAGATGCAATATTTTCATTTATGTTTTCATTTGAAAGGACTGCGCGTAGAATAGACCACGAGTGTATTAAAAAATGAAAAAACTATATATAGCCAAAAATTTCTGTTACAAACCAACAATTAAAATGTTCGCGCCTAAACGCATCCATAGTTCCTGTGACGTCACTCTGTGTGTCACTCGCCATATTTGTTCGCCCACAGAGTTAAACCCTTGTTTTTGTTTTTGACCCGGATGCTAGCCCTTTAAGTCGAAACCCATAGACAGTTGCCAACCCTATTAGTTTTCTTAACAGGTGTGACGTCCTCAGACGCTGATTGGTGGATTAAAATACGTTCCGTTTCACATTACTTCAAATCGTAATTATTTTTTTGAAATTAGTATAAACTAAAGTAAAAACGTTTCAATAGCGATTATTTTATGTTTCTTCAACACTTTGATCACAAAATAATGGTAAATATTATAGCTGCATCTTCCCTATAGTGAATACAATAGCTTTTTTGACATTCTCCAGTTTCTTATGCTTTGTTCTGAAGATGATTAAGTACCAAAAGGATTAACAATAAAGTAAATTGGATATCACGAAGTACAAAAGCTTGTAGTGAAAAACAGCAGCAACTCTTATGGCAATATAGATGTTCAATAAATGCAGCAAATAAGGGCCTCTCATTAAATTACACTGTTAGATATAAAAAAAGATAGTAAAGCTAGCCCGAAAAGCTCATAATGACTATAAAAATGCATCTGGAGAAAATAAATCAAGAGCGGCTTAGCAGATAATACTGGAGTTGAACAAAAAATCGGACAAAGTACTATAACCAATCCTAAATATGCAAATACCTTGAATACTCAGTACATATAGTATTTTATGAATATGTATATATATATATATATATATATATATATATTTGATTATGTATTATATGTGTATTTATTATACCTTAGGTTAAGTAGATATTATCTCTTCTTTTTTAGATATTTGTTTCCGTAAGTACACTAAGTACATAGTGCATGTTTGTCTATCTCATACTTTTCTCTCAATTGCTCAAAGGGTAACTGGAAGAGATTCCTTAAAGGGATAAGTTCGCGTTTGTACTTTGTTTGTTTTTCTTTTATCATGTTTGTTTTGTTACTTTTTATGTACAATAAAGTGTTTACATACATACATACAAATAATGCATACAAGACTCGCCAAAGAATAATTATTTTAACTGTCAAATCACCAATAATACCAATCCATGTTTATAGCCCCATCTACAGCGAATAATATAAAACTGATTATTAAGTCATTAAGAAATACCAGGAGTGTGGGATTTGACAAAATTTGTAGAGTTGTAATAAAATATGTAAATTACAGAATGGCCACACACCTTAGCCACATCATTAATATGTGTATCAGTACGGGTATCTACCCGGATAAATTAAAAAAATATATTATCAAGCCCTTAGATAAAAAGGATGACAAAGAAAGTCATCAGAACTACCGACCCATATCACTTATACGAAGATTTTGGAGGATACTCCAAAATCTTTGAGAAGTTTATTCATCAGTCGCTGTATAACTACATGGAAACTTTTAATTTATTCTGTAAAAAAGGGTTCAGGAAAAATATTAGCATTAATATGGGTATTTATAATTTCATAAATATGATAATGAAAAGTGTTAATAATAAAATACACTTATGTTGTCTTTTTACCGATATGACCTATGCATTTGATCATGTAGATCATAAAATACTGCTAAGTAAACTTAACCGATATGGTGTTAGAGGGAATGTACGAAATCTCATTAAATCATATCTAACTAATAGGATGCCATATACCGAAATTACTAGAAGCTGTGCTAAAACAAAAACAGACAAGGTGTTTGCATCAGATCAAATATCCGTAAGGTATGGTGTACCACAGGGGAATGTAAATGACCTGCCCAAAGCCATACACCATCCTATGATCTTATTTGCTGATGACAGCACCTATATTTAATTATTAAATGTATTAATCAGAATAATTATGAAAATGACATTAATAATCTACTGAATAACAAAATAGTGTGGTTTAGTAAAAACAATCTAGGAATTATTTTGACCAAGACCAATATAATGCATGAATATATAAATATATGCAAGTACTCGCAGATATAAGAAAATTTCGTACGCCTACCGGCAAAACAATAGTGGTTCGCAGCATACTTTAATAACCAAAGCAATGTACGTATGTTAAACTCGTAATCAATTCTTTAAGTGGAATTCTAGAAAGCGCTGACACAGATGAGACAGTAATAAATGAGATGTATTTTTTTTTATAGACCTAACTCACTAAAAATCTATTAATACATAAATTAAGAGTTTTGATTGTTAAATCTTATATCAGAATGCAATTTTTTTATTATTATGTAATTAAATGGAGTTGTATATCTGCTTGTAAGTCAATATTGGAATTATCTTAAATGTCTCATATTCCTTAGTAAGTGCAGTGAATTTTTGGACACTTTAGTGTCTGCTGAACCTTTCATAAAGAGCTCGGCCAGTCTGACCAACCTTGGCGACCATAACAACGCCGTTCTATCCAAGTTCTTGCGTCTCGATGTTGCACTATGGCTCTGCTCCGTTGTCGATAGTGGCAGGGTCGGACGTTGGCAGCGCGACGTTGATCTCCTGCCGACGGTTCCAAGTAAGTGCACCTTGGATGGCAGTCACCAGACTGTTCAGCGGATTTCAATCCATGTTTCTGAAATTATAATTTATTCAGTGTAAAAAAAAAACGTGTACTTAAAACGTATCCCACTTCTGAACTTAATTTTGATATGTGTATATAGCTATTTACTATTATTATAGTGCATAAAATATCCCCTTTAAATATGGGACTAATTTATAAATTATTTCGGTTGTTATTCTATGTAACGTCAATTTCAAATTATAAAACTGAATTGATTTGGAAACAGGTTTTATTATAATTGTTAAAACACACAGTTATCACTATAAAAGATGTAATGATAGATAGACACAATAAAATGATTATTGCCATTACGTTTATTCATAAGTACATATTGATAATATAAATAAATATATTTCTTTTAGGAAATAATTATGTTTCTTTAATTAAAATAGACAAGTAATAAATAATAATGCTATTTGATTTATCTAAAGGGTATTTATTGTTATAAAGTAAATATACTCTTATCATTTTAATTTACTTTTAATGACAATTGATTGTGAACAAACACTTATATATTTTTATATACATAGTTTATTTTTTAAATGCAACTCAAATAATTACAAAATGTACACAATATGGTCAAACAATCAGATTAAGGTACTTAGCTCTGTTCGTGTCGCTGGTAGCACAACAAGTGACTGCTCCTCAGTGAGCGGTCCGTTTTATACCTGGCTCCGGCAAGTGCCGCAGGTGGTCTGATCGACCCGTTTTATTCGCTTACCCACATTTATAAAATGATTAGTGATTGAGTCAAGTAAATACCTTAAAATGTTACAAATATTAGATGAAATAATCTTAAATCCAACACGCCCGTAATGATTTGTGATAGTCTGCATGAAAAAGTACTATGTATACATTTCTATTGAAAACTGAATCAACCATAAGTATGTTACGTATTCGATCACACCGATCGACCATTCGATTTTGCAGATTCAGAGCAATTCGTTCAGTCGGTTCGTAAACATTGTGACGGGCAGATGACACAATATTCCACGCCGCATTAAGTTTTAATGGAAAAACATCTTTAATTTCTAAAATTGGAAACGAAATTGAAATATTGGATACCTACGCTTGAATTAAGTAAAGCAATTTAGAGTCGAGGGTGAATCAATATCGTCAAATTGTTGTAAGAGAATTAGTATCCGCTTTTATTGAGTTTGTTATTTTTGATATGAGTTGTTTTTCCAATATAAATTGGGTTGCGTTGACAATCACAACAAATTGAAGGGATGTTTACAAATACAACGTAACTAACATTTTTGGCGGATTCGAGTTTTTGATGTCATCATGTTCGTACAACTCCAAATACGAAAGGTTAAATACGGTTTGTCCAAAAACTATTCCGTGTGTCGTGTGTGTAGTACTATATCCTTAAAAAGTGACGATAAAAACGCGGAATTAAGAATTATAATAAAATAAATTAACATCAAAATAGAGAAATTTAGTAGATGTAACGAAAACTTTGTTTAAACAAAGTATTAAGTGTTTGTTGTATTTTTAAGAAACATATTCTTAACAAGAACGGAACTAACCAAAAATTTTCAAAATTAGCAGACAAAGTTTTAAGTGACAAAGTTTTTGGACTAAGAGCTGGCCACGTCAGATAGGATACAAAAAATGTGAAACCTGTGCAGTTAGATCGTTTTACCATCCTTATTACTAGATCCGGGCATCTGACAGCTTTTAATGGGTGGAGGTCAGATCGACAGACCTACAAAGTTTTCCAGTTGAAAAAAAACCACCCAAGTGCGAGTCGGACTCGCGCACCGAGGGCTCCGTACAAACCTGTAGGTATATAGGGGGGTAATATACATATTAAAATTATTTTTTAAAATATATATATTAAAAATATTTTTATTATAAACTAAAAAATTACGGTTTTCGCAATTTTTCCTTTATCTGTGCTATAAGACGTTGCTTCGTACCAAATTTAAAGAATCTGAGTTCACGGGAAGTACCCTGTAGGTTTTGATTCCCTTGCGAGTTTCGAAAATTGCGGAAAATTTCGACATAAACGGCTGTATCTTTTGATTGCGCTGGCTTAGAAGTTTGATTTTTTCACAGTTCCAAGGGACAGTAGACCTGAGTATTTGATATAAGTTTAAGCTTGATACGCGTTCCTGAGAAAAAGGGTCTTGACAGACGGACGGACGGACGGACGGACGGACAACAAAGTGATCCTATACGGGTTCCGTTTTTTCCTTTTGAGGTACGGAACCCTAAAAAGTAATACTAAAATAGGTAAAAACTGCCGAAGTTGTGTCATTTATAGAGAGTAGAGCCTATATTTTAGCATTAGAACAAAAAACACTGTGTATTATTGCGGAAATAAAAACAGTAGGCGACTAACTATAAATTGAATTATACAAAATTTGGCACTACTTTCCCGCAACAGAAGCTTCTGGCTATTATATAATCTAATTAACTAAATAATTTCCCATAATATTGCATCAAACCCAGAACTGTAGGATTTGTTTTCTTCAGGTTATTTGCATTCTTTGACCTCCATTACTTTACACCTGCCGGATGTCCGGATCTAGAAATAAGCATATTATAACAAACTAACCAGAGGGGTTTCGTTACTTTTATTATTGTGTCATATCTGACGTGGCCAGCTCTCCGTCTATTGTTTCATATCTTTTCCAAGAATTAAGGAGCCTTAATAAAGGAGGATAAAAAGCGTAGTATCGGAGAATAAGTGTGCAGCTAATGAATAAATTCTCTTAAAACGCGCGTAACCACCCTTTAGTTGAACAAACTGTTATCCGGGGTCTCGGCTATCACGTGTTTGTTTGTAGGAAGGCTATCACCAATCAGCAGGACCTCTACCGAACAACGTTGCCTATATTTTATTTTATTTAATAAAAATGTGGAAAACGTCGCCATTGGCAAAATTCCCATTGCTGTGTACAAAGGGAAAAAGCTTTATTGTCCCTGAAAATCAAGCCCTAAGAATAATTATTTAAAGATAAATTTAGTTTTATCGATCTCCTGTAAAATAATGTCCAATGTAAATAGTTACGTTGTTTTTGGAAACATCCCTTCAATTACAAATAAATTGTACTAAGAAGTAATAACAGTTACCAAAGACAATACTGTTACTAATTACAAAAAAATCTAATCTTTATTGACTTACATAGAAATTAAAATAAATGTTAATAAACAGTGTACTTAGATATAGATAGTTACGGCTGTCCTGTCTGCGATAACATCATGCGATAAAAAAATTAATTAGCCAATTTATTTATTCAAAAGGTCAAAGTAAATTTTGCAGCACAAAAGCGGTTGAGCAACCGTTTCTGAGAAAATTAATAATAAAAATACAGTGGTAAACCTTTTGCCGAAAAGGGTCTGATATTTTTTGTTCTAGATATTCCCGATATTGTTTTAAACGCTGGTATTGCCATTTCAATGGAAAGCTTGATTTCCTAGGATTCCCACTCCGTAGAAAAAGAAAATGGGGACGTAGGTGGGGTACTTAAAGTTTGAATGATGATACTGAATGAATAATAATTCTCATGTGGAGTTAAACTCTTTGTGAGTAAGTATCTGTTACCTAGTGTACGTATTTTTGTACTGAAAATTCTTCAGTTTCAATTTTTGCTTTTTTTACATTAAAAATTTCGAGAAGCTATTCACTATGTCACGATTGTATAAAATACTACCTAAGTATTTTAAGTTACTTGGTTTATAGGGTTCCGTAGCCAAAGTGGACACAACGGAACCCTTATAATTTTGTCCTGCCCGTCTGTCCGTCTATCATAAACATTTTGCTTGTGATTTACTAATAAAGAGTATTTTATTAAATTTTAACTAGAGGTTTTCTGTGCCCCTATAGATATAAAAGTATTAATAGTTAAAATGTTAAAAATGTATTTTTATATATATTTCATATATGTTTCACCTGGAAACTAATGAACCTTTAACGGGTAGTTTGGGGGTATGCCACGAAGACTCTCATAAGTTTTCGACCTCGAGGACCTTGTGGTATTTGGAGGGGGAACAAAAACCTTTTTTTTTCAGTTTTTCGCTTATATCTCATAAACTAAGCACTTTCGACTCGACTATTTCCATTCCAAAATCACGTAACTAGTGCCTAGCAGATATGAGATTTTAAATTCATTCTTTCTTATTTCATTGAACGTACGTACGTAGGTACGTGGTTGACACGCACTTGGTTTTTTATCAGTTTTATCACATAAATGAATACATAGTATGTACAAACATACGGCAAGAAATGCCGAGTATGTAAGATTACAAAGGGAAACCTTTTCAGCGAAACGTGTTCCAAATAAATTTAATTAAACGCAGAACTCCCTACATGCCAAAAAATAATATTACATTACTAACATGTCCAACAACAAACTGTAACTCATTAACGCTGAAACTTATAGCTGTCTTTGTCGGGCGCATTCATAAATTTGAAATGGGCGGTGGGTGCAAGGGAGACGGCAAACAGGGCGGGAAAGCGTGACGTGTTCCGAATAAAATATGGCTCGATGGAAGCAGATGGCGTGTCAGAATGAGTGGGAATGACTAGTACTGCGGTGATTTCCAAAGAAGTATTATTGGAGTGTTATTATAATACTAGGTAATTTTACTAAATATGTATTGCGAATATAAATGCACGGGTGAAGAACGAGTTATGGTATCTGTAGATATAATTTGCTACGATTATAAAATTCGAAACTTGTCGTGTCTTCCTGCCTTTATAAAATGTAAAAAGGTAAAGAGGAGCGACTACCTCCTGCAGCTGGGCTTTCCTCGGCCTGACATGAAAGCTTACCGAGGACGGATTCCTCGTTCCTTATATAGGGCCTATGACCCATGGTTCGCTTTGGTGTCGTATCTTGACATTGTTGGTTTTTGGAACGAAGTTCCTTATCGAACGGTTTGTGGATGGGGGCTAGGCTAGAATAAAGTGAAGTGAAAAGTAAGAAGTGACAAAGTGAAATTCAAAAAACTAAAAAAAAAGGCAAAAGAGTCGAAAAATGCAAAAAATTACAAAGATGTTAAAAAAGTCTAACATGCTATAAAATTAAATAACATAACTTCGTTCCAACAGAGTATTCCACGACACTCACGTGTTTTTATTAATACCACGACGGTGACAAACAAGCATACGGCCCGCCTGATGGTAAACAGCTACCGTAGCCTATGGGCACCTGCAACTCCAGAGATGTCACATGCGCTTTGCCGACCCTTTTACAAAAAGCAGGATTCACTGTGTTGACGGCTAAAGGAACAAGAGGGTCCCTCATCATCAACACACTGGGTTCTCTTTGAGCTCTTTGGCAACCTTACTCACCAGCAGGAACACAACACCATGAGTAGGGTCTAGTGCTATTTGGCGATGGTTTTCAGCAAGGTGCAGGTACTTCCCCAGTCGGGCTCTGGTCCAGATTTGAGCGAGATGACATTCGCTGTACCCATACCTCTCTTTTGGACATAGTTTAAGGACATACCCGTGTCCGTGGTTAAAATGAAAGGTACTAATGTACTGAATTAACAATACTGCCATTAATCACCACGCCTGGCGCCTATTATGCGTAACAACCATCGAAAAATGTATTCAATTGTTTTATCTATATCGCTATAATTTCCAATAAACTTGTTTTATGGCTTGCTTGATTTGCTGGAGCAATTATTTAGCATTAATTAATTAAATATGACCCTCGTGGACGGCGGCGCTTGCGCCTTTATTGCTCGGAAATTATATTGAATATTGTCAACAGCTACAAGTAAGGGCCCGTTTGATTTGGATCATCACTTATCACAAATAAGAAACAATGACTACCTATAACTCTATTTAATTATAAATAAATTAGGGACGCAGCCGCTCCGCTAAGACGAATACGAGATATAGAAAGTAGAAACCGCCTTAGTGTAATGAAGAGTACTGTAAATAATAATAGTTATTTATTATACAAAGGGGCGAAGTTGATGTTTAAAACCTCTCGTGTTTTTATTGAGACCCGAGTCAGCCAAAATTTCAAAGTTGAGCCACAAGCGTTCCGAGTGGTTCAAAAAATGCAATCTTGAGCGTACGAGGGCCTCGAGACAATAGAGGTTGAACAAACTCTGCTACCGAGTATGATACAAAACTTTTCACCACTCCACCACAGGAAAAATATAAGCTATAAAATATAACAAATCAAAGCCAACTGAATGCTTTCAAAATTCTATAATTCAAAGCATCTCTTTAAAGTCCATCTTGCCAGATAACGTGAAAAAATAAGTCAAAACTCGTACTAAATTACTTTACTCGCATGTGGATAAAATGCATTTTGCCCCACCACTTTCAAGGGATAAAGAGTGCATTTGCGAGATGGAGTGGTGAAAATATACAAAAATACTTGGTACGGTCGATTTTGCGCGTCCCTACAGCAACAAAGTAACAGGTAGAGGGATCGGCTGAAGGCTCTGGCGGTTGCAGTCGCGCTCCCCAGCCCCAGCGAGAGGACGTGCGGGCGGGAACCCCATTGTTTATAGCATAAACCGTGTTTGTCTCTGGTGGCTTTGTCGAGAATATACAGGTTAGTACATTTTTTATTCATTTTACTTTTTTTTGGTTGCCAGATTTTTCCTTTACTCTGACGGAGAAACGTAAGTAAGTACTTATTTACTGACAATGGATGTATGGCGCAAAAATTATAAATAATTAAGAAAGCCCATTTACATTATATTGCGCATTTGGACGTATTTTATCTTGTTTTCAAAATATTGTTTGCAATAATAAATAAAAAATCTACTAAAGAAAATAAATAATGCTAAGTACCTACACATGAATACTCGTACATTCCTTTTTCAAAAGGTACTAACCGCTTTTCCTGAATGGCCAATAGGGTTCAAAGGACGTAGCGCTTTTAACGTTTAATCCGTACAAAGGCGTTCCCCGCGTTTCCCGGTACAAAGGAACTGTTGCTTTACTCAACAAGTAGACTATACGCTTTATCCTATACAAAGAATTCTCCGTTCCTGAAAGCCGGGCAATCAGGATTTTATGTAGGTAGGTACTATAGTCATTTCCTGATAATTTTGCGTTAAAATGAATTGATAAACGTTTAATGACATGTTCAATAACCATTTCGATTTCCTAGTAACCCACACTAAACATTCCATGTTAAGAGAATAGTTAATTAATTTTATTCTTTCATTAATTTCATTTAGTACCTACATTTAAAGTTGTGCAATACCACGCAATAGAATTAAAGATAATAGAACAACCACGAACAAAATGTGGCATGCATGACAATTCCGGTTATATTTAATTAATATAACTTGACTTACATATTCGTAGCATTTACGCTATTAAGCGGCTGTCTAAGGCAAAAATCGGCCGAAGCGACGCCTTTTACCATAGACATAACATGGTACTAAGATTGAACGGGATTGTATAGGTATGACGGAGAAGGCGCTATTATCGTTGATCCTTGTCATAATATCACATTGTGATTATTGCTTACTTCAAAAAAGATCGTCGGGATCTTTGTTTTAGCTTTGTTTTTGTTTTTGCTTGTTTCACCGATTATTCGAAGACGGCTGGACCGATTTGGAAAATTCTTTTTTATTTCATAGAGTTCACAGTTGGTCCCATTGTAACCAGGTCAGGATCTGATGATGGGATCCTGGAGAAATCGAGGGAACTCTTCAGCTATTATAGGCACACCTATAGTGATTTGAGTATTTTTTCAGCAGCTCGAGCATTTGCTTTTGGAAAGGTGGATTCTAAGTGAAGTTGGTTCTTGTTTCTTTAAAATTATTTATATATAACTACGACTATGGAGCTGCATGTAACACTTTCCGTGCCTGTTCGTTATGCGTTACCTACGTTCGTAGCGAACTGCTCAAACTTAGTGTTCTCCCGCTATGTAGAGGAAAGTGGCTCAACACCGAGAACCCGCCTGGAGGGTTCCTAGCTCTCTATGTGTTAAAATAGGTTGTGCACTGATTCTAATAATACAATTAAATATTAATAAATTCAAATTACTTGTAAGTATCTTCTTACGCATAACGGAGAGTGTGAAGTGTGTGTCCGTGGGCTAAGGTGAGGTGAGGTAAGGACCTACATTAGTTAATGTTATATTTATACTTACATTACCTGCAAATCATTTACGAACCTTAGAGATATCAATTTTTGCCGGTTTAATAATTTACAATTCCATTAATATATAAAAAATAATTTATTATTATATAAAAATTTAGTATGGAAAACGAACTTCTTAACTCTTGATTCAAGTGTCCTCAATCATAACTAAATAATTATTAACGGCAAGCTATGAAGCGGCATAAATTCAGGTTAGTATTAATTTAATTACGCGTAATTAGTGTTAGATTGTCGGTATTTTGTCTATAGTGTCATTAAGGTTTTAACGGAGTATAAATCGGCTTTCATTCAAAAATACCTCTCTGAACTCGTTTTCAGACGAAGTATTTATTTTATGAAATAGATTCAATTACGGATTTTCTGAAAAGGCTGAATTGACGGTTTCATGGTTTCATCCATGAACCATAAAGTAAAGGACCGCCATCTTATATAGGGGAAAGGTCGAAAATGTGTCCAGCTGTAAGCGTAAACAATAGTTCCAAATCTCTCCGGGTGGCGCTAGGGTATAGTTGAGCGTATGAAATTAACTTTATATTGTAAGTGTCTAAATATGTAAATATTTAAGAACTGCATTAAATACGCTTACTTGTGATATTTTTTAAATTTGAAATTATCGATATATGACGTTCTAAATAAAATTAATATTAAGAGTATTTTTCTTCTCCGCAAATAATTATTTTATAAATATGTATGGATTTTTATTTTCTTAATCTCAAAAATCATAATATACATAATAACAAATATCCGTAAAAAAATATAAAAAAAGAATGCCTTTACCGGGATTCGAAGCAGGTACCCTCTGCTTCGTAGGCAGGGTCACTACTGACCGGGCTAGAAACGTATGCTTATGCTATTTGTGGCGCCATCAGTTTAGCGCCTTTTGACGGACACTTTTGTAACATAGAGGTTGCTATCCTTACCTTCTACCATCCATAGTTTCATCAAGCAACTAAAATAACTTGAGCGTCAATGTAGAGATGACGTATTCATATTCTTATGGAAATAAGCGGGTTGATACTGTTGATAGTAACTATGGGGCAAGGATGATATAGACATGGATGGACAATACGTCTGTTTTCGGTATTAAGTGCTACAGCGCCATCTGTCGAGTCTGGAGTCGAGTTATTCTGTCAGCGTTAAGCGACGAACAAAGTATTAGAAATTAGGATTTAGTGTCTGGTGTGACCGCTAGATTACGCTAGTGCTTTAACCTGAAGTAAGGGAACGCGATTTTGTATGGGTATTGTCCATCCATGTCTATATCATCCTTGCTATGGGGAAATATGGATTATATTTATAGGTATAATGTTCGTTGCAGGAGTCCTATGTTAGTACAAACCTCTATATATGTATGTTAAATAGCTACCTATATACGGAGAGCTAGCCACGTCAGATTTTACACAATAATGAGAGCAACGAAATCCCTCTAGTTAGCTACACTATGCTTATTTCTAGATCTGGACATCTGGCAGCTGTAAAGTGGTGGAGGTCAAAGAATGCAAACCACTTCAAGAAAACCAATCGTAGAGTTCTGGATTTTATGCAATATAATGAGAAATGATCAAATGATATAAATAATTAGATTATACCATTGCTAAAAGTTTCTGTTGGGGGAAAGTAGTGCCAAACGACGTATAATGTAATTCATAATTTGTCGCCTACTGTTTTTGTTGTCGTAATAATACGCTATATTTTTTGCTCTCATTATTGTGTCATATCTGACGTGGCCAGCTCTTAGTCCACTAGTACCTACAGTAAATTATTAAAGAAGCTTAATTCTTTATGTTTGATTCTTATTAAAAATAGTTTATCGTAGAAGTCTCTAAACGTACGAAGTCACGAACAAAACTAATACTAGTCTAACAATACAATTAGATTAGGTACTATTTGACTTCGTATGATTCGTGTTGACGCGCAGTAGAAAAACACAGTCGGAAAAAATGCTTCAATTTATCTGATTACATGTTCAATTAAATATAACGTAAGTAATACTTCGATCGGCGCCATAAATCGCAAGTCTATGCGCGCAAAATAACGATCTGATCGAGAACAAAGAGATATCATACAAAATAAACAGTACGACTACACGAGACAAATATATTGGAACAGAATATAGGCCTGAGGGGCCGCCGAACAATGATTTTGCATACAAATTGCGATATTGTTTCCACAAACAACATGCTTGGATTGCTTACTTTTAATTTGATAGCTTTAGCGTAGGTGTGTGCGTACCTGAAATAATGAATCTACTTATGGAAGAGATACGTAAAACAAACCGCCTGCCGTCACGAAATCATTTGAAGTAGGTAATCCTAGCACATAAAATGGCGTTTCAGTGCTGGCCAAAAAATTATACTGTACTCGTAATTATGAACAAAGAAAATGGTAGTTGACCACCATAATCGATATCAAATCGATAAATACTTTACTTTAAATACTTTTTCTGACTCTGTAACTGATTACCATTAATCAAAACACTAATATTGATCAAAAAACAATTCATTAAATTACTTTTATTTTTCAAGTGAAATTAATCCTAAACTAAGTGAATCATGGTCACTATTTGTTTAGACATAAGCTCGCGCTGTATGGAAAACGACATTATAGACGATATTACGATAAACATTGAGTAAGGTGACCAAATTGTACGCAAAATTTTATTTTTCCACTTATCATCTGAAAAATAATTATCAATTTTGGTGACCAAAAGAATTCTGCATCATGCCTTGATCGCTTGCTACTTGACCCCGATTTCACCCTGTAGATATAGGTATATGGTACAGTCAAGTTCGTCTGTACCTATAGCAAGAAGGTCTTCACATTTGATTTGAATCCACTCACCACTCCGATGTGCGAGCGGGACAATGTTATATTTGTATAGAGCGCTGTCTCACTCACACACCGGAGCGGTGGGCTAATGATAATCACGGCCATGCTAGTTCTGCTAGTTCTTGAGTAAGTTCTATTTAGGACATCGTTGTTGGTGATGTCATATTTCAAGAGAAATGGCAGCTCTGGGGCTTCCGCCAGACTTCAGTAAAAATATGTTGTACGGTAGATAGAGGCCTTGCTTTTTGTAGGGAGATAGCTACTCCCTACAAACAACACGCGCCAGCCGTGGGCGGTATAACTGGATGTGATCCAAACAGTGGTTACACGCGTTTTGAGACTAATTCTTTATTTATTAGCTGCACACTTGTTCATTAGGTCACCGCACAATAAGCTATAAGCACACTGAACAACGACAATGAACAAAAAAACAAAAAACAATTCTCAAAACACAGGCGCCATGATGGCGTCACAGGTGGCTATCATGTCATAAAATAAGTAATAGTACAAGTAGGTATATAAGATTCTTCCTTCCTGAATTTGACATTTAGCTACAGAGATAAAAACGTTAGGTGTCATGCGCTCTTAAAAAATAAAATAGGGTTTTCAACGTGCTTCATATATCCGTGGTTTGAAACAAGTCATTAACACTGGCTGAAAGGAGGATATGTGAAGTTTTTAATCAAAGGTACACATCATTGTCGGTTGTCAATAAGACATTAACTGCCATAGCAAATAATTTAGAAATAAACTCTATTAACAACCGACAACTATGTACCTATGATTTGAATAAGTCACATATTCTCGAATGCACCCATAAGCGATGTGCCAACACGTCTCTCATTAGCCCACATTATGCGGAAAGCGCATCGGGAAAAACGGGTACAATGGCGAAAGATATAGTGAAACCAACTCTGGTTTGAGTCCGTCCCCAAAACATAATTACTTATAATGTACTAAGAGCTGGCCACGTCAGATATGACACAATAATGAGAGCAATGACCCCTGACTAGTTAGATTGCTCTACTATCCTTATTGATAGATCCAGGCACCTGCAGCTTTTAATGGGTGGAGGTCAGAGTGACAGACCATCAAAAATTTTCAGTTGGAAAAAAGTAATACCCAAATAGGTAAAGTTGTGGAAGGGAGCCATTTATGGAGGGCAGGGCCTATATTTTAACATGAGAACAAAAAACATAGCGGAAACAAAAGCAATAGGCGACAACGTATAAGTTGCATTATACGTTATTTGGCACTACTTTCCCCCAACAGCAACTTCTGGCTATGATATAATCTAATTAATTACATAATTTCCCATAATATTGCATCGAAGCCAGAACTCTAAGATTTATTTTCTTCAAGTTATTTGCATTATTTGACCTCCATCGCTTTACAGCTGCCAGATGTCCGGGTCTAGTATATTACTACTATTACGCTATTGCATAGAGCATAGTATAGCAAACTGATTAAAGGAGTTTCGTTGCTCTCATTATTGTGTCACATCTGACGTGGCCAGCTCTCCGTCTATATATGCACGACGAAAACATTTTAAAAACATTTCCCTAACGAGGCAAAACGAGGGAATTTCAAAGCTTTTTATTTTATTGGCGAGTAGCACACG
Organism: Pammene aurita; assembly: GCA_947086415.1. NCBI lineage: Eukaryota > Metazoa > Arthropoda > Insecta > Lepidoptera > Tortricidae > Pammene > Pammene aurita. The sequence continues at coordinate 36,260,124 of OX352290.1, read as the reverse complement.
AATTCTTATCATAAATTTTTTCTTTGGTTTATACCACCACTAGTATTGTCCAACTTGTAATTGGTGGATGTTTCATTAATATCATTCTGGTATCACATCAGTAACATATCACAGAAACCGGCCAAGAGCGTGTCGGGCCACGCTCAGTGTAGGGTTCCGTAGTTTTCCGTCCGTCACAGTAAGTGTCCCCACTTAAGAGTTAAAATAACACCGCAATGTAGGATATGATATGAGCGTTCCACGTACAGTGACATCTATCGGCAAATTAAGTAAACTTGCGCGCGAGCTTAAAGTATGGAAGATGATTTTTATGCGATAATTCTTTAAAGCGTGAACCGATTTTCACCGTTTTTACTTTATTTGAAAGCACGTCATTTCATTGTCATTTTTTTGAAATTACAGGTACAATAAACACCTGCTTATACGGTTAAATTACAAACTTAGTTCAGAAATTATTTTCAAAATCAATCAAGTTCAAAATAATTTTCCTAGAAAGTTTTTATAAAGTTCTACTATTAAGATTTTTTTCATATTTTTAAAACTTATGGTTCAAAAGTTAGAGGGGTGGGGGGCACATTATTTTTTACTTCAGGAGCGATTATTTCCGAAAATATTTACATTATCAACAAATGGTTTTAGTAAACCCCTATTCATTTTTAAATACCTATCCAACAATATATCACACATTAGGGTTGAAATGAAAAAAAAAATCACTCCCCACTTTACGTAGGGGAGGTACCCTAATAAAACATTTTCCACTTTTTATTTTACCACTGTCGGCGTGATTTATATACATATTAGTACCAAATTTCAGCTTGCTAGTGCTAACGGTCACTGAGATTATCCGCGGACGGACGGACGGACGGACAGACATGGCGAAACCATAAGGGTTCCTAGTTGACTACGGAACCCTAAAAAAGATACGAGGATACATTTAGTCCTCCTTTTTGTAAAGGGTCGGCAACGCGCATGTGACACCTCTGGAGTTGCAGGCGTCCATAGGCTACGGTAGCTGATTACCATCAGGCGGGCCGTATGCTTGTTTGCCATCGTCGTTGTATAAAAAAAGATCCTGCTATTATTTAGAACTAAAACAAGAAGTCATTCATCACGAATTACAAATAAAACTGTTCATTGTTCCAGACATGGCGTGGTATAGAGATTTCACATTAAGCTTCAATCCATTTTGTTTTATAAGTTATAAGACAGTTTTACTCCTAAAATTCTATTATTAATGACTTTCCCAAATACGTGTTTAATTATCTCAATGATAAATGTTAAATGAAACGTAAATAAATTCGCCTAAGTGGTTAGATACAAAATATCGACGCTATAAATGTCCTGATAACTTTGGGATTTGATCATTACCGTTTATAATTATTAATCCGTGGTAGAATGATGATATTTCTATAGAAGTGGAAAAATCAAGAAATGTGTTTTTCAACCGACTTCAAGATTTCGAAGGAGGAGGTTATCAATTCGTCGGGATCTTTGTTTTTGCTATTTTTTTATTTTTTTTATTATGTATGTTCACCGATTATTCGAAGACGGCTGGACCGATTTGGAAAATTATTCTTTTTGTTTGAAAGCGTATACTTCACAGTTGGTCCCATTGTAACCATGTCAGGATCTGATGATGGGATCCTGGAGAAATCGAGGGAACTCTTCAACTATTATAGGTACACCTATGGTGATTTGAGTATTTTTTACAGCAGATCGAGCATTTCGTGTTGGAAAGGTGGATGCTTAGTAAAGTCGGTTCTTTTTTGTTTAAAATTATTTTTTATAAGAAGAAAGTACAAATAGCTGCAGGTAGCGTTTATCAAAAATACGCAAATAATTTATGTTGTTATTTAAAACTAAAATCTGCAAATACCTGTTACGGTTGTCAATATTTATATATATTTACGACTTGGATTGATTTTCAATCTGTTTTTTATTCAATTAAGTTGCCCGCATTAAACTACACTTCAAAATTAACCATAGGCCCAGGACATAAAATACCCCCATATTATCACCATGGGCGCTACAAGAAAAGAGTACGAAAAGGTTCGGATACGTTTTCCAGAAAATTCCAGGCGACATTCTTATTCGATTTTTTTTTTTTCCAAAATATACTTTATAATATAAGTATTATCTATATATTTTTTATAAAAGCAGCATCGCTTATTTAAACAATTAATTTGATATTGATCTCGTGCTATGTAATAATACTTTTTAAAGAACCTCATGAAACATTTCTTTAGTATTTTCGTACCTACCATGTACCTACCTTTTCTTTGACGGCATGGCATATTTTAGGCTTTAGAATTGAGATCACAATGGAAGCAAAGTTTAAAAATATACACAAAAAGGTTCCAACCTTTACCTTACTTCAAAAATAGATAGTTTAAGGCTTCACAATTACAAAAACGTAACTAATGGTTTAGTTGATGTTTGTATTGTTACATTTTTATGTACAATAAAGTGTTTACATACATACATACATAATACATTAATTAAGTACCTAAAGTTTCATCATCATCATCATCATATCAGCCGAAAGACGTCCACTGCTGGACATAGGCCTCCCCCAAAGAGTGCCACAATGACCGGTCCTGCGCCACCCGCATCCAGCGGACCCCCGCGACCTTCACCAGGTCATCAGTCCACCTTGCGGGGGGTCTACCCACGCTGCGCCTTCCGGTTCGTGGTCGCCACTCGAGAACCTTTCCGCCCCAACGGCCATCGGTTCTACGAGCAATGTGCCCCGCCCACTGCCACTTTAGTTTAGCGATTCGGAGGGCTATATCGGTTACTTTGGTTCTGCTGCGGATGGCCTCATTTCTGATGCGATCACCTAAAGTTTAAACAAGGTTAAATAGTCTATTTTCAACAAGGGTCGAAGTCTGCCCTTTGGTTAGTGGTTAAGACGGTCGTGTTGTGAATGCTGAATGAAGTCCAGCTCTATATCGCCGCGTCAAAGGCAAAACCAACTATCTGCTAATAAACCTAAATCCAAATAGTGGTTTCTGCCTTTAGGGTAAAAGGTAAAACCAACTACGAATCTGCTAATAAAATAAAATCCAGATAGTCAGCTCTGCTTTTATCCCGGGGGTATCTTGGTCACCTCGTCTGCATATAACGACCATAAATTCGTTTCATTATAAAATCTTACTTGGATTTTTCTACAGATAAACTCAACGAAACATTAATCACAACATCTAATAATGGATTGCAAAACGTTATATTTAAGCTACAAAAAATAGATACTTTTTTGATAAGTATTATATCCAATCTAAAACTAGGCATCCATATAGATGACTTGTTAGATTTGGAAGCTTTTCACGTAAATTGGGTTCAACACCCTTAAGCACTTATTTTAATGAATTTAACAACTTTTTAAAAAACTCGCTTGTGAACACTTTATAAATTTAATCATGAAACATGAAAAAAATAAATATGAAAACAGACACGCATATGGGTGTTAACCACGTATATATAAGTATGTACAGTCGGCTACAAGATGCATCCACTTTTTCACCTTATTGCGTTGTAATAAGGTTCAAAAGTGGACAGTTCGCCTTTGTACTTACGTTTTCCTATTATTGTATTGTTTTTGACTGGTCTTTGTACAATAAAGAGTTTCTACATTACATTACATTTCTTTGTAGCCGACTGAGCAAACTGTAGCAAACGTTAAAGGGTATTTGTTAGGTAGTAATCAAACGACATTATCCGTGATGAATTAACAAAAGTAGTCGAACGGTAACACTTGCAACTCTCATCTTTTGAAACTTATTCTATTAAGTAGAACATAGGATCATTTGTAATATTATTAGATATTTACCATTATGTCTTTAATTGTGTGCTTTCCTTGCACGTGAAGGCAAACCGCAGTAATGTCTCTTGTTTCCTCTACCCGCAGAGGTTCGTTCGTCAATTCTGGCATTAGGTTGATCCTGTCCCCGACCCTCTGTTGGTAGTATCGGTGGTAATTAGACACAACCACAGACGTATTTTCTGTAATATAAAGTCCACAAAACGTTATCAACACATGCAACCTTTAAAGTATCTGCGACATAAGGCTTCTTACTCTACTCAGATGTATTTTTTTTATATTTCCCATTGTCCTTCACATTTCAGTAAATCATACGCAACTGACCCGCGCGTTCAGTAACAGTGCTAAATCGTAGCGCAGACTACAAAGGGAGGCTAATTTCTATCACCACCCGCTGACGAGGGTCGACGGGCTGATCCCGCTGCTGCAAACAATTATTTATTGTGTATTGTAGGTATTTGTACTACAGCCCACGTCAAATGTATTTTTACATTTTTGCATCTTATGATGAAGTTATAAAAGATAAAAGATATTTATTCTTCAATTTAGGCACATTGAGAGGAAAAAAACTACCACCGGTTCTAACGCCCTCTGACCCGAGAAGTATTATGATCGGCAAGAAACTCGGCGGGACTTATTATTTCAAAACAGTAATAAATTAGGTCTGCAATAATGCGTATATATCAAAAGAGCTTGAGAGACAGACAATGTACCTTATATTGTTTAATTAAAAAGAAAAAACAAAATCCAAATCTGCTTTACAAAACGTTTGATATGCTTTCCTGAACTGTGTCCTCTAAATGTTAGATGATTTTGTAGTAGTTTCTGGTCTGGTTTAATAAGGCACAAAAGTGTAAACATGTTTGACGTCGATTGTAGGTGCGTGGGCGATTAGCAAGGTGTTGTGGAACCATACTCGAACTAAACGTAATTGATCATACAATAGGGTAACATTTTTCATCAATCGACAGAAATATGTTAGACTAATCTGCCACGCGCCCATATAGGTATACTCTTTGTCGGTACAAATGATGAACTTAATGTACGCCAAATGGCATTATCTACCAATCAACCATATCTATAGGTATGTAGAATGTGACGGTTTTTTAATGCAGGTTACACATCTGGCTTGAATGTTCAAATACCTACTCCTGTTGCCCCTTTTTCTTGTTCCATACTAAAGATAGAGTTACAAAACGAATATATGATAATAATAATTAATACTCTTTATTGCACACCTCATACAGTTACAAGTACAAATTTTACAATTACATAAATGTAGGTAGAGGTAACAACAGGCGGTCTTATCGCTAATGAGCGATTTCTTCCAGACAACCTTTGGGTAGTGGAGACTAGAGAAAAACAATAAGCAGTAGGTGGTGCATAGAAACAAAAGAGACGAAATATATAACACAGCACATAATACATACTTAAATAAATACTAAAACGAATATACATACTTAAATAAATACTAAATAAACATACATATATTGCGCGCGTTTTATGTTGAGTGAGAGGGAGAGAAACACAAACGAACGGCCTGGAACGTAAATGAGCAATTATAAAATTTGGAAGATGAAGATGGCACTTTTAGGAGCAATTTTTGAGAGGATCTAATAGAATTAAGGTTAGAGTTAAAAAGTATAGAAAAGAGTAAAGAAAGTATGTGAGAGTTACGACGGTGACGGATAGGGAGCCATTTGAGTTGAGAACGAAAACTAGAAACATGGTCGAATTTGCGTAATCCGAAAATGAACCGAATGCAGGCATTTTGAATACGCTCAAGCTTATTAAGTTGCTCCTCGGTTATATACCTATTGAGCAATAGTCAAAAAAGGCAAGGCTTGAAATACTTTACATAATAAGATGTAAAAATACATTATAATCTGACGTACGTATATTATGGGGTTTGGGTAATTATTTCTATTTCTACCTCTACTTATATGAATATGAACTGAACAGTCCGCTGTTTTATTTCTGAACCAGACTTGGTATTGATCAATATCTATTTCGGTCTATGTCTAGACAACTACTTGAATTAGGGTTTATATACCTCTTTAACTTTACCTACTTACATAAGTATTTGAAGGGGGTACTGCGAGAAATAAGTTTTGATTAAATTGTAGATTAAGAGTTCGTAAATTGTTGAAGTTCTATTTGTATTGTGTACCTATAAAACAGTATGATTTTGATTTGTAAAAGTTGTGGTTTGATTAAAATACTACAAAAAACATACCATATCACTGTTATCTCATAAATACAGGCCCACAGATTTTAAAAAGTGAGTTTTCTTGTACATGTAGGTACATACATACTTACCTTACTTCTGCTGTTAACTGTATTTTTATTTCAAAGCTGTCTCTTATTTGTTTTTTAAATTTTAATACTGGAAATCAATTACAAATCCCATTTCCATCCCATCTGTAGGTATACTACAAAATATCCATTTGCTACGGCAACATCTAAAATCTACATATAAATAGTTGCAAGACGCCAACAGTCAACACAGACATTTCTCTAACTTTTCCCAAATAAGGGACTTTAGTAAACTTTTATTTAGTTAGGTTACATCGTAACTAGCCCATGCCTAGTCAGCTCGATATGTTTGTATCGAGTCGAGCCTTGAATAAATGAATACCTAACTCCGCAGTGGCGCCTTGATTGAAAGGATAATCTAAGGCCATTGATTCCGTTGTTGATTGTCGTTGATGTGAGGACGTGTCTTGAAACGAACGGCGTTGATGATGTGTTTAGATTTATGGTACCTTTATCAAAATAAGCGTACATTTATTTAATTAAGTATCATCGGAACAAGCCCGTACTCAGCCGGCTCGATATGTTTGTAACGATCCTTGAATAAATTAAGACCTACGTCCGTGGCGCCATTATTGAAGGGACAATCAAAGGCCGTTGATTGCGTTGTCAACTTGTCGACTATCGTTGATGTGAGGACGTCTGTCTTGACACGAACAGCGTTGATGATGTGTTTTGATTTATAGAACCTTTATCAAAATATGCGTACACTTATTTAGTTAAGCATCATGAAACAAGTCCGTACTCAGCCGGCTCGGTATGTTTGCAACAACTCTTGAATAGATTAAGACTTAACTCCGTGGCGCCTTCATTAAAAACTGGGCAGTCAAATGCCGTTTGTTGCGTTGTCAACTTGTCGATTGTCGTTGATGTGTGGACGGCTGTCTTCAAATGATGATGTTTTTGATTGGTGGTGTTGTTCAATGAGCAGAATGAGCCATACAATACCGTTAGATGTTTAGTTAGTTTTCTAGTATTTTGATACTAGTTATTCCTTTGATACATGAGCAGCACTATAAAAACATGTCTGTCACGACCCCATCTAAATTTTATGCACAAAAAAATAGGCACACCTGAATCATATTTTATGAGAATCTATGAAGCCCCCCCTGTCTTTTGTAAATATTTATTTTGTTAGGTGACATCGAAACTAGCCCATGCTGAGTTCGTATTGAGCCTTGAATAAATTAAGACCTAACTCTGCAGTGGAGCCTTGATTGCCAAAGGCCATTGATTGCGTTATCAACTTGTCGATTGTCGTTGATTTAAAGACGTCTGCCTTGAAACGAACGACGTTGATGATGCGGAATGAGTCTTGCAAAATCGTTAAATGTATCACATTGTAAGATTCTTTATTGTAATAAAACAGGAAAAGCATTAAATCGTTATTAAACCTATCTTATGACGTTTGGGACATCTTCATGAATAATGGATGAAATGGGCCGGGATGATATTTTCTAGACTAGGACAGTTTTACAGTAAACGATATTTCATCACTATTAATCACATAAACTTGAAACTTTACAGTTTACGAATACAAATATCCAGTTTTCGAAGTCCATTTATCTAAAATTTAATTAAACAACGCCAACTGAATTAATAAGTGCAAAGCGCAGTAACTACAAGGTTACACGGTGAATGAAACCGGGTCGAGTCGCTTTGTATAGTCATTTCCACGCAAACTGAACCAATATCTTTGCTCTTCAGTATAGAGCATAAAGCCGTTATGAAACTCATCTCGCCGCATCTGCGCCGAAACGTAGACATATCTACGAGACTGCGGGCGTAGCACCTGCTACGATTTTATAGTGCTACTAAATTTTACAACGCGGGTCTTAGTTACGCTGCTGTGGTATAATTATTTCTTACTCAATCGTAACTTGGATGAAAGCATGGATATTAACAAAAATAATGCACTAAACATACTTATATCCATATTTTTTTATAATATTCAACGCTGTATATATATATACATATTATATTTATAATATGTACTTATATATGTTTTATTACAGAGTGCTTACTAAAATACTTGTTGTACGGCATTCTAACTAGAAATCCAGGACTCCTTACAGATTTGTTGTTAAAAAAATATTATTTTGCAATCAAAATAATATCTAAACCAATTGTAAATTTGACAACCAATACGACACTAATACGTTGTACGTATGGTATTGACATTTTGATATTTCATTATGAACTTGAAACGTCATTTTCAATATCAAATTAAAATCAAACCCGTGACTAATTATATTCTTCGAAAAGGACTTTTCAAATTATGTTATTTTATTACGAATATGTTAATAATGTAGTGTAGAACTATAATTATACGTAGGGGTACAGCCTTTAGTTACGTACACGAAGATAATCAATGCTAATAGGTTTCGGCAATTACGGCGGAGGTTCCACGAAGCCCGGTCGATCGAGTAATTATATTCATAGTTGCCACACTGTGGTATACGCGTAGGAATCGCATGAACAAATATGTTATTCCAGCCCAACGTATATAAGCTTAAAATAGCTTTAAAATGTCCTAATTGTCCTTGTCACGGACATAAAAAGCATTGAACTTCAATGATCAAAGTAAATGTATTAAACATGTAAAGTAAAGGTATGACATGTTTAAAAGGAGTAAGTATAATCATTAACTAGGGAATCATCTCCATACATTGCCTTACAAAAGGTGGTGTAGAAAATGTTTTAGTCGATATTCGTAGGCTACAGGTGGTTATAAAAAATTTACATTTTAGACCTTTAAACCGAGATTGCGCCCAACGCGGAGAGCCCTTAGCGTTGGGCGCCATCTCGGTTTAAAGGTGCCAAAATTCAGATTTTTAACCTTGACGCTTAAACGGTTTTCAGTATGACTGAAGTGTCTATTAAACGTATAAAGAAAATGAAATTGTCTACAATTTCTCAATACACAATATATTTGTAAGTCTTACAGATAAAAAGATACAGGGGCTATAAAAGAATAATTTCAATTATATGGATTGAAATAACGCCAAATGATAATCAACTTGAGTTTCGTTAAATATTTTTAATATATCCGTGTCTCTCGGGACTTTTATAGTCATAAATATAAAACAGCAAAATATTAAAACATATAAAGACTAATTTACCTGGTAATCTTAAAAATAATGCAAAAGTGAAGAATCAAATATAACAACATATCTATTATCTTTAGGAATATTTGAAAATTATGATGACATGTTTTTTTTGTGGTTAGAGAATACTGACTGTCAGATTAATAAGTGAAATAGGCGTTAATATAGTTTTCATGAAGTAGTATAAAATATTTATCTGCAGGATGGAGATTCTGTCATCAAAGAATGAGGTTACTAGGTTAAACATACCAACTTTTTACCAGAATGGCTCCCCATTTATTTCCCGTAAATTTTGTTTGCATAGCAACTCTTCCGCATTCAAGGGAGGAAACTGGCACGTACTTAGAAACTGTACTGTACTTTTGTGCATTCATAACGAATAAATTATCTATATAAAGGGATACAATAGCAAATAAATAAATAAATATTATAAGGACAATCTTATAAATAGCAAATTGAGCAGTGAATAAATTTAATGCAAATCCATAACAGGTGGCAGGCTAATTGCACTATTTCGTGCTAATTGCCCTATTAAACTAGGTAGGCGTATACGTAGTTAGTCATAGATGCTAAATATTTTGTTTATTATTATTGCAGTATAAAGTTTATGACGTGGTTGAAGTTGGTACAATTCCGTGAAATATGTATTGAGTCTAGAAGCCATCGTAGTAGGTGCGTGTGAAAGTTTAACGGTTTATTCAATTTTCGCCGAGAGAAATAGTAGTTTCAATAAAATAAGCTATAAACCTAAATTAGATAGGTATCTCTGTGTGGTTTCGATTTAGATACTCGAGGTCGGGAAGGGCAAACATTATGTAGGTAGGTATGTCGCCAGTTATTTTGAACGCAGTACACGACAGTTCATGTTCGTGAATGTTTTACAACTTTCAATCGATAACGATGCGGCGTTTATTCCCCTTTGTTTTGATCTTTTTTAAGAAGGAAGCACAAGATTTGGCCACGTGGAAGAGTTGGACTATCTTTGACAGTTCAGTCGGCTTTGGCATTCATAAATTACTAAATACGGCTCTTTTATTGTTAACCTCAAGTGTAAGTAAAAATAAAAGATGATTATAGTTATGAATTTATGCCTGCTGATTTCAACTGCAAATAAGAATATGAAATTTTGCACTAACCTTGGACCCGTCTTGCAAGTAAAAGTTGAGCCAAACGTTCTTTCTACAATCATTCGCTGCCAACAGCATTTGAAATGGTAATGCTACAAATTGTGAAAGCCGGAACTACAAGAATTTATAAAATGCTAATGCATTATGAAATCATTATGTAAGATTAAAAAATGGTTTTCCTAATAAAATAAAATAAAAAACATTTTAAAGCTTTTCATGAGGTAAAAACTATTAGCACTCAAATAAAGCTGGTATTACCAAGTAACACTATGAAACATATTCATAGTAGGCAGGTAGGTATGTAAGTAACATACGTTCTAACTCTTTGACAAGACTCACTCATATTTAAATTTCAGTAGTCACTTTGTTGCTTATTCTCAGTTAGTAGACATTGAGTTTTTTTAAAGTATATTTGCATTGAGTAATATTTTGCTACCATGTAATTCATTAAATCAATCACAGCAATAATATGGTGCGCTTAAAATACTGTCGTAAAATTGTTACACATAACAATCTTCTTCTCTAGGTACTAAAAAAATATAAAGCTTTAATGCCGAAAAACATAGATGAGTACAATCTGGTTTACTAAAAGCTAAATTATTAGTTATATATTGTTTAGCTAATTATATTACTTTACAAAGTTCAACAGGCAACTTCAACACCAACGTTTCTGCTCTGCTTCGTTGGCTTTAAACCAACTTTAAACGGTTAAAAGTTAGACACAGTAACTTTATCTTCATTCTGCGGAACAAGATAACGAGTGTATTTAATAATTTTGGTAGACACTGTTGGTTCTATGAGTAAGGGTGGGTTGCACCACGCATAACTAACGAACTGATCAACGATATGGCGACGAAGCTGTCATCCCATAGAAAACTGTCAAACTATTCATACAAGATTTTTTTAAAGATGACGTTGACGTTCACAGACGGTTTGGTGCAACCAGCCCTTAGTCTCAATAGCGAGCCTTCAAAAATACTAAATAGGTATGAGGAAATAATGTTGAACACAACTTATTGAAAAACTATAAGGATAATAATAATAAGAAAGAGAAATAATAAAAAGAAAGTTTATAAAATATTCGTTACTAGGAGTAAAAATACTAATAAGAGTCGAGCTACGTAATACCTAAATTAAGAAAAAATGCTAATTAAAAGGTAGTCATACAGTGAAGTTACCTAATTAATTATTTGATCCTGCTGTAGTGTAAAAGCGTTGTTTTGTGCAAGGAAGGCGGCGTTTGGGGAACGTCAGACACTCGGCAGTTACTAACTTCATGCATAGTACCGGCTTAATTAATTAAATCAAGAGGCCAACCGCCTTCGACTGTTTGCACAAAACATATTCATTTTATACTAAACTATTTAGACAAATTATACGTTTATATTCAGTTTTTAGTTTATAGCTTCAATTCAAGAAAACTTTTTATCATAGGTACTCAACAACACGGGCTTAAATGTTTAGCACGATTAGAAGTACATCACTGCTAAGATTATTGAAGTATAAACAAGCTCAATACTGATGTCAAAATATTTAACGACGCATAAAAACATATACGTACTATATACAGACAGCCTGTCTGTTCCCAGCTAATTATTATACTTAATTGTTGATTAAGCGCTCTGTAAAGTCTGCAGCATATCCGATAGAGCCAGACACTATTGATCGCTACACCATAGACACAGTGCTCGCCCTTGGCCCACTGCCCGGACCCAACTTTAAGCCGAATGCTTAAAAACCCATTATCAATGTCATCAATGACACAGCCTAGTATAAATATACCGTAACCTTTCGTTGTAAGAGACGCGATATGACTAAATCTGTTATTAAAGTATGTAAGTATATGGCTTCCATCTTCCCTTTGAATATAATAAGAATTTATAATTTTCATGTGTTAGAGACCCTAAAGCGGCCCGACTTATTGTAATTTCTGCGTACAATGGCCAATTTGAATGTGAGAGTCATAAAAGGGCGCATAATTGTCATGCTTTTATGCCGCTCCTATCTTCCTTAATGTTTTATTTTATGATCTTGGTAATTTCAGGTAATTCTTTAAATATGAAAATTGTAAAAACTCGCTTCGCAAATTTAAGGTAAGTGTGGAGAAGACCGTGATAAAGGCAAGACCGTCTAGGTCTACACAGGCCATAACTTGTTTTGTACTCGTAGGAACGTAGGGCACTCATAGGTACACAGAGAGTAAGGTAGTATTTTTTCTGCTATACCGACCATCTTTAAGCGGCGTACGTAGCAGTGTTGGCCGAACGTTAGTGTAATTGAAAATTAAAAATTGAAGATTGAAACACGTTAGTTAAAATTGAACACTAATAGTTTAATGCAAATTGATTTCAATTAGAGTTGAAATTAATTGAAACTAACGTATTAATCCTTTGCGAATAACTAATAATTTAAGATATTTAATTTTTAGTCTTTCTCAAAAATTGAAACATTAATGTAATTTTTAGTGTAGATTGAATTGGTAATTGACATTAATAATTTACCTAACTAAACGCGAATTTAGGTTAAGCTACGAGGTTTTGATTTTTGTTTCGATTTTGACTCTGGACTCGGGGGCTTGTATTAATAAGCAATGGGACCGGTATCCTAAGATGAAGGTCATGCTGGACCCTGGGGGTCCCTACTGGATCTCGGGTTTGGTGCATCATAGACTCATGCTGTTTGGGCTCATTCGACTTGTACTGATGAGCAGATGGTACCTGTATCAAAATCTGGAGCTCATGCTGGACCCTGGGGATCCCTACTGGATCTCAGGTTTGGCGCATCATAGACTCATGCTGTTTGGGCTCATTCGACTTGTACTGATGAGCAGGTGGTACCGGGATCAAAATCTGGAGCTCATGCTGGACCCTGGGGATCCCTACTGGATCTCGGGTTTGGCGCATCATAGACTCATGCTGTTTGGGCTAATTCGACTTGTACTGATGAGCAGATGGTACCAGTATCAAAATCTGGAGCTCATGCTGGACCCTGGGATCCCTACTGGATCTCGGGTTTGGCGCATCATAGACTCATGCTGTTTGGGCTCATTCGACTTGTACTGATGAGCAGATGGTACCGGGATCAAAATCTGGAGCTCATGCTGGACCCTGGGGATCTCTACTGGATCTCGGGTTTGGCGCATCATAGACTCATGCTGTTTGGGCTAATTCGACTTGTACTGATGAGCAGATGGTACCGGTATCAAAATATTTTTTTATTTTTATTTTCGTTTTCGTTTCCGTTATCGTTATCGTTTTCGTTTTCATTTTTGTTTTTGTTTTTTTTTTATTTTAAATTTATTTATTTATTTAATTTTTATGAAATTTTTTTAATTTATTTAATTTTTAATTTATTTAATTTTTATTTAATTCTGATTTTTATTTTTACTTAATTTTTATTTAATTTTTACTTTTATTTTATTTCATGCTTCAGCAACGCCAGAAGAACCAAGACCAGAGCTACATATATACGTGTAGCTATCTAGTTTAAATTTTGTAAAATACCAAACAACCCACTGATAATAAGGTTAAAATAACCCAAAGAAAACCCTTAAAAAAACCCTATCGCGATAGGGTATTGAGCTTAACCGTATTAAAGATTATGGTTTCCGCTTCAATGAGGTTACCGTTATTATTGGGTAACCTTATGATATGATGCGGTTACCTTATCAATAAAACTAAATAATAGTAGTTTATGTAACTGTTACGTTATAAGGGTCCTTAAAATAGGAGTGTGGTTTTATGAAACGAGCCGCAGGCGCGTTTCATAATAAGATCACACGAGTGTTTTAAGGCCTAATTACGTACAGTTGCATACACTGCTTTATCGACACTCATATTATATATATTAAATTAAGTGTTCGGAAACCATAGAATGACCGCCATTGCACCGCCATGGCCAACTCGATTGTGCCGGCGGTCGGGGAGGCGCGTGCCGTTGGTCAGGAAGGAGCACAGGATTTACATTATGTTATCAAATTCGATGTTTGGAATTTTAAACTCATAACGTATCAATATATGAGCATGTAAAGTTAAAGTTACGTTACTGCCACAGATAAAAAGCTTATCATAGTAAAATCGGTTGTGGTAATGCTAGCCATTGCCTACCGTTTTTGAACAGATTTTAGAGGACTTACAGTGTGAGTGTAGATAAAATTATTATATATTATTATTTGTGAAATGGTAATATGATTTTTTTATCAAATTATTATTCACATTTTTTTTTAAACAAAATTACTAGTTTAAGAAGTAAACCTGCCATATATATTATTTTCTACGCCATTAAACTACAATTGGTGACTGGAATTAAGTGTTCGATGTCTTCCTCGCTGTCTTCAATTAAGTGCGTATTTATGTTATAAAATAAATGGACTATAGCCACACTTGTTCCTGGTTTTTCGAAGTAAATCGGTTTCTTAATTTATTGAAGACCCATTTATATGTGGAAAATGATCGCTCTACATGTACCGATGTCATGGTTGCGTATTTTAGGACTTGTCTATAATTTTCCATTGAAGCCATATTCCTTAATTCGTCAACATCTGGGTTTCTATCCAGAACCAATTTGAGTTTATTTCGCACGGTTTCACTTCCTTGCAGGCTTAAAGTACTCCTAACTATAACTATTATCAGAATTTTTTTTCTATCGGAATTATAGTGCATTTTTACTTTTCTATCGATTCTGGTATAATTTCATAACACTCTTTTATAAATAAATAAATAAACATTATGGGACAATCTTACACAAATCAACCTAGTCCCACAGTAAGCTCAATAAGGCTTGTGTTGTGGGTACTAGGCGGCGATATATGTAATAGATATATACAAATAAATACTCAAATACATAGAAAACATCCATAACTGAGGAACAAATATCCGTGATAAACACGAAAATAAATGCCCTGACCAGGATTCGAACCCGGGACCTCCTGCTTCATAGGCAGGGTCACTACCGACTAGGCTAGGAGGCCGTTGAAAAAACGTTTTATAAAGCTTAACTTGTTTTTTAAATTGTCATTTTTAAACAACTCTTGGACTTTTCTGATAGCAATAGCTTCTTTACTGTTCAATTGCATTACAACATTTTTAATCACGTCAAAATGTGTATCGTAATAAATACTTGTATTTAATCAAGTACCACGTAGAGTGATAATGGGTTCCGCCGGACTGATTTCGTTACGGTATAAACGGTACGGTAGCGCTATAGAATTACGATATCGTAATGTTTTAAAGGTAGAGCTATATCGGTTGAAATATAACGGTACGCTACCGTTATAAAATTACAATAGAGCTATTTTCCGTTATGATACCTCTACCCAGGGACCGGAAAACTCCTCTTTAAGCTTAATCCTATCGATTCGGTAACCCAATCAGTGCGAAGCGGTAACCTCATGATAAGGTAACCGCATCATAAGGTTACCCAATAATAACGGTAACCTCATTTAAGCGGAAACCATAACCTTTAATACGGTTAAGCTCAATACCCTATCGCGATAGGGTTTTTTTAAGGGTTTTCTTTGGCTTATTTTAACCTTATTATCAGTGGGTTGTTTGGTGTTTTACTAAATTTAAACTAGCTAGCTACTCATATATAGCTCTGGTCGTAGTCGCGTTGCTGAAGCATGAAATAAAATAAAAGTAAAAATTAAATAAAAACCCAAAAAAAATTAAGTAAAAATAAAAGATAAATAAAATAAAAATTAAATAAATTAAAAAATTTAATAAAAATTAAATAAAAAAAAAAATTAAATAAAAAAAAACAAAAACAAGAACAAGGACAAGGACAAGGACAAGGACAAGGACAAGCACAAGCACAAGAACAAGAACAAGAACAAGCACAAGCACAAGCACAAGCACAAGCACAAGCACAAGCACAAGGACAACGACAACGACAACGACAACGACAACGACAACGACAACGACAACGATAACGACAACGACAACGACAGCGACAACAACAACAACAATAACAATAACAATAATAAAATATAAGCTCCAGATCTTGATACCGGTACCATCTGCTCATCAGTACAAGTCGAATGAGCCCAAACAGCATGAGTCTATGATGCGCCAAACCCGAGATCCAGTAGGGAGGGATCCCCAGGGTCCAGCACGAGCTCCAGATTTTGATACCGGTACCATCTGCTCATCAGTACAAGTCGAATGAGCCCAAACAGCATGTGTCTATTATGCGCCAAACCCGAGATCCAGTAGGGATCCCCAGGGTCCAGCATGAGCTCTAGATTTTGATACCGGTATCATCTGCTCATCAGTACAAGTCGAATGAGCCCAAACAGCATGAGTCTATGATGCGCCTAACCCGAGATCCAGTAGGGATCCCCAGGGTCTAGCATGAGCTCCAGATTTTGATACCGGTACCATCTGCTCATCAGTACAAGTCGAATGAGCCCAAACAGCATGAGTCTATGATGCGCCAAACCCGAGATCCAGTAGGGATCCCCAGGGTCCAGCATGAGCTCCAGATTTTGATACCGGTACCATCTGCTCATCAGTACAAGTCGAATGAGACCAAACAGCATGAGTCTATGATGCGCCAAACCCGAGATCCAGTAGGGATCCCCAGGGTCCAGCATGAGCTCCAGATTTTGATACCGGTACCATCTGCTCATCAGTACAAGTCGATTGAGCCCAAACAGCATGGGTCTATGATGCGCCAAACCCGAGATCCAGTAGGGATCCCCAGGGTCCAGCATGAGCTCCAGATTTTGATACAGGTACCATCTGCTCATCAGTACAAGTCGAATGAGCCCAAACAGCATGAGTCTATGATGCGCCAAACCCGAGATCCAGTAGGGATTCCCAGGGTCCAGCATGAGCTCCAGATTTTGATACCGGTACCATCTGCTCATCAGTACAAGTCAAATGAGCCCAAACAGCATGAGTCTATGATGCGCCAAACCCGAGATCCAGTAGGTAGCCCTAGGGTCCAGCATGAGCTCCATCTTGTGATATTGGTCCCAACATCCGAACCCGAGATGCAGTTTTAAAATTCATTATTAGTGTAAGACAGGATTAATTTAGTTACACTAACGTTAATCTAATTAACTGTTAATCTTATTAAGTTTTCGAGACGTTAGTGTAACTAATAGGTTAATTCTAATTGACGGTTAGTGTAATTAACGACGTCACAAAATCAATGCGAACTAACGTTAGTAAAAATTGATGTTAGTGTAATTGATTAGTTACGGAATTAATCTTCAATCTTATTTATCAATTTTCAATTCTAATTGAAATTAACGGCCAACACTGGTACGTAGGTATACAAACATGGTATAGGTACTTATAGCCTAAATAGACGGTCTTTCCTATATGACGGGCTTATCCACTTTTACCTGATGAAGTACCGTTTTAGTTAGATAATACTACCTTAGTAAATAATATCTGAAACCGGATTTTTTATGTTTTTTTCAAAAATAAAATTAAAATACGCCACCACTTTTTTTTGCATTGCAGCATCGGCATTTCGTGTTTCCCCATTAAAGACGCGACTAATTACGTTAACATTGTGTAATAGTACATTGTTGTAGAGGCTTGAAAGTAAGCTATAGGTGGATCGAGTTAGTTCGAGGGCCGACCCGCCAGGGGAGGCCCTCGAAGATACGAGTCCACCTATAGCGCTTTCGGCCGAGATATTACATAGTGCTTTTCACGACTACTGTGAGGAAATATAAAAAACATTAGTCATAATAATATAAATGCTTTAATAGAATATCCAATTCAGTATTCCATTCCCGCCTTTTACTTTTTTTTTCACTTTCAAGAAGCGTTTTTCTGTTGTTTGCTTCAAAGCGACTCATTACTTAGAGGCGTTTTTGATAGAAAACCACAAACGGCTAAAAAAGTAAAAACGCCCTAAGGGTGAATAAATGGTTTTGACGTTTCTTTTTTTAGAACAGGTAGTTGGCCCGATAAACAACCTTATTTTATTTTTGAAATATTAAGTTGTGCCAAAAAAATACCTTTTAATGTTTTTAATGAATGCAATGACATAACTGGACAATTTACTTTCCAACTAATGACATTTCATCGCTACAATAACATTGCTGTAGTGGTGGTTCAGGTGCTACAGCAAATGCTTACTTTCCAGCTTGGATTTTGACCATCTTTTGTCACATTTCCGAACAGTAGCGTGAAAAATAATGAACCAGCCAACGTGCCAGTTGCGTTTCGTTCGCTACGGAGCTTTAACGACTGGCACGTTGGCAACGCACCCAGGTATATTTCTATTGCCCTTTGTACATTGCATTTTAATGTATGTAATCTGACTATTATGACTGTTTGTGTTCTAAATAAATTAAATTACTTAAAAAATACATTGTTTGACAAAAATTACTCTTTTGGCTCTATCTAAAACTAATAATATTAGAGTTCAAGCATAGTTTATAGATTTAATAATAAATAATCAGCAAGCAAATATTTGTCTACATCATGATTAAAGGGGTGGTTCGTTCGTTTTTGAGCAGGTATTTCGTATTATAATAGTTATTCGACAATAGTTTTGTCGAAGAACATTTGTTATATGCCTACCTCTTGGAGTAGGTACATGAAAGACGCTATATTAACATCTTATTTATCTAGGTTCAGCTTGTATTCTCGGGCGTCTGCCGAAATTGAATGATATTAGAATAATTTATCATTCTGATTACCTGACACTTGAAGTTTTGGCAAAAATACGTCCAATTTGAAATATCAATGTATTATTCTGAAGGATTGCTTTTGTGGCTTCTTCAGAAATGTTTCAAACTCCAACATTTCTAGTCTTTGCGAAAATAAATCATAAGATAACGTCTTATGATTTACTTTCGTATCACAATTCACATCTTTAAAAACCTTTTTTGGCTCTGATAAGGCAGTAACTGAATTTAATGTCCACGCTCTGTTTGAGTAGACTTGTAGTAATATTTTTGCCTACAGCCACAAAAGAATAACAGCACCATAGAGATGCTACGAGCTTTAATAAGCTGGATATTGATTAATATTTGTGTTAAAATTAATTAAAATTACTTGTAATGGTGTTGCAAGCGAAATTGTGCAAAACATTAAAGAATAAGAATTAAATATTAAATGTAGCATAAAGATAAATTCCAGTAGTCAATTTATTTGTTGACACATAGAGATAATTAAGTTATGTAAATGCAATAGGCAATATTTAAAAAAAAAATTTCAGGGTTTATGAGTTACCTAAAAACGGATCAAAACAAATTATTTTTTAAACATATTTCTTATTCTGATACAAAGCAGCATTTCATATGTACGAGCTGTAAACTTGAGCCCTTGTCACAATATGCATATTTACGAGCCCGGCAGGCATCGTGAACGAATAAACACACTCGTAATGTCACGCAACACTGCGGACCAAGAGATAAGCGATTCCCAATAAACTAAATTCCCTAATAATTTTAAACAAAAAAGAACCGACTTCACTTTTTTTTTTTTTTTTTTTTTTTTTTTCTTTTATACCACGACGGTGGCAAACAAGCATACGGCCCGCCTGGTGGTAAGCAGTTACCGTAGCCTATGGACGGCTGCAACCCCAGAGGATTTACATGCGCGTTGCCTACCCTTTAGGAACCTATACACTCCTTTTTTGAAGAACCTCATACTGTAGCCCACTGGGAAAACCTCGGCAGGGAGTTCATTCCACAGCCGCAGCGTTCGTGGGAGGAAATTCCTCTTAAATCGTACTGTGCGCGACCCATTGGGCTCCAGGGTGTGGGGATGAACACCCTGCCGGCGGCGAGCGGTGCGGTGATAAAAAGCTGCCGTGGGCATCATATCAAACAGTTCTTCAGAGCACAACCCATTGTACAAGCGATAGAACACGCATAAGGAGGCAAAGTCCCTCCTAAGACTCAAAGGTTCAATATCGCTCGTGAGTTTGGGATCGTCGACGATCCGCACAGCGCGCCTTTGCACCGAGTCAAAGGGCCCAAGCTGGTATCCAGGTGCTCCCGCCCAAAGGTGACAACAGTACTCCATGTGGGGTCTGACTTGCGACTTGTATAGGAGCAGTCTCTGCCCCGGAGTGAAGTATCGCCTCGCTCTATTGAGCACACCGAGCTTCTTGGATGCCAGCTTGGCCTTCGCTTCAAGGTGACTACGGAATTGGACGTCACTGGAAATGTCCACACCGAGGATCCCAATACTCCCTGACATTGTAAGGGTTGTGCCTTGGAACTGAGGGGCCACAGTAAATGGGGTTTTCTTAGCGGTGAACGCGCAAACTTGTGTCTTTGTGGGGTTGAATCTGACTAAGTTGTCCTGACCCCACACCGAGACTCCAGAAAGAGTATTCTCGATATCGGACACAAGTTTTTCACGACTCTCTACCACAACGGATCGAGGGATATTGGCACGGCCCGTGTAACAAGCATCCCCAGTAC
Source organism: Pammene aurita (assembly GCA_947086415.1). NCBI lineage: Eukaryota > Metazoa > Arthropoda > Insecta > Lepidoptera > Tortricidae > Pammene > Pammene aurita. Next base: position 36,239,355 of record OX352290.1, on the reverse strand, counting down.
TGTCGTCCGCATAACAATGAATGTCGCCGATAGACAACATATCATTGATATGCAGCAAAAACAGCGTTGGGGATAGCACGGAGCCTTGCGGGACACCAGCGTTAATGCCCATGCTTTCGGAGCAACTTCCGTCGACTACGGCTCGTATGCTCCTGCCGGACAAAAAGCTGGCAACCCATCTGCACAATCCCTCGGGCAGGCCGTAAGCTGGCAACTTCGACAGAAGACCTCGATGCCAGACCCGATCGAACGCCTTAGCTATATCAAGGCTGACTGCCAAGGCCTCTCCCTGACTCTCTATGGCTGAAGCCCAGCGGTGAGTGAGATACACTAGAAGGTCACCAGACGAGCGACCGTGGCGAAAGCCATACTGGCGATCACTGACCAGGTCGTGCTCTTCTAGGTATCCCAGGAGCTTTGCATTGATTATGCGCTCCATAACCTTAGAGAGAAGGGAGGTTATAGCGATAGGCCTGTAATTCGACGGGTCCGAACTGTCGCCCTTTTTAGGCACAGGGTGCACGAGGGCAGTTTTCCATGAAGACGGCACTTGCCGTTTGTGGTAAGAGTGTGTGAAAAGGCGCGTTAGCACGGGACACAACTCAGGAGCACACCGTTTGAGCACAACTGCTGGTATGCCGTCTGGCCCGCTCGACTTGTGAACGTTTAATGATAGCAGCTCCCGCCGGACATCACTTTGCTTGATGGTAATTTCCGGCATCGAGGACGCGCACCATGGGATGGAAGGCGGTACGGTGCTGCCATAATCGTTCAGGGTCGAGTTCGAGGCGAAAAGAGTACCAAGAAGATCGGTTTTCTCTTTTGCACTATGGGCCAGATTACCATCAGCAGTTCGCAGTGGTGGTAAAGACGACCGACAAAAGTTTCCCTCGGCAGCTTTAGCGAGTGACCAGAAGGCACGACTCCCGGTGGGGTAGCCCGCTAGCTTCTCACCAATTCTGCCGACGAAATCGAATTTGGCTCTGGCAATGGTTGTTTTACTGGACCTCGAGGCAGCGTTTAATTTGCGTTTCACATCAGATACGTTGGGATCCTTATCAGTAACGGCCTTGGTCCAAGTCCTGTAAGCAGCCTGCTTGCGAATTGTAGCTTCTCTACAGGACCGATTAAACCAAGGTCGTTTCTTTGCTCCTGCAGCTATTACCGAGTTGGGAATGAAGCAATCCATTCCCGCCAGTATAGTTTCGGTAACTTCGGCTGTACAGGAGTCAGGATCATCTGATGTGAAGCAGAGCTGCCTCCACGGGTATGACGCGTAGAATTCACGCAATCCATCCCAATCTGCTGACGTATACTGCCACACGCGTCGCGAGCTAGTTGGCCGCGGTGGATCAGGCCGCGCGCAAGGTGCCAGCGTCCGGACGAGGCAGTGATCGGACGAGCCGAGAGGTGCATTCACTGAGACGGAATATCCGTCCGGACGTGTGGTCAGCAGGAGGTCCAGTAAAGAGCTTGTATGGTCCTCGATGTCTGGTATTCTCGTGGGAGAACGTACCAATTGCGAGAGACCATAGGCCAGAGAAAATTCGTAAGCAGACCTCCCCGCATAATCGGTGGACCGAGAATCTAGCCACTCAATGTGGTGGGCATTAAAATCCCCCAAAATCACCAATTCAGCGGATGGGTACTGCTCGAGAACTCTGTCGGTCGTCACTTGTAGGTGCTCGAAGAGCCGTTTTGTGTCCGTGTCACCGCTGTGAGACCTGTAAAGGCACGCGTAGACGCGGGTGTGGCCGCCGAAGTCCACACGCACCCACATCACTGACAGGTCCCTGTCTTCATAAGCATGGAGGCGGCGACAACAGACATCCTGCCGAGCGTACATACATACTCCGGCACGCCTCACAAACCTGTGTTCCAGCATATAACCGGGGTATAACAGGTATGATGTATCGGCCGGGCAGGATATCTGTGTCTCCGTCAGGAACAGAAGGGTCGGCTGCGCAGACTCGAGGTGGTGGTGTACTGCGTTTAGATTTGAATGCAGTCCCCTGATGTTGCAGTAGTCCACTTTTGTGGAAGGGGACTCCGCTGAAGAACTGTTCCTTTTCTTTTGTTTTCTCGCCATGTTGTTTTAGAAGTGTGTATAGGAAATAAAGGAGGATTCACTGTGTCGACAGCAGAAAGGACAAGAATACGAAACAAACCGACCGAGGAACGATGTGGGAGGTGCAGTTTGCAGGCGCGGCGTACGGAAGGGCCCCCGGTCCCCCCCTGTTGCAGTAGCCGGGTCCACTCCGGTCTCCTACACCGGCACGACTACTACACCAGGGATTTTTCGCAGGTTGGCGGTTCAGCCTCCCAGGGTGGAGATTAAGTGTCCCCTGGGTTCGGGAACCCTACTGACCTGCGGGCGGCCAGCGGACAGCCGTTTCACCGGGTCTCCCTGATAGCCGCACCTGCACTCTGCGCCCACAGAGACCAACGGTCGTATTATCGGTTCCGTGGGTCCCTTGCCGTCGTCGACACACTGCATCCTCTTAGAGCTCACTGGCGACCTTACTCACCGGCAGGAACACAACACTATGAGTAGGGTCTAGTGCTATTTTGCTGTGGTTTTCTGTAAGGTGGAGGTACTTCCCCGTCGGGCTCTGCTCCAGATTTGAGCGAGATGACATTCGCTGAACGTGCCCTACCACACTTAGCAAGATGCCATTCGCAGTGCCCATACCTCTCTTTTTGGCGTAGTTTAAGGACATACCCAAGTCCGGACGTAGTTTAAGGACATACCCCGGGTCACTTAGCCTCCACCTTTCCAAAAGGAAATGCTCGAGCTACTGTAAAAAATACTCCAATCACTATAGGTGTGCCTATAATAGTTGAAGAGTTCCCTCGATTTTTCCAGGATACCATCATCAGATCCTGACCTAGTTACAATGGGACCAACTGTGAAATATATTCTTTCAAAAAAAAAAGGATTTTCCAAAGCGGTCCAACCGTCTTCGTCGTCGAATTAGTAATTGTTAAGGGCTGATTTCTGGGATAACAATGCAAAAAAAACCGGCCAAGAGCATGTCGGGCGATGCTCAGTGTACAGTTTCGTAGTTGCCGCCCTGTTACAAGACATCTGTTCAAAAGGTCTTTTATTAAGGGATATTTGGTGGCGCTTACGTCATTTTAATATCCGGCACTTCCTTTCACTATGCGTTTTTAGGGTTCCGTAGTCAACTAGGAACCCTTATAGTTTCGCCATGTCTGTCCGTCCGTCCATCCGCGGATAATCTCATTGACCGTTAGCGCTAGAAAGCTGAAATTTGGTACTAATATGTATATCAATCACGCCGACAAAGTGGTAAAATAAAAATTGGATTTTTTTGTTTATTAGGGTACCTCCCCTATACATATAAAGTGGGGAGTGATTTTTTTTTACATTTCAACCCTAACGTGTGATATATTGTTGGATAGGTATTTAAAAATGAATAGGGGTTTACTAAAATCATTTTTTTATAATGTAAATATTTTCGGAAATAATCGCTCCAGAAGTAAAAAAAAATGAGAGCCCCCCCCCCCTCTAACTTTTGAACCATAAGTTTTAAAAATATGAAAAAAATCTCAAAAGTAGAACTTTATAAAAAAATACTAGGAAAATTATTTTGAACTTGATAGGTTGAAAGTTTTTGAAGAAAAAAATACAGAATAATTTCTGAACTAAGTTTGTAATTTAACCGTATAAGCAGATGTTTATTGTACCTGTAATTTCTACAAAATCACAATGAAATGACGTGCTTTCAAATAAAGTAAAAACGGTGAGAATCGGTTCACGCAATAAAGAATTATCCCATAAAAATCATCTTCCATACTTTAAGCTCGCGCGCAATAGTTTACTTAATTTGCCGATAGTTGTCTTTGTACGTGGAACGCTCATATCAATCCTACATGGCGGTGTTATTTTAACTCTTAAGTGGGGACACTTACTGTGACGGACGGAAAACTACGGAACCCTACACTGAGCGTGGCCCGACACGCTCTTGGCCGGTTTTTATAAGTAACTGTTTAGAAAATTATTATCCAAATAAGTTAAACGTCACTTCTGAGAGTTCTAATGCTGTTCAATATCGAATTAAAACCAAACCAATGACAGATTATATTCTTCAATTACCCGTTAGACTTTGCGTAACATATATGGTGGTGCTATAGTGGCATAATACGAATGAAGTTATTAGAGTTTTTCTTTAAATCTTAGAAATAAAGTAGCGGTAAAATCATAAAAGTAACTCTCAGGGCTTCGATTCGACATGCCAAACTGCGAGACGCGGCTCTCACACTTGTCTCTCTAGGTGACAGAGTGAAATCCATCTGTCCACACGTGTCCACACCTAACTGTCAATCTGTCAGTAGGTATCGCTAAAGCGTTTTGTCTATAGCTATGGCCACCATTTTAGATATCACTCTTGAGTGATTCCACCCCAAATTTCAACTGTCACAAATGTGATTTCATAGTTGTCTCGCTACCTACTGTCAGTTATGCCATGTCGAATAGAGGCCCTGTGTGTGTGATAAATTACGCATTTTCCGCATGTACGTTATTACGATGATAACTCACGCCGTGCCGCGGTTACCTATCTGTTTATCTTCTGTTATGTTTCGTTAAACATTAAATAATATCATAAACAAATTATTCCTCAAGAATGATTGATCAGTAATCAACAGTAAGTCCAAGCAAGGGTGTGTAACTCGAAAAAAATCAGTTTGTAAACACAACATAACAAACACAAATAGTACCCGATACTTTTGCATAAGTGAGAAAGAGAACTTGTTATGCGTTAAGAAGGGACAATATGATACGTGACGTCGCAGTGAGACCTCTGTATAGTACTATTATTTACTGTATTGTATAAGCAACAAATTATCGAATTACACTTAGTTTATTACGCCCAAGATATATCCCGAGATCATCCAGGTTTTAACGAGCTACTTACCTACTTAATGTTGCTTCTCGTACCTCAAAGTTTGTCAGCACTCGTAAAGCACCTACATTTCCGTAAAACTTCTCGCACGTGTATTCAGCTTCCAGCGTTAAGTTTGTGCCTCACCTCGTAGAACACATTACTCATCCTGTTGCTGTCAACTCTACACATAATTCAGTGAGTGTTCTGTAAACTTGAATATAAAAACTGCTTTTCTGTTTTTTGTGTTAATACAAGTCACAAACTACCCAAACTACTCACTCTTCATTAAGCTTTTACAAGGAGCACGAGGTCACCACACATATGCTCAATTTTATTCGCAAATTTCGACGATTCGAACAGCACATTTCAATAGTAATCTACACCATTTTGTAGTATAACAATCCAGGTTCACTTCTATGACTTGATTTTTTTAATTCACATCAGTAATGATCAAAAACGCTAACTCAACTGAAATAAGCGGTCGCGCTGCTCGCTTTCATATTAGTATATAGCCTATGTGTAGTGACCTCGAGTTGTACTTATGATCTATCTAGAGGTTGAGGTAATCTGTAATACAAGTATACCGAGTGTAAAATCCTTTTACTTAAATGACTTCTCACGATAAAAAAGTTTTAACTGAATTTTTCTCTGACGAATGTAACGAGAACAGAATTCTATAAAGCTTCATCTCATGTGTAGCGAAACATCTAGGCCACGTAACAACCATTACTCAGCCTGTTGCTGTTCATAATCTTAGCAACGTACCTATATTTAATAACCGTCGCCGGAAACACAAGGGATAACGAACTCTGTTCCTGAAAGCTTAAGAACGATTTTACAACTTGTCATAAAAATGTATCGCTCTTGTGCGGTTGTACTACTTACAGCGCTTCTTTGCTCAGCACAGGCAATATTGTAGGGTAAGGGAGACGACATATTTCACTAGTAGTGGTTATTAAAAACTGAAATTTTATTAGTTAGCTTGGAAAAATCATCGTTTTGAAAGATGCTTATGAGGTTTTATTTAGGATACAAGTGTCCCCAAACATTTTGATTTTTTAGAATATTATTTTGTAATGCAAAAGCCTGTAAAAAATATGATGAAAGTTATAGGATCACTTTGTGCTACCAAAAGTACCTATGGCTCCATCGGCATACCTAACTAATTACAAAGTCTTCTGTGTGTTGACAATGATATTTCTGTATCTTTAAATCATGAATGTTGCAGCAAATTCGTCGAAATTCATCTGTCCCACGAGCGTGATTTCGATTATAATTGCTCTCCTTTGTTAGTGCGAGCGATGTATCAACGTACCTGCAGAGCTTATCACGATATACTCGATATAGGGCATAGGCATTTTAAAAGCATTTCAATTATTATTGGATATTAATTTCAATTATTATTGGATATTATCGTTTAAAAGCATTTCAATTATTATTGGATATTAATTTCTTTTGTGTCGACCGGCATTTTGTTTGCTACACAGTAAATACTATGATACAGTCATAAAACATGGGTAATATAATATTGCTATAATGACAATAATATTGCTATGCTATTCCGTGGTACGTGCTAGATACTTAGTAGATTACTGAAGAAAAACACCAGCACATTGTGCCGGCGGTCGGGGAGGAGGATTTCGCTTCTATTAGATATTCTTTCATAAGTTTAGGAGACACATTTTCTTATTTGGTGGTTGATCTACTATTCTGGTACTAGAACGAATTATGTGATACTTATATCAGCAGTCGTGAAAAGCACTATGTAATGCCTCAGCCTAAAACGCTAAAGATGGACAAGTACTTATATTCGAACGATTCGGTTCAAATTCACTCGTCCATCTTTAAGCGGTTTTCAGCCTCTCCAACTATTCGAATGTCCGTGACAGTTCCTGCCATACTAGTGTGGGAAATCTACCGGGTCGTTGTATGGAGACCTCGCATTAATTCCTCAGTCGATAATTCTTTTGCTGGGATGTAGTATAGGTCATAACAAACACAAAAAACTATTTTTCCAAAAAAAAACTTATGTCAGTTTTGGTATTTTTACCAAAATGTACAAAAACCTCAATAGTTTTGTACTGGAATTTTCCTCAGGGTATGTTTGTTTCATTAAACCAATTAAGTTCAAAAAAATATTCCAAATAAAACTGTCACTTTTATTCAAAAATAATTGGTTACACTCGCCATTTTGTTTGGAAAATTTCTCAGTCAAGTTTGTAACAGTGGGTGTTATGATAATCTTATTTTAGCATAATATTCACGAATTTCCAAAAAAAAAACCTTAAAGGAAAATTGTTATTACAGTATATTTAATATACTTCATGGAAAATTGCTCAGCCCAGTTTTGTTTTTTATTCATGTTAAGTAGTCAATTGAACAGCCAAAACTAAAATTTCCAAAAAATAATCCACATACAATACGTCAAATCTTGAAATTTTAAATTTGTCTAGCCTTTTAAAGCGAGTGAACATGCAGTAATATGTCGTCGTGCGTCAGCTATTGAGTCCAGTTTAGCATGCGCGACTACGACTCAGCTATGCTTGCGCCATAGTGAAAAAAGTGGAGTAAGTTACTTCAATTATAGAATTTTCTATTTTGATATTTGTATTTAACTCGTATCATTATAATTTTAATAAATATTGTGATGGCGTATTATTAAGTAACCATTTTAGTATTTAATTGAAGCACCAGAGTATCATTACCTTACTAAATAGAACACCATCACCACTGCTCGCCGACAGATCACGCTTGTATTGTCATAATCATAATGCACACAATCCGCATCACCGCGCAGCCGCACGCACCGATACAACTACGCTTCGACACTAGTCAAGCCGCCTACCAACAGATGGTGCAGTGATTAAGTTGGATGCCACTAACGTTTGTTCAACGCAGAAACATGACCCTAGGCGCTTTGCCGAGGAATATTTGAGAATCGCGATAGGGTCTAAAGGCACGCATGCTATATGCCTCAATCAAATTTCAGCATTTTAGTGTTGTGACACTAACCCAATGGGCCAGTAATATATCCTTACGACAAATTACTGGCCTAGTACTCATCTACCTAGCTGGGTAATACTCGACAAGTAAGCACTAGAGAGACGACGGAGTACATGTAAATCTCTAAAACAATAAATTTTATCAGCTACACGCGACTCTTTGTCTTCGCCCCCCACCACCCCGCTCTACAACTATAGATTTCTTCATAATGATATATCAAGGTATATGCGAAACAGCGCATTTGCCAGATGACTTATGTAGACTCTTGATTTCCCCGAATTTAAACATATTTATTTAACATAAGTTGTATTTATAAATGACCCTTAAATAAGATGTACTTTAATGTCATGAATATTTAGTTACTGTAATTATATAATATTAAGGTATTGTCTGTTCTATTGTCTATTTCACCTGTGATAACTGTATGTGTGTGTAATATTTAATTGTTTTTTTGTTATAAGTAAACTGAAATAGATGTCATATGCTTCAGAAAAACCAAGTCCTCCGGTGTCCGAGGCCAGCAGGCAGCACTATCTCTCTTGTTTCTTTTGTTGTTTTAAATGATTTCTATCATATGTATGACATATATTTCAGTTTACTTATAACAAAGAAACAATTAAATATCACACACAGAGAAAAACATACAGTTGTCACAAGTGAAATAGACAATAGAACAGACAATACCTTAATATTATATAATTACATTTACTAAATGTTCATGACATTAAAGTATATCTTATTCATAGTCATTTATAAATACAACTTATGTTAAATAAATATGTTTAAATTCGGGGAAATCAAGAGTCTAATTACAGTTATCACAGGTGAAATAGACAATAGACATACATTAATATTGTATAATCCACCACCATTTTTTTCCACGTGAAAAAAAATATTTCCTTAGTTTTTCTTAAATATGAAAAACTGGAAAAAAATGGTTTTGTATAGAGGGTTGGCCGGTCGAAACGACATGCCCCATCAAAAAAAAAAATTTTTTGGCACAAAAAAAAATTTTCTCCTACTTATCATCATCAGATATCAATAGTGCCCTTAAACGGACCACCAGTATTATTATTACAACCTGTATGATTTTTTAAATTCATTTTCTTTGCATTCACCTATGTTGATATAACTTAAACATTATTAGACATTAATAGTAGATTATGTAACTGTTTCATAATAAGATCACACGAGTGTTTTAAGGCCTAATTACGTACGGTTGCATACACTGCTTTATCTACACACATATTATAAATCCTAAATGATGTGTTCGGAAACCAGTAGAATGACTGCCATTGCACCGCCATGACCAACTCTATTGTGTCGGCGGTCGCGCGGGCGCGTGCCGGCGCTCGGGGAGAGGGCGAATCTTGGTAACGTTACCGTGAGTAATGAATTTTCATACGTTTTTACCACACTATCAGAGATGTTACGTTACTGGTTTAAATAATGGTGGTACGGTTTCCGAACGCGGAATAGAGGATTTATGGTATTGGTGTAGATAAATGATATTACATGCAATAGAATCAACATTATTATATATACGCCAAACACTGGCTATTGTCATGTACTTTGTGTAACATGTCACATCATTGATAATACTCACTTTCGTAGGTACAGCCACCGGCAATAGTATCTTCCTAAACGAAGGCCGCAAAAATATGTGACACGCTCTTATTTGTAGGGCCATAAGAGCGTGTCACATATTTTTGCGGCCTTCGTGTAGGAATATACTAGTGACTGTACAATAAATTAATTGTATTTGTATGGATTGAATCGAAAACTTACTCCGAAGACAGGATAACCACTTATTTAAGTAGTCCCCGCTGGCAATCTACTGGCAGTAGTATGTCAGAACATCTCCCTCCCCCAACCCGCAATACAAAAAGGCGATAAGTTGAGACAGATGTAGGCTAAGCCGGTCTCGGCTGGAAAGACCTAGAAGTTTCCATTTAAGATCGTTGACAAGTGAAAAACTTTTATGCGAGATCATTTTATGGGACTACAGGAACAAATTACCACCACAGTTACATTAGTGACCGATTTAACATCTTTCTTTGTAAAAAAAAAAAGTTTTTTTTTTTTAATTTACTTTGCCACTTCGTTTCCTTGATCGTACCATATGGTAAAATTAACGTAAATAAAAAAACTAGCCAAATGCGAGTCGGACTCGCACACGAATGGTTGCGTACCATTATCTATAAAAACGGCAAAAAAGCATGTTGTATGGGAGCCCCCTTAAATATTAATTTTATTGTTTTTTTAGTATTTGTTGTTATAGCGGCAACAGAAATACATCATCTGTAAAAATGTCAATTGTCTAAATATCACGGTTCATGTGATACAGCCTGGTGACAGACGGACAGATGGACAGCGGAGTCTTAGTAATAGGAAAAAAATAGCTTTTACTCTTTGGGTACGGAACCCTAGAAAAATTCGGTGTATAATATTTCTGCAAATATTTAAGAAAAAAATGTTTAGTGACTCGTTTCCTTTGATAAAAACATCAATGCAGCTCAATTCGCTCTACTTCCACTTCAGAATCAGAATCACTGTTATTGAGCATCAAAGAACCCTTGTTCAAGCTGCTGAGGTAAAAAAAGGAGTTTTACATGTTCATAAGATCCAAAAGAGTTTAATGCGCTACAATTCAACCCTATCTTTTATACGTGGAACCACCCCTATTGTGACGCCAAACTTCCTTCTGCGTGGCCGTCAACAATGCCGCGGCATTGGTCAGCAGGTTAGTACCAAAAATGTTAGGATACAAATGTTGAATTGTATGAAACAATCTTTTACCTAAATAAAAAAAATACTACTATTTATTTCATTATAACAAATATGGTTGAAGGAAAGAGCGGAAAACAACAAACAAATTATATGTTTACTGTTTAGGTTAGGACAGTAACAAATACAGGTCTGTTGTTAGAAAGAGAAACAAACAAAATACTAGTAAGTTGTAGTTTTAGATGCAACACGCGTTTAGCGTAATTCAGCCCAAACTTCAGCGAAATTCAGTCGCCCATAGAAAAAATCAGCAGAAAAAGCAAAAATTTGTCTATGGTGACTGAATTTTTGTATGGAGCCATTGGAGCACATAGCGAAATCTAGACGCAAGTTGGACTATTCCGCCTTGCGGCTGATTTTTGTCTATGGTCGACTGAAGTCCTCTGAATATTTCGCTAAGTGGGTTATATTTACCGGAATCTTAGCGTAGTTTAGCAATATAGATAATAAAAACCTTAAAATCTAGACAATACTGAGACTTCTAGTACTCTAGTAGTTGGCCAGGGAGGAAAATTGTCTATGGAGTCCATACAAATACCAGAACCTAACCACAGATAATTTTCCACATTCCTGAATTTTGTCTATGGTTGGGGGAAATTAGTAAAATGAGAAAAATTTTGGAACAATCCAAAATGGCGGCAGACACGGATGAAACCAATTTCCAAGTAATTTAAGCGATCCCGAAGGGCGAGCTTCAGACTGGAAGGCCGAAGGCCGACCCCGCTTGGGCTTCCCGGAGCTCGGAGCTTCACTCAGAGCGTCCAAGGCCGTTCGATCCTCCAGCAATTCTGGGCAAGGCCGTAGGCCGAGCCACGGTAAGGACGAACTAAGCGGAAACCGATATGAATCCATGTTATGCAAGCTCGAAGGGCGAGCTTCAGGCTGGGAGATCGAAAGCTGACCTCAGCAGAGGGCCGAAAGTCCGAAGCCTTCACCCAGAGCCTCCAATCGTTCATACCTGAATAATTTGATTCGAGGCAGTAGGCCGAGCTGGGGGCATTTCGAGCGTCCTAGCATTTTATTAAGGTAAAGTCTCTAAATAAGCGTAGAACGAATGACGAAACGAGCGAAGGCCGAAGGCCGAGCTCCGCGTCGGGCCGAAGGCTCGAAGCGTCTACGAGAGGCGCACCAGCATCCGAGGCCGAAGGCTGAGCTGCAGAAAGATATGCTCGTACGCGGAGCACTTAACACAATCACAAAAGACAAATTCCTTCTAAAGCTTTTAGGTAAACCGAAAAATGCACACCAACTTTAAACACAAAACCAAAACAAACACATAAATAAAACTCAATACAAAAGACAAGCACAAAGACAAGCACACAATAGAAACACACAAGACAAACATCAAGACAAGCATAAAGACAAACACAAACACAAAACAAAAGCCAACACCACCACCGCGGGGCCCTCGGACCCCGCGCACCCGCCCTGCATACTAGTTCCTTTTCCTTTGAGGTACGGAATCCAAAACTTGTAAGTACAACTCTATACGCAGTTGGTAAACTAATCGCGATTTATGTCGCTGTTTGGAGGCAACAGATTTCAAGGGAAAGTCAAAGTTTGTCCTTAATCCAATTTTTCTATTCGTTACAGCAATGTTCAGGGATTGTTAAAATTGTGTGATGTACGGAACTATCAGGGTGCGAGTCCGACTCGCACTTGGCCGGTTTTTTTTATAATTACAACATTTCATCATCAATTCCCCTAGCGTTTGTCTCGGCTTTTACCACGGCTCAATTGAGCATAGACTGCTAAAATCATAACGCTTCGTTTTATCTTCGCCGTAGTCAAAAGTGAAATATATTACAACTGGCGTACTTTTTTATTTACTCTGTGACTAGGCGTTTAGCACCACTGCGAATTATATCAAATCAAGATAAAATTGCTAACAGCATGGGTGTATTCATGTAGTGTTAATATATATTTTAGTAACGTGCAAAACCATAAATGTAAACTGTTTGTTTGAGTTTATTAAAGAGGATCATTAAAAAAGTGTATAGGAAGTCACACGCTTTGAGTGAAAGTAGTTAGAGCAACATTGTTTAGTCAAAGTGCTTACACACGCTGCGCATGACCCCTCGCGAGGCATCCCCGCTCCTGCGTCCCGCGTCCCGCACGTGCGCATTCCACTAACGAGTGAAGTAATTGAAATCTTTATTTGTCACATGATTTAACTTTTTAATACGCAGGATATCTTTTTTGATTTTTTTACAGTCGAAAGAAAAGTCTTAAAGGAAATATAATTTTAAAAAAAATATTGACGGAGCAATATTCTACTGCGAGTAATAAGCTAATTTTTATACTGAAAAAGTTTGATAATGAAATTTTTGGAAATTGTTTGTCTTAAGTAGAAAACGTACATTTAATGTCACTTCAGTAAAGAAAAGTGACGGAGCAAATTTCCGATGTGAGTTACACAAAAATAATATATTTTATAAGAAAAAATTTTGTCTGTTATGGATTTTTTTTTTTTTTTTAAATATTGTTTACATACTTCAAGTCAATATTTCTGGTGAAATAAAATTAGACTGAGCATTTTTCCAAACGTAAATATAGACGATTAAGAGTTTAGGTAAAAAAACCCAACTAGGACAATTGTTTTTTTTTGGAAAAATAAGTATATACCATCTACTCCTGACACTTTATCATGCTGCAAAGTTTTTTTGGACTGAGGAGTTAATGCGAGGTCAAACCCTCTATTGCCTGGCCTATACATTGTAATCCACTTTGCATGGCAAGAGCTGTCAGATTACTGTGTTGAATTAAAATTACTACTTTAGGTATCCACATAATGTAGGTACGTAACATTTAAATGCTTTACCAGCTAAACGATTGATATGGGTAGATCTACGAGTATATGCCTTGGGAAGTGCCAATGGAATTAATTTCACACCGGTTTGTTTATTTTGGCATATTCGAGAACCTTTGACGTATTATGTGAACGTCCATATACTATCTAAGACCATGTTACTAGTGATGCCTTCTTGGAAATGCTAATAAGGTACCGTAAAATGGGGTGAGTAGGGACAAAACCGAAGTTCAAACCTGAATAAAAGTTTATTTTTATACACAAAATTATGAATTTGTTATCTGCCGATTAAATTGATAATTTTTATGATGAACACAAATTAGTGGGAAATCCCACTTCACGCCGTAGTTGGGGTTGATAGGGATAGCAATAACGTGAGTTGGGAATTTGCTAGGATTGAAATAGTGAATCCCCTTTTTTGTAAAGGGTCGGCAACGCGCATGTGACTCTTCTGGAGTTGCAGGCGTCCTTAGGTTACGGTACTGCTTACCATCAGGCGGGCCGTATGCTTGTTTGCCACCGTCGTGGTATAAAAAAAAATATGAAGAACATTGCAATAGCTTGACTTATTAAGAGATTATTTTTTTACGATTTAACAACCTTGGTCTAAAACCACCGACTCGCCCCTCTAGCATCTATTTTCCCCATTCAAGACCCAACGTCCACGTCATCCCTTTTTACCCCGTTTTACGGTACAAATATTATTTCGATATCGCTATTAGTGAATACTGGGATATTTACTACCAACCGTATCAAATGAAGCTATGGTAAGCTAAGCTATTACATCTTATATGAATACCGATATAGAAGAGGGCAATATAGCTAATTGACGGTATAAATTACATCGGGCTCTTACTCTTCCTGGAATAATGTCTATAACATATAAAACTTATCCTGAGTTCAGATGCTTCGACACAGGTTCAGTTAATCCTCGATACAGGTTTAAGGATCTATCGTTAATTCATATACTACATTTATTTAGCTGCTCCTTTTTTACCACGACGGTGTGCATTGCCGATTCTTTAAAAGTCTTATTAAATTCCTAATTTTATTTCCAGTTGCAACTAAAGCATCTTTAAAGTCTAGGCTCTTCACGTCGGTATTCTAATCCTCCCTTTCATATAATTGAACAAGAGAGGTGTTTTTATGGCAGGGATGTTTTTCTTCCATGTTTGCCGTTTGGGCCTTGCATTAGATTACCCGTCCTTTGTAAACCAGATCCTTTTAACGGGTAAAGCGATGTGCTGAAATAATAAATGCATTGAGATTATTTTAAAAACACATAAAGGCCTTGAGAAAATGAGGATGCAATGAGGCCTATTTTTATCTCCGAGTTTGAAGGACAAATTGCAATCGCTTTTATAAAAAAAGTGTTTCATTTCTCGGCATTAGGTCACCGAACTGACTCTAAGCTCCGTTGACCCGTAGCGAAAATAGGACAAATGCTAGGAAGATGATGAAATACAATGAAAATCTAATTCTGCTGTATTAAAATTTAAGAGATAAAATAATCTCTTGTCGGTGCAGTTCCCTCCAGTATAACTAAAGGAAGTCTTCGCTTTCGCGGACTTTAAGGTTCATTTACATGATTATACTTTTCCATTTGGTATTCGGAAATAAATCTTTCAATATGAAAAGCATTGGGGCGCTTTTCGAGTTAGCGTCGAAAGCTATTGGGAGTGAGAGCGAATTGAAGATTGATTGGCCTTTCGTTGAGGTTTAAATATGAATAAATGTCTAAAGGATAAATTGTAGCCATTACTTGAGTTCAGGTGCTTTGGGAGGCATTTATACTATACCTACGTAGTTTCCAGTTTTTTTGGAAATAAAAATACTACAATAACACCAGTACCAGTTAAATTTACTTTTTAGTTGAGTAAGAGATCCAGACAGTTACCTACTAATATATTTAACTTGCAGCCACCACTACCGGGATACTTGAAACGCCACATATTCACGATGACCTCGATAGTTGTTCATGTTCAAAGTCATATAATCGTACACTCTTGTTACAATATAGACTATAGTCTATATAGGTACCAAAAAGGCTTGAGATTTAAATTATCGATGTCGCGCGAGCGATCTGATCAATAAAACAGTAGCTCACATACTTACATACGCCCGACACTATAGGTAGGTACATGTTTATCGAAACTTCTTATCTTCTATTTATTGTTGTGGTCGTCAAACGCACCGGGAACCGGAAGAACAGTCTTGCGAGGTAAAAAAGTACCGGGTTATTGACATTTTTGTATAACTACTCTCTTAGTTTACTACATTAAATACGATAGGTCTAAGTCTGAAATTATTTTTGACTGGTCATGGACAGGCAAATGAGGGAAGAGACCCGCCAAGAAAGCAAAAAAATCGTCATGTACCATCAGGTTCAAAATTGCATGGTCAATTTATCAATGAATTCATTCATAAATTGGCCATGCAATTATGAACCCGATAGTACATAGGATTGCTGTAAGTATTTGATAAATTACAGCAATACTCACTAGTTAGTTGTTTCAAAAGTGGTTTTATGGTGATTTGACTTTTGCTATTTTCTGCTAATTAAAATATTATATTAAACACTAGAAACTGTCTATTCGGCCTGATCACTGTAAACTTGCTTGCTTGCTTTTACTGAATAAAGAGTTTTTTTTAAGTTTTAAGACGAGATACTGAGTATTACAATTATTTAACGCCTTACCCACCTTGCCTTGATTAACGACTAAACTTTGTTATCAAGTTTATCGACTATATAAATAATATGATTTCGATTGACAACAAAAGGCAACAAAAGTTCAAAAAGTCGTTACAATATTACTATCAGCAAATTACACGTATACAGAGTATACAGAGGTGAACAACCCCGAAAATTGCGGCCGCGGGACGTTTGAAGGTTGCAAACGAATGACCAGCTGCTTTATGATATTATACGTCAAATGTACTCTGTTTTTATTAACTATCTGCAAAAGGCGAGCCGTTCCTACTGATTTTTGGGCAATTTTAATATTTTATTTTATATTTAACTAACACTAGACGGGTCCCACCGTAATACCCTAATTAGATCCGTCTAATTAAATATCTATAGGTTTGGCTTTAGTAGGTAACAAAATGAACAAGCCTTACATTTGCGTTCGGTGTCATTTGATGAAGTGTTTTTAAGAGAAATTAAAATAACTCTGATCAATCAATACAAGTACAATTTCAAAAGAGTGCCCAACCCACGCATCCTGATATTTACGCCTCGCCCTCGCCCAATAAACGCACGCTAGGAGCGTGCATTCTGTGGCCCTCGAGTAACGTAGTTCGTCGTTATTAAAACAGCCAATGACGCATTAGGCTAAAGATTCCAACTAATGCAAAAAATTGGAAATTTACCATGAATATATTTGTAGTTGAAACTCGAACGAGGATTGATCGCTGCGGTTGTGTGGGTAGACCACACTACTAGACTACCTAAAACTCGCCACTACGTCAGTTACTCCGTAAGTGTCCGTAACGATGGCGCATGCAACTATGTCGTGCCGAAATATCGGTATAACTCACAACCACAGATATACATCCCGTTTTTAACAATAAATAGTTGTAATTTATTTAATGTAAGTGACCTTGGAACTTGTACTTATGTGAAACTCAATAGCAGAGCCTGGTGTTTAGGTAGGTACTCTCTGTTAATTTGATTGGTATTGGGAATAACTTATATATACATAAGTATGAAGAGACTCAAGAATTGCCTACATTTCTTGAGCCTTTTAATCATTATCACAGAATTTAGTGATCATTGTGGTAAGCATTAGGAGTTCAATGCGGTAGTCCTAACGAGCCGAAAAAATCAACACTGAGGTTCACCCGCTATTCTAAACAAGGAGAATGTATGAATATAGAGAAGCAGTCTAAGAATTTTTTGTGCTCTAAGTTTGATAGCTTTAATTACTAGATGGCTTTGTACGGCCCCATACATTATACGGTAACTGAAACGCCATCTGAACAAGATTAATCCAGAGTTACCGCATATGGGGCCGTACATCGCTATCTAGTAATGCTAGACTGTGCTCCTCTATTTACAGATTTTATTTGATTCTGACTCACGCTGCACGCTAATTATTAAGTCTACAAACAAAAATAAGTTAATCAGTGAATAGACCGCGAGTGGATTGTTCTAAAATAGAGTTGCTTTTGCTTTTTGCTTAATACGATACGAGTAACTGATTACAACTAACTATCGAGTAAGAGGATTTTTTTTTAACGGAATCTTGAACACGGTTTCCAAAAGTTGTTATAAATTTAAGTCACATACTGTTACCTACGAATTTATGATTGCGCAACATTTCCCCCCTATGTGCCCTTCTAAGAAGCAAACAGTTTTACTTTAGGCCGAAAAAGTGAGTGTGAGTGTGATGTGTTTACTCTTATGTTCAAGACGTTAAGGTGCATAGTTTAGGGAAATGAAATAAAAAACTTACGCAACGCGAACTGGTGAACTTGAAATGGGTTTTTCCGACATTATAGCAATGTTTGCGGTATTTATTACAATGAACAATTAAGTAAAGCCTATAAGTTGCTAGCCTAACCGAATTTTGTGCAATTGTGATAACATTTTGAAAATGCAGCATCGACGAAAACTTCATTTAGCTTGTCTTCTTTTTGGAGTCCTCAAGTTCAATACGCCGGCATATCTCTTCCAAAAGTTGACTGTCATCCAGTTACGCGAACGCCGACGGTGTGCTATACAGTTATTACCACCTAGTCATGCTTCCGCTGCTTTTCGTGGAAGTTTCCGCTACGCAGCGACTAAATGCTGGAATAACATCCCACCACCAATTAGGAACCTGCAAAACGTTGTTAGTTTTAGGAATAAACTTAAAAAAAATATCTTCGATCACCAGCAGAAGCAGGAAACTTTGAGTCACGACACTAGTTGCATTTAGTAAATAAGTACATAAATTAATGTTCTTACCTGTAGTGTATGTCCCTTATATGTTTTCATACTATCCCATATGTATTTTGTATTCTCTTGTACATGTCTAGTTTTTTTCATTGAGTAAGTGTTTGTTATCTATTTTTTTTTGTCTTCAGTTTGTGTTATCTGTCGTGGCATCACCAAAGTGGGCCCTACGGAAGACCAGCGCTAGCTGACATACTAGCTAGCATTTTGCTGAGCAGGGTCCATTTCGTGGTGCTACACCTATACGTCTTTATTTTGTTTGTATGTAATTTTTTATGTAATATTGTGTACGTCATGAATAAATATCTTGAATCTTGAACAAATTCGTTTAAAATAAAATGAAAATAAAAATACATCGAATGGCATTTCAAAAGACAGCCGCCTCTTGGTGTCAATACGCTGGTTTATTGGCTTAACTAGAAAATACAAAGCATTATTTGTCAAGGGTTTGACCCAGTTGCGAGGAAATTTTCGCTGCGGGGAAATTGTATGAGATTGATAGCTTCCGCGAGACTTTAATTAATACCTACGGGTATTTAAATTAATTCTTCAACTAAAATATTTAATTAACAAGATAAAATTTCATAAGATATTATTGTTTATACCATGACGGTGGCAAACAAGCATATGGCTCACCATACGGTAAGCAGCTGCCAAAGCCTATGGACACCTGCAACTCCAGAAGTGTCACATGCGCGTTACCGACCCTTTAATATAAAGGATTATTCACTGTGTTGACGGCTAAAGGAAAAGGGAAGGATATTCTTAGATAAGTAACACCACGGTTAGACGATAGGTACCTACTTTTTTTCGAATGTTAAATGTAATTGAAACCTAATTTCTGATAGATAAATTCCGACGTAGATTTGGGCTGTACCAGGATTACCAGGAACCGTATTTATACGGTTTCGTATCGAATATTACTGGTTTGCTATCATTAACATTCGTTCATTGAATGAATTTCGACGATTTAGTTAGTTTCGGGGTAAAATCTCACTAATTGAACTCTCATTAATTACATTACGGGAAACCCCTAACAGTAAATAAATATAAGTTTTGTTCAGGCTTTTACACACAAAATACCTACATTTAGGTAGAACACAATTTCCCGTGCTCCGCGTGTTAATTCACATGTGTTAAGCATTAATCTCTTCAATACAATACATATAGTATATTACGCGAAGAAATTTTAATTATTCATCCAAAAATTTAGGCCGGGTAAATAGAAATGTTTCCTTATCATTCTGCTATAAAATACTTAAGTTAATAATAAGTTAGTATGAAGAAATCGGCAGGCACAGTTTCATACTGTTGAGGGTGCTTGCTTCACCTAGCTAAAGGAGCTAAGGGAACCTTCGATCTGAATACCTAGTTTTCTAATGATTTTTATAGCTTATCCAATTATCAGTAACGGCCTTAAACAACAAACATCAAAGTCGAACAATTTTAGGACAAAAAAGTGGTTTTCTGGTCTTATGTTTTGTGTTAATTAGTTTAAAATTAAAATCTCTCGTCAGTAGAGACGTCAAAGAGGAACCCTAATATGTAGATTTCGTATATGTAAGATTCTTTACAGCATTCGAATATCGATAAAAGTGTTTTAGACCATATTTAAAAAATCGTAAAAAAAATATGACTCTTTTATTTCAAAATACGAAAGTTTTTATGTGTACCTACTGAATACATGAATACCTACTGTAAAACACTTTTAGTACATACATTTCAGATGCTGGATTTAGATGAAATTTGGGCACATATACACCGGACAAGATTACGTATAATCGATAATGACATTTAGGTAGGTAAGTACTTTATTACAATGGTTATTTTATATCTCGATTTCTCCGTTACACGTTAAAGACTGGTCGACCCGAGTGTAAGATCCATTTACGGTACACGAATCTTAATTACAGCACGTTTCCTAAAAACACGTGTCGAACGGGTCAGAAAACCGAGTGCGTGTACTCGTGTAGTTTGAAAACGGGTATTATAAACGTGTACACGAAACCCAGACACGACCGCAAGCCCTATTAGGATGTTTAAAGTTGACCTTATACCTTTTGCCTACCCTCGAGCAATTAATTTATTATCAAACCGCAGCCTATAGCAGAATTAAAGCAAAGGGAATGAGTTATGGTGGTATCAAAGGCTCCAACTTTTCTGCTATTAATTCTAATTTTATAGCATTTACAATCTGATTTGGATTTATGAAACACGCTATTGGAATATGCGCTGGATAACTTTACGCTGGAAAGCCGATGTTAAGTGAATAATGGAGTAAGCTTAACATATAACCACAAAGTTAATCCTCCATGTTTCGTGTTATGTATATACCTAATTAAAATTAAGTTTGTTTAGAAATGCAATTTAAAGAACCAATTTAATAAACCTACTTACTTAAATATATACGAGTACATATACACAATTTTGCAATAATGACACGATATCAACATAACAAAAAACGTATTAAAAAAAACCCGTGTTCATATCACAAGCACTACTAAAATATGCCTGAAATACACCTTATATTTTACAGACCTTATTTTTTATGCATTTTACATAAAACTAGATACGAGGCATTCATTAGCCCAACATTCATTTAATAACCGTACCTGTATCTGACCTGACATTTGATTGTCTTTTGGTCTTGAATGTCTTGTAGATCATAGAGGCGATGATGTACACTCCGTGAGCGTTTAGAAGACCATTCTGGTTCATATTTTCTTACCGGTTGCCTTCGTACGTTCGTGGTACGTTCTAAACAAAAGCAAGCGAAAGAGAAATATGGAGCCGAATCGTCTTTTAATCGCACACGGATTGTATGTCGAGTTATTCTTATAATAAAAAAGAGGTCATATATATGTAGGTATAAGGATACAATAGATATTGAATAAATACAACGTGCGACGTAGGCGCCGGCCGCCAAATGGTACCATTTACCAAAAAACTGTCGCATTTATAGGAATCACTTACGTCCATACTGGCACAATCAAGATGAAAGAAGCCTCCGTACGTAACATATTACCGTTGTCGTAGCGGGACGTCAAAGGCAATGACGTGGGTCTAAGTAATGCCTCCAATAGTCTGCAGTCGGTAGAAATATACGTTTTAAAGCTCGGGGTTTTTATTTATGTAAAGCCTGACCAGAAATATATGATCTGGCGCCTGTTGCGGAATTTCAATGGAACAAATTTCTTACGCTGGCAATACTTTTAATGATGGGTTGTCATTGTTGTCAGTGTCATTGTGGCGGTTTACTTGAATAATAGTAAAGTGTTGAATATTAAATAATAAATGTCAAGAAATGCCCAAACTATTCATAATCAAGAGCAAAACATTGTTAATAATGTATGTAATAAACTGCTGTAAAACGCTAAAATGAAAATATTTCGCTTCTAAACTTTACAAATTAACATCAGAGCTGACAGGCAAATAAATCAAGATCACATCACATCATACTATACAGAATAATGTACTTTTTTACTATACTGAACTGTTGGCATATAAATGAGAATAGTAGCGCCCTCTTGACAATGATCATATATTTCTGGTCAGGCTTTAATTTAGATTTACCGTAACTGTAACGTGACTATCAATATTGCAGTGGCAACACGGTGCTTAATGTCATAGTAAATGAATGGAGACGTCACTATCGGTCAGTCACCGTTGACAGTTGACACTTCGGAACGAGGCATCTGTGTGTAAGGTCGGAAATGTTTTAGATTATTAGGTAAACAGCTGAATATTTGTTGAATAAAACTTTAATTGATAACGTATATTACAATACTATCCTTTAACTTTGTGATACCGTAACATTTCAGAAGTAGGGATCGTTGCGAAAAAATAGTACATTACTGCAGATACCAGTAAGTAAGCTTTCCTGGCTGAGTATTTAGTAGCCGTCCGAGTCGAAGACGAGGACGGCTACAATACGAAGCCAGGTAAGCTGATTACGGTCGAAGCATGTATAGTGCTTTTCTCAAACATGTAAGGAAATAAAATTACTTGTTTAGTGCTTCAGTTACTGGCTGAGTGATTTAATGTTGTATGAAAATCCTTTACGTACGTCGCGCTGAACCTGCCTTGGAATAGAGTCCCTACTGGTCTCTAATTACTAACGTAACAGGAACATTTCCGAGCATGTTTGAGAAAACAAACTTTTCGTACCACGCCATTAGCTCGACTTTTATTGAATTCAAATCTTAAAGAAAATGATTTGTTATACAAAAATATAAGCGAAAATAGAAAGAACTAAGATATCTAGTCATACGAGGTAGCGTATATTTCAAAAATATCTCATTATTGAACCGATCCACATGGATTTTAAAATTCGTTTTCGGCCGACATATTTTGTTTTTCTTGTAAATCGGCAAGTAATTACAAAAATATAGGTGAAAAGTTAAATAACAGGACAAATAACATGAACTGAGTGCTTCTATTCATCAAAATAAAAGATGATTGAATAAATAAACATGGATTTAATAATATGTTTTTAAAATTCTTCATATTTCGTTGAAATATAAAAATACATGTAGTAATAGAAAGAATAAATGTTTCTAAGAACATACTGTAAGTTTAATGACGGAAATAACAACACATGGAGTGGATGAATATGGATTTATAACAATACATTATGTACGAGCGTACATAAGAAGTGAAACGAAATACGCAGTCGCATAAGTTCATTGGTTAAATGCGTATGAAGTGTCGGCAAGATGAAAGTAGTAGGTAATTATAATATTACCGGTAAGTCCGCTAATCCGAAGCAATGTAAGCTGTAAGTAATTATGATAGCCGTTTGATGCCCTACAGTGACAAAAGGGTTTTGATACAGGTATGTTGAATTGCCATACAACATACAACTATACTATACCACAGATTTGAGTTATATAAATATATACGCATCTATAACTAACATATAATGGATGCCATTTGAATTTGATCATGAGTTTTGTGGTTGGTTTGCACATTTTGGTATGATCTGAATGTTCCTGGATGTGTTTTAGATGTACTGTACTAACAAATGGGTAAGGTAGCATAAAACATGTACATTGAAATATTTGTGCTAATAATAATACCTATAAATGTTGGCTTGGTGTGTGGTGTGTTTGTATTTAAGTTCCAGATAAGAGATTACAACAAACCTAAGATAGAAAGATATTGGACCCGGATATTCACCCAACATCCAGTCATCGGTCAGCAATGAACTGACTGAAATTCTATGTTTGCTGTGTCCTTTACTAAAAGTCTAGAAATACATAAATGACAAGAAACTGAGCAAATACAATAAGGTCTATACTTAGCATTAATAAGGGTTTGCTGAAGTTCAGCGGAGTGACCGGAGTAATAACTGACCACTCAACATGATCAACCATACCGCAAGTATTGAAATTCATACTTAATAGTCAAATGGTTCTAAATGGTAAAGACAGGAATAATTATGTTAAATTAGCTTCTGGTGACGTTCAATGGATGTGATTCCTGCTCTAAACTTGTTTCAAGCAAAAATAAAAATAGAAATGATTAATTTTATGATGAGAGTAAAGTTTGTGAAAAGTAAATTAAATAGAATCTACTACCAATCTTTATTTTGATAGAATCTTAAATTGTAATAGTATCACATAACCGTCCAAGTTTCAGTTGGTATAATGATGTTGATGATGATTATTGCTAAAAGTAGCTACACTAAGTACTAAAGTAGGCACATTGTCTTTTAATTGAATAACAGTAGTATGATGGGAAGGTAAGGTACAGTGTACCTATGTATAGAATGGAATTATACTGTTTCTTATTGCTATGTTGTGTGTGTTTTTATTAAAATGTTCACAGATTAAATAATTGTGATAAAATATTGGATGTCTGCAACTATACAAGCATTAAGTTAATAGCTGCTTGATGTTATAATATGAAGTGCACATGCACACAAGTTGGATGAAAATAAAATGAAGTTGTGATATTTGTTATGATTACCAGAGACAAGTTGATAATATAGACTGGCAATACAGTTTGTAAAATATAGAATGGTGACACTGTTTCTTATTGATTTGTGTTGTCTGTGTGTTTATACTACATATGTTCACAGATCTTCATATATAAAATACTTGTGATTTCTTCAAATAATACAAACAACGTTGATAGCGGTTTGGTTTTATCATATGAAGTGCACGTAAGTTGGGACAAAAACAAAATGAAGATGTGATATTTGTTATGCATACCAGAGACAAGTTGACAATAAAGACCGATAGTACATTATGTAAAAATATGAAGTGGTGACTAATTGTTTCTTATTATTTTGTGTGTGTGCTTATATTATGTTCACAGATGTTCACAGATAAAATATCTGTAAAGCAATGTTGTTTTTTGCAAATGATACAAGCATTATGTTAATAGCTGCTTGATTTTATAATATGAAGTCCACACAAGAGGAAGTAAATACAAGCAAGATATGGTTATTATTATGCGTCTCAAAGACCAGTTAACAATGAAGACTGACAAATGAGACAAGAGTATCGTTTTATTATGTGTACCAAAGACTAGTTAACAATGAAATCTGACAAAGGTATAATTTTATTATTTGTACCAAAGACTAGTTAACAATGAAGACTACAAATGTATAATTTGATTATGTGCACCAAAGACTAGTTAACAATGAAGACTGACAAAGGTATAATTTTATTATGTGCACCAAAGACTACTTAATGATAAGGACTGCACGTGAGGCAAAGGTATAAATTTATAAAGGTAGTTCATGTAAGGTGAGATTGTATAAAGCCTTATGTATAATAAAGGCGTATGATTGTTAGTCTGAGTTTGATAATGTTCAAATATAAATGATATAGATTCGATGATAGCTAGTAATAAAAAAATAATATCACACTTCATATAATTTTCTCAGATTTGAATATTAGGCCATGATGGGGAGCGGTAAAGGTTTCATAGAAGTTTTATGGGACTTGTATAGTTTTTCACTGGAGCCACAGAGTTGTATTAAGGGTGAACCTAAGCCGTTTAAGAAGATACAGTATGAGATAATAAGAAATGGAGGTACTATTTATTATTTACTGAGAGTTTCCTGTGTCTGAGTGTGTGTGTGTGTGTGTGTTAACATTATGTTTACAGATAAGGTATTGGTGACAGTATACTGCTCTGTCTTAAGCAGTAAATCATGCAACCATGACTAGTATGTAGTTGGCATTGGCCGTATAAAGTTGACACAAGGGAAAATAAAAATCTAATGGACCACTACCTGTGTTTAGTATTTTTCACATATGAAATAAATTGAACAGACAGGAATAAATGGTAAGAATGTGATACAGACTTTTGGTCATGGGCAATTGATAAAGGTGAGTCCTTATTGATCTGGTTTTGATTTACAATCTGCAAAGTTGTCATAAATGTCGTCATGCATGATAAATGATAGTAGGTTTACAAGGGTAAGTGTCCCAGTATGTGGACTCTACTTTTGACTCCATTGATAAAGAAAGAGAAGAAGGTTATGTAAAGGACTGTGCGAGAGAAATGACTAATGATAATAAAAGTAAATAGCAAGTGATTTTTACATAACGATTGAATTGATTTCCTGGTTGATTTGATTAAATGGTTGTTTTACAAAGAAATAAATTATTATTATGATTAAAGCATGCAATATAACAGGAAACGCTCTTAAAATAAAAAGTTGAACTTCAAGTACAACAGTAGTATAGTTAACTAATGGGACCCAGTCACGTACGACTGGTATAAAACAATATGAATCTGCATAAAGCCATTGATGGTATATGATGACATGAATCAATTTAATGTCTTCAGTAAATTTTCAAATAAAGTATGTCGCAAGCATGTCGTGTGTTTGGCATGTTGCTGCTGGCGAAAAATGCAACCAGCGCGTGGAGTAGCAGTATGAAAAATCAGGCGAGTGGTCAGAGCCCGAGGACATGGCTGCGGTGGTCAGTGATATGAACTAAGCAGTAAGCCGATAAACCTGGGACAGCAGCATGGGGTAAGCCTGTAGTCACAACGCCACCGTGCAGTGATGTTTTTATTCATGACGTTTTATGCTGTGATGCCTTTAGTCTTGGGATCACGTCGCCTTCAAGCGGTGATGTTATGATGATTGGTGTACGAACTCACCGCCCAGGAGTCGCTTCAAACATTGCAGATATTGAGTCGGGCATGATTGGTGTACGAACTCACCGCCCAGGAGTGACTTCAAACATTGCAGATATTGAGTCGGGCAGGATTGGCGTATGAACTCGGCGCCCAGGAGTGGCTCAAATCTCATTTGATGACTCTTTGACTGAGAAGTGAATTAGTGTCTACCTACTAAGGGACAGTATTTGGAACCGGGCATGATTGGTGTACGAACTCACCGCCCAGGAGTGGCTTCAAACATTGCAGACATTCGAGTCGGGCAGGATTGGCGTATGAACTCGCCGCCCAGGAGTGGCTCAAATCTCATTTGATGACTCTTTGATTGAGAAATGAATAGGTAGACACTTAGCGACAGTGTTTGGAACCGGGCATGATTGGTGTACGAACTCACCGCCCAGGAGTGGCTTCAAACATTGCAGATATTGAGTCGGGCAGGATTGGCGTATGAACTCGTCGCCCAGGAGTGGCTCAAATATCATTTGATGATTTTTTGATTAAGAAGTAAACAGGTAGACACTTAGGGACAGTGTTTGGAACCGGGCATGATTGGTGTACGAACTCACCGCCCAGGAGTGGCTTCAAACATTGCAGACACATGACAGTATGGCAGTTGGAGAGAATAACTCTCATACTTCATGTCAATAATCACAATTATTTTATTATACTTAGTTGTGTATTTGATAGATAAGTGTACGACTCGAAATTAACTAGTATTATGATTGTAACGGACTTGGATAAATAGACTAAGGCTTAGAACGAAGAGACTCGTTCCTAAAGGATGGCCGACTGTAACGTGACTATCAATATTGCAGTGGCAACACGGTGCTTAATGTCATAGTAAATGAATGGAGACGTCACTATCGGTCAGTCACCGTTGACAGTTGACACTTCGGAACGAGGCATCTGTGTGTAAGGTCGGAAATGTTTTTGATTATTAGGTAAACAGCTGAATATTTGTTGAATAAAACTTTAATTGATAACGTATATTACTATACTATCCTTTAACTTTGTGATACCGTAACATAACTTAGTCGTCAACATTCATAGTTTTCAGGCCTAGACCTGTAAATTAATCGCCTTTTTAGTTTCAATGTCACACGTCAATCACGTCATTAATACAGCGTCAAAGATTGCGGCAAGTTTTGTAAACAGCTGTTTTTACGGTGACGGCAACGAGCTGAAATGAAGAACCAGAATATTTATGGTTATTGCTTAATAAATTCACTTCATAATAGCCGGTATTCAATTTTGGACTTTTATTACTTTATTTTATTGCAAGTTTGAAAAAAGCACTATACGAGTAGGTAAATAGATAACTTCGTCGTGAAAACGGATTCTGAGCCTCGTAACCCTATCGGACATCGTTAAATTCGACGGTCTATACCTATTTGGCCGGTAATCCCCGTTTTCCCGGCTTCTGCTGTAATGTACTATTGCGTACCACAACCTTACCGTAACCTTTGCAAAAAAACGTAGAAAACACACTTCGTTTTACGACAACTACATTAAAACGGAATGTCCGAAAATTATTTTTTTATGTTCAAGAAAACCGTCCTTCCTTTGCACTTTGTTAAATGGAAAATAAATATAATTTGCTGTAGGGACTTATTACTTTGAGTGCTCGAATAATTGTGTTAGTTGGCAACACTGGAAAGCTATCGGGCTGTTATTAAATATTTTCGACACAAGATGGTTTATTAGTTATAGCAATGATAGTATTTATGTACAATAGTTATACCTATTACCTAGGTAGTCGTACATTCAATGCCGTGTGGTCCATTGACAATTTTGTTGTAACTTATTAAAAATATTTATAACGAGTTACTCACGTAATTTAAGTCGATTTTTGCTCGACATGTTTCGGTCAATTTACGATGACCATTTTCACGAGCTGCCTTCCGTGACGGCAGCGCGACGGCTACTCGACGATCGACTTAAATTACGTGAATAACCCGTTATAAATATTTTTAATATGTTAGTCACACGAAAGTTTTATAGTTAAAATTGTTGTAACTTAACCATTTTTATAAAAATTATGGAAAACTGCAAATTTGTATACAAAACGGGGAGTAAATAGACTCGTTTTCACTTACTATTTTTAGGTACCACTACATGCGTGCCAAGACAAGTATCAGACTATGCTAAAAACGCGGAATTGTATGTGTTATATTAAATATGGCATTGATTGCATACCTTATAATATAAAATGGCAACTTACACCCGAACCACCGTATTAACGTATATATAAATATTTTCTGTGTCATTCCATTTAACATACATAGGTCCCTACAAACGCAAACGCTAGACATCTAGCTAGGGAGCTGGGGGTGAATATGGTAAATTATTTTGATGTTTGAACATGAATCAATTTGGTTCAGTAAAAAAAAATGGCTGCGTAAAAAAGGGTTATATAATGCTAAATCATTTCATCATAACTACTGTAACTACTTAAAAATTCAAAAATCAAAAAAATATTGAACAAAAATAATTTGATTTGCTTCAAGATTCATAGATGGCAGCACCATCTCTCTCGCTATACCAGAATCACGTCAGAGATTCGGATAGGAGGTGCAAGCACGTACTGCGCATGCCCTTAGAGTATGGTCAAAGACGCCTAGCCGTTTCAAATTCAGAGATTGCATATACATGAGAAAATTTGTCAAGTTCCGCCGTGACCGGGTGGTCTAGTGGTCAGGACGTCAGCCGCGAAAGCTGAAGACGCCAGTTCAAATCTGGCCTCGGACACTGGAGGGTTTGGTCACTTTTTCTGAAGTATATGACATCTATTTTCATTTCATCATGTTTTGAAGAAGATTGTGACCATCATTTAAAAGGCAGACATGATCAAATGATTTAGCAAATCGTTTTGTTTCTACATTTTCGAAGCGCTATCAATTGGCAACGCAGCGTTGTCATGGTGGCAGACCATTTTTCTGTGGTCCTTAACATTGTGTTTGATCGAACAATTCTAGTCTGCCATGTGATTATTACATATGCATACAAAACACAGAGATTAATAGCTGTCTGTTTCTTCGATTTTCACCGATTTGAGGATGATTGTGACCATGAGTTTAAATGGACGACATGATCAAATTATTTAGCCAAACTTCTTATTTTTACGTTTTTGAAGCGCTGCCAATTGACAATGCAGCGCTGTCGTGGTGGCAGACGCGGTCCTTAATGTTTCTTAAGGTTTAATCGTCGACATTAACAATGTCAGCCACATGATCAAATCATTTAGAAATCTTGGCCCCCCCACCTCCCTAACTAATAAACTTTTTCCGAAAGAGTATGTGTTTAAAAAGACACATCTGGGCACGATTCGACATGCCAAACTGTGGGACGTGGATGTAACAATTGTATCGCTAGTGGATAGAGTGATATCCATCTGTCCACACGTGTCCACATCTAACTGTCAAGCTGTCAGTAGGTCTCGCTAGAGCGTTTTGTCTATGGCTATGGCCACCATTTTAGATATCACTCTTGAGTGATCCCACCCCAAATTTCAACTGTCACAAAAGTGTGATATCATAGTTGTCTCGCAAGCGACTGTCAGTTATGCCATGTCGAATCGAGCCCTGTAAAAAAATGCTTACGAAGTAGACCTTTTTGGTTGTGTAAAGAGCGACGGAGGGTAATCTAGTAGACCATAAACCTGGGTAAGTAACCTGCTACTCATATCTGTAGTGCTGTAGTATATTTTACGACTGGTTCCTCGGGAAAATTCCCTAAAGTTTTACTTTACGTCTGGGTTCAATATATTATGTACTGGTGTTATACGATGATGATGATGTGTGATGAGTTAGCATAGGTACGGATATGTGGTGGTAATCTGAACAAAGAGGAAAATGCAGTCGTTATTATTTACATACTTTTTAAGATTAAATGAATGAATAACTATACTAATGTTATAAATGCAAAAGTGTATATGTCTGTCTGTTAGCTCTTTACATTTAACATATTCAGTGCCACCTTGTTTATTGATTTTATTTTTCAATTTTTATTTATATCTTAGTTACTGATTTAACTGAAAACGGCGAAGATGATATAGAAAACCTTGTTCCAGCCGTCATTTGTGATTAAAACTCTAAGCTATGCCTTCTCTTAAGGTATGTTTAAATAACAGAAGAACAAATCAAATTATTTTTAATAAATATTTTGATTTGTTTGTTTTTAAGTAGACACACTACTATATAAATCATAAACTTATATAGATGTCATATACAAAGGAAAAAAGCCCTGGGCACCCGAGGCCTAGGTCACTTTTTTCTTTTGCATATGACGTCTATATAAGTTTATGTATTAATAAAGTGATTTTTGAATTGTATTGGATCTTTTCATGTAGCCTATTAAGTATTCCACTGATGGGGAAATGGCTCCCCTAGTTTGCTACTAGATCTTTAGTTGAAATGTTCAACTCTTTTTTGGTGTACTTTGAGCTAATTAAACTGATTTTTTTGAAAATTAATTAAATATTTTAATTCCAGCTACTTTGGCAATATACTTGAATAATAATTGTATGTTAAGGGGAAATGAATCATTTAATAGTTGTTTATTTAATCACAAAATATACCTATGTGACTTCATAACCCTCTCTAAAATAAAAATAAAATAATTTATTTTTTTGTATGTAAATTCAATAAAAGCACCACTATAATAACTATTTACCTTTGTATTTCTGAATATATTCAAAACATCGGTTGTTGTAAGGATAATTTATTTTTATAAGGCTTAGCAAATTTGACAAAAGTTGTTTTTTTTTTTCAGGTAAACTAAATGACTGTGGTGTCAATATACAAGTAAGATTATAACATAATTGTCAGGTACTTTCGTACCTACCTGGTAACCCGTAAGTAGTAAAAGTGATTTTCTTAAAACTGTATGTGGTCCGACACGCACTTGGCCGCTTTTTTTCGAAGTCCTTTATGCACATGAGCGGTTATTGCTATTTAATGAAAATACTTTGATTGATAAAATATTTTTGAATTGTGAAGAATTAATTCCTAGTAATTTCGAAAACGATGTTTCTCAGTTTAATATAACCCAGTTATTAATTCAAAAAGAGCAAACGCAAATTAAATTTTCTTTTTATATTATTATTTATTGATACGCATATGAACCTATTTGACCTTTTCGAATATAATCCATTCCAGGAAATCCACATTAAATATGTAAATCCATCCAACTATAAAGCAAAGCTGGCACAATAGAACGCAACATTAACAATGAGCTTAAAGCTCGTTATTATAAACGTAATATTCTCTGAACAAACGGACCAGTTCAGAAGTTAATTATGGAATGTAAGAGAACAAACAGAATTTCTGCTCAACAGTCCATGCAAAAAAAAAGATCCATCGCATACCATACCACATAGGTATTTATTGATTCGACTCACTGGAGGTGCGAGACAATAGATAAGTAATAAATAGTAGAATTTAGGTGACGGAGGCTCATTTATTATTTACCTAATGGTAATAATAAATGTGTTAGTTACTTAGTTATTCTATGATTGGTTGTAAAACAGTAACATACCTACGGACGGAATATTCCTATATTGTAACGTATGCGGAATGAAATCTGGACAACATTCAATTTCTTATAAAATAAATATAACATAGTTATTTTTATAATCTTTCATGGTTTTGAATAATGTATTTAATCACATTAAACGCCAGAGCAAGTTTATTCCAATGCGAAGTTTCAAACGTAGGTTGTGGAACTTTATGTCCATCGCTGTCGACAACAACAATGTACAGATTTTTTAAGATCTAAATTTATCTTTCATCGGATAACTTTTTAAGGAAGCTTCGTATACTTGACATTTTTCACATTCTTGACCGTAAGATTATTGGTGTACTCAAAATAATAGTTACCTTGCCACGAATTTCCATTTTAAACAACATAATATTAGTCATTAAAAAAATCCAAGAATGAAAAAAAAACACCTGTTTTAAAATTTTTTGACCAAACGACGTGGCCGTATTTTCGGTTATTTTTTTTAATTTTTGGAGACGATGGGCGTAACTTTTCTTAATTGTTAACTGATACCTATGTCTTCAAGATATTTTAAAACAGTTTTACTGCCACATTTGAATGCCTTCCTGAGTTCTATATAAGATTTTGTGACTCAGCGGGCTGTCATTTTCTTTAATCGATCTCTCTCAGCAAACTGGCTAATGCTGGAATGTTTCCCTGAACCAGGCTTTCTTGTGCCAAATTTTGTAAAGAAAAAAAACGCAAAAATATTATAAATAGCTCTTTAGCTCTATCCCATTTCCAGAAAATTTTCCACGGTCTTCGCTTTCAGTTATAGGGAATGAATACTGTAGAAATTACATACTGTTTCGCGACGCTGTTCTCCTCGATTAACCATAATTTTAAGATAAAGAATCCAATGCCCATTAAAAGTACGGGATTAATTAACAGATGTATAAGCTTTCACTTGGCATTTATATACAATTTGAGTTTATTTCTTTACTTACTTTTTACGTCTTCAAATCTTTGTCCAGATTTCATTCCGCATACGTTATTGTCGTATTCATTCTAAATGGCGGAACAAATTGTTCTAATTTTGAGTGTTATTCGGATTCCAAAAAAAAAGTTAGATAATATGTAGCATTTAAAGATTACCAAAAATGTCTCGGAATCCGGACAACACTTGAATTTACAACGATTTCAAAGGAAGCTCAATTTGTAAGTTTGATTTTAGTTCCAGTTAGTCTTGAAATAAGTATCTTCTGAGCACTTTTTCTCCGATGAAGTATTTTAACGGTAATTAAAAGAATACAAATACTCACTCTGCTTTGTTAAACTAAGTAACTTAGATTGTTAGCAAACTAAAATAAAATTATTTTTGAATAAAAATGTTTTCATTTATTTCTGATCAATGTTCATCAAACCCTCGCTACGAATGCAAGTGAAGCAAACCTGAGTATAACAATGTGTATGTAGGTACAATAAGAAATACTTATATGTACTATATACATACCTACTACAATCTATGAACCAAGATAAGTAGGTACATACGATAGATCCGTAGATCTTAGGTATACAATGTAATAAATGTGACATTGTCATGGTAAAGGTAATATATTGTCGGTATTGAGTTATTGGTACCTCCTTACAGTTCAAAACATTCTCCTTCATATGCAAAAAGAACGAGATCGCTATGTTGAGTGTTTTAATTTTTAATATTTTTTTGAAGTTTCAACATATTTTTGTACTGTTTTGAGATATTCGAGTTTAAAGTTTGAAAGCCTAAAAACCCTAGTTATAGGTTGAAGTTATGGATTTATTTATCGTATGGCTACATGTCACTGGATATAGCTAGGCATTTCTTCCCTGGGGTAGTAGTAGTGGGAAAGCAGATGATGAAGAAAATCCAGTGAGTGCTGCGAGGTCCAGAGGGGACAGTGCAGCTGCCAAGTTTGTTACTCTTTTAGCACCACCCAGGGATCACGTGTAGGGTTGTCTAAGGTGTTTCCTACGGACGCAGAGTAACATTTATCCGAAGTTATGGAGATAGCGGTTTTAAAATGTTCCACATACATTATATTACTCGACAAATCATATGTTGTCTCTAACATTTTACATTTTATAGAAATAATACAATAATAATGCACGTAAGGTGTAGAGTCAAGAATCAAAAATGTAATATTTTATATAACTCAAAATCGACAGATTTTCAGCTGGCTTATGTTGATTTCTGAATATGATGTAGGTAAGGTTTATAATAAAAATAATGAAACAACGATATCTCAAGGCATATTTTTTTTATATAATAAAACAAAAAAAATCAACACTTACATAAAAAATATACAAAATCAACATTATAATTTTTAATTCTCATAGTTTACTTTAATTTAGGAACAAAACTAACGATCAAGTGTAATTAAACACAAAAGTAATGTAGTTTTTTATCAAAAAAGTGACTTCAAAGTTTAGACCTTTAACATGATTTTTTGTATGTAAAGTGATCTAGGGTACCACATTGTCGCTATTCATAAGTTTAGAGAAATAATAATTCTACTTCCATTATTTAACATGGTGTCCGCACTATAAGTGCATATATCTAATACAAATATTATTATGAATCAATAACATAACTTATTTTATAAAAAATAACAGTCTTTTCGTCAGCTTTACTAATTTAGATCAAGTTTGTTAGTTTAACATTCCTTAGGGTCCCACATTGTCGCCTTATGACTTATGAGATCAAACTTATTATTAAGACTTATTATAATAAAATTATTACTTACAAAAGTAATCATTTGCATTTAACATCATTATGAAAATGATTTACACTACTCAACCTCGCACCTAGGGGTACGTAAGTGCTGACGCCAAGTCATTTTAATTCTTACGTCTGATTGAGAGATTGGTAACTTTGTACGAGTATTAACTGATTATCTATACGGTTGTCCCTCAGAAGCTTGTTAAATATGTCAACTATATTTTCTGTTAAAAAGTTTTGATTTGTCACTAACTTATATCCCTCCCCTTATTTATATTTAAGTTTTTGTTATGTGATTAATCAGTATTCAAAGCATCTGCCAGGCATCCGGATTATTAAAATTGTTAGTATGGCACACTAACTAGAGAAATTTTCATTTCTCTATATAATAGCAAACCTATTTCCGTTGCTAGCTCTCCGGCTAGAGCAACGCGTGCGCAGCGTACGAGCAGCATATTCGTGGCGTCTGGACGCACTTTAAAATTGTAAATAATTTTATTATCCTATGTGATATATTTATTTATTTTTAACAATCCAATTGAATAAACTAACATAATATGAATTTTGATTAATATATTTTGTATCTAGTTGATTGATTTAGGCCAGATTAAAATAGAAAAGAGTTTTGCTTTGTCTCAATAATTATTGCTTATTAACCACTATTGTTAAAAGGGTAACATAACATAAAACTAAGTGAACGTAACGGGCAGCTGAGTTACGAACTGTCAAGCAAATGGATGGGAGTAAACTGAGATTTAGACAACACGTGTTACTACATTTTCCAATTGCCCCGATATTACTTCAAGCTTATGAGCGATAATGTGGTACCCTAGTCGGTAAACTTTGACTGTGTTTTTTTCCTACTTTTAGTTGAAACGTTTAACTTTTTATCAATACACCGTATTATTTTAAGTGTGTAGAAGCTGTTTTTAATCAAAACCAATTTTCACAATTTTCGAGTTGATAAACAAAATCAGTGATATCTCGGAATCCCTAACCATGATAACGTCACAATAAACTTGTAAGTGAGTGATAACAAAAAATACGTACAAAGTATAATATTTTACTAAAACAAGTTCCAATTTAAATTGCCAGTCAAGCTGGGGCTAGAATTTAGAACCCCAATTTATTTGCGAGATACAAATGGCATAATCAAGCCCGCTTTTTTGCTTGTGTTTCATTCAACACTTTTATAAAATATTTACAGAACCTTTTTTAGATTAGTTTTTGATTAAAAACTAATTTATCTCCCGTTTAAAAAATGCGCAGGTCTGAATAAAGAAAAAGAAACAAATATAGTTAGTAACTATTTGAAACTGAAGACAAAATAGCAACATTTATGTCGCCGAGAATTTTGAAAATCACATAGCCTTTTTAATAAGTAGGTGCGTATATATTGGTAATGACGATGTATACCTACCTGCACTAGGATTGATTGACCAGAAAAATAATAGGTATAGAAGTAGATATGTAAAATTATAAAAGTAAATATTTGTTCGATATTCGCACCGGTTATTGGGAGTAAATTGGCAAGCATGGTTCTGACAACATCGACGGCCCTCGCGCGTCATCTCACATGACACATTGTTAGGGTTGCCAAAAGTTAAATTGCAAAAAAAAAGTAAGTATAATTAATATCTAATAATGATAAAGATCTCTTGAAATTGCAGCAAATTATGCTGACATTCATTTTTAAATAGACAAATAATTTAATAAACATAATCTAAGATATAATAAAGAATTCATAAAGGGCCAAAACATACATATGATATTTTATCTAGTGGGCAAAATCGGGAAAGATATTAATTGAATAAATAATTCTGTTATTATGTCATGAATGTGTATTTTCACACCACCTGCTCGACAATGCCAAATTATATATCATGCAAACCTCACCGAAAGCAAATCATTATAGCCCTTGGCTTTAGCCGGGTTATAATGTTGTACTAAATCTCATTATAACCCGCTGGTTAATAATGTGAATTCACTTCCCATAGCTCTTATTGTTATGTGCTTAAAGTCTAATTTCGTAAAGTCCGCACGGTGCACAGACCCGCGACGCCAGCCGGGGCCCGCGCCGCCGCGTCGAGCTGATTTGAAAATCGAATTTATTCGGAAAATCGTGCTGGCCACCTCAATTTTAAATACCTAAAACAAATGCCGCGAGTGTCATAAGACGCTGCAGTATACGGAGTAAAACTGCAAGTTCTATAAAAATAGAAGATAAAATTAGAATAAAATGGACTAATGTATCAAGAATCAATTTTTAGGGTTCCGTAGCCAAATGGCAAAAAACGGAACCCTTATTGATTCGTCATGTCTGTCTGTATGTCTGTCCGTCCGTATGTCACAGCCAATTTACTCGGAAACTATACGACGTATCTGAATAAAATTTACACATAAGGTGTATTTTGTATGCCGCTACTCAGTTATGTAGTTAAATTTGAAAAAAAAAAATTTTTAGGGGGGGGCGCTCCATACATGTAACAAAATTTTTATTTTTTATATTTTTGACTAAATATCAACATGTGACACATAATCGATAGGTCTTTAAAAATAACACTGAGGTTTTTTGACCATTTTGTGATTAAGTGAATATTTTCTGAAATAATCGCTTCGAAAGTCAGAAAAATTGTGCCCCCCCCCTGTAACTTTTGAACCGTAAGTCCAAAAAATATGAAAAAAATTGAGGAGATGCGCCTTATCATATACTTTCTAGGAAAAATTTTTTGAACATTATTGGTTTAGCCATTTTTGAGTTATCTCCAAAAAACTTTTTCCATAGGCATCAGATACGACCTTTTGGTATTAGTTTGGTTCTTATTCCATTGAAGGTACGGAATCCTGCTATGTGTGGTCCGACACGCACTTGGCCGGTTTTTACTTTTGATTTACTTTAATAAAAATCCGTTTCTAGTAGCCTTAGCTATTTTATTGTCTCGCAAGAGGTGAGAAAAGTAGAGTATACTCCTCGGGGATAAAGCTGTTTTTGTCACGGGCGCGCTTGAACCCCTCACTGCACTCAGGACTCAGTCTTAATTCCCTCGCTTCGCTCGGGAATTAACTCATAACCCCCTCGCTGCGCTCGGGAGTAAAATCTGGAGTCCTTCGTTACGTTCAGGATTCAATATTGCGCCCGTGACATAAAACAGTGCTTTATCCCCTTGGTGTACAATCTACTATTAACCCTAAATTCCGAACCCAAATAGTCAGCAAAAAAAAATATAATTTAATTTAACAAAAATTACAATACCTATGTCGATATTTTATACACGAATAAATAATAATGTTATACAGGGCTATTCAAAAGCCGTATTTGCGTAATCACCTGTGCATAACAAGGTCTGTTGTTAGGGTTCCGTAGTCAAAATGTCAAAAACGGAACCCTTATAGTTCCGTCATGCCGTCTGTCCATCCGTCCGTAGGTCACAGTCATTTTACTCGGACACTATAAGACAAATCTTAATAAAATATAGATATAAGGTGTATTTTGTATGCCGCTATTTAGTTATGTAGGTAAATTGCAGAAATAAATATTTTAGGGGGAGGGGCGCCATACATGTAACTAAATTCCAAAGAATTTTTCTTTACCAAATATTAACGTACGGAACCGCCATTATGCGTTCTCAGACACGCACTTGGCCGGTTTTTATATAATATAATACCCTATACCTCACCCTGGCAAACTGACGTCAATCTGAACGTGGGTATTTACGTCAGAGTGCGCGGTCTGAAATAACGCAGTGCTTGATTAAATGTAGCATGTAGCCAAACATGCGGTCTAGCCAAATAACTGGTTGCAAACAATTACGTTCCACTCAAATGTTTGATCAATGCCAACCGACTACAATTAGTGCTTGTCTCTAATTAACATTCCATGGTTTAGCTAGTTGCTTTTATTTTTCGAAGATTTCTCAAATGTTTTAAGCATTGTTTATTAGAAATTTAGTACCTATGATACTTGCCTCATTCCGCTACTTCGAGTATAGTATAAGTCAGTTGTTTGAACTGCCGCACCCGTTCCCTTGGGGAATGACCTGCGTAAAGTATTTCTAAGTGGAAATAGATGTCATATACTCCAGAAAAAGTGACCAAGCCAGATTTGAACTGGCCTCGGACACCGGAGGGTTTGGTCACTTTTTCTGAAGTGACATCTATTTTCAGTGTATATATAGTAGTGTAACTACTTATAAATTGCAAATCAAAAAATATTGAACAAAATAATTTGATTTGCTTCAAGATTTATTTCTAATTGTTCAAAATCAAATTCAGTTAAGTTAGTTGAGGAAAAACTTTCCCATTTATATTATTTTGAAATATCAAACGTTCGATTCGAAGTCAATGGCGCATTAATGAAGACAAACGAGCTGAGAATAACCTCTTTATTACTTTGACAAGTTTAATTTGCTTTAGATAAGTACTTTGAAATGTAAAACAGCACTGAACAACTGCGTTTGTTTCAGAGATTAACTAGCAGGCAAACTTTTGGAGCTTAAAGTTTATTTAGTCAAAACAAAGGTTTGGAGTGCATTGTCTAGAACTGTGAAAACTTTAAATCTTCCATGTAAAGTTTTAGCTTAGTAATGTTAATTGATTTATTTTAATAATTATATACCTACCTAATTTTCATATTTTTAAAAGAACGAGAATTAATGTCACGATGATAGGTTTTTCGTAAGGTAATACGCCTTTCCCCACTTTCGGAATGCAAAATATATTAGAATCAAGCTCACTTCAACGACCTATAAAAACTCAGATATTATCTATCACCTAATATTCAATAAGAAATAACTAACTTATCGTTTGTACAAGGTTCGTTATAGACCAAGAGTAGGCCCTTGACAACCCTACCTCATCGAGTATCGGGATTCGGCCTATCTAGGACAATGCACGTTAAAAAGTTATATATTTTAGTATCTGTAAACATGAGCCAAACATGGAGCATTTTGTACAGATAGCAAAACATAACCCTATTGTTTCATAAAAACTCCTTCAGCGAATAGCAAATGGGCACGTATCCCATTCGATAGTACTCATTTATAAATGCCAAAAAAATGGTGGTTGCCACATGCAAATCCGATATTTTAGGTTTCTTTTTCTATAAAAGTTGATGAGTAATTTTGAATGCCACATGACATGATGTATGTTCTATTAAGTTCATTATTTTAATTATTTCTAATCAGTTGCCAGTTTTGGACGATGCAACCTCTTATGTCTTAGCACTTGTTGAGAAACAGTATCTTATGTAGCACTGAGTTTAAACCAACCCGTAAACTCATTTGCACGTTGTGTTTGCATTAGTCGATTGTCACTTTAAAACATAAAACTTGGCTGAATAACAAAAGCCTTAGTTTTAAGATCAGCTACCATTTTTTATTATTAACAAGTTAATTAGTATTTTCGAACGGCATGACGTTCAATTTGCTACGCAATGAAGTACATTTTATAATGCTGTTTTTGCCGACTGTAAAAATGCTCCAAGTTTGGCTCAGGCTACCAAGTACTAAAATACATAACTTTTCACCATGCATTGCCCTATACAAGCTGAATTATGCTACTTGATGAGGTAGGGTTGCCTACGGCCTTCTTTTATTCTATCAATAATATCAAACTATATTATATTTTTCGTTCCGAAGTCGATAATAATATCGCGTCGATTGAACAGCTGCAAAAATAATGGCTATCGGGGTTGACTTTGAGTTACTTGATATTATTTTTAATGGTTCCTTGCCGTCTGTTTATCTTTTACCGGTATCGGATATCGTCCAATTTGAAAGAATTGGAGTAAAAGGATAAAACAACGTTACAGTCTATAAACCTACCTACTAACAATTTGTCAATTTAGTGAAGTTTTTTTTATGTCGGCAGTCTTTAAATATATTTAACAAAATTATAATTAATCTAATGTATATGTATAGTGTGTACGTATACGTCCAATATATTGCTCTTATGTACTTATTTTGTTTGGTTAAAGTACCTAGCAGATTTTATGTAAATTATTTCCTTTTTTCCTACGTATTTAAGTATATATTTATTTTCTATCTATTTTATACACCGTCGTCTAGTACCCGCAACACAAACCTTAATCAGCTTACTGTGGAGTTGAGCTGAATAAGGTTGATTTGTGTAAGATTGTCCCATAATATTTATTTGTTTATGTGTACAAAATTTCAGCTCTATCGACCGCAGTAGTTTCGGAGCAAATTGGCTGTGACAGACAGACAGAATCGCACCATATGGAATCCCTTTTATCCTTATGGTACGAAGCCCTAAAAATGGGTAATAAAGTCCTGAAACCCTTTCAGAGAAGAAACCGAAACGAAACGACTGTTTAGCAATGGCCGTTGTAAACCAGTTTTGAGCCTTGGTCACAATCTTTTACCATTTCATTTTCTCAAACAACATAAGAACTCGGCATAAAAACAAAGCGTCTCTATGCATAATGAAGAGACCTGCCTAGCTCACGCTACTTGCACAAAAAGTCTTTGAAGCAAAGAAACTTCGGTTAGGTCTTTCTTGCGCCGTTGCAATGGAGTCCGGACCTGGTTGAGATATTTACTGACTACATAGAATTCACGAGGCGGTCTTAGCCTCCATTCCTGATGAAACAAAGCAAAACAATTTATTAACACTCTATTTTAAATTTTCACTTCTTTTTCGAAATCCATTAAGTGCTAATTTAGAAATACACTTGTTGAGTAAATAATTGTTACTATTCCAATATTCAGATATAGGAAATTACGAAGCTTAACTTTGTCATGGAATTTCAAGAATTTATAGCGAAGTTGCTAGGCCAAGTAAAGTACTTACACTCACTGATAAAGAATGATGACTTTAATGCATTAGTAAGGATTTATTCCCTTATGATTTTTGTTACATAAATTATTGAAATTATTTTGTTAACAAGATAAAATTTAAGTACGCCCTATTGGGTATACGCGAATTTACCTTTTATACGAGTACAGTCACCGGCAATAGTATCTTCCTACGCGAAGGCCGCAAAAATATGTGTCACGGTCTTATCTGTAACATATTTGTAAACGTCAAAATATATAGGTACTTTATGGGTACGTTGTGAACTATGTTTTAGTAAAATAAATATGTTTTTAGTTTTAGAACAATACCGCTGTGAACAGTTGGTGTAATATCACCGTATTGACACTTACGGTCGTGCACTGTGCAAATGTAACTCCTAAAAGCTTTTTCCTGTATTCTGATATTTCTGATCTAGTCAAGATAAAAGAACATTGCCTTTTGCTTTTACGCTTCCTTGTCCCATATTTTTATGAGTTACGTTTTGGTCTTTGATGCTTAAGAAAAACGGCGTTAGCCTTGCAGGTTACAATTTTATTATAGAGTAGTAAGTGATAAAAGTTCAACCTAAAGCGTAATTTCCTTTTCACCTCACTGGCTCGGAAAGTTCTTTTTATTCTTTAAAAACAGATAGCAAAACTGCATTTTATTCACAAGAGTGCAAAGAATATTTGAAATTCGAACGTGATATTTAGTCACTTTTTTAAACATAATAACATGTAAAGGCCACTCCAGACAGGACAATCTTCGCCCATCTGATTAAATTGTCTGATCAAATCAGGTGCTGTGGACGCAAAAAATATTTTATATTTAATTGTATTCAACTAAAAACATTTAGTGTAAACAATTTTGTTTCATGATTTTACTATGAAACGCTTTAAATCTTTCAAGAAATATTATTTTG
The DNA here is from genome assembly GCA_947086415.1 of Pammene aurita. Lineage (NCBI taxonomy): Eukaryota > Metazoa > Arthropoda > Insecta > Lepidoptera > Tortricidae > Pammene > Pammene aurita. The sequence goes on along the minus strand of OX352290.1, from coordinate 36,196,809 downwards.
ATCGATCCATTTTAATTGATGAACTACCTGTCTCAGAATAATTCGATAATTGTGCATTGTTTTTGTTTTATCTGTGACATGTAACTTTTTAATTTTAAAAAGTTAGTTTTGTTTAATTATATTTTTAAGTTTCAGATTGCGTATTTTATTATTTATTAATGTAATATCTGCCATCACCTTTCAATAAATGTATTTAATCAACGCAAAGACCAGCTGAGATATTTATGTAGGTACTTACGACAGGTGTAATAAATTTTTCGTGATATATGTGACTTTTGAGGTTATGTAGAGTTTTGTATCGAATTATCATTTCAAGTTCTTTCTTTCAGTGTAAAATCGAATACTTGAAGCGAAAACTAGTGCTAAATAAAGTCCAAGATCGTTTGTTGCATAGGAGCAAGTGCTGCATATTGTCACAAAGCAAGAAAACACTACAATTTAACAGGTTTAAGCACCAATCATCCCGCTACCTACAACAGACTTTTATCAAGCCTTTGAGTTGTTTTCCTTTATGTACTTACCTAAGCTATGTATAAAATAAATAAACACCAAAACCTCACGTGCGTTTATTAATTATTCAATTATACAATTCGTACATTAGATTAAATAAGTGCTTACCTAAAATAGCCGTCAAACGAAATGATAAAAGGAAATCATAACATAATACATAAGTAGGAGTATACTGAGTGATATAATATATGTAAATTAACATGACTCTCTTATTCATACAGATAATGAAGCTATTCCTGTTCCATTCTAAACTCAAAAGTTGTATTTTCTGGTAGATATAGGTAGTTACTCGTTTCCCTCGACTGGCCTTATGATTTTAGCGATCATTGTAAGTATCAATGTTTCATTCCTTCCTGGATGTCAACTATTGTATTTTGACCGCATAATCTTCTGTCATTTTTATGTTGTTATTTTAATTTCTTCGCACCTTCTTTTTCATTGTAAAGTCATACATATATCAGAATTATCAATATTTTTTTTATTCAATGCAGAATTACAATTTTCGAAATGACGTACAAAAGCGCGCGACTTGCGTCCAAAAAATACTAAGTTGTTTGATGTACATTGCTGCTTTTCTATGGAGCAATGCTGCTGTTCGATTCGCTTAGTGTTGCTATATTTTTGTTTGATGTACATTGCTACTGCGTCCGTTAGCTGGCCAGACTATATTTTCCTCGCTTTAGTGAGGTGAAAAGATTTGTGTTACACACGGCTGCAAAGTTATTTTTACGTCTCGTGTGTTGCAACACTTGCTACGCTCAGGATTCTATTTTTGAACTACTCGCTTCGCTCAGGATTCTATTTTCGAACCACTCGCTTCGCTCGCGGTTCAACCATAGAATCCATACGCTACCTCGCAGTTCAACCCTAGAATCCATTCGCTAGCTCGTGCTTCAATTCCACACTCGCGGTTAAAATACAACTTTGCACCCTTGTATAACAAATAACTATTAATGGTATCAAGCAATATAACTAGGTTTGTAGGTTTTTTTTTTAAATGTAGATATTTCATATCATCTCGTGGAATGAAGCCGGTAGCTGTAGATATGCAGCCTTGCATTTAGTTATGTAAATATTAGTTAGACAAATTAACCAATTTTCAAATAAGTTTGTGTAATGTCTAAGTAGGTATAACACAAGATTGTTATTTTTATTTTAGAGCGCACTATTCGCCAACAAACTGTGTTCAGTTTGGCGAAAAAAAAGGTGTATACCTACCACTTAAGTTTTATTTTGAGATAAATAAATAAAAAAAAAACCTTGTCTCCATATGTAAATATATTAAAAAAAAATTTTGAATGGTTTTCTATATTGTATTCCTAGTATTTCAAGCATATAGGAGCGCTTTTACGTCTACGTTAGCTTGAACTTTACGCTACGCTATGTACCATACCATGTGTGGTTCATAATTGCATACCCAGATTATCAATGAATTCATTCATAAATTGGGTATGCAATTATGAACCCGATGGTACATACATAGCGTAGCGTAAAGCTCAAGCTAACGTAGACGTATTCTATTTAGGATACATATCCGTAGCCACGTAGCTATCTACGAGGCTACGTGTTCTACAGGAATAATGTTTCGATTACATCCATGTAGCGGATGCAATCTTCTGCCAAGCTCTGTAAAGGCTGTAATTCAATATCGAGCAAAACTGTTAAAGCTTTCTTACAATAAACTATCTGAATAGTTTAATTTACTTATGTGTGACTCGGTTAAAAAAATGATGGGTATAACTAATTATAACATTTGACATTTGTACTAATAATAACCGGATGAATAATAGATTTTTCTACTTTTTACTAGTCACCTATGAACGACTGTTTTGCTCGGTAATAAGGTTTAACTGTGGTTAGGAAAATAGAGTAAGAGTAATGTCCGGTTTCTCTCTTGGTCTGCGGTCAACTCCAATTCTATTATAATCGCGGTTCAGTAATATATACCCACTGTCGGCACTGAAAGTTGTAAAACAGTTGCAAGTGTACAATACTTGCAATTCAAGATTAAATAAGATAAATGAATAAACAAATATCTTATACTATTTGTAAGAAAAAATAATTGAATACTACAATTTTATAGTTGCCACCCCTTTACCGACGCAACAAGCCCGTAACAAATCAAAGCCTCCCGACGAGCGATCACCGGAAACGGAAACACGAGCCAATAACGGGTGCACACCTGCCAAACATAAAACAGTATTGCACTGATTATTTTGACATAAACGGGACTTAGCAGACAGAGTCTGCCTGCGACCACAAGCGTTACGGCACGCTCGAAACGTCAGGAAAATAATAAAAGTAAGTGTACGCGATTAAGTCCCGTTTTTGTCAAAATAATGAGTAAAAATCGTGTAAGTTTAAATCAGTACATAGTATTGCACTGAATTAAACTTTCACGTGTTTACACATTGTTATAAACGAAACCGGACTTGACCGCTTAATATTTACCTATACGAATACCGGCCGATGTTGGAGTCTACATGCCCGTCTTTCTCCGGGACCACGATGACAATTATGTTCTCGAAGCGTCGGAGGTAATTATTAAATTTAATTACATACTCAGTTAAGGCCATACCTATATTCTCGGAAACCACGCACACTAGTACGAGACATGTTTATGGCTTTGGAGAAATTACGAAAAATATGATTATCTATAATGTTAATCGAAAATTCCTCCCACAATAAACCAAAACTTTTTCTACTAATATTCCTGAAGAAAACTCTATCATATATTTTCCCCAAAATAGCACTTGTTTTATAAAATCACCAAAATAGTATCACTTGCAAACATGACTTTAGGACAAAATAAATTATTGCCAACCTAAGAAACCTAAATCAACGGAGCGTGTTCAGAAAAAACATATAGTCTTTAATCATTCTTGAAGTATCAAACATGTAAATCAAATATTTTTTGGGGAAATTTGAAATCTGCTGTGCTCAAAATGACTCAGTCCTCCTCTTAATTCCCGTTTTGATTGTAATAATTAAAACAGCGTTCATACTGAATGAGGTTATTTATAATCGTTTAAATAGAACAAGCAAACCCTTAACATATCAAACAGTAGTAGCCACTACTCATGTCGTTCGTGGTCTCGAGCCCACTTTGCTAGTCGAAGTAGTTTTTTCCAAAAAAATTGGGTATTTTTGCTGACTGTACAAAATGCTCCAACTTTGGCTCAGGCTACCAGGTACTAAAATACATAAAATTTGCATCGCCCTACATAAGCCGAATTCTGCTACTCGAATTATAATGATATATTGTAAACACTAAAATTAATTAATCACTCATTATTTTCTTGTCTAAACTGATCATCGTCTTCTCGGTTCAAAGGTGTAGGGTTAGAACGGAAAATGTTTTTTGACATTCATAAGTGTATTGTAATGTGTCCAAATTAAATAATGAAGATTTTGGTTTTCTTTTTTTTTTATAAGACATATTTTTGAAAAGTTATTCGAGCTCACATTTAACGAATCTCGATAATTATACTCGCACACTTGAAGATGGAATGTCGTAACCATACTTCGTTTTTTTTGAGATTAGAAATTGAGTAAACATAGAAACAGTAGTTGGCAACCTGTTTTAAATGTTCAATTTAAACACACTGCAAGCACACCAACAGACGATTAGTTAACATGATTAAGAGTTCATATTTGTGAATAAATAATAACTATTTACAGATTAAATAATACAACACAACAATAAAAACACAATTTCGTTCTGATTATCACGTTAGAGACACGTGAAAAATTATAAACTGACCTGACTATTTAATAGTTTTATTGTATAGTACTAAATAATAAAACAATTGTCTTAGGTGATGGTAAAAGATTTGGTGGACTACGAGGTGGCTTTTGTTGTTGTATCCCACTCGGGCCTGCCTCTGATTGCTCCTTAACTCTCCAACCAAACGCACAATAACAGAGCAAGCAAATACCTTTACTTAAATAAGAATCACAATAAGCTTTAAACATTAAAAACTATCCAGGTATAGCTGAGAGATACTAATGAAGATGACGCGAGAAAATATTTAAAAATCGATCCGTCCATTTCGAACCTCTTCTTCTCTAGGTATTTTATTGTGCAACATTCACAAGAACATTATCAATGATAAAAATAAAATATTTCGTGCATATAACTATTATCAAAATATTGTTAAATACTCAATATAACATTTACAAATACGAAAGCATGGCCTTACTATAAATACAAATATATTTAAGTAAGTTTAATGATGGCGAAGGCACTTTGACAGTTGTGACATGTATCTTGCCTAATAAAGAACCCTGTACATCGTTCTGTCAAAATTTTTCTAATCTCAAAAAAAAACGAAGTATAGGGAATGTAAAAATGTTATTTTTAATAAGGTTATTTTTAATAAACGGTTAAATCAACCAACGGGCTAGTTTCATACTATAAATAACCGGTTTGCATTCCCGAGTCGTAACTATAGTTTTTAATGTTAATTTAACCTATTGTTATAATACCGTTTACCGTGACGTGAAAGCAAGCTCCCGTAATTGATTTACGCAATAGCCGGGGAGGCAGAAAGGGGATGCAAACAATCTGAATGTAAATGCCTCATCAAAGGAGGAAAAACGCTACTTTTTAACCCTTTTGAGGAATGAAGGTAATGGCTATCAACACCTTTTCGATACCGGCTTATAAACTCGCCATCGAATATATCGGAGCGGCCCAGATACTCAAAAATATCTGAACATTGCCTTGTTAAAAGAGGCGTTGTTAAGATATTTGTGACCTTGGCCGCTCCGATATATCTGATGGCGACTGTACCTAAGTCGAAGAGAGGGCGTTGTTTCATTGTTCTCTAGTGTCCTCCCTACGTATTCTCATAGGTATATGATAATAGCAAACGCATTTAATGAACCTTTTCATCACACTTGCTCATAAAGCGTGGAATTCGACGTGGTGCAGCGGCAGTTACGAGTATATTTAGTACTTATATTCATAGTTAATTACATGGACGCTATGGAATTTTCACATTATTCAGATATCAGAATTTGCTTGATTTTTTTTCCGATGCAACTTCATTACAACTTCAATATTGGTTGATTATTTGTTTTGTGTTGGAGTTATGTTTGAAATAGATTGTGTTTTTAAACTGTTTTATTAATGTATTGTTTATGTATTTTAAAATTAGAATACGGCACAATGTATATTAACGCCGCCACATAAGCCTCACGCGAAAGAATAAACTAATACAATCAAGTTAATAAAATGTACTACCAAGCAACGGTAACAGTTATAATATTTTTGAATCTCTTTATATTATTTCCATTTATCATACAAAAAAAATGTATATGTATACCAAGATAAGTACTGTTATTTCACACTCGTTATATAGAAACAGCATTTCGTAGAACTCGTTAGGTGCGACGTTGGTTGGTTGCCAAGTATGGTCAGCAATTTAGCAAAATGTGTGGGTGTTTATTAGGTGGGTCGGTCTAGCCACGATGTGGGCGTTAGTGCGAGTACCCAAGATAAAGTCAAACGGCATATCTTAAAACAGAACACGATATTCATCCCTTAACATTTACCTTTAGCTCTCCGCGCTAAAGAACAAACGAAAATTCTGTTTTAGCAGGCCATATATGGGTTATCATTGTTACCAGCCATCCACAAAAATTCGGGTTTAGTAGACTACGATGTTTTAAAAGGGAGATATGATTTAGAGGCCACATACGACACATCAACCTTTTGTAAAAAAAATGCTGATGAACAAAATATTCCAGAGATGGGACAGCACCCTAATCAGGCACTGGACCTCTCAACACTTAAGCTTAGGTACTTATTTAAGATATATAGTGCTACTAACACTGTATGGATTACTTCGTCCGAAATAAATATGCTGTTTTAGGGTTCCGTACCTCGAAAGGAAAAAACGGAACCCTTATAGGATCACTTTGTTGTCTCTCCGTCCGTCCTACAGCCATTTATGCCGCAAATTTCTGCAAATTTTCGAAACTCGCAAGGGAATCAAAACCTACTTCCCGTGAACTCAGAATCTTGAAATGTGGTACGAATACGAAGCAACGTCTTATAGCACAGATAAAGGAAAAATTGCGAAAACCGTAAATTTTTTGTTACATCATATAATAAAAATATTTTTAATACTTTTTTAAGTTACTACCCCTTTCCTCATGAACGCGTAGAGATATTAAATTGAAATTCATATCAAATACTCAGGTCTATAGTACCTTTAAGCTGTAACAAAATCAAACTTCTAATGTCAACGCAATCAAAGGAAACAGCAATTTAAGCCGCATATTTCTACAGGTTTGCACGGAACCCTCGGTGCGCGAGTCCGACTCGCACTTGGCCGGTTTCTTTATTATGAATTATATAGGTACTTAAGTCCTTACCATTAAATTTAACAGGACATAATAAAAACAATTAATTAGAAACTAAACTAAATAAGAATTAAAATTACCTATGAACTTAAAACTAGCACTACAAAAACTAAAAGTCTAACTCTAAAATTGGCCCCTGTGCTATTGCAGTGCCGAGGACGCTGGCAGCATTTCCCCGCTGTATAGCAACACTTATGCGTTGAGCGAGGAAGCTGCCAGCTCTCTTGTCCCCAGTGACGTCGACCAACCGCTTGGCGAGGTCGCGGAACAGGTCATGAGCCGCAGGGCCCCACGGACCAAGGGTCTCAACGCCAAAAGCAACAAAGTTGTAGTTGGCGCCGAGACCCCTGTACTTCCGTCTCTTAAGAGCCTCTGCTGCCTCTGCCGCCGCGCCGGCTTTGCTTATAGTCTCGCGAAGGTGAGACGGAGCCAGAGTGTCCACGCAGGTAGCGTCCTACACCAGTATCCGTCCCATCTTCCACGGGATCAGTGACATCCCGTCTGGTCTCTTGCCATCGTCTCTGGCGATTCCGACCGGCTCTAGGACCGCCGGGACGTTGACGGTGGCAAGGGACCGTTTGAGGATGTCGTTCAGCGCGGCGTGGCGAGAGAACCGGCCCGCACTTTTTTGGCAAGAAAGTCCGTGGTGCCCTAGCTGATCGACGTCACTGCCACAGTGACATTTGTGCGGAGCACATATCTTGACCCCCAAGCGAAGCCCAACCGCCAGTCGGGGCGTATTAGGTTCCATGAATGTACCTACGTTAGGCGAGGGATACGCGCTCAGCCAGTGGCCAGCCTCCTTGCATCCGACGGCAGTCAGTCTCGCGCGTTCGGAGCCTGAGCTCTGATCTAAAAGATTAGTGTATATAAATTTAGATTTTACATCGTCCCAGCTCCTTTGGGATTCGGGATTTAAAGGGACATCTTGCCCCGGGCAGGCGGACAACCAAGCATTTATAGCGTCGCCCAGACCCTCGATCTCGTAATTTGCAGAGGAAACCCTTAGAATTTTTCCTACGAGACCGAAGGAGCTGTGGACAGACGATAGAAAGGCCGGTAGCGCGACACTAGAAATTTTGCGCAATCCAAGTCCGCCGTACCGGACGGGCAGGGAAGCTTGACACCAGGATTGTTCGCTGAGCTGTAAATTTAGGATTAGTTCCACGTTGGTTTTAAGTAACGAATCTATTGGTATCAATAAATTTTGGTGTTTCCAGAAAGGGCTACAGCGAAGCATGTATATTAGTTTAGGGACAAAAAGACAGAATTTTAAAATAAAAAGGGCCGAATGTGGGCTTATTTCTAACTAGCTGTGCCCGCGGCTCCGCCCGCGTGGAATTCGGTCTGTGTCAGTAAGCGGCTAATTCACCCCTAATTTCTCTCCTGCTTACCCTGGAGGCGGAACTTGAAGTAAAGTTGACAGATGGATTTATCCTATTAATTTTTATTGGCATGATTTAAACGACATATAATAGTAGGTGTATATCGGACGATACAGGACCACTTTTGTATTTATATGTTCATGTCCACGGCAAATATCATCCAAACCGATCCTCCCGTCAAATCAGTCTAAGCATGAAACAGGGGCGGTTGAAATGTTTTTTTTTTATTTGAAGAATTAGTAATCCTTAAGGGGTGATTTCCGGGATAACAATGCAAAAAAACCGGCCAAGAGCATATCGGGCGATGCTCAGTGTAGTTTGTAGTTACGAAACATCCGTTCAAACGGTCGTTTATTAAGGGATATTTGGCGGCGCTTACGTCAGTCTACTATCCGGCACATCCTTTCACTATGCGATTTTGACTGATAATTCAAAAACGGCTGAACCGATTTTATTCAATATAGTTTTTATTGAAAGTTCTTATCAGGCCTTACCAAATTTCAGCTTTCTAGTGCGAACAGTAACTGAGCTAGACCGTGGACAGACGGACGGACATGGCGAAACTATAAGGGTACCTAGTTGACTACGGAACCCTAAAAAGAGATAAATAGTAGTTTATGTAACTGTTACGTAATAAGGCCTAATTATATACAGAAGCATACACTGCTTTACCTACACACATATTAAAAATCCACTGAAACCATGCGTGCCGGCGGTCGGGGGGGGGGGGGGGGGGGGCGGATTTTGATTACGTTACCGTAGGTAATGAATTTTCATACGTTTTTACCACACTGTCACATATAATACACTGATGTTACGTTACTGGTTGCAATAATTGTGGTAATTACATACTTCAAGGTAAGCACATTACAATGCACTAATGAACGTCAGAGAAAAATAAAATACGTGAGTGTCGTGGAACACTCTGTTGGAACGAAGTTATGTTATTTCATTTTATTTCATATTTGACTTTTACGTAAGTTTTGTGGTTTTAATTTTTTTGTATTTTTATGAAAATTTTGAAATTTTTAAAATTTTTGAAATTTTTGAATATGGAAATTTTTGAAATTTTTGAAACTTGAAATTTTTGAAATTTATGAAATTTTTGAAATTTAGAAATTTTGCCATTTTTGACATTTTTTACTTTTAGGTTCTCGACTTTTTTCACTTTTATCACTTTGTCACTTCTCACTTTCACTACAATTCACTTCACTTCACTTTATTCTATTTTATATATTTTTTATTTCATTCCATTTTACATGTTTCTCAATCGTATGGGTGTCGCGTTTTCGTGACGTGACGCTTTTTCGTGACGGTCACGTGACTTTTTTCACCTAGCCCCCCATCCGCGAACCGTCCAATAAGGAACTTCGTTCCAAAACTACCACCGGTTCTAACCCTACACCTCTGGCCCAAGAAGTATTATGACCGAAAAGATATTCGACGGGACTTATTTTTTTCAAAACAGTAATACATTATTAGATCTTAAAGATACAAAATAATGCGTAGTTCTTCAAGAAGACATATCAAAACAGCTTGAGAGACAGATAATGTACCTATTGTTTAATTATAAAGAAAAATAAATCCTAATCTGACTGCTTCACAAAACGTTTGATATGTTTTCCTACCTAAACGGTGTCCTATAAATGTTGTAGTAGTTTTTTGGTTTGGGCCATGCATCTTTGTCCGTCATATATAATACTCGAACCTGCAATAACCCTTTGACATTCATGACATTTTCAAATATTTCTTAAGAGCGGGTAAAGGTAAATTTAAAGCATCGACGGGTAACATGTTATAAATATGAGCACCTTGACCAAAAAATTACAAATTATTTAAATACCAAATTTCATCTAAATACAGACAGCGGTTTATTGGTTGTTTCTTTCCCATGTAAACTTTCACCCCTTTTGTATCCGTTTAAAGGATAAGTTATAAGGATAAGTAAGATAAGAGATAAAACTATTTTATTTCCTTTTTTAATTAATTATCTCCATACCAAATTTTATCTAAATCGATTCTGCGGTTAATAATTCCCTATACAAATTTCCAACTCTCTTTTCGGTTCGGTTTCGGTTTGAAAACTATCCTATGACGTTTCTCGAGACTCAAATTGTCTCCATACTCATTTCTATCTAAATCGTTTCAGCGGTTAAAAATTCTCCATACAAACTTTCAACCCCATTTTCACCCCCACCAGGGTTGATTTTCGGGATTAAAACTATATATTATCCTTTCCCGGGACTCAAACTATCTCTATACAAAATTTCATCGAAATCCGTTCAGCCGTTTTCACGTGATGCGCGGTCAAATAAACAGATAAACAGACAAACAGATAAACAGACAAAAATTCTAAAAATTGTTGGAACGTGTTCTGTTATCGATTCTAAGTATCCCCAGCCAACTTTTTTTCGATTATCTTCCATGTACAGACTTTCGACCCTCTTCAGCTTTATTATATGTATAGAAGATAGATAATCGATCCGCGCAATTTTGGAATTTTGAAATAGTACTGTTTATAAAGTTTGGAAAAAAAACTTAAGTCTCTTTGGAAAAAGTCCTTACTTATAATTTAAATATGTACAATTACTGTGTTTTTACTTTTAAATACTTTCTTAGCACCATTTCACACACTGCGAGCATGTAGGTAACCTATTTTTTGTGAAAACATAAACAAGACGCCTTCCTACAGCATTAACGGTTAAGGCGGTATTAACGGTGTAACACGATTACACGAAATCGTTTCTTCCTTAAATATATTGATGTTGGTGTACTATTGTTTTATATTTACATCTGTAATTATGAAAATTCGAACAAACTCATACTAAACGGGGATGATTTTTGAGACTCGAGCGCTCGAATTCAAGGAAATTTAACTCGAAAATAATCGCATACAAACGTTTGTCGCCATTATTTTCCCATGAAATGAACAATTTAATTAATCATGATTTTAAATTACTATCACTGTTATTTTTAAACTACCATTTCATGGTTTTAGACAGAGTTTTAAATGTCAAATTCGAGCGCTCGAATCCCAAAAATCGCCCCCCTATTTCATATTACAAATGAAGGTTGTTTTCAACAGACTTCAAGATTTCGAAGGAGGAGGTTATCACTTCGTCGGGAACTCTGTTTTTACTATTTTTTTTATGTATGTTTACCGATTATTCGAAGTCGGCTGGACCGATTTGGAAAATTATTTTTTTGATTGAAAGAGAGATTTTATACTTCACAGTTGATCCCATTATAACCAGGTCAGGATCTGATGATGGGATCCTGGAGAAATCGAGGGAACTCTTCAACTATTATAGGCACACCTATGGTGATTTGAGTATTTTTACAGCAGATCGAGCATTTGGTGTAAGGTGGATGTTTAGTGAAGTCGGTTCTTTTTTGTTTAAAATTATTATACAGTCTACTCCACAGCATCTTTTTTTTAAATCTGAGTTTGCAACGGTCAGTTCAAAAAGACGGTCTAAATTTAGCTGTTGTCAGCCTCTTAACAGTGCATTGCATATGGGATATACATTCTGGTAAGATTGGTTATGCAATTTGCATATCTAGTTTGCGGACATGCAAATTTATTAGGTACGTCATGTGTAACTTCTCTATGTGTAAAGCTTTACCTTGCTTTAACCGTTTTCACTCATAAATACATCGTATTATTTATATTGTAATGGTTTATGTATATTAGCATAAATGACAGAATTCTGATTTCCTTCTGTAAACTTGACACAACGATAGACAAGTCTGATTTTGACAATCCAATTAAAAAAATATTGAGTATAATAATATCTCAGGTATTATATATAATGACTTCGTAACAAACCGATAGAAACCTATTCTTTTTATTTTGACTTATATTAGCCTTGAAGCGAAGGCCAAGCTGGCATCCAAAAAGCTCGGTGTGCTCAATAGAGCGAGGCGATACTTCACTCCGGGGCAGAGACTGCTCCTATACAAGTCGCAAGTCAGACCCCACATGGAGTACTGTTGTCACCTTTGGGCGGGAGCACCTGGATACCAGCTTGGGCCCTTTGACTCGGTGCAAAGGCGCGCTGTGCGGATCGTCGACGATCCCAAACTCACGAGCGATATTGAACCTTTGAGTCTTAGGAGGGACTTTGCCTCCTTATGCGTGTTCTATCGCTTGTACAATGGGTTATGCTCTGAAGAACTGTTTGATATGATGCCCACGGCAGCTTTTTATCACCGCACCGCTCGCCGCCGGCAGGGTGTTCATCCCCACACCCTGGAGCCCAATGGGTCGCGCACAGTACGATTTAAGAGGAATTTCCTCCTACGAACGCTGCGGCTGTGGAATGAACTCCCTGCCGAGGTTTTCCCAGTGGGCTACAGTATGAGGTTCTTCAAAAAAGGAGTGTATACGTTCCTAAAGGGTAGGCAACGCGCATGTAAATCCTCTGGGGTTGCAGGCGTCCATAGGCTACGGTAACTGCTTACCACCAGGCGGGCCGTATGCTTGTTTGCCACCGTCGTGGTATAAAAAAAAAAAAAAATCATAATTCAGAGTGGCTAATATTAGGCGCCATAACACTTAGAGTTAAAATTAGGTATCTATTACATTAACCCATCGCATTCATCGCACGCACCAGCAGCAATGACTAACAACTATACTAGGAAATCCCCGTTGAATTTCAATTCACGCCGCCCACGAGTTCAGGCGTCAGGCGTAGGCGCTGTACAGTCAACACCAAAGAATTGTTAACACTTTTGCACCTTGCTCCTTCGTAACAAGGTCCAAGACTGTACGAGTAAACACATCTCGTTGACGCAGACTCTACCTACACAAGTAAAGTATCTGTACATCGGACTGCTCTTTGAGATTTCACAAAACTTGCAGTTTTATAGTATTTTCAACCTGACTTCAAGATTTAGAAGGAGGAGGTTCTCAATTAGTCGGGATCTTTGTTTTTGCTTGTTTTTTATTATGTATATTTATTTACCGACTGTTCGAAGACGGCTGGACCGATCTCGAAAATTCTTTTTTTGTTTGAAAGAGTTTACTTTACAGTTAGTCCCACTGTCATCAGGTCAGGATCTGATGATGGGATTCTGGAGAAATCGAGGGAACTCTTCAACTATTATAACTATTATAAGCACACCTACATATAGTGATTTGAGTATTTTTTACAGTAGCTCGGGCATTTGCTTTTGGAAAAGTGGAGGCTAAGTGAAGTCGGTTCTTTTTTTGTTTAAAATTATTATTGGCTACAAAAAAGGTAATTTTACCAAAAATAATCACCTATTTTATAGTAGATTTCCACATCCGGATCCATATCTATCATACGGCATGTAATGAAATGAACATACTCGTAACATAACAGCTCGTAGCGTAGATCGTAACGTCATCGCCACAGTCGTTACGGCGCGGCGTGATGGCGGCCCCGATAAACCTTTGATAATTAAACCAACCGGATGCGAGACGCGCACTAATTTCTATCAGAAAAAGTCTGCCAATTTCGGCGCGGGGGACGAGGAAACGCACACAAATACTGTTAACACTAATGCATTTACCATTGACGTCGCTACACACGCACACGATAAAATTATCAAACACTAGCATAAAATATACTCACACAAGTATAAACACAGACACAGACAACATGTCCGTGAACGAGATAATGTCATCTTTAAGTAAACGTACACAGTGCGAGGAACGCGTCGATAATAATATACTTAAGTATCGATATTTGTGACGTTTTCAAGTCAAAGGTACTATCGGGTTCAGAATTGCATGGCCAATTTATGAATGAATTCATTGATAAATTGACCATGCAATTTTGAACCTGATGGTACATCATTGTCGGTTGTTAATAGAGTTAATTTCTAAATGATTTTTTTATGGTAACGCCTTATTGACAACCGATAATGATGTACCTTTGACTTGAAAATGTCACATTTTATTGTAGATTTATTTATAGTATGCCTACATGTCACTGGATATAGATAGGCATTTATTCCCTAGGGTAGTGGGAAAGCAGATGATGAAGAAAATCCAGTGTGTGCTGCGAGGTCCAGGTAGGACAGTAGAGCTGCCAAGTTTGTAACTCTTAGCATCACCCAGAGATTACGTGTAGGGTTGTCTAAGGTGTTTCCTACGGACGCAGAGAAACATTGATCGTAGGTTAGTTACATATTTTTGTTTCTTTACCAAGTATAAGGTTTAGCTATTGATAAAATTATAATGTTAAGTTGTGATTAAATATCAAGTTTTTCTACCAGCATATTACTTACAATGTTAGTATTCTACGTAAGTTAGTTTGTCTATTTGTTCAGGACAAATCTTGCAAGCTGATTAGGAATAACTTTTTTATTATCAATTTAATATTTTGATGTGTATTTGCTTTTAAATATAGTGGAAAATACTACAAATTGGAAACAAATAACTATTACAATGAAACATTGAACTGTAAAGAACTCTGGAACATCACGGGATTCGAACCCACGTGTTTAAATTACCGTTCCAATGTGCTTCCAATTACACTAGCCGTTCCTCTATCCACCTCAGTGAATTTTTCACTGTAATCAACAATGATGAATCAGTCACTAGCGACATCGTGATGTTCCAGAGTCCTTCGCAGTTGAAATTTTGATTGTAATGGGCATCTGTTTCCAATTTGTGTTTCTATTTCTATTATCTCTTCTTCATTTTCTATTATAAATAAAAAGTATAATATACTGCTAATGTTAATATCGACATTTATTTTTGTGCTGTCCCATCACTAAAACTTACCTGTTAGGTACAGTGATACCAGAGTCAGAAATTAAAAGTTTATATTTAAGGGGATAAGTGTGTATAACGTACCTCATAATAAATAAAGTATAATCAATACAAAATTAAAATGCTACATAAAATGTATGGTGAAAATAAAGGAACGAATTAATTTCTAAACAGGAATATCGTTATTTCAAGCATCTACAAGTATATTTCACTTAAGGGGCGCCACACATTAGAGCGGAATTCAGCCCACTAGCTGAAATTTGTCTATTAAAACGGAAATTTGTTTATGGTAGCTGTATTTTTGAGACCATAGACAAATTTCAGCTATTGTGCCGTACTACAAGCACACATACGCTGAGTTTCTTACGCTGGTTCTTCTCAGTTGGGGCTCCTTTCCGAACCAATAGTATTTTATTGCCCTTCCCATACTCAAGTGGTTGAAGTACGTACTTTTAGTCAAATATCCTTGAAGGCCTCGTCAAGTTTTCTTCTAAAACTGGGCCATATAACCTGTTAGAAGTCGAGTGGACCGTGTGGATGTTGAGACCAAGACTTTCAGTATCTGAATCCAATGACGACGGGAACGGCGGGGATGCGAAGCTTTTCAACAAATAAACACTTAGATCATGTTGGAATTACTGTATTATATTAGTTTTAATATTAAATACGGTGATACATGTTCACGACAGCACGGTACAAGGCAAAGAGAAAGAAGAGAAGCAACCACAGACAAACAATAGTGATGGGCTACGTTTATAGTGTTGCGCCGTAAAACTTACTTTATGGCTATTATGATGCATATTATATAAAATGCAAAACGCAATTTTTAACAGTAACACTACTTAACAATAGACGGAGATCTAGCTACGTCAGATATAACACAATAATGAGAGCAACGAAATCCCCCTAGTCAGTTTGCTATACTATGCTTATTTCTAGATCTACACATCTAGTAGCTGTAAAGTGATGGAGTTCAATGAATGCAGGAGGTCGATTTTTGACAATCGAGCGCTCGAATTCAAAGAATTTAACTTGGAATATAATCGCACACAAAAGTTTGCCGCCATTATTTAAGCATGATATTAATAGTATAAATAATCGTGATTTTAAGTTAGTAACGCTATGATTTTCAAAACGACATCTCTTCGTTTTATTCAGAGTTTTAAATGTCATATTCGAGCGCTCGAGTCTCAAAAATCGCCCCCCTGGCCACTTCAAGAAGACAAATCCTAGAATTCTGGGTTTGATGCAATATTATGAGAAATTATATTATTAGATTATCATTGCCAAAAGTTTCTGTTGGAGGAAAGTAGTGCTAAACGACGTATAATGTAATTCATAGTTTGTCGCCTACAGTTTTTGTTTCAGTTGTAATACGCAATTTTTTGTTCTAATGTTAAAATATAGTCCCTGTCCTTTATAACTAAGAAAACTTCGGCAGTGTTTACCTATTTTGGTATTCCTATTTTCCAATTCAAAAATTTTGCTAGACTGTCACTCTGACCTCCACCCATTTAATGCTGCCAGATGCCCGGATCTAGCAATAAGGGTAGTATAGCAATCTAACCAGATGGATTTTGTTGCTCTCATTTATAATGAAACTATAGCCGTTGCAACAAGACTGATTTATTTCTTAATACCACAGAGTATGTCACATGGTACACAGTTTACACCAAGTGTTCAACAGATGGCGCTAGTAGTAATAGTAAAGATTATTTAGATACATATTTTAACACTTCCTCTTATCAAAATAATCTAAACATCATGAAACAAGAAATATCTTACAATAAAATGTAACACAATTTATACAATACTTTGAATGCCCATTTTACTAAGAAAATAGTTATGTTTGGCACTGCTTAATCCTTTAGTTAAAAGGTCTGCGGGCATTTCAGCTGTAGACAAATACACAATTTTTACAAGATTGTTAGCGACAGCTTCTCTAACAAAATGATGACGAACATCTATGTGCTTTGTCCTTTTATGGAACAAAGGGTTTTCAGTCAATTTTTGAGCACCTTGGTTATCATTGTGATAACACAATTTTGTAGTTGCATGTGACTATTTCTGAAAGCAAACTTTTTAAATAAATTGCTTCTTTTACTGCTTCAGAAATGGCCATATACTCCGATTCAACTGAGCTCAAAGCCACGGTTTGTTGTTTTCGGCATTCATAAGAAATTACAGAGCCTGATAACTTAAAACAAAAACCAGTGTATGACTTTTTGTCAATATTGTTCGACGCCCAGTCTGCATCTACGAACCCCTCTAGGTTATTGTTATCACTTTTAAATAGTAATCCATAATACTTAGTTTTCTGCAAATATTTTAATATTGTTTTCGCATGAGACCAATGAACTGATGAAAAACAATTATTGAACTGGCTCAAATAACTCACACTGTAACTAATATCTGGACGGGTAAGTACAGACAGGTACATTAGACTTCCTATCAGCTGTTGATAAGGGTATTGTTTACATATCTCTTCAGTTTTTTGCAACTTTAAACTACTCTCAATTGGAGTATCAACTGAATTACAATTTGACATGTTAAACTTTATCAAAATCTGATTAACATATTGCTCTTGATCTAAAGAAATACTGCCATTTACATACATTTTCACCCTCATACCTAAACATTTTTTCAATGGTCCTAAATCTTTAGTTTTAAATTTGGACATCAAATTCTTTTTTAAGTCATCTGTCATGGCTTTACTATTTGAGAATATGAAAAAATCATCTACAAATACAGCTACAATAATCTGCTCATTTTTTACACGCTTACATAGTAAGCGTAAAATCAAAACTTGAACCCTGTTTGTATAACAAACAGGGTTCAAGTTTTGATTTTACATAGCCCAAACTCAATAAACAATCATCAACTCTTTTATTCCACGCTCTAGCAGATTGTTTCAAGCCATATATAGCGCGCTTTAATTTAAGCACTGCATTTGATTCACAGTTTAATTCTGGCGGCACTTGCATATAAACATTTTCATCAAGGTAGCCATTCAAGAAAGCAGTTGTTACATCGAGATGAGTGATTTTAAAATTCAATTTTACACTTAGAGCAAATAACAGTCTTAGTGTTGAATACCTAAGGACCGGCGAGTATGTTTCTTTATAGTCCACACCTTCCTTCTGGGTAAAACCCTTTGCCACTAAACGAGCCCTATATCTCACTTTGTTGTCACTTTCGAACTTTTTTTTAAACACCCACTTGCACTGATCACCCTATCCGCTTCCTCGATATTCACGACTTAATGCTTGATTATCTTCAAAAGCTTTTAGCTCCTCTTGCATTGCCTGCTTCCACATCTCCTTCTCCGGACCATTCATTGCTTCCTCATAGGTGATTTCTTCACCGCAGGACTCACACACAGGTTTGACAAACCATACCTGTCTACTGGTTTTCTGACTCGCTTACTGTTCACAAAAGGAACCTCTAATTTTGCCTCAAAGAGTAGACATCTTGCCTTTTCTGTGGCTGACTTCATCATTATTGTGTTATATTATATCTGACATAGCCAGCTTGTTTAGTCCACAACAAAAACACTTACAAACATCAGCCGCTGATATTTTAAATTGTAATGTACTTAATGTAAAAAAGATTTTGTTTTTTGTTTGTATCGTATGTTTTATTTTACGGTATAAAAGAGCGAAGAACGAAAGTGAACATATGCGCCTGGGTTAGAATCACTATTAGAATACTATTAGAATGTTTTTTCCTAACCTAAAGAGCCTATTTAAATGCATAGTGTAACCACCTGAGCAGGATCATCACGTACGCTTTGCAATTTAATTAAACATAACGCATGAATGCGAGTCCACGTAAATACGTGCCTCCTTTTTTAGGGTTCCGTAGCCAAAATGGCAAAAACGGAACCCTTATAGTTTCGTCATGTCCGTCTGTCCGTCCGTCCGTCCGTCGGTCCGTATGTCGGAAACTATAAGACGTATCTTAAGCCTTTATAAGGCAGAGACGATTTGGAAACCACTTAGTTATTAAACATTTACGGAGAAGAACATTCTCTTTTTGAAGTGAAAACTTCTTTAGCGGCGCACTTTTTGTGATAGGGAAAAAATGTTAAACTCGCGTCAGGGTCACGTGACCGACAGATTCGACAGGTTCAGTGTTGCCAATTTAGCACTTTTGGGGCTAAATTTAGCACTATTTAGACTGACTTAGCCCTAATTTTTTCCATTTAGCACTTAGCACTATTTTTAGCACTTTTTTGGAAATTGCAATTTTATAAAAAATAATTTTCCAAAAGTTGATAAATTTTGTTCGTAGTCTGTCAAACCAAAATTGTCAGTAGTAGTAAAATAAATATGCTTATCTTCCCTATAAAATCAGTGTTTGACAAAACTTTGAAATATGAACGGTGACACATGTGGTCTTCATACAATTTTACCTTCGACTTTATAGGGTTGACAAGTCAAGTATGGAATTAGTTTGATTGCTAGACCTGCTCCAATCTGCCTCAATTTACCTAAGCTATCAGTAGTTTCAATACAAAACTAAATAAATGTCTGATATATTACCTCATTTGCCCAATTTAACTGTAATTTTAGTACAAACAAAACTACTACTATAAACTACTTAAATATTTTATCTTATCTGCAAATAAACGAAGGGGATTTTGACAGCCTCGAAAAGTATCCGATCACTAACCAAGGCCGTAGCTGTCACTTTGTGGAGTTGTACACACGGACCAGTAGAGAACCGGACATTACTTTTGCTCTATTTCCCTAACCACAGTTGAATCTAATTACCGAGCAAAACAGTCGTTAATAGGTGACTATAAAAAACGGTCCGATAGAGAGCATAATAAGGTAAATGTACGTTTCCACGAACGCTTAAGACCTGGATGTACGTTAATTTTTTATAATAAGGTCTAGCATTTTCATACGGTTATTGTCAATACTATACACGTAACTTAAATACATTTGTAAACATTTTATTTGCACTTAGAAATTATTTGTAAGGTTAGAAATATTAAAAAAAATATTTTTGAAGTTTTTTAGACCGCCTAACTTGATTTGTACCATTAAGCGAATTAAGAAACATGATTTGCATATATTACCGAATCCGGTGACCACTTTACCGAACTAGAAGAAAAATGTATGGGGATATGGTGTTGAGCGATTCTCAAACTTAAACTGTCTCACTGTTTGGATAATGTCATCTAACTGCACTAAATTTGCGTCTCCTTACATTACTAAATTACTTCATACAAAACAAAAGTAACCTTTATTTTTTTATAATTAGTTCAAATACCTTACCATTATTTTTATATATTACATAAACATCATTATCGTTTTTGGGGTGTTTACGTAATAGAAGTTTTTACAGTCTGAATTAAAAAAAAAAAATTTATCTAAAAATATTAAAAACACTATTTAATATTTTATTTTATTGCTATTAAATTTATCTTTATACAAAATGACCTACCAACAGCAGGCCCTTGAACATGTTTAAATATTTAGAAGCGCTGGCATTTACAAAAAAGGCAGAAAAAATAATACATTTTAATGTCGACCTAGCTGTGAGAGAAATAAGGATGATATTTTAATGTCTATCGAATACAAACGAGGCCGAGGCAGTTACGAATTCGGTAGCAGAGACTATGGGCACGATTTACCGAACGCGCGTTCGGTAAATAAACCATGCAAAATATGTGGCACCTAATACGCGAACAAATTTTGAAAATAGTACCTAAATTGCAACAATTGTGACATAACCACAAATTTAACATTGAAACTAATAATTAGAAGCATCACGAATCCGTTCATGTATTTAGTTTTTACTAATATTGCCGTAAAATAACTATAAAAATTTATTAAAGATAGCTTTGTCGAAAGGCTTATTTTGAACTCAAAAAGTCGCAAAACTATAAGATTTCAAACGCGGATTTACTATAGTCTTTGTCGTCTACAGATGTTCGGTAAATGCTCATAAAATTAAAAATACTTTTCATTATTTGAAAAGTCAAGAAGTTTATACTAATAGTTTATAATAAATCAGTAAAAAAATAATTTAAAAGACATACGCTTTCCCTGATTCCGTACGCTGTTCGGTGAAACCACCCAGTCAAAAAGTTGGGTCACACATCACCGGATTCACATTTATATCAAATTCTGGGAATATAAGTGCACTGAATTTACTTAAAATACTAAAAAACATAAACTTATTAAATAACAACACTCTAAATCCACAATTTGGAACCCACATATAGTTTTAAACGATTCTATGATCTTAAGAAGTGCACGCGATTTCTTAACGATTTTGTTAAGGGCGTCCATACAGAGTGGCACTCGACCGACTAGATCAGTTGTCATGTCGCAACTTAGACCCAAAATGGCCGTCTCTGACGCGTATTCATAGGGGTAGGTATGTAGCTCACGGAAAAAAAAATCTCAACGTAGTATCTGCTGTAAGTAATCGACTTAAAGCTTAAAATGGAATATATTCGGCGATACGGCACGTTTGCTGAAGCGTACATTTACCTTATAAGGGGCGGTGTCTAAGTAGATTGGGGCAGATTTAGCAATCAAACTAATCGCGTACTTGTCAACCCTAGAAGTCGTAAGGCAAAATTGTATGGAGACGTCATGTGTCATCGTTCATCCACATTGATTTTGTAGGGAAGTTAGCCTTCTGTACGTCTATTAAATTAAATAAGATCAATCGAGCTTCGCAAGTGAAGTTCAATCGATATTATATGACTAACTTCATTGGAAGATATAATAAATACATTCGAATGGATAACTTTATTTATTTAGCACTTTTTTAGCATATTTTTTTAAGTTTTAGCACTATTTTAGCTCTTTTTTCAGTATAGTTTTAGCACTGATTTAAATGCGGAGTTGGCAACAATGGTCAGGTTGAAAATTCGTAAGACGGACACGTGACCTGATCGAATAAATCTATATTAATAATTCCGTCGAGGGGTACGGTAGACCCGATTGAAATTATACTCAAATGAAAAAGCGTAAAAAAATAACAGTTTTGAATTGAAGACATATATGGGCAAAATTCGAATTGTCGCGTATTTTGCATTTAAAAGTGTTAATTTAATGACAAATGGTGGGCTATATTACATATTATGGATGGTACAAGGAGGATATAAATCTCTATGCTACAAAAGTGTCCGTCAGAAGGCGATAAACTGATAGCGCCACAATGATATTAGATTAAATTAATTTTGATTTAAAAAAATTAAATCCATACATATTTACAAAATAATTATTTGCGGAGAAGAAAGACACTTTGAATATTCATTTTATTTAGAATGTCATATAAGTATTAAATATCGGTAATTCATTTTAAATGCTGAACTTATGCCAGCGCCACCCGGAGATATTTGGAACTATTGTTTAGTGCTTACCGCTGGACACTTTTTCGACCGTTTTAATATAAGAGAGGCCGATCCTCCTTGTACCATCCATATTTTAGTGGTTGACAACTTGACAGTGAGGGGTGCGTTCGGAAATTGTGAACATGTGTACGTCCGGCATATTTGACCTTTGATAATTAAACCAACCGGATGCGAGACGCGCACTAATTTCTATCAGAAAAAGTCTGCCAATTTCGGCGCGGGGGACGAGGAAACGCACACAAATACTGTTAACACTAATGCATTTTCCATTGACGTCGCTACACACGCACAGGATAAAATTATCAAACACTAGCATAAAATATACTCACACAAGTACAAACACAGACACAGACAACTTGTCCGTGAACGAGATAATGTCATCTTTAAGTAAACGTAGACAGTGCGAGGAACGCGTCGATAATAATATACCTAAGTCTCATATTGTCGGTTATTAATAGAGTTAATTTCTAAATGATTTTTTTATGGTAACGCCTTATTGACAACCGATAATGATGTACCTTTGACTTGAAAAGGTCACATTTTATCGTAGATTTATTTATCGTATGCCTACATGTCACTGGATATAGATAGGCATTTCTTCCCTAGGGTAGTGGGAAAGCAGATGATGAAGAAAATCCAGTGAGTGCTGCGAGGTCCAGGTAGGACAGCAGAGCTGCCAAGTTTGTAACTCTTTTAGCACCACCCAGGGATCACGTGTAGGGTTGTCTAAGGTGTTTCCTAATACGGACGCAGAGAAACATTGATCGTAGGTTAGTTATATATTTTTGTTTCATTACCAAGTATAAGGTTTAGCTTTTGATAAAATTATAATGTTAAGTTGTGATTAAATATCAAGTTTTTCTACCAGCATATTACTTACAATGTTAGTATTCTACGTAAGTTAGTTTGTGTATTTGTTCAGGAAAAATCTTGCAAGCTGATTAAGAATAACTTTTTTATTATCAATTTAATATTTTGATGTGTATTTGCTTTTATATTTAGTGGGAAATACTACAAATTGGAAACTAATAACTACAATGAAACAATGAACTGCAAAGAACTCTGGAACATCATGGGATTCGAACCCACGTGTTTAGATTACCGTTCCAATGTGCTTCCAATTACACTAGACGTTCCTCTACCCACCTCTGTGAATTTTTCACTGTAATGAACAATGATGAATCAGTCACTAGCGACATCGCGATGTTCCAGAGTCCTTCGCAGTTGATATTTTGATTGTAATGGGCAACTGTTTCCAATGTGTGTTTCTATTTCTATTATCCCTTCTTCATTTTCTATTATAAATAAAAAGTATAACATACTGCTAATGTTAATATCGCCATTTATTTTTGTGCTGTTCCATCACTAAAACTTACCTGATAGGTACAGTGATACCAGAGTCAGAAATTAAATGTGCCTATTTAAGGGGATAAGTGTGTATAACGTACCTTATAATAAATAAAGTATAATCCATACAAAATTAAAATGCTACATAAAATGTATGGTGAAAATAGAGGAACGAATTAATTTCTAAACAGGAATATCGTTATTTCAAGCATCGACAAGTATATTTCACTTAAGGGGCGCCACACATTACAGCGGAATTCAGTGCGGAATTCATTACACTAGCTGAAATTTGTCTATTACAACGGAAATTTGTTTATGGTAGCTGTATTTTTGAGACCATAGACAAATTTCAGCTATTGTGCCATACAGCACACATACGCTGAGTTTCTTACGCTGGTTCTTCTCATTTGGGGCTCCTTTCCGAACCAGTAGTAGTTTATTGCCCTTCCCATAATACGGTTTTAAAAAGATTTGAATTCAATACAGTTGTTAAACCAGTGTTTATGTTTTATTTTATTACCGTGCGTCCGTGCGTAATGTGCTATAGGCTAGGTTATCCTTATAGTGTCAGTTTTTTGAGTTCCAAACCACCTTACTGCCCTGCCCTCGGCGGTCCTCGACATAATTTAAAAAGCTATGCGTGTGAATGAGTTTTACCTTTGAAGTACTGACGTTAATTATTTCATTTTTTCAATATGTAATTTGAATAATTTAAAAGTCGATTAAAATATGTTTAGAAACAATTTAATAACAACACACACACAGAGGCACACTGCTTTTTAGGGTTCCGTAGCCAAATGGCAAAAAACGGAACCCTTATGGATTCGTCATGTCTGTCTGTCTGTATGTCCGTCCGTATGTCACAGGCATTTTACTCGGAAACTATACGACGTATCTGAATAAAATTTACACATAAGGTGTATTTTGTATGCAGCTACTTAGTTATGTAGTTAAATTTAAAAAAAAAAATATTTTTAGGGGGCGCTCCATACAGGTAACTAAATTTAAAAAAAAATTTTACCAAATATCAACATGTGACACATCAATCAATAGGTCTTTCAAAATAACATTGAGATTTCCTTGACTATTTTGTGATTAAGTGAATATTTTCTGAAATAATCGCTTCGAAAGTCAGAAAAGTTGTGTAGCCCCCCCCCCCGTAACTTTTGAACCGTAAATTCAAAAAATATGAAAAAATTTGTAAAGATGCGCCTTATTATATACTTTCAACGAAAATTGTTTTGAACATTATCGGTTCAGCCATTTTTGAGTTATCTCCAAAAAACTTCTTCCATAGGCATCAGATACGACCTTTTGGTATTAGTTTGGTTCTTATTCCATTGCAGGTACGGAACCCTCCTATGCGTGGTCCGACACGCACTTGGCCGGTTTTTAACAGAGCAATGCTTTACAATTATGGCTGTATGCCGAATGGGTCTCTGCCTAACCCACGGAGTATCTTTTAAGTGTATTGCCTAACCTGTCATAACAATGACAATGAATGACATAATGGCGGACGTATTTCTGCCGCACTGGAGTCGATTACTCTTGTTTGCAATATTTCACTTACCTCCCTCGATGTAATCGTGTTCATAATTGCAAACCCAATTTATGAATGAATTCATTGGTAAATTGGGTATGCAATTATGAACCCGATGGTACAATGTACTATGAAGAGTCAAGTTTAAACATTACCCTAAAGCAGATGTAGTACCATTAAGTGGCAACACTTTTTGATTGACAATATTTTTTAGTTTTTTGCTAATTTCGTGCACTATTTGATGATATTTAGACGTAATTATACTTACAGATGAAAATATACGTTATCTTTCTGTAAACTATAAATAATTCAGATCTTTTCTTACATGAAAACACGCAGCAATTCGGCATTTTTACCTCAGATCGTTCCGCGCTGACTGACATTCATTGAATGACGTTTGACGAGCGACAACTAGTTTTATATAACCGCTACGACCAGTGGTCTTGTACTTTTGGCAGAGGGGGACGCCTGACAATTACCACTCCATTGGTTTATTTCTCTGAGTATTTGACAGGTTAGTTGGTCAAAAGGAGGACGAAAGTAAATAAATTAAGAAAACCCGGCTGACAGACAACGCAAGAAAAGCATTTGACACACGACAAAATATATGCTTACAGAAATTAGTTTTCTTTTCACTGAAATATAGGTAAAGCCTGACCAGAATATATGATTATTGTCAAGAGGGCGCTATTATTCTCATTTATATGGCAACAGTTCAGTATAGCCATAGAGCGTATTATTTCTCTATGACTCTGTGTAGTAGTGACATCTTGATTTGTTTACTTGTCAGCTCTGATGTTAATTTGAAAGTTTCACAGCAAAATAGTTCCATTTCCCGAGCGTATTACTTACAGCTGTTTATTACATACACTATTTACAAAGTTTCGCTCTTGACTATGAATAATTTTGGGATATTTTTGTCTTGTATTATTTAATATTCAACACTTTACTGTAATTCAAATAAACCGCGACAATGACACTGACAGCCTATCACATGCACTCACACATGCATATCATTCTGTCAGTAAAATAATTGCCAGTGCAAGAAGTTAGTTCCAATGAAATTCCGCAACATGGTGCATGATCATATATTTCTGGTCAGGCTTTAAGTAAAAATTGATATTTTTACTAAAAATAAATGTAAATAACATAAAATTTATGAAAATTCGTAAGACGGACATGTGACCTGATCGAAAAATGGTTACAATGCCATTGAAGCCAATAGACCGCCGGCGCGGCGTAGGAGAGGAAGTATTCCCCTCTCTTTCTACCGCGCGGCGAAAATGTATGCCTGCGCCTGCTGTTTTGTTCGAAATCGTAATCTTAGCACTACGAAATACAAAACTACTATTAATGCGGTATTTATTAGACATTTAAATAAGTTAGAATCAAAATTGTTCGTTTCTTATTTCAGCTACGGCAGAGTTTCGGTCTCCATCTTTAAGCACTAAGAGTGCTACAGGCCGGTTCAAATAGCACTCTTAGTGCTTGAAGATGGAGACCTAAGCTCTCCGAAACATGTCGCGCGAAGTGACTAAAGTGACGTTAGTCTAAGCGTTATATTTTATAGTGAAATTACGAGTTCACTTTAAGAGCAAAGAAAAGGGGTATTTTATGGATATTCTATAAGCACTCTTGCACATCCCAGTGACTTACACTCTACGTTTTAGATCACAAAATAACATAACAAATTATGTATGTATCCGACAACAACGTAATTCAGTTAAGTATGATTGATGTTGAGCTTGTAATAAGCGTGGCATGGGGAGTTATGTAGATTAGAAACTCATGTTAGAAACATGCCGCTTGTATATCAGTACTTACACCACTCCTCTTGTGTAGATTAATGCTTTGCTACATGCAATTCTTAGTGAGTGACGTTAGCAGCAAGGGCAAGTTGATAGCTCAAGCGAACTTAAACCATCCAATACTTTTCCAGTTGACTACCATTATAGATCTCGACCACGACTTTGCGTATCCTTTTCCTTTGTTCAAGGGGCGTAGTGGCGCGTAGGTAGTAGGCGAAGACTCCGCGCTAGAGCTATATTCAAAAACAGCGAGAATCTAGCCTTCGCGTTATTCTAGGCTTTAGCATGATGTGTAGGTATCTGGAAATATATGTTTCGTTTAAGATTTTAACTTAACGCGAAATGCAAATTGCATTTAAACTATTCGAAAGTATATTCTGCATTGTAATATAATTATCTTATGAACCCTCATAAACACTGCAGCGCTGTCAACTTAGTCACAATTAAAAACTGGTCGAGTAAAGCAAGCGCCACGGAATAAAAACGTCCAGCGCCACGTCAATTACGAATTATCAACTGACCTCTGCTACTAAAACTAACAATTTAAACGGAGCCCTTGTCCAATAAAACTCTTGGTTGTCCTGTGGGAAAACATTTAAAATAGACGCGTTTTACCTGAAATAAAACGCATATTAAAATACTTACCTCACTGGAAGCTTTATAATTGAGATAGCATATCTGTTTCCGTCGAATTATCACCAGCAAAGTGCTTTATTTGACTTTTGATTCCAACGACAGTGGCGACACCTGGTGGATCGCGCCATTTTACACAGGTAAAAAATGTCCGGTGATCGCTTTGTCATTGGCTCAATTACACCAGGCAGAAATGAAATGAAAGCTTCCAGTGAGGTAAGTATTTTAATATGCGTTTTATTTCAGGTAAGACGCGTCTATTAAATTACTTGACCGTCACTGGAAGCTTTATAATTGAGACCTGCACGCCTATGATGGCAGATTTTATCAGCGGATAAGTTGATATAAATCTGATAAAATGATAGTTGCCGTCATTAATATGGTAACTTTATCCGTTTTTCATTTGACATCTGATAGCGGGATAACTTGACATATTGTCCACTGTACACACGCATGTTTTTTTGAATGTGTGTGTCTAAAAAAATATCGTTTACACTATGGTTATATCAGTTTTTCCACTTTTGACAGCGCCAGCTGATAACTTGATAATGTATCATTTTTTGACAGCAAAACTTGTTAATTTTATATAGGTGCTCATCGGACCCCGATAAGAGTTGTCGGGAACTAAAACGTATGAAAATTCTTCTTTTTGTCATTGATTTATAGCAGGTAGCTGTTTTTTGAGATGTAACAAAAGTTACTTTTTAGAATGATTCTATGCTTACTATGTTATTGTTTTGTAGGAATGGCGGCATTCATTTCTTTTGGCAGCTGCTGCTGCCGAAGAAAAACAGCAGAGAAAACTCCATCGTAGAGCTTATAGGGATGTCTGTAATCCATTCGATATGCCTGACGAAGTTTGGCACATATCATCCTCCTAGCGTTAAACCCGGCTTAAGCCACGGCTCATTTGAGCCTTGGGTGCGCTTGGCAACCTAATCCCATGAATTGGCGTAGGCATTAGTTCTTACGAAAGCGACTCAGAGGAGAAACTAGGCCTTATTGGGATTAGGTCCGGTTTCCTCACGATGTTTTGCTTCACCGAAAAGCGACTGGTAAATATCAAATTATATATCGTACGTAAGTAGCGAAGAACACAGTGGTTTGAACCCGAGACCTCCGGATTGAAAGTCGGACGTCTTACCGCCCGGCTTCAGTTTGGCACGTAATTAAATTATACAATGAGAGTGACTGAAAACTTCAGATACCCCAAATAATTAATCAGTAGTGATTCTTTAAACAGTTAATAATTGCGAAATATATTCGTATGGTTAGTTCTCCTTGCAGTTTTATTCGATTGTTAACTGTATACATTCGCACTTTTTGTGTCATGTCGATTTTTGTTAAGTACAACCGTATCTAGATACCTACTGTGCGTACTGTGGAACTCTTTACAGTTTGGATTAGAGCCTGTCTGGAAATAGAAGTGCCGTAGAATGTATGAGTTCCCATATAAACCACGTACCTGTACCACAAACTCTAACAAGGAAATATTTTTAGTTTATAAGCAGGCAACTCTTAATTAAAAAGGTTAGGATCGGAAGAAGATATGATGACCTTTTTCACAGGCAATTTTACGTGTTTAGCTTAATAAGCGAAAGATTCACCATGAACGATTATTAATTTTTTTGTTTGATTTCAAGCTCACATGGTCATTCACATTATAAATATTATTTGATACTGCATATTTACCATGTTACATGGTCCATGTATATTTGTGTTTACGAGCACCCGATATTTCGGCGCAGTTGCATGCACCATCATCACGGAGTAACTAACGTTGCAGTGAGTTTTAGTAGTCTACCCACACACCGTAGCGATCTACCCTCTTTCGAGTTCGCTTTTTTTCGTCCATTGTCACTGCTACTACTACTGTCCGCGTTCTCACTTGTAACTCGATCACGATTGCGACACACAACACTTACAGTATCAACTCGCGCGTTTTTTTGCGAAACAGTATATTTTGAACTTCCGGATCACTGGATACCAGACACTTGATAGACGAAACCCATCTTCCCGGTTAAAATTCTTACATCCTGGGTATGTAGTGCCTTTCGGTCGAAAGTATCTTTGTGCAGCATAGTTTTCAAGTTATCGTGGTACCGTTCTGGTCGGGCTGGGGTAGGTACAGGATCCTGGCCCGAAAAACCCCATTCAAAGAAGATTTGGTGAATGCACAAATTAACTAATATTTAGGTGTCATCTAGTGTCTTCAATTCCATGAATGTGTTCCACATAGTAATCACGGTACCTGTACCCCCACCCGACCACAACGTTACCCCGATAACTTGAAAACTATGCGGTACAAATTCATGACATTGGCGGCACTAAAAAGGACCTAAAAATTATGAAATTGTGTTCACCTTATCTCGTTTGAATGGTGTGATTGGGCCAGGATCCTGTACCCCCGCCCGACCACAACGGTACTGCTATAACTTGAAAACTATGTGGCACAAATTCATCTGACTATAAGCACTAAATAGCACCTAAACCTAATTTGTACAATCATATATTATATTCCAATATCTTGTTGTGGTCGGGCCAGGATCCATGACACGGAAAATGGGACACAATAACGAGAGCTAGGAAAATGCTAGTCATTCGCGATAACCGAGCGCAGTGGGTAAGTGGGCGCAATGCGAATATCTTAGAAGCCAAATGAAGGAGGTGGCCGCATATGATCCGATTGGAGGAGCAAGAGGGGCGAATCGGTTGCGATGACTCACTGCGCTGCACAACGTTTCATTAAGAATATTTTTGCAAAAATATTAGTTGCCTCATTTCAAATTTTTTTTTGCATTTTGGAAAGCCTTATTATGTGAAAAGTTGCTAGCTCAAAACAGTGAGTCTATTAAATATCAATTGAGTGTATATTTAAGTTTTCGAAAATTTAAAGTTAAAATCGTTGCGCAAATGTTGTGGCGGTAATAAAAAATTTCGCTTTCTTGGGAAAGCCTGCGCGGGTAAGTGTGCGCATTTTCTGTATCAAAATGACTCAATTTCATAACAATTTCAACAGATCTTCAGACTTATTAGTTAATTTTAATTACTTAACTGATAATATTTATAAAATGTTTATTTATGGTAACGAAACAAATGCAAACACTTATCCTGAATACGCCTAAGTACTAACCCCTAATGGTAAGCACATTTACCCGCATTAAGGGTCAAGTATGCGCATTCCGGTTTTTCCTCATTATTTTTATTCTGCTTCAAAAAAAAGCTACTGTTTTGATTATTATTTTCATAAATACTCCAATTGTTCTTCTAATACTATTTTTTTGTGAGGTATGAAGTCAAAGACAAGAGTGCGCATAGTTACCCTGAATGACTCTATTCTTATTTTTAGATCCTGGCTTCTGTCAGTTATTCATCGGTGGAGGCTTAGATAAATAAGTAACTAAGCTTATTAATCTCTCTCTTTCGCATTATTTTTTGTACTTAGGTATGTTAAAATAAATATATAGGCCCTGTCCGCTATGAAAGAGTCACCTTTTTAACTACTTTGATGTTCCTTTTTCCCAACAGATTTACTGTCGTGTAACTCTAACCTCCACCGATGATTAGCTACCAGTTGCCTGGATCTAGTCATAAGGATAGTATAGCAAACTAATAAGAGGAGTTTCACCGTTCTCGTTATTTTGTCACAATTTTCACACTCTTAGTCTATTATTTTAATAAAGACGATGTGACGTGGAAGTTTTGTGCAAATTGTGCTAAGTGTGCCCAAATTGTACGTTTTAACAGTGGATTTATATAAAAATAAAAGACAAGAGAAAATAATGCGCATATTTGGCACAGCTCGCCCAAAACTTGAGGTAGGTACATATTCAATTATTCACATCATCTTTCAGAAATAAAATTTATTGATTAGAACCTAATGATCCTCCTACTACGTGGGTGCTGCAGATATCCTCAAGTATTTTTTTAACAGCAGATACCACGTTTTAGGGACAAAGTGAAATTATTTAATAATATTAAATGCTGTGTTTAGTGTCTATGAAGGCTCTCGGCTTGGCGTATTTTCTTGACACGGAACTGTGGTTTTTGGCGTTTTACACACGAAGACACGAAGTTGCGTGATGAATTTTTAACTCTTACATATAGATAGAGTTGCTTTTTAATTCTCAGGTATAGTCTTTCCTCCCGTTCGTGGCCCGTTACGGATTAGTGTTCTTATCAGTAAACTCCATTGTAGCAAAACCGCAAGCGCACGCGCCACGACAAAAAAAGGATTTGGGCTCACGTTAGCGTTTATAGAATATCTACCAAATGAACCGCGCAATAAGATTCAATATGAACTAATACAAAAAAGCTGTATATTCTTAACGGTTGCGCCCAGCGTCGGCGACTTAAACGCTCTCCATCCAGCATATCTTGACACCGAGATCCGAAACAAATATGCATAATCGAGACCGCGCTTGCACTGGTATTCCGAACGCCCGACTAGGCAGCGCTTAGGAGGCAATTGGAATTATACCTTATGGACAGGTAAATTAAGGGTCGGATTTTGATTGAAACATTGGGGTACGTGTACGATTTATGTATATTTAATTTAAAAATATATATAATATAAAATATATATTTTTTACGCAAAAATCATGTATTATTCTTTCTATAAAGTCTTTTAAACCCGTCTATTTTTTGAAACTTTGGTTTGGTCAAACGAGGTTTCGTTTGTTGAACGCGTTTAGCGATTACACACTTTACAGTCCTTATGCTGGTATTAGTTAGATACGAGGTTCGTTTCACTGAGCCACGTAGTCCAATTTCGACTCTCACTCTATCGTAGACTTCAATAATCGTTCGTCGATGACCAATGATCCAATGACCGCGACACTTTTTTATTCTTGCTTGCATCTTCTAATGGCCGAAACATTACACACGTAACGGTATCTTCCCATGGTCGGAATTTTTTTACATTCGAAATGTAAAAATCCGATCGAAAGTCCAGATTAACAATGCCAGAGGTCAAATAAAACTTAATATACCAAAGTCCAAACAGTAGCAAACAAAATCCAAAAAAACGTAGCCAGGTCGTCATGAAAAGGGTGGTATAAAATAAAGAGCACATGTACTTAAAGCGAGGCTTGTAAGACACTGGGAAAAGATAACCCTTTAATTCAGCTTAGCTATTTCCCCCTACCCTAAGCTGATAGTGCGTAGGTAGCGCATTCCTAAATAATGAGTCACCCCAACACTAATTACACGTATTAAACGTAAAACGCCAATACAGCATGTTCTAACCGAAGAAAGACACATTCAAGTTGAGTTGAGTTATTATCATGATTTGAATGTGTTAATGTTAAGGTAATAAATATTAGTTAACACGCAACAGTGGGTTAACTTTCTAGGTAAAAATATGTAAGTGTAACATTAAAAAAAATGATTTTATAATTCGTATAACTAAATATAACTAACCGATTATTTCTGTAATTTGTTAACCTGGTTATTATTTATATATTGATTTGAATGAAATTAAATCAATTGTAATGCAATGCAAATGAAATGATTATGAAAACGGAATACCCACTATTATAGTTAACATTAAAATATACAAATGTATAAGGACTTAGCTTGTAAGTTATATGACTTGTAAATGAATATTTTTTACTAATAAATAATCTGTATCAGTATTATTGTTGTTATTAACTTACCCAATATTTATATTTTTTTTAAATATTAAATATTCATAAATCGTATTTGTGTCCAAATGTTTCCAATCAAAATCCGACCCTGTTTTACCTGCCCCTGAGGAATAATTCCAATTGCCTCCTAAGCGCTGCCTAGTCGGGCGCTCAGAATAGCAGTGCAAGCGCGGTCTCCAATTACGGATATTTGTTTCGGATCTCGGTGTCAAGATATGCTGGATGGAGAGCGTTTAAGTCGCCTACGCTGGGCGCAACCGTTAAGAATATACAGCTTTTTTGTATTAGTTCATATTGAATCTTATTGCGTGGTCCATATGGTAGATATTCTATAAACGCTAACATGAGCCCAAGTCCTTTTTTTTGTCGTGGCGCGTGCGCTTGCGGTTTTGCTACAATGGAGTTTACTGATAAGAACACTAATCCGTAACGGGCCAAGAACGGGAGGAAAGACTATACTTAGGTAATTCTGAAAAAATATAATTTTTTATTCCATTTACTTGTGGCAATTATCAAAATATTTACCAGTCAATCTAAGCATGTGTCGATACGGTTTTTTTTTCAGGAAAAAGCAGTGCAATATTCGCACAAATATGGAATAGTAGGTAACATATAAATAAAAGAAACAACGCTAGCAGCACCGCTTTCTCATGACTTTTAAAGAACCGACTGATAGAATAAAAATATTAGTAAAATATTTTGGTAATCCAATCGTTATGTCGTAGGATATGAACTAAATAAATCAAAGAATGAGCACCACAGTCCGTCTAGAAAAGTTGCCGTATTAGTTAGTTACTATGCGACAATACAAACATACATACATAAATACTCGCGAAAATCATACCCTTCCTTCGGCGGTCGGATAAAAAGGTGGGACGGACAGACGAATAGACAGACAGACAGACCTACACGACATGACATTTTTTTCTTTTTGAGGTATGGATTTGGAACCTTAAAAACAACGGACAGACGGACGTACGGACGGACAGTTAGACATCTACTATATGATTCTATAAAAAAAGAACGGACAGACGGGCAGACGGACGGGGCGGACTGACAGACGGGCAGATGGACGGACGGACGGGCGGGCAGACAGACATCCACTACATGATCCTATAAAAAAAGAACGGGCAGACGGACGGACGGACGGACAGGTGGGCAGATGGACAGACGCACGGACGGATGGACGGACAGGTAGACAGAAAGACAACCCTCCACGCCATGAATCTACAAGGGTTCCGTTTTTTCGTTTTGAAATACGGAACCCTAAATAGAACGATTATACTGACGCAGGCACGGACATATAGATAGACAGACAGACATCCAAGACATGATCTTATAAGGGTTTTTTTGCTTTTCAGATACGGAACCCTAAAACAACATACAGCCAATCTCCTTCTTTTATAATTTTGAAGTTTGAAGAAAAACTAGCTATATGGAAAATCTTGCCTTCATTCGGTATATAAACGTGCATACCTACATATCTTATATATACTTCTACTGTTGATATTTGATATATCCTTATAAAACGTTACGTAGACGTCACATAGAGTCGGACAGACAACCACACAGTCTAAACAGTTGATTATTGAAAACATCACCGACAAAAATATCCTTTATTTTTCACTTCTATTCCCATAGAATTCGGTTAGTCGCTACATGTGAAAAAAAATGTATTACGATATATTATATTACATAGGTAGCAATACTTTTATTTACATCAAATAAATAAAAAGGACAAACAACTGAATAGAAAATTATGCTAATCCTACGGTTCTTGAGATGGGAAAGAAAACCCCGCTATAAGTCGAACGCAAGGACAGACGGACGGACAGACAGACATCAAGAGCTTAAAAATATTGTAAATTGATGTGACTTTTCATTTATTGCTCTTTGATTATGGAACTCTAAATAAGGAACAATCATTATTCGGAGAGTTCGGCTGACATCACGGATTGCATTTCCTACGATGCAGAGTAGCATAAACTAAAATGCACTAGACGTTTTGATTGCTCGCATGATGTGTATAGTAATTTTCAAGAGAATTTTAAATTAGTTAGGTCTGCATTTCACTATTTACTACCAGCTTGTTTACTCACTTTAATAAACATATTGCTTACTTTTCCTTTTTTTTACGACACTTTAGTTGCATTCTAGTAGCCATAGCCTGAAGAAGTTCGCAGTTTTTCGTGCGATAGTCTGAAATGAAAAGAAGTTGATGATTAGAGAAAAAAATATCAAGTATCGGTATCAAGCAAAACCGTAATAAGAAAGATACTTAACCAAAAAATTAATACTCGTATAAAAAACGCAGAAGAAGCCTATTCTAGCCTGTTGATGGCTGTCGATATCAGAGGGCTCAGAGAGGTGCTTGCTATGGGAAAAACACATTGCTCGAGGAACCGATGACTTTGGAGGCGTCTTCTTATAATGCTTATCTACATTTACTTACCCTCATATTCAGATTGTTTTATTTTATTTCTTGCTATTTTACTTACTTTGGGTACAAGTATTACTGATATTTTGCTTGGTGCCGAATTATAAATATAAATCTCTAAAGAATAAAAAGCACTTCAGATATAAATATGACATTAATTATTATCTTTTTACTTTTGTCATTATTGACAAGTACGAAAGCAATCGTGCTAAACCTTAGAGAATTCAACCCGGATGGAGTAGCCATGTCTGTCATTTCCGATACAAAAAGTTTGCCGATTTTTGCGGGGGAGGGGAACGTCAAATGTATGGCTATTCGTACGTAACGTACAAATAGCTACGTCAGATAAACGCCAGTCCATACATGTGTATGGCCACTGGTTATATGTTTTCGGCAGAGGGGAACGCCTGTCAATAGGAGTCGCTATTGTTGGTTGGTTGGTTGAATTCTCAAAGTGCTAAACCCACGGATTAAGAGAGAAACCGGACATTACTCTATGTCCCTAACCACAGTTGAACCTTTTTACCGAGCACTACTACTGTGACTAGTAATAAGTAGCAAAAACGGTCTGATAGAGAGCATAATGTATGGGGCGGTGTCTCACTCACACTTGTTACAAAATTGTCACATTTGACACATATTGACATTTTGATTGTCTAATGACGTCATTACCTCCTTAGCCAAAACGAGATACAGTCCCCATGATAACCCTCTCTTTCGGCCTCGCTTTGTGACCGAAGGGTAATTTAACTCGGGTTTGAAATGATAACTTCATGGCTAAACCGTGCATTGATCGTATTATCTCGGCCGCACGTTTTTCTCGGAGCTCGAGGTCTGCTCCAGAACCTAATCCTAAGATTTGGCATACACACCAGTTTTTAGGAAAGATACAGACCTTTCAACATTGACGGGAAACTAGGGTTTGTTGGGATTAGGTTCGGTATTCCTGCAATATATTTCTTATAAACTTATTTAGACGTCATATACAAGGGAAATATATTTATTTACTGGCTTGTAAATATCAAATGATTTGTGGTCACAACATATTATTTGAACATTATCGATATAGGTAGCCATTTTTGAATTATCTTCAAAAACTTCTTCCCCTCCATTATGCGTGGTCCGACACGCACTTGGCCGGTTTTTTTATACATATTACAGATTAAAGCATTACTTTTTAGAGTATGACTACACATGGACTAGACTATCTAAAAGAAGTTAGTACTCCTTAAAGTCTTAACCTATTTTATAGGTTTTAAAAAGCTAGTCGTAGACAATCGTATACACTGTGGTACACACACACTACTGAATCATGTCGGCAACTAGCCGACAACTTGACATATTGTCATGTTATCTGGCTATCCGCTGATAACTTGATAACCTGTCAGTTTATCATTTTATCAAGTTATCCGCCGACAGTAACCATCATAAGCCTGCTGTTTGTTATCGCCTGGTACCGCCACTGCTAAGGTTGATACTCAAAAAACTAATGTAATGTAACGCCAATGTGATGAATTAGTATCTGGATGTACTAGTAATAAATTAAAATACAGAAATAGTAATTTCAACGAGTTAATTCTTTTACCAATTAAAATTTGTAATAACATAATATATTGACTTTGCTTAAAATAAAAAGTTCAACGTTGCGTGAGTAATAATCTTGAATACAACGCAAGTGCCTTAGTACAAATCAGATTTACATGCCTATATTATTTATTATAAATCACTAATCACTATACAGGATTGCGTGACATTTGTATTAGAAGTACTTGGTATTGCTACTTCTCTCCTATAAAATCGCTGGAAAGTGTTGGCTGATTGCAAATTTCCACGCGCCATAATTTCATCGGAGGAATGATTTTCCCACCAACTTTAAGAGGCCACAGCTGATCGGATGCTACCTGGAGCAACTGTTATGTTTGCTTCTTTAAACAATGTTTTAATCCACTTAGCT
Organism: Pammene aurita; assembly: GCA_947086415.1. Taxonomy (NCBI): domain Eukaryota; kingdom Metazoa; phylum Arthropoda; class Insecta; order Lepidoptera; family Tortricidae; genus Pammene; species Pammene aurita. The sequence continues at coordinate 36,159,049 of OX352290.1, read as the reverse complement.
ATAACCGTCCGTGAGGCCGGTTGCGGTCTACAGAGTTACAAATAAATTTAACGATTTAGCAGAATTACGTTTTTCATTCAAAGGGGAATAGTTCGTTCAATCTAAAAAATAGGATTTAGCTTATGATTATTAGTGTTAGGCAACAGCTTCCGACCGGACTACCTGTAAATTACCTGTCTGTTTTTGAGCCAAATTGGGGCCTAAATATTATACTTTCATTAGATCTTATACAATTGTTAGCAAGGTCAAATCATGTATGCGTCTACCAGAGCAAAGAAGTAGTAAAGTGGCTGTATGACGAGTTGTCTGAAAAATATTGTTTTCATCTACTGTATAATCAGTTAAAAAATCAGCCAGCTTACTAACATCCCAAACTGGAGGTTTAGGTACTTTCGGACACCTTAGAGAATATGCTTTACCAGAACATGTGAACTTAAGCAACTTGAAGTTTCAGTGTTACACAATATAGAAACTACTGTATTATTATGTAAGAGTATGGTATTATAAGATAAATTTATCTATTAAATGTAAATCCGATAAAAATTGTGCCAATTGTGATCCTGTCGGATTTTTTGTGTTTACATTTTTTGAACTGGACCAGGAGATCCAACGCTGCCAAGCTGTTTTGTAAGTTCTTAATGTAGACTTTCTCCAAGAATTTTTAAGCAATGATTGTTGATCCGTGTTCCAAGACTCTAGCGCCTCGGACCACCCCCACATTTCCAAACCTCGAGAATTATTTTCTCGACCTGACGAGGCGGCAGCCCTGTCGCCGTGTTGACGAGATTTCTTTGTAGATTCCTCAGGGTTAGCGGCGCAGCTAGCGCTCAAGCTTTCTCCTAACGAGGAACTACTATGAGAAATATCCCGGTCGACTCAAATGAGACAGGACTTTGTGTATCAGAAACGGTGGTGGAAATACCCACGCGAGAGGGTAATACCAAGGAGTGCTGAATGCATCGTGGTAAAGGGCTACAGGGTCTTTCAGGTCTCGGGATACATAATTGTGTACCAGGTGGGCTGTTGCCGAGGCAAACAGATCCACCACCGGTATTCCCCACTTCGCAAACACTATGTCCACACAAGCCGGTAGTAAATGCCATTCCGGAGGAAGGCGATGACGCGATAGGTAATCGGCTTGACAATTGTTCTTGCCCGGTACATAGTGTACGCTGAAGTATATCTGATTTTGATCTAGGAGATCGAAGATTTGATGGGTTCTCCTTCTATCCTTAGATGGGCTACAGCTGTTCTATTGTCGCATTGTATGAGCATCGAACTGTGATGCAACAGGTGAGTGTAACCCTGAAGAACATGAAGGAGAGCTAACATTTCCTTCTGATTGCAATGAAGATTCTGTTCTTCTCGCGACCAAGAGCTAGATCGTTCAACTGTGCCCTCCCAACCTTGATCCAACGCATCTGTCACTAGAAAATTGGTGGGGGGAGGATGATGCAGGGTCGTTGATGCCTTACCCACCAATTTAGTTCGTTCAATATGCTTTGCGGTATCGGAAAAGGTTTGGTTGAGGGATCTTAGAAATAGTCAGTTTAGAAACATTAGGAGTCGTCGATGGTTGAGCCGACCCTGCGGGACAACGAAACTGGCGAAATACAGGGACCCTACTTGTCTCTGGGCGCTTTTCAAGGTCAGTGTGCCTTGTACGAGAACCTGATTAAATTTTTGGCGTAATGTTATTACTTTTTCTGTTGATTGTTGGTTAGTTGTTGTTTGGACAGTAGTTTTGACATGATCTTGGAGGGCTCGTGCATTTTGATGCACAATTAAAAAGTCGTCCAAGTATACTAAAATTCTGACATTGCACTGTTGTCGCATGATTTGAGCTACCCAATTTGTCAGCATTGAGAACGTTTTCGGAGCTGTGCTTAACCCAAACGGGAGACAGGACATTTTTAGCAATTCGCCGTTGTAAACTAGGCGCAGGAAGCGCCTGTGTATCTCGGCTACTTTCACATGGAAGTACGCTTGGGATATGTCGACTTTGCACATCCAGACGTTTGGTTGTAGGAAGTCAGGAATTCGATGCATGTTTATGATGTGAGAAGGTTCGGCCAGTACATGATCGTTTAGCGCTTTCAAGTTGAAAATTGGTCGAGCAGATCCGTCTGGTACAAGGAAAAGAGGAGAGATGAAGCTCGGTGACGGCTGTGCTACCTTTAAAACACCTTGAGCTTTCATTGTGTGCACTATTGCAGACATCTCCTTTGACACAGGGGTGTGAAAGGGGCCCGAATTCACATCGGGAAACACCAGTGGGGGCTTTAAAAGGAATGGTATGCGATACCCGCGATTAGTTTTAATGTTATTTCTGGTGCTCCCATTTTCTTCCATTGCGTGTGGAAGTGCGCTAACTGGCCTGCTTGAAACGGTTCTGAGTCATGGTTTTTGCCGTTTTTGGTTACCTTTGTAACCTCTAGCGGCATTTCCTCATCCTCTATTACCTCCACGATCGGAACGCGAGCCTCGACCATGAAATGACCCTCTTCCACTTGTGTGGTGAGCGGTCTGATTGTTTGGAGGTTGATTTACCCATGGGTAATTTGGTTGTTGACAATTAGGGCAATGACATACACCCCGCGAGGGTGCATTGTGACAAGTTTGCATACGCGTGTTTTGCATGGGAAAGTACCCTGAGCTAGCATTGCATAGAATTCCACGCGATGGAATTGTAAGTTTCCTTATGCCTTGCCCCCGCGAGGGGCGGCTGTTAGGCTGAGTTGCCAAAAAGCTTTTCGAACTCCCCCTGCTTTCGCAAGAGCTGATGTAAAAGGATTGGGATCAAAAATATTAGCTGTGGAAGGAGGAATCTTATTTAACAATGCCTTGACAAGTGGTTCTTTAATTTGGCTTGTAATTGCGTCTCTACGCATTTCAATAGCTTCGGCGCAGTGACCACAAACTATTAGTAAAAGATCAGAGGAAATCTTTTGTAGGTCGCCTTTTGGAAAAAGTTCATCGACCTTACTGTTTAATTAATCATAAGAAAAATTCATACTCTTTGCCCATGATAAAAAACTACGAATACTATCTTGTACCGCTATATATGATTTATCAGCATAAGCTAGATGACGTAAGGTATCATACATTTTTACCTCTTCGTTTTTTTCCAGGTCTACGAAACCTGGGGTATGATTGTATAGTTTTTGTGTATATCTAACCTCAGATCATGCTGCGCTTCCGAAGCGCTGAACGTCAAGAAGCATTTTTAGGGACAGATGGCTCTTTTAACTTCGTTTCAATTTTCAATATCAAAAGTGAAAGGCAAATTTGAATTTGCGTCTTGAGTCAAGTTTCAGTCTTGACTTTTAGGGCACGGAGCATCACTAACATCATTACCATCATACAATTCACCACTAACCTCTGACAAAATTGACAAATTATCAGGGCAAGAAAGATTTTCATATGAATTTACATGGCAAGTTCTATTTTCATAACAATTATTGTGGTCAGTAGTATTATCACACTTATCATTGCATACCACTTGGGTCAGGCTGCGGCTCTGCCGAGACCTTGTGATTATTATCCACTTCTGAAATATAAATAGTATTAATCAAAGTTCAAAATGGCACCTGATTGTATTTTTGTACAAATTTTTTGACAAAAATACAATCGGAAGAAAATACAGCCTACAAATAAAACACTATAGACTGGTTTTATGCACAAAAAACGTATTACGTAATGGTCCGAACAGAAAAACTGTTAAAATGTATGACCACTTAAATATTTTAGTAAACGGGTACTTACATGTTTTATAAAACACTTTAACACCGAATATATTTTAAACAACATCTATTTTTCACAATTTTAGAATTGTAACGGTCAGAGGACCTGATTTGCTGTGCACGTGTTGCTTCGACGGGAAACTGATCGCCAATGACAAAGCGATCACCGGACATTTTTTACCTGTGTAAAATGGCGCGATCCACCAGGTGTCGCCACTGTCGTTGGAATCAAAAGTCAAATAAAGCACTTTGCTGGTGATAATTCGACGGAAACAGATATGCTATCTCAATTATAAAGCTTCCAGTAACGGTCAAGTAATTTAATAGAAATCTGCAGCGTTGCCGGTGACAAGTCCGACTCTCTTTTGTTCTGCTCGGTTAATACTTTGCTTCAAGCTGAGTTTCGCTCCAGCCTTTTACTAGGGTAATAATAATAACAGTGTCTTATAACTCCAGTGAGTTTTCTAGACGTTGTGCTAACAGGTAGTAACAGTAGTAGTATACCTTCTCAAGTTGTGTATAAGTAGGTAGCTGCTAGCTATTATGTATATAAAAAAAATAAAAATTAAATACTGTTTATTTCGGACCATAAAAATCCATAGAATTGTTCGGTAGCTGTAATATAGGTAGCTGTAATAATCTTGTAGGTATCTAAAAAAACGAACAGCAGTGTACCTAAATTGTATGACTCGTTAATTGTTTGTTTAATTGATGTTACTATTTTTAGACGTAAAGTCACATGATTAATTATGAAGTCAAAATGGTGTCACAATAACTCCACAACGGGAAAGTCAAACACTCTAGAAAAGGACAATAAAAACGTCACATTATGTTTTAAAGGTTTTCCTTACTTATTGTTATTTGAACACTGAAACTTTTTGTCGATATCCATATTATAAACTACATGTTACTATATTTTTATGTGGTATTAAACTGTTGAAATGGCACTGGCCACGATATTGATATGGATGCTCTAAGTAATATCTTTGCCATTTCAATACCCCAATTTTCGAATATGCTTCGATTCCCCAAAGACTATAAAATAAGGTCTCAAAATTTAATATTTCTCTTGTTACCGTTGTAGCAAAATATTCCTGATACCTAACTGTACCTAGAGACTTTAGCTCAGGTACTCGTAGCATAACAAGAGAATCCTTTGTAATTGGATATCACCGTTGTTATGTTGTAAGCTCTGAGAGTCGAGACTACATGTGAATGAAGGCTCTTTATTTATTTTTATTGTGAATTAATAGCAGAGCGAGCTACGGAAACAGCGAACCAATCAGTTCGGCCCGCTAATCCTTACGTGATCAAGCTGCTAGTTTTTCTGCATCAGTATACTTTACACAAAACCAACCGTATTCAAAAACTTTCAAAGTTCAAAACAGCTGGCACGATAAAACACTTTGCTAGTTTCGTCACGTATCAGAAGAATGAAGTAACAAACCGACATGCTCGACAAAGGAGTTTGGTTGTGTTTCTTGTAATAATATTGGCCCTAGATTGCGCACGTAGTGTCGCTATGAAAGTTAGAATTTCGTCGGTGGGTCGAAAATGATGAAGAAAGACAAAGAAACTTTCGCCAGTAGCTTACTGAGTACTTAAATCTCATAAGAACTATTGGAATAGATTTACCGTAAGTTTATCACATATTACCTACACGTTACATACTTGCTTATATGTTAACATAACATATCATTAAACTGTATAAAAATCTTAATTAGTCACCAATTGGTCAATATATATGCAAAAATGGTACAAAGAATTCAAAAATTACGTCAAAGTGCTGTCCATTTGTGCCTTTATCAAAAGGGTAAGATTCTAACGATCACCAAATAAAATATGAAGTCGATGACCTAATTAATAAGATTGGCCACTAAAATAATAGATCTGCCACCAAAATTGTATCACCAAATAATATCCAAAAAATTACTTAAAAATTCCGGCAAATTATATGTCTCACCAAAATAATATATCTGATACCAAAATCGGATCTCCAAACAATATGAAAACGGTTACCTACAAAACATACATATTGGTCATTGACCAAACAGAAAACTGGAAAAGTGGGTACTGGGTAGGTACAACTTAATGCTTTGAAAAATTTTAACAAGAAATACTTAAATCCACTTATAACATTTTTTTCTGCGAAAGAATGTAGAGTCTTCTCTGATTTTTTTCTCAGCTTACAGCAATTTTAAACGAGAATTCATATGTACCTGTATCAATAATTAATCACTCGTCGTCCATGCAAAATCTGTTTCTACCCAAACTGTCGCTACAGACATGTTTTTATAACTTTTGGTCGCCACCAAGAGTAAAAATCTTTCAGGGCTGACAGGAAAAACGAATGCAAATAGTACGTACACGAAACAAAAATCACCGGCGCGGAAATCGTTATTTTTACAACCTGTGTATACCTGTTTTTTTTATCTGCTTGAAGTGTTTTTGCCCCTAAAAGTACATTATTTTACCGCTCATTAAGCTACTGATAAATTGTAACCTTTTGTGCAAGAACGTGGAAAATGCGTAGGTAGTACATTTATTTTTCTTCATGAAATATGGGCAATTTTATTAGGTTTTTACTTTTGAAATAAAACAATTAAAAACGGATTTTATCGCGTGTATTGAGTTTAAATTACATCCCGACGTTTCAAAGACGTTTTAATATGTGGGTAGGTTTGCATATTGAGATAGTTTTTGAACGGAGGTAATTGTACATTTTTCCTCAGTCGACCCGTTGACCACGAACGCTGTAAAGTGTTTGAAACGTCGGGATGTAATTTAAACTCAATACACGCGATAAAATCCGTTTTTAATTGTTTTATTTCATGAATAACTATCGCGGCAACCGAAGACAATATTAGGTTTTTACTTTGTTACAGAAAACCAAAAGGTTTTTTTATGTACCATATATGCATATATTCTCTTTGCTATTAGGCCTAGACTAGGACCAGGCGAGACTGGCGGGAGTCGGATCATTCTCTTTGCTATTAGGCCTAGACTAGGACCAGGCGAGACTGGCGGGAGTCGGATCATTCTCTTTGCTATTAGGCCTAGACTAGGACCAGGCGAGACTGGCGGGAGTCGGATCATTCTCTTTGCTATTAGGCCTAGACTAGGACCAGGCGAGACTGGCGGGAGTCGGATCATTCTCTTTGCTATTAGGCCTAGACTAGGACCAGGCGAGACTGGCGGGAGTCGGATCTCGGAAATAAATTGTTATTAAGAACATTGGTTATTTCTATTTTTTTTATTTTATAAAATGGCTTTCTTACTTTGTACACAGAAATTGGAATTTGGACTATGCGACGTTAATCACAATTTTATTAATATTAATAAAACATAGGCAACGTTTTTGTTGTTCGGTAGAGGCCTTGCTCTTTGTAAGGTGATAGCTGCTCCTTACAAACAACACGTGGTGGCCATGCCAGGACAACCGTCCGTCTAACTAAAGAGTGATTACACGCGTTTTGAAACTAATACTTCATTAGCTGGACACTTGTTTATAGATCACCGCACATTGAACTACTAAAATGAGCAAAAAACAAAAAAACTATTCCCAAGACGTCCACGCTACCCTGCGTCTCGAACGGAAGAGGCTTCAGTTTTCAAACCAGACTTCGACCTATTTCAGCTTTTAAATTAGGTATTTTACTAATGACAGTTGTCCGATTTCATTGCGAGTATACAATACTCTCACACTCTCCGATTGCGTCCTCTCACATCTTCATCTACTAACTAAAATGGTTATCTTATCACATTTTAATGACATTTCCGTATGTACGGAAGTAAGTAGGTACGCTAAGTTTCGTTCTACATTAAATTACGTGGATGTGATTTCAGTTGGCGCTATTATGCTTGGTTTACCAAAAAACGCTGTAAGTTGCCACTCAGTTTTGTTATTAGTATAATAGTATGATATTTATTGTCTTTCGTTTTATAAACGTGACCGTGGAGCTCACTCGAAGATTTTTTTTGTGTAACAGATATTATAGACGGAGAGCTAGCCACGTCAGATATGACACAGTTATAAGAGCAACTAAACCCCTCTTGTCAGTTTGCTATAGTATGTTTATTTCTAGATCTAGACATCTCACACAGGCGGATTTTCCTAAATTTCTGGCCAAAACTAATGGATTGAATAAAAAGTTAGAAACGCTTTAGGAATCAAATAAAAACATATTTAAATTAAACTACAGCTTTATTTAAGGTCGATTCACTGTTTCTATATTTATTTTATTAGTTTTTTTTTTCTTACATGTCCAATCATAGACTAATAACCCAAGACGCCGCATAGCCGGGCGAACCCCGCTGCCACGCATACAGTGGCTTCACTCGACGGTGTGAGAGAGAAAGTTGTCTTTCCTTTCAGTCCTTTATGTAACATCGCTTGCTTGCGGCATTAAAACGCATTATTGTTGCATTTAATTGTGACGCAGAAACACTATAACATTTGGTCTGCAAAATTTCGGCATTTAATTTCACTGGTAAACCGTTTTTTATCTTAATTACCTATTAAAATTTGTCCGGAAAGAGAAGTGTCGTAGTTTATAAGGAAGCTCATACATTCTACGACACTTGTCTTTCCGGACAGACCCTAAATATAATTGTAATTATTGGGTGTGACAGTAAACAAGTGTGTTACCATGGCAGCCATTAATGTTTGTCTCTCTCTTATGCACCACGGAACAATCGCGCGTTCCCTGTCTAGCATTGCCTGCCACTGCATAGAATAAATTAGTGATGTGACACGTTTTTATCCAGTTATTATCGACAGTGATCTCTAACATTATCAAATAATGTTCCAGTTATATAATATGGAGCAAAATTATTAAAAATACGGCCCAAATTAAGTAATTGAAGTCAATGTGCTGACGGAGTAATGATTTTCACAATTTTTGCAAACCATTGAGTTAGAATATAGTAGAGTTACAGTCTCAAAGAAGTTTCACCGAAAATATGGCATGGCTCGTGAAAATTTGTAACCGGTCTGTTTTATCAATGACTAAAGCCTAATAAAACTGACCCAGAAACGAGTCGTTCTTAAAACACTGTCGTGGGGCCGTTTTTTAGGCTGGTTGTGTGTCCCGTTCTTTATTACATATCGGTAGTCCAAACATAAATACTTGACATATCATCGATATAAATTGAGAATTTATCGATCGCGTCACATCACTAGCGACCAGCTGTGCATTTTATTTTCACGTTAAGGTGTCACTGATTTCATCAATGACAGCGCGGCAATCGCTCGGTTCCCCTCCCGCACCCCTCGGTTTTGGCAGCTTTGGTTTCAAAGAAATAACGCGCTAAGCGGAGTATAGAGATATTTAGTATATGTGTCCAATAAACACTTTAGTTCTTTTGGATAATCATTTATTTTTTAATCCTTCTTGTAATGTTTTCGTGAAATATCTGTTATGTAAGGATCAGATGATACAAGATGGTTATTAAACACATCCTCTACATCTTGGATCCGACTAAATTTTTTCGAATAACTTTCTCTGTACATTTTTATGTCTTTATTTCTCGATTCTTGAGCTTCTTCTGAAAGTAACTCCAATGGCACTATACAATTTTTCATTATTTCATGGCCATGAAATAAGATTTTATGTACAGTTGTTGGTAGGGGGTACCATGGATAATGTTTGATAAAGACAACAGCTGTCTTGTAGCAATAAATTTTAAATTTATTTGGATTAACTGGAAAAGTACTTGTAAGTGCCAAAAGGATTATGAGAAAGCGATACATAATATTTTTGTTTATGCCAGTAATTTCACCTGAATCTTCGAAACAATGAAAAATTTTTCTCGCTGTATTCCCGTCATTACTACTACCAAATCCGGGTTTGGGTTTGTCCACTATTAGGCCCATTTTTTTTCTAAATTCTTCGTGGATATATTTTTTTCTAACTTCTACTTTACTCTTATTCTCTGCACTTCGAACTTGCCATCTACATATAGTTAGTCTATAACTTACATGAAGCAAACATTAAAAAAGGCGGATCCAGGCATGTAGTGGGGATATCCCAATATTTTAAAAATCCTCGTTGACAGTTTTCCTTGATAAACTAAGACGTATACTATTAAAGTATTTTGATGTCAAATGACATAGGTAACATCTTTGGTTTGATTTAGTGTCAGTAATAGCATTAACGGTGTTCCCATCAATCATACACAAAATTAAATTATGCTTTAACTGTATTTCAATACCATTCTGCTCTATTTTCGTTGCTATTAATGATTTTATTTGAGTTTCAATGTCTTTGACGCACTGTTTAATCAAATCGGTCGACTCTTTGGCGAAAAGGAGCATTAAGGGTCTGCAACTTCTCGGGGTAGATGCAGTTGGGTTTCTCCATATAATTGTTTTACCACTTCCGCTTAGGTTGTCTACTTCTAACTGTATAGGAGCAATAGTAATCAAATATATACTAGAATCTGAAAGCGTCTTATCCTGAAATAGTTGTTTATATTCAGCTTGGCCAGATGTACCATCACATCCCCATTTCATAATCAAAGACATGGTATCAAGTTGGTCTTTAGAAAGCGAAGAAATTACTTCATGCAGTGAATGAACAAGTCTCATTGCTGTATGATCTAACAAGTCTTGGATAGCTATTTTTACAGATGATTCACTGACCAATATATTTTTAGGATAACATCTCTTTTTGGCGGAAGTAACATTTTCGTAAGGAGGATAGATGTTGCAGTAATGATCACTTGCACTTTTCCTAATTAAATTGTATTGGAACTTGGTAAGTTTCGCTCCAACAACAAGTGCTAAAGCTTCATCTGGTGTGAAAGGAATATGAGATTGTCCAGAAGTGGCTTCTTGTTTTGTAATTATAGTTTCACATTCTTTAGCAGATTTCAGATCACCATCTCTTTTGAAGTTCATTTTAGCAGCAAACAAAAGTTCACTACTAGTTTTTTCCTTACGTAAGTCTTCGGTTTTTCTGCATTTGGACCGATCACTACTCTCACAGAAATCTTTCCAAGGTCTTCCGCTTACTTGCTTTGAAACTTGTTTCTTAACCACGAAACAAATACCATTACTAAGCCAATTACATTATTTTCTATTGAAATAGGCATTGTTTCTTCTAACAATCTCCCACTTTTGTTTGTAGTCGAATACAAACTTAGATAATAATTGTTTTGAGTCATTTGTTAGACCATCCTCAACACCTAAGAAACTTGCTACTTGGTTAAAAAGAATGTTAAGTTTTTCATTATTATCTTTCGAATTGCACGTTCTATAATATTCAAGCAATTGTTGACGACTTATAATGATATTCTCAGAAGATGAACCTAAAAACAATGAAAAAATAAAAAAAACTGTTTTCGTGATTTTTACTTCTAACTGATAATTGTCTAATAAAAAACAGATTAGCACGTATTAGCAACCTAAACTATCAAAATAGTTTAGCTAATATGTTTGTCTTTACTATAATATTCATTCAGTAGTCAGATTCTATTGAATATTGAACTTTATACACTAATATAAGTAACCAACAGGTAAAAATTCGATTGTAAATTTACTTTTTTTTTCCTGTGTATAAACAAACTAAAAAGTATGAACATTCATGTTAAATATATAGTTACATACCTCCAGCTTCAGAATCCATTATATAAATCACACCAAACAACTTCAAAACAATAGAACATGTTATATAAATACACTTAGTTTTAACAAGTAATTAAGCTTTGGTCAGAAGTAGATACTTCGTTAATGGGTAGTTATGAAAACGTTCGTTTAAATTGTTATGAGGGTTGTCATTAAATCTTAGGAACGATACAGATACAAAAAATAAAGTCACGTGACTATTATCGTTGATTTGGTACATTGGACTTTTGGCCAGAAATTTAGGAAAATCCGCCTGTGTGCATCTGGGAGCAGTAAAGTAGTGGAGGTCAAAGAAATCCTCGAGTTCTGGGTTTGATGCAATATTATTAGAAATTATATAAATAATTAGAAGAAAGAGAGATTAGAATATATCATTGCCAAAAGTTTCTGTTGGCGGAAAGTAGTGCCAAACGACATATACGAGTAATGTAATTCATACGGTTTTTGTTTCCGTAACAATACGCCATGTTTTTTGTTCTAATGTTAAATGTCCCGTCCTTTATAACTGAGACAACTTTACAGCAGTTCTTACCTATTTTGGTATTAAGGATAGTATAGCAATCTAAGTAAACGGGTTTTGTTGCTCTCTTTATTGTGTCATATCAGACGTGGCCAGCTCTTAGTCCATTAGAGCAACTGCGTGGGGTGGGCCTCTTCTCACAGACACAGCGAGCACCGCGCCGCAAACTTTTAATTAGTTTACAGCGTAGTAAGGGGAAACCTTAGCATACTACATTTTACCAGGTAGCACTTGCTTCACTGCTATCCTTTGCCTTAAAACTATATTTAAAAAGTTTATCTTTTAAGAAACCTAGTTAAAAAAGATCGGTGAAACAGATTTTTCCTTCATTTAATTATTTTGTCTATGGACCAAAGAGATGGAAATGGAGCTAAAAACATAACTTAGCCGAGACCGTATTATATACAACTTTACAACATGTTTAGTTAACTACACAATACAGCTAGCTGTGCCTAAACGTCTTAATCAGAAATATCAGAATTTGCTTGATAAATAGGTATTCGATGCAACTCCTCGTTAGGCAAGTTAGGTACCAAGTTTTTCTCCCTATACAAGTAATTATAATTACACAATATTATTAATCTTAGGTGTAATATCACTGCTCAGAACCAGGTGGTTCTGATATTGATATTGCTTGAGCTCAATCCGTCATCCCAGGGCCCGTAATTTTCATGCCGATGACATCAATTTGACGTCACGCTCCATATAGGATGATCCCATATAGTTTTATAGTAAATTATTAATCATTAGTCGTCAATCATTTTAATCATGTACAAATGACTTCAAAAGTACTCTATTTACACATGGAATAAATAATACCTACTTGATACGTGAAACGTAAATAAAACTATTTGATTTGTTTTTATACATACATTTTATTCAATGGTATTGTTAACAACACATTACAATTGTTACGTAGAAAACAGAATTCCCCTCTAACGTAAAGCACGCCATCCTTCTTCCATTAATTCCCATGCAAAGAAAATCTAAGTCATCTTCGCGTTCATACGTAATGCAATATTCATAAAAATCATTTTGTTTTGTAATCGTATTTTTGTTTGTTGTGTCACACATTTGGTTAATTATTCCAGATTCTCTGCTAAAAAGAAAATGTATAATTGATGGACACATTTTTTCTTTTATCTGATTTTAACAACTAATACAATTAGGAAATCAGTATTTTTATTTCTCAGTGGCACTTACACCTCGTACAAAACCTCGTTTGTAAATAATATCATTAAGTATCTGGTTATTCGTGTAGGTACGACCCAGGACTTTGATTTACATACCATTTAGAACCTTATCACAGCGACAATAATATGAAATCTCTAGCGTCTAGATGTTGATTGTCACTATGACAAAGTACGTAATATTACACAAATCAATTTCCTTGGCTGTTTGTAAATCAATATGTAATAAAACCTTTTTAAATGTAACCTTTTTTAGGGTTCCGTAGTCAACTAGGAACCCTTATAGTTTCGCCATGTCTGCCCGTCCGTCCGTCCGTCCGCGGATAATCTCAGTGTCCGTTAGCACTAGAAAGCTGAAATTTGGTACTAATATGTATATCAATCACGCCGACAAAGTAGTGAAATAAAAAGTGGAAAAATTTTTTTTCTTAGGGTACCTCCCCTATACGTAAAGTGGGGAGTGATTTTTTTTTTTCATTTCAACCCTAAGGTGTGATATATTGTTAGATAGGTATTTAAAAATGAATAGGGGTTTACTAAAATCATTTTTTGATAATATAAATAGTTTCGGAAATAATCGCTCCAGAAGTAAAAAAAAATATGCCCCCCCCCCCCCTCTAACTTTTGAACCATAAGTTTCAAAAATATGAAAAAAATATCAAAAGTAGAACTTTATAAAAACTTTGTAGGAAAATTATTTTGAACTTGATATGTTGAATAGTTCTTGAAAAAAATTACAAAATAATTTCTGAACTAAGTTTGGAATTTAACCGTATAAGCAGATGTTTATTGTACCTGTAATTTCTACAAAATCACAATGAAATGACGTGCTTTCAAATAAAGTAAAAACGGTGCAAATCGGTTCACGCAATAAAGAATTATCCCATAAAAATCATCTTCCATACTTTAAGCTCGCGCGCAATAGTTTACTTAATTTGCCGATAGATGTCGCTGTACGTGGAACGCTCATATCATATCCTACATGGCGGTGTTATTTTAACTCTTAAGAGCGGACACTTACTGTGACGGACGAAAAACTACGGAACCCTACACTGATCGTGGCCCGACACGCTCTTGTCCGGTTTTTTATTCGTTCTCATTAAAAAACGTTCTGTCAAAAATGTTACAAGTGCCACTGAGAAATAAAAATACTGACTTCCTAATTGTATTAGTTGTTAAAATCAGAAAAAATGTGTCCATCATATATACATTTTCATTTTAGCAGAGAAGTTGGAATAATTAACCAAATGTGTGACACAACAAACAAAAAAACGATTACAAAAAAACTTTTTTTATGAATATTGCATTACGTATGAACGCGAAGATGACTTAGATTTTCTTTGCATGGGAATTAATGCAAGAAGGATGGCGTGCTTTACGTTAGAGAGGAATTCTGTTTTCTAATGAATTGTAATGTGTTGTTAACAACACCATTTAATAAAATGTATGTATAAAAACAAATCAAATAGTTTTATTTACGTTACGTTTCACGTATCAAGTAGGTATAATTTATTCCACGTGTAAATATAGTACTTTCGAAGTCATTTGTACATGAGTAAAATGATAATGATTAATAATTTACAATAAAACTATTTGGGATCATCCTATATGGAGCGTGACGTCAAATTGATGTCATCGGCATGAAAATTACGGGCCCTGGCTCATCAGCTAAACATCGGTATCAACGTTCAAATTTCGTGGCAATGTACGGTTGGCAGAAAAATAAATACAAACAAATCACTTAGTATTTTTAACCTTTATTTTGTATATGTAAATAAAAAAGCCCCTAAATAGTACATTTCCTAATTAGGGTGGTAAAACAAAGAAAGGCCGCGCAATCGCAATTGTTGCGGCCCAAGCTGCAAGCGAGGGACGTAATTATGCGATCGAGGGCTTTCTTTATTACCTCCCGTGTTGGAAAAATATGTGCACATTTGGCCAGAAAGCGGCTCTATCCGTACGCGTAGCGTGCGGAAAAAGCCACTTTATGTCCAGGTGTGGCATACAATATTTTACGAGTTAGAATAGATCACTAAAATTTGTTCCATAGATTTTGCTGTCAATCTTTGACGTCTGTAAGAATATATCCATTTTAAATGACTAAAAGATCTTTCCACGCTGACTGAGGTAATAGGAAGGTATGTCAAGCATTGAAAATTTTGCACACAGTTTTTATTTACACTTTCTGGTATTTCAGCCTCGTTGTTTTTAGATAGTTGGTTAATTATTTGTACAGTCTTATAACCAGGATTTTTCTTTAATACACTTTTTAATTTAAAATAAACTTTTCTGGCATTTTGATGTAACCTTAACGTTGATTTTTTTTTTTGCAAACCATGAACAATGTTTAATGATTCTGCTAGACTCAGTTTTGGATCCTCCAATAATTTTATTGACTTAGCAATTATACTAAAGTGTGTATCGACGAATAGTAACTCAGTTTTTAAATTCCGGTTACGGAAAATTTTTTTTGCTTTAGAAATTGCACTCGCTTCACGCGGATTTAAGGCATCGATGACAGATTTGATTTTATCATAATGCATGTGATAATATGAGGCAGCATTTAACCATGTTCCCCATCTTGTTATCACGGGTCGGGGTGGTAGAGGAATATTTACACACATTTGATGAAATAAATTTGTCCTTGAAGGAGCGTTACGAAATATTTTTTTGATACAGTCAATCAAACTGTTTATGGTCGGGTAAAGACTTCTAATTATCTCTGCGACTCGATTACATCCATGTGCTATGCATGTTACATGAGTCATATTTTTATATTTCTGAACAAGGTTTTTAGCTCCTTTTACCATGTAGGAACCGGCATCCGTTATAAAAAATAATAATTTATCCATGTTTTTTTTGTATTCATCGCCCCAAAGATCTTCAAGGGTTTCCTCAACGAGTTTGGTTATTGTCGAATGGTTAGTCGCCTCCAATACCTTAGAAGCAAATAAATGTGGCTGGGTACTAGTTCCATCTAGAGCTCCGATCAAAATATTTGCCACTTTTTTTCCCACGGAATCTGATGTTTCATCAACACTGAGGTAAATCATTTTATTTTGTAATTTCTCTTTCAATTCATTTTTTTTCTTTTCATACAATTCAGGTAAGCATTTTACTCGTATTTTTGTTTCACTCGGCACAGTAATATCGTTTCCATATTTATGATTTAAAAGGTTTTCTACAAAATTTCTAAATTTAGGATTGTCTAATTTTGACCACGGTATATTCGAACAAATCATAAACTCTGTTAAATCTTTATTAAATTTTTCTTGTGCATTATTTTTATGAATTTTGTTGTGTAAATCTGTTTTTAAATGGCGGTCGATACTAGATTTAGAGGGAAATAATTTCGAATTACACAATTTGCAATATACGATATCGTCTTTAATTTCGAAATCAGCATTATCTCGTATTATATCCTGTAAATGGCAGCGTGAATCAGATAATTTATCTTGATGAGATTTTGATTTCAAATGTTTCTCTATATTGTACCTTTTCTTTTTTATATTCATTTCGCAAATAGTACAGCAAGCACCTTCGTTAGTGAATATAAAATCAGTATACTGCGTCAAATCCATTTTCTCAAGTCTGATAGGGAGTTGGGTAAAGATTTATCAATGCTAAATTGTAGTTGTAAGTGTTTTTAAGAACTATTATCGTTGAAGATTTTACCACATATTATTTTGCATGACAATTAAATTGACATTTGTTGCCTATTTGGCATTTAGAATTTTTTTTACAAATGGATAATGAAATGAGTATTGAGGTTCTATGACGTATTAAGAATATAAACCTCTTTAAATATATGTACAGTTTACCAAAGTACGATTAAGAATAAAAATAAATTAAATGTTATTTATTACTAATAAATAAAACAATGATACCTATGTATTTCTTTTTTTGCGACCCTTACCAAGTGCCACGAAATTTGAACGTTGATACCGATGTTTACAGTCATCACCTACTGTATCCCTGTTTGGGGCAGTGCGGCAAGCACTCACATGCTAATTCTGGAGAGAGCGCAACGGTCGTTACTTAAGGTTATCTTCTTAAAACCGAGAAGGTTCCCTACTCGAAGCCTATATAAAGAAAGCGAGGTTTTTACTGTTCGCCAACTGTTTATATTGCGGAGCTCTATTATACCTCACCAACATATTGCAAGTTCGCAATATGCCAAATTATGAACATCTATTGAAGAAACGCTGCTTTATAATTCCTTTACCAGCTCTTCAGACTCATTCTGCTAAAAGTTTCGGGTCATTTAATTATTTATCAGTTTATAGAATAGTAAACAATAGCTGCGATATTATTAAGACTTGCTCCGTTACAGAGGCTAAATATAAAATCAAAATATGGCTAAGCACCTTGGATTATAGAGAGACAGAGAAAATAGTAGCACAATAATAGACATACACCACACCACACACACACACACACACACAGACTCACACATATATTCTTTCTACTAAGCAAATTCACTAATATCGATCGGTAGGTACCTCGATTATTCTTTACTTAGATTTTTTTTACTTTAATGTATTTAGCCTAGTGTATAATTATGTAAATAGCTTTATAGCGTATAGCTTATAGTTTATAGCTTTGTAGTAATTAATTTCTTTAGCGCCTAACGTAAATCTGGCAATCTGTAAATGTGCCATCCTGCCCTGCGAGACAGGCATAGCCTAGTGCAGGTGACACGGGCAATATATTCATGTACTAACATACAGCAGTGTTTGAGATCTAATTTGTTTATTTAGCTTATTCATGTTTTATTTTATAAGTCTCCCTGCATCAATAAACTATTTTGTTTTTTTTTTTTATAATATTGTGTGTGCTAATTATTACTTATATAGTGTATTAACATAAATAGACATACCTACTCGAGTTCTTTATTTATTTTTTGTTGAAAAAAAACTCGAGTACGTCTATCGGTTGGTAACACTAATAATAATATATGTTAATATTTTGAGTATAATTCATGTGTAATTATTAAAAGCATTGGCGGAAAAGAAATAGTGTTTGGGTGCAAATTTCCACGTTACTCATTAACGTTTTTTGTGGTACACTATTTAATGGAAGTTAACTCAGTACAGCCAGGCCTGCCGTTCAATTATCTATGAAATTAATACAATTTCAGCGGACAACGCCTTTGTCCGTCGACGTCGGTTTCGATAATCGATTAGGGGATAATCGACTTCTCTCGTACCGAAGGCACGTTTACCAAACTTCTCCATCGTAACGCGATGAATCTTCTTTAAGTTTGACGATCCGTTTTCGCCATTGTTACCAAAGCTCACCAAACGAAGACGCTTAACTGCCTGATAGGGGAAGTAATTCGTGTATAGCTGAATTTTGGTGTAGTTGTAGGCAAAGGTATCTTACACAACATACTAAAAGTACCGGTGGATGGGGGCGCCGCTAGCGGGGAGAGGGGGTGTAAAGGTCCCTTATTTTGGTTTTTCGTAAATAACTCGGTAACGGTAGCTCATACGAAAAAATGTTCTATTGCTTAATTCATCCACATCTAATTTTCTATAAAAAAGATTCTTTACAATTTTTTGCTAGGATCAATGTTTAATGAGATATCGAGGAAATACGATAAACACTTTTTTAAACTTTCGGAGCTAATATTTACGAAAGTATTAGTTTTATCCAAAAATTGTTTCAGAATACCCTTATTGTTTTAAAAAGACCTATCTAACGATACCCCACACATTAGGGTTGGAGTAAAAATAATATTTACCCCCCCACTCCATGTGTACGGGAGGTACCCGAAAAAATAATATTTTTTCACATTTTGTTTTAAAACTTTGCCGGCGTGAATAAAGTACATACTCACACGATTTTTTTATTTTCTAGTACTAACCATCACTGAGCAGGCTGCTCACCCTGCTACCTCACTTCCTACCCTTATAGTTTCGCCAAGTCCGTCTGACCCCATCTGTCCGTCTAGACGTCTAGTACTAAACATCACTGAGCAAAGCCGTGGACGGACAGACGGGGACAGACGGACATGCCGAAACTCCAAGGGTAGGACCCCTCCTCACCCTGCTCAGTGATGGCTAGTACTAGAGAAATTAAATTTCGTATAAGTATGTGTTTTAATTACGCAGACAAAGTTTTAAAACAAAATGTGAAAAAATATTATTCTTTCGGGTACCTCACGTACACATGAAGTGGGGGGTAAATATTTTTTTTACTCCAACCCTAATGTGTGGGGTATTATTAGATAGGTCTTTTTTAAAAAATAAGGGTATTCTGAAACCACTTTTGGATAAAACTAATACTTTCGTAAATATTAGCTCCGAAAGTTTAAAAAAGTGTTTATCGTATTTCCTCGATATCTCATTAAACATTGATCCTAGCAAAAAATTGCAGAGAATCTTTTTTATAGAAAATTAGATGTGGATGAATTGAGCAATATAACATTTTTTCGTATGAGCTACCGTTACCGAGTTATTTACGAAAAACCAAAATTAGGGACCTTTACAACCCCCCCTTTCCGCTAGCGGCACCCCCATCCACCGGTACTTTTAGTATGTTGTGTAAGATACCTTTGCCTACAACTACACCAAAATTTGGCTATACACGAATTATTTCCTCTTAGTTTTCCTTTATTGGGTGGGCTATTAAGAGGTTTAAGCTATAGGTATCTACATTATAAATTATGCAGACTTTCTTAAAGTTTATTTGAGCGTTATAATAATCCACTTATTTTTCAAAGAAAGCTCTCTTATTATTATGATACTCAATACATATAAAGTATAACCAAAGCATACACATTCACATTAGCTGTCGGTTTAAGCACGTTGTGTTCTAAATTATCAACACAACGTGCTTAAACCGACAGCTAATCTAACTAATACTATGCAAATATAGAACCTGCACTCTACCCCTTCCCTATGCTGCTAATTAGCCGTTCCTTGCAACTATAAATATATTTTGTACGAAGATTTTTCACTAAATTAAATCGTTTGTTACAGCGATGTCGACCTGCCGCGTGGCAGCGTGCGTGGCAGTGCTGGGCGCGGTGTGCTGCGCCCTACCGCACACCGTACTGGCGCTCGACCTCAACCGGCTCTACGGACACCACACCAAGCGCTCCGGTACGTGCTAGACGCTCTACGTAGTTCTTGCTTGTTACAGCGATATTATGCCGCGTGGCAGTGCTGGGCGCTGTGTGCTGAACCCTGCCGCACACCGTACTGGCGCTCGACCTCAACCGGCTCTACGGACACCACACCCAAGCGCTCCGGTACGTGCTAGACGTGCCACTTAGTCCTTGCTTTTTACAGCGATGTCCTGCCGCGTGGTAATGCTGGGCACGGTGTGCTGCACCCTGCCGCCTCAACCGGCTCTACGTACACCACACCAAGAGCTCCGGTACGTGCTAGACCCACGTAGTGTTTGCTTGTTGCAGCAACGTCCTGCCGCTTGGCAGCGTGCGAGGAAGTGCTGGGCCCTGGGAAGTGTCGCACGCCCGGGCTGACACGATCTCAACTGAAAACCTATAATTGTTAGGTGTTGTTATATTATCTTTAGAATGATATGAAGTTAGTGTTTAATATTAAAATTTGTGGACATACATTTTCTTGAAAATTGGGTATCTTCTGTGGACTAAATAATAGAAACAGATGTAAACTGTGAACGCAGTTAAGTGACATATCTACAATAAAGTGTTAATTACCAAAATATGTAGCAGAAAATACAAAACTTTAAAGGAAAAGGCGCTCTATCTACTTATTTTTCAATGAGAACACAACACAAAGTAAGTAAAAGCAGGAAACTATTAAAGCATGAGACCTGGCACCGGCCCGGCCACTTAGGTTCGCTCGCAAAACATAGTCTAGTACTCTCTAGAGGTTTTAAGCTTAGGAAATTCCAGAACAAACAGCTCTCAACAGAAAGTACCTGCAGGCTCTGAAACAATTACGTTCCATTTCATTAAGACGACGAACGGCAAATGTCGCCTTCTCTCCAAAGTAGGATGTAACAAGTCATTACTCAGGGCCCCTTAGGAACTCCCGTGCCATCCAGCGGACATCTGGAGGTTCGTGAAAATGTTTTTGTGCCGTTTATTATCATTTGTATGGTTTATGTTTATGTTGGACATGTTTACCCATGTGTAAATAAATTTGACAAGATAATTAGCTTTTCCTATTTTCTTTTTATATTACTAGCTGTTCTTTATTTTATTTCCAAAATCAACTGTAAGGAGTTATTCAATGAGGCCTATCGTTTTTTTACTCACCAGTTGGCGCCACTGTAGACTGAGGTCTTGAAATACAGCTGTAATTTTTATTAAGTACGTTTGTGTAAACCAAATTTACGCTTAAATAATATTTAATAGACCGTACTGTAAAAATATCGATGAGGCCGCAGTGTTGCGCAGTTCCGCTTTATTTGGAAGAATAGGAGGATTTTCTAAGTTCCGCTTTTAAAACATTCACATTCAATGACATAATTAATATCTTGTGAATATTTTGCCATACCATTATGGCAAAATATTCACAACATTGTTAAGAGGCCTTATTCCCAAAGCGCGCGAATTTCACGAAATGCTTCATTTTCTTCGAAGGCTATGGCGAAAATACTAAGTTTTTTAAATCAACTATTGATGCACATAATAGTTCATTTCTTTATCTAGACGGCCATCGGAGCAAATATTACATTTTAACGAGTGAAATATGAAAAAAATTGGTTGTCTTGGAAGGCTTTTCCGGATTTTCCAGTTAGGTGTACCGTTCATTTTCAGATTACGCAAAAAAGGGTTAAATTTCTTATTCAATTTGAATTAAATTCAATTGAGTATATCATGTATGAGACGGCCATGGAAATAAAAATCGAAGATTCATCTTGGATAATCGATAAAATACCTTCTGATTATATGCCAGTTTTTTGATGAAAACACGGTTACATTTAATTTTTTCCACGAAAACCCTAGGAATATTTTGCCCTAAAAATATTACCATTGCAAAGTTAAACTATATTTCTATCACGATAAAAAAAAACATTATTATAGCAGTAAATTTCAAATTACTATGAATTTTTAAAAATGACACTTAAATCACACTTCACAGGACACTTTTTGTAAGAATCGTATTTTTGGGTACTTAATAATAATAAACATGGTTCAAAATATTTTTTTTGTAGTACTAATACTTCAAACTATGCGGCTTTTTTCATTAATAGAGTTTATCGACCTTTTAGGGAATAAGGAGCCTTAAATTAGATACAATTCCGCGAATGCCATTTAATTACTATGGAATTTGACATTTCGAAGACCTCAGTCTACACTAGCACCCCTAGCGGAAATTTCATACGCGATAGTCCTCATTGTCATCTATATATTTACCGTATACTTATGATTATGAATATAGCTTGTATTTTTATTTGCGGCATGTACTTAGGCTATGATGTATTCGGTCACTATAACAAATTAAAACGATTTCTCAGATAAAACGCTATGCTAACAGATCATTCACTACAATCGAATATTGATTCTGGATTTTTGATTCTACTAAATAATTTTAACCTTACTTTGATTTTCACTCCCGTCGGTACTCTCTAGGCTAGAATACATAATTATTAACACACCTGTTGCAGCAAGGACAGCAATTAGTACTCCTTAAGTCCTTTCAAAGGCTCTTTAAGATAACGAGCATGTTCTATGCAGAAGTTCGACACGTTTTTAACTTTATTTTTATACGTTTTATAGGATCAAATTAACTTTAGCAGTTTAGAATTTTCTTACAAAAGTTAGTCAGTAATGGGCGAAGTTAAGAACGTATCAATGCAGTGCAGTATTTCGAATAGTAGAGAAGATTCTTTAATAAAGACATACGAACGTTTTAAAATGTTTGATCCGTTCTTGAATAAAGGGTGAAATCATAATGTTTACTTATATTGATTGGTACGTACTATGTATTTATAAAAAAATAGTCATTGTCGTTCACACTATCGCTAGTCAAAATTTTGCGAGGATGCGACGGATACGATAAGTTTTTTTAAATATTTCAACAGGAATATTTGATATATAGGTAAGATAGTATTTAATAAACTATAAACAATAAAACTAGACCTAAAATAAAAATTAAATGCTAAAAATTAAACTTAAAGATAAACTATAAATAGAAAATTTGCCTCATATCGCTGTCTATTGGCAGCGTGCCCAGAAGGCTGGCAGCAGGGGCGTATTTACCCTATCGCCAAGAGGGCCATCGCCCGGGGCGGCAGGCTGCCAGGGACGGCGCGAGCCGCCCCGTGTGTTTGGTTCTGGGCGCCTTTTTCGATGCTGAACTTCAGTTAGGTACCGGCTTATAAGGCCTAAGAAAGAGTAATTTTAAACAAACAATTTTAAAAACGCCACAATCTAAATAAATATGAAGGGCGTTATTTTGTACTTAGCCGCCTTTCCATCTCTGCCATTACCATGTATAACATAAAGTAAACTGCAGTTTTTCCTAAAAGGGAGGACAATATAACCATGCCTGGTTATTTAACTAAGCTTCGTTTTTCAGTCAGTAAACTTAATCAAGTCAGTAAAAGCTGATCGTTGAGAATCCGCGATATGGGTCTATAATCTTTCCTGATCTTGGCGTTCGTCTAATCTAGTATATTTTGCACCCTCTAGAAACTCAGTCGTCAATTGTTACTGGGAATGGTAGTTTCGGTATGGGTAATGGTTGGGAAAGATGGATAGGCTACGACTAAAAAGCCTATTGGACCGGGCGGCTACCGTATGATCACTTACCTCATCGAGGAACAGTTTAGAACCTTATTCATCGAAGAGAAAAAAAAAATAGGTCACAAATCACTTGGTCGGACAGCTTTCAGCCTGATCCGTTCCGTTTTCGGACACTTTTAGTGGTGCAATTTTTGGGGCTCATCGAGTAGCACAATGAAACTAATCTCATTTAATAGCTTTTTTTTTTTAATTTATTTATCAAAAGTACAAATCATTTAAAAAAAATTATGTTACTCGCCAAACTGCGATAACAGTTTGTTGGCGAGACCGCGCTCATTTTAACTAGTGTTAAGTACCTATGTTAAAACTATGTTGAGTTATGATATAATGAAGTATGAACTACATATAGTCTTAAACACTAAAGTGATGCTCTTTCAATATTTTTTAGTAGTCAAGTAACGGATATATCACTATACAAGTATTATTTACGCAATGAAATCCTACAAAATATCGTTATTCGCTAACCGCCACAAATATGTACACACATATTACAAGCGTTTTTCTTGTAGGATTTTAATGAATATATCGTTTCTAAGTCATTTAAAATGTGTAAGAACAAACTACCAATTATTACTATTTGTTTCTAACGTAGTATATATATCGCCCGCGCCGTACATTATGTTATTTATGTGGTTTTACATGGACACGGTTTCTTGTTATTCGGTGTAAACAGAAAGAAGACTTAAATATCGTCACATTTACAAATAAAAATAATTCATATTATTGTAAATAAAAATATACAATTTTTTTATATATATCTTTTTACCTATTTAACGACTTCCGGGTGAAAGTTGGTAAGATTTTTTCATATACTATCTATAAATATTCCATAAAAATGAATAGTAAAAAAATCAGGCTATTATAAATTAATGTTTGACGCAACCGTATCTTTACTGTACTATTATACCAGCTTGACCTTACACGCGTTATACGGTCCCATTACGCCTTTTTCACTTTTAGAACTTCGCCGCACGAATACACAGTTGTTTCGCTCTCGATCCGCTAAGGTTACGCGCCGAAACGCGTATTTTTTTACCGCGGTGTCAATCCCGCTACGCAGATATGCAAAAGTCGTCAACAGGGTGTTTTTTCAACATTTGACCGTACACTAAGGGTTCAGAGAAACTCAAGAAAATTTTAATCTTCTGTCTGTTTAGGTAACAGGGGCGGCAATTTTTTCTGGCCCGGGGCGCCAAATTTCCAAATACGCCTCTGGCTGGCAGCATTGCCCCTTTGGATCGCAATACTGATCCGCTATGCTAGATATGACCCAGCCCTCCGGTCACGCGTTAACTCGACTTCTTAATTGAAAATTATTTAAAAGACATCACATTATATTTAAGTATCTACATACTTACCAAACTGGCTATCTACTTCATTAAGGTCATTTTAACTTTCAAACAGACAAATAAATAAAATTATTTGTGTTACAACTTTTCTTTACAGTAATCTACTAGTAATAGTGGTTTCACCCACTTAAAAAAGAAGAAAAGGTATGGATTACAATTTTTGTAATCAATTATAGGTATTGAATCTATACAATGTTCAACGTAAGCGCCGTCTGCCAAATGGAACCTTTTTAAAATAAAGTATCACGACCCCTTACTTGGAATGCCACATCTGTTGACACCCTAACGCCGTCCCATGTCTCCACGACTCCACTGAGAGCAGGCGGGGCGGCTGCAGCGGCCGAGACGGCGAAACGCCGCAAATATATCGCTCTTGCAAATCAGCATATGTTCGTGGCTTTCGCTGTCGAAACTCTAGGGCCGTGCTGCTCAAGCGCCCGTAAACTCGTTACAGAGTTATCGAAAAAACTAGTTGAGGTCACCGGGGACCGTAGAGCTGGCTCATTCCTTGCACAACGGATAGTTATGTTATATCAGTGCAAAGAGGGAACGCAGCCAGCATTATGGGAACCCTTCCACAAGGGTCGGACCTTTCCGTCCGTTCGTTACCTAGTAGATTTATTTAGTTTTATAAGAAGTAGATTATATTCACTTTAAATATATAAACGCATACATTATTTAAAAAAGTAATTATTACATATATGTCCATAAACATTAAATAACAATACAACCTTCGAGCAACAATGATCGGTGAATACAACCCTAAAACTTTCAAATCGAAAGTAAAGCTTGCATGGAACTGAAATTCAATTTAAAACAGTGCCACTAGGTTTCCAAACAAATACTTTAAGTAAGGAATCAATTGCTTTTCCTGCTCGCGTCAGCTCCTGTAAGTTTATGATTGGATGTCGGTTGCGATAGCTAGCGGGAAATTCAAAGTTATTATCCAATACTTCACGGCGTATTAATAGGCACTGGCAATAGTGTGACGAATTGAATTGACGACTGCCAATGTTTAATTGTTTATATTGATTTTCTGCTTTATACCTTCATTTGAGAAGGCTCTGTATTTTCCTTTTGAGTTCCAAATGGATTAGTACTTAGTTATATTGTTGAAATTTATGATTATATTATAAAAACCGAACAAATGCGAGTCGGACTTGCGCACGAAGGGTTCCGTACCATTACCTATAAAAATGGCCAAAAAAATCTTCTGTTGTATGCGAGCCCCCTTAAATATTTATTTAATTCTATTTTTTTGTATCTGTTGTGATAGCGGCATCAGAAATACATCATCTGTGAAAATTTCAACCGTCTAACTATCACGGTTCATGACATACAGCTTGCTGACAGATAAAAACGGCAAAAAAATCAGTTCTGTTGTGTTGTATGGGAGCCCCCTTAAATATTTATTTTATTCTGTTTTTTAGTACCGTTGTGTAACTACCCGTGTACTCTGTAAACGTTTCCGAATCCGGACGGGTTTGTGTAGTTCGGGTTCTTAGTACCGCATGGTTTAAAAACACGGGTATAACGTTTGTTGTACTGTGTGTGCGTGTTTGTAAACGTGTATCTATCGGGAGCTCCAGTCGGAACGTAACGTCAACGGGAACAACATCGTACTTAGATTAAATTTAAATGCAGTACTATCAAACTGTCATTACGTTATACTGCCCCTTAACTGTAGCTCGTATCTGGTAACTGCCCTCAAACTGGAAGCAAAGTTCCGTGCAACTGGATACCGGTCACCACACAACTACCTTAACTGGTCCGCTACTTAACTAAGACCTCGACTACCAAACTAAGAAACATAGTTTAAACAAGAATAGTTTACAGGAAAGAGCATTATTTGAACACTACACTTCCCAAGATTTAGTTTGAATGTAAACACTCAGTTAAAGGATGTCTATCAATAATTTTAAACAAAAAAGAACCGACTTTACTTAGCATCCACCTTTCCAACAGCAAATGCTCGAGCTGCTGTAAAAAATACTCAAATCACTATAGGTGTGTGTTGAGTAATTATAGTAATCCGAAATAGCAAATTCGGCACGGAGACTCACCTGATATGAATTGGTCAGCTACTAAGGGGGCCCCCGTGTCTTGGTTCCTTCGATGTATTCCACAGGTTCAGGATGGGGGTCCGTTTAACGTGTACTTGCACTTAATTTTAGGTTTTTTGTTAAAAGCTCGAGCAATTTGATTTGCGAGCTGTGCGTGCGCGGTGTAGCGGTTTTTAAGGAAGTAGAAGACATTCGGTGTTGCGCGCTTTTAGAAAAGCGTTTCGTTTAAGGCGAGTCCCGTTTGAAATTGATATTCGATAAATTTTTAACCGATACAAAAATAATTAATAAAAATACGTTGTATTTGTGATTGCGTATAGAAAAGTACGGAACATGCCGCCGATCATAAAATAATGCTTATTTTATTAAAGAACTATCATAGGAAAATACTATGCTAACTTAGGACTAAACATGTAATGCTAAACGTACCTAAGAAATGCCTAATCGACAGGCAGTGGGCAGAACTTAACTACAGGTCGCTTAGTAAAAGAATTACCTATGCGTACAGTTACGACTCTGGTAATTCCATCGGCGCCGGGATGCAGTTTGTGCACGCGCGCTAGACGCCATTGCAGTGGTGGTAGTGTGTTGTCGATTAACACGACTACAGAACCCTCACGAAGGTATGTGTTAGTATTGTCGTGGAACCATTTTCCTCTTGGCTGTAACTGGTGTAAGTATTCTACGCTCCAGCATTTCCAAAAGTGTTGAACAGCTTGTTGGATAACCTGCCATCGTGCGAGGCGGTTTGGGTTGTCGTTAGACAGATCAAATTCTGGCAAAGCGGTTAATGGTTCCCCGATGAGAAAATGACCGGGTGTGAGGGTGTAATGGATCAGTAGGATCATTACTAAGTTGACAGAGAGGCCTAGAGTTGAGACAGGCCTCCAATTGACAGAGCAGGCTATTAAATTCATCCTGGGTTAGTTTTAGTGTACCTATGACACGATGTAAGTGTCTTTTTAGACTACCTACGGCTCGTTCGACGAGACCGGCAAAGTGCGAAGCATACGGAGGATTGAACTGCCAGGTGATTTGCATGTTTGACAGCTGGTCGTTGATAGCAGTCTGATTTGATTCGTTTCGCAGAAACGTGAAAAGTTCGGAAAGATACCTGTCGCAACCTACGAAGTTCCGTCCGCAATCGGAACAAAGCGTTTTGCAATAACCACATCAGGATATGAACCTACGCAGCGCGTTTAGAAAAGATTCGGTTGTGAGGTCAGGAACTAATTCCAAGTGAACTGCCTTCGTTGATTTGCAAACGAATACGCATACGTATGATTTAAAAACTTTCGCGTTACGAAGTTTACTCGATTTGAGAAAGAAGTGTCCCGCAAAATCAACCGAAGTGTGTAAGAAGGGACGAAGTGATCGAACCCTAGCAGTAGGTAATTGTGCCATCGATGGCTGCGGTGCAACCGGTCGGACACGAACGCAAGATACGCAGCATAGTGTACGCATACGCACGGCATCGCGAGCACACCGGATCCAGTATTAGGTATGTGCGAGAGCAAACTGTAAAGTTTGAGGTCCTACATGTAAATGTGTTTTATGATAGAAATCGAAGATTCGTGAAGTGATGTTTTTTGGGTAACAGGATCTGATGCTTGGCATCATACGGTACGTTAGCCCGATTTATCCTGCCGCCGACCCTGAGGAGTCCGGCATCGTCCAAGAAAGGTTTAAGTTTCTGAAGACGTTTTGTGCATCTATCGTCGTCCTTAAGACGCGAGATGTCTTCGGAGAACTGCTCACTTTGAACAAGTGATATAATTAGACTGAGAGCTTGCTTGGTCTCAACGACTGTGACATGTTTTGTCACAGGAACAGTGATTTTACGGCATTTATTTATGAACCGTAACATGTAGGAAACGACGCGTAGCATCCTTGGAAGCGATGAGAATCGCTCAATGAATTCTAAGCTTTTAGACTCAGGCTTAGTTTGAGTGAGAAGAACGTGTTTGCAGCGTTCTTCGTCAGTGTGACAATTGACGTTAGTCTTGGGCCACTCAGACTCATCTTTAGTAAGCCAAGCTGGTCCCGTGAACCACAGTTGATGGTTCAACTGAGATGGGAGAACACCACGAGACGCGGGGTCTGCGGGGTTGTCCGCCGATCGAACGTGATGCCACTGCGAGGCAGACACGTTGCTTGTTGTCTCCGCAATGCGGTTAGACACGTAAGTACGCCATTTGTCTGGGGATGAGCGCAACCAGGCAAGGGTTCACACCAAGCATAGACTTGGTCGAACGACAAATTCCCGCTGTAAGTAGTGAAGATTTTTCTTATCAGTTTTGATAAGAGATGGGCTCCGCAGAGCTCAAGTCTCGGAATCGTGAGACGTTTGAGAGGCGCAGCTTTTGTTTTCCTCATAAGAAGATGAGAGCTGATGTTACCATCCGAGTCAACGACGCGAATGTAGACGCACGCAGCGTACGCCTTTTCAGACGCGTCTGAAAAGCCATGAAGCGACACTTGATGAGTGCTAGGAAGCACATGACGAGGTAATTAAATGTTTTGTAGTAACGGCAGTTCGTCGATGAACCGAAACCACAAATCACAAATACCCTCAGGGGGAGTCGCATCCCAACCTGAGCCAGAAACCCACAAAAGTTGGATTAAATGCTTCACAAATAAAGTCACTGGACTGAGAAATCCAAGAGGATCATAAATCTTAGCGATTTCTGCTAACATTATACGCTTTGTACATTTGCGTGAATTATTTGCTACTCCATCCGTTTGGTAAGTAAAAACATCAGACTTAGGGTTCCACTTGAGCCCTAAGACCTTGACAGAAGTGTCAGTGTCAAGTGCTGAAAGTATAAGAGCGTCATCGTGATTTGAATCGTCAGTGTTCAAATGTGATAAGAACTCGGAACTGTTACTGGTCCATTTGCGGAGTTCGAAGGTTCCTGCCTTGCAAATGGAAGTGAGCTGATGTTGAAGAGCGAGAGCGTCTTCGACTGTATCAGCCCCAGAAACGACATAATCTACAAATACTTCGTTAAGAAGTACTTGTGAGGTAAGTGGGAAGGCAACAGCTTCATCAATTGCTAATTGGCGAAGCGTGCGAAGAGCTAGAAAAGGCGCTAGAAGCTACGCCGAATGTGACAGAGCACATGCGATATTCCTGAACAGGATCGTGTGGAGAGAATCTCCAAAGAATCCGATGAAAGTCACGGTGTTCCTTGCAGAGACCGATGTAGCGATACATCATTTTAAGATCAGCCGTGAACACAATTTTGTGAAGTCTAATACTTCAGTAGAATCTCAGAAATGTCCTGATGCAATTTCTGGCCTGTCAGAAGATTATCGTTAAGAGAACGACCTGATGTAGTCTTGCAAGAAGCATCAAAGACGATACGATACTTGCTAGTTGCAGCCGAATTCTTCACCACTACGTGGTGGGGGACGTAGTAGGGGGGAGTCACAGTACTCGCTGAGTCAGTGACAGGCTCCATATGTCCCAAGTCTAAGTATTCTTGAAGACATTTGTTATAGTTCTCACGTAGGGCAGGGTCGCGTGACAGTCGTGCCTCTAGTTTAGTCAAGCGTGAGAGAGCTATGGCGTGAGATTCGCCCAAAGGACCATTTTCCTTAAAGGGCATAGAAACTGTATATTTCCCATTTTCATCTCGAGTGTGAGTATCGACGAAGATCGACTCACAGCGCAATTCATCTTTGGTAAGATGGGGATGTTCGGATATGGATTCCGATTCCCAGAACCTTTGGAGTTTGATGTCAAGCTGGCAGGTGCTCAAGTTGACACTAATCCACTTCATGGTTTCATGAGAAATTCTGCCACCGATCATGTATCCGAAAATACTATTAATGGCCATGTGTGCCCAATGGCCCCTTGATGTTATCAAGCAGCAGTATGCTGTCAAGGTAGTCTGACCCCAGCAGGAGCTCGACTGGACGCGCAGAACGCAGTTCTGGGTCTGCTAGTTCAAGATCTTGCAGATGCTTGAACTGCTGAATATTGTCGATGGCTTGAGGAATATAGTTCATGTAGCTTGTAAGCTTAGGCAGAATATAAGCCTCAATATAAAGCTTCGGCTCTGGTTTGTTGTGGGGTGTGACCTCGCACAACACGTAACCACGCGGCTGCACTTCACCACCAATGCCGGTGAATGTGGTACCCGACTGCGCGGGGTGCCGCGGCAGGCCGAGACGCTGGACGCACGACTCAGATATGAGAGTGGTCTGCGCTCCTTGATCCACAAGGATGCGAACGGACCGCGGCATGTAAGGTCCATGGTACATAGGTCTTATGTTTACAAGCGCAGTCGTAAGTAAGACTGTACAGTTCTTACGAGAATGATGCCCCGTAGCTCCATGCAATGGAGTGGGCGTGGAGGTTTCCGCTACCGAGTGTAACTCAGGGGAAGAAGAAGGCTCCGTAGTCAGTAAGACGTTTGGAGTAGACGCAGGCGCATCTTCATGCAATGAAGAGTGGTGCCGTTGGGAACAGACGCGGCAAGTATGGCGCGACTTGCAGTCTTTGGAATCGTGACCGAATGAACAATTGTTACAAAGTTTATTTTGTTCAACGAAATGTTTGCATTCATTTAAAGTAAGCTTATTAACGGCCTCCTAGCCCAGTCGGTAGTGACGCTGCCTATGAAGCAGGAGGTCCCGGGTTCGAATCCTGGTCAGGGCATTTATTTGTGTGTTCATCACGGATATCTGTTCCTGAGTTATGGACGTTTTCTATGTATTTATCTATGTATTATATATATCGTCGCCTAGTACCCACAACACAAGCCTTATTGAGCTTACTGTGGGACTAGGTTGATTTGTGTAAGATTGTCCCATAATATTTATTTATTTATTTATTTATTTATTATACCTCTCAGATTTATATAAAGGATGTGAATTGTCTTTACAATACGCGCATTTAATTTTATTTAAATAATCCACCGCAGTTGTGGCATGAACACTCATGGAACGCGAGTCACGCGAAAACGAAGTGTTAGAAGTACGCGGTGCATTATATTGCACGTCGGAGTGCGCGCGAGATAATGCACGTTTTCCCGCCATGGCATGGCGTGATGACGTCACTGATGCCGGGCGGGCCGAGCCGGCCGTTCCGCCAGCAGCAGCGAGCGCGGGCCCGGCGCGCGACGCCGGCGCCGCGGAGGTATAGTCTAAACAATTTGAACTGAGCTCATCCACTTAGTGTCTTATCTTTTGTGTGTAAACCGCAGGCGCACGTGCCACTATGAAAAAAAGGGTTTGGCTACCTGTTAGCGTTTATTGAATATCTGCTATATGGACCACGGAATAAGATTCAATATCAACTAATACGAAAAAACCTCTAAGTTCTATACGGTTGCACCCAGTACAAGCGATTCAAATGCTCTAGAACCAGCGTAACTCGACACCGAGATCCGAAACAAAAGTGCGTAATTGGAGATCGCGCTTGCACTGGTATTCCGAGCGCACGGCTAGTTAGCGATTAGGAAGCAATTGTAATTTTCCCGAACGGGCAGGTAAAACAGGGTTGGATTCTGATTAAATCATTTAGGTGGATGTACGATTTACAAATATCTAATATATGAAATATATATACATATATAATAGATTTTAATAAATATTGGGTATGTTAAAATTATTATCAGACATGTAAATAATCAACTATTTTAAAATTGCTTTCTTAATTTTACAGCTTAGACTTACTTTTACCTATAGCAAATTATGTACTGAGAATAACTCAATTCAAATATAAATAATATGAATCTACATTATAGTTCTGCTTGTTATCATAATTCGAATGTGTTGTAGAAAAATATAAAAATATATATATTTACAGTACATATTAGTCAACAAAAATAATCATATTAATCTTTTCATCATATTAATTTCATTTTTTTTTCTAGATTAATTAACGTGCCTACAACTATTCCTCGAATGAGGGTTTGTCATGTTTATTACATTTCTTATCAGATTTACAAACGTTTTAAAAGAAAATAAATAAATAACAGATTTTAATAAATATAGGCTGAGTATGTTACAATTATAATCAGTCCTTTAAATACTCAAAGTCAAAGTCAAAAATGTATTTATTCAAGTAGGCATAGCAACAAGCACTTTCGAATCGTCAGTAACGATTATTATCTTAAGCTATTATATAATTAATAGAAATATATTGATGCAATTATACAAAAAAAAATACGGGTCAAAATGTATCATAATAATTTCACAATAAAATCGACAAAACTTAAAAGATAAAAAAATGTATAATAAAATACTAGTTTAGAATGTTTCTAGAATAAAATGCAAATGTCAGAAGGAAATTTAAATCATTATTTTTTAATAAATCTTCTATACTATACTATAGTAAAATAATCGTCTTCTATACTATAATAGGCTTTAGAAATTCATATTATTTATATTTGAATTGAGTTATTCTCAGTACATAATTTGCTATAGGTAAAAGTAAGTCTAAGCTGTAAAATTAAGAAAGCAATTTTAAAATAGTTAAGTATTTATATGCCTGATTATAATTTTAACATACCCAATATTTATTAAAATCTATTATATATGTATTTCATATATTAAATATTTGTAAATCGTACATCCACCCAAATGTTTTAATCAGAATCCAACCCTGTTTTACCTGCCCTTTCGCGAAAATTACAATTGCCTCCTAATCGCTAACTAGCCGTGCGCTCGGAATACCAGTGCAAGCGCGATCTCCAATTATGCACATTTGTTTCGGATCTCGGTGTCGAATTACGCTGGTTCTAGAGCATTTGAATCGCTTGTACTGGATGCAACCGTATAGAACATAGAGCTTTTTTCGTATTAGTTCATATTGAATCTTATTGCGTGGTCCATATAGTAGAAATTCAGTAAACGCTAACATGTGGCCAAACCATTTTTTCCATAGTGGCACGCGCGCCTGCGGTTTACACACAAAAGATAAGACACTAAGTGGATGAGCTCAGTTCAAATTGTTTAGACTATACGCGCGGACGCGGTCATTATTTCCGATGCCGCTAATTCCTTATCAAGGAAATCAAGTAATTCGGTCACGCTTGGAATTTCATTCGACGATTTTAATGAAAGTTCAAAACGCCTATGTATGCTAGACGTAATTTTGCGTAGCAAAATATTCAAAAGAACCAAACTCCAATCATCTACAGGCAAGCCTAATGATTTTAAAGCTGTAATGTTCTCGTGATAACAATTCATCAAATTACGTAAACTTCAACATTTTTGTCGTTAACCGGTTCGCAGTCAAAAATGTTGTCAAAATGTTTTGTCGAAATAATTCGCTTGTTTTCATAACGCGTAATTAAAACCTGCAAGGCATTTTCATAGTTAGGATCCGTAACAGGGATAGATTTGATAAGATTATAAGGTTCATCTTTTAAAAACAATAACAAGTACCGGAATCTCTCGACATTTGATAAAGTTGCATTATCATGTACCTACCAGTGATTTAAATAAATCAAAGAACGCATTCCATTCAGTTAAAACACCTGAGAATGTTTGAAGAGATAAGCGAGGCAAACGAATATGCGATTGCGTTGATTGCTGAGCGCAGCAATCCGCATGTGACACCCCGTTAGATCCGCCGTAGACGGACGTAATGCTTTGTTTACGCTCTTCCTTAATCGTATCTAAGGCAACTTGAACCTTAAAGTACAAAGAATCGAACTGATTTCTCACAGCTAAATTATCATCTCGGTTGAATGACTACCGATAACTTTTCAATGTTCGCTTGAACTTGAAAGAATGATTTTTTAATCGAAGCTAATTCTTTTACGCGAACTCGAAATTCAGCTACATTGTCAGAACAGTTTACAATTTTTTGAATGTTGTTGATCGCTAAATCACGCTCGAAAGCAAATTGTTCAATCTCCATAGCCGTCATTGTATAAGAAATTGATTTATTATACTGTGTAAAATAATAAGGTTATCACGAGATAAGCAATTAAATACTTGCGAGTTGAAATAAATAAGAATTATTTATTTGTAAGTACGTTGTACGTTATGTTATGTATTTAAGACTTCTAGAATGGCTAGGTACTAGCTAAATGTTAGTATGTAAGTAAAATTAGTATACCTATAGTTGGTCGCAAATTAAAAGATAAATTGTAATTGAACATGCAATGTTAAGTACAAAGATAAAATACCCCGTCGGTAGAACCCGAGCTAAAGGAATATGAACTCTGTGCCGTACGCAATACGAGCGACAGATCGGTAATGTAGCAGTACAGTTACCGTTGTTTTTGTTGAATGATGGTACGTTATAACTTAAAGAATACAACTAAATACGTAAATACTAGATGTATTTATTTTTTGTACGTTGCTGTATAAAGACCTATGCAATAGGCAAATGCTAGCACGCGCGGCGCAATGTCTACCGCCCGGTTCGCGGCAAAAGTAATCGAATATAATTTCGTAAAAAATGCTCAAAACCCTATGAAACTATATATAATTAGAAAGATCTCGTTGAGATCGAACTGTACACACCGGTATTTTTGAGAAATATTCAGCGGAATTTTCGGAAACTCGATATTTATGTTTTTGAGTGGAGGTAGGTTCTCGCTAACTCACGAAACAAAGAACAAAGAATTATATTGAAATCGATTGCAAGCACAAATATAAACGTTAAACTGGATAACCAGATGCCTGAAAGGCACAAAATCCGGCTCGAAACAACTATGTTGAGTAATTTAAGTAATCCGAAATAGCAAATTCGGCACGGAGACTCACCTGGTATGAATTGGTCAGCTACTAAGGGGGCCCCCGTGTCTTGGTTCCTTCGATGTATGGCTGCAGTATCCCACAGGTTCAGGGTGAGGGTCCGTTTAACAAGTACTTGCACTTAATTTTGGGTTTTTGTTAAAAGCTCGAGCAATTCGATTTGCGAGCTGTGCGTGCGCGGTGTAGCGGTTTTTAAGGAAGTAGAAGAGGGTGTTGCGCGCTTTTAGAAAAGCGTTTCGTTTTAGGCGAGTCCCGTTTGAAATTGCTATTCGATAAAGTTTTAACCGATACAAAAATAATTAATAAAAATACGTTGTATTTGTGCTTGCGTATAGAAAAGTACGGAACAGTGTGCCTATAATAGTTGAAGAGTTCCTTTGATTTCTCCAGGATCCCATCATCAGATCCTGACCTGGTTACAATGGGACTAACTGTGAAGTATACTCTTTCAAACTAAAAAAGAATTTTCCAAATCGGTCCAGTCCAGCCGTCTTCGAATAATCGGTGAACATACATAAAAAAAAAATAGCAAAAGCAAAGATCCCGACGAGTTGATAACCTCCTCCTTCGAAATCTTGAAGTCGGTTGAAAATATAAATATCGGATTTCAGTTGTTTCCGGGTCATTATCTTACATATATGTATGTATATACCTGCTGGCACCTGCTCTGGCAGTAGAAATTTTAGAACAAGAAAGTGCAAAAAAAACATTGTGACTGTAAAACCATGACGTCGGCGCCAGTCCATTTGATGTAGGTATAATTAATATGTACCGCATAATTTCCAACAAAATTAATTCAAGTTCATTAACGTGTCGCTGTAACTCGATCATCATTGAGCTAGAGGCAGGCAATAAATGGTCTAATTGGTGCCCGAGGGGATGTCCTGTCCGGGTGAATTAGCCAGTAACCTCGCAATCGGGATTTAAACGGGTTTTCCACGAACACAGAACGGCTCTCAACTTCCATTTCTATCGTCAGTTTACTTACTGTAGGTAGTTGTTGTAAATTAGTGAATGATAAATTAAATGACTGCAACTTATGTCAATTAGTAATAATAGAATATCATTTATTGCAAATCATGGTAAAATACAGCATACTTGTAGTAGTCACTGAGATCACAAGACACCCCCGTAGGCAATATTATCTTTGCCCGTAGGGTATGGCAACTATCCTTATAACTAAAGATTAAAGATATTATTTAATTAAGTTTAATATTAGGACTTAATATAATCCTAATCGTACTTATATATGCCTATTATTTAATCTGCAAATGTGAACTCTTTATCATGTTAACTAATCGTTTGTGGGTTTGCTTGCAGTGTGTTTAAATTGAACATTTAGAACAGGTTGGCAACTACTGTTTCTATGTTTACTCAATTTCTAATCTCAAAACAAAACGATATATAACACAACACTTTAATACATAGCTATATTATACACGTAAAAAAACTATCAATTACTTACAAAATGAAAAAGATGTTGAGAAAATATTTTAGATATTTTTCAACGCGATGTAATACGATGTAATGGAAATTAAGAAAAGCAGAGCATTAATAATTTCTTATTTTATCATTCAAACAGCGTCGCTGTCGCCGACGTTCTTCCGAGTAATTAGCTAGAAAAGAAACGTAGCGAGAAATAATTCCTTTTTTAATTAGGATCGAGCTGCTTATCTGTAGGTACACTGAGTACATCCACGTTTTTCCTTTCATGGAAACAAGCCATTAGAGCCGGTAATATTATTACTGTCCCTTCTAGGAAACTTAGATGTAGTACCATAGTATAGGCAGAAAAGTAGGTCCCTATATAAAAAAAATACGTGATTGTGAAGCACATTATTTCTACGAAGTGCGAAATATACAAGAAAGAATGTGGAACTGAAAATTTTTGAATAATATAAATTAGTTTTTGGTGTGTTGAGTGTCTCCTTCTATATTTTGTTCGGCCATGTCACAATCCTATAACTGTAACTGTACATTGTAACGTTGTAACATACTTTTATAAACGGTGATGAGATAACTTGAGATGATATATTTACTGTCATGATTTTACTAAGTTCCATCGTCTTTCCTTATCCTAAAAGTTACTCCAGCATGTCCATTTAGGTTAATCCCCTAATACGGCGGCGTGCCCTTTTCACTTGGCCCAACTACGGCAAATTGGGCCTACTCGGGACAGGACCTCACCTTAGTTCAATCTAATTTCAAGGGACAAGTTCTAAGCAGACATATGTTCGCCACCAAATGTCGTCATTAGAAGTGAGATTCTATTTAAGTAAAATATGAAATATGAGGCATGTTTAGTTAGCGCATTCAGCGTTAATCACGACACGTTGTCGTCAATCCTCTACGAAGCATTTTCACTACATAGCGGGAAACCCGTTTTATCGGCTACAGCGTAGCGCTATGCTACACGCGTAGAATAATAGCGGTGAATGTGTTAAGATGGGAGTTTGCACGACCTTTAATGAATCAATATATTCAAAAAAAAGTTAAAATCGTATCTGTCTGTATACAGGGTAGACACCCAGTATACTAAAGTGACTTGTTAAAAGAGCCTATTTTCACCTTATTACACAATGTCGTCTTGTCTTTTACCTCGCACAAATAGTTGATCCGTACGTCCGTTAATCGTCAAAGACGTCTGATCGGCAAAGTTCCATTGACAAGTGGACCATTGGGAATCGAGGCGTTTTCGTTTACTCTAATTGACGTCGGTCTCAAAAGGCCCATGTTTTCATGAGAACAGAACAGAGGTTCGTAATATAGTACTTAGGTATAAGTATACCCTATACCCTATACACATAAAGAAAAGTGCTTTATGTCTGATTTTATAGAATACATATATATACATAAAAATAAGGTTATATGTACTTTCAAAGAAAATTATATTGAATAAAATCGGTTGAGCCGTTTTTGAATTATCGCAAGTTGTAATTTCATAGTAAAAGGACGTAAGTGCCGCAAAATATCCTATAGAAAACGACTTTATGTAATGCACTTATACGGATGTATTGTGATGTACCGTCAACCACGAAACCCTACACTGCATGAGCATGGTCCGACATGCTCTTGGCCGATTTTTATAGTTAGGATCGTATAAATTGGTAGGTAGTTTGCGTTCAAACTTACAACGAATTTAGTTTACCTATATTTTATTGAGTAGGTATGCAACTACGCCGATGGCCTACTTAATTCAGTTCAGAATTTTCAGTGACATCCTAAAGATAGGTAACTTTTATTAGCTTTTGTCTTTCAACAAAAACCCAATTTTAGTTCGAAGAGCTTCGGTGGAATTTTTATTGATAAAAGTTTTGGATACCAGCTTTTATTACTGTTTAATTTTTTTTGTAAATGAACTGTTTTCATAGTTCAGTGAAGTTTTTGCTATATTTGTTAACTTTGTAGGAAAATGCGAAAGTAGAGTTTTGAATTCCTGGGAAAAATGAATTACAGTAAAACTCGCTTGAGACGTTTTGAAGGGGCCCAGCCAATTATGCGGGACTATTCTGAGAGAATTCAAGTTGCAGGGATTGATATAAAAAGGCGTATTATGCGGGACTGTTCAGATATAATTCAAGTTGCACTTACAGGGACTGATACAAAAGGGCGTATTATGCGGGACTGTTTTGAGATAATTCAGGTTGCAGGGACTGATATAAAAGGGCGTATTATGCGGGATTGTCCTGAGAGAATTCAAGTTGCAGGGACTGATAAAGGGCGTATTATGAGGGACTGTTCTGAGAGAATTCAAGTTGCAGGGACTGATATAAAAGGGAGTATGATGCGGGACTGTTCTGAGAGAATTCATGTTGCAGGGACTGGTATAAAAATGGCGTATTAAGCGACAGATCGTATTAAGCGGGTTCTACTGTATTAAATATTTAAACCCACTCGAATTACGTTTGTGTAATGGAACTGCGACACATTAGTTAGTAGCTTAAAGGCGGCAGTATGAAGTTATAAATAGTATATTTTTTGTAATAGCGTAAATGTGAAATGATTTTAGAAATTTATGATAGATGTTTCCACTTTCCCGCCTAGGCAAGTCTCCCAGTCGTCTTTTACGGAGCATCGACTGTGGTCTTCTCATGCAATTCTCTTCATATTCTATTTTGTTTCCAGTAGGTACGTGGACTTTCTGAATGATCACTTTATTTTGACGATTACCCAAACCCATGTATGCTAAAGACTTCCCATTTAATTTTCCAGAGTATTGCCACCCGTACGAGCCGTTTAAGTGCCCAGTGGACGGCAACTGCATCTCCATCCAGTACCTGTGCGACGGAGCCCCGGACTGTATTGACGGCTACGATGAAGACTCCAAGCTATGCACTGCAGGTTAGAATATCTTCATTAGCTTGCTGGTTGTAGTGACCGTATGAGTGGTCACGTCCATTATCTTACCTGTATATATAGACATTGCACCGTAGACAGCTAGAGACCACGCATAAAAAAACACGTCGTCATTCGGCCCCTGTCAAAATTTTGCGACCTTTATTTTTGCTCAATTATATTTTTTTTTAGTGCGCCCAAGTTAAGTCTGCTGTTATATATATGTATTTAGCAAGCGATCGTAAAAGTCCCATTGTGTTGCCAAATGTTTGTACCGCAGACGTAACTTAGACGGGCTATACCTACCTACACATTTGTCTCTCACAAAACCACCCAAATTATGTAGGTATCTATGATGCCTTTAGTGGTCTCTTCTGCTTATTCGTTCCGCGATTAATATCTTCGTAAAAGCTAACATGCAACACAGTAAGCATTTGAAGTTTAAAATAAATCGAAACATCCTCTCGTGGTCACTATTGTCTACCTCATTTCACATTCACCGAAAAAGTTAATTTTTGCATTTAACATTTAAATTTGAGAGATACCTTATTGTTTTGGCTACCTCGAGGGAAAAGCAGAGAGAATGTTTAGTCGGAAATATACCTCAATTAAAAGCAGATGTAGTGCTTCGAAATTTATACACCTCATATTATTTAGTAATATTTAAATTTGAAAAAATTTTCACTAGAATATTGTCTCAAATTAAAATATTTGTTGTTAAATGAGGGAGGTTCTCGAGTGGCGACCACGAACCGGAAGGCGCAGCGTGGGTAGACCCCCCCCGCAAGGTGGACTGATGACCTGGTGAAGGTCGCGGGAGTCCGCTGGATGCGGGTGGCGCAGGACCAGTCATTGTGGCACTCTTTGGGGGAGGCCTATGTCCAGCAGTGGACGTCTTTCGGCTGATATGATGATGATGATGATGATGAGGGAAAATGTATGGTGACTTTTTATTGTATTGGTTAGTCCCTTTTATGTCGTAAAGGTAATTTAAAAAAAACTAGGTAGTAACTAAATATGGAAAGAAGAACAGATCATTAGGCTAATACAGAGGATTAGCCTAATGATCTGAGCCTTATAACTAATTAAAACTGGAGTATAGGTACGATTCCAGTAAAACTTGCCTTACCTTCTTGTAAATATATCTGTTATAATCTTGTACAAAATGAAATTATCCCCAGAATACCTCTGCGTGTTGAATATTTATGTATGTACCTAACATCCGTTTTTATAAGGAAACAGGACAGGTAAGATATATATTATTTTTTTAATTGTAGAATTCTAAGAGAATTCAATCAACCGGAGTCGCCATTGACAGGCGTTCCCCTCTGCCCAAAACATATGATCAGTGGTCATACACATGTATGGACTGACGTTTATCTGACGTAGCTATTTGTACGTTACGTTTGTACGTAACGTACGAATAGGCATACATTTGACGTTCCAATCCCCCGCAAAATCGACAGACTTTTTTTGTCTAGAAAATGACAGACATGGCTACTCCATCCGGGTTGAATTCTCTAAGGGTAGAATTAGTTAAGCGACTTTGTATTTACAAAAAATTACTCGTCGTACATGCTGTCACTTGGCTTTAGCAAAATTTCCTTGCATAAAAACACAGAATAGGTAAATCTGACGGTATTAAAAGGAAATTTGTTTTCGTTCGCAGTAGTTAACTGCATCAAGCAGGCTTGATTAAAATTTACGAGGCCAGTTAACGTAGTGCCAACGGCATTAAGAACGTTTACGAGCAGTGTACACTCCTGCTTTCTGAACTCGAGAATGCTTTTTAAGACTTGTAATTAACTAACAAATTATTCTATACATACACTTATCTAATCCACGAAGCTGTTAGGGTGACCTGATGAGACGACTTTCAATCCGGAGGTCTCGGAATCAAAACCCGGTTCGTA
Organism: Pammene aurita; assembly: GCA_947086415.1. Classification (NCBI taxonomy): domain Eukaryota; kingdom Metazoa; phylum Arthropoda; class Insecta; order Lepidoptera; family Tortricidae; genus Pammene; species Pammene aurita. The sequence goes on along the minus strand of OX352290.1, from coordinate 36,116,835 downwards.
ATACCCACAGTTTTCGGAACTTATATGCACTACCTAATTGTCATTGATAGTACCTAGTACCTAATACGCTTCTTATAGGAAAAACATTGTTAGGAAACAGGACCTAATTCGAATAAGGCATAGTTTCCCGTTGGGTTGGAAGGTCAGACGGCAGTCGCTTATAAAAAAATTAGTGCGCAAGCCAATTCATGGGATTAGGTTTCAATATGAGGATGGAAGTCGGGACGCGTATTGATACAACCAGATTCTAAATAAGACTATCCATTATTCATAAGGATCATGGGTTATACACGGTGCTCGTGAGCATTGCGAGAGATTTTAACCTCGAATTCCTGATGTCATAAGGAGTAATAAATGTTATATGAAATTAGGTCAATTTCGCCAAAAAAAAAAATTTTTTTTGCATTTTTTTCAATTTTTTAAATGCTTTTGAACATAAAAACATAAATTTTAATGGTAAAACTGGCGATTAAAATAAATTAGTACATTTTTTTTCGTAAAAAATAGTTTACGTAAAGTATTCCTTGGCACTTTGATGTCTGTCAATAAGAATGTCTAGACTAGACCCCATAAAGGGTGAAATCGCCATCAAAATAGCGTTTTGCACTGAGTTACAATAAAAAATGTTTTTTTATTTGATTGGTAGTAACTCTGAGACTAGGCGAATTCCAGAAAAGTTTATACGACATTTTAGTCTCCAATTCAGCGCCGGATCTAGAACTTTTTCGAGGCGGGGCAAAATCTGAAAAATGCCGCCCCCCACCCTGCATATATTTGATATTAAAATTAAATTAAATTCTATTTTTTCCTTAATTAAACTATCATATAATACTAAACCTTTTCTGCGCCCCCGTGCGTCGTAGTTATATGGACCGAGCGGCCACAGTATGATCACTTACTTCATCGAGGAGCAATTTGGAACCTTATTAATCGAAAAGCAAAAGTTTAATATGTCACAAATCACTTGGTCGGACAGTCTTCAGCCTGGTCCGTTCAGTTTTCGGACACTTTTTGTAATGCAATTTTTTGGGATATTTCACCTCATCGAGTAGCAGGATGAAACCAACTTTAGTTGATAGCTAAAATAATGCTTTTTCAATATTTTTTGGTCGGACAGCCCTCAGCTTGGTCTGTTCCATCTTCGGACACTTTTAGTGGCGCAATTTTTGAGTTGTGTTTTCCGAAATTTACGGCCCTATATTAATACAATTTGGTGTGTGAGTGGCTTTTATAACTCGCCATATGTTGGAGCATAAGAATTATTTTTAAAAACATTTTTTAAGGGGACACTCCATACATGTAACTATTGTAACGGTTGAATAAAACAAAAACAAATGCCGGAAAAACATGTTCTGATATGAAGTCCCGTACGTTTTTAAAAATAAGTTTAAGGTTACTGAATGTATTTATTTATACAATTAATATTTAGGAGGATATCTATAAATATATATAAATATATAAAAGAAGAAACTGACTGACTGACTGACTGACTGACATATCAACGCACAGCCCAAACCGCTGGTTCTAGAGATTCCAAATTTGGCACGTAGATTCCTTATAAGGTCTATTAAGTTAAGGTGCACTAAGAAAGGATTTTTCAAAATTCATCCCCTAAGGGGGTAAAATGGGGGTCCAAAGTTTTTATGAAGAATCAAGATTGTTAGACTATTTTATTCGAAACTTCACAGGAGTATTCCGAACAATAAATGAGTAAACACTTGTTTCAGGTTTTTTTTTAATTCAAACCCTAAAAAGGGCAAATGTGGTCACAAAGTCTGAAAATCACCATGGGTATCGTATCCTTTTTGAGTACTTATAGTACGCGGGCGAAGCCGCGGGAAAAGGCTAGTTTACTATAAAATTTTAAAAATAAAAATGTTTTAAAAATAATTCTTATGCTGCAATATATGGCGAGTTATAACAGCCACTCACACACCAAATGTTATTAATATAGGGCCGTAAATTCCGGCTTCAGACGGAAAGCGCCCCAAAAATTGCACCACTAAAAGTACCAAAAAATATTGAAAGAGCATCACTTTGGCAGTTTGGCTATCAAAAGAGGATGGCTTCATCCTGCTACTCGATGAGGTAAGAACACCCCAAAAATTGCACCACTAAAAGTGTCCGAAAACGGAACGGACCAGGCTGAGGGCTGTCCGACCAAAAAATATTGAAAGAGCATTTTAGCTATCAAATAAGGTTGGTTTCATCCTGCTACCCTGATGAGATAAAAACACGAAACGAAACGGACCCAAGCTGAGGGCTGTCCGACCAAGTGATTTGTGACCTATTAAACTTTTATTTTCGATGAATAAGTCCAAGTTCCAAAATGCTCCTCGATGAGGTGGTAACTAATTATACTGTGGCCGCCCGGTCCATTACGCGGATTAAGTATAGTGAGCGTTCCTATAAATACGTGCACACGATCATACAAGTTACGCAACAAACAGTAAAAGTTGCTTTTCACCACTCCACCTCGAAAACGCATTTTATCCACATGTGGGGAAAGTAATTTGGTACAAGTTTTGACTTGCTTTTTCACGTTATCTGGCAGGGTGGACTTTAAAGAGATGATTTTCAATTATATAATTTTGAAAGCATTCATTTAGCTTCGATTTTTTATAACTTATATTTTTCCTAAGGTGGGGTGGTGAAAATTTTTGTATTATACTCTGCAGAAAAGTTTGTTCAACCTCTCTTGCCTTTAGGCCCTCGTACGATTTTTTTTTTTTTTTTTTATGAAATAGGAGGCAAACGAGCAGACGAATCGCCTGATGGTAAGCAATTAACGCCGCCCATGGACGCCTGCAACACCAGAGGGGTCACAAGCGCGTTGCCGGCCTTTAAGATGGGAATACGCTCTTTTCTTGAAGGTTTGAAGGTCGTATCGGTCCGGAAATACCGCAGACGACAGTTCATTCCACAGTTTTGTTGTGCGAGGCAGGAAGTTTCTCGAGAAACGCACAGTTGAGGACTGCCAACCATCTAAGTGGTGATGATGGTAATGCTGTCAAGACAAGAATCCATTTTTTGAACAACTTGCTACGCTCGTGGCTCAATTTTGGAATGTTTCGGTAGATCGGGTCTCAATAAAGCACGAGAGAATAAACATCGACTTTGCCCCCTTGTATAATAAATAACTATTATCTACCTATGGTGTCAGGGCAAATTCGAGCTGGCAAATTTATTCACATGTTTTATTCGGCTACCATAATAGTTTCTCTTTCCCTTAAAATGATTTTAATAAACACCGGCCAAGAGCATGTCAGGCCATGACTAATGTAGGGTTCCGTTGCTGCGGCCCCGTCACAATATTTACACCTATTCATAAAATCGTTTTTTAGGGTATTTTGCCATGAAATTACAAGTTTTGCGATAACTTAAAAACGGCCCAACCAATTATATTCTATACAGTTTGCATTGAAAATTATTATTTAGACTCATATACATGAATTTTCCATATTTTTTTGACCCAGGGTTCAAAAAAAAAAGACGACGGAACGTTTTTTTTTTTTAATTTCGAAGCTATTATTTACGTAACTATTGATTTTATCCAATACTTGATTTAGAAGACCCCTATTTTTAAAAGACCAAACTATATTGGAAGTATATTTTTAATTTTTTAAATAAATTATTGAGAGATATATTATTAAGATTTCACAAGATACAATAAAGTACTTACCTAGTAAGAGTACTTCATGAGTAGGAGGGATTGGTGAGCTGGTTGTGACACAAACAGATTTTTTGACAGAAACAGGTGTTTTGTAGATGTTTGAAACAGCACATGGCCCTGAAAGATACCGATGAAGGAGTTACCAAATATAGCTTCATCTTTTTCACACTCAGGCTAAGGGCGCGTGTAAACGATGCCGCCACGGCGCCGTCGTGTGTCGTATACACAGCGCAGAGGTGCGGCGGCGGCAGCGTGGTGGCGGGCTTTACGCGTCTCGTATACACAGCGCAGAGGCGCGGTAGCGGCGCGGGGGCGGCATCGTCGTCACGCGCCCTAATCGCCCTCAAGTGAGAGCGCGTTTCATTTCCCGCGGGCGAGCGTGATTGTTGACCTGCGCCTACGCGCCCCGCGAATGTACACCTGTCTCAGTGGTCCAGGTTGCGTCGCGTTGATGATGAGCGATGATGAGACATGTATTCGTCTGTCAGAAAGTTCGAATTTGCCGCCCCCAAAATTTGCCGCCCGGGGCATGGGCCCCGGTCTGCCCCCCCCTAGATCCGGCTCTGCTCCAATTATGATCAGGAATACACTGTTAAAATCTCTCGCAATGCTCACGAGCACCGTGTATAGCATTGGAATACACATATATAAGCATCTATATAGTTCTATACATTACACAATTGAGCCATGGCGAAATGCAGGACAAACGCTGGGAGAATGTAGATGATATTAGTTTAATCTATAATATTACTATTGCGTTGAAAAGCATATAATAGTCTACTATACTATTACTCGTTACTGATTATTTAGTTTCCACTTTTTTGTTATCAAAAGGATGAAAAACAACTATTTCGAGTATTTCAGAGGACATGTTTTAATATTTCAAATTATTATTGAACAAATTACAAATTAGTACTTACATATACTTGAAAAGTTTTTGAAACTTTAATCTGATAGCGGTTTTTTTTCGGTATGGAACTTTTTTTGGAAAACGATTGAAAAGTGTATCAACAACAAAAAAACGAGTGAAGTTCAAGTTTATCGCGTTAGGGCGGGTTTAAATCCAGCAAGCTGTACCCGCACCTTTTTCATTGTTAGGTACATATTATTTAGATAAATATTTACGTACCTAACATAGACTACTTAAATACCTACCTAACCTGTTCCCCTTAAGAACAAATGTGATGAAATAAACGCATTTGTATTTGAATTTTTGTATTGTAATTTTACTAGTAAACCATAATTATTATCACGTCTTCATTAGATTATTTCGTCATTCCTGTAAGGCTTACGTACTCCTGTCTCCAATTTCTGCTTACTTTCATAATTATTATGCTTAGTTCATAATTATTATGAGTCTGGTTTCGCACTTTGAATTTGGTATCTATGTGTAGTCGCATAGAGTTGTTTATACAACTGTGTAATTGGGTACAGTCGAGGACAAAGAGATGTATACACTTTTGGACCTTATTGCGTTGTAATAAGGTCCAAAAGTGTATACATCTCTTTGTCCTCGACTGTACGATATCCATATATACTAGTCCACCATCCCTAAGACGACGGTAATCTATTCAGAACGTCTTACAACTTAAGGTGTTTTATACAAGCCTCCCTACACCTAGGGTTGCCACATTTACATATTTATTTATTCCCATTTTCTATGACATACCTTTGCAAATTAAGTTTTTTTTACACTTACACTGCCAAGACCTTTTTTTTAAGTTTATGCCAGGTCAATGAAGTGTTTATTTTCTGGTTAATTACTGTACAGCAGTACATTTTCATAAAAAATCCTTTCATGAAAATTGCCACAAATAACAAGTTTGAGAAGGTCTTTTAAGATCGAAGTAGTAGCAGGTCATTTCAAAAACGAACCAAATATCGTAAAACTTCAGTAAGAAAGGATTTTTTGTAACTCAAACCTCTAAGAGGTTGAAATAAAGTTAAATGTTTTAATTAAACACTTCTATGCGGATGTAATCGCGCGGCCGAATGCTAATGAAATTATAATATATAGATCCAAATGTATAAAATACACCAACATTGCTTTCACAAAATATATCCTTAATTAAGGTTCTAGGTTACTCAACAAGCACATGGTTACCTACAAACGAACGAACACAGATTGAAATCCAAAACTGCAACGAGGCACAGCCCTACGTATAAATATGCCTTGGAAAGCCGTTTTCCCTGAAGACTTCGCGTGACAGCTCTCTAGACGTCCCAATGTGATTTCCTCGCAGTTGCGGCGTATCGCGTTCACTTGTTCAGGCTGTCTTACATTATTGTTTACTTTACGGAATAAGACTGGCTACGTGATATGATGTGACACAATAGTGAGAGCAATGAAACCTGACTGGTTAGATTGCTTTACCATCCTTATTGCTAAATCCGGGTATCTGGCAGCTTCTAATGGGTGAAGGTCAGAGTGACAGACCAATAAAAAAAATCAGTTGGAAAAAAGTAATAGGTTAGGTAGTTACCAAAATTGGTAAAAACTGCCGAATTTGTGTCATTTATAGAGGGCAGGGCCTATATTTTAACAGAACAACAAATATTGTGTATTATTGCGAAAACTAAAACAGTAAGCGACTAACTAGAAATTGCATTATACTTCATTTGGCACTACTTCCTCGCAACAGAAACTTCTGGCTATGATACTCGTATAATCTAATAAATTACATAATTTTTCATAATACTTTAGGACCCATAGGCCATTTAAGGAAGCAGAGCCACCTAAATTTATGGTGCGGTGGGGGTAAAAAGGAGGGGTTAAAATTTTCGCGACACATAGATTGAAAACTATAAGTCTTAGCAACATACTTCAAAGGCAAGAATTGTAGAGAATTTTATGAAGAATATTTCCTTTATTGAAAGTCTTGTGGTAACTTCAACTGTTTTTGCAAAAAATATATGAATGTTCCTACTTTTGTGGGAAGTGGGGAAAACAATTGTTGTATTTGTAACACATTATAGAGCAGAGTTATCCAATAAAGATTTGGCTTGAAAGTCTCATATCCAGGCCATAAATAAAATAAGTAAAATAATTATTTTCTGTTTTGACTAGATACTATTAAAATATTATTATTGGTATGGTATTTACCATGTATATTTGAGTTAGGTAAACACCCCGTTTCTAATAGAAGTTAAATTAGTATGTTAAAAATCGTATATTTTAATATTGATAATCTAATTGTCGGTCTAATTGAAAATAATGATAATAATGATGCCGGTAATATACTCAAGGCTAAAATAATCGATAGGTCCTAGGTACCACTCATCACACCACTAGCGTAGGGTACCTAGCCTAAGTTCATATATATTATAATGATATTAGGCGTTGTCCGTTGATAAAAGATTCAAGCGCCCCACGATTTTAGTTTTTTGTCCTTTCAATGCTCTAGCTACATTGATGAGAAGAGTGGGGTGATGACTAGTACCTAGAACCTACAGAATTATTTTTATAGCTTTTGGAACATTATCTATATCATTGTTTATTTTTAATAAAAGCTTTTGAATTTACCTAAACAATACTTATGGCATCATATTATTGAAAAACGGCAACAATATATATCTGACCAAAAAATTTACCGGGAACTTGAAATAATAGGTTGGCAACAAAAATATTAACTTGGCATCTATTATTCAAAGCAGGCTTGGTTTAAATATTTGTTACCAGCTATTTATTTCTACCTAATTAACCATTTTTTGGGTATCAATTGCTGGTATCATTTTAATTACGGAAGCACTAAAATTTCAGGAAATTGGAATATTGTTAAGGTTTAAAAGGAAGCATGTAGGTACTACTCTGTCTTGTCACAATGTTTATTTGCTCCGAAATTGCTAGATCGATTGAGCTAAAATTTTGTAGGTGTAAAATTTTGTTGGTCCCCTGGGGGTAATTAAGAAAATAAAATAAAATGTTTTGCAAACCAAAGGGTCATTGTTAGTTACCATCAGGCGGGCCGTATGCTTGTTTGCCACCGTCCTGGTATAAAAAAAAATTGTCTGCGCGACCGGTATGCATGTTGGTTAGGTAATGGTCATTTTCCACATGAATCTTCCATGGCCATGACCATTAAAAAAAAACTGACTAATTTGTATTTTTTAATAAGCCTAGGAAGATTTAGGTGCGAAGACACCAGGAGCTTTACTGTGATCAAAAGTTAAAGTTCAGTGCATTTGTCATAAAAAATTGCTAACAAAAATATATAATAAAAATATTGATCTGTATGGAACCCGTAGTATGCAATTTTCCCTCTCTTTATTACTTTATTTTGAATGTACCTATGCATTGAGCACTTGAGCTTTAGGTAATACCTACTTCCAAAAGGTAGGCACATGACTAATATCTAGGTATACCTAATCAAATAATTTCATTGAATATTTTAGTCATTTATTTTTTAGTAGAAACAATACTACACAACTTGTTTTTTTTTTAAATGTCAATAAACAACAGGTAATGATTATTATAAACTGCAATATGTTTTTTCTTTTCCTTTAAAACTTAAGAAGGTGTGATCTGTGTAGAAGTAAGGTAGGCGACCTCTTTTTTTTCACAATAGAAAATTAACGATCCATTTCGCCTAGATGTACTATGAGGGAAAACTACGACAATCGCACGATTTTTCTAATCTAAAAAAAAGGAAGTATAGGTAGGTATTTAGGTAATACCTACACAAAACGCACCCTTCATATTTTCTATTAACTAGGTAGGTAGGTATTTAGGTAATACCTACACAAAAGGCACCATTCATTATGCTCTATTAACTAGGTTGGTATTTTGGTAATACTATACAAAAGGCACCTTTCATTTTTTCTAAATCATATGTGGCAATATTTATTTTGGTTCTAGATATCTGACTATAGATACTTACCTACCAATATTCATAGACCCTAGTAACTTTTTAAGAATCCATTTTATCTTATAATTACAGCTCGTGTAAAGTTGCCCGTTGTACTAATATTGAATATGTAATTCACTTTAATTGCTTCCTAAATATTTTAAAAGTACCTTATTTTTAATTTAATAGGTAATCGTTTTCGATTAAAAAGAGGCTTCTTAAAATGCTTCCCAGTTATAAATTCAGTTTTCAATATAATTGTTTGATACCTACCTATAGTTAAACAATGGCTATTAAGACATTAAAAAACAGCCCATATTGAAATAATGTACGGCCCCAAATTAGTCGCCAACCTATTAATTTTGGTACCCATTTTTATTTTTTATAGCTACCCAAATTCTATTATTTAGCAGCCAGGTTAAATACATGCCCTAATAAATCCCTTTCATTTTATGCTTGATTGAGAGGTTTGTTAAGAAATGTGTAATACGCGGCATTCTGTAGCGGCAGCTATCTTGGATTTACAATGATACTGAATCTATTAAATTGTAATTGTCATCAGAACTTTAGGTGTGCACCAGATATCGGATCAATTTGTCAACAGAACGAGGGTATAATTTCAACCACAAAATTATGGAGATGTGTGATGAAGCATGTAGCTGTAGATATGCAGACTTGCATTTAGTTATGTAAATATTAGTTATAATAAATTAACAAATTTTAAAATAAGTTTGTGTAATGTCTAAGTATTTTTGTTTTAGAGCGCACTATTCGCCAACAGACTGTTCTCAGTTGAAGATGTATACCTACCGCTTAAGTTTTCTCTCTAAAAAACCGGCCAAGAGCGTGTCGGGCCACGCTCACTGTAGGGTTCCGTAGTTTTCCGTCCGTCACAGTAAGTGTCCCCACTTAAGAGTTAATAACACCGCCATGTAGGATATGATATGAGAGTTCCATGTACAGCGACATCTATCGGCAAATTGAGTAAACTATTGCGCGCGAGCATAAAGTATGGAAGATGATTTTTATGGGATAATTCTTTATTGCGTGAACCGATTTTCACCGTTTTTACTTTATTTGAAAGCACGTCATTTCATTGTAATTTTGTAGAAATTACAGGTACAATAAACACCTGCTTATACGGTTAAATTACAAACTTAGTTCAGAAATTATTTTGTATTTTTTTTTCAAAAACTATTCATCCTATCAAGTTCAAAATAATTTTCCAAGAAAGTTTTTATAAAGTTCTACTTTTGAGATTTTTTTCATATTTTTAAAACTTATGGTTCAAAAGTTAGAGGGGGGGGGACGCATATTTTTTTACTTCTGGAGCGATTATTTCCGAAAATATTTACATTATCGAAAAATGATAATAGGAAACCCCAATTCATTTTTAAATACCTATCCAATAATATATCACACGTTAGGGTTGAAATGAAAAAAAAAATCACTCCCCACTTTACGTATAGGGGAGGTACCCTAATAAAAAAAAAAATTTCACTTTTTATTTTACCACTTTGTCGGCGTGATTGATATACATATTAGTACCAAATTTCAGCTTTCTAGTGCTAACGGTCACTGAGATTATCCGCGGACGGACGGACGGACGGACGGGCAGACATGGCGAAACTATAAGGGTTCCTAGTTGACTACGGAACCCTAAAAAATGACCGGGCCCTTATTGATAACCCGCAATGATGTACCTTTCACTTGAAAACGTCACTAGATAACAGGGACTGGAGAACCCCTCTATTCGATAACGCTATTATTATTATTATTATTTTTTTAATTTATTTATATATTCAAATAACAACTTAGATTTTGTACATGTAGATTCTCGCCAAACTGTTACGTTTGATGGCGAGAGGCGCTCTGTTTTATACTTTAACAATTTAACCTATTAAACTCATCTTATATTTAAATTTCTTAAAAATAAATACAAACTAGCATGCTCATAATCAGGATAATTTGAGAAGACACTCTTTTAGTCTAGTTTTTATCATAGATTTACTTAATTTAGGACTTTGTCGTAGTAAGCTAATGCTATTACATATTTTTGGTACAAGATATTTTGAAGTTCTTTTGCCATAATAATTTCCCATCTTTGGCTTTACTAACTTTTTCTCTCTAACACTTCTAGTACTATATTTATTGCTAATTGACACTTTGTACTTTTCATTGTAATAATGCTCTAAACCTAATAAGTATGTGACTTTTTTATCTACGGGTAAAATTTTACATAAGGGAAATAGTTTATCATAATCGTGTTTACAATCTTTCTTAACCTTTTTACTAACTAAGAATTTAATCAGTCTTGTTTGCAAATTTCTTATATCTCTTATGTATGTAATGAATGTTCGCCCGTATACAACTAGACCATAGCTAATAAGTGAGTCGGCAAGGGCGTAATAGACGACCATTAGTGTTTTCTTATTCAATGTTCTGTTTAATTGGTGGAATTTGCCTAGAACAGATCTTAACCTGGTACAAACCTCGTAAATATGTTGTTTCCAATTAAAGTTTCTATCAATAGTTAAACCTAAGTAATTAAATGCTTCCACATATTGTAATTTATCACAATTACAATTATTTTTATATATATGCAGGCAATCATAGGTATGCCCTATTATATCTAAATTTTCTTTAATCACCTTTTTGGCAGCTTGATTATACGGCGAGTGAATATGCATGCATTTGGTTTTTTTGAAATTTAAGATGATTCCGTTATCATGTGCCCACTTAGTAATACTTTCAAAGTCCTCTTGTATGCATGCTTGCACCTCCGTTATATCTTTCGCGGCATAAAGTAGACACATGTCATCTGCGTACATAAATACCTGGCACCATTTTACGACGTTTGCTACACTGTTGACATGCATCACATATCCCACGGGACCAAACACGGATCCGGTCGGCACTCCGAGCTTCACCTCGGCATCCTGCCCCGTTTCCCCCGCGATACTCGTGCGTATTTTCCTGCCTGTCAAGAAACTTCTAAACCACTTATTCGTGGGACCACGAATTCCGCATTCATCCATCGCCTGTAGTAAAATATCATGATCCAAAGTGTCGAAAGCCTTTTTATAGTCTATAAACAGAGCTATTAGCTGCTGACCCGAGTCCAAACAGTCGTTTACATAGTCCGCAAACCCCGTTAGAGCCGAAACAGTGCTGCGTCCTTTACGAAAGCCATGTTGTGAGTCTGAAAGTATATTATGACGCTCTAAGAATTCACTGATTTGACCGACGACAACTTTTTCGATAACTTTATCCACGACAGACAGAATCGCGATAGGCCTATAATTTCCGTATTCGAGATGGTTTCCAGACTTATATATTGGCCGTATAATTGCACTTTTTAACCGACTTCAAGATTTGAAAAGAGGAGGTTCTCAATTCGGCGTGTATGTTTTTTTTTTTTTTTTTTTTTTTTTTTTTTTTTTTTTTTTTTTTTTTTTTTTTTTTTTTATGTTTGTTACTCCATAACTCCGTCATGTCTGAACCGATTTTGAAAATTCTTTTTTTGATTGTAAGTATATATATACAGATTGGTCCCGTTTTTGTCAAAACGCAGTTCTGATGATGGGATCCATGAGGAATCGAGGGAACTCCTCAAATCTTACAGGCATACATATAGTGATTTTTATATTTTTATCAACAAAACCATCATTTTCATTCAAAACAGTGACATTGGATGAAGTAGAACTGCTAATGATGATCAGAACGGAACTCTTCAACGACGCATAGTTCACGTTTGGCGATTCGTCCTCTTCGCTGTGTTTGTTTAGCAAGTTTAATTGTCAGAACAAATGTTCGTCCAGCTCAAGTTCTGATGATGGGATCCATGAAGAATCGAGGGAACTCCTCAAATCTTAAGGGCTTACACATAGTGACTTTTGTATTTTTATCAACAAATCAAGCATTTTCATTCAAAAGAGTGACATTTGATGAAGTGGAACTGCTGATGATGAACAGAACGGAACTCTTCAACGACGCATAGTTCATGTTTGGCGATTCTTCCTCTTCGCTATGTTTGTTAAGCAAGTTAGATTGTCAGGACCAATTTTCGTCAAGCTCAAGTTCTGATGATGAGTTCCACGAGGAATCGAGGGAATTCCTCAAATCTTAAAGGCATACATAAAGTGACTTTTGTATTTTTATCAACAAATCAAGCATTTTCATTCAAAAGAGTGACATTTGATGAAGTGGAACTGTTGATGATAATCAGAACGGAACTCTTCAACGACGCATAGTTCACGTTTGGCGATTGGTCCTCTCCGCTGCGTTTTTTAAGCAAGTTATTTCATTGTATGGAATCTAAGTGCACCATCTATCTACAATAATCCTTCACCGGCTACCCCCATTGAAGTCGGTTTTTTTTTCTTAAAAATTATTAACATGTCAGGATATACACTACGTCTGAGACAGGCGTTAATTAATTTAGCTATAATAGGGCTCACCCAGTTGCTCAGATATTTAAGGTCTTTTACCCGTATACCATCTAACCCCGGTGCTTTTTCAATTGATAATACACTTATGACTTTTTGTACATCTGCTACGCTCACCATTCTGTATCGAAAGCTTACGTCACACGGTTTCACATATCTCTTTCTATCTAAAAATTGTATATTACAAATATGTTTAATTTCCCTTATTTCTTGCGTGAACGTGTTGGAAAAATTCGTACAAATCTGACTTTATACTTTCTGTTTTTCCTAAATATCTTACTATAATATCATCTAAGCTAGTTTTACTTCTGCCCAGCCATGAATTAATATTTGCCCATATTTTTCTAAAATCCCCATTACATTTTAATATTTCCGATTGCCTATATTTATTTTTTGCCTCATTAACTAATTTATTTACCTTATTTCTAAACTTTGTATACTCTAATCGTTTATTCATATTCTTAGGCTGCGATTTCCACACTCTAAATAAATAGTCCCTACGTGTTAACATTAAACACAAGTCTTTATCTATCCACGGCTGCTTATTTCTCTTACTGTTTTTATTATTTTTTATAACTATTATACTTTCTCTATACATATCTTTAAATAGCGTAGATAACTTTCGAAACAACATAAGCGGGCATGTAACATTAAGAAATGACGACCAATCGAACGTATCAAACTTTTGTATTACAAGTTTTTCGCTAATAACTTCGCGCACACTATCACTAGGGTTCAGTTTTGTATAATCACTTACGCACAAGTCCAGTACTATACCGACGGCATGGTGGTCGGACATATGCGCCTCCAGCACGTAAGATCGCAGGCCGCTGATGTCGCGTCCCGCTCGCACCCACACGTGGTCCAGGCATGACGCATCGAGCCGCCCGTCCACTATCGCCTCGTGCGTTATCTCCGTGCTCGGTATTGCACACTGCAGGCCGCGACCACACAGGATGTTTTTATACTTCGTGGTGGATGAATTAATTATATCGTTAAATATATCGATGTTCGTGTCCCCGATTATAATAATGCTGTCCGATGCAGGTATCCGTTTTAGTACCGTGTCCAATTGTTCCATGAACAGTATTTAGTTTTTGTTAGGGGGTCTGTACACGGCAAATACATGCAATGTATTTTTTCCTGTTTTTAGTTGGCCGTGAAGTATTTCTACCGCGTCTGTATTTTCTTTTTGAGCATTGAAGTAGAGTCCCTCTTTTGCATATATTAATATACCTCCGCCTCTTTCTGTCTCTCTTGTGCGTATAAATGAATTATATCCCGGTATATTGTAGAAATGTAGCTCTTCCATTTTAATATTTATTTCGCTTAATACTATTATGTTAATTTTATATTGGTTTTCTTCTAATATGACTAAGAGCTCATTGTAATGTTTTCGAAGTGATCTAATATTGAAGTGAATGATGTGAATGCACTCTTTTTGGCATAGGTCCTGACTTAACGATTTTATATCATAGTACCTTTTGTATTCAAAATCAGTAGTTAACTCTTCCGTTCGATCGAATTTTAACAAAAAAAAAACCACCTAGTGTGTCCCGGCGCGCTAAATGCACCCGATTATTTACATTCCTCAAATTTCTTTAACTCATCTTCCGATCTTATGTTATAGATTTTTTTCTCATCGCTGTTTTTCTTCACCAGAATATTGCCATTTTGCACCCAAATATATTGGAAACCTTTTGACTTTAAGTTGGTTCTTACTGTCCACGGTAGCTGTCGCTTGTACCGCGGCAAATCCTCATTGATAAATATTTGCTTATCGCTGCCGTTGCTGTAGATTTTATTGTTTGTTATTTTACTTTGTTTTCTTGCTTGTAGCCAGCTATCACGAGCTATTTTGGATCGAAGTTTTACCAATACAATTTTAGGCTTACTGATGTCCGGGTTTTCTCGTCCTACCCGCTGTGCGTCTTCAACATCATTCGGATTTAAATTTAATTTCTGCGCGAGCTCCAGTACGACAGATTTCGTGTTTTCGTTGCTTTGAGTGTCTATTCCGTGAATCTCCAAGTTCTTTTCTTTCTCTAGAACCTCCAGCTCTTGTACCCTTTCCTCTAGGGCTTTATTGCATTTTTCTAAATAAACATTTTTATTTTCTAGCGATTTGATTTTTTTTTCCGACTCTTCTTTATACTCCATCAGTGTTTGATACATCTCGGAATAGAACTCAACATTAGTGGTCAGCTCATCAATTTTTTTCTCGACTTTGTAAATTACCTCCAGTTTCTTGTTAACTTCATCTAACACCTTCTCGCCTGTATCCTTACTGAGATTTAAAGACAGCTTTGGAGGCTGTTCTGGCTGCACCGGGCTGCTTTTAGATTTTTGGCAGTCTTCGCAAACTGATGTTTGCAAAAATTGTTTATTTTTTACACATTTTTTGTGGTACACAGCCCCACACACACCTTTACACTTCACCACGTCATCCTTAGCCAAGGAAACAAACTGTCTGCACTTATTGTTATTGCACTGTGTTTAGTTTAGCTCTTGTGTTTTGTATATATATTTTTTTGTGTCTAGTATGGCAACACCGCGTTGCAGTAGATTTTAGAAATGACCGGTTTTCCAGTCAGTTGACGAACGAACGTGTGTCGAATCATACGCTGTCCATAGCCACAATTCTCGTTTTCGCGCTCTTTCGTAAAGCACCACTATCGACTCTCTCGCAGCATTATCATAACCAGTGTAGTGTATTTGGAGCCAGCTGACGACAACCGTGCATAAACCAAGGTCTAAGTCGGACGACTGGAGGTAACGGTTTTAAGGTCTACTCTAGCGAGCGACAGGACACTTTTCAACTAGCACCAACAGTATCCGATAGCGACCAGCGGTTCTGCCGAAGCAGCAACGGCGTTTGAAGGTAAGCTCCCTATTTACACCGAACACTTTTAACGTAGACCGATAAAGAAGTTAATAACAACCTCCTCACTTCACCCACCACTTCTCGCATATTTCGCAAACTTATAGCAAAGTACAGTCCACCTCTTCGGAACCGAACATTTTTGGTCTTTCGAACCGCATAATTTGATAGGTGACCTTTGGTTTTTTCATTTCTTTTCGCAAAGTCACTTGTATTGTCGAAATTCGTTTTGTTATCGACAAGTTTTTAAGTAAGGTAGTTATTAAAATTGTTGAGGGTAGGGTAAGAAGTAAGAAGGTTGTTTGCATAGTGGTGCTTTAAACTGTCGTTGGAATCATTCGTTCGTCTGTTATTGTTTTTAATACCGCTGGCAACATTGTTATAGCTGTCAGGTGTCACTGTCAGCTGTCTAGTCAGTATTGTTATTGTTTGGTTTGAGGTTAATTTTAGTTTAATTTCGTGTTTTCCCTTGTGAATAATTACATTGTAGTGATTATTTCCTTTGTTTACAAAATGGGACATGGGGATAAGTCGTCGGACTCTGGGGCGGATGCGGATCCGCTGTTAGTTGCACGAAATTATGAGGTCATGCGGATAGAACATTTGCAGATGTTGTCTAACGAAGATCTAGCGTTATGCACAGAGGCTGAATTATCTTCCATAGCTAAGGGCTTTCACGAAGCACAAGTAAGGATTTTGAGTTGCGCTCCGCCAAGCGACCACCGCGAAATATGCTCTTACACGTCGATGTTTGACGCGAAGTTAAGAGCAGTAAGAGCTCGTTTGTTATCGATTTCCAAGCCTGTCGTTGGAAGTTCTGGCATTTCGGCAGCGCCCCTACCGGTCTTACCTAAGTTACCGAAGATACAAATAAGGCCGTTTGACTCAAAAGTAGAGAATTGGATATCATTTATCCAATTGTTCAACTCTTTGGTGCATAAGCGCAGTGATATAGCCCCTGTAGAGAAACTTCATTACTTGTTGTCTAGCGTTCAAAATGAAGCCTATGACCTGATTAAAAATTATCCTGTCACTGATGATAATTATTTGGTAGCATATAATATACTGTACAAACAGTACAATAAAACTAGAATGATAGCGACTACCTACTATGATAAGCTTGTGCAGTGTGAGCCAGTGAAAGCGTCTCGGGCTAGTGACCTCCTCAGGGTACAACGGGTCTTTAATGAAAACTTGTCTATTTTGACAGCGTTTAACCTGCCAGACAAGAATTTTATGCTTGTCCAACTGCTGTGGTCAAAGTTAGATGAATGCACAAAGGAGCAGTTTGAGTTGGAGCATAACTCTGATAGTATTCCGGAGCTTGATAAATTGCAAGACTTTATTGAAAGAAGGCATCGGGCTTTGGAGGCTGCAGCATTTGTTAGTGATAGAACCCAACCTAGTAGCAGTAAGTCTGCTAGTAATGCTAGTAAGTCCAAAATCGCTTTGGTTGTAGCTGGGTCAGTATGTGTATTGTGTAGGGAAGCTCATGGCATTGCTTCTTGTCCGACCTTCTTGAGCTATGACCCCGCTACTCGTTTCAAGTGTGTCAAGGAGAACAAGTTGTGCATTTTGTGTTTGTGCGGCGGTCACCTGGTGAAATCCTGCAAATCAAAGCAACGGTGTGAACACTGTAAGTTCTCACATCACTCGCTACTGCATTTTGAGAGTTCAAGTACACCCATGATTACCGCCACAGATGTAGATAATTCGAAAGGTCAATTAGATACTCCGAACCCACTGGTTATGGTGGCGAATAATATAGCGGCTCCTTCATTGTTTAAGACAGCTAGAGTGCTGATGAAAGATGCCCAAGGGGACTTCGTTCCAGTTAGGGCTTTGCTCGATGGCGCTAGTGCTTGTAATTTTGTGAGTGAGGCATGTGCTAAGAAGCTTGGTCTTCATGTAGATTATGGG
The DNA here is from genome assembly GCA_947086415.1 of Pammene aurita. Classification (NCBI taxonomy): domain Eukaryota; kingdom Metazoa; phylum Arthropoda; class Insecta; order Lepidoptera; family Tortricidae; genus Pammene; species Pammene aurita. Next base: position 36,099,069 of record OX352290.1, on the reverse strand, counting down.
GAACATGCAGTGACTGGCATTGGTGAGTCCCTGTCTCAGCCAGGTGGAACTTTGTCCATTAATGTTGTGCCTAAGAGTGGAGATCCTAGCGGTACCTTCGCGTTAGAGGCTTACCTGCTTCCAAAGATTTGTCCGGATACACCCTCCGAGCATGTTGACGAGTCTTCATGGCACCATATTGGGGATTTGGATCTAGCTGACCCCTCGTGGCACACTCCGGGGCCGGTAGACCTGCTTCTTAGCGTTAACGTTGTCGCCTCATCGTTGCGTCCTGGTTTGGTCCACGGGGATCCAGGGCAAGCTACTGCCCTCAATACCGTGTTTGGTTGGGTCCTGATGGGTGATGCTGGCGCGTCGACGGCAGACGATTACCGCTCCTCTTGTCGCTCTCACCCTAGCTACTGCCCTCTCGCACAACCTATCGTCTCCAGCTCTCAACCCCGCTCCTACTCTCGCTCTCCTTCTCGTTCTCGCCTCGACTCTCGTTCTCGCCATCGCCTCGACTCTCGCTCTGGTTCGCGCCCTTGTTCCGACTCTCGTTCTCACCCTCGCCCTCGCTCTCGCCCGTGTCCTGACAATCGCTCTCGCTCCGAATCTCGCTTTCGTTCTCGCCCTCGTTCTGACTCTCTCTCTCGTTCTGCCTCTCGCTCTCGTTCTGACTCTCGCTCTCGCTCCGATTCTCGCTCCCGTCCTCGCTCCCGTCCTCGCCCTCAGCATAGCGATGGCTATCGTTCTCGTTCTCGCTCGCCTTCAAATCCAAACTTTGTTCTCGCTCCCGCTCTCGCTCTCACTATCGTCTTCGCGCTCGTTCCCACTCTCGTTTTCGCTCACATCGTCGCTCTCACTCTCGTCATCGCTCTCGTTCCCATTTTCGTTCTCATATTCCTCTCGTCCTTTCCATTTTTACATCTTCGCTCTACATTTAGTTATCGCTATCGGCCTGATTGCTGCCCAGACTCCCGTCTCCGGAGCAACACTCGTTCTCGCTCTCGTGATGGGTCATTTGAGGGCGGGCAGACGCCTCACTCGAGCTTCTCTCGATTGAAATAGCTCAATTTCTAGCTCTCCACTATGACCGTGTCGTCCAGTTTTCGCTTACTTTAAATTTTATCGACATTCGTGTTCCTATTTTCTCGTCTAATCAAAATACTAACGTATTTTGGGCTGGCAGAATGTTTAGTTTAGCTCTTGTGTTTTGTATATATATTTTTTTGTGTCTAGTATGGCAACACCGCGTTGCAGTAGATTTTAGAAATGACCGGTTTTCCAGTCAGTTGACGAACGAACGTGTGTCGAATCATACGCTGTCCATAGCCACAATTCTCGTTTTCGCGCTCTTTCGTAAAGCACCACTATCGACTCTCTCGCAGCATTATCATAACCAGTGTAGTGTATTTGGAGCCAGCTGACGACAACCGTGCATAAACCAAGGTCTAAGTCGGACGACTGGAGGTAACGGTTTTAAGGTCTACTCTAGCGAGCGACAGGACACTTTTCAACTAGCACCAACAGTATCCGATAGCGACCAGCGGTTCTGCCGAAGCAGCAACGGCGTTCGAAGGTAAGCTCCCTATTTACACCGAACACTTTTAACGTAGACCGATAAAGAAGTTAATAACAACCTCCTCACTTCACCCACCACTTCTCGCATATTTCGCAAACTTATAGCAAAGTACAGTCCACCTCTTCGGAACCGAACACACTGTAACATTTTTATGCCGGCTTTGCGTATATCACGTAAGTTGAATTTGGTTACCCTATATTCATTGTTATGTCCCTGTCTAATGTCTTAGCAGTAGAGATGAAATTAGCTTGATAGGTAGGTATACGTCATTTTGGATTTTCATTTCGGTAAGCGCTACATTATCATTATCAGCAGCAGCAGCAGCAGCCAGTATCAGTCCACTGCTGGACATAGACCTCTCCCATGGCACGCCACTGTGCTCGATCTTCTGCTCTCCTCCTCCAATCCGTACCCGCCAAGAACTTACCTTTGGGTAACTCAATGATGTGCTTACTAAATTGATAGTTTTTAAAAACTACCCTACCAAATACTCCTTTATTGGTAACCGGTTCCGGTATCCTCTAAACGAACTCTTTATTTCACTTACGGATTATAACAAGCACACAAAGGCAAGGTAAAAATAATAGCGTTTGAAATGGTTGACGTCCATTTACTTGTGAAAGATATAATTAGTCAAGCATTAGAACTCAAACCACATCGTTTTTCCTACATAATTAGATTGTGGTCGATAACAGGCCTATTATATTTATTTATTTTAGTTAAAGATATTATAACCAATATAGGATTTATATACTTTTTTATAAAGGGGAATAACAGGGCTTTATCATAAAAGTATATTTTTCATGTTACGACTATAAATAAAAAATATATAGGCATTTATCAAAAAAATATCAAACGTTGATTTCATATTTTTTATGTTTTCTTATATGGAAAGGTATAAATAAAAAACCAAAAATGAATTTGGCATCCTTGCTTTACACGAAAATGATATCAAACTTGACTATATAGCTTTATTTTATTTTTAATTAATTATGGGGGGCACCCCCCACTTCGTCAAAAATTTGCATCAAAAATTTGCATCAAAAATTTGATTAGCTCCCCTTCATAAATAGAGCCTAAAGGATTAGCTCTGCAAATGGAAATTCCATCATCATCATTTTCCGTATAAATAAGTGTACACCACCGACTATGTGTTTAATTCATGCGATGTATGTTCGTTTATTTATGTAAAGAGTTACCTGAAGTCAGGTTTTGCTATCAGGGGTTATTATTCAGCTTTTACTTACTTTTTACGACTTCACAAGCTATTTCTTCCTTATAAGAAAAATAAATGTCTCAAGTTTTTCCCATAAGTAACGGATTAGAGGAAACTTATTGAAATTTATGAGCACTTTTCTTCTTTTTCTTTCACATTTATGAATTCTAAGAAGATATTCACATTAAAAATTTTCGAAGTAACATTTGGTGGTGCGGACAATTTGTTTTTAACTGGGCGCGATTCGATATGGCATAACTGACAGTCGCTTGCGAGACAACTATGATATCACACTTTTGTGAGAGTTGAAATTGGGGTGGAATCAATCACTCAAGCTTAATATCTAAAATGGTGGCCATAGCTATAGACAAAACGCTCTAGCGAGACCTACTGACAGCTTGACAGTTAGGTGTGGACACGTGTGGACAGGATGGATATCACTCTATCCACTAGCGATACAAGTGTGACATCCACTTTTCACAGTTTGGCATGTCGAATCATGCCCTGGACTATTGGCCTACATACACAATAATTTTCTATCTATATGTTTATACATTTTCATGTTGTTATTCAAGTTCCCCAAAACAATACAACGCAATAAATTGAAAGTTCCTGCCAGTATTGTTAAGTATCAGTATTTATACTGTAGGTACGAGTACATAATAAAAGCTCATTTCTATTTATTGCCTGAGCCATCGTTAGCAGCCTATCGAATCTGTCGATTCCTATTCATCACTAAGGCCCTTAGCAAGAAACTTCATTGTTTCCCTGGGGAAATGGGAATAACATTCCTCTCATTAATTGAGGCCAGCTGGCGTTCTAGTATGCCTGGAAATACAATAAATGCGTCTATCCGTCCTTACAGATTAGATTATCAAGACTTACAATTCGGTTAGGAGCCAAAATATCTCAATTCTGAACATATTCTTCGTTACTAATTCTTGTAACTTGACAGACAACTCTGAATATTGATGAGGCCTTAATCAGATATTCGCGAAATATGCATGAAACAAGTTCCATTTCAATATCTGCCTGCGTAAATATTTTAATTTATTTGTAAATAGGATTTTATTAGTAATGTAAAAGTCACAGGAATAATTTCTAGTGCATATTTTCATCCCCGACGGAACGGACTTATGCTGTTAGTGTTTAATATTCCCATTCCCATTTATCTCCGAAATAGCTTGGCCGATCTGGTTACGGTTTTCAAAAAAAGTTAACAATGTGCTGGCGCTGTTATAATTTTAAAAAACCGGCCAAGAGCGTGGGCCACGCTCAGTGTAGGGTTCCGTAGTTTTCCATCCGTCACAGTAAGTGTCCCCACTTAAGAGTTAAAATGACACCGCCATGTAGGATATGATATGAGCGTTCCACGTACAGTGACATCTATCGGCAAAATAAGTAAATTATTGCACACGAGCTTATAGTATGGAAGATGATTTTTATGGGATAATTATTTATTGCGTGAACCGATTTTCACCGTTTTTACTTTATTTGAAAGCACGTCATTTCATTGTGATTTTGTAGAAATTACAGGTACAATAAACACCTGCTTATACGGTTAAATTACAAACTTCATTCAGAAATTATTTTGTAATTTTTTTTCAAAAACTATTCAACCTATCAAGTTAAAAATAATTTTCCTAGAAAGTTTTTATAAAGTTCTACTTTTGAAATTTTTTTCATATTTTTAAAACATATGGTTCAAAAGTTAGAGGGGGGGACACATTTTTTTAACTTCTGGAGCGATTATTTCCGAAAATATTTCCATTATCAAAAAATAATTTTGGTAAACCCCAATTCATTTTTAAATACCTATCCAACAATATATCACACGTTAGGGTTGAAATGAAAAAAAAACCACTCCCCACTTTACGTATAGGGGAGGTACCCTAATAAAACATTTTTTTCCACTTTTTCTTTCACCACTTTGTTGGCGTGATTGATATACATATTAGTACCAAATTTCAGCTTTCTAGTGCTAACGGTCACTGAGATTATCCGCGGACGGACGGACGGACGGGCAGACATGGCGAAACTATAAGGGTTCCTAGTTGACTACGGAACCCTAAAAAATGTAACATCTAAATAGTTCTGTTAAAATAATTTGTCATCATCTCCGCATCGCATAATTCAAGGAGTGGTATTCGACCTTGAATAATTTAATCCTTATTTGACATTTCTCGGTATGTACAAATAATTATATATCTCGTAATTATAAATATGTGTAAACAATTATGTATTATGCAGTTCACTACGTGTGAACTGCGAGTAAATGTGAAATCACGGTCAGAAATTTTAAAAACCGCTTCTTAATGTATAATATAATCCAATGATTGGGGAATCATCTCCATACATTGCCTTACAAAAGGTGGAGTAGAAAATATTTTAATGGTTATTGGTAGGCTATAGGGTGGTAATTAAAATACTAGATTTGAGACCTTGAGGGGGGGGGGGGGGGGGCAGCCGCAATCTTGGTTTAAAGGTGCCAAAAGTCCGTTTTTGAACCTTGGCGCTTAAACGGTTATCAGTAAAATTTCTATGGAACATATGAAGAAGATAAAATTGTTACAATATTTCCATACACAATACATCTGTAAGTCTTACAGATATAAAGATACAGGGGGTGAAAAGGGTATATTTTCTTATATCATAAGAATTTTATTTATTAGCTTCAAAGTTTTGTGCTTCGAGATAAGGAAATGAAGTCTCTACCACAGTTTTGTCATATTCTAATGATTCTTTTAAAAGATATTCAAAAGTTGAATTCACCCCTGGAGCGCTTATAGAGGGGGTGAAAGTAGTAAGTCTCACACACAAAATCAATGTCATCAATTACTCATCATAAAATACTACTAGGCGTTGTCAGGTATAGCAATCGATCAATTCGGGTATAATGAAATTAGATTTGACAAAAAAACATATACGCTTTCATAGAAAAAATTTTTTTTTTAAGAAAGTGCTTGAATTTTTTTATTTTTTTTTAGCTTCATATAACTGTCAACTTATTATTAAAAAATCGTATAGGCTTTAGCATTTTTTACATAATGCCTGAACAGCTCTCTTTATGACAAAAATGTCTACGAAAATTATAAAGACTATTTTGTTTTGTATTTGTATTTATTCTGTACGTCTTAGAAGATACAAAGTTACAGGAAGGAAAAAATTACTCATACTCATTGTCTTTATACTTCTCGTAGACATTTTTGTCATAAAGTCACCTGTTCAAGCATTATGTAAAAAATACTAAAGCCTATACGATATTTTAATAATAACTTGACAGTTATATGAAGTTTAAAAAAATTAAAAATATTTTCAAGTACTTTCTTTAAAAAAAAATTTTTTTGTATGAAAGCAAATATGTTTTTGGTCAAATATAAATTAATTATACCCTAATTGATCCATAGCTATACCTGACAACGCCTAGTAATTTTTATGATGAGTAATAGAACACTGATTTTGTGTGTGAGACTTACTACTTTCACCCCCTCTATAAGCGCTCCAGGGGTGAATTCAACTTTTGAATATCTTTTAAAAGAATCATTAGAAGATGACAAAACTGTGGTTCTTATCTCGGAGCACAAAACTTTGAAGCTAATAAATAAAATTCTTATGATATTAGAAAATATACACTTTTTCACCCCCTGTATCTTTATATCTGTTAGACTTACAGATGTATTGTGTATGGAAATATTGTAGACAATTTTATGTTCTTCATACGTTGCATACACATTTTAGGCATACTGATAACTGTTTAAGCGCCAAGGTTCAAAAACGGACTTATGGCACGTTTAAACCAAGATGGCGGCCAACGCACCCCCCCCCCCCCCTCAAGGTCTCAAATCTGGTATTTTAATAACCACCCTATAGCCTACCAATAACCATTAAAACATTTCCTACTCCACCTTTTGTAAGGCAAATGCTCCAATTATTGCGCTAATATACCGTCGTCAATGCCAAGCAATGTTAACCAGGGATCGGCCCGCTATCCCTTATAAAGGGTTTTGTATGGGTTTTGCATAAGGCTTAACTTACCATACCCTTTCCCCGACGATACCCTTTCATTTTGCTTTTAAAGCCCTTATATAAAGGCTAACACCGCTATCCCAATACCCTTACGAAACCCTCATTCGCTCACCAAACCTTACATATCGCTATAAGGGTAAGCCTTATATAAGGGCTTCCCTTTTAGCATATCAGCGTGCTAATTTAAATCGTCTACCTTGTTCATAAAGCACACATTCCTCCGAATCCAATAGTACGCACTAGATCCGTCCGATTTCTTTCCGAAATCGGATGATGGAGATCGGATCTAGTGCGTAAATTACCATAGAAATAGTTCCACGGCTACTTCGGACCATATTTTTACGGGTTCGGATCGGATTCGGATCGGACGTAGTGCGAAACCGCTCTAAGTCTAAATTTAACTATCCTCAAAATCTAACACAGAACCCTGTAATATTAGGCCAGCAATATATGACCTATATATACAGGGTGAAATTTAATTCACTGGCCAAATTGAAACACCCGAAAGAACTCGAAAAAATATTAAACACGTGTTTTTTCTTTTAATACCGCTCAGTACATTTTTTTCGAAATAAATCATCATCAAGTTGTCCTAAAAACCTCGTACGTTATGGTGAACCGTCAACTACCCACTACACCCCCTTCTCTCTTATCAGTTAAGGTCATTGACACCCCGCCCCTCCCGCTGTTTGCAATCGCGTCACCAATTATGAACCCTATTGCAGCGAGATAAGACGCTTACCTACATAAGTTGCTAATTTTTCCTTCATACTTTACCGGGCTTAGGACCGTCAAAATGCAAAGGCAACCCATTTTTAATCTAAAATGTTATTTCTGACTAATGATTATTAACAAAACGTCCGTGGCTTAAAAACAATGAGTAAAAACTAGGTTGGAAATCTTTGCACTCAGGCGTATTTAAAAAATTGAATCAACTTGTGTACATTTGATTAAAAATCGACGCAATTAAACTTTACATAATCACCCTCGGTACTTACTGAAGCAAGTAATTGTACTTTAGTTGTACTGCAATAAATGTTCGAACTGTAATCCGTGCTGCTCCAAACAAAGTGCGGCACGTTTATGCACATTGTTCTTTAGTTTTCTAAGCACTACAACGTTGTTTCGCACTTGGTCAAATGCACGCACAATTTTACGTTTTAAATCGTCCAGGCTTTCGGCTTCGTTCACGTAGACGCGTCTTTTTATTTCACCCCACATTACGGTTCGAAAACATTTTTTTAAACCTTAGTACGCGCGCGATTATTATTTTAAGGTTGGCGAGTGACGAGTGACTAATCATTTACGTTATGTTTACCGCTAGCGCGGAATGGTTTGGGCTACCCTCGTTTATAAAATTGATAAACCTGCCTACCATCGCCAACACTAACTGGATGGACCCTATTGCAACGATATAAGGTTTAGTGAAGGTCAGATAAGGGTTTTGCTGATGTTGTTGTTAAAACCTACTATTAGGTTTGTTTACATTTGTGGTAATAGGGTGACCACGACTCGTGGAAAATATTTAAAAATTGAAAAATGAAAATTTAAAAAAAATGTACTCTTTTTTTTCGCTAAATAGATTCCTTAAGTGTAACCTAGTGCCGGGAATGAATATGGCCAGTGATTTAAATTTCACCCTGTATATGAAGTGACACATCAAGGTAAACGAGATGGCGTGGGCCATGGAATAATAAGAAAGCATGGAATGCCATTTCAACAAACCTATTAGTAATAAGTTTTAAGCAAGGTTTATCAAAACTTATTATAAATTAGATTCTCCCTCGATCGAGATCTGGCCTCGGACACCGTAGGGTTTGGTCACTTTTTCTGAAGTATATAACATCTATTTTCGAGTTTATACAAATTTTTATTATTTATTAATAAGAATTGAGCTTAATATGTATTAAGTTAAAAACATAAACAAGAATTTAAAATTAATTATTATTGCATTTCATCTTACCGTCAGTACAACTTTCATCATAATTTAACTAAGCAAGATGTACGAAGTGGGTATTTCATTATTATGCCATTGCAGGCTCATTCTGGATGTTGATTATTTACCATTGTTGCTAAATAATTTAAATGATATTAACTAAAACGTGTGTTACTCTAAACACTTTTAATTACAATACAAAAATCCTAAATCCAGGCATCTTAACCTACTTGATTTATCGTGGAAAATTAGTAACATTATCGCAATAATTTCTTAGCTGAAAACGTTTTTTCCAACTTTTTTAAACCTATATAGCAAAACTGTTTAAAAAAATAGTAGTACGTTACCTCCAGTATAGGCATAACTTACACGTCCGAAGTGGCTCAGGCTTAAAATGTCTGTTGATTTTACCATTAACATTTATTGATTACTGATTATTTTATTACGGGTTGTGTAATTTTTTTTTACAAAACAAATACTATTTTTTTTAAGATGTATTTTCATTTAATAAAAAAACTCGGTTGCTAAGCAGAAACAAATTCAGTAATTTGAAATTAATACTTATGCCTTTCGAAATCCCTCTGTCTTGCCTTATTAAATCGAATTTCTGAAATCAAGTAGAACTATGCTCAAAAGTTATATTGTAAATTATTTAACAAGCGGTACATTGACATACTCGAACAATAAGAACTAAATAGGAATGAATTTTATATATTTTTTTCATTTTATTTTATATCATTTTTATTTCATTTTTGTTTCATTTTGATTTCATTTTGATTTCATTTTGATTTCATTTTGATTTCATTTTGATTTCATTTTGATTTCATTTTTATTTCATTTTTATTTCATTTTTATTTCATTTTTATTTCATTTTTATTTCATTTTTATTTCATTTTTATTTCATTTTTATTTCATTTTTATTTCATTGTTATTTCATTGTTATTTCATTTTTATTTCATTTTTATTTCATTTTTATTTCATTTTTATTTCATTTTTATTTCGTTTTTATTTCGTTTTTATTTCGTTTCTATTTCGTTTCTATTTCATTTCATTTCATTTTTATTTCATTTTTATTTCATTTTTATTTCATTTTTATTTCATATTTATTTCATATTTATTTCATTTTTAATTCATTTTTATTTCATTTTTATTTCATTTTTATTTCATTTTTATTTCATTTTTATTTCATTTTTATTTCATTTTTATTTCATTTTTATTTCATTTTTATTTCATTTTTATTTCATTTTTATTTCATTTTTATTTCATTTTTATTTCATTTTTATTTCATTTTTATTTCATTTTTATTTCATTTTTATTTCATTTTTATTTCATTTTTATTTCATTTTTATTTCATTTTTATTTCATTTTTATTTCATTTTTATTTCATTTTTATTTCATTGTTATTTCATTGTTATTTCATTTTTATTTCATTTTTATTTCATTTTTATTTCATTTTTATTTCATTTTTATTTCGTTTTTATTTCGTTTTTATTTCGTTTCTATTTCGTTTCTATTTCATTTCATTTCATTTTTATTTCATTTTTATTTCATTTTTATTTCATTTTTATTTCATATTTATTTCATATTTATTTCATTTTTAATTCATTTTTATTTCATTTTTATTTCATTTTTATTTCATTTTTATTTCATTTTTATTTCATTTTTATTTCATTTTTATTTCATTTTTATTTCATTTTTATTTCATTTTTATTTCATTTTTATTTCATTTTTATTTCATTTTTATTTCATTTTTATTTCATTTTTATTTCATTTTTATTTCATTTTTATTTCATTTTTATTTCATTTTTATTTCATTTTTATTTCATTTTTATTTCATTTTTATTTCATTTTTATTTCATTTTTATTTCATTTTTATTTCATTTTTATTTCATTTTTATTTCATTTTTATTTCATTTTTATTTCATTTTTATTTCATTTTTATTTCATTTTTATTCCATTTTTATTTCATTTTTATTTCATTTTTATGCTAGGTGTTTCATAACCCCATCATTCATAAAACTTAGAAAAACCTGTATAAAATTATGTCTCTTTCTATCTAGCTCAGCTGTCAAAACGACGAGAAGCAACAAAATATTATCAAGGCATCTTAGATTATATGGACTTTTATATCGTCGGGTGACAACCAAAACTCACTACATAATTATTTTTGCATGTTTTTAAAGTGGGGTATTCCACTCATACAATAGATTGTTATTAAATCAAATACAAACATTGAAAACATTGAAAAAATAATCAACCCAACAGCACTTGAACCTGTATCGATACGCCTTGCCGGGGCTCGATCGCTTTACCAATTAAGCTATGGGTCAAGTTACTAAGCTGACGAAATTTTCAATGCCTTCAATCATCTTTTTGCATTTATTTTGATCTACTTCGATACAGGTTCATGTTTGTACTGTTAATTGTGGCTATGAACTAGTGGTCGTATTTCGTGAGTTTTGGTTGTCACCCTGACGATATATGTCGCCATGAAGTCGATGTTTTGCTAATACAGCCTGTAATTTTATACGGGCGTATACTTTATCCACCTATAGTGTCCAGCAATAGGACTCATATAGTATAAATCATTTTGTTAAATAGTGATTAATTATGTGTAACGATTTTTTTAAATCCTACCGGGCACCAATGTATGCTATCCAACTGATTTAAAACTGACATGACGCATCGGTAAGTTAATTGTCATGGATGCAATACATTACGGGCTGAATTATTATGTATCAAAAAAATATCGTTATTTTCATAAAGAAATAAATGTAAATAGGTTCCCTAGGTCCAATACTAATCGCCAGTACAATATACGCCTGTATAAAATTTACACACTGTATAAGTATTAAGTAAATCTTCTTCACTCTCGTTTCCTCATGACTGAGGGTCGCGACAGCAATCGTCGGTAACTTTTTTCACGAAAGCTTTCCATACTGTTCTATCTTCAGCTTTTCGGATAGATGTCTGCAGGTTTGCATGGCAGGCTTCCTCTACCGCGTCGGTCCATCGGGTGGGTGATCTTCCACGGCTTCTTTTTCCTTCCACTTGGCCGACAACAATAAGCTTCTCCAGATTGTCTGGATCGCGTCGGGCCACGTGACCGAAGTACTGAAGAAGCCGTTGCATACATATAGTTGACAGACGAGTTCTAATGCTGAGTTCCTTCAAGATAGAAGCGTTGGTCCGGTGTTCTGTCCAAGAAATGCCCAACATCCTACGCCAACACCACATCTCGAACGCATCTATCCTTTTTCGAGTGCGTGCTCTTAGCGTCCATGTCTCCGAAGCATAAAGGAAAATGGAAAAGATAAGGGTCTGCATGTGTTTAAGCTTCGTTTTCCTGCCTATTCCTCTGTTCCACCAAATCTTCTCCAATCGCTTCACTGCTGATTTAGCGATCTGGGCTCTTCTGACTACTTCCTTATCACAGTCTCCGTCATTAGTGATCAATGACCCCAGGTACACAAATTCTTGCACTGCGTCTAGGCCAGCTAATTCACCTGTCCTCTCTAGGGTGCCTGCCCGGTCAACAAACATCAGCTTGGTCTTGGATAGATTTATTTGAAGTCCATACTCAGCACTCACTAAATGTACCCTTTGCAGAAGCTCGGCGAGTTCACTTTCAGTTGCACCAATAATCGTGGTATCATCTGCAAAGCGTAGATTGTTGATGAGATGTCCGCCAATTCGTATGCCCCCATTCCAGTCTTCCAAAACCCGACGCATGATGTGTTCGCCAATGAGGTTGAATAATTGCGGCGAGAGTATGCATCCCTGTCTGACTCCGCGGTTGCTTTGGAAGTATCCAGACACTGCGCCCTCCAACCCAATGACTGCTCTGCCGTCAAGATACAGGTTTTGCACCAAGAAAATTAGGTGTTCCGGATTTCCCATTTCTCTTATAACGTCGAACATTTTTCTCCATGAGATGCAGTCAAACGCCTTCGCGTAGTCTATAAAGCATAGAGCCATTGGGACATTTGTCTCGTGTTTAAAATCTGCTCGCGAGTACCCCTGCCCTTGACAAACCCTGCCTGTTCTTTCGCGATTTGTCCACCAATGTAGTTCTCCAACCTCTTATTGATGATATGCAGTAGTATCTTGCTCGCATGAGACATAAGAGAAATGGTTCTATAGTTCTCGCATTTTCGAGTCGAGCCTTTTTTATGTAGAGGGATCACCACTGACTCCAGCCAATCGTCAGGCCACTGCCCTGTCCTCCAGACTTTTTGACATACCACATGAACCATTTTTACACCGTCCTGACCCATTAGCTTCAGTATCTGCGCTGGCACACCATCTCCGCCACAAGCTTTGGGTTTGAGTCTCGCAATGGCTGCTTCAATTTCATGAAGAAGGATATCGGGCTCCCTTTCTGCGTAGTCAATTCGGTCTTCGATACCGTTGCTATTCTCGCTGTATAGAATCTGACAGTATTGGCGCCATCTCTCCAGTACTAGGTCCCTATCAACTAGTGGCGTTCCGGTTTGGTCTTCAATTGTCCAATTCTTCAGTTTAAAATCCTTTGCCAAAAGTTTAACCTTAGAAAACATGTCCTTTGTATGCGCAGACTTTGCGGACTTTTCAATTTCAAGGCATACAGCATCAATAGAGGCATTTCTGTCTCGCCTACACAGTCTTTGTACTGTACCGTGCAAGTCTCGGTACCGCAGCTTTTCATCTTCCGATCCCAATCCACTCTCCTTGAGGAGTTTCCTTTCAGTTACTACCGCCCATGTCTCTGCAGTCATCCAATCTGCTCTGGGCCTATCATTCCTGCATTTGCCAACAGCTTCTTTAGCAGACGTTATGGCTACCGACTTCAGTTTCTCCCACGACGCGTGCGCTGATTCAAAAGGGTCCAGCTTAAGTTCCCTGAGCCGTGGTTCTACTAGTTTCCTAAACTCTGTCTCAGCTTGAGGGGGCAGACTGATCGACTTCTTATAAGCGGTCACTTTAGAAGCTTTTAGCCGGACTGTGGCCGAAGATGCCAACAGTTGATGGTCGCTTCCACAATCAGCTCCCGGACGTGTTTTGGTTACGACTACAGAGGATCTCCATCTCTTGCTAACCATAAAATAGTCAATCTGGTTTCTATGTTTCCCGTTCGGAGATGTCCATGTATACAGCCTGCGCGGATGTTGCTGGAACCATGTGTTCATTATTGTTAGGTTGTTCTCTGCGCAGAAGTCCAGAAGCATTTGTCCACGCTCGTTCCGTGTTCCCAGACCAAACTTTCCCACAGTCCCTCTGAGATGGTCATCCGATGTCGTTGTTCCGATTTTCGCATTAAGGTCACCAAGCACAAATGTTATCTCCTTTGACGGCACTTTTCGGTATGTATCTCCAAGTTGGCTGTAGAAGTTTGCTATCTCTTCCTCTGTTGAGCTAGATGTTGGGACATACACCTGGATAAGATTGATAGGATGGGGCCATGCCCCTATTTTAACTCTTACTATCCTGTCGCTTATGATGTCATATCCAATCATCATATCAGTGATACGCTTTGATAGCAAAAAACCCACTCCAGAGAAACTACTCTTGTTGTCGCCTGCATTTATCAGCGTCATCCCCATTGTGGTCTTCGAGTGTCCACTTTCTTTAAGGTGCGTTTCGCTTAAGCCTAGTACCTCTAGCCCATACCGCATTAAGTAAATAGTAGATTGTTAACCAAGGGTTGAAAGTGACCCATTTCACCTGAGGTATTTATAAATAGTTCGAAGGTGAAATGGGTCACTTTCAACCGAGTTAAACACTCTACTTTTCATATCGACTATGAGGAAAGTAAAAGCCTAAAAATTTATTTCATAAAACAATTTTATTAAACCAAAGAAAGAACCACTTCTAAAAACTACAAATACTTATTATAGTCTGGCCAGCCAACGAACGCAGTAGCAATGTACATCGAACAAAAATATAGCAACACTCTAGGGCGAATCGAACAACAGCACTGCTCCATAGAAAAACAGCAATGTATATCGAACTATCATTTTTTTTCCATGTTGGCTGCACTGGCACGGTCGCTTTCGTACGTCAGTGTAGTTAGTTGTAAATTCGTAAATTTTAACTGCATTAATAAAATCATTTAACACTCTGGCTCTCATATATGTACCCATAATTATGACTTTTCAATAAATAAGAAGGTGCGATGAATTAGAATAACCAAAATATAAAAAGGAAAGAAGATATAGAGATCATGGAGAGGTGGAGATCGTACGGTCAAAATACAATAGAAATCAAGAATTGAAATCCAGGAAGGAACATGAAGTTAAATACAATCTGGAGGTCATACTTCGACCACAAAGTGAGGCCGAAAGAGAGGGTAATGTGGGGGGCTGCATCTCACTCTAAGTAGTGACCATATGTACTATGATGTATGTGGGATTGGGATATTATGAAGATAAATATAAAATAAAATATGCTTGTCGTCTAGTAAGTAGTCCAGAAAGAGAAGTCTCATAGTTCATATGGGAACTTATACATTCTACTGACTTAAGGAGCTGGCCACTTCAGATACGTAGGCGCAATAATGAGAGCAGAGAACCCCTCTAATTAGTTTACTATTTTAAACTTATTGCTAGATCCAGGCATCTGGCAGCTATTTATCGGAGGACGTCAGAGTGACAGACCAGCAAAATATTTCAGTTAATAGGTAAAAACTGTCGAAGCCTATCGCTAATATAATAACAAAAAAGTAAAAACATTGCGTATCGCTACGGAACAAAAACAGTAGGTAGGCGACAAACAATACATTAACGTAACGTCATTTTGCACTATTTTCCCCCAACAGAAACTCCTGAAAATGATATAATCTTATTAATTACATTATACTGCACTGCACCAAACCTAGAACTGTAAGATATTTATTTCTTACAACTCGTTTGCATAACACCGATGAACAATTGCCAGATGTCCGCGTCTTAAAATAGGGGATAGTTAGTGTAGCAAACTAAAACTAAGTAAGTACAGGGGGTTCGTGGCTCTCACTATTGCGTCATATCTGATGTGGACAGTAGTTTTCCGACTTTAATATACTCGTACTTAAGGTAAATAAAGAAAACATCAATACATCAAACTGCTCAATGGTTGACTGGAAGAGATCTCTTCCATGTACAAATATTGTATATTCTTCCTGTTGTATTTTTCTTTGTCGTACAAATGTTGTACAATAAAGTATATTTTAACGGCCTCCTAGCCTAGTCGGTAGTGACCCTGCCTATGAAGCAGGAGGTCCCGGGTTCGAATCCTGGTCAGGGCATTTATTTGAGTGTTTATCACGGATATTTGTTCCTGAGTTATGGATGTTTTCTATGTATTTAAGTATTTATATGTATATATCTATTACATATGTATATCGTCGTCTAGTACCCACAACACAAGCCTTATTGAGCTTACTGTGGGACTAGGTTGATTAGTGTAAGATTGTCCCATAATATTTATTTATTTATTTATTTATTATACTGCCACTACTACATTTTTTTGTATGGCCTTGTGCCATTTTAGGACCCTTTCGAAAGGGCCTAAAAAGATCCGCGGGCCACTCCTGTCCTGTGTAAGTAATACTTAGGAACAGACCACATGGTCTCAATCATTCAATTTTGCGATTTAACAACAAGTTAAGATTGTCAAACAATAGAATGACTATGATGTCGGCAAGCTGCGGGTCGGTTTTGTTGTTTTTACAGAAATGTACATAAGTACATACTTATGTACATTTCTGTAAAAACAACACCGGATTACCGGTGAAAGGAAAGTCTACTTTATTGTAAAGTCTCACCCCTGCACCCTTTTACGCAACATATCTTGACCATTTTTACTTAAAAATGTTGTTACGAAATGTTGTTGAGCTGAGCGGCGTCATTTGAAATCAGAGAAATGGGATGACAAAGAATGCTTGTCAACGATCAAAAGTGTGGCAAAAAAATGAAATCAATGTATGTGTCTAAATTGTCTATGTGAGCGTAAAATAGTGATGCCAAATACAACAGGTTAATTATCTATCGGTATTTGACTTTCTTATCGATACGTTCTAAAGGCCTCTACAGACGTAAGCGACTAGTCAAAGTAGTCAACTGCGACGTCAGTTGACATCCCCACTACCAACTTGACGTTTCACGCACATTTTCGACTAATATTATTACATTACCTAATAGTTAATGACTAATATGTTTTTTCTAAGCAAATTATATTCTTTAGTATTTAAAAAAATTTAAATAAACATAATTATTTATTATTAAATTAAAAATATTAAATAAACAAAATTATTTCCTAAAATAATTAAAAATATTTCATAAAACGGAAAATGGAATTTCAAGTCGCCGGTCGAATGCGCATTCGATTGATCGCACGAGCATTTTGACAGCTGACCTTTCATTCCAACTATATTTCTATCTTGTTCTAATCGTTTGACTAGTCGCTTGTAGGCACGGGACACACTTGAGCGGAATCCAGCCCAGCTATCATAAATAAAAATCAGCCGTAGCATAAAAGTCGGAAATTTCTTGACGGGAGCTGAGTTTTTGTATAGAGACTAATGGAGCCCATGTACAATATTCTGCCCGATTTCCGTTTTCGGCTGCTTTTTGATTATGGTAGCGAATTCCGCTAAATGTGTTGAGCGCCATATTTGAATGAAATATTACAAGTACTGCAAGGTAAAAAAATCTTTAATAATAAAAAAACCCGTTTAAACTGGATATAATAAGAACCTAATTTAATCTTCTTACGTAATGACGTAATGTGAATATAAGATTAATTTATTCATTGGATTTTTTGAAGCAATAATTATAATTTTCATATTGAACAGTTATCGATATAAGTCCCTAAAACGTTTTGTCAATCCCTAGCGTCGAATAAATGTTTTGGTTTTTACACAAAATAATCATGAATATTAACTATTATGATAAAATATTAGCACACAGTATAAAAAATACTAATAATTAATTGTATCTAGTAAATACTTACACGATTTATTTTGCTAATTTGATAAAATATTGTTTCAAAGACATCGATCGGAATATCATGTAAACCTGTGAAAGGAGTAATTACTTGGGTTTTTCCCATGAGTAATAGTCCAATCTGGAACACAACACAACACCATGTTTCTCCTTTTTCATCCCAAGTTATTTTATTCACGATTGTTTTATATTTTCCACGCTAAAATATGAGCTGCCACGACGTGGGTACGTAAGCTAACTACCCAAATTCAAAAGCTGTCACTCCTTCAAAATGATCATGTGTCTCTTTTGCACTCGTGGAATGTTCATATACGTGTTGGTTTCTCTTTTGCGCACTTCGTTTATCTTTTAGCGGCAAGCGCCATTTTATATCTATGTTTGAAATAATATCAGTGACATATTATGTCAGTGATGGGACTGATGGGATGGGGATACCAGACCGTATTTTAAATATTACAAAACTTACTAGTGTCTGCAATATTAATTGCAATTCTTTAATTTAATGAATGAATAATATTTACGTCGTAAAAAAATTCAAAGCAGCTAAAAGGGAACAAAGTATTAATTCAAATCTTGTAATAAATTATTATAAGTAGGAAGTAACTTCTAGAGTGTTACTAAAATAAATGTTTAAAAATAAAACCACATTGGTAAGTTTCATAAGTTGGCAGCATTGTGCGAGTGAGACACCGCCCCCTACACTATGCTCTCTATCGGACCGTTTTTATTACTTTTTACTACAGATGTAGTGAATAATCCTTTCCTATCGGCAAAACTCGGAACAACGATAACACCCGAATGGTGCCGATGTGTCTATGAATTACTGTATTATTAAATTACGTGTAGGTATCAAATAAATCGCATACTTTATTTATCAATGTCAAATGTCAAACTGCCCGTTTGACGTATATTACACTGAGATGTTAAAACCACCACGATTCTATCATATAAAGAATTCGTTAGGTAAACAAAAATATAACTAGTTACCGAGGACGTTTTATTTCAATAAAACGCACTGATAAAAACCAAATTCCGGTTGGGATGATCTAATGATTCTATAAGGATTGGAACCCCATAAGTCTAACTATAAGTCAAAACTACAGTAGGATTTTGCAGACCTTTTTTATAACAATAAATTTTTGTAATTAATTAAAAATACTATGACATAACAAAAAAGACACCTCAACATAAAACAAAACAAACCAGCAGAGAAATTAAGATAAATAAATATGATTTTCTGATTGGATGAACGACTTCGATTATGACAGCGGGATAAGAGGAGGAGGAGCGGGGTGGACAGTGTGATGCGAAACAATACTTCCAACTTCCATATCACAGTCAGAATCAGAACTATTTTCTGGTGTATCATCGTCAGAGTTTTCATGAACGGTGATTACAAAACTAGCCATATAATTTTCCAACTCAGGTTCGTGTTTTCGGTACTCGTTTTCGCATTTGATGGCGTGGTCACATACTTTGGCCCAAACATCGGAACCAATCATATTAACCTTTTCCTGTACCAATTGTTTCACAGTAGTCATATTCATACTGATGTTTCTTTTGGATACGTATCCCTTTATTTGAGACCATATGTTTTCAATCGGATTGAAATCAGGATGATATGGTGGCAATCTTAGTACGCTATGTCCATATTCGTTCATAAGTTTATCTATAGAGTATTCTACAAAGTCTTGTTTGTACTTGCAAATAATTTCATATATTTCAAGTTTTGTTAATGACGGATCAATCGGAACGTTATGTTTGGATAGCCAATCAATCACGTCTTGCTTACGGGTATTTGAATTAGGAGGTTTTTCTACGTACTTATTATGATATGCAGCATTATCTTCTACTAGTACCGAATGTGGAGCTAAGTTTGGAATGAGTTGATTACGAAGCCATTTTTCATAGTTTTCATTGTTCATCGCGTTGTGATAGTCACCTGTTTTATCAGTAGACTGATACATTAACAATGCCCCAGGTATAAACCCCTTTCTACTACCAGCGTGCACTATTATAAGACGTTGTCCTTTAGAAATTAACTGTTTCACTCCGTTTTCTGACGAGTCAGCCCAGCTTTTACCTGCCAAATGTGAGGTATGGATGTATGTTTCATCCATATAAACAATCTCTCTCCCTTGCAATCTGTACTTTTTTATCGCGGCTAAAAACTTTACTCTTTTTAAACGAACATCATCTTTCTCGATAAGCAATTTTCTGTTGTTTTCAACTTTTTTATACCGAAATCCCATTTTTCTAAGAATTTTTCTTAGCGTAAAGTCACATCCCTTAAAATTTATGGCTTCGGATAACTTGGACTTCAGGGCTTTAATTGTAGGTACTTGTTTGTATATCAAATGGAAATTATACACTAATCGGCGTAAGTATAACGTTGTAGTCAAAATCGTCAAGACCTAGACAAAATAATTTATTTGGTCTACCCAACTTTGCCGACTTCGGACTATTGGAGGTAGATTGATTTATGTATTCTTTTTGCAATATTTTATTTACTGTTCGTTGAGAAATTCCACTGGCCTCCGAAACTCGTTTTTGGACTTTACAAAAGTAAGCAGTATAGTTGGTATGTTTGAATTTATCATTTTCAGTTAAGAAATATAAATAAATATTGAAAATAACTTCGCAGGCTTGCCGATCTAAACGTTTCCCTTTTCTTAGTGCTTTCGGCATGTCTGTTATAAATTGTTAATGTGGATCGAATAAAATCAATGTTTATTATTTACAAAAATGACAGACAAGAGTGACATGTAAAAAGTCTATCAAAATATAGGTGGCCTGCATTAATACACGAGTCCATCAACAAAATATTTCTGTGGTATTAACAATTTCGACGCATATTGCTAGAAACGCAAATTACCTGATACTCACATGACCATGATTATATACGCGTATTACCATCTACGCAAAATACCATAATTTCATTTCGCAAATGACCGGATACTCAAATTACCAGACCGATCAATCTACGCATAGTACCAGAAACTCAAACTACCCGATACGCACATGACCATGATAGAGGAAGGTTAGGTCGTGGGCAACCCTACCTTATCGAGTAGCCGAATTCGGCCTATTATAAGGGGAAAGTACGTTAATACTTTCAGTTCCAAGAACTCCCCAAAGGAGTTCTCGGTAATTTGGTTTACATGCCGCATAACTCCCAAGGGAAGTTCATTATATCTAGCTAGCTAAAGGCGACTAGAGGCTATGCCAACCGACTCTCCTAGCCAGCCCTTTCGGAGCATAGAGATAAATGAACTCCCCAGGGGAGTTCTAGGAGTGCAGTCTTGTTTTGAGTTATCGCAATATCCAGCCCTCCTCCCCGACCGCGGTTGCCCTCCTTCCCGACCGTTCGCACAATCAAGTTGGCCATGGCGGTCCAATGGCGGTCATTGAGAGTGTACAGCTGCTATAAACGTTTAAACCAATACTCAGTGTGACAAATGAGGAAATGACAAATCCGCGGAAATTCACATCCATGCATACTCGGCGTCATCAGTTGCCGAATATACTACAATATATTTTTTGTTGGTACAGTCGCCATCTAATATATCGGAGCGGCTAAGGTACTCGAAAATATCTGAACATGCACCATATCGCCTTGACAATAGAGGCGTTGTTCAGATATGTGTAACCACCTTGGCCGCTCCGATATATCTGACGGCGACTGTACATCAAACCAAAGTCGGTTATTTAGTCATTTAGTCCTTAGAGAATTCAACCCGGATATATGTAGAGTAGCCATGTCTGTCATTTTCTATACAAAAGTATAACGATTTTTGCGGGGGAGGGAAACGTCAAATGTATGGCTATTCGTACGTAACGTACAAATAGCTACGTCAGATAAACGTCAGTCCAGGATACATGTGTATGACCACTGGTCATATGTTTTCGGCAGAGGGGAACGCCTGTCAATGGCGACTCCGGGTGGTTGAATTCTCTAAGATTTAGTCAGTACCGAGGCGTTTCCATAGAAATCGGTCTCCACCGATTTTCTTCATTTCGAAACAATGTACGAGTACAAACTTATTTTAAAACCGTGGAGCTACACATAACTTATTTTATCTACACCCGTATCATAAATCCTATTTTCTGCGTTCGGAAACCGTATATAATCACCACCATTATTGCATTATCTGTGCCAGTGTTGTAACAATGTATAAAAATTCATTACCACATGGATATCGGTAACGTAATCAAAATCCAGTCCTCCTCCCCGACCGCAGTTAACCTCCTCCCCAACCGCCCGTACAATCCAGTTGGCCACGGCGGTGCAATGGCGGTCATTCTAATGGTTTCAGAACAAGTCATTTAGGATGTATAACGTGTGTAAAACTATAGATAAAGTAATATATGCAACTGTCACAAACGCACTCGCAAATTTAAGGGTCCTTATTACGTAAGAGCTACATTTGTGTAACAGGTCTTTCGCGAATAAAGTCTAGGGCGTTTGCGTATCTGGTCTTTCGCGAAAGAAAGTCAGGTCATTTGCGTATCGGGTCTATTGCGTATAAGGTACTTCACGAATGAACCCATGGTCATGTGCGTATCAGGTAATTTGCGTTTCTGGCAATATGCGTCGAAATGGTATTAACTACTCTATATAGATACTTCCTCTTGCAATGCGACCGTTCCCTACGTTGTCTCGATGGGTACTGAGTGCGAGTGAAGTAGTAAGACAAAAACGAACATTTCCGAGAAAATACGAAAGGAAAGGATTATTCACTACATCTGTAGTGACCTATGAACGACTCTTTTGCTCGGTAATAAGGTTCAACTGTGGTTAGGGAAATATAGTAAAAGTACTATCCGGATTGTCTTCTGATCCGTGGGAAGGAAACAAACATTGAATGTTAAAATCATAAGTCCGGCGAGGAAATCGAGTATATCGACCAGAAAATACAACTTTATCTACACTCATATTGTAAGTTCTCTAAAACGTGTTCGAAAACGGTAGGCAATGGCTAGCATTACCACGACCGATTTTACTATGATAAGCTTTTTATCTGTGGCAGTAACGTAATTTTAACGTTACATGCTCATTGACTATTGATGTGTTATGAGTTTTGATAACATAATGTACACCTGCACCCTCCGGCGCGCATCCGCCGACAGCCCGACACGCGCCCGCGCGACCGCCGGCACAATCGAGTTGGCCATAGATAGCGGTGCAATGGCGGCCATTCTATGGTTTCCGAATACGGCATTTAGAATAAATAATATGAGTGTAGATAAAGCAGTGTATGCAACTGTACGTAATTAGGCCTTATTACCAGAGGGCGGAGTACCGGTGGCAAATTTCACACAAAAGGTATGGAGTCGTTTTTATAATTATTATTTTAGGCTTGAATAATAAAATTATTCATTTACCTAATGTACTTAGTATGGTACCTACTCGTAAATTGGAAGTAAGTACTTAACATTTATTTTCATAAATCGATTTCAGGAACACCTAAATGTTATGTCGTAAATGTTTTGGGTTATTTTTCAATTTCTTTTAACAAAGTCACCATTCATCGATATAATATTTTTTACCATATGCAACCTTTCTTTTCAAAAAGTTACTAATTTACAAATTTATGAGACATTTAGAAACTAATTATTTGACATTGTCAATTTAGACAGCTGCTTTACATCTATATTATCTGAATTATTATTGCGTCGGCTAAATATTTAAAACCGAAAAATATCAAGATGAATAAGCCATGTGAAGCAACAATTCTGCGGATGATAGAACCGTACGAAAATCTTATATATAATGAAGAAGAATGTAGCATTCACTGTATTTCTTGCTCAGTGGATTTAAAGCAGTTGAAAAAATATAATGTCGAAAAACACGTTAACAGTAAACAACACCAAATTAACTGTGGAAACCAAAATGGCACCTTTGCCTATGATTTATGCGTTTTCCTTATAGCGTGTTACATGCCATGGAAAAGAGTTAACCATCCAGAATTTAAAAAGTTCTTTGGAAAATACTTAGATAAAGGCGTAAAACTTCCCAAAGAAAGTGTTTTGAGAAAATACTATCTTACCAGAATATACAATGCGACCGTCAAGCAAATACGAAATACATTTTTCGATTCCAATTTATGACTTGCGGTGGATGAGACTCTTGATAATTTCGGTAATTGCGTAGTAAATGTAATTATAAAATCACTTGATGATGCTTTACAAAGGCCATATTTGTTAGCGTGTAAAGTCGTTAGTACTGTAAACACGAACTCAATTGCAGCGGTGGTTGACGAAAGCTTGAATTTTTTGTGGGAGGATAATTTTACAGATAATATGAACAAATTTTTAATATTCTGTTCGGATAGCGCAGCGTACATGCTTGCTGCCGGCAAGATTTTGAAGAAAAAGTACACTAAAGTACGACACGTAACTTGTTTCGCTCATGGACTACACAGAGTCGCGGAGCAGATAAGATCTGAACATAAATTGGTCAATTCTTTAATATCTAATGTCAAGAAGATTTTTTTTAAATCACCACACCGCGTCCGATTTTTCAGGGACCATGCGCAGAATGTGCCTTTACCGCCGGAACCCATTATCACTCGTTGGGGCACCTGGTTAAATGCAAGTTTTTACTACGATAGACATTTTGACGTGATTAAAAATGTTGTGATGCAATTGAACAGTAAAGAAGCTATTGCCATTAGAAAAGCCCAGAAGTTGTTTGAAAATGAAAATTTAAAAAACGAGTTAAGCTTTATAAAAAATTGTTACGAAATTATACCTGAATCGATAGAAAAATTAGAATGCACTAAAATTCCGATAGAAGAAATTTTTCTGGTAATAGATATCTGATAATAGTTAGGAGTATTTTAAGCCTCCAAGGAAGTGAAACCGTGCGAAATAAACTCGAATTGGTTCTAGATAGAAACCCAGATGCTGACGAATTAAGGAATATGATTACAATGGAAAATTACAAACAAGTCCTTAAACGTGCAACCATGACATCGGTAGATGTAGAGCGATCGTTTTCCACTCATAAATGGATCTTCAATAAATTAAGAAACCGATTCACTCCGAAAAACCAGGAACATGTGGCCATAGTCCATTCATTTTATAACATAGATACGCACTTAAGTGTAGATTGTGAGGAGGACCTCGAACACATAATTCCAGTCCTCAATTGTAATTGAATGGTCTTGAAAATAATATATCGTTAGGCAGGTATAACTTCTTAGTCTAGTATTTAGTACCTAATAATAATGTTTTGATAAGAAAACATATTATTATGTATTATGGATATTAACAACATATTACATTATATTTGTATGCTCGTAAGATAATTTCTATAAGTTCCTAAAAATTATTATGCAAAATTAATCATTTATTCGTTATTTATTTAATCATAAGAATACTTAGGCGACTCCATACATTTAGTGTGAAATTTGCCACCGGTACTCCGCCCTCTACTTATTACGTAACAGTTACATAAACTACTATTTCAGTTTAGTATGGAATCGGATTAGCTGCATAATCTGTACGAATAAAAGTGTAATGCATATTACTCAGTAATAATCTCTATTAATTATGATTTCCTTTCGTCATTCGTTTACAAGACTATTTTAGGTATATTTATTGTGTGAAGTGTATTATAATTAATAAATTTTGGTGTTTATTTATTTTAGGTATATGAAGGGAAAAATTAAAATAATTTGATAAAAATCTAAAGGTCGGGGTGCTTGTTGCTTGTTAAATCTGATGTTTATCGCTTTGTGACAATAGTGAGCACCATCCTATGCAACAAATGTTAATGGACTTCATTTGGCACCAGTTTTCGCTTTGATTTGTTCGATTTATATACACTGCACTGAAAGAAAGAACTTCAAATGATAATTCTGTACAAAACTGCATAACCTCAAAGCCATATTTATCACGCAAATTTTATTATACCTGCAGGAGGTAGATACATTTATATCTTAGCTAAGCTTTGTTAGTACATTTATTGAACGGAGATGGCATATACCACATTAATAAATAATAAAATACGCAACCTGAAACTTGAAGTAAACAAAACTAACTTTTTAAAATAAAAATGTCAAATGCCACAGATAAAACGCAAATTATGCACAATTTTCGAATTATTCAAAGACAGGTGTTGGCGACTAGCGATTTTTCAAATTTGCCGCGCTTTTCTACTGACAGAAATGGTTTGCCAGACTATATTTAAAATTTATTTTATCGGGAGCGTCGTTTAAGAATATTTCAATCTCTTCAGCAGTGATTTCTTGCTTTTAAAGTTTTCCTACTGACTTCTTTAAAAATGCTAACAAATTCGACAAATAATTCAAATCAACTTGATGCTTCTTATGAATAACCTTGATTTGAGCAATAAATACGTGCTCCAAAGTGTTTTTAGATGACTCTACAGGTGGTTTTAATGTCTTCGACATTTTGCTGAAATATGCCAGAAATACGGTTTTCGACAGCGGCTTTACTTTCTTAGCGCTTTCCATCCAGCGCTTTCAATCCAGTTTATATTGTGGTCGTATGTATCTCTTCTTCGAACATTCCGTTAACATACTCTCGATCGCCATTTTCCCCTCTACTTTTATCAATTCGGGAGTTAAATTAACTTCTTCGTCGCTGGAATCGCTCGATAAATCCATTTTTATTTAGAACTGAACAATTTTCCTGTTATATTCGTTATTCCCTTTCAGTGTAATGGGCTCTATAGACCTTGCAACAAATTGCAAACAAGTTGTGATACAATCCCGATAGATTGAGTGCGAATTCAGTCTATAAACCATTATTCAATCATTTCATTCGTTCAATTGCTAGATTGTCTATGGTTTCAAACATTTTAATACCCAGCTTTGTTCAAGAGACAGAAAAAGATAGCAATAGGTGTCTGTACCTGATGAATGAATGGAGGTACGGACACTAGGTCTATTTTATATGGCATAAGCTTATTTTCTCTTGCTCATTGTAACTTTAAAAAAAAAATTACTTTCCACCCTAGGGTGGGAGAAGCTATTTTCCACCCGGCTATCTGCTCATGAAAATCACATTTTCCGAACAGGAGAGATGAAAAATAAATACAATAAATTAAACAAAGTGTAAACCTTTGTTTCCAGCCAAACGGCCTCCTGTAGAGGAAACCGCGTCGTTCCTGCAGTCGCTGCTGGCGTCACACGGGCCCAACTACCTCGAGAAGCTGTTTGGAAGCAAGGCGAGGGACGCTCTGGAGCCACTAGGCGGCGTCGAGAAAGTGGCTATCGCTCTGTCTGGTAAGGGTGCAAACTGAGTGGCCGTTCGAGCGGCGGCGACCGGCGTCGCGTCCATGGGAAGCAAATGAAGGAATGTTTACAAAAACAACATAACTATATTGGGCATGATTTTACCATTTCTCATTAAATAATAACGTTTGATTTTCAGGGACAATAAATATATATGGCCACAAAGTTAGGAATATCTCTTTATTTGTACTAGGCTCTTTATTTTTCGGAAAAAATATAAAATAAACTGTGTCACTTATGCTATTTTTGTAAAATTTTGGTTAGTTACGTTGTTCTTGGGCAAAAAGAAACATATTTTTTTCTAATAATATTTTTCTATCGAAAGTGTTTCATCTACTAAATTTATTTATTTTAATGTTAATTTAATATTTATTTTATTAAATATAATTCTTAATTCCGCTGTTTTTATCATCACTTTTTAAGGACATTGTACTATGCAGGAAATTTTAATGGTAATTTTGCGCCACGCGGAATAGTTTTTGTACAAACATTTTTTCACCTGTCGTAGCCCCTTTGGAAACGAACATGATGACATCAAAAACACAAATCCGCCAAAAAAATTAGTTATGTTGTTTTTTATAAACATTCCTTCAAATGCAACCGTGTGGTGGCCTTAATAGTAAACGCTACTCAAATCCCTTGGAAGCTCGACGCAAATGCTGGTCGCGCCGCCGGTCGGTCGCCACTGAGGCAATGGCCGTATACTACTTTTTCTCATTTTCTAAAACTATATTCAATAAATTTACATAAGTATCTAATAATCCAACCGAACAATCATAATTCCGACTATCAACTAACCTAACCAAAAAAACTACAGTCAGAACGTTCAATTAAGGGTTTTTAACTTATAATATGGGAGGTACAAGGATACCGTGTCTGGATGCTGGTACTGAATGAGAGGTCGTATTCCATTTAGGCACAGATCTAAAAATGCTGGGTACCTTAAGCTCTTGTCCAAAGATCCTTACTGAAGATACATACTTGAATCTGTGACACTCAATTATTTTTTCAGAGTCACAAACCATTGAGGACTTCGGTGCCGCTTTACATCTGATGCGATCAGATTTGGAGCATCTCCGCTCCGTATTCATGGCGGTCGAAAATGGCGATCTCGGCATGCTGAAGTCTCTCGGCATCAAGGACTCCGAGCTTGGCGACGTCAAGTTCTTCCTGGAGAAGCTGGTGAACACCGGCTTCCTCGACTGAATAGCGCCGGAGTCTGCCTCTGATTACTATCGTGTCGTCCAATTCGCCCCCATCAGTTCTTCATTCTACAGCTACCTTCCTTACGATCCCAACAGATATAGGAAGAAATAACTCTTTCATCTCCATGTGAGATTGGTGTGATATGATTGAAGTTTTTAACAGTTTTAGAGAGGCGCTCGTAGGACGTCGGATGCCGACTTCTACAACCGGCCACGTAGACTAGGCTCAGATCCCGACGACCGCTTCTCGTCCGCTTTTATAGCTTTAGATAGTCGAAAATGCAATTGATTTCGTTATCGCCTTAGGATAGGTATATTTTTATAAAATAATTTGGTTAGGTTTAAAACCTAAATGTCCATTTTTTTATAAAACCGGAAAGTCCGCGAAAGGCTATGTGGTTTGGTACTCGCGTCCCCCGCCGCAGAGTGCAAGCACTTTTTATAAAGAGCGAAAGACTGCCACTTCTTTGTCGTCTAGGATGTGAGTGGGAACGTACTGCGAGGGGCACTCGTGCGGTGAACAACGGCATAGCTTGTCGCGGTCGTATGGATGCTTGTGATCTGAATGTCGCCCTCATGTAGTTGTACCCTACCTATTCTTTTCTACCTACGAAGTCAGAGGCGACTCCTAGTGTCAGCGTCCATTCTAAGCGAGATATAAAGCTAAACGTCGGTCGATTATGTTCGAGAGGTAATGCCCTTAGATTATAAAATATTAAGAATCGTTGAAAGAATGTATGCGCTTTATATCTGGCTTTTGGAAAAATCCAGAATAGGACCATGGATACATATCAATGTAACTTAGTCTAGACGAAACATATCATAGAATAAATTAGTAGTATAAAGTACAATTATTTTAATATGATCGGTATTGTAGTGTTTATTAAACATTTTACTGTCTCAATATATGTAGTTTAAGAAATAATGTAGAATTTTGACAAATTATTCATCACTAGAACATATCAATTTTATCGAGGAAAGCATAAGGTGCTGCACCAATCCCGAAACATATCAAAACTATGTGATTGTATAATTATGTAGATGTTAGAGTATTTTATGGTGTGTTGTTGCCGACTTTGGCTGGAGTTGGTACTTTGTTGTACCAATATTAGATATAATATAAAGTAGTTGAAAATGAATAAGTAGGTACCTACTTACTTAAATCTACCTTTACATCCTTTGACACGTAAGTATTTTAAAGTATATCGTATTGTTTTTCGTATTCTTGTACCTTAACGTTGATCGGCGGAATGAGTGAGTTGCCGAATTTTGATCAACAATATTTTATGCCTAGGTAAACTTTGTAGGTAAGTAATAAAACTTATGTCAAATGCGGGCTAAAAAGACAACGAATTATATTTAAAAGAAATTGTTGTTGAGAGTATCTAATGCTTCATCATCGATCACCGTATTCATTACCAAGAAGCTCATCATCTGCTAATAGAGCTTAGCAAGTTAAACACAGATTGATAGTTTAAAAGCAACTCGAATGGAATACATTACTGGAGACACTTAAAGAAGCATTTGATAAATGGTTTGTTTTAACAATTATCTATACAGACGTTGACATATCAATATAATAAATAAAAGGTAGGTAGATACCTACAAAATTAAACCGTGGATCGACAAATCAGCCTGTATTTGCCAGAAGTTGTATGAAATAGGCTCTGACTAGTCATTTCCAAAACCAAACTTTGAAACTAAACCCACCTGTAGAACCTGGTCTCCATTGAATTCAATCTAATCTTAATCTTAGACTAAGACTTTAAGCATAAGGGATTTTCGACTTTATTGTTTCACAATCACATAATATCTTGCATCAGATCTCTATTTTAGTCTGTATGATTCTACAAATGGCGAACTTTGAGCTCTTAACAGAGAGTTAGTTACGTGTTTTAAAATTAAGTATAAATGTAACATGGCTTACTGTTCTAAAATGAGTAATAAATACATTATCTTGAAATGGACTTTTATTTTATCAGTTTATAGTATAAGCAAGTAAGTTGTGGCACAGAGTGAGTAGATAAAGGCTAGTTGCCAGAGCTGGTAAAATGCCACCAGCCACGCCCCCGGCTTGAGGGGGCCCCTGGTCTAAGAGACCACGACAAATGTCATAAGTGTCATAACTAAATTACTAACTTTTTCTGTAAAAGGGGCCCTGTCAGGCCGTGGACCCGTGGCCCGTGGTTTTTTGGGTGTATGGGGCCCCCACACAATCAATTTGCCACAAGCCCTACATAATATTGTTATGCCACTGGTGATCGGGTAATCCGAATGTACGTCTGCCGAATAAGCCGAGATGACCGAGATGCACTTTAATAATTATAAGCATTTTTGCTTATTATATTATAGAACCGAGTTCACTAAGATTCCACCTTTCCAAAAGGAAATGCCCGAGCTACTGTAAAAAAATAGGTGCCCGGTGTGCCTATAATATTTGAAGAGTTCCCCTTGATTTCTCCAGAATCACATAATCAGATCCCGACCTGGTTACAATGGGACCAACTGTAAATGTAAAGTATACTCTTTCAAACAAAAAAATCCAAATCGGTCCAGCCATCTTCGTATACATAAAAAACATACATATTTAAAATACCGGCCAAGTGCGTGTCAGACCTCGCATAGGAGGGTTCCGTACCTTCAATGTAATAAGAACCAAACTAATACCAAAAGGTCGTATCTGATGCCTATGGAAGAAGTTTTTTGGAGATAACTCAAAAATGGCTGAACCGATAATGTTCAAAATAAATTTCGTAGAAAGTATATGATAAGGCACATTGCCTCAATTTTTTTCATATTTTTTGGACTTATGGTTCAAAAGTTACAGGGGGGGGACACAATTTTTCTGACTTTCGAAGCGATTATTTCAGAAAATATTCACTTAATCACAAAATGGTCAAAGAAACCTCAATGTTATTTTTAAGACCCATCGAATGATGTGTCACATGTTGAAATTTGGTTAAAAAACATTTTTTGAAATTTAGTTACATCTATGGAGCGCCCCCCTAAAAATATTATTTTTTTCAAATTTAACTCCATAACTAAGTAGCGGCATACAAAATACACCTTATGTGTATTATTCAGATACGTCGTATAGTTTCCGAGTAAAATGGCTGTGACATACGGACGGACAGACAGACAGACAGACGAATCCATAAGGGTTCCGTTTTTTGCCATTTGGCTACGGAACCCTAAAAACAAGATGTCGACGAATAGAGTTATTAGTTATTTTAGAGTTATTTCAAATTTAACTCCATAACTAAGTAGCGGCATACAAAATACACCTTATGTGTAAATTTTATTCAGATACGTCGTATATTTCCGAGTAAAATGGCTGTGACATACGGACAGACAGACAGATATGACGAATCCATAAGGGTTCCGTTTTTTGCCATTTGGATACGGAACCCTAAAAACAAGATGTCGACGAATAGAGTTATTTTCACCTACTAAAGTTAGGATTAAATTGTAGCGCATTCAATTCTGTTGGATTATAACAACATATAAAACTACCTTTTTTTAAATATCTTTTGACAAGCGTCACGTCCCCAAGTCGAAACGCCATTAAAGATTCTGATGACGTCACAACTCACGGTTTGACACTGTTGACATAGTTTGACAGTGAATGAATTACAATAGTTGCGTTTCGTTATAACCAAATAGTTTTCCACAGGATAGGAGTACCCTGATGTTTACCTACAGTGACTTGCAGAAAACGAAAAATTGTTTTATTTTACTTGTAGTAATTAGTAGACTAACGAAGATTAGCAAGAATAAAATAGCTCTAGGCAATCTGATTTATCATATCGCGATTTAGAAGAAACAGTGCTAGGATATTTTCATATGTAACAAAACGCACTCAGTTGACAATTCAAATCACGGATAATAGAGGTAAAAGGATTGGTATCTCATATACTTAGGGGAACGGTCGAAAAAGTATCCAGCTGTAAGCAGTAAACAATAGTTCTAATTTTCTCCGGGTGGCGCTAGGTATAGTTGAGCGTATGAAATGAACTTTATATATGTAAATATAAAAATTTATAAAATGTAAATATTCAAAAACTGCATTAAATATATACATTTTTTTTTCATTTGAAATTACCGATATTTAATACTTATATGACGTTCTAAATAAAATTAATATTCAGAGTGTTTTTCTTCTCCGCAAATAATTATTTTGCAATTATGTAAGGAATCATAATTTTTTTATATCATAAATATATACAATGTGTTTACAACCAAGACTAAAAATCTGAAAAATGTTTGTTCAGAATCGAGAGTGGAATCGATTGCAGTATATCTTAACATGAGTATACTTTTTCTTTAATTTTCCAATTTTTTACGTGTCGACTCTAAAAGTTTCGAATACTACAGTTTACCATTATCTCGAGTGGTTAGGAGATATAGTTTGAATATTTAATAATGGCTGGCAGCTTTGACAAATTTGTTTTTTCACTGTAAATAGTGTCATGTACGTTGTCATTGTCAAAGTATGTCATCTTATGTCATATCATACAAATTGACAAAGAAGGTTGATAGGTTGTAGTAGGTAGAGATGTGACGACAACGAGTGTAGAGTTAACAATTGAATAGAATTGCAAGGAAAACTAAACATACGAATATCTTTCGAAATAATGAACTGATTGAAAAATACTCTAGAATCATTAGCAATAATAAAAATCGTTTGGGGTGTCTGAGGTTTTTAGTGGCTCAAGTAACACGTTGTACAAGGTGTCCAGAAAGAGTATCGGGTATTTGTTATCTCAATAAATCGAAAACTACTAGTAATTAAGTAAATTTTTTATTGAAAAATAGATGTCATATACTTCAGAAAAAGTGACCAAACCCTCCAGTGTCCGAGGCCAGATTTGAACTGGCGTCTTCAGCTTTCGCGGCTGACGTCCTGACCACTAGACCACCCGGTCACGGCGGAACTTGACAAATTTTCTCATGTATATGCAATCTCTGAATTTGAAACGGCTAGGCGCCGTTGACCATACTCTAACGGCATGCGCAGTACGTGCTTGCACCTCCTATCCGAATCTCTTACGTGATTCTGGTATAGCGAGAGAGATGGTGCTGCCATCTATGAATCTTGAAGAAAATCAAATTATTTTTGTTCAATATTTTTTTTTTTTTTTTATTTGCAATATATTTTTTTTAAGTACTCGTAGTTACACTACTATATATAAACTGAAAAATAGATGTCATATACTTCAGAAAAAGTGACCAAACCCTCCGGTGTCCGAGGCCAGATTTGAACTGGCGTCTTCAGCTTTCGCGGCTGACGTCCTGACCACTAGACCACCCGGTCACGGCGGAACTTGACACATTTTCTCATGTATATGCAATCTCTGAATTTGAAACGGCTAGGCGCCGTTGACCATACTCTAAGGGCATGCGCAGTACGTGCTTGCACCTCCTATCCGAATCTCTTACGTGATTCTGGTATAGCGAGAGAGATGGTGCTGCCATCTATGAATCTTGAAGCAAATCAAATTATTTTTGTCCAATCCTTTTTTTTTTTTTTTTTGCAATTGTTTTTTAAGTAGTTACACTACTATATATAAACTGAAAAATAGATGTCATATACTTCAGAAAAAGTAACCAAACCCTCCGGTGTCCGAGGCCAGATTTGAACTGGCGTCTTCAGCTTTCGCGGCTGACGTCCTGACCACTAGACAACCCGGTCACGGCGGAACTTGACAAATTTTCTCATGTATATGCAATCTCCAAGTCCACTTTCTACTAGGTTTCTTTTTTTTTTTTTTTTTTTTTTATATCTCCGGACACAAATACGAAAAATGAAATAGACTTCATTTTGTCAAACTCTCCCAAACATATCACTAACATAGACGTACTCAACAATGTTGAGTTTCCAAGCGACCATCGAATAGTAAGAGCAACATTAGACATGAAACCAACGAAAAAATGCAGAAAACACTTTAAAACCTCAAATTCATCATTGAAAACGGAAGATGACATAAAATCATACCTTTATAACCTCGAAACAAACATCAACACCATGCCAATCTGCGAAAAAGATAACATTCAAGCGACCTATGACTCGCTAGAACTTTGCATCAAAACCAGTTTAAAACAGAGAAACATGAGCAAAGATGAAAACAAAAGCTATCATTTTTTCGAGGAATCGACTAAACTTCTAATACATAGACGCAGCGAACTGATAAAAATCAACAACAAAACTCAAGACCAGAAAAAAGAGCTGTCAAATGTTTTCAAAAAATGTAGCAAGGCGATAAGAAATGACTACAATCTTCACAAACAAAAAATTATCGAATCAAGTTTAAAGCGTTATAGAAGCGCCAAAAAAGGATATAAACATTTAAGTACACACAAAGACTGGATACAGAGCTTAAATAGAGATTCGAGTGAAACAAAATCGATAAAAGACGTCATCTCAACCGCGACGACATTCTACGCAGACCTGTACTCCAACAAACTTAGCGACGCAACTTCAGCGGCAACTGTGCTCAACGTGCCAGAATCCCGCTCATCCGAGATTATCCATTTACACGAGATCGATGTATTGAAACATATCAAGAATCTGAAAAGCGATAAGAGCCCTGGTCCTGACGGTCTAACAAACGAGGCGCTGAAAATAGGAGCTCCGGTACTAATCAAACCACTGACGCATATATTTAACACGGCACTCAGCACCGGGAAGGTTCCAACACAGTGGCACGATTCAGACATTATCCTGCTATATAAAAAAGGAAACCCTCTAGACATTGCCAACTACCGTCCGATAAGCTTAC
Organism: Pammene aurita; assembly: GCA_947086415.1. Taxonomy (NCBI): domain Eukaryota; kingdom Metazoa; phylum Arthropoda; class Insecta; order Lepidoptera; family Tortricidae; genus Pammene; species Pammene aurita. The sequence goes on along the minus strand of OX352290.1, from coordinate 36,064,114 downwards.
TATCCAGCGTATACAAGCTATTCGCATCTATCATACACGACAAAATTAGCCCGCAAATAGAAAACATGCAGCCAGTAGAGCAAGCTGGATTCCGCCCCGGTTTCTCGACTATGGATCACATCCACTCGATGACGCAAATAATAGAAAAGTTTGGCGAGTTCAATAGAAATTTGTACATCTGTTTCATTGACTACACGAAGGCATTCGATAGCATCCACCATAACTGCATCTGGGATGCTCTGAACAAGTGTAATGTAAGCCAAACAATCATTACAGTCCTAAAAAACCTCTACTCAAACAACACAAGCAGAGTAAAATTAGAAGCCAGAGGCGATGAGATCAAAATAGACAGAGGCGTCAGACAAGGCGATCCATTATCCCCTAAACTCTTCATAGCTGTCCTGCAATGCATTTTCGCCGAGCTGAAGTGGGAATCTGAGGGCATCAAAATTGGAAACACACGTCTTAACCACCTAAGAATCGCTGACGATATCGCAGTCCTAGCTGAAAACCATCACGACTTAGAAAACATGATACTCCAATTAAACACAGCAAGTAAAAAAGCCGGTCTACATATGAATTTAAATAAAACTAGGATAATGACAAACAGTACGAAGAAAAAAATCATGCTAGACAACACCGAACTAGAATACGTCGACCACTATATATACTTAGGGAAGCAAGTATCATTCTCCAAAACAAACAACGCAGAAGAAATAAATAGACGAATCAAATGCAGCTGGAACAAATACTGGGCTAACAAAGAAATACTGAAAGGCAACTATAATCTCCATATGAAGAAAACTGTCATGGACACATGCATCCTTCCGTGCCTAACATACGGCTCCCAAACTTGGACTTACACAAACAACATAAAAAACAAAATAACATCGTGTCAAAGGGCGATGGAGAGAAGCATTCTGAACTTAAGAAAAATTCACAAAGTTAAAAGCCAAAAGATCAGGGAAAAAACTAAACTGACCGACGCTCTACAACAAACACTAAAGTTGAAATGGCGATGGGCCACGTAGCCCGATATACTGACCAACGATGGACCCTCATATGTACGAAATGGACCGGTCCTTTTGGAAAAGAAGCGTGGGACGACCTCAGCAGCGCTGGGAGGACGAAATAAAATTAATAGCAGGAAACAACTGGCTGAAGGTGGCACACGACAGAGATAAGTGGAAGGAATTGGAGGAGACCTATACCCTGCCAAAGGGATCCCAACAAAACTAAACCGAGAGAGAGGAAACAAAATAAAAACATATACCTAAAGAAAATTTAACAAATACATATAGCACATAACAACAAAATTTAATACATATAGATTTATTTTTTTTCTTTTTCTTTCTTAGTCTGTAAGGAAAAACAAACTGTAATTTAATATTTTTATGGGAAATAAAAGGTTTTTATTATTATTATTATTATATGCAATCTCTGAATTTGAAACGGCTAGGCGCCGTTGACCATACTCTAAAACTCCACAAAATGGCGGACTATACAATCTCTTCCCCGCTCCCCTCCGCCTCTCCGTTTCAAATTTAGAGCTAAAACAAATACCCGATACTCTTTTTGGACACCCTGTATGAGTAAAAAAATAACGCCCTGACCGGGATTCGAGCCAGGGACCCTCTGCTTCGTAGGCAGTGTCACTACCGCCTGGGCTAGAAATGTATGCTCATGCTATTGTGGCGCCATCAGTTTAACGCCTTTTGACGGACACTTTTGTAACATAGAGATTGACATCCTCCATATACCATCCATAATTCAAATCTTCTGTGTGTTACTTGTGTAATGCTTGTTATGTAGCTATGTGTCAAAGCGTGAGTTATGACTTCACACGTTTTTCAAAGAGCGTTTTGGGCGCGAAGCATCTGTCCAAATCAATTTTGTAATTTTCCCATATTTAAAGCCCCTTTTGAGGCAAAACATGAATTCTTGGGCAATGTTTGGTCAATACAGAACATTATACTTGCGATTTTATAATTGAAAGAACGATGTAAAAAATTCATCGCGTCGAGCAAGATTCTAACTTGCGACCTTTCGGAAGACCGGTCCGACCGCTCTGGCCTTACTCTGCCACTTATACTTGCGTTTCAAAAAAATTGAAACAACCCTATTGAGAATCTCCTCCTTCGAAATCTTGAAGTCAATTGAAAACTACTCATACCCTCTGTCATCAACCGACTTCAAGATTTCAAAAGAGGACGTTATCAATTCGTCGGGATCTTTGTTTTTGCAATATTTTTTTTAAATGTATGTTCACCGATTATTCGAAGACGGCTGGACCGATTTGGAAAATTCTTTTTTGTTTGAAAGAGTATACTTCACAGTTGGTCCCATTGTAACCAGGTCAGGATCTGATGATGGGATAAGTATTATGATTATGGCAAATATGTTTACAATTTATGGATGCTAAGTGAGGTCGGTTCTTTTTTGTTTAAAATTATTTATACTTGCGTTGCGTGCGAGTGGCGCACCGAGTGACGCGGCAAATAGCGCGCGGACTGTTTAGTTCTTAATGTAGGGTCCAACCTGTCGGGTTGGTAGGTGTAATGGCACCTAGGGAGTAGGAGTCCCGATTTAGGGCTATCGGGGCGATCGGCAGTGCCCCGACACCCGCAGCTGTTTATGGAGGTCGTTAGAGTTATTTTACCTTTTTTATTTATAAATTTGCTACACATTCCGTCTGGTTTTTTATTTAAAATAAAAGTTAAAATGTGTAGATTCGCTGGTAATTAATATATTTATCTAGTTTTGTATTTAAATAATAGAAGGGTTGGGCAGATGAAGTTAGATTCAGGCAGCTCGAGCGGTCATTTAAATATCTATGATAATAAAAACAGTTTCTTTTTTTATTTAATGTATACTGTTATAAGTACTATCACCGTGCTTCACTAAAATACATTTTTTAGATGTTGTGAAGGCATCTCTGTAAACGTTGGTAGGGACGATTTGTTGGTGAGGTAGGGTTTGTAGGGACGATTTGTAGGGAAAGTGTAATAACGGGCCCAACGCCGACAGGAGTTGGACACAACAGGTTGGGCCCTACAAATTGCCATGTGTAATAGCCGTTTTACACGGTTGTTACACATGCGGCTCGCGTCGAAGATATAGTGGTTGGAAACGTCGTTGATATTGCTCAAGCTGCTGAGGTGAAATGGATATTTTACTGTTGTAGTAATATTTGGAATTAATAGTACATTATTGACGAGGGGTAGCAAATTGATGGCTGAGTATTATGTTTAATTTAATAATGCTTTTTTTTCAAAAATAATGCAAAACAGCCAAATACCTAGCAGAGCCGTAAATTGAAAAAATTGTGCGGTTCGAGAAATAATTGTCAATTTTTGAACATTGCTGGAGTGCCCCACGATGAATATTTATAGTTTTGGAGGTCCGTAAAATTTTTGGAACTTCACGTCTAAATCAGGGGCAATATTACTCTCTGGTTGTGTAATATCATTTTCGTATAAAACAGACATGCAGAATGAAGCTTTGATATTAAAAATGTTAAATTCCATATTTAAAAAAGTTCTGCGGAGGAAAATCACTCAGAAAAATATTTTTTTAGAGCGTTATATAACTAATGAATATCATTCTTGTGAACTAAAAAAATATCAAAAGAAAGTATATTTAATGCAGTTTTTTAATACATACAATTTTAAGGCTTTTACTAAACAAATACTACGTGAAAATAAATGTTTCCCGTTGTGGTGTATATAGTAAGTACCGAAAATCAATGGGAACGTGAACTTCCGTAGTGTATTGACCTTAAAATATATGTATTGTTTATTTTTTTCACGTAGTTTTGGTTTGGTAAAAGCGTTAACATTTATATATTTAAAAAAACTGCGTTACAAAAAGAATGATACTTATCAGTTATATAACGTTCTAAAAAAATATTATAAATATGAAAATATTATAAATATTTTCCTATCCACACTTTTTTTTAAATATGGAATTTAACATTTTTCTGCATGTCTTTTTTAGACGGAAATGATACCACACAACCCCTAGCAGCCTCTACCAGAGGGTATAACATATTGCATGGGACCCCTGATTTAGCTGTGAAGGTCCAAATGTTAAGGACCTAGAAAACTAAAAATATTTAGTTATATTTAATAGGTTATAAATAGTTATCATATTCAGTTTGATAAGATACTTTTGTAATTGTTACACAGTAGATAAGGAAGTGTGGTGAGTGCTGCTGTTCACCAACAAACTGTTGTGCAGTTTGGCGAAAATTTATGTCACTAAATATATTGTGTAATTATAATTACCTACTGTTTAACCCTTTGACCGCCAAAGCCGTTCAAACGCGTCAACGAAAAGTCGTGCCCTCAGCGCCATGACGTGTTAAAACGTCCAAAATGAGAGATCAAAATACTCCTTAATAAACAACCTTTATAGAAATATTTTTGTATATTTATTATAGCTCTACCATTCACCTATCTTTTTAACCGACTTCCAGATTTCAAAAGAGGAGGTTCTCAATTCGGCGTGTATGTTTTTTTTTTTTTTATGTTTGTTACTCCATAACTCCGTCATGTCTGAACCGATTTTGAAAATTCTTTTTTTGATTACAAGTATATATATACAGATTGGTCCCGTTTTTGTCAAAACGCAGTTCTGATGATGGGATCCATGAGGAATCGAGGGAACTCCTCAAATCTTAAAGGCATACATATAGTGATTTTTATATTTTTATCAACAAATCCATCATTTTCATTCAAAACAGTGACATTTGATGAAGTAGAACTGCTGATGATGATCAGAACGGAACTCTTCAACGACGCATAGTTCACGTTTGGCGATTTGTCCTCTTCGCTGTGTTTGTTTAGCAAGTTTAATTGTCAGGACAAATTTTCGTCAAGCTCAAGTTCTGATGATGGGATCCATGAAGAATCGAGGGAACTCCGCAAATCTTAAGGGCTTACACATAGTGATTTTTGTATTTTTATCAACAAGTCAAGCATTTTCATTCAAAAGAGTGACATTTGATGAAGTGGAACTGCTGATGATGATCAGAACGGAACTCTTCAACGACGCATAGTTCACGTTTGGCGATTCGTCCCCTTCGCTGTGTTTGTTAAGCAAGTTAGATTGTCAGGACCAATTTTCGTCAAGCTCAAGTTCTGATGATGAGTTCCATGAGGAATCGAGGGAATTCCTCAAATCTTAAAGGCATACATAAAGTGACTTTTGTATTTTTATCAACAAATCAAGCATTTTCATTCAAAAGAGTGACATTTGATGAAGTGGAACTGCTGATGATGATCAGAACGGAACTATTCAACGACGCATAGTTCAGATTTGGCGATTTGTCCTCTCCGCTGCGTTTGTTTAGTGTATCTACAATAATGCTTCACCGGCTACCCCCATGGAAGTCGGTTTTTTTTTCTTAAAAATTATTAGTTAAAATTTCATTTAAAATAACCCGTAACTCAAGAAAAAAATTGAAAATACCTCAAAGCTATTTAAAAGAACAAAAAGGGACTGCCCTCCTCGCCGTTGACGGGTAAAACGGCTATTACACATGGCAATTTGTAGGGCCCAACCTGTTGTGTCCAACTCCTGTCGGCGTTGGGCCCGTTATTACACTTTTCCTACAAATCGTCCCTACAAACCCTACCTCACCAACAAATCGTCCCTACCAACGTTTACAGAGATGCCTTCAAAACATCTAAAAAATGTATTTTAGTGAAGCACGGTGATAGTACTTATAACAGTATATATTAAATAAAAAAATAAACTGTTTTTATTATAATAGATATTTAAATGACCGCTCGAGATGCCTGAATCGAACTTCAACTGCCCAACCCTTCTATTATTTAAATACAAAACTAGATAAATATATTAATTACCAGCGAATCTACACATTTTCACTTTTATTTTAAATAAAAAACCAGACGGAATGTGTAGCAAATTTATAAATAAAAAAGGTAAAATAACTCTAACGACCTCCATAAACAGCTGCGGGTGTCGGGGCACTGCCGATCGCCCCGGTCGCCCTAGATCGGGACTACTACTCCCTAGGTGCCATTACACCTACCAACCCGACAGGTTGGACCCTACATATTGCCATGTCTAATAGCCGTTTAACCACGTCGAGCGGCGTGACGTCACTTCGAAATAGTGTTGTTCGTTTGAAAGCATAGTGGTCGATGTTGATTATTGTATGAACAATTGAACATTAACGAAGCACTGTAATTATGAATGTTTTTCGCATTTTAAGCTTTATTATATAATAAAACGAATTATTAAACTGCGATTCGTGTAGAAGAGTAGTTTTAGGAACTACACATATCGTAATGTTAAAAAAGGTATACATTTTAATATTTTACAATTTTTACTTTAATATATGCATTATTTAATATACGCAGCGCTGGCTTTCGGGTAAGCATAATGCTGAAGCGGGTCCATTTCGTGGTAAACTATGTATATTATGTTCTACATTTCTTTTATTTTTATTTTTTTTTTACTTTTGTATGCAACTATGGTTTATCACGAATAAAACGATTGATTCTGATTCTTTATTAAAAAAGAAAGAGTTTTATTTAAGTCGCAATGGAATAAATACAATGCGTGTTATAAGGGCCGTATTTAAAACCTAACAATGTGTATGTCGTTTCTTTTAATCTTATTGCTTCGCCGCATTCTTGTTAATCCTTAAACAATGACAAATACCACGACACGTGGGCTTTCGGTCCATTTCATTCATACCAAATAAGTAAAAATAATGAAATGGTATTTTAGATAAAATGTCAACCAATATGAATGTTATCGTTGAGAGACCGAGTTTAAGTGAACAAAGAATATGTCATTAGGTATTAGGGATATACAAAGTTTCTTTAGGTACAAAAGAATGAAATGTGCGCGAGGTGTTTTTTTACCTACACACCCGTTCTGTCCGATGTTAAAATTAGTTTTTATCATAAAATTTATTTATTTGATGGTATTGTTAAACATTTTTTTACTCAACTAAACACTTAAAAAACCTTAATGTAGTTTCCTTCATACAGTTACACCACGGAAATATCGATACAGAAATGAATGAATATATCTCACCCCCAACTCTAACATTCATAATAAGTTACGGTGCCAATAGCGCCAAAGCCGTCATAACACGTCAGCGCGTGACGTTTATCACTTAAGTAGTGCTGTGGCTATATTGACAAAATAAAATAAAATTGTATATTAATTTCAATATTTTTGTAGTTGATTTTAGGTGTATAAAAAAAATACGAAATGAATATTCTTTACTATTATGATTTTTAAATATCTAAATTGATTTTGCAAAACTAAATCCACTATTAGGCGGAACGAAATGTTTCGTCGATATGTTGTTTTCCAATCACTACGGTATCTGTGTGCGCTCGTGCAAATTTCGCTCTGGCGCTGGTGGCCAATGATATTTACTATGGATGGGTTATACTCTAACAAAATGAGCAGAATAAATACTTCTAGAGTTATTTCATAACCTAGCAACGATTGTGTTATGTTTATCTATTTTGACAATCATTACATCTTTGTCACTCTCATTGTTAGAAAATTACAGTTTGTCTCTTTCTCACGCGGGTGGCGGGAGCTCATTGGCACGTCCGCATAGCACGCTGGTCGGTGCGCGACTAGCGTTAATTGTTTGAAATCACTCCTTTTAAGTGCTTCATTTTTGGAGCTTGCATAACCCATCTGTCATTATTATATATCATAACTGGTGGCACGATTTTTCTGTCCGATGCGTGGCGTTCAAAAGGTCAATAAAAAATAAATAAAAAAAACTCATCGTGGGGCACTCTATCAACTCTATCTATTATTCACAAATTTCTGAGTGATAATGATAACCAAAGAGTAAAGTAAGTACCTATAATACCTATGGTGATAACCATACGCACGTTGGTGGACAACGTGGACAAAAATAACATTGACATAAAATAATATATGTCAGGCATAAAGCTCTATAAATGGAGTACGCTTCGCCTAATCTTTCCAAACAAAAAAGTCTGCCAAAATCTGAGGGGAGCGAGGTAGCACGCATGTGAAGTTTTCAAGTCAAAGGTACATCATAGTGGGTTGTTAATACAGTTTATTTCTAAATGATTTTTTATGGCAGCAACGCTTTATTGACAACCGACAAAGATGTACCTTTGACTTGAAAACACCAAACATATTTGACATATTCTTTTTATACTTACTTCATAATCATAACACTAAAACAGCTACAAATTGCCATGTCTAAACATGGCAATTTGTAGGGCCCAACATGTTGTGTACCCTGCCTCTCCCCCCTCCTTCAGCTCCCTACGGGCCCAACCTCCTATTACACCTCCCAACACAACATGTTGGGCCCTACAAATTGCCATGTCTAATAGCCGTTTTAATGGAGCAATCAGATATCCGATTATTGAACAAGCAGATAGTCGATTGTACAAATGTTAACATATGGTTCATTATTGAATGCAGTCTTTGCAAATGTCAAACAAAAAAGCCAAGGATCATTTTTGATTGTATTTTCAAACAAAATATAGAAGACAGCAATCCTTAAGCGCGTTAAATATGGAGAAGTGTCAAACGTCAAATAGTTACTGCCCGTCAGAAAGAAAACGATTGTCTTTGAATCGATTCTGTAAACGAAGCTTGATTTTCGATTTAGGTTAAATCTTTTATTACGGAAGTAATGATAAATAAAGTAAAACTGTACTTACATCTGAAATAGTATTTAATCTTTTTGTAAACTGGACGAAATATAACATTTTTTACATCCAAAAACAGCGCATAAGGGCATTTTCACGGAGCTTGTTATCCATTGACAGCGATGACGAAAATGCGTGACATCGATTATTGAAATTAGTTTTTATAGACGTACTGGATTTTCCTGACAATACTTTTGACAGAAGGGAAATGATACCTAAGGCCTCTCCTGGCTTAGAACTCTCTGATGTCAGGATAACCTAGGCACAGAATAAAGGGTCTGCTAGACGGTCGCCAACAAGCCTCTCTGACAGAGCGACCTTGGTCTAGACGGGCCGTATAGACAGTTGTTTCCTGCAAGTCAGGGTGACCTTGGACCGTCGGCTGCGTTGTCGGTGACCGTCTAGCAGACCCTTAATATAATAGTGTCTCTAGGTTAACAGGTGACCGCTACCTCGAAAATAGAATTTCGATTCTATCATATCTCCATCTCCACCGCTTGTCATTTTGAGTGACGGAGACAGATATAGTTGTTCGTTACGGTTTGGACATGTTGAGTCCATAGTCTATGGTACAGAGTCTCTAGACCTAAACGTCAACGTCAGAAACGGTTCCGTAACGGCGGTTACAAAGCACCATGGTCTAAGAGCTGGCCACGTCAGATGTGACACAATAATGAGAGCAATGAAACCTGTCTAGTTAGACTGCTTTACCATCCTTATTGCTAGATCCGGGCATCTGGCAGCTTTTAATGGGTGGATGTCAGAGTGACAGACCAACAAAGTTTTTAAGTTGGAAAAAAGTAATACCAAAATAGGTAAAAAATGCCAAAGTTGTGTAATTTATAGAGGACGGGGCCTATATTTTAACATAAGATTAAAAACCAATGTCTATTATTGCGGAAACAAAAACAGTAGGCGACTAACTAAAAATTGCATTTTACATCATTTGGCGCTACTTTCCCCCAACAAAACCTTCTGGATATGATATAACCTAATTAATTACATAATTTCCCATAATATTTCATTAAACCCAGAACTCTAGGATTTGTTTTCTTCAAGTTATTTGCATTCTTTGACCTCCGCCACTTTACAGCTGCCAGATGTCCGGATCTAGAAATAAGCATAGTATAGCAAATTAACTACATGGGTTTCGTTGCTCTCATTATTGTGTCATATCTGACGTGGCCAGCTCTCCGTCTACCATTTCTAATCTGTGGGTTCTTATCCTCATTCTTAAAAGCCTTGTTATATTTGTCCTAGTTAGCTTCCTAAATGAGTTAGTTTCTAAATTTAGTCAAGTGTAATCGCATTTAGCAAGTAAATTAACTATGAAAACAAGTTAGTTCTAAAAAAACAGCTTTTACAGGTGTTTAAAGCCCTGTTACACTTTACCCTTTTAGGGTTCCGTAGCCAAATGGCAAAAAACGGAACCCTTGTGGATTCGTCATGTCTGTCTGTCTGTCTGTCTGTCCGTCCGTATGTCACAGCCATTTTACTCGGAAACTATACGACGTATCTGAATAAAATTTTATACATAAGGTGTATTCTGTATGCCGCTACTTAGTTGTGTATTTAAATTTGAAAAAAAAATATTTTACCAAATATCAACATGTGACCATCAATCGATAGGTCTTTAAAAATAATATTGAGGTTTCTTTGATCATTTTGTGATTAAATGAATACCTTTTGAAATAATCGCTTCGAAAGTCAGAAAAATTGTGTAGCCCCCCTGTAACTTTTGAACCGTAAGTCCAAAAAATATGAAAAAATTTGAGGAGATGCGCCTTATCATATACTTTCTACGAAAATTGTTTTGAACATTATCGGTTCAGCCATTTTTGAGTTATTCCCAAAAAACTTCTTCCATAGGCATCAGATACGACCTTTTGGTATTAGTTTGGTTCTTATTCCATTGAAGGTACGGTTCCTATGCGTGGTCCGACACGCACTTGGCCGGTTTTTAGTGTCCTAACTAGCACCCTAATTTGTTTTCATAGTAAATTTACTTGCTAAATGCGGTTACACTTTTAAGGTAAGTGTAACAAGCCCTTAAGGCGCAACACACGTTTCTTGGAATTCAGTCGACCATAGTCAATAACCAATCGGTAGGCGGAAAATCCCATACAGCCATTTTCGGTCGCAGATTTTTGAAAATAGTTGCAAGTAGAAAATGTTTCGTAACGGTTACGACACAATGTGACTGTGTTTGGTTTGGTTTCTATGTGTGGTAACAGTATACAGGGCTCGATTCGACATGGCATAACTGACAGTCGCTTGCGAGACAACTATGATAAAACACTATTGTGACTGTTAAAATTTAGGGTGAAAACACTCAAGAGTGATATCTAAAATGGTCGCCATAGGCATAGACAAAACGATCTAGCGAGACCCACTGACAGCTTGACGTTAATTAGGTGTGGACACGTGTAGACAGATGGATATCACTCTATCCACTAGCGATACACGTGTGACATCCACGTCTCACAGTTTGGCATGTCGAATGTGACCAAAATGCTTTTTAGTAATTAAGTGCGGTCATTGTGTCCACACGTTACTAAACATTTGCGTCGAAACATTTTATACGCATTGCGTGTATATTGTGACTAGTGTACACTTTAGGAACAATGTTTAGTAACTGTTAGTGCTGGAGCCCGCCTAACTGGAAATTTATCAAAGTCCTAACCAATTTTCTTCCATATAGCGTTGTAGAACCCATCTCGGAGATCCTGAAAACATAAGTCTTAAAGGTCTTAAATGGCCATAAGTATGTATGGCGTCAAGTTGAAAATACAATTTTTGGCCTAAATTTATCAACGAGCCTACCGCTCCAAATTTTGACACATGATTTAGCCCACGTCAAATAACCTACATACCAATTTTAAGACCATTCTGGTGGGCACATAAGATTTTAAGACCAGTTGAAGTTGCAATTTTTTGGCCTAAATTTATCAACGAGCCTACCGCTCCAAATTTTGACAGTAGTTAAAGGACCCATTCAACACACCAAATCCCAATTTTAAGACCATTCTGGTGGGCACATAAGATTTTAAGACCATTTTAAGAAATCGTCGACTTCATAGAAAAAATAGCAAATTACTATAAATTCCTTAAAAAAAATATTTTGCTGGCACAAACACAACTGCATAGTCTTATATAAGTGTCTTGTAATTAAAAATGCCCCTAAAAGTGTTCCGCAATAAGTCGAAAATTTGAGAAATTCGTCATAGCAGTACTTTAGTCACGGGGATCTTGAATCACTAAAATTATTATTTATTTTAAACTTAATGTCACAAAATATGATTTGAAAAGCCAGACATAATGCCTATGAACATTTTCTACCAGTCGCTCATAAGTCGAAACTGATAAGCGTCAAGTTAGGTGCACTGAGAATATATTACTAACTGAAAAATTGCGTAAATTTATTTTAAATCCTACCGTTCCAAATTTTGACAAACGACTTAGCCCACATCAAATAACGTACATACCAATTTTAAAACCAATCCGGTGGGCCCATAAGATTTTAAGACCAGTTGAAGTTGCAATTTTTGGCCTAAATTTATCAACGAGCCTACCGCTCCAAATTTTGACAGTAGTTAAAGGACCCATTCGACAAACCCAATCCCAATTTTAAGACCATTCTGGTGGGTGCATAAGATTTTAAGACCATTTTAAGAAATAGTCGATTTCATACAAAAAATAGCAAAATACTGTAAATTCGTAAAAAAAATATTTAGCTGGCACAATCACAACTGCATATTCATATTTAAGTGTCTAATAAGTAGTAATTAAAAATGCCTTACAAGTATTCCGCAATAAGTCGAAAATTTTGAAATTCGCCATAGCATTATTTTACTCACGGGGGTCTTAAATAAAACACTAAAATTATTATTCATTTTAAACTTAGTGGCACAAAATATGATTTGAAAAACCAGACGTAATGCCCATAGGCATTTTCTACCAGTCACTTAAAACTCTAAACTGATAAGCGTCAAGTTATAGTGCTGGAGCCCGCCTAACTGGAAATTTATCAAAAAACTTAACAATTTTCTTCCATATAGCGTTGTAGAGCCTATCCCGGAGATCATGAAAACATAAGTTTTAAAGGCCACAAGTATGTATGGCGTCAAGTTGAAAATAATTTTTTTGGCCTAAATTTATCAACGAGCCTACCGCTCTAAATTTTGGCAGTAGTGAAAGGACACATTCAACAAACAAAATCCCAATTTTAAGACCATTCTGGTGGGCGCATATGATTTTAAGACCATTTTAAGAAAAAGTCGATTTCATAGAAAAAATAGTAAATTACTATGAATTCGTTAAAAAATATTTTGCTAGCACAACCATGCGCCCACCGGATTGGTCTTAAAATGAGTATGTAGGTTATTTGAAGTGGACTAATCCGTTTGTCAATATTTGGAACGGTAGGATTTAAAATAAATTTACGTCATTTTTCAGTCAGTAATTTATTCTCAATGCACCTAACTTGACGCTTATCAGTTTAGAGTTATGAGTGACTGATAGAAAATGACTATAGGCATTATATCTGGCTTTTCAAATAATATTTTGTGCCATTAAGTTTAAAATGAATAATAATTTTAGTGATTTAAGACCCCCGTGACTAAAGTACTGCTATGACGAATTTCTATAATCTTCGACTTATTGCGGAGTACTTTTACGGCATTTTTAATTACTAGACACTTAAATATGAATATGCAGTTGTGGTTGTGCCAGCAAAATATTTTTTTTCACGAATTTATAGTAATTTGCTATATTTTCTATGAAATCGACTATTTCTCAAAATGGTCTTAAAATCGTATGCGCCCACCAGAATGGTCTTAAAATTGGGATTTTGTTTAATGAAAGGATCCTTTAACTACTTTCAAAATTTAGAGCAAAATGCCTATGGGCATTACGTCTGGCTTTTCAAATCATATTTTGTGCCACTAAGTTTAAAATGAATAATAATTTTAGTGTTTTATTTAAGACCCCCGTGAGTAAAATAATGCTATGGCGAATTTCTAAAATTTTCGACTTATTGTGGAATACTTTTAAGGCATTTTTAATTATTACTTATTAGACACTTAAATATAAACATGCAGTTGTGTTTGTGCCAGCTAAATATTTTTTTTAACGAATTTATAGTAATTTGCTATTTTTTTATGAAATCGATTATTTCTTAAAATGGTCTTAAAATCTTATGCGCCCACCAGAATGGTCTTAAAATTGGGATTTGGTTTGGTGAATGGGTCCCTTAACTACTGTCAAAATTTGGAGCGGTATGCTCGTTGATAAATTTAGGCCAAAAAATTGCAACTTCAACTGGTCTTAAAATCTTATGCGCCCACCAGAATGGTCTAAAAATTGGTATGTGGGTTATTTGAGGTGAGCTAAACCGTTTGTCAATATTTGAAATGGTAGGATTTAAAACAAATTTAGGTCATTTTTTTCAGTCAGTAATATACTCTCAGTGCACCTAACTTGACGCTTATCAGTTTAGAGTTATGAGTGACTGTTAGAAAACGCCTATAGGCATTACGTCTGGCTTTTCAAATCATACTTTGTTCCATTAATTTTAAAATGAATAATAATTTTAGTGATTTAAGACCCCCGTGACTAAAGTACTGCTATGACAAATTTCTCCAAGTTTTGACTTATTGCGAAATACTTTTACGGTATTTTAAATTACAAGACACTTAAATGTGAATATGCAGTTGTGCTTGTGCCTGCTAAATATTTTTTTTACGAATTTACATTATTTTAATATTTTTTGTATGAAATCGACTATTTCTTAAAATGGTCTTAAAATCTTATGCACCCACCAGAATGGTCTTAAAATTGGGATTTGGTTTGTCGAATGGGTCCATTAACTACTGTCAAAATTTGGAGCGGTATGCTCGTTGATAAATTTAGGCCAAAAAATTGCAACTTCAACTGGTCTTAAAATCTTATGCGCCCACCAGAATGGTCTAAAAATTGGTATGTGGGTTATTTGAGGTGAGCTAAACCGTTTGTCAATATTTGAAATGGTAGGATTTAAAACAAATTTAGGTCATTTTTTTCAGTCAGTAATATACTCTCAGTGCACCTAACTTGACGCTTATCAGTTTAGAGTTATGAGTGACTGTTAGAAAACGCCTATAGGCATTACGTCTGGCTTTTCAAATCATACTTTGTTCCATTAATTTTAAAATGAATAATAATTTTAGTGATTTAAGACCCCCGTGACTAAAGTACTGCTATGACAAATTTCTCCAAGTTTTGACTTATTGCGAAATACTTTTACGGTATTTTAAATTACAAGACACTTAAATGTGAATATGCAGTTGTGCTTGTGCCTGCTAAATATTTTTTTTACGAATTTACAGTATTTTAATATTTTTTGGATGAAATCGACTATTTCTTAAAATGGTCTTAAAATCTTATGCACCCACCAGAATGGTCTTAAAATTGGGATTTGGTTTGTCGAATGGGTCCATTAACTACTGTCAAAATTTGGAGCGGTAGGCTCGTTGATAAATTCAACAGTCAAGTTAGGTGCACTGAGAATGTATTACTAACTGAAAAATTTGCGTAAATTTATTTTAAATCCTACCGTTCCAAATTTTGACAAACGGTTTAGCTCACCTCAAATAACCCACATACCAATTTTTAGACCACTGTCCTTTCACTACTGTCAAAATTTGGAGCGGTAGGCTCGTTGATAAATTTAGGCCAAAAATTGCAACTTTAACTGGTCTTAAAATCTTATGGGCCCACCGGATTGGTTTTAAAATTGGTATGTACGTTATTTGATGTGGGCTAAGCCGTTTGTCAAAATTTGGAACGGTAGGATTTAAAATAAATTTACGTAATTTTTCAGTTAGTAATATATTCTCAGTGCACCTAACTTGACGCTTATCAGTTTAGACTTATGAGCGACTGGTAGAAAATGTTTATAGGCATTACGTCTGGCTTTTGAAATCATATTTTGTGACATTAAGTTTAAAATAAATAATAATTTCAGTGATTTAAGACCCCCGTGACTAAAGTACTGCTATGACGAATTTCTCCAATTTTCGACTTATTGCGGAATACTTTTAGGGCATTTTTAATTACAAGACACTTATATATGAATATGCAGTTGTGTTTGTGCCAGCAAAATATATTTTTTTAAGGAATTTATAGTAATTTGCTATTTTTTCTATTAAGTCGACTACTTTTTAAAATGGTCTTAAAATCTTATGTGCCCACCAGAATGGTCTTAAAATTGGGATTTGGTGTGTTGAATGGGTCCTTTAACTACTGTCAAAATTTGGAGCGGTAGGCTCGTTGATAAATTTAGGCCAAAAAATTGCAACTTCAACTGGTCTTAAAATCTTATGTGCCCACCAGAATGGTCTTAAAATTGGAATGTAGGTTATTTGACGTGGGCTAAATCATGTGTCAAAATTTGGAGCGGTAGGCTCGTTGATAAATTTAGGCCAAAAAATTGTATTTTCAACTTGACGCCATACATACTTATGGCCGTTTAAGACCTTTAAGACTTATGTTTTCATGATCTCCGAGATGGGCTCTACAACGCTATATGGAAGAAAATTGGTTAGGATTTTGATAAATTTCCAGTTAGGCGGGCTCCAGCACTATGTGTAGACACTTTGTTACTAAAATCCACACAAAGTGTTACGTAAATGTTCGTACACTTTGTTACTAATATAAATATAACGGCACTAGAACCTCGAAAGTTTCCCAACCTTTGTTGTCAATTCACATCTCACTCTGCTACATAAATCATGAGATTAGATTTGATTAATATTATTTATTGCATAGTAAGCTGGTCCTAAAACATAACGTTTTACTGGTAGGGTGTTAATATGTCTCACGAAAGTTTAAATTCAATAACCTTACAGTAGATTATGAGAATCCTGTAAATGAAATAAAAATTGAGTTCTCTGTTTTATATCCATTGTTAAAAAAGAATATTACTAAAATTATTAACAACGACCCACATGTTGGGAACAAGCGATATCATGTATGAAGTGCCTTCCATCGTCGAAACTATTCAAAATGTTATTTTCGTATTTTCCCGAAGTTTGAGAATCTCTGGAAACATAAAAGGACGTGCCACCATTTTATAAATTTGATAATGTTGTTACTACTTTAAGTTTCAAGTCAACACCGTGTCGACATAATGTGGTAACTTTGTAACCGATTTTAACTAAAATATTTATGTTATTAAAAATTGTTTCTTATTTAAATATTTTATACTTAATAAAATGTTTTTTTTTAATACCACAATAGCTTTTTTTTGTTATTAACATTCGTTACGTTGCTCTACCTTAACAGAGGCTTTTAAGTCTGAAAAAGTAAAAATAAGTTTAGTAAAATCAATGTTAGATTTGTTTACAATCGTTCAATTAAAATTATATGAGTGGCGCATTGGCAAATTTGAACTCTTTAAATAAAAAAATAATACAGTGTACTTTTTTGCGCAACCAATGTTAACATCCTCGAAACAAAAAAAATGACGATAAAACTTAAAATAAATACTTTCGTTCATAACAGCAATGGCGTTCACAATTATATTTAACAATTTTACTTACGTCAACTTTGCGTCATATCTTAATAAAATGATAGCAGTGACAGCAAATGAGCGAATGAATGAATGAATGATTTGCGCAATAAGTGGTTGCGAACTGGTAACAATGTTACTACACGGCGACGTAACTAAATAACCAAATGCGACTATCGACTCGTCCCCACTATTAGTCGTCTTAACCGAAAAGTGTCGTAACGGCGACCAAAAATGTTACCGGAATATTTTAGTGTCTACACATACCTAAGTGTCGACAAAATGTAGTATCTGCGACTAATATGGCTGTATGGGATTGTCTATGGGTTTTCTGCATGGAAGCCGCATATACAAATTTTTCACCATCTGGCTGAATATCGTCTATGGTCGACTGAATCCCGTTGAGATCTGGACTGAATTCCGCTAAATGTGTGTCGCCCCTATTTTCAAAATACTGAGTTCATTGTATTTGAAATACAATGAACTCAGTATTTTGCCCAACCCTGATAACATGTAGGTACACATTTATAGGTCGGCTTGTGCAATACGTATGTTTAACCGTGCTATGGCCAGGTTATTTGTTATAAACATATAGACATCTAATATTCAAAGGATCTCAATGACGTGTTTCGAGAAAATTTAAATCTGCTGAGCACAAACTTAGTCTTGTATACTTATCCTTAAATGAATACTGAATGAGTATCCACTCCTTAGCTATTAGACTGCTGTTGGATGAAGAACTAATAAAATAAAAGTCTATAATATTTCTAAGTAACGAATTGTATTTCAAATCATCAATTAAACATATACCTGCTATTTACAGTAGCAAACTAAAGTAACTGATAATCTAGACTGCTATCGTTGCTGGGATTTATGAATGTATTTTCACTACCTACTTATATTACCAGTGGGCCGGTGATGGTAGCAGTTAACAACATGACAACTACCAAGAAATCTAAGCTGATAAATTAAATGCAACCATATAATACAGGAGGGCGATTTTTGAGATTAGAGCGCTCGAATCTGATATTTGAATAAAATTGAATAAATTTGAACTCTGAATAAAATTTTGAAATTATATTTTAAAAATAACAGCGATAGGAATTTAAAATCACAATTATTTAAACTGTTATTTTTATGCAAAAATAATGGCGACAAACTTTTCTGTGCGATTATTTTCGTGCTTAACACATTCAGCGCCGAGAACCCGACTGTCGGGTTCTCTGTTCGTAGCTACTACGCGCTACATACGACGAATACATGGCAACGGGCTACGAGCGTAGCACGTAGCACTCGGCGGCACTGAATGCGTTAATTTCTTCGAATTCGAGCGCTCAAATCGCGAGCGGAAGTCCCTTTCTAGCAAAAGATGTCGAAAAGTGACATCCGCTTGTATTACAAGTTTCAAGCTTTTGAGAAACGGGCCCCAGGTAGCTCTAATGATTGCACTAGCAAGCAACAACTCTCAACAACTTTTTTTTCTTACAGATATAACATAAGGAACTAGTGAAGTGGAAGGGAATAGGTCGAACTATCAAATACAGTTTTGATTACACACTCGCATTTCAAATTTGGAAACTTAGACAATTTGTTGAGGTACGTTGCAAATACAGTTCGGGGGCCGTTCATTTTTCATACTAACAAAATGCATAATTTCATTTCAATAACATACCGTTGAAGTTTACAAATTTGCGCACTTTTTTGCGATCTTTTACTTATAAATTAAATGGAGACAATAATTAATAGACACAAATTTTTATACCTATAAAAACACATTCTAGGCGAAAATCGAATACTGTGAATAATTTAAAGGTGAGTAAGTATTTTTTTTAATTTGCATTCCTCTTTTTCTCATTCCGCATTTCACAATGTACAATAATGTTTTAATGAATTATAACATAAACTATTTACAATCCTATCCTAGAGGTAGATTGTACTGGGCAAAGACGTAAAAAGTGATACGCAAATACGTTTATGACATTGCCCATTACCATAGTCACGAAAATAGTTAAGATATGATGTTAACATTTCTTCTACATAATTTCTGAGCTGCATTATAGTATTCATAGTTACAGTTAAAATTAATTAGCTGTAGGACTTTCCTAGACCGACACACCACCGAAGTTTTTGAGGTCCTTTTGGCCCACCAAAAAACACATCCGCAACCACAGCCGGCTCACGCGTGACTGAAATTAAATACGCGGCAATCAATTTGTCAGTGTTTCCAACAATATGATTAGCTATAAAACACAGATTAATACGAAAGTGTAGTGTTACTAGTTTTGTGATATTTCACTTCTATTTGAATGTGACGCGATGGGCAAAGTCATATTGAAAAGGCAAAGTTGTACGGTTTCACGGTACCTACTTACTTTTGAAAAACATAATTTAAAAACGATACTTATGCATACAAAGTGCGTTCATTTGTCACCATGTTTGAACATCATTTATCATAAACAAATCATTTGCTAAAATGTTTATTTTCATTAATAACATTTTGCACTTGTCCATTACATAGCTTGTTTATCATGCAATGCATGGTAGAACAAAACGGATCGGACTATCTACTTCACAGACACCACTTTGATTCTCAATCTTAAAATTTTATGGTAATTTTAATTAATTTAGTGAATTATGCATATTCTGTAACTCTGGTGAACCTAAACCTGGCCCAGCAATCCGCAAGGTGGCGAGTCTAAGTTAGTGAGTTAGTTAAAATTACCCCAAAATTCAAAGTTTGAGAATCCAAGTGGTGTCTGTGACGTAGTAAGTGCGATACCTACCCCGCTTTGTTCTACAATGATGGAACCGAACGCTTAGAACCACACTTCGCCTATGCGGACGAATATTCGTGTTGCGTCTCTTTCTTATTGAATAGAATAAGAAAGAGACGCAACACGAATATTTGTCCGCATAGGCGAAGTGTGGTTTCACCATAACATAGTGAAATTCTAAAAAATGATTTTATGCATTTTATTTGTAAACGTCAAATTAGAGAATAAATCAAGATACGTGTTTCGTGTTTAATGCAATGATGATATGTGGTTGGGTTTGCAATCGTGCCTAGCTAGCACGAGTCTGCTGTATCGTGATGTTAGAAGAAAAAAGGTAAAACTAAAAAAAATACTTCCCAAGTAAATCTGGATTACATTTTCCGATTTTACCAATACCAAATAGAACGCGTTAGATTTATTTCGTGCTAGTTTAATTGGTGGTGCCGAGATTCTTTGCGAGTTTGATAATTTCATGTTTAAGTTACAATGAGTTTGATAATTTCATCTTTAAAATACAAAATCTTTGAGGGTATCTCAAAGATATTACATAAATCCTATTGCAACATGATATTCGGTCCATTTAATACAATGTGAAAAGTTACAACAACAAAGTGTCGGTCGTGTCGGCAAAGGCATTTTAACGATTTAATTTTTGGGTGTTTTTGGTACCATATTTTGCTTTACTTGCGTCCAAAAAAATCTCACCAGTTAATATGACTTGAAAATTAATGCAAAACAATATGAGGTCTACCGGGCTAATTGCGCCAGTTGAGGAAACCTTTACAATTACCATCTTGTAATTGTAGAAAAGACGCATTTACCTCAACTGGCGTTACTCCGGTTGAAATAACAAACTGTACCACTGTACCACACTTACCCACACTACTTCTTAGTATAATTAAACGTACCTAGCTAAGCTAAGCTAAGCAAATATCCTTACGTTATATGTTGCAAGAACATTAACCGTCAAAATCTATTTGTATGTACAGATCGATTCCTGAAAGCTGGCGCGAGATTTCTATAGATCTGTAAATATTTCACATTCGGCGCCAGCTTTCGTGAATTTATCTGTAGGTAATGGCAAAATTTGTATTTTAATGTTGAAGAGAGATTCTGTTCCATCACTGTTTATTTATTCATCACATTCGCTGTTACTCAGTTATTATTTACGTATTCCTCTTTAATGTATGTACGTATAGTGGTAATTTTTTAAGGGAAGTAATTAAATGATCTGCCGTTTTTAAAACTGATTCGCAAAAAAAAAAGCCATTAAATCATTTGGTCAGCATACAAAAATTTTGCTGGCAATAAATAAAAATGGAGTTACAAGTCTTGTTCAGCAAAAAACTCACAAACGGACAACGTTATAACACTTATAACCAATATTGATCTGCATTTGTTATAATTTATCTGCTCAATAAATTGTTGAGCTGCAAAATAATTACTTGGGCAGCAAGATAAAAAAATTGGTGGGTAGAAAAAACATGGCTGTAAGCAGTTTAATTGAAAGGTATGCATATTAAAGCAATGGTAATCTGATATAATAAAGTTGGTGGCGTTTGATTTGAAAAATCGGCAGAGTTGTAACCGGAGTGACACGATTAGTTCACATGACATGAGCAGCCAATCGTGTGCGTGCATTTTATTCTAAGGTTATTAGCAAATGTCTTTTTCGTATTTCTGTTATTTTTTATTGATTACAATTATTGGATTAACTTGCCCGTTTAAGAACTAAAGCGGTCCAAAGTTGCGAATTCGGCTATAGAATTACTACGGAGCCAGGGATTTTAAACATTTATATTATAATTAAATTTGGCTAAAAATAAAGTGGGTTAGGTTAGGATTGAACTGTGACCCACAACCGACCCAAATGGCTACAAATAAAGTGGGTTAGGTTAGGTTAGGCGAACATGAGGAAAAAAAAGAAAAATGTTACGATCCGTATTTTTACTTGGTTAGGTTCGTTAGTTATCTTTTACCTTTTAAAGCAAAAGTAGAAGTGTGTTGTTTAATTCATCTCCAAAATAAATCATCTCCAGCAGAGAATTACTTGCGCCCATTTTATGAATGGGCAGTAAGTTGTTTGAATGACAAAATGAAAGGAAAGTAATTAAATGATGGCTAGTATTTCTTTTTGTTTCAAAAATCAACTGATCAGCAAAAGGTAGGTTAGGTTGGTAAGACAAGTGCTGATCAACTGATTTTTTAGCGAACCAATGTTTGCGGATCAGTTCAATTGTAATCCAAAATGAAATAATTCGCTTACCCACCGATTGCTTAAAGAAATCTGATTTAAGGCGGATAGTACTGCCACTCAAATAATTAAATTGCCAACCAAATCATTTTAGAGCAGATCAGTATGACATTAATTGCGAACTGGTTTAGAAATACTTGCTGACCGTAAGTTGCTAACCAAGGGTTCAATTTTGCTGACCAAATATATATTTTTGCTTACCAAAATAGGAATATTCTGCAGATCGATTAAATGACGTTCTACCTACAATTGCGACATCTTAAAAAAATCATACTATACCAGACTCGTCGTCTTCGCTCACATTCATGTCACGTGTGTTTTATGTTATATTTTTTTTAGTTTCTTGATTTATTAGACCAAATTATTATTTATTTAATGTACACTCTAAAAAGGACACGATCTGAATGAACGAATCAAAGATGCTAATATTTTATGTAAACAAAGAACACTGCAGTGATGAATAAACACAAGTCGAAATAAAAAAATTAAACCAAGCAACATAGACAACAGACATTGTACCCCAACAACAAGACCATCTGTGCACTGTGGTGCTGTGTCTGGATACTCTGGATAAAAAGAAAGCAGTTAGAGTCGACGTCAGAGTTGCAAAAATGAAAACATATCTTTAACGTAGACTGTACCATCGGCTTGCCATTAAACCATTTGAGATTTTTCAGTCTACTTACATACATTTCACATGATCTTATGCCTTTAGGACGATAAAATAATATGTGTATCCATATTTGTATTTACTTACATTTTATCATTTAGTCTAGAATAATTCAGTACACTAACTCGTACATACACTTACAGAAACCTATCATAAACAAACACATTTATTTAAGAAAACTCTTCTTATTTAACTTCTCAGAACTTAAAATAGTTTCAAATTAGCACTTTAAACAAAAACATAATAAATCATCTAACCAAAAAAATAGGACCATACCCAGTGACCAGTAATATATCTAAACCATAAAGTAGCTCTACATAATGACCCCACAAACTGATAATGATGAAACTAATAATGTGTTTCCAATGTCACTTTTGCCTTGTCACTTTTAAGTGTCAGTGCAACGACGAATCACAGCAAATCATTTTGACATCAACCAATCGTAATTTAAGTAATTGTTGTAATTGTAAACAGGGTAATATTTTGACGCGTTTGATTGGCAGAGTAGTGAGCATGCGTATCCCGAGTTGTGTCCCAGTTTCACGCTGATGTTTTGTTTGAAGCTCAACGTCTAGTCTAGATATACAAGGTGCAACAAAAATTCTGGTGATCCGTTTATGGGCATCTAATTACGAAAAACTCATAAAAAAATGGTTTTGTATGGAGGGTTGACCGGCTGGGACGACGGGTCCCATACAAAAAATATTTTTGTCGCGTCCTAAAATTTTATTCTCCTGTTTATAACTCCCTAGTTGTAACGATACCAATTATGTCCTTAAGCGAATTACCAGTATTTTTTACACCTATATTACCGGTCACTGATCATACCTCGAATGGCAGTAAAAACTTGTGAAGTCTTTCTTTATATATATTTTTATACTGTGTCTCGTACTGTATGTACTTAACAATTATCTGGTACTACTTGGTATTTGAACTTCTCCCTCGCCTCTTCCCGGTTTTCTCCCTTTGTTGATCTTCTTCATCCATTTTTGAATAATGCGATTGAATATGTGACAGCAATTTTTTCTCTCTCGAGAATTTTTCCGGGCACATGTTGCAGGAATAAACATTAGGATCTGCTTTCGATGCGTTACTTTGTGGTGTTGAAGTAGAAATTTGTGATTCTTGAATAATGTTGTCTGTCGGTAGAACGTAAGACGGCTGAAGTAAAGGGTCCACATTAATGAACGTAAAAAAATTATCCTTTGACCTAGTCGAATCTTCCATCCCCGCATTAAAAGGTTGCGTAGAAATATCTCCTGTCTTTGGGACTAATTTCGATTTTCTTGGTTTCTTTTTAGGGGGTTCTTCAACCGGCGGCTGGGCTTTAGTTGATATCAAAAGCTTACTTGGATTCCCGGTTTTCACTATAGTGTAGGATTGTTTCCTCATTGCCGGTGTGGTAAATGTTGGTGGTTGCTGAATTACAGGCGGAGGTAAAATATTTGGAGCGTGCGAGACAGTTGAGAACAATCCCACTGGGTATGGCGGCGCTCCAGCCACATGAGGAGTGATTTCTTCTGCGTCGTCTAAATTAATTACTTGAGATTGAAAATGTTGATTGACATTTTTAACAACCTGGTGGGGAACTTCACTAGGTTTTACTGGCGTTAGCTTTGGCCTGATTTCTCCAGGTGTTCCCGGGTTTTGTATAATTCGGGGAACAGGAATGTCGCGATCAATGTCTTCCATAAGCGTGAAAGTGTTGTTTGGCCCTGGGACTAATTTGTACCTGCTCTTCAAATTAGGAGCAGCAGGAAATTCAACGGCAGGCACGGCCGAAACAGGGGTTGGTTGAGGTGCGGGAGGACTCGATTCTCTCGGCGTAACCACCATTCCAACAACAGGGCGTTTAACTTTACTCGCGGGGCCTATTTTGCGCTTGGATTTAACTTCTGTTGGGGATGGTTGAGTCTGTTTTGGGACAGGTAGTGCCGGCGGGGGAACTGTTAATGGTGGTGCTGGTTTTCGAATGTCGCTCTCTGTCCTCGTATTAATATATTTAACAGTGGTTACTTTAGGCGGCTCTGGAATCGGAGCCAAATTTGTAGTAAAATCAATTTTAGGCACACCAGTTTTCGCACAAGCATGAGAAATTACAACTTCTTTCTTAAGGAAGTTTCTATTACATAATTTGCACTGAAATAGAATTCCAACGCCGTTCACTTTTATCATGCTTATATGGTCCATAATATTAAAATCTTTATCTTTTGTGGGAACAGTTTTCACGACATCCTGGTTAATTTGTTTCGGTTGTTTAATTTTAATACTGTTATCAGAATCATCTTCCTCGCTACTAATAACATTTTTATTAGTTTCTACCTGTGGTTTATTTTGATTAGCTGTCTTACCTTTTCTAATACTATTGTTTGTCTGTAATGGCTCCTCGTCAGACTGCAATTCTATTGGTGAAGTTTGACTATTTAAGGATTCAGATTCGCGTGTCACTCTTTTGTTAATTAGTGAATCTAAAGGATGGTTCTCAGCCTTGTTTAATTTATTTTCTAATTTCTCTTGTCTGGTTGATCTTAAACCAATGCTTCTGTTAGTTTCCCGTTTAACCTGGTTTAGAGGTATGTCGGATTCATCATCTTGTTCCTCGTCTTTCTCGACAGAAATTTGTGGTTTGCTTTTATTTAGCGATTCATCATGTGGCAACGATTTAAAGGGCAGGTCCTCAATACCTGCCATAGCTTTTTTAATCAAGGCATCACATATGGCATCATTTGAAATATTGGATTTATGCAATTTTTCTTCCCAAAGTTTACTGGTTTGGGTTTTAGGACCGGATCTACCTAAAGCTTTACGCAAACTTTCTTGAGTTCTTATACACTTTTGTACAAATTCATGTAACTCCTCCACCTTGGCTGAACAACGGAAGCATATTTTATGAGGTAGGTCATCATATTCAGCGATCTGTAACAAAGAAAAAACAAATTTATTGAAAATTGCGCAAGTTCATGTGTTTTTTATTTTGCAGATTCAAACAAACATTTCAGGGTCATTCCTAGAGGTAAAATAAGACTACATATGGAAGTTTGGCGGCAAAGTATGTACATCAATGGCACTTTGTTTATAACTTTATCTTGACACTAGAAATTAGGATCTGTCGAGTTCTACGAAAATTTAGGGGTCCTACGCCCTTCCGGGGGTATGCGCAAAGGGGAAAATTTAAAAACCAGCCAAGTGCGTGACTGACCACGCATAATAGAGGGTGCCGTACCTTCGATGGAATATGAACAAACTAATACCAAAGGGTCCTACTCCTATCTGCATGTGGAAGAAGTTTTTTTGGAGATGGCTCAAAAACTCAAAAATGGCTGAACTGAATAATATTCATATCAATTCTGAGAAAGTAAGTGTTAAGGCGTTCTTCAACTTTAAAATTATTATTTTTTTGACTTATGGTTTTAAAATTTAGAGGGGCAAACAATTTTTTAGACTTTCAAAAATTATTTCTGAAAATATCTACTTATTAAGGGGCGGATATATGACAACATCGTTTTAGACCTCGTTTAGAACAACGAATTTGTATAGTTAATGCTACGTAATCGCATTAATATGAATATCAACTTATTCATAAAGAAGCCGTGCAGAGGCTCCAAATGATATTTTATTTTTTATTAGCTTTAATTATCTAATAAACCGACTCCAAAAGTACCAAAAAATCAAAATATGGCGTTCCGTTTGAACACGTCGCAATACAATTATGTCTTCGACAGTAATTCAATCGTTATGTTATTTTGAAAGCCAGATAACTAGACTAGTGCATCGGGCCATATTCATATTTTTCATCATTAAAACAACAAAGAAATTAAAACGTAAATATAAACTTTTGAAAAATTCCCATATATCAGATGCCCCACGGGGCCCGTCGGAGGCGGATGTCTTGTTGGATGAGCAGCAATGACATTTCATTTTGGCATTTATTTTGACAGAAAATCGTATACGTACACGAAAAAGGATACCAGTAGCCAAATTGTATTCAAAATAAATAGGGAAAATAAATAGAGACCGTGAGTCCTATTAAATTCGATTTTTTATATTTACACGTCGTAATACTACAAAAATAAAACAAAAGATTAAATAAAAGACACTTTTCAACCGAATACCCATAATTAATTGCTTCAAAACCTGTTCAAAATTAAAAGAGTTTTTGGAATCGTTTTTAATTACTGGACTTTATTTTTATCACGCTGGTCATAATATTACGACATTTTAACATGACTTTTAACGTCAAAATACTTGAATTACAATATTATTATGACTCGATCCAATCTCTACTTACTTAATATTAAAAGACTTGATTCTTTTACTTATACAAAAGATATAACTAAATATTTAATGCAATATACGATAATCTGACGAGCAATCAAGTCAGTTTTTTGTGGTCATGGGTATTGGCACAACGCATACCTATGTAGAACGTCGAACGGCTCCGTCTGCAGACTATAGGTACAAATTGATACGCGCATTAATCTGTTGTCGTATATACGTTATGGTACCCCAGAGCTACAAAAGGGCATGGCGAGCTCATGACATGATACGCCTCTCAATTCGAGCTCCGCTACTAACATCACAGCATCCAGCTCCTACCCAACAGAGCGCCGCCATTGAAAGCACGGGAGGACCCAACCTACGTTCGCCTCTTGGCGATTTCCAGGCAAATTGTGTGCCTGAACCTTTTACATTTTTGCTTTACTTTTATCTATCGTTACATAGGCTGCTATTTATATATCCGGAAACCGGGATTACAATCTTCTTAAATAGCATATTTGACCTCCATGGTAAAATTTGAACTTTTTTAAGTACTGGCCGGTATATTTTTTCTTTCTTATTAACGCTCGTGTTTTGTTTTTGACGGGTTTTAAATGTCATCTCGCAGCAAGAATGGAACTCACTCGTGAAAATATTCGTGGTATGATTTATTATGATTTTCGGCGTGGTTTAACGCAACAACAGTGCATAGATCAACTAACTTCAACTTTTGGTGATGAAGCCCCATCTAAAACTACTGTGTATCACTGGTTTAGTGAGTTCAATCGTGGACGTAGTATGCTTACGGACGAAGTTAAGGCAGGTCGCCCGAAATCGGTCGTTGTACAACAAAATATCGAGGCTGTGCGAAAACTTATAATGGACGACCGACATGTTACGTACCGCGAGATAGAGGCGACTCTGGGTATTTCTATGACCAGCATTAATAGCATATTACATAATTATTTGGCTGTAAAAAAAATTTGTTCGCGTTGGATACCCCACAACTTAACAAAAGAGCAAAAAGATGCTCGCGTCGAATGGTGCAATAAAATGTTAAAAAAATATAACCGTGGTGACTCAAAAGCCGTTTATAACATCTATACAGGTGACGAATCCTGGATCTATGCATACGATCCCGAAACGAAGCAACAATCAACGGTATGGGTGTTTCAAAATGAGCCGAACCCTACGAAAGTTACTCGTGCAAAAAGTACATTGAAACAAATGGTGGCCTGCTTCTTCGGTATTAATGGCCATGTAGCTACAGTGCCACTAGAAAACCGTAGAACGGTTAATTCAGAGTGGTACACGACCATTTGCTTACCGGAAGTATTTGAACAAGTTCGTAAAACTAACCAGCGACGAAGAATCATTCTTCATCATGACAATGCCAGCTGTCATACGTCACGCGAAACAACTCTATTTTTGGAGGGTCAAAATGTGGAATTAACGGGTCATCCGCCGTACAGCCCTGACTTGGCACCCAACGATTTTTATTTATTTCCAAATATAAAGAATAAATTACGCGGTCAACGATTTTCGACCGCTGAAGATGCTGTCGACGCATTCAAACAACACGTTATGGAGGTACCTCAGGCGGAGTGGCAGAAGTGCTTTAAAAATTGGTTCACGCGAATGCAAAAGTGCATAGATCATCAAGGGGAATACTTTGAAAAACAATAAAACCATTTTCAGCCGTGTACGTTTGTTTGTTTTTTTGTTTCCGGATATATAAGTAGCAACCCGTACACAAATGTACTCTGATCAAATAAATGACTTACTCGTACTTATAAACAATGTTGTGTAACGACTTAAACTTACACAATTTTCACTCCTCATCCTCCTAGCGTTTTGTCCCGGCTTTGTGCCACAGCTCAATTAAACCTTTTTTTAAATCATTTTTGGACCCGGGGTATGTCCTTAAACTACGTTCGGACTTGGGTATGTCCTTAAACTATGCCAAAAAGAGAGGTATGGGCACTGCGAATGGCATCTCGCTTAGTGTGGTAGGGCACGTTCAGTGAATGTCATCTCGCTCAAATCTGGAGCAGAGCCCGACTGGGGAAGTACCTCCACCTTACAGAAAACCACAGCCAAATAGCACCAGACCCTACTCATAGTGTTGTGTTCCTGCTGGTGAGTAAGGTTGCCAAAGAGCTCAAAGAGGACCCAGTGTGTTGACGATGAGGGACCCTCTTGTTCCTTTAGCCGTCAACACAGTGAATCCTTCTTTTTGTAAAGGGTCGGCAACGCGCATGTGACTCCTGTGGAGTTACAGGCGTCCATAGGTTACGGTAGCTGCTTACCATCAGGTAGGCCGTATGCTTGTTTGCCACCGTCGTGGTATAAAAAAAAAAAAAAACCTGTAGGCCTTATTGGAAATAGATATGGTTTCCTCACGATGTTTTCCTTCATCATAAAGCGACTGGTAAAATATGAAATAACATTTCGTGCATAGCGTGTGATATCATTTTCATAACTAGTACAGTCATCATCAGATATATCGGAGCGGCCAAGGTACTCCAAAATATCTGAACATGCACTTTATCGCCTTGATCATAGAGGCGTTGTTTATCTAAACAAATATCTATTTGTGACCACCTTGGCCGCTCCGATATATCTGATGGTGACTGTACGAGTCGGGGTTTGAACCCGAGACCTCCGGATTGACAGTCGGACGTCTTAGCAGGCTACTAGCTCTTTTAACTCATTGTTTACATTTAAACGGGACTTTTGAGTTATACCTACCTGGGTGGGAACAAGAACATAACACAACAACAACAATGTGTTATTTCATCAATGTTCTGTGAATTTACATACTAGACGAAGCATCTACATAACCTTAATTTTAAAACTAAATATTATCCAAATATGGTAACTACAAATAGTACAAATATTGGAGCCATGGGTGTTTTTATCTAATTTACTGATCGGCTTCCATATTTGTAGTGTTGTAGGAAGCGTTCTATTCATGAACACATTTTCTTATAAAGTTCTTGAAGACTAACCCACCGAAACAATCCTTAAGGTACGTAATAATACCTACATAGCTAATTTAAGTCCATTTTAGTAGCCGGTTTGGATTTACGACTAATATTTTAATTTAAGACAATAATCTGACAGCTGTAGGGCAGGCTACATTGTAAATCATTTTTTATGAAGAGAACTGTCAGATTACTGCCTTGAATTAAGAATACCATATTAGTAAAAAAAATGTCCCCTTTATAAGCCTACCATTTCAAAATTATCAGAGTACTATTTCAAATATACTAACCGTATGACATTAACCTTTTTTTAAGAAAAAAAATTAGACCCTTCCTGAGGCGGGTTTGGAATTACAATTTGTAAGAAATGGTTTGATTATTCTGACAATATCAACATACTATTAATTCCATAAAAAAATATTTAAACGGCAAAAACACACTAAGATATTCATATTTAAAGTTTTAAATTGTAAGTCTCAAGTCGTTAAATTGATAAATGATGATCTGGATTATTGAAGAACTCAAAAATTTTCCTTAAAGATTTTAGCTCCTAAAGCATATCTCATGTCACGTAAATGATGTAATATTTCTCAGCTTATGACTAGGCATCGGAATTTTTATTGCACTGTAAGACTAATAGCAAGCTATGGAGCCGACATTTCACATAAGTTTTAACTCTTATTCATACTCATACTCATTTAATTAGTTATTTAAATTTTATGATCAAGTACATATTTCATCATCATAAAATCCAATTTACCCCACAAAATATGGAAAAAGTCGCAGTTGTTTACTCGTTCTATAACTGTAATGATGAAAACGATAATGCATATACCATGTCATATCAGGAATTTGAAACTCTTATTCCCGATGTTTCATGTTCTATGGAAATTTCAACTGGTCAATAGATCCAACATTCAATTGCGGAAAATTTGTCTTGGCTCTCATTTCAACTAAGATTGGACAATTTCATAATTATCCTTTACAGTACATATGGTGCTATTTTACCACATTAGTGTGGTAATTATCACTTGACGTGCCTCTGGCGAAACTTTCATGGGCCATATGTACTGTAAAACGTTACACCTGCGAATAGGTAGGCGATAATTCATTCTGTCGCAATTGGGCATCCCCGATTTATGCGAAAACGATACCAAACTTGGCCTAGTAGCTTAACTGATGTAGATATAAAGATATAGTTGAGAGCCTCATCCCCCCCTAATAATTTACATCAAAAATCTTGGTGGCTCCACTTCTCAAATCCATCCTTGGGTCCCAAGAAATAATCATGCTGAAGAAAATCTCTTGTTCACGAAAAGCCGTATTTTTATAGCTGCAACAGCCACTATTGTACTTGATTATAAAATTTAAATAAATAAGTGAGTATGAGTATGAATAAGAGTAAAATTTATGGCAAATGGCGACTCCATAGCTTTCTATTAGTCTTACCGTGCGATAAAAACTCCGATGCCTACAGTTATGACTCTAGGCATCGGCTAGGTATGTGGGATACCGTTTTAAAAGTCTTAATTACTGCGGACCTTAAGAGACAGAAATGTATGGAGCCGTCTGCACATTTGTCTCGGACGACGTCGCTTAGCACGATTGGCCGTTAGGTCAAACAAAGCTGATCAAGCCTCCTAGCTGCCAGATTATACAGTGGCAACCTCCCAAAGAGCGGATGGAATATCGGCATCTGTTATGAGATCCAATCTGTGCTACATTCGGCCTACAATTCGGTGCTAGGTTTGATAAATACAATTTTATAAAATCTACTCATAAGGGGGTAAAAAGGGGGATGAAAATTTGTATGAAAGTAAAAATAAAAACAATAAAATTGTTTTAATATTTTTTACACATTCATAACCCTTTAACTTCCACGTGATTCAATTATATGGAAATCGCATTTGCCGCTCTATACTTTTTTTTACGAAAAAAATATAAAGATGAACATTGAATTAGATTCTAGCTACGCTATCTCGGCTCCGATAAAAGGCGGCAAATTTATAAAATCTGCGTGTCGTATATAAGGCGAATAACAATAATGATAGTTGAACAATTAATATTTTTTCTTACGACATAGTTATACATTCATATCAGGTCTGCGGAAATAACTCTTAACTGCAGCAATACTTTAATTGTTTTTTAAACATACACCAATTTTAGGCTTTCGAAGTGTGATATGATGTGTGTATTGTACACAATGATATAATTGTATGATTTCTACAATAATCGTATGTGTCACCTCAAGCGTGTAATTATATATTCTCTATACTACAACCTCCGTGTTAGTTGCTTCAGAAAATCTAAATAAGTCCAAAAAGTACATTCTGAAATTTTCACTTTATTTTGCGTATCAAATATCAGAATCATCACAGCGTACTTGTGTACGATAGCTGATGCCTTTCCTAAGTTCGTTAATTTCGTCTCAAAATCACTTTCTGCTTGTCTGATTTTTCTTCATACTTATAAATCATAATAATAAGTAACTGACGCGATTTCTTTTAATGGTTTCGTCAAGGATTTATATGAAAACAATGAAAAAAATTTAATATTTTTCCAAATGTCATTCAAATAACAAAATTATATACGTGTATATAAATCCATATATTTTTGTGCATTTACTATTTTTTTTTTTTTATTAAATGAATTATTCGTACTTTAACTATAAGAAAATGATGTCAAGCTGGATCTAGTTAATTGTAGGCAAAAAATATGTATAGAGCAGACTGGACCTCGGAAGAGTCGGAAGCCGACCATTCCCCGCCCCTTTTTCTAGCCACTGCTTGATCTATTAACAAGGGAGCTTGATCAGCTTAATTTACACGACTGACAATCATGCAAAGCGGCGTTGCCTGAGACTGAACTGCAGATGATTTGCATGAATCAGTCACCAAATTTAAGGCCGTTTATAGGATTTGTACTGCACTGGTGGCTTTATTAAATTAACCTAAATAGGTAACAGTAGGTACTAGCTCAAAATCATATCTAACCTTAAGGTCAAAAACGCATGAATCAGTCACAAAATTTAAGGCCTTTTATAGAATTTTCACTGCACTGGTGGCTATATTAATTTAACCTAAATAGGTAACAATAGGTACAACTAGCTCAAAAACATAATTAACGTTAAGGTCAAAAACGATATCAACAAAAAAACGCACGTAGTATAAGTAGGATGAAGACATGTAAATATTTAATAATTTTTTGTGACTTATTAATGAAATATTCAAGTATGTTTGAGCTATTTAATTATAATTTTAAAATATCAATATAATTTACTAAATATATATATTTTTTTTCTATTATATTATAATTAGTACATTAAGGTCAGTATATAAAAGCATTACTAATCTAAACTAAAAATTACAAATTTACATAAACAATCCGTCATGGGCTGTTCCCGGTGCAAAGGTTCCCATCACGCTCACCGCGTTGCCGCGCTGGATTGCGATGGACAGCCTCTGCAGCAGGAACATCCCGGAACGGGGGTCTAGACCCCTGTCCTGCAGGCGGCGCCCTAACTCCTTTAGGAATGACCTTCCCTCTGCACACCAGCACCCTGAGGTCTCAACGGCCAGCGGCACAAAAAGGTAGCCTGTTAGGGGGGCATATTTGTCCCTTTTCTGGGACGCCGCATACTCAGCGGCTGCTCCCGCCGATCGGACAGTACGGCCGAGGTGAGAAGCAGCAAAAGTGCTGACGCATGTGGCGTCCCAGAGGCACTTGCCCTTTTCCCACGGCACCAATGTTAAGCCGTCAGGCCTTTTACCGTCTGACCGGCTGAGGCCTGGCGGTTCCAGTATACAAGGGACGTTAGCCGAAACCAATGTCCGTCGTATAATGTCGTTTAATGCGTGGTGTCGTGGGAATCTACCTACACATCGACAACAGGTCAAGGCGTGGTGGCCGTTGCTCTCAACCATGGAACCGCAAATGCATTGGTGAGGTTGGCAAACATCGCAGCCAAGGCGAAGAGCAACAGCCACCCTC
Organism: Pammene aurita; assembly: GCA_947086415.1. NCBI lineage: Eukaryota > Metazoa > Arthropoda > Insecta > Lepidoptera > Tortricidae > Pammene > Pammene aurita. Next base: position 36,029,935 of record OX352290.1, on the reverse strand, counting down.
ATCGAGCTGTCGTCAAGCAGGGTGCCTAAGTTTGGGGAGGGAAGGGCGTGTAGCCAGGCCCCTGATTCAGGCCTGGAAGCTGCGATGAGCCGGGCTCTATCGGCGCCTACAGCATCCTGCAAAATTCCGTTGAATAGGCGTTTTACATCTACATCGTCCCAAAGACGTTGGCGGTAAATTTTGTCAGGTATAGGTGTATCAGGGTTGAGAGCCTTCCAGGCCTCCAAAGCGTCGGCAGCGTAGGGTATAGTTAGTTATCTTGGCACCATCTAAAGACAGAATTTTAGTGGCAAGGTCCATAACCCCCCCGCTGGCGACGCCAAGAAGGCCGGAAGACTGACGTATACCCAACCCTCCGTTGCGTATCGGCAAAGAGGCCAAAATCCATTGATTATTATTCAAGGATACGTTTAGCAATATTTCTGTGGTTTCTTTTAAAGTGTCATCAAAAGAGTCTAAATAAATTGGATGTAGCCAAGTAGGTACAGTACGTAAGAAGTAGATTATTTTTGGGGTAGCAAAACACGATCTCAGGAGGGTTAGAGCTACATGAGCCGAGAGCTTTTTTAACCTTTCTCGTGCAGATAAGAGTAGCTGCTGTCGGAACAGGAAAGCTCCAGGGATGGCATCAGGAAAAATCGGAGAGCCCAATAGGTTAAAATTTTGGGTTGACAACTGTTTGAGTCCAGGAAGAAGGGTACTGAAGAATGATGAGAAAGAAGAGGAGGAAGCGGTGCTGCAAGGGTAAAATTCGCATTTGTTTGTATTTACTGAGAGACCCAATTCACCAAGAAGTGGGAGTATTGTTTGTAAATCTTGAAGAACTTCTGCTGGCTTTCCTCCGAGGGTGCCGTCATCTAGATACCAAACATTAAGCGGTGATTTAGGTCTAGATATGGTTTTATGAATGGCAAGACTGAAGATCAGGGGGCCCAGTGGGTCTCCTTGCTGAGCCCCAACCTGAGACTCTATAAGGGATTCGTTATAGAAAAGCTTAGAAGGAGATGAATAGGCTTGATGCAGGTAAGGGTAAAGTGATGGATTTTTGTCTCTAACTTCTGAAAGAATTACATCTCGCTCTAAGGAGTTAAAAGAGTTTTTTATGTCCAGCTTAATGATTACACAGTTCGCGTTGTTTGGGTCCAGAACGAAGGCACGAGTGGCGTGAATGGCAGCCTCACAACCGAGTTTCGTGCCAAAACCTAATTGGCGTGGTTGTAAGTAGGCCGACATTTCGTCTCGCACAGCATGGCATCCTAACTTAGCAGTAAGACGGCGAAAAACGCTGCCAATGGCGATTGGCCGTATACCTCCGTCTTTTTTAGAGAGCGCGCATAGGGACGCGCCATATATGTATGGGCAAACCATGGGTTTGAGTTGACCGCTGAGAAGGAAGTTGCACAGTTTCGCTAAATATTCCAACAGCCGGGGTCCGTTATTACCGATGGAGCCAGAGGTTAGCTCCTTTAAGTGCGACGGTCGCAAGCCATCTAAACCAGCGGCTGAACTGTTGTTGAACGAGCTTAGCGCCTGTGCAACTTCCACGGGACTGGCAGAGAGAGCGGGAAATGATTTATCAGGGTCAGGAGGAAACATTAAAGGTCGAGAAGGGGCCGGATGCTTTGAGAGTAAGCTAGCGAGAGTTTCGTGGTTAGGCGGCGCTACTCCGTCATCTGATATCAGGACACGAACAGCTCCTCTAAGATCGCCCTCAAAAACTTTGGATTCGATAGTTCTAATAATCGACGGCGGTCTCAAGGCTGATGTGTCTGCTTCTACAAAGAGGGAATCGACGGCGAAAGATGAATCAATGTTTTGCTTTACTTTAGTGGTTAAATTACCTGTGCTGCCTTTATCAGGTGCGTTTAAAGCGCAGTAAGCAAATGATAGCAAAGCGAACCAATCTGACGTACCGTTGGTGTTAATACATTTGTCAATCACATCACACAGTTTGCCAGCCGCTAGGTTTCGTGCGCCTTTGGGAATATGACGGAGTACACGTACCGATTGTTTAAGGGTAGCGATGTCATCGAGATTTATGTTACCTGGAGGAGTTTGCTGATGCTGGTGGGGCCGTGAGGAGCCAGGAGCGATTATAGTGGCACTGCCACCGTTTTTGTGACAGCGCCCTATATGTATTTTTAACCCGTGTGCTGTGGAGAAATTGCGTGAGGAGTTAGGGCAGTAGGGACACGAAGAATGGGTAGCCGTCTGCATTAAATATTCCTAAAAATTAAATACCTTACTAAAATATAAACCTAGATATATACTATAAACTAGCTTAAAAATAATAACAATAGGGAATAAAAGAGATCACGAATTATGTGTATAAAAACGAAACATTGCGTGGCGCCGCCGTGGTATATCTTGCGGACTCAAGTCCGCCGGCTCCGATGTAGGTAGCTCTGAAGAATGGTGATGAGAAGTCGTAGAGTCCAATATAAATCGATGGCGCAGGAGGTGGGCCAAGAAGCTTTTATTTAGGCATTAGCAGGTTGGTAAGTCAAATTTAAAAATCTTTGTTGGGTCTTCTGTAAACGTATGACAGGTAAGCAAAGAATCAATTTCTTGTGTGTTTCTAATTGTTTCTGGGGTATAATGATAAAACAGCAATATTATTTACGGTCACAATCACTAGTAGACTGCTTTTACTAGAATTTTAAACCAATTCAGGGTGTGTAACAAATAAAATAAATAATTTGTATCGAGCAATAAATATGCGTGACAGTTGACGTGACGTTTTTTTTTTCTAATCTATATATAGTTTTAAAAGGGTTATTAATTTTATTATATCATGTCAGTTGAAAACGGACGTATAAACCAAGCCGGTCACAGGAACGATATTTAATTTAGTATTTATTTCGTTTAATAGGTCCTATATACAATAATAATTTGGTACAGCAGGCTCAAAAATTAATTTAGAGCTAAAGTTCGTGATTTCAACTGGTCTTAAAGTTCAAACCGGCCAAAATAATGGTTTTAAATTCGAAATGTAGGTTATTCGAAGTGCCCAATACCATGTGCCAAAGTTTGGAGGGATGGGATCAAAATATATTTACGACATTTTTTCAGTCAGCTACTGAACATATTCTCAAGAGTGCATCATCTTGATACTATCTATTTGGAGTTATAAGCGACTGGCAGGAAATTATTGGAGGCATTACGTCCGCCTGTGACTTCGGTAATATTATATTCGATTTATTATAGTATACTTTTAGGGCATATCAAACAATATGTCATGGTAATTAAATATTTACGAGTCTGCAAGTGTGTTTGAGCCATTTAAGTACATTTGTGTGAGGGATATAAAGTCATTTGCTATTTTTCATATAAAAACAATTATTTCTTAAAAATAGTCTTTAAATCCTAAGCGCTTACCGGGTCTTAAAGTTGGTATGTAGCTTATTTGAAGTGCACCATACCGTGTCGCAAATATTTGGATCGGTAGGCTTGAAGATGAATGACATAATGTAGTTTTAGGTTATTTTCAAATTGGCGCAATATATGGGTGAATCAACTTTTAGAAAAGTATTTTTTTTTTCAAAACTAATAGATTGTTTACAATTCGGCTACATGTTTATTAAGTCAGACAATCAAACCAACACTTTACAAAGTATACAATATATGACAGTTTAACAAAATATATATTTTTATTTATGTGTCGTAACGTAGTAAAGCACATTGTGCCTAGGTTTTGTTTTGGAAGTCTAATTATAACGCTTCATAATTAGTATCATCCTAAACTCGTCTGCTAAGTTTTTCTATCATAAAAGGTAATAAGTGTCCGTCACCCACATACCTACTAGCGACCATTTAGGACCTTTAATAAATTATAGTATGGCCGGCTCCAGTACTAAAACTAAATTCACACGAAGGTATGCAAAACATTAGTTAGTAAATAAAACCAATTCATTCAATAGTAGGATAACATTTAGATTTATTTGCATGGACAATTGACAAAGCAAGGTATAGATATACCTACCTACCTAATTTACAATACAATCCATCGAAACAACTCTTAGGAAGTTATTCAGAGATATTTCCGTTCACTTCTACCAAGGATGATATAGACATGGATGGACAATACCCATACAAAATCGCGTTCTCTTTTCAGGTTAAAGCACTAGCGTCATCACACCAGACACTAAATCCTAGTTTCGAATACTTTGTTCGTCGCTTAACGCTGACAGAATAACTCGACTTCAGACTCGACAGATGGCGCTGTGGCACTGTGTACCGAAAACAGACGTATAGCCTGAACGCGATTTTGTATAGGCATTGTCAATCCATGTCTTAATCATCCTTGATGCCTATACAAAATCGCGTTCCTCGAACCTTCAGGCTATACGTCTGTTTTCGGTACGAAGTGCCACAGCGCCATCTGTCGAGTCGGAGTAGAGTTATTCTGTCAGCGTTAAGCGACGAACAAAGTATTAGAAACTAGGATTTAGTGTCTGGTGTAACCGATAGATGACTAGCTAGTGGTTTAACCTGAAATAAAAGGAACGCGATTTTGTATGTATATTGTCCATCCATGTCTATATCATCTATAAGTGACTTGACTTCTACCTATAAGTGACTTCTTGTCTATAACGGGCCAACCGCGAAGTTCGAAAATCGACATTTCGTTATCTCCGTTTCTATCGCTCTTGCATATTCGAAAGAGAGTGATGCAAATAGTCGATTCGACGAACGAAGTGGGTCGCGGTTATAGGCCAAGTTTATTATAGGTATTTGTTCGGCTAGCTAACTTTCCAAAACGCATTACCAAAGTCATTTGACCATTTAAAATCAACCATAAGACGTCATATGTGACATAAACAGGATAGACAAGGAAAGCAAGATAAAATATGTCATTTCTCTCTCTTCTTACAAAGGAAAACATTACAGCATAACTTTCACAAAGGAGGTGTGTTTAGTATGAAACTAATAATGGCAACCTGTAAAAAAATATGAGGGGTCAATGATCTGTCCGCCAAAAATGTGGTAGTGTGCGTGAAGTACGTTTGTGTGTGAATCAGGGTATTTTGACAGAATCTGAAAATTCTCCCACATATACTCGACCCTTAATCAAAAAATGTTTAAGGAAACCTCAATGTTATTTTTAAAGACCTATCGATTGATGTACGTTGCACATCAATCGATAGGTCTTTAAAAATAACATTGAGGTTTCTTGATATTATATAAATTCTTCTTGATTTACATAAATGCTGATATATGTTTTTTTCGCAAGATATTGATCCTATAAGTATGGGTACGGCCTCATTCGAATCAGCGCAACAAAATACACAGGAAATGACACTCACTCGCCTGGTTTGTAAAATGTGCGTTGGACCCCAAAAATTTGATAGGATTAGAAAAGTCCTCATTTTTAGTGCCAGGATAAAGTGAATAAACAAAGTTTTATTGATATACTATTTTGCCTCCAAAATATGTTCAATGTGAACAAACTTTTGACCAAAACCCACAGATAAGGTAACCAATTATCAAAAGAATAAATACAATATCAAAGATATATATAATATTGGATGTTAAAATCATATATTCATTTACATTATAATGAATTTTCCACTAAAAAATCTCTTAATCAGCGTTCAAATGCTTCGTCAGATGGTTCAGTTTGCAACGCTGTAGGTAGACGCTCATAAAAAGTTGGTCCAATTACCCTCGGATTTTTGAGTGAAAGTGCCTTGTGACGCGGCACCGGCACTGTCCTTAGTCTCCCCGTAGATCGGATTTGTATGTTCGCAACCTTGACTCGTTTGAATATTGGTAAATTATTTTGTACAAACACCAGTACTTGAAATAAGTAAAGTGGTAGTGATAAAACAAAGATCTCGTATATATTTCGTAAATTCCGGTACAGCAAAAGCACGTGGTGCCGGTAAGTCCGTTACCAGGGGGGTGTCACTACGCAGTTTAGGTACATTTGGCCGGCGCGCCTCCCGGGCAGGCTTATGGCAGTGGGCTGCCGCTCGGCTCGCATGATAGTCGTGTCATGTGGCACTCGCGCAAAATTGAAAACACACAATGGCTCCGAAACCTAAACCTCGATCTAATCCGTATAAAAGATATAATATTGGTTGCCCAGAAACAATATTAGGAACTGACCGATTTAGGATTTTCAAGGGAATACGGCTGCGGCATACCTACTTCCGTGAGAATCAGACATACTATTTCCGGATAAAAATTTTATGTTTACAAAATCAACGTTTGTAATTCCTACATATTTATCTTAAAAATAATAAATCAGTGGGTATATGTAGGTACAAAAACTTGTCAAGTGACAACCCGTGCCGACACTCACAGCTCGGTCATCGCGCAAAGAAGATTAACGGTTCGTGCGCGGTTATAAGTTTCAATTTTGCTTGCAGGTGGCGAGTATCGGTATAATTTTATACCTTTCGTCAAGAAAGGAAATAGCTCATTGCATTTTTACCTTGATGAAAAGAGACGGGCTAACTTATCTACTTCTCAGTGACTAGTCCGAAATGAACTCCGCCGGCCAGAAACAAATTTACAGTCAAAGATAATTTTGATTTACAAGTAGAATGTAATTCCATCTTTTTTATTCTTAACATTTAGGAACAGTTGCTACACCACCGTATACTACAATATGCCATGATTTTTAATAGTTATCATACGTATTAATTTTTGAAGTAATAACTTCTTTAGCGGCGCTGTGCACTTTTTGTGATGGGGAAAAAATGTTAAACTCGCGTCAGGTCACGTGATTCGTCAGATTGAAAATTCGTAAAACGGACACGTGACCTGATCGAATAAATCTATATTAAAGTTCCGTCGAGGGGCACGGTAGACCCGAATGAAATTATGTTTAAAAGTGTTAATTTAATGACTAATGGTCGGCTATATTACATATTTTAGTGGTTGACATCTTGACAGTGAGGGGTGCGTTTGGAAATTGTGAACTATGTTTACGTCCCGCATATTTGACAGGTCAGTTAATCAAAAGGAGGACGAAAGTAAATAAATTATTCTTAATTTCAAGTTTTCACTTCTGCCGGCACTCCCGGAATGCAACCCGTTGTTTTTTTTCTTGCATGCACGCACACTACGCGCAGGTCTAAAACATGGACTCAACTGAACGGCACGGCGGACGACCGCGCAATTTATAAGCCCACTGGCACCAACGAGTGGTAACCGCAAGTCGCCTTATAAGGTTTATCTAGTGGTTACCTTATCTGTGGTTTTTGGTGAAAAGTTTGTTCACATTGAACATATTTTGGAGGCAAAATAGTATATCAATAAAACTTTGTTTATTCACTTTATCCTGGCACTAAAAATGAGGACTTTTCGAGTCCTATCAAATTTTTGGGGTCCAATCCAACGCACATTTTACAAACTAGGCGAGTGAGTGTCATTTCCTGTGTATTTTGTTGCGCTGATTCGAATGAGGCCGTACCCATACTTATAGGATCAATATCTTGCGAAAAAAACATATATCAACATTTATATCAAGAAGAATTTATATAATATCAAGAAACCTCAATGTTATTTTTAAAGACCTATCGATTGATTTGCAACGTACATCAACACAACGTTCCTTTGAAAATACTAATCGGTCAGTTCCTAATATTGTTCCTGGGCAACCAATATTATATCTTTTATACGGATTAGATCGAGGTTTAGGTTTCGGAGCCAGTGTGTGTTTTCAATTTTGCGCGAGCGCCACATGACACGACTATCATGCGAGCCGAGCGGCAGCCCACTGCCATAAGCCTGCCCGGGAGGCGCGCCGGCCAAATGTACCTAAACTGCGTAGTGACACCCCCTTGGTAACGGACTTACCGGCACCACGTGCTTTCGCTGTACCGGAATTTACGAAATATAATACGAGATCTTTGTTTTATCACTGCCACTTTACTTATTTCAAGTACTGGTTGTCGCAGATAGCTTAAAATTACTGTTGTTTTTGTGTAACTAGATCTAAGTTAATCATTTTCTCGATTTATACCAATTTGTTTATTTATGTAATTTAATAAAGTGTATAAATTCGTGTTTACATGTCTAGTTCTTAAGTACTGATTTATGTCTTAATTTTATTGATATCATGTCATAATACGCAAAATATCTAGATTATAAGAATTTTGTACTAATTTATGAAGAAATGTCCCATATAAATATCAATTTTAACCCTCCTACCAACATGTAATACTGTAAGCTTATTCGTGAATAAATATCTAATTTACACGGCACATACCAGCCACTAGTACGAGCACGCTAAAAAACCCATAAAAGAGGCCAGCACTCGTACTCGTTGCTCACTTCTACAACTACCTACTCCCAGCGGGGAAACACCTGCAACTACACTGCTCAAATGTTTTACAATTCTAAATAAGTGTTTTTATTCATCTCCCTACATGACCTGGTAAATGGTACAGCGGGTCAGCGCTGCTTGGTTCGACGTGGTAATCCGGTCTGCACACAACAGCTGGTCCTTCGAGCTCCGGATATCAGAAAACTGCGGCCAATTGAAGAAAGAAACAAGTACGCGCTGAGCTGGATTAATTTCGCTCAGAATCTTCATACGGTGTCCGGCCTAACCGCTGATACACCTGCCCGCTTTCGCGGAAGAGCCCTGTGCTATTTACCAGCTTGCTGGACGGACCGCTCGTGTAGAGGCCATACTCCACGTTCGTGTCCTGGCAACTTTCGTTGCAACGTCACATGGTTGACGTCTTCACACTGCTTTCGGACGCTCTGGCACTTGCACTTAGCCTTTGCGCGAGATTCAGTGCATCAGGGATTAACGCCCACGAGTAAGTAAAGTGAACGTAGGGCCGCTTTCACTGCACTAGGCAGTGTCAGCCATTAGGTTTTAGGTAGGTAAGGTTAGGGAACCCCACGTGCGTCAAGAAGCAAGAAGAAAGAAGAAGATGTCCGATCATACGCTCAAGATGTCTCTTCGCTCACACAAGGGACAACCCTCCAGAGCCGTTACCCCGCCGTCTGGTGAAACAACCTCCGACGATACCAATACATGGGACAAAGGCACCACCAGCACTCTTGGCGATGGTCCTAGTGTCGAACCGCGTCTACAGCCGCCGCCGGCAATAGCGCCGGCGCCCGCTTATTCGGAAATATCGGAAGACGAGGCGGAAAAGACGTTAGTTAAAAGTCCACCGGGGACATCGTGTAAACCTAACACGTCCGCCGGGGAAAAAGACCGCTTTTCTCAGTGCGGCGACCGCGGTAGTAAAAAAGTGCGCGAAAATCGAAGTGTGTATAGTGAAAAGTGCGACGAAAAGTTAGCTCTGTTGCTAGCCGAACTCGAGGTTCATAAAGCCGCCCTCGCCGTTGCTAATAAAGAGACGGAAACTGCCAAGTTAAGGCTACAGATTGCCCAGCATGAGGCGCAATCTGTTAGCGGTAAGTCCGAACCTCTTGTCGAAAAAGACGAGCAACGCGTGAGGAATTGGGTAGAACGACAGTCCCAGCTAGATCAGAGCAATTACGTAACTAAAAATGAAGCGTCCGCGTTACACACAATACGTAATTTCGCCTCTAGCGCGCCGGCGCCCAGCGCCCCCGCGCCCCGCGAGCCGCATATGAGTACTCATCGCCCGCCGCGAGATGTGTCTAGTCAGTATGCGCCCATTATGCATAGGCCACCCGAATTACCCGCTTTCGACGGTAATATCACAGAATGGATCGCATTCCGTGCCGAATTTAACGATACCGCGCCCATGTTTAGTTACGTAAATAACGTCAGTCGAATTAGGCGCGCGTTGAAAGGTGAAGCGCGTACCGCGGTGAAATCCATAATGTATACCGTCCAGGATCCATACGAGATAATGGAGGCCTTAGAGAGGCAGTTCGGGGACCCTGAAGAGATCGTGTTGACTGAGCTACATAATGTTAAACGCATGCCGCGCCTAGCCGAAGATAACAGTAATATCGTGTCTTTTGCCGCGCACGTCGCAAATGCACATAAAATCATTAAAGCAAGAAAAATACTTGTACGCGCCAGAGCTAGTCAACAAGATCGTCGATAAGTTGAACCTTATTGTTAGGTACGAAAGGGGCAAGTTCAAACAAGCTAATTTGAACTCGCCCGATTTAGTCGCGATATCAGAATTTCTGCTAGAAATTAGTTCCGCGGCTAAAAGAACGAGTCGTCATCGAGGTCCGAAGCCGAAAAATGCCGTGAACACGGTTTCCTTTGAGCTGGACAATAGGTCAGGGCGTCATACCGCCCCCACCCGTACTCCCGCCCCCGTGTTCTCCCGCGACTATTCGAGCGACTCCAACGACAGCTACCAGAGCACTCGCCCGCGAAATAGAGTAGATAGAGCTCACACGGGGGAGTATAGGTCGCCGACGGTAGCTCAAACGAAGCCCCGCGAGGCTAAAAGGCCCGCGTATACGGGGACCAAGCCCAAACAACATTCGGTACCAGCACGATTTACGTCACGTGATAAGTGTTTAATATGTCATAATCATGAACACAAAGTGGAAGCGTGTACTAAATTCTTGAATGCATCGGTATCCGAACGTTGGGATTGGGCGAAAAACGAAAAGCTGTGCTATAAATGTCTAGGCGCGGCGCACCGTGGTCGCTTCAAATGCAGGTATGTGGCTTGCGGAGTGCAACAGTGCGAAGCCGGGCATCACAGGTTACTACACGGTTTGAACGCATCTAAAGCGCCCGTGGAAGAGAAAAAAGTCAGTAACGTTCACGCGATTAGAATAGCGCCCACGTTTTTGAAAATGATGCCCGTAGAGGTTACGGGCCCACTAGGTACTACGCAAGCCTAAGCCCTGTTAGATGAAGGGGCGGCCCTTAGTTTGATTTCACACGAAACAGCCGATCGTATAATGCCCCGAGAGCGGGGAGAAACGCTCGACATAGAAGGTATAGGTGGGAGCGTGAGCGATCCGGACTCTTGTAACGTGCGATTCGCAATCCGCGGCTTTTGCAGTAGGCATCTAGAAATGATGGAAGCGCTTACCATCAATCGATTGAACGTAGGAGCGCAAGGCGTCTCCAAAAACATAGTCGCGCAGTGCGACCATTTAGCCGACATAGCCGAGGAGCTGTGTTACGATTCTGCCGCGCCTTCAATAATTATAGGTCAAGATAATTGGCATTTGATAGTGACGCGCCAAATGATCAGCGGTAAATCGCACCTCCCGGTAGCTAGTTTGACGCGGCTAGGATGGTCACTGCACGGACCGCATAGGTCATCGGAGGCAACCGTAGCGTTTGTAGGCCACATGGGGCCACAAACGGCCGACGATGAAGCTTTAGCTCTCATGAAGGAACATTTCGATATCGAGTAACTAGGGGTAGTTAAAAAGTTACCTCGGGCCGATCCCGATCAAAGAGCAATAGATTTACTAGAAGCGACATGTGAAAAAATCCCCGGGGAAGATAGGTTCCGAGCGGGTTTGTTATGGCGTACCGATAACGAAGAATTGCCAAACAATAAAGCGCACGCGTTACGGCGGCTGTACAGCCTGGAAAATAAGTTAGATCGCGACCCTATTCTGAAAATCGAGTATACTAAGCACATAAATAACCTGTTAGACAAAGGTTACGCGGAAAAAGTAGACTCGCCGCCCCCGCAGGACGCGCCTAGGGCATGGTACTTGGCGCATTTCGCAACGTTTCATCCGCAGCGCGGAAAAATGCGCGTAGTTTGGGACGCAGCCGCTACCGCGTACGGTAGGTCGCTAAATAGTGCTCTTCTAGCGGGTCCTGATCTGTTAGAATCCTTATTCGGCGTGTTAGTCCGTTTTAGGGAAGGCAGGACCGCGGTAATAGCCGACATTAAAGAAATGTTCCTGCAGATAGAGATTGTAGAACGCGATCGAGATTCGTTACGTTTTGTTTGGCGGGGGGAGGACCGCTCAGCCTCACCGCAAGAATATAGGATGAAAAGACTGATATTCGGGTCCGCGGCTTCGCCGACGACGGCATTGTACGTCAAAAACAAAAACGCATACGAACATGCGAAAGAATTTCCGATCGCCGCTGAGAAAACTATAAAAAGCACGTATATGGACGACTTAGTCGTAGCTTTTGACCAGTGTGAGAGCGACGTTAGACGCATAGTAAACGAAATTTACGCGCTTAATTTACGCGCGTCGTTCGAGCTCCGCGGGTTCGCCTCTAACAACCCAAACGTAATTTCTGACGTAGTTCCTAGCAAAGAGGATACGTCCCTCATCAGGGGAGGCGAAAGCGAGCGCACATTAGGCTTAAAATGGAACCATAGACGCGACACGTTAGGGTTTAACGTAAATTTACGCAACACGCCCGAAGACGTGCTCAACGGTACGAAATTACCCACTAAACGACAGGTGACGAGTAGCGCGATGTCGATATTCGATCCCATAGGCTACGTAAGCCCGATCTCTGTCTTAGGGAAGGCATTGATGCAGGAAGTCTGGCGTACAGGGATAGGCTGGGATACCGTTATACCCACCTCGCTCGCACCCGCGTGGAATTCATTCGTGAGTAATATTCAGCAACTTAGGGAGTTAGAAATACCGCGATACGTACCCGCGAGAAATAGAGAGGCCGACATGCACGTTTTTAGCGACGCTAGCGAAAAGATATACGCCGCCGCGATATACTTAGTTAGCGAAGGCCCGGACGGACAAAAGTCCGCAGCCTTAGTAGCCGCCAAGGCGCGAGTCGCACCGTTGCGTATTGTCAGCATTCCTAGGTTAGAATTGCAAGGTTGTGTGCTGGCGACACGGCTAGCCGACACAGTAGTAAAGGAGTCCGATTATGTCATTAAACATAGGTATTTCTGGAGCGACGCTCGGACAGCGTTATCCTGGATAAGGTCGGATCCACGTCGGTACAAAAGCTTTGTCGCACATAGAGTAGCCGAAATAGAAAACACAACTAAACCTACCGATTGGCGTTGGGTACCTAGCGCGTTAAACGTCGCCGACGACGCTACTAAGGGCGTCCCGGCCCAGTTCGGAGCTAACCACCGGTGGTTTATAGGGCCTGATTTTATACGGCAAGCCGAGGAGCATTGGCCGCGCGAGAAAACAGTAGATCCCGTCGTAGAAACGTGCGAAGAGCGCGTCATAAAACCGGTTTGCTCTGTAAATACCGTTCAAAACAAGTTCGCATACTTGCCCGAGACATGTAGATTCTCGAAGTTCACTAGGCTGGTTCGCACTACGGCCAGAGTTTTGATTGCTGCCGAGGTATTCAAAGCCAGATTGTCTGTCAATAGAAATCCAGAAACAGAAATGAATAACAGACACATAAGTCTAGCGGAGATACTGCTGATTAAACGGAGCCAAAATGAGTCGTATGCCGAAGAGATACGACTAATGGAAGCCGGGCGCGCGCTGCCGAGGAAGTCTGCATTACATCGAGTTGCTATGAAGCTTGATAAGAACGGAATAATTGTGCTAGATGCCCGAATAGACAGAGACGAAGCCCATATACCTGTCTCGCACGCTAAGGAGGCATTTACCAAGCTGTTGATCCATCATTTCCACGCACTTTTCAACCACGGAAATCATGCGACGGTGATCAACGAATTGAAGCAAAGATATTACATAGTCGGACTGCGCGGTACAATTCGTTATCTGACGAATAAGTGCCAATGGTGTCGGACCTATAAAGGAGCTACCCTCAAGGTTCCTGTAGGCGACCTACCGCCAGAGAGGCTCAAGGCGAATCAACCGCCATTTACCGCAGCAGCCGTAGATTTGTTCGGTCCTATGCAAATTGTCATAGGCCGCCGCCGAGAAAAGCGATGGGGCGTCCTTTACACGTGCCTCACCACTAGAGCCGTGCACCTAGAGCTAGCCGCCTCCCTATCGGCAGCCTCTATGATCCTATCGCTACGAAGAATGATGTCTCGACGCGGCGCACCCACCGTTCTGTACTCAGATAACGCCACAAACTTTTACGGCGCAGAACGCGAGCTATCAGAGGCCAAAAACTCTCTGCCCGATAGTCTCAAACAATTTATGACCGAACGACGCATGATCTGGAAGAAGATCCCGCCTGGCAACCCCTCCGCCGGCGGGGCTTGGGAGCGTCTAGTCGGAAGCGTGAAAACAGCTCTGAAAGTCACGCTAAAAGACAGAGCACCCCATGAAGAAGTTCTCCATACGCTACTGCTGGAAGCTGAACACCTGGTAAACTCCAGACCGCTGACCCCAGTGAATCCTGACTTAGAGGCTGAAGCGCTCACGCCGAACCACTTTCTCATCGGCCGATCGAACGCTATGTCCCCGCTGGGAGTCTTCTCCGACGAAAATATGAGCCTTTCGTCCTGGAAAACAGCTCAAGCACTAGCTGACAACTTCTGGAAACGCTGGCTGAAAGAATATCGTCCAAACTTGATGCCACGATCCAGTGCACACCAGAACGCGACGAAACTACACGTAGGAGATGTAGTAATTATAGCCGACGGTACGATGCCACGAGGTACTTGGCCTAGAGGCGTGATCGCACAGCTCTTTCCAGGTCCAGATGGCCACATAGAGTAGCCATTGTACGTACTCGCGCAGGAGAAGTCCGCCGCCCGGTTTCCAGACTCATTCTCATCTGCTCCACACCAATCGACGGTGCTGACGCACGTGGGGGAGAATTGTCGCAGATAGCTTAAAATTACTGTTGTTTTTGTGTAACTAGATCTAAGTTAATCATTTTCTCGATTTATACCAATTTGTTTATTTTTGTAATTTAATAAAGTGTATAAATTCGTGTTTACATGTCTAGTTCTTAAGTACTGATTTATGTCTTAATTTTATTGATATCATGTCATAATACGCAAAATGTCTAGATTATAAGAATTTTGTACTAATTTATGAAGAAATGTCCCATATAAATATCAATTTTAACCCTCCTACCAACATGTAATACTGTAAGCTTATTCGTGAATAAATATCTAATTTACACGGCACATACCAGCCACTAGTACGAGCACGCTAAAATACCCATAAAAGAGGCCAGCACTCGTACTCGTTGCTCACTTCTACAACTACTCCCAGCGGGGAAACACCTGCAACTACACTGCTCAAATGTTTTACAATTCTAAATAAGTGTTTTTATTCATCTCCCTACATGACCTGGTAAATGGTACAGCGGGTCAGCGCTGCTTGGTTCGACGTGGTAATCCGGTCTGCACACAACACTGGTGTTTGTACAAAATAATTTACCAATATTCAAACGAGTCAAGGTTGCGAACATACAAATCCGATCTACGGGGAGACTAAGGACAGTGCCGGTGTCGCGTCACAAGGCACTTTCACTCAAAAATCCGAGGGTAATTGCACCAACTTTTTATGAGCGTCTACCTACAGCGTTGCAAACTGAACCATGTGACGAAGCATTTGAACGCTGATTACGAGATTTTTTATTGGAAAATTCATTATAATGTAAATGAATATATGATTTTAACATCCAATATTATATATATCTTTGAAATTGTATTTATTTCCCGACCACGGAACAATGGTGTTCCGGACCTTCGGGAGGCATATGTGGAGCCGAACCCAACGCGCAGAGGCCCTTTCGACAATTTAATGAAAAGTGAGGGGTACACTAAGCGGATGCTGCCCCTGTCCGTGTCATGGGACGCACGCAGAGACAGCACCCGCCATGGTGTAAGGACTATTGAGAGTTAATGGAGTCTAAAATGTACTAGGCTATTGGGTGAAGAGTATGGACTAACTACTGGGCTATTGGATGAAGAACCGGACGCCTGCCTAATAAAACGGTATCCAATTTTATTTCCAGCAGACGGTGACTCGCCCTCCGCAAGATGAGCCCCCATAAAAAGCGACATCAAAGATGGCTCAAGGGCAACACCGGTGCGGGGGCTGGGGGTAGAGAGGTGTCACTGAACTCTACCCTCAAGAATGCAGCTCTAACGACTTCACTCTGGATAGCCGGCTAAGGCAAGCCAGAGGCAGAGGACCTGTCCCACCCATCCGACAGGGCACCCCAGGGGCACTCAGGTACGTGGAGTCGCAACTGTCCCACAGCTCGCCACAAACTGCCCTGCGTTGACTGATTGCGCTGGTAAAACCAGTGGGCGATGGGATCGTCACATCCCTACGCCTTAAAATTGTATTTATTATTATTATATCTGTAATATGCGCATGCATGCGAGTAAGGTCAGATTGCACGGAACCTTTGTTGCTCAATAACGTTCGCCTTGAATCAGTCTCGAAGTTTGTATATCTCGGAAGTACAATAAGGACAATAACATGTCGAGGAGGTGCAGACGAAGACATCGAGAGCAGGATTAAGAAGGCAAAAGCTGCATTTGCTCAACTAAAGCCTGTTTGGGATGCCAACGTGCTTACTCGCCGCATTAAAATCTCCCTCTTCGAATCCATTGTCAAGTCCGTGCTGCTCTTCGGCTGCGAAACGTGGAGAGTGACAAAGGGGCTGACACACAAGTTACAAGTGTTTGTCAATAAGTCCCTTCGGTCGATTCTCCGCATCTTCTGGCCGAAGACTATGAGAAATGAGGATTTGTGGAGTATGTGTCGTCAGTCTCCTATCGCCCAGGAAGTAGCGCGGCGGAAGTGGAGATGGATCGGACATACCCTTCGAAGAGGAGCATCGAACAATGCCAGTATCGCTTTCGAGTGGCTACCTAAAGATAAAAAGCGAGCCGGCGGACGCCCCGTACACACTTGGCGGCGGAGCATAGAGAGCGAGCTGCGAGCCATAGGACTGAGCTGGAGAGAGGACAAAACGGTTGCTCAGGATAGAAAGGCGTGGAAGGATCTTGTGGAGGCCCTTTGCACCTCCGGGGTGCCCTAGGATCAACAACAACATATCTCTAATAGACATATATGTATTTTTCAATCTGATATTGTATTTCATTATTTATTCTTAGTTTTTATCGTTTTGTTAAATTTAAAGTGTTCAATCAATAAAATATATTTATCTACACTCACACTGTAAGTCCTCTAAAACGTGTTCAAAAACGGTAGGCAATGGCTAGCATTACCACAACCGATTTTACTATGATAAGCTTTTTATCTGTGGCAGTAACGTAATTTTAACATTACATGCTCATATATTGATACGTTATGAGTTTAAAATTCCGAACATCGAATTTGATAACATAATGTAAATCCTGTGCTCCTTCTTGACCAACGGCACGCGCCCGCGCGACCGCCGGCACAATCGAGTTGGCCATGGCGGTGCAATGGCAGTCATTCTATGGTTTCCGAACACTTAATTTAATATATATAATATGAGTGTAGATAAAGCAGTGTATGCAACTGTACGTAATTAGGCCTTATTACGTAACAGTTACATAAACTACTATTATTTAAACTACTTTGGACCATTATAATATAAATTTGTATAGATTAGGCTATGACCATATGTACTAAAATTGATTATTATGAAATAAATAAATCTAAATCTATTTAAAAAAAATATTTATGTTTGAGTAGTTAAGGGTGAGAGTTGCTAGAGTAAGTCACGTGACAGTTGCTTTAAGGAACTTTTAATGGGTGCCACATGAGCATTACTTCTATACGACACTTTCAATGGCTCTCATATAAGCGTTGCTTCTATAGGAGAATTTCAATGGGTGCCACATGAGGGTTGCTTGTGTGAGATAATTTCAATAGGTGTCATATGGGAGCGTTCCTTACACACTAAAGGCCTAGTAATCATTTTAGGTACAATTTCAAAGTAGTTAGATCCATATTAAAGTAAGGATTAGATAGCGTGATAAGTTGTAGGTTTATGTTTTCTTAAGTAATGTTTTTTGTCTTTATATATTTAAAAAAGACATATTTCATTATATATATATATTTATTTAATCTTTATTGCACAATACAAAATGGTACAAATGGCGGACTTAATGCCATAAGGCATTCTCTACCAGTCAACCAATGGGCTAAACAGAAAGGTTAAATAGATGCGGGTCCATTATTTGACAGAATTATTAAGAGAGAAAAAACTAACAATAGATACATATTAAGCTATATTCATAAACATATACATATTTACATATACACATTATTGTTAATGGTTACCAATTTAGTAAATACTAAATACCTCAATAAGCAACAATAAATTACAGTACGGTACGGTACAGTACCGGTAATACACATATATGTCTAGGGAATGCTCCCGGTTCTGATTTTGTATGGCGAGAACCGGGAATTCCCGGTTCCGGTACTGGATTTACATAGAAAAACGAGTACCGGGAGCAAACCCTATATATGTCCCATCACTACGCAACCACGCGACAACGCGCGCTCCTTCAAACGACCAATCGCAGCACCGCTATTACCCACCCGCCCCGCACGTCTTCCTCAAGATTTGGTGACTGGCGTCTCGAACAAAATGAGCAACATTATTACTCTGTAGCTAGGGTTTCTCTGAGCCAAAAACTCAACGAATACCATCAAGCAACAACTGTATTCACCAGATATGGCTCAAGCCCAAGGTCAAGCTTTCTTTTTCCTAAAATCAAATTACCACTTCGTGGCACCCGTTTACAGTAGTTTACAGTAGAAGACATAAAATAGAATTTGCGGGGTAAACTAAACCCAATTCGGGAAAAAGCGTTTAAAAATGGTTCGATGATTAGATAATTCGTCGGCGTAAGTGTATCATTTGTGAAGGAGCATACTTGAAGGCGATAAAATAAATTTGGAAGAATAACTAACATTTTGTGTATTATTTACCTTTTCCCGGTACTTTCTTGACAGAGTACTACATGATCACCTCCATTAGTGAGATAATGCAGGGTGGACGGTGAATTTCCATTTGTGCCCACTAGGGACAATGGGTAATACGTTTTTTCTAAGGAATCATAACAATTTGTCTCCGCCATCGCCAAATTGGACGTAATCCGGGCGGGGACGGATGGGAATACAGCAAGTGGACCATAAATGATTTAACAGTTGAATCCAGTCATCAAGGACACTACGGTGACCCTGAACACAGAGGACGAGTTGAAGAGTTCGAGTTTATATTTAAGGTCAATCTGGTTTCTGGTTTTTCTACTAGGAAGTTGTGGAGGTACTATTTTAAAAGTATCTAGAATGCGATTGCGATATTTGCGATATGTTGAAACGCCACAGGTTTTTTCTCGCCTGCTTTAAAAAATACATAAATAAATATTATTGGACAATCTTACACAAATAAACCTAGTCTATAATAGATTGATATAGATTGAGATAATTAGATACATAAAAAACATCCATAACTCAGGAACAAATATCCGTGATAAACACACAAATAAATGGTATATAGTCTGGCCAGCCAACGAACGCAGTAGCAATGTACAGCGAACAAAAGTATGACAACACTAAGGATCAGTGAAAAAAGCAGCAATGATCAACTCAACAACTGAAGAACCAATCAAATTATTTAATACAATATTTTGACTTGTTTATTTTAAGTAGACACACTACTATATAAATTATAAACTTACATAAAGGTTGAACACGCCAAAACTTGGGCACGCAAAATTTGTTTTTAACCAGTTTGAAAATAAATAACTACATTATGAATACCACATTTAATGACAAATTTAATGAATTCTAAAATCACATTTTTAATTTTAATTAATGTTTACACAGTAAGCCATAGATCGAACTTTTCAACGCACACGGCTCATAAGACTTTGCACCATCTCTTTAGAAAAGATTTTTGTCGCCCAGGTCCATATTTTTTGTAGCTCAGGGACCGATTTTACTTCTCCGCCTTTCTTTTTTAGAATTCCTTTCATAATACTCCAGTACTCTTCAACAGGCCGCAGTTCCGGACTATTTGGCGGATTGCATATTTTGGGTACCACCATTATCCTGTTACCGTTGTACCATTCCATAACTGATTTTGAGTATTAGCAACTGGCTAGATCTGGCCAAAACAGCGGTGGTGAGGCATGCTGTCTTATAAAAGGCAGCAAACGCTTCTGTAAACAATCTTTCTGATAAATATCGCCGTTTATTGTCCCGGTGGTGATAAACAGCTACATATTGCCTGCCAAAGAAGGTATTTTTTTGGAAATTGCCCTCATTTTTTTAATTCAAAATCTTCAGGAGTATCTGTTCGAGATTTGCTAGTATAAAACTCTTGACCAGGTATTTGTTTACAATCCAATTTTATATACGTCTCGTCGTCCATCACCGCGCATTTAAATTTTGTAAGAAAATCTTCATAGAGTTGTCGCGACCGTATCTTTGCGGATAAGTTCTGTTTTGAGTCTCGATCTGGTGCGGCCTGGGCTTTATAACTCCTCAGTCCTGCCATCTGTTTCACTTTTTGGACATAGGACTAAGACATTTTCACTTTTTTAGCAACATCACGAGATGAAATCGTATGATTTGAGGCAAAAATCTTTAAAATACTCTTTCCTGTTTCTTATTCTTGACTCCCTGCAACCCACCACTTCCTGGCTTTCTATCTATTGTCAAGCGTTCACGGAAACTTTTTAATACGTGACCAACAGTAGATTGTGGATATTTCAGCCTTTTCGCGATATCTATGTAGCTTAACATGGGATTTTTTACATGTTCGTGCAAAATGCGGTCACGTTTATGATATTGTACGCTCGACATTTTGCCAACGAATAAATAAAAGAAAATAAAACTATCATCATTTTATAGCCCAGTTCCTGGTGAGAAAATTGTTGTTTCAAAAGTTTAAATATCTCCATTTTTCGAATAACTATAGCTATTTTTATGTGCCCAGGTTTTGGCGTGTTCAACCTTTAGATGTCATATACAAAGGAAAAAGTGACCTAGGCCTCCGGTGCCCAGGGCTGGGAGTGGTTAAGGCGTCTGCCGCGAATGCAGAAGACGCTGGTTCGGCCCCAGCCCTGGGCACCGGAGGCCTAGGTCACTTTTTCATTTGTATATGACATCTATATAAGTTTTTAATGATCATCAAATTCTATGTTTTTAAGTTTAGTTGGTATTTCCGCCTCTTTCAGTAGGTGACATTTACGGTGTGTAAAAAGGAGACGGATATATTTCGTCGATCTGTCATCAACTGCAACAGATACTGGTTGAGGCAATTGACATATCATATGCCTTAAAAAGAATTTAAATTCAATGTAGGACGTTGCAGGAGTTCTATCTCACTCGCGCTTAAGATGAGAAAGTGAAATGCACTAGAAACAAATTCAATGTAAAATAAATGTGAATTTAAATGTTCGTCACGAAATGCGGTGTCTCATCACAAAGGGTTGCCACGTGTACGTATTTTGAGTTTGCCGCGCATGGTTAGCCAGACTATAACTTATCATATATCCAACGACGACTTGGAAAAAAATACGTGACATCTACAGACATTTGAACAAAAGGTAACATTCACTGGCCACCCCGCAGCCAATTTAATCCCATAGATTTTTTTTCTTCGAGACTATCTTAAAGTCATTGTCACCCTTTCAGGATTCCAGGTATCGCGGAATTTAAAAAAAAATGATAACGATAACGCTTTTAATAAATAAAAACCGGCCAAGTGCATGTCGGACCACGTATAATGGAGGGTTCCGTACCTTCAATGGAATAAAAACAAACTAATACCAAACGGTCGTATTTGCTGAGACTGCTGTTGTACATATCTTATTTGGTCGTAGACAACATTTGACTATATCTATGTAGAGTATCATGTGATACTAATGTTACACTCTCATATAGTTATTCTTTAAAATAAACTGTGACATCAGGTCTGCTTTGTGACTGTGAGATCAAATGGCCTGATAAAAATGTTCATCTTCAAAACTGTGAGTGTAGTGGAAATTCGGTGGATACAAAAAATAAAATAAAGGTAAACAAATATGGCTGATTTTCAAGGCAAAAAAGCATTTGATACATGAAAAAATATTATTAAAGAAATTAGTTTCACTGAAATATAGGTATTCTAAATATAGATAGTAATTAAAGGATATTTTTTACTAAAAATTAACCTTAGTACTTAAACTATAATATTGAACACCAGTTAGTTCTGGTCCTTTTTCACGAAAATATTGGAAAATGATCCACTTAGTTTCCATTCCATCTCAGGTACGTCATACGAGGACGTGTAACTTGTCAGGATGCCCGTGTCGGCGAGTTCTTAAAAGGCACCAACACTAAGTGAGATTTTTTATTCATAGTAATCGAGTCATATCATATAGATTATTTTACATTCAATAAATATCTTGTTTTCTGCCAATAAATTGTTTTAATAAATATAAACATTTTAATCCATATCTCTATGGCAGTAGCAACAGCATTATTATTGCATTTATAATATGTGGGTGAAAAATCATTTAAAATGGCTTATAATTTTCCGGGTATCTAAACCATGAATCGGCAACTTTTCTAAGGCATATAATAATATAAATTGGCCGTGAATTAATATTTTAGCGACAATATTTATTTATAAGCCTCAAACATGTGGCATCATATTATTGAAAAACGGCAGCAATATATAGCTGATCAAAAAAATAACCGGGAACTTGAAATAATAGGTTGGCAACAAAAATATTAACTTGGCATCAAAGCAGGCTTGGTTTAAATATTTGTTTCTACCTAATTAACCATTTTTTGGGTATCAATTGCTGGTATCATTTTAATTACGGGAGCACTAACATTTCAGGAAACTGGAATATTTTTAAGGTTCCGTACCAAAATGGTTTAAAAGGAAGCATGTACTACTCTGTCTTGTCACAATGTCTATTTGCTCCGAAATTACTAGATCGATTGAGCTGAAATTTTGTAGGTTGTATGTCCCCTGGTGCTTTAAGGGGGTAGGTCATTAAGAAAATTAAACAAGTGTTAATTAATTAATTAAGTGTTAAAGTTAATTAGTGTTGGAACAATATCCCCCCACCTGTCAGGCGCCTTAAAACAAAGGCAACCTTTAAATACCATTTTAAAAAAGTACTAATAAATAAGCAAATAACAGGTATTCCACACGGATACTTGGTTTCAGATTACCGAATCTAGCCTGTATGGAGAATATATGATTTCTGTTACCTTTTTACACTACATTACATATCGGTATCAGCATACACCGCATTTTCTTTTTCTTTTTTACACAAGTAGATACATTAAGTTAATCATAGTGAAAATTAAGATATTTATACTTCTATCATACATGTGACGTGGCCTGGGTTCTGGCAGAATACCAGTGCTTCGCCCGTAAGAGTGAAGCGTATTGCTGAGTCAGAACCCTTTTGTATTGCTGCAACGCACACAGAAATCGTTATTTTTTTGTTTTTTTGGTTTCATAGGTGTAACTATTTTTATAGCTTCTTTCTTTTTAAGGGTGTAATTTATGTACCTACCTAACTGTGTGTATATTGTGGCAAGCAAATAAAGAATATATCTATCTATCTAAATAGAATGTTTTAAAAATACAAACTATAACAATGACCCTATCATTGTTATAGTTTGTATTTTTAAATAAGCCCAGGAAGATTTAGGTGCGAAGACGAGCAAAGGAACAAGGACCTTAACTGTGATTAAAAGTTAAAGTAAATTGCAAACAAAAATATATAATAAAAATTTTGATCTGTATGGAACCCGTAGTATGCAATGTTCCCTCTCTTTATTACGTATTTTGAATGTATACATTGAGCACCTGAGCTTTAGGCAATACCTACTTTCAAAAGGTAGGCACATGACTACTATCTAGTATAATCAAATAATTTCATTGAATATTTTAATCATTATTTTTTTTAGTAGAAACACTACTACATATACATTATATAACTTTTTATTTTAAATGTCAATAAACAACAGGTAATGATTATTATAAACTGCAATATGTTTTTTTATTTTCCTTTAAAACTTATTTTTCTAATCTAAAAGAAACCGGCCAAGCGCGAGTCGGACTCGCGCACCGAGGGTTCCGTACAAACCTGTAGGTATATAAGTAAAAGTTCACCCATTGCGTTGACATAGAAGTTTGATTTTGTTACAGCTGAAAGGTATTATAGACCTGAGTATTTGATATGGATTTCAATTTAATACCTCTACGCGTTTACGAGGAAAAAGGTAGTAAGTTTAAAATTTCAAAAAATATTTTTTGTATGATTTTACTAAAAATGTCTACTTTTCGTAATTTTTCCTTTGTCTGTGCTATATGAAGTTTCTTCGTGCCAAGTTTCAAGTTTCTGAGTTTACGGGAAGTACTCAGTTTCAAAATATGCGACTTAAATTGCTATCTCTTTTGATTGCGTTGACATAAAAGTTTGGTTTTGCTACATCTGAAAGGCCCTGAGTATTTGAGATGAATTTCAATTTAATACCTCCACGCGTTAACGAGGAAAAAGGTAGTGAGTTTAAAATTAAAAAAAATATTTTTTGTATAATTTTACTTAAAATGTCTTCTTTTTGTAATTTTCCCATTGTCTATGCTATATGAAGTTGCTTCGTGCCAAATTTCAAGTTTCTGAGTTCACGGGAAATACCCCGTAGGTTTTGCGAGTACCGAAAAACTCTAAAATTTGCATCATAAACGACTGTATCTTTTGATTGCGTTGGCTTTTAAAATTGATTTTTTCACAGCTCCAAGGGACAATACACCCGAGTATTTGATATAAATTTCAGCTTGATACCTCCACGCGTTCCTGAGAAAAATGGTCTTGACAGACAGACAGACAGACAGACAGACAGACAGACAGACAGACAGACAGACAGACAGACAGACAGACAGACAGACAGACAGACAGACAGACGGACAACAAAGTGATCCTATAAGGGTTCCGAATCCAATTTATCTTATAATTACAGCTCGCGTAAAGTTGCCCGTTGTACTAATATTGAATATGTAATTCACTTTAATTGCTTCCTAAATAAATTTTAAAAGTATCTTATTTTTAATTTAAATATAAATGGAAAGAGTTAGGGGAGGCCTTTGCCTACAAAAGGCATACAGATAGAAATTAATTATATACATGTTAACAAAAAAAAAAAAATGAAATGTACTTACAAAATATATGAAATAAAGGCTATTTAAATTCAATTGTTTTTAATTTAAAAGGTAATCGTTTTCAATTAAAAAAAGGCTTCTTAAAATGCTTCCCAGTTATAAATTCAGTTTTCAATATAATTATTTGATACCTACCTATAGTTAAACAATGGCTATTAAGACATTAAAAAACAGCCCATATTGAAATAATGTACGGCCCCAAATTAGTCGCCAACCTATTAATTTTGGTACCCATTTTTATTTTTTATAGCTACCCAAATTCAATTATTTAGCAGCCTGGTTAAATACATTTATTTAAGTAAATTATCTTTTTACACTTGGTAATTATCGACAAAGGAAAGAGCTGGAAATACTGAAAAAAAAAAAAGTTTTGATGTTCATTGAAACATCCATGACTCAGGACCAAATTATTAACACCCTGACCAGAATTCGAACCCAGGACCTCCTGCTTCATAGGCAGGGTCACAACCAACTAGGCTAGGAGGCCGTTAAACTCTAGCCAATGAAAATTTTGATTATAAATAAATAAATATTATAGGACAATATTACACAAATCGAACTAGGCCCACAGTAAGCTCAATAAGACTTGTGTTATGGGTACTAGACGACAATAGATATAATAGATAAATATGGATAAATACTTAAATACATAGAAAACATCCATAACTCAGGAACAAATATTTGTGATAATCACACAAACAAATGCCCTGACCAGCATTCGAACCCAGGACCTCCTGCTTCGTAGTCAGGGTCACTACCGACTGTGCTAGGAGGCCGTTAAATTCGTTCATTAAAATGTGATTGACCAATCACCCCTTTTTGTTAATAGCGGGTGACTGCATATTGAGTCACATTCAAAGCCAGGTAAGGGGGTGAAGGAATAACTATCAGAAGAATATTTGGCCCCTTGTTGGCTGCTATGCTTGTACTGAGAATGCTGTTGTACATATCTTATTTGGTTGAAGACAACATTTGACTATATCTAATGTTACACTCTCATAAAAAGTCATTCTTTAACACTCTCACTGCCATCATACATGCTGTGCTCGAAGTTTAATGGGCGGCCGGCGTACCATGTGGCGGTTAGAGTGTTAAAATAAACAGTGACATCAGTTCTGCTTTGTGACTTCACAGTCAGTTGATCTCACAATCAAATGGCCTGATAAAAATAGCTTCCAGGTCTTCAAAACTGTGAGTGCAGAGTAAATTCGGAGTTGATACAAAAATAAAATAAAGGTAAACAAATATGGCTGCTTTTCTAGGCAAAAAAGCATTTGATACACGAGAAAATATTATTAAAGAAATCAGTTTTCACTGAAATACCTATAAGTAATTAAAGAATATTCTTTTTCAAAAAATTAATATAATTAGTTTATGTGTTTAAGTTGACAATGAAACCATGGTAGTCTTTAGAAGTGTGTGATTGCGAAGCAATGAAAGTAAATGCGTTTGTTTACATTATTTTATTTTTCTCCTGACGCTGAATATAGACCAAAAACCGATCAAGCAAGAAATTGTAATGCAATCTTCGAGCAGCAATGTAAAGGAGGTATAGACTCAAACAAGATTTAATGAAAATATGGCTCATGAAATTTGTAACCGGCCAGTCTTATACCGTAATAAGACTGTCATAGAAAGTACCACACAAGCTGTTCTTGTGGTACTATTGTGGGGCCATTTTTTTGGGCTGATTGTGTATCCCTAGTATTATTGATTGGTGAATGCAATATTGTAGATTGAATTTACAGTCGTCAGATAGTCAAGTCAACATAGATGTGACCCCTGACATGGTGGCCCTCTGTTGAATTACTTTACTAAGATTAACAATACTGGTAGTTGGAATGCTGCTAGGAATTAAGGAGAGTGAAATGGATACCTTGGGTAAATTCTATCTGAAAATGTATGCATACCTACTGAAGAAAGTATGACATTCTCAAAGGATACTAAGTTAAATAGAAAACTTAAATCACCAATGTGCCACTTCCTCCATTCCTTAAAATACATTAAAAGTATATTTAATTGTACCTAAAACATACTATGAAAGGGGGTTTGTAATAAGACTTAAATAACACTTAGCTCCCACTTAAACCCAAACAGAGCATATTAAATTAGCTTGCTTGCTAGAAGTATCTTTAGTACCTCAATTTGTAAAACTACAAGCAAAAAAAAACTATTCTACAAGAAACTACTAAGCAAACTTATACACAATGTCTTACCACAAATGGCATCAGTTCTTGGGCTTTCTTAGCAGTTAAAGTTTCAGGGTCGAAGATGTTAAGAAATGGACCATCTTTGGTTTCACAGAGCCTGCAAACTTTCATCAGGACTGGCTGGGCAACGGAACTCAGAGCTGCTGCAATGGCTTCTTCAGAGTTAATCGCGTCGACGACTGGTGTTTTAGTCACAGTCACAGGTGACTCTACGGCAGAAGCCGGTTTTGCTGACTTTGCTTTGGATCTTTTCTTTGCCATTTTGTTCTGTAAATTTGCTGTCTGGCCACTACAATGCACAGTTTACAGTCTTCACGAAAGTAGTCAAATAACAAAACACTTCAATGTTCACGTATTACGTGGTATTACATCCGCCATTCTTTATGAATAAAAGCAACTTAAAGAGGGCGCTTTTTTTTAAGAAATTCTAATGTCTACGAGTTGTAAAACACATGGTCCGACGGCGAGAACATTATCAGAATAGATCATAAAGAAAACAATGTCGGCCGCAAGAATCGCAAGATTGTGTTCCCAATTCCATGTTGTCTTTTGCTTGCGTTCGATTTCGTTTCGGTTTTCGGTCGATTAACCATAGACAATTTCTGTAAATTCTGACATGTTTGACGTAGGACGAGGACGACTATTGCGACTATATGGGCAAGTTCGGCATATGACAGTGTGACTATAACGACTATACAGTAAAGAACAAATAAAATGTGACCATGCTTGAATTTTTAAATGGTAACACTAGTTTCATCTCTTTTCTCAATATGACAAATGATAGTGACACAGCAGCATTAAAGAAATAACTTGAGTTTAAAAACGATGACTATGACGACTACAACAACTTATCTGGAGCAATTTTGAAGTCATGATCGTCGACAATGTCGATATGTCAGAAAGAGATGCAACAATACCGAAATCAGAATGATGAATGAAAAATTATTTGTTTTGTTTATTAATGGGCATTTCTATTAAAGTTGTGCCTATTTTTTTTCCTTTATATCTTGAAATATTTAAACTTTTTATATTCAGAATCACAACTTTTTTCGACTTTAATAAAATAAAATATCCCAAAATTTTCTAACAAATTTTGTTTGTCATTTTTACGGTCATAGCATTTGTATGAAAAGCGCATAGACGTAAAATAAGAAGACGTAGCGCCGTGAAGACAAAACTGTGATTCCATAATAAGCCGAGTTCTTCGTGCTTACGCGCGACACGCACACATATACAACTCGTAGAGGTGCGGTGATTGGTTCAAACGTCAAAAGTGAGTGTGTACGAGATCGCGGCTTATTATGGAATCACAGTTTTATCTTCGCTCGTGGGATTCCGTCTCCTTATTTTATATGTCTATGGAAAAGCGTAACCAAAAGGACAAAAATTGTGGGGAAGGGACATTTTTTCTCGATTAAAATCGAAAGAGCTCTTGATTATAAGTGGATAAAAAACAAACATTTCAAAATATATAAAAAAAAACAAGGAAAACAATAAAAAGAAAATCAAAAATATTACCACATATTTCCAAATGAAATCATTTCATTGGTCATTTAAAATAATTACGATAATTTGATTACATCATATTATCTGGCAATACTTTTCTGTACCCGCCAATCCCGCCATCTTAGTATTGTGCCAGTCGGGGGGGTGGTGACATATTTTATTTAACCCGTCATCACCATAATTTTGTGAATTTGTTAAAAAAAGGAAAATTTGTGCTGTTTCGAGGTGTGGATAGTTTATGTCAGGACTGAACGTGAAAATGGCGGGTCAGACTATAAACGATAGGCTTTTAGCCGCTCGCCACAGTATAGCCGGGCAAGGCTTAGCAAAATCGGTATGCAAAGCTACTACGGAAGAAATGATCGCACCCAAAAAGAAACATTTAGATTGTAAGTACTCTTTCTACTACGGTTTTGCACGACTGTTATCAGTAACTATGACTATATAATATAGCTCTCCGTTCGATAGTGTGAACTTGTCACTCTAAATTCGTTCCAAGTTATTGGTCGATAAATTCTACGATCTCACTTCTTCTTAAATGGTCTTGCTTGTCAGTAATTTTACTTAAAGGCTATTTATCAATAGCCTTTTATATCGCAGGTTTTTAACCACCAACAGAAGTTATTATGTTTTAATAATTTTGAAACAATTTGGTCCCACGATTTGTATACCGATTGACACAGTTTCTTGTATTATGTCACGAGAGACTGGAGAATGAGACTCATTCGTTTGATATAAAAAAACTCGATTGTCTTCATACCCATTGTCATGTTTGTGTAGGACCCTTGATTATATATTTGTCTAAAATAAGTCAAGCAATTTCCATTTTAGGTGTTTATTCATAACCTTAAACATCTTGTTTTCTTAATATCGCATCAGAAATGTTGTCTAAATATTTTGATATACAAACACTAGCCTTGTCAGTAGTGACCCTGGCTCTGAAACAAGACATCCCAGGTTTAAATCTTGGTCAGTGCATTTATTTGTGTTTATCATGGATATTTTATTCCTAAGTTATGGATGTTTTCTATATATTTAAGTATTAATCAATATCTTTATCGTTGACTAATACCTAAGCCTTATTCACCTTACTGTTGGACTCGGTTGGTTTGTGTGGGTGTGGGTAAGATCGTCACATAATATATATTTATTTATTAAAAATTACCAAAATTTTGTTTTATGTGCCCCATCATAATGTTTTTTAATGACATGCAGTTAGTTATCCTGCAAAATAAATAACAATAACAGAAAAAACTACAAAATCACAACTTAAATAAGTTCTAATATCTAAATAGACATTTTCCACCTTGTGTAAAACATAAGTCTATGAATCATTTACTACTAGGGTATTATAATTTAATTTGCGTGAAAATGCAAGGACCATTGTATTAAACATGCCAAAATATCTGATTATACCTAATTCTACTGATGAGGTATATTTTACAAATAAACACCTATTTGAACATATGCTAACATGAATTTAACTTTTAAAAATATCACTCACTTAGTCTGTAGACAAATTTTGAAAGAAAGAAATAGGGTATTATTTTGGTTCTTAAAAAAAGCACTTGTAATGAGGTAAACATGCCGGTTATTCGGCCTCTTCCCCTTTTTGACCACTTTTCACATTTTTAAAGATAATATCAATATAATTAGTCCACCCTGTTCTAATCTTAGTTCATTGGATCTGGCCAATCTACATGTTTCAAAATCGGACTGTTTATTCTTTAAAATTGCGAATTGACTGAGTAATGATCGATTTAAAAATTGGGTTTGTTGACACATGCCAAATTTAGCACAAAAAGTAGCAAGTAGAGCGACTTTGGAAGTCAAGTTTTAAAGTGTTAATCTGATTTAATTGGTTATATTATATATTAAGTTTGTGAGTGTAAAACATGTTAATTTACAATATTCAAGCACTGAAACTCATAAAACTATCTTAATTTCTGATATTTTTGTTGGCTAGTGAACAGGTTAACAATTTGCTTCAAAATCTAGTTTTCGGCCGGCAGGCCAATAACCAGTTTTAATTGAAGTCCATTTCTTTGTGCTTATTGTAAAAACCTTAAAGTCATCCAC
Organism: Pammene aurita; assembly: GCA_947086415.1. Taxonomy (NCBI): domain Eukaryota; kingdom Metazoa; phylum Arthropoda; class Insecta; order Lepidoptera; family Tortricidae; genus Pammene; species Pammene aurita. The sequence continues at coordinate 35,999,215 of OX352290.1, read as the reverse complement.
ATAAATCCTATTGTATTTATGATCTACAACATTGTATTGCATTTGCTACCAGATTCCGGTCGGCAATACAGTGCATATTTTCAAGGATATGAGATATACTGAGTTTTTAGCAGCTTCTAATCTGGTCCAAATAAAACCTTGTTTTGGCTGTTCATTAGTAGGCTGAGAACTAGTGAATATAAAACCAATGTTCGGCCAGCTAACTAAAGACGGCCAACAACTAGTTAAATGAAACCTGTTTTCGGCCACAGAAAATAATATGAATTAAAAATGATGCATGAGTAGCGAATAGTATACTGAAAATGGCATTTTCATACTACTATAAACCACATTCCCTTATTCATAAGAATCATATTTGTGGTGATTTAAGTGGCCGTAAGCACAAATGACGGAAAACTAGATCTGAGGGCCGATAACCGGTGTTATAGTAATTTTTACGATAAATATTTTTTTATAAGTTGTGAGTTAAAGGTATGTCTGAAACCGTTATGTTTTATTAAATGAGACTATCTTAGGAAATTGCAGTAATTAATTGAAACGTGCTGTTGTACAGCATTATGATAAAAATCACAGCTGAATTCGGCAACTCGCATAAGTGGCCGAGAACCAGTATGTTTACCCTATTTTTAATTTTAAAAAGTCCAGAGCAATAGGTAACAAAAAATTTTGAGGGTTATTGAACTTATAAAGTTATTAATTACTTGTTCAGTATTGCCGCTACTGACCTGATGACCTTAATAAGTCACTAAAAAAACTAAGCGTCTAATGTAATTGTGTCATTGACACTTTTTCATTTTACATATGGAACACATACCAATGCCACTGTGTTACATATGGTTCATATGTAATATATTGTTTTTCCTAGTTTAAACATGTAGTACCTATAATATAATGACTCGCATCATTATGTGTATTTAATCTTATTTTAGCATGTCAAGTTTTCTTTTATGAATACAGGAATAAATAAGCTATCTATAGTTGACTATTTTTTCTTAGGAACAGACCTTATAAACAGAGTACCTAATGAATGATCATCACTCATACAAAGTTGCAGGCAATTTCAGTTGAAATATAAAATAACAAATCTGTTACAAGCTAACATTTGTTTATTGGTAGTGTGGTAGTGATAAACAGACAGGACTGCTTCCTGTGTTATCATGGGTCTGATATCAGAGCATGGCAACAATTGAGATGCATTTGTAATTGCCTAATTTTAGTGGTGCTGCATTTTCTGCAAATATTCACTGCATGATTGGTCTTATTTTTAATATAATAATATGTAAGGTTTAAAGCCTCCAAACAGGACATGAATAGTTTTGGCATTCGGACCCACGGTTGGGAGAAACGCGCCGAGATGAGACCCGAATGGCGTCACGATATTAAAGTCGGAATTTCATATCAAAACATGACGATTCCTGGCTGGAAAACCTTAAGCAGAAAGTCTTCGTTGTGCATTACTACCTCCTGCTGCAGACTCACTTACGATTTACGGACTTCAATTTTCGAGGTAATAATGAACGGAAGGTCTGAAGAGCCGAGATTGCAAGTCCTTCTCTAACACCAACGCCGTGACAAAACCATTTGCTGCTTATTGTGTTCGCGAACTTGACCTATTGGGCCTGACATGCGTTGCGAATATCAGCTGTTCTCTAACAATGCTTTCATGTTGCATAGCATTAGTTTGAGTAAGGCTAAAGTAGCAAAGAAAATGTTCCTCCGAATTAACATCAAAATTCGTTCCAAACAATCTACGGGTATCTAAACTGAAACATGTACCTACTTGAGATTGTCACATCCTTGAAATATCTATTTTTGTACCATGGCACCACGGGGCTCAGGGCAGAAGTATAAGAAATCGTTACTCCCCAAAAAAAATTACCGCTTTCTTGGCGTGATAGACACCTATCTTAGACCCGTAAGTACCATACTACACTAACTACTAGAGAGTACTAAGAGTCTTGGAGCTAAGCCTCGGGCTAGGGACTAGGATACTCTCAACCTAGTCACATTGAGAACGTCCACAATTTAAGGAGTATAAAAAAGTAAACATTTCTTGCTATCATACAGATCAAAACATGAGCTATGTGTAAGTAACTTGATATGTGACGTTGTCATGGTTAGGGTACCACTTTGTCGCTTATGGATTCCGAGATATCACTGATTTTGTTTATCAACTCGAAAATAGTGAAAATTGGTTTTGATTAAAAATAGCTTCTACACACTTAAAATAATACGGTGTATTGATAAAAAGTTAAACGTTTCAACTAAAAGTAGGAAAAAAAACAGTCAAAGTTTACCGACTAGGGTACCACATTGTCGCTCATAAGCTTGAAGTAATATCGGGGCAATTGGAAAATGTAGTAACACGTGTTGTCTAAATCTCAGTTTACTCCCATCCATTTGCTTGACAGTTCGTAACTTAGCTGCCCGTTACGTTCACTTAGTTTTATGTTATGTTACCCTTTTAACAATAGTGGTCAATAAGCAATAATTATTGAGACAAAGCAAAACTCTCTATTTTAATCAGGCCTAAATCAATCAACTAGATACAAAATATATTAATCAAAATTCATATTATGTTAGTTTATTCAATTGGATTGTTAAAAATAAATAAATATATCACATAGGATAATAAAATTATTTACAATTTTAAAGTGCGTCCAGACGCCACGAATATGCTGCTCGTACGCTGCGCACGCGTTGCTCTAGCCGGAGAGCTAGCAAAGGAAATAGGTTTGCTATTATATAGAGAAATGAAAATTTCTCTAGTTAGTGTGCCATACTAACAATTTTAATAATCCGGGTGCCTGGCAGATGATTTGAATACTGATTAATCACATAACAAAAACTTAAATATAAATAAGGGGAGGGATATAAGTTAGTGACAAATCAAAACTTTTTAACAGAAAATATAGTTGACATATTTAACAAGCTTCTGAGGGACAACCGTATAGATAATCAGTTAATACTCGTACAAAGTTACCAATCTCTCAATCAGACGTAAGAATTAAAATGACTTGGCGTCAGCACTTACGTACCCCTAGGTGCGAGGTTGAGTAGTGTAAATCATTTTCATAATGATGTTAAATGCAAATGATTACTTTTGCAAGTAATAATTTTATTATAATAAGTCTTAATAATAAGTTTGATCTCATAAGTCATAAGGCGACAATGTGGGACCCTAAGGAATGTTAAACTAACAAACTTGATCTAAATTAGTAAAGCTGACGAAAAGACTGTTATTTGTTTATAAAATAAGTTATGTTATTGATTCATAATAATATTTGTATTAGATATATGCACTTATAGTGCGGACACCATGTTAAATAATGGAAGTAGAATTCTTATTTCTCTAAACTTATGAATAGCGACAATGTGGTACCCTAGATCACTTTACATACAAAAAATCATGTTAAGTCTAAACTTTGAAGTCACTTTTTTGATAGAAAACTACATTACTTTTGTGTTTAATTACACTTGATCGTTAGTTTTGTTCCTAAATTAAAGTAAACTATGAGAATTAAAAATTATAATGTTGATTTTGTATATTTTTTATGTAAGTGTTGATTTTTTTTGTTTTTTATAAAAAAAAATTATGCCTTGAGATATCGTTGTTTCATTATTTTTATTATAAACCTTACCTACATCATATTCAGAAATCAACATAAGCCAGCTGATCGCAGCAGCAAAATCGACAGATTTTCTGTCGATTTTGAGTTATATAAAATATTACATTTTTGATTCTTGACTCTACACCCTACATGCATTATTATTGTATTATTTCTATAAAATGTAAAATGTTAGAGACAACATATGATATGTCGAGTAATATAATGTATGTGGAACATTTTAAAACCGCTATCTCCATAACTTCAACCTATAATTAGGGTTTTTAGGCTTTCAAACTTTAAACTCGAATATCTCAAAACAGTACAAAGATATGTTGAAACTTCAAAAAATTATTAAAAATAAAAATACTCAACATAGCGATCTCGTTCTTTTTGCATATGAAGGAGAATGTTTTGAATTATAAGGAGGTACCAATAACTCAATACCGACAATATATTACCTTTACCATGACAATGTCACATATGGCCGAAGAACCTAAGGGCACGCTCGTGGCATATTTTGGAAAGTCGTGTGGGAATATTGAGCTCTCTTAAGATGGAGATGTTAGTTCTTCTAGCTATCCAGGGTATACGCAGCAGTCTTCGCCGACACCACATCTCAAAAGCGTCAATTTTAGCCTTCTCGCAACTTTTCAGACTCCACGTTTCGGCACCGTTCAGAAATATCGAGAAGACTAGACCTTTTACCAAGAATACACGCGGTTGAGAAACACAGGCCATTCTGGGCCGTATGAATGGCAAACGTGCTCGCGGTGGGGCACGGATGAGATGGTCGAACGCCGCAAAAAGGTCGGCTGACGGCAGCCTGAACCGTGCAGTCCACATGGCCTATGACCGCACTTTATGGAAGCAAGCTACATGTGGTCGCGATCCTCAGCAATGAGGGAACGAGAAAGAAGAGAAGAAGTAACTTGATATTTAAGATTTCTCAAAATTTCTACTCGTTCCCCGCAATTTCGTTTTTCTATCTGTTTGGCCTGATGGTTGACTGGTGGAGAATGCCTTCTGGCATTAAGTCCGCCCTTTGTACTTTGTTTTACTGTGAAATAAAGTTTAAATAAACAAATGAGCATAGGTAAAGGTAACAAAGTGAAAGTTCATTAATTTCATATACCTACTGATCTCACAAACGTGTCAAGGACGCTATTACGAGCATTATGCGCCGGCGCACTCAATTCGCACCGTGACCCCGCGCGCAGAGGCCGCGGTGACATTTTAATAAGTATATTCTAACTAGTGCTTTGGTACTTACCTCACATAACTTACTCTGTACCTAACTTAGGTATCTAATGTACCTATAGATTTTTTTTTTCGAGGGCTTAAACCTAAATACAATTTTAAAGAACTGTGTATGGTCAGGGGGGTTTCACTACGCAGTTTAGGTACATTTTGCCGGCGCGCCTCCCGGGTAGGCGTATGGCAGTGGGTTGCCGCTCGGCTCGCACGATAGTCGTGTCACGTGGCGCTCGCGCAAAATTGAAAATACGCAATAATGGCTTCGAAACCTAAATCTCGATCTAATCCGTATAAAAGTTGTCTTTACGGATGTCTGAATAAACGGAAGAACAAGGAAGCAGAAATAACATTTTTAAATTCCGGACGATATTGAAAGATCCCGAAGTCCTTACTTAGTAATAGTCTGTAATAGTTAAAATAAACATCCTTAATTTATTGAAAATTGGTTGCCCAGAAACAATATTAGGAACTGACCGACATATTTTCAAAGGAATACGGCTGTGGCATACCTACTTCCGTGAGAATCAGACATAATCTCTATAAAAATATCTATCTCCGGATAAAAATTTCATGTTTACAGAATCAACGTTTGTAATTCCTACATATTTATCTTAAAAATAATAAATCAGTAGGTATAGGTACAAAAACTTGTCAAGTGATAGCCCTGTGCCGACGCTCACAGCTCGGTCATAAAACTGCGGCGCGCAAAGAAGATTCACGGTTCGTGCGCGGTTATAAGTTTCAATTTTGCTTGCAGGCGGCGAGTATAGGTATAATTTTATACCTAAATCTGACTTTTGTGAAGGAGTGCATTTTCTGTACGGTAGTACTATTAGTTATTCTGTGGTATGGTGAAGGTAGGTCGCAAGCGGCGGATTGGCTAGTTTCGTCTTTTAATCCTGATGTCGTTGTTTACAATCCCTCTTATCTTAGCCTCTTAGCAATGAGCTTTTCTAGAAGTGGTAGAATGTAGTGGTACCTATTAGATACCTATCTTCAGCGTCTCGACTAAAATATCATTGTGAAAGAAAACCACGGACCAAGAGAGAAACCGGGCATTACTCTTACTCTATTTCCCTAACCACAGTTGAACCTTATTACCGAGCAAAACAGTCGTTCATAGGTGACCAGTAAAAGTAGTAAAAACCGGCCAAGAGCGTGTCGGGCCACGCTCAGTGTAGGGTTCCGTAGTTTTCCGTCCGTCACAGTAAGTGTACCCACTATGCCAAAAGGTCGTATCTGATGCCTATGGAAGAAGTTTTTTGGAAATAACTCAAAAATGGCTAGGACCTATAATGTTCAAAATAATTTTCCTAAAAAGTTTATCATAACGCGCATATTCCCAATTTTTTTCATATTTTTTGGACTTACGGTGCAAAAGTTACAGGGGGGGGGACGCTATTTTTCCGACTTTCGAAGCGATTATTTCCGAAAATATTTACATTATCAAAAAATGATTTTAGTAAACCCCTATTCATTTTTAAATACCTATCCAACAATATATCACACGTTAGGGTTGAAATGGAAAAAAAAATCACTCCCCACTTTACGTATAGGGGAGGTACCCTAATAAAAAAAAATATTCCACTTTTTATTTTACCACTTTGTCGGCGTGATTGATATGCATATTAGTACCAAATTTCAGCTTTCTAGTGCTAACGGTCACTGAGATTATCCGCGGACGGACGGACGGACGGACGGGCAGACATGGCGAAACTATAAGGGTTCCTAGTTGACTACGGAACCCTAAAAACGGTTCGATAGAGAGCATAATGTAGGGGGTGTCTCACTCGCACTCGTTACAAAATTGTCACATTTGACATATATTGACATTTTTATTGTCTGATGAGGATGACGTCATTACCTCAGTCAAAATGAGACACAGTCCCCTAGATAACCCTCTCTTTCGGCCTCACTTTGTGACCGAAGACAATACTTCAGTTTAAAAGGATTACTTCATGAACACTCCGATAGGAAAGTATTTTACCTACAAGCACGTCTACTTAAAAAGCTGCTCAGTTTTTCTTTTATAGCTTATAATATTTTCGTTTACTTCCGCCAAGTTTTCTTATAGTACATTACATCAGAGGCCGGGAAAACACGGATTTCCGGCCAAGTAGGTATACGGATAGAGATACGAGGCCGTGAATCCGTTTTCACGCCGAGGCATGTATAGTGCTTTTCTCAAACATGCAATGAAATAAAATAAAATAAAAAACCAAAAGGACAATGTTTTATTGAATCTAAAAAGCGACCATGAAGTAAAAATTAAAAAGTTAAAATCAGCTAATTCGTAAAACCTGCCGCCATCTTTGACGCTGTCTGAATGAGGTTGGACGTTGAAACAAAAAAAAAAGTTACTTTGCAGGCCTAGGCCTGAAAAGTTGTATGAAATCCCATTTCAGGCCGCCTCGGGATGCTGCGCCCGAAAAAGGATACTTCCGAGTCTATTATAAGCAACGTAAAGAGAATATTTCATTGCATGTTTGAGAAAATATCTTTACATAGCTGGTATAAGTGTTGTCTATGGGGACATCGACCTCTATGTTGTCTGGTGCCAAGTTCGGAAAGAATCGACAACGATGATTAACTATTTGGCGTCATCATACCTATTAGTAAATAAATAGCTTTTAATTGAAAATTTGCATCCAATGCATGTTCATTAATGCTATTATGAATTATTTGTAAATCATTTACCCTGTGTCAATGCAAAAGTAGGGTAAGGAATAAGTAACCTAATGTCATGTTGACTTTTTTTTTAATACCACCACGGTGGCAAACAAGACTACGGCCCGCCTGATGATGCCGCCTGCAGTTACCGTAGCCTATAGGATTCACATGCGCGTTGCCTACCCTTTAAGAACCCATACACTTCTTTTTTGAAGAACCTCATAATGTAGCCCGCTGGGAAAATCTCGGCAGGGAGACTTCCTCCTTCCAGCGGTTTCCTAATCGATGTGGGTTGTAGTATTTTTTTTTAACAGTACATCTTGGATGAGTTGCACCTTATTATTCTGACTGTATAGAAATAACAATTAAGAGCAATGTTAAGGGCGACCTCAAGAGTTAAGCTAATTTCGCTAGGACAGCTGTGTAGGTAGTTCGAGCTTCAAAGTTTCCAGTGATAGTGATAGCTAACTCTGATTTAATCTGATCGTGGGCAACATAGTTCGGATCGTGAGGGCAGTTATGTCTGCCGCAAAATAGTGATTGGGCTTGAAAAGCAGTTTAGGTTTTAAGGTTTTTGGGGGAATTTACTTACCTGTATCTATTATCTACCTACTAACAAAATAATCTAATATTAAAAAAAATCCCGTCCCGCCTGATCTTAGAATCAAAAGAGTACCTTACTAAGTCTTACTAACCAAAGCAGAGCCCTGCGGTCTACCATCTAAATATGACCCGAAGAAGTGCATGCTAGATGTAAGAATTATTGTATACTTCACGGAGGTAGAACATGGAGATACTCTGTAATTACTTTTACATCTATGTAACCCTTTTCTTACTTACAATAAATTAATTTTGTATTTGTATAAGGTTCCACCTAAAGATGGGACGGCTCGATATCGCTAAAATGCGTATTCACTCACCGCCTGGATTGAATAAACAAAGACCTAAGATTTGAACTTGTAGGTATTTCGCAAAACAAAGAAGAAAGCTGTAATTCCTCCTATTTAGGAAATTATAGAAACACACTTTAAATAATTAAAGCAAAATATTGGAAAATAAATTACTGGCACTTATTTTGATTTCTTTCTTTTCAGATCTAGTCCACTGCACAAACGAGCCAAATGTCTCGATACCGCAGCTCGCCAACTTGCTCGTCGAACGAACACAGAACACCAATTGGGTGGTGGTTTATAAAGCGCTCATAACAGTACATCATTTACTCGCATATGGGAATGAGGTGAGTTATTAGATATTTACTAGATTTTTGACCTTTATCGTTTTGGATCATCTAACACTGAACACCCTTTACACTATAGGCACTGATGCCTGATACCTGATACCTTCTACATTCAAGTAATAATTTACTACAAAATTTTTACAAGACATAATTTTGAGGTCGCCATACACACAATGTACTTTTCTCGTAAGATGTGACGGGATTGATGATTAAGGGGCTGACAACAGCTAAATTCCCTCCCTATCTTTTACACCGCGAGTGAAAGAGAAACACTGTGTCACGATTAGTATGTGAGCTCATTGCAAATTTTGCAAAATAATGAATTTAAAAAAACTACGCATCTATTGAGAAATATAAAACAACGAAGTTTTTAGTATTAGTGTGGTGGAATTTTGTCCTTAGTCACAGGCGTATAAGTCAATAAACTAAAGACATACAACTGTTTAAAGCTAATTTTAAGATGTAACCAGAGATGTGCAAAATGGTTTAGAAAACGTATTTAAATACAAAATGCAAATACTTTCATGATTTACTATTTCAAATACAAAATACTTAGCAAAATTGTATTTCAAATACTAAATACATAATTTTTAAGAAAAAAAAACCGACTTCAATGGGGGTAGCCGGTGAAGGATTATTGTAGATGGTGCACTTAGATTCCATACAATGAAATAACTTGCTTAAAAAACGCAGCGCAGAGGACAAATCGCCAAACGTGAACTATGCGTCGTTGAAGAGTTCCGTTCTGATTATCATCAGCAGTTCTACTTCATCAAATGTCACTCTTTTGAATGAAAATGCTTGATTTGTTGATAAAAATACAAAAGTCACTTTATGTATGCCTTTAAGATTTGAGGAATTCCCTCGATTCCTCGTGGAACTCATCATCAGAACTTGAGCTTGCCGAAAATTGGTCCTGACAATCTAACTTGCTTAACAAACATAGCGAAGAGGAAGAATCGCCAAACATGAACTATGCGTCGTTGAAGAGTTCCGTTCTGTTCATCATCAGCAGTTCCACTTCATCAAATGTCACTCTTTGATGAAAATGCTTGATTTGTTGATAAAAATACAAAAATCACTATGTGTAAGCCCTTAAGATTTGAGGAGTTCCCTCGATTCTTCATGGATCCCATCATCAGAACTTGAGCTTGACGAACATTTGTTCTGACAATTAAACTTGCTAAACAAACACAGCGAAGAGGACGAATCGCCAAACGTGAACTATGCGTCGTTGAAGAGTTCCGTTCTGATCATCATCAGCAGTTCTACTTCATCAAATGTCACTGTTTTGAATGAAAATGATGGTTTTGTTGATAAAAATATAAAAATCACTATATGTATGCCTTTAAGATTTGAGGAGTTCTCTCGATTCCTCATGGATCCCATCATCAGAACTGCGTTTTGACAAAAACGGGACCAATCTGTATATATATACTTACAATCAAAAAAAGAATTTTCAAAATCGGTTCAGACATGACGGAGTTATGGAGTAACAAACATAAAAAAAAAAACAAAAAAAAAAAAAAAACATACACGCCGAATTGAGAACCTCCTCTTTTCAAATCTTGAAGTCGGTTAAAAATTAAAATAAAATGGACTAATGTATCAAGAATCAATTTTTAGGGTTCCGTAACCAAATGGCAAAAAACGGAACCCTTATGGATTCGTCATGTCTGTCTGTCTGTCTGTCCGTCCGTATGTCACAGCCATTTTACTCGGAAACTATACGACGTATCTGAATAAAATTTACACATACGGTGTATTTTGTATGCCGCTACTTAGTTATGGAGTTACATTTGAAAAAAAAAAAATTTTAGGGGGTGGCGCTCCATACATGTAACAAAATGTGACACATCAATCGATAGGTCTTTAATAATTTTTAAGAAAAAAAAACCGACTTCAATGGGGGTAGCCGGTGAAGGATTATTGTAGATAGATGGTGCACTTAGATTCCATACAATGAAATAACTTGCTTAAAAAACGCAGCGGAGAGGACCAATCGCCAAACGTGAACTATGCGTCGTTGAAGAGTTCCGTTCTGATTATCATCAACAGTTCCACTTCATCAAATGTCACTCTTTTGAATGAAAATGCTTGATTTGTTGATAAAAATACAAAAGTCACTTTATGTATGCCTTTAAGATTTGAGGAATTCCCTCGATTCCTCGTGGAACTCATCATCAGAACTTGAGCTTGACGAAAATTGGTCCTGACAATCTAACTTGCTTAACAAACATAGCGAAGAGGAAGAATCGCCAAACATGAACTATGCGTCGTTGAAGAGTTCCGTTCTGTTCATCATCAGCAGTTCCACTTCATCAAATGTCACTCTTTTGAATGAAAATGCTTGATTTGTTGATAAAAATACAAAAGTCACTATGTGTAAGCCCTTAAGATTTGAGGAGTTCCCTCGATTCTTCATGGATCCCATCATCAGAACTTGAGCTGGACGAACATTTGTTCTGACAATTAAACTTGCTAAACAAACACAGCGAAGAGGACGAATCGCCAAACGTGAACTATGCGTCGTTGAAGAGTTCCGTTCTGATCATCATCAGCAGTTCTACTTCATCCAATGTCACTGTTTTGAATGAAAATGATGGTTTTGTTGATAAAAATATAAAAATCACTATATGTATGCCTTTAAGATTTGAGGAGTTCCCTCGATTCCTCATGGATCCCATCATCAGAACTGCGTTTTGACAAAAACGGGACCAATCTGTATATATATACTTACAATCAAAAAAAGAATTTTCAAAATCGGTTCAGACATGACGGAGTTATGGAGTAACAAACATAAAAAAAAAAAAAAAAAAAAAAAAAAAAAAACATACACGCCGAATTGAGAACCTCCTCTTTTCAAATCTTGAAGTCGGTTAAAAATAGGTATTTTCAAAATACTTTTTTAAAATACAAATGCTTTTTAGAATTCCGTCGCCAAGATGGAAAAAACGGAATCCTTATTGTCATAGTCATAGCATAGCCATTTTATAATCAATAAATATAAAGCAAATGTTAATCAAATTTTAACTGGAGGTGAGTTTTGTGTGCCACTAATTTGTTTTGTAGGTAAATGGTTAAAAAATTTTTTAGAGTCCGCACTCGATGCATGTAATTAATGTTTTTTTTTTCATGCTCTGATAGTGAGTTCTATATGGATCCAAATGTCATTTCTGTTCCAGGGAATTTACTTTCCAAGTATGTATATTTTTTTAGTTTCAATGCAATGTAAATCCGGTACAAAAATGGATTGCTATTTAATACGATTTCCATTCTTATAAGCGCTGGTATCCTGGCGATAAGGCGTGAGATTTTCGGAACTTATGTACGAATTATCGATTGATATTTATCAGTCGCTTTTCGGTGAAGGAAAACATCCCGCGGAAACCGGACCTAATCCCAATACGGCGTAGTTTCTCCTCTGGGTTGGAAGGTCAGACGGTAGTCGCTTTTGTAAAAACTAGTGTCTATGCCAATTAATGTGATTAGTTCGCCAAGCCGGGACAAACGCTAAGAGAATGATGATTTCCATACCTGTCTTAACTCTCCATTTCAAAACAGACGACGACTAGTTACAAAATGACGAGATCGTCAGGAATGAGTGCCTTTTTTCCCTTGGTTACGTGGTGTCCTGTCTTACCAATCACCCACGTAGGAGCAATATAACTATAACATGTTAAACCTACCCTTTCTACCAACATTATATTAAATTACAAAAAAAAGTATTTTGTATTTTCAAAATAGAAAATGGGTTCCAAAAAGTATTTCAAATAAAATACAAAATGCTTTTGTTAAAAAGGTATTTAAATACAAAATAGGAAATAGGTATTTTGTATTTGCATTTTAAATACAAGTATTTCAAATAAGTCATATCTCTGGATGTAACTTTGGAATTATTTTCTATCGAGCCGATTTCTTCCAATCGTGTATCGATTTGGATTGACGAAGTTCTTCTAAATATAATGAATATTAACATATTTCTTTTTTACTTTCTCAAAACAAGTAGTTATAGTTAAAAAACTGTTTGAGTAAAGTCAATTTGAAGGTCATCGGGTGTTGTCAGCCTCTAAGAAACCATGACAGCAGAGCAGTCAATTAAATTTCATAATATCTCCTCTTACCAAATTCTACAGTGGATCCGGTTGGCGCCGCGTTAAACAAGGTATAAACTTATACATTTATCATGTATATTTCAAGGCTGTTATTGGCCGGATCATCTGGTGTAGTGTTTACATATGGATACATTTACTTTTATGAACTACACAATTGGATGTTGATTCTATAATAGGTTTCAAAGGGCGTACGCTGTACAAGTCAGTGCCTGGCCGTCTTGCATTTGACTGGAGTTATAGGATACCATGTTACTCGAGAACAAATATTTTTTTTTTACTACATATTTTAAAATTTTATTTTCCCCTGTGATTAGGGTAACCTAAAGGTTAGGGCGTCTGCCGCGAATGCAAAAGACGCTGGTTCGATTCCCAGCCCTGAGCACTGGAGGCCTACTTTATGGTTATAATTTACATACTAGGGTATCATGTTCGTTCATGTATCGGAGAGGACAGGAAAATTGTACCACACGATGTACGAGGGTTGCTACTTATATATCCGGAAACAAAAAAACAAACAAACGTACACGGCTGAAAATGGTTTTATTGTTTTTCAAAGTATTCCCCTTGATGATCTATGCACTTTTGCATTCGCGTGAACCAATTTTTAAAGCACTTCTGCCACTCCGCCTGAGGTACCTCCATAACGTGTTGTTTGAATGCGTCGACAGCATCTTCAGCGGTCGAAAATCGTTGACCGCGTAATTTATTCTTTATATTTGGAAATAAATAAAAATCGTTGGGTGCCAAGTCAGGGCTGTACGGCGGATGACCCGTTAATTCCACATTTTGACCCTCCAAAAATAGAGTTGTTTCGCGTGACGTATGACAGCTGGCATTGTCATGATGAAGAATGATTCTTCGTCGCTGGTTAGTTTTACGAATTTGTTCAAATACTTCCGGTAAGCAAATGGTCGTGTACCACTCTGAATTAACCGTTCTACGGTTTTCTAGTGGCACTGTAGCTACATGGCTATTAATACCGAAGAAGCAGGCCACCATTTGTTTCAATGTACTTTTTGCACGAGTAACTTTCGTAGGGTTCGGCTCATTTTGAAACACCCATACCGTTGATTGTTGCTTCGTTTCGGGATCGTATGCATAGATCCAGGATTCGTCACCTGTATAGATGTTATAAACGGCTTTTGAGTCAACACGGTTATATTTTTTTAACATTTTATTGCACCATTCGACGCGAGCATCTTTTTGCTCTTTTGTTAAGTTGTGGGGTATCCAACGCGAACAAATTTTTTTTACAGCCAAATAATTATGTAATATGCTATTAATGCTGGTCATAGAAATACCCAGAGTCGCCTCTATCTCGCGGTACGTAACATGTCGGTCGTCCATTATAAGTTTTCGCACAGCCTCGATATTTTGTTGTACAACGACCGATTTCGGGCGACCTGCCTTAACTTCGTCCGTAAGCATACTACGTCCACGATTGAACTCACTAAACCAGTGATACACAGTAGTTTTAGATGGGGCTTCATCACCAAAAGTTGAAGTTAGTTGATCTATGCACTGTTGTTGCGTTAAACCACGCCGAAAATCATAATAAATCATAGCACGAATATTTTCACGAGTGAGTTCCATTCTTGCTGGGAGATGACATTTAAAACCCGTCAAAAACAAAACACGTGCGTTAATAAGAAAGAAAAAATATACCGGCCAGTACTTAAAAAAGTTCAAATTTTACCATGGAGGTCAAATATGCTATTTAAGAAGATTGTAATCCCGGTTTCCGGATATATAAATAGCAGCCCTTGTAGTGGATATGTCATTGTTTTTTCACGCTAATGCTCAATTTGTGGCAATAGTAAGTCTAAATTAGTAGTTTATGTAACTGTTACGTAATAAGGGTCCTTAAAACATGAGTGTGGTTTTATGAAATGAGCCGCAGGCGAATTTCATAATAAGATCACACGAGTGTTTTAAGGTCTAATTACGTACAGTTGCATACACTGCTTTATCTACACTCATATTATATATATTAAATTAATTGTTCGGAAACCATAGAATGACCGCCATTGTACCGTCATGGCCTACTCGATTGTGCCGGCGCTCGCGCGGGACCAATCGAGTTGGCCATGGCGGTAACATTATGTTATCAAATTCGATGTTCCAAATTTGAAACTCATTGCTTAACAATATTTGAGCATGCATAGTTAAAATTACGTTACTGCCGCAGATAAGAAACTTATCATAGTTAAATCGTTTGTTGTAATGCTTGTCATTGTCTACAGTTTTTGAACGCATTTTAGAGTACATACAGTATGAGTGTAGATAAAATAAATAGTTGTGCGCCTGAACCTCCACTCCAACAATTAATACACCGTTTTTGTCAGCCGAAAGCGCTAAGCGCGAACTAACTCGCCCACCTAATGCCCTAAGCTCACTTTCAAGCCTCTACAACAATGCACTATTTTTGAAGTGAAAAGTTCTTTAGCGGCGCTGTGCACTCTTTGTGATGGGCAAAAAATGTTAAACAGGTCATGTGACCGTCAGATTCGTCAGATTGAAAATTCGTAAGACGGACACGTGACCTGATCGAATAAATCTATATTAATAATTCCGTCGAGGGGTACGGTAGACCCGAATGAAATTATGTTCAAATGAAAAAGCGTAAAAAAATAAAAGTTTTGAATCGAAGACATATATGGGCAAAATTCGGATTGTCGCGTATTTTGTATTTTAAAGTGTTAATTTAATGACAAATGGTCGGCCATATTACATGTTTTAGTGGTTGACAACTTGACAGTGGGGGGTGCGTTCGGAAATAGTGAACTATGTTTACGTCCGGCATATTTGACAGGAATGACAGGTTAGTTGGTCAAAAGGAGGACGAAAGTAAATAAATTATTCTTAATTTCAAGTTTTCACTTCTGCCGGCACTCCCGGAGTGCAACCCGTTTTTTTTTATATTCATTTTATTTGTAGGTCGTAAATTCTCATTATAATGTCTGGCAGGTTTTGAATGGTTGGTTAGTTAGGTGGTTGTTGCATTCATAAGTAATGATATAGGTAATTTAAATGCAATATAGTTATTCTGTAAGCATTATCTTTTTATGACAATCATTATAGGTAATGAAAAAATTCAGTGTAATTATTGTATTGATAAAGAGTTACGCCCCCTTCTGCCGTGCCATAATTATCAAATACGTAGGCTATTCAATACCAAACACGGCTAACACATGATTGAACTATTTATTTTTGGGCGAGTGTATTTTGAAAAGTAACTTCGTTTGTTATTCACACGTGCCCTGAAAGTTTTAGAAATCCTAAATTGGAAAGTGTTCGAATTACTTATGTATTTCAGTATTACTACGTATATGTACCTATAGTCTGATCTTATGTAGGTACTTACAGCTATAAATAAATTACAAAGTACAGCCTGGTTAAGGTTAAATCAGTTTAGGAAGATTATTGCGAATTTGTTCCTGGAAATAATTCAACTTAAAATCATTAAAAACGCCTAACTTATGCACAGATGGGATTTAGAACACAATGTACACATATGACACTATAAATCTAAACATGCCTGTTGTACAGTCAGCAGCAGAAAGTAGCTAAGCGGGTGAGGTGTTCAAAATGATCTTAACGCGCTCTTATTCTCTTAGCAATAAAGTCGAGTCAAGCTGATTTTGAACACCTCACCCGCTTAGCTACTTCTGCTGCTGACTGTATTCTTTTCTCTCTAAGAACTCATAAGAATACGTTGGAAAACTTGAAACTACAAACGATACCTAACTAAATAAAAACTTAACGAATTATTACATTTATTACACAATATACGGTAACCGTGGAGGTGTAATCAAAGTGTTAACAACATTTTAATTGACCCTAAACGATATAGTAGAGGGCTAAACTTAAACACTAGCGAAGGTCGAATTATTTGATAACACTCGTCATTGTTAGATAATAAACTCTTCTTAGATAATCTGTATAAATCACATACATGAATGTCATCATGCTTCTTCGTATCAGATGGATGACAATGATAATACATATTTTGCACATTCAGTACAGTTGGAATTTTTTAAGATGCCCTTATGGTTGGGAAAAGCACGTTAGTAACATTGGGTCGTCAATACCTGTTGCTATTGAGGAAACTTAAAAGAGCACTTACCTACTATAACTTTTTGCCATTTATTTTCTAAGCCCCTTGCAGTAAGCGTCTGTGGTGGTGGTAGAAAACATTGCTTGGCCGTTTCAAACACACAGCACGTAGCGTAGTTCTTTTGTATCTATTTTAGTTTAAAAAGCCGTAAGATGGCCATCAATCAAACGATACCCATTAACACGTTATATTGATGAAATCAACTCTTAACCTTTAATCTTGATTACTCTGAGCTTGGGTCGGATGAGATGAGGCGCTATGGGTGCTTCAAAGCAGTTGCCGTGGATTTTTTAAAACTAATCAGGGACACGTAGCGGGAGTGATAGACATTAGAATGTGTTATTTAACTCTTGAACATTATTTTGATTTCTCATAGACTTGACTTGGGTACGTGTAATGTACCCTAGCAGCGACTTCAAGCTACCTCCTGATCCTAATGACTACATACACAATCGAAAACCTGAAACGTGCTGAAGTTAGTTATCACAAAATAACTCAAGTACACGGTCTTATCAGATAACATACGAAATTAAACGAGAATGCATTGTAATATTTTCTACTTTTATATCGTCGGGTGGGTAAATTTCACTTGCGCCTATCGATACAAGGGATCCTAAAACCATGCTACTATATAGGGTGGGGCCTATAACTAAAGCAAAAAATTAAAACGTAGATTCTAGTCCTCAAACTAGACAACTTTTGTGTAGCAACTTTTTAAAATCATAAAGTTTTTAGATTGTTATTTTTTCAAACAAAGTAAATAATATTTTCAATGTACTTAAAACTCCGTCTAATTGACATCGCCTGTCAGTAGTCACTCTACAGACATAATCAATTTCATAGTACATTGCGTGTTCGAATTAACTTTAATATGTAATAAAATTCAAACCGCAAGTTTTTTTTCAAAGTCGTCAAACAAACGTTGCGTAGTTTGAGGAGAAGAATGTACATTTTAATTTTTTGCTTTAGTTACAGGCCCCACCGTGTATATATAGTACATATAGTCTGGCAAACCATTTCTGTCAGTAGAAACGCGCGGCAAATTCAAAATACGTACATGTGGCAACCCTTTGTGATGAGACACCGTATTTCATGACGAACATTTCAATTCACATTGAATTTGTTTCTAGTGCATTTCACTCTCTCATCTTAAGCGCGAGTGAGAAAGAACTTTTGCAACGTTCCCAATTAAATTTAAATTCATTTTTAAGGCATATGTCAATTACCTCAACCAAAAGTATCTGTTGCAGTTGATGACAGATCAGACGAAATATATCCGTCTCCTTTTTACACACCGTAAATGTCTCCTAATGAAAGGGGCGGAAATAACAACTAAAATTAAAAACATAAAATTTGATGATCATTGCTGCTTTTTTCACTGATTCTTAGTGTTGTCATACTTTTGTTCGCTGTACATTGCTACTGCGTTCGTTGGCTGGCCAGACTATATGTACAATACAACTAGACACGTGAGGCCATGGTCACTTTTTCCTTTGTAAAGAACATATAAATTTACTATATAATAATTAAAAAAGTTATATAAAGTTATGCTTATAAGAGTATCGAAAAATTTCATTTTTGGTATACGTGCATGCTCGTCGATTGAAACAGTTGTATCAATAACGCCTTACTCACGGCTATTGACGACGTTACATTGTCTACTTGAAGATAATGATATCCTTGTCCAAATCAATGGGAACCTCTAAGAGGCCGGCGGACACGCTTTCCTGGACAACTTTGTATAATTTATACTTATCAGCTATATGTCGCCTTAAGTTGTTGTTATTGCCTCCAAACCTTGAACTCATTACTGAACTTAACCTATCTATTTTGTACCGCATTATCAAAAGTATAGGGGAACAGGAACACTGAACTGTTTAATAATAGAAATTTCAATAAAGTGTTACTTACTGACGACATTTGTTTTAAAGTTGTTTGTTAACTAGAACACCATACTGTAATCACTAGAGGAAACTTCGTCAGGCAATTCGTTCCATTGCCTAAGAGACCTAAGTGTTCGCTTAAATTTCTCAATACCTAAAGCTAAATGACCACATGGCCGATGGCTAGCGGTGCGGCGGTGGTAGAAAGTATATCCAATATCCACTTATATGAACGCTTTGATACAGAAAATAAATATGATGCAGGGTGTACAGTCACCGGGAATAGTATCTTACTACACGAAGGCCGCGAAAATAAGTGACACGCTACTAGGGCCCTACAAATAAGGGCGTCTCACATATTTTTGCGGCCTTCGTGTAGGAAGATACTATTGCCGGTGACTGTACAGTTATGTTTTTTCTGTCTGGGTTTGAAATTCTCAAGTTTTTTTGTTTGTTTCAGAGGTTCACACAATATCTAGCATCAAGTAATTCAACATTTCAACTAAGCAATTTTCTAGATAAAAGCGGAGTCCAAGGTACGTACCAATATTATTAGAACTACTTACATAGATTTAAAAATACTCCTTGCGGTTGTTTTTATAAATTTTAGTAAATATTGGATTACATATACCTAAGAAACTGCAAATAAAATGACATTTTGCCTAATTAGTAATTATATACGTAACATTAATTTAATAGGTAAGGTATTTATTCGTTAGCTAACGTAACATTTTCACAGTTATATATTCCACAACTGCAATTTGCTGCCCTGTATCCTCCACCGGATATCAGTATTATGAATGCACCGCATGCACCCTGTATGCGATCGGTCTGTTATCTTTGTTCGAAGTTCAACGTTTAATTTCTTGGAATATTTCATATTTTAAATATCTTTACAAACTTTTCATGGGAACTACAGGGTAGTAAACGTCATGCAGTACATTGTTCAAACTGATTCATACTGAATTAAAACGAATAAAGTGATTATTAAAATAATTCTCCATTTCCGCGAAAAATCCGGTCACTGTTGGATGGTGATTTTATTTTGAATTGATTATACCTACTAATAATAACCTAGCTTCTCATAACCCTAAGCTGGGCTACGCGCGAGGAATCGGGGAAATCCTATTACGCGGACACGTATGCAGCGTTAGGGTGCTGTACGCAGACATTCGTTTTAATTTACCGTCTAGTCCTTCTGGCGCCATTAGACCGCCCGCCTTTAATATTGTATTCTCAAAGCATACAGACATACCCCCAACCTATTTACCTTAGAATATGCCAGCAAAGTACAATAAGTCATTACGTTGCCGGCAAGAAAATATGCCCTACTTTCGAAGGAAAAAAATACGTTAATATTTGCCTAACAAAAATTAAAAGACCGTCAAGTTATACCATAATTTCACCTTAGTTTAGTTATTGTGCGTAAATAATAAGTATTTTTATGATATTTTCTCGCAATCGAAGTGAAACATTGTATGCATTACTCTGGTCTAAAAGCCATATTACCACTCGAACAATTTTCCCTCACTTCGGTCGGGAAAATAACCACCTGGTGGTAATATGGCCTACTTTAGACCCTTGTCAAACAATCCTACTATTATTTCATTGTAGTTTTTTCGCAATTGTATTAAAAAACGTTGTTCGACACACGTGCAGAAGTGTCATTTTCACTCGTCCCGAGTCTTGACCCTCGCCTCTCGGCTCGGGCCAAGTAACCTCGGTGCTCGTGCAAAATGACATACTTCTCGCACTTGTATCGAAAACTACTATTTTTGCAACAAAGAGCTGTGTTACTATACACGGTGTAACATGAGAAAACCGAATAATTTTAACAGCGTATTCCTGATCATAATTGGAGACTAAAATGTCGTATAAACTTTTCTGGAATTCGCCTAGTTTCAGAGTTATTACCACTTAAATAAATAAAAAAACATTTTTGAATGTGACTCAGTGTAAAACGCTTTTTCGATGGCGATTTCACCCTTTATGGGGTCTAGTCTAGACATTCTTATTGACAAATATCAAAGTGCCAAGGAATACTTTACGTAAGCTATTTTTTACGGAAAAAAATGTACTAATTTATTTTAATCGACAGATTTACTACTAATATTTTTGTTTTTATGTTCAAAAGCATTCAAAAAATCGAAAAAAGAGCAAAAAAAAAAACTTTACTAAGTTTATACGACATTTTAGTCTCCAATTATGATCAGGAATACGCTGTTAAATTTATTCGGTTTCCTCATGTTACCCCGTGTATAATTAATTCTCCATCCCACAGCATACACAGAGTAATCTAACATTACGTATTTATAGGTGTAGTCATATCTATTCTTACGATGTTTCTTCCTCCTTTCTGTTTATTATTAGATCAGATGGAAATCCTAAAAACCTCCATATCCATACCGACTAATGAATTTGAAACCAAAGGCACCACAAATTCTTTGATTACCGCAGTTCTACTTTCACTGACTCTCGATAATGCACGGAATAGGGGTCTTAGCGATTTCAGCCATGCTTACAGTTTATTGTTTTTACAAACGGAAATGGGCATCTGAACTTTTATGACAAAAAGGAATACGTAGAAGTCGTAATTAGTAGGTAAGTGCAATAGAAGATATTGTTGTTTTATTCTTGTGATGTATTTTTTGTGCCCTTATAAAACACCATTAAAAACCCGCAGAGATTTTATCACACTCCGATACCGCAACGTGATCTCGTTGATCTAATTGACCAGAGCTCAATTAGCCGTACATATTCCTTGCGCTAGAGATCCACGGTACCTGCAAGGATGCTGACCTCAAGTTCGTTGACTGGGTCTAACCTCGCATCGCATAGTTCACGAATATTTTTTGACACGCATTGCGTTACGCATTAGCATGACGCGTGTTGCGTTTGTCTTAGCTTGGTGTGGTGTTGGATTTTATGTGATAGGCAGCCTTATAGTTTTATTATGTTAGGCCTGCGAATCCGAGCGAAAACACTTGATCTTAGTTATAATCGCGCAGTAAAATTCAAATAAGAAATTTATGAAGTTGGCCTCAAAATGTGTAATCGATTTTTTCGCCTTCTTTATTTTATTTTATTTCTTTATTCAGACAGTTGTTAATACTTAAACTAACATATTTACATAACAATTAAATTAAATTACAAAATTACACTTACAAACATATTATACTCATTCTTTTGCACAATTTTTTTGTAAATTGGGTTTCAGTCCAGTACAATAGATATTAAAATAAACCACGTTTATCTTAGCACTAGGTATGTAATTGTAGTTAAATCCATCTGTTACAATGAAATGGCCAGTTGCTGATAAACCTGGCTCATTGATAATGCAGGTTGGGTTACACATTAACATAACACACAAATGACTTTACTATTTGATATCCTTGGATATTGTATCCATAGCAACATCATCTATTTAATACTTGGTTTCTAACAAACAGACGGGTGTACAGAAACTTGTTTTGCAACGAGTTTGTTGTATGAATGTCATTTTATTTGCAGACATATTCACAGCATATTTCATAGGTATTTGATATTTTACCAATTTGTTTTTAAATACTTTTAGTACCGAAATCGTGAATGGAACATTTAACCGAACAGGTATACTTTACAGTCAATGTTTAACATATTCAGTTTAATCCAGGTATTGGGACAAAATTATGTCAATCCTAACATTGTCAAATATTGTAAAGATGGATTTGTCCCTTTGTAAACGTATTATGAACTTTACGTAATCCAAACGCACGTTCTCACCAAATAGTTATAATTATAAATGTAAGAGAATGTGATTTTTTAGCAAAAATACACAAATCTACATAGCTTGCCCTTAATTATTCGCATGTCAGGGTAATAATATACTTATACAAGCATAAATACTGAATATGTTGCACGGTCAAAAGCAAGCATTAGGCTTTCCCAATTTTTTTTTTTTTTTTTTTTTTTTTTTTTTTTTTTTTTTTTTTTTTTTTTTTAATACCACGACGGTGGTAAACAAGCATACGGCCCGCCTGATGGTAAGCAGCTACCGTAACCTATGGACGCCTGCAACTCCAAAGAGTCGCATGCGCGTTGCCGACCCTTTACAAAAAGGAGGATTCACTGTGTTGACGACTAAAGGAACAAGAAGGTCCCTCATCGTCAACACACTGGGTCCTCTTTGAGCTCTTTGGCAACCTTACTCACCAGCAGGAACACAACACTATGAGTAGGGTCTAGTGCTATTTGGCTGTGGTTTTCTGTAAGGTGGAGGTACTTCCCCAGTCGGGCTCTGCTCCAGATTTGAGCGATGACATTCGCTGAACGTGCCCTACCACACTTAGCGAGATGCCATTCGCAGTGCCCATACCTCTCTTAATATTTGTAAATACCGACCTAAATCTAGTATTTTAATATTTATATTAGTACTCTATTCAAGACCTTCAATTTTACATAGGTAGGTACCGATACAACTTTTCGTGCAGTTATTTGGTGATACGTCTATTTTTAAGTAATTTAATCTTCTTAATTAGTTTACAAATTATTCACTAATGGCGCTGTCATCTAAAACGTCTGTACTTGTCACTGGTACATTTTTTGTAACATAATAAATAGGAGCTAACTGACGTATTATTAATTAATAAATGTATATCTCATACAATCAGTCGATATTTGGACGAATTCTAACTATTAAGTCTTCTGTTAAGTGAATACTTTGAAAAGGTATAATCTCCTTTGTTTTCTAACGATATACTGTACATTATCAAATGTGTTTAACTGAATATTTTTACTTTCCTATCGCTTATGGAAAGGCGCGGCCGGTGCACGGATCGGTAAGTAACAGGATGGCCGCTTTTCGTGTCTGTCTGCTTTCCGTGTTGTCTGTTCTGTAGTGTCAGTAGAGATCGCTTGGGAGACTGCTTGTTTTTGCACCCAGAGCACGCTCCACATTATATTCCTAATATCAGAAAAAATACAATATTTTTTAATTCTTCAACGATTAGCAAAGTGTAACTAAAAGAGAAGAAGTCTGTATTCACCAAAGAAAAGCGAATTTTATAACCTCGATATACAAGCGATTTGTTACTAACTTAATGCTCACTCTGTTTTTATTTGTAGGCATGTATGCCTTTGCTGTTTATCTTGGATACGGCATCACAAGAAAGACTGATACCGATCAAATGGGTTATTTTTATTTTTACAAACATTAGTACTGTCGTATAATATGACATCGCACTAGATTCACGCTTGTAATTTTTCGTTTTTATGCAGTGTTTTATTGTTGTGACTACGACAATTTTTTATAAGTCTTTTTTTGCATGTTAATTAAATACATCTTATTAAGAATAACCATATTTCATATACAGTCGTGACCGGATAATTAGAACCACAACATTTTTCGAAAGTTGATACAATTCCATATATGCTTGGCAAAATTTTATTGTACACTATACTATCCTTGTTTTATTCCTGTTCCTAATTGGTCAAGCAATTTTGGAATTGTCATCAAATTGCGGTCAAGGTCATATTTGTATGGGAAAAAATGTTGTTCCATATAACAGCCTACAAGTATGACGTAATAATCTGGCCATGACTGTATGTGACTATACATTACAAACTTAAAGATACACTTAAATGATCAATAAATCGCAATAAGAGATAGTTTAACGGCATCACCTAAGAGTTATTGGTATTGATAGACTCCTATTGGCACAAGTATATTATTTGATTAACCTTGTTTTGCACTTATCGAGCTGTACCTATATCACCTTGTTATTGCACTTTAGTTGCACATTGCACTGAGTTGAATCGCACATGTCACCTTTTTATGTTTCTTGTTTGGGATACCTGCATAAGTAAACCTACTTTTCGTGTTCACTATTATATCTATGATGTAAAATAAAAAGAATACAGTTGATTAAGTAATTGCAGCTTGCAAACAACACTATCATCACTACAAGAGTATTCCATGGCCTTATCTACTTTTGTACACATTTTCTATTGATTGGTAATTAGTTTCGCTGTAACGAATATTAAAACAATGATAGACTTATGCCACATAAAAATATTATAACGAAAAAACCAGCGCTCGTACGGGACGGCCCAAGTGATGCACCTACTACTAGAACTCTAGAATGTATCCACGTTTGTTTATCATCCAAATAGCGAAAGCTTACACGAACGTAAATCTACTTGGACAGTTTCCAATAAAACATAGTAAACCACGTAAATTGGCAATGACATTGTTTATTTTTATGTCATACGAATAGAATGCACAGTGTGTTCAAACTATAAGGATTGTATTTAAAAAAATATTCAAAATATATAAATATGTTTCTATCGAGTTTTACGGAGTATAAACTAGCTGGCGCTCTAATAAATTCAAACACAGCGCCGTCTATAAATAATGCATGTAACTATGTTAGTCGACATGCAGATATGTGCTTTAAATGTAGAGTTATTTTATTACTTACGCTTTTAATGCAGTTGGGTTGATCTAACTAAATATTTTTTTCATGCAGGCTATGACATGTCACCATTCATCCGGCGTTACGCCAAGTACATGAATGAGAAGGCTCTGTCTTACCGGACGGTTGCTTTTGACTTCTGCAAGGTCAAAAGGGGGTAAGTTAATCTCTGTACCAGTATTTAGGCCTAGCACATGAGTGTATCGACAGTATCTCGCGGTCGAGATAGACATCTGTCACTGTCTAACTGTATTCATCAGAAAGTGACAGATGTCTATCTCGACCGCGAGATACTGTCGATACACTCATGTGCTAGGCCTACTGTTAACCAATTCAAGTTTGCGCAACAAGTCCCAGTAAACGTAGGAGCGCCCGTCGCGTTAACTTGCCTGCCACACATGCGACGCATAGACAGGGTGACCGGGATAGCTTCTTCCTCGACTTCAAATTCTTTAATCCTTGCGCGAACTATTTTCAAAAGTGCAGATGTGTGGTGAAGAAAATTCAAGCGATGGCAACGTAGGGCATCTGAGAAATGTGAACTTACATCGAATGACATATTTATTCCATTTGAGAGCTGTCATCTGTCAGATAAATAATTTCACATACTCGTCAGAGCAGCGCAACAGTCATGCACAGAACGAGTAGTGTACTCGTAACTTATTATTTCTGTAAGCTAACTATTTGAAAACGTAAGTTTCCTGTCTAAGTTCAACTCAACACGTTCTGGCTGATTCGCACTGTACAAGAAGCTCAACTTTATTCTTACAGAACATTTTATGACTATGACTAATTGACAATGTCAACTATTTCAGGAAGGAGGAAGGCTCTCTC
Source organism: Pammene aurita (assembly GCA_947086415.1). Lineage (NCBI taxonomy): Eukaryota > Metazoa > Arthropoda > Insecta > Lepidoptera > Tortricidae > Pammene > Pammene aurita. The sequence continues at coordinate 35,973,042 of OX352290.1, read as the reverse complement.
CGTATGATGAACGCGGAGAAGCTGTTAAAAACGCTGCCAGTCCTGCAAGCCCAGCTGGACGCGCTGCTGGAATTCGACTGCAACGCCAACGATCTCACTAACGGCGTCATCAACATGTGCTTCATGCTGCTCTTCAGAGATCTCATCAGGTAACGCTGCCAGTGCTGGCTCCACTGCGACTTGTTACACTGTAATGTGAATAATTTTGCTGCTGTAAATGCTAGGGGGTACAGTCAGCAAGCAAACAGCTCAGCGGGTGAGGTGTTCAAATGTGCTTGACGCGACTTTATTGTTACGAACATAAGAGCGTGTCAATCTTATTTTGAACACGTTAGCCGCTTAGCTACTTCTGTTGCTGACTGCACAGAATCAGATTTCTAGTGTGATTTACAACTACAGTGGTGTCATTTCATATTATACAGAGGCTATCAGGGATTTTATTATTGCAACTCTGAACTACGAATGTCTATGTTTTTGGACCCCTTGTGGCTATGTTGCCTGAAATGTCAGTGGCCAGGAGGGCATAATACAACTTAGCTTTGTTCCCAAAAGTAACCAATAATTTTATTTAAACTTGTAGTTTAAGAACGATTGCATACCCTTAGTACCAGTTCCGTATTAAACCCCATCGAGTTCTTGTTAGGCTCGTTCGATTAGATTCAAGGTAAATTCTAATGGAGCAGTGAGAGCAATAAAAACGTGTATCGAAACTAAAATTGTGTCATAATTAGTTTTTTAATTACAGATTGTTTGCATGCTACAACGATGGCATCATCAACCTACTGGAGAAATACTTCGACATGAACAAGAAGAACTGCCGCGACGCTCTCGATCTCTATAAGAAGTTCCTCATCAGAATGGATAGGGTCGGAGAGTTCCTTAAGGTACGCATGCGTCATTAAGCCCTGGTACAGGTATTGTTTGGTCAGGGTCCATGAGGGAGCTTCTCACTCAGAGCATAGACGGAGAGAATCATACTGCCTTACGCGAGTACTTCATGCCCTCTTAGTGACAAATTTGGTTTGCCTAACTATATTCCATTATGGAGATTGGTCTCGCACACAACAACAATCATAAGACATGAAACTATCAGCGTCATAGTAAAATCACAATCCTATACAATTTTTAACTGTGTTTGCTTCCGTTTATTTGTTATTATTCCGTTAGCCTCTCTTCAAAATGCAAAGAGGAAAGCTTGGGTTCGAAAGCCAGCTCTAACAGTCGCTATCAAATATATCGCAGCTGCCAGAGTACTCAAAAATATCTGAACATGGACTTTAACGCCTTGAAAATAGAGGCGTTGTTCAGATATTTGTGACCTTGGCCGCTCCGATATATCTGATACTAATAAGTTTGTTGGAACTTATGTTTAAAGATTATGTAAAGGTATATTTTAGATACAGGATAAATCGTAAAGCATACTACATTATTTCGTAATAGCCTTGATTTTGGGCACTGGGCCGCTAAAGTGAATGACAAACTTTTTTAAATGTAACTTGGAAAGCACAAAGATAAAGACATACTTAGATAATAAAATAAATATTATAGGACAATCTTCCACAAATTGACCTAGTCCCACAGTAGGCTCAACAAGGCTTGTATTGTGGGTACTCAACGATGATATAATAGATAGACATAGGTAAATACTAAAATACATAGAAAACATCCATAACTCACGTACAAATATCTGTGATAAACACAAATAAATTCCCTGACCAGGATTCGAACCCGGGACCTCCTGCTTCATAGGCAGGCTCACTACCGACTAGGCTAGGAGGCCTTTAAATGAATTTGAAATGATTTCATTGTAACCTATTGACCGCCACAGTCGGCTGTGGCCGACATCAAAAAGTTGTTCCATGGACGCCAACGACGGCTACAGCCGACAGGCTTTGTAATGCAATAGGGACCTACGCGGGCTTCCGCAAAGTTCAATTTCGCTTGACAAAACGCGATTACGTGGCGTCGGTGGCGCGTCATTTTTGTTCAATGCTTGGCGGTCAAAAGGTTAAATTGTTTTCAATTTATTGTTAAATCTCCAATTGAACCTGTCCACGACACACCTGGGCGCTACTTACTTGTAACTACATACATTGATGGATTAACTTGCAGGTGGCAGAGAACGTGGGCATAGATAAGGGCGACATCCCCGATCTCACGAAGGCGCCGAGCAGCTTGCTAGACGCGCTCGAAGGGCACCTGAACACCCTCGAGGGCAAGAAGGGCTCCGCCGCCAACACTCCTACGCAGACCGCGAGGTAAACAACGCTGACTTGTAGACGGAGAGCTGGCCACGTCAATAATGAGAGCAACGAAACGCCTCGATACTTTGCTATACTATGCTCGTTTCTAGATCCGGACATCTGGCAGCTGTAAAGTGGTGAAGAATGCAAATAACTTCAGGAAAACAAATCTTAAGAATTCTGGGTTTGATGCCATATTACGGGAAATTATGTAATTCATTAGATTATATCATAGCCAGAAGTTTCTGTTGGGGGAAAGTAGCGCCAAATTATTTAAATTTTGTTTTTGCAATAATACACAATCAATTTAATGTTAAAATATAGGCACTGCCCTCTGTAAATGACACAGTTTCGGCAGTTTTTTACCTATTTGGTGTTACTTTTTTGCAACTAAAAAACTGTTCTCTCATTCTGACCCATTAAATGCTGGCAGATGCCTGGATCTAGCAATTAGGATGGTAAAGCAATCTAACTAGACAGGTTTCATTGTTCTCATTATTGTGTCATATCTGCCGTAGCCAGCGTAGCGTAGTCCATTATTTAATTAAAAGACCAGAAGGGAAAAAAAACCGGCCAAGTGCGTGTCGGACCACGCATAATGGAGGGCTCCGTACCTTCAATGGAATAAGAACCAAACTAGTACCTTCAATGGAATAAGAACCAAACTAATACTAAAAGGTCGTATCTGATGCCTATGGAAGAAGTTTTTTGAAGATAACTCAAAAATAGCTGAACCGATAATGTTCAAAATAATTTTCGTAGAAAGTATGTGATAAGGCGCATCTTTTTCAAATATTTTCTTACTTTTTGGACGTAAGGTTCAAAAGTTACAGGACACACACACACACAATTTTTTTGACTTTCGAAGCGATTATTTCAGTAAATATTCACTTAATCACAAAATGTTCAGAGAAACCTCAATGTTATTTTTAAAGACCTATCGATTGATATGCCACATGTTGATATTTGGTTAATTTTTTTATTTTACTTAGTTACTTGTATGGAGCGCCCCCCCTGAAAATATCTGTAATTTAACTACATAACTAAGTAGCGGGATACAAAATACACCTTATGTGTAAATTTTATTAAGATATAAGTTTCCGAGTAAAATGGTTGTGACATACGGACGGACGGACAGACGGACATGACGAAACTGTAAGGGTTCCGTTTTTGCCATTTTGGCTACGGAACTCTAAAAACTACGAAGAAGCATCGAGGAAAATATCATGTGCACTTGGGTGAATACATTTTTTGTGCACCTAGTTGCCAATGCTATGGTTCGAAGCCATGATTTTATAGGATTTAAATGCACCAAGCAGCTATTTTTATGGTAGTTCGGCTTTATGGACTATGTAATTATCGTGTTATAGCTTTTAATTCCACTGTACTACTGGTGTCCCGTGACTCACAGGCCAAGAAAACAGCAAAAAAACATAGACGACGACAACAATATCGTTTAATAAAGCAACACAAATCCCCAAAGCGATTTAACATTCAAGCCAAATTTCTGAACATATCACTGTTTATTTTTAAGTGCCCAGAAGAACGTGGCCTCCGTCATGGGAGCCCTGTCATCCACGTCCTCGTCGTTCGGCAACGTAGCGGCCTCGTCGCGGCTCGATAAGGCCTCAAACGGCGCCGGCCTCTTCATAGACGACCCGCTGGCACAACAGGCGTTGGCTGAGGAGGAGGCCGCTATGAATCAGTATAAGGTAACAAGAATAAAGTTAGTTGACAGACTAATTATTACCCAGGCCTCGTCGCGACTCGACGAGGCCTCGAACGGCGCCGTCTGCTTTTTGCAACTTGTTGATCCTGCCAACCTGCAACTCTGGCTAAGGAAGAAGGCGACGTGAACCGCGAAGGACAAACTAACAGAACAATATTAGTAAGACGGAAGCCTCATTATCCTTACCTGAAGTTTCTGACCCCTATAAAGACGTCTTGCTGTTACAGGTACTAGAACAAGAGCCCACGACACTAAACCTAGTTCTATAAGACTCCCAGATGATATATATATATACAGCCTTGGCCAGGAGTGTTGAGGATAGCTCTTTTTTGTTTACAGTTTTGATGTTAAATATTAATTCCATATCATAACTATGTACGATGACGTAAAATGTTATATTTAATTGATATATCTAGAAAACTTCACTTAATAACACTTTCTAGGTACCTATAAAATATGAAAAGTGGAGGTTCCAAAAATGCGATTTTAAGTCGGTGCGACAAATTGCAAATATTCTATTGCAAAAGTTACTACTCACTTCACCAAAACATGCCTGTTCAGTTTGAATTAATTGATAAAATTACTTCAAAAAAGATAGAAACGCCGGTCTAAACTTTCGAGTTTTGCATGAAAATCGCAAGGGTGCTCAACACTTCTGGCCAAGGCTGTATTATCATTAGATACGTCTTTAGTGGTGGAACACGAAATGGCAATTCTGCAATGCGAAAAACCTGGCGGCGTAAGTAACAGTGACAAGATGTCATGTAACCTACTCGTAAACCTAGCGCCTGATCTTTTTATAACTGAAACAAGATGTTATGTTATAAAAGATCAGGAGCTAGATTAAGGTGTACATCTACAAGCCTATCATGCTGCTGCCACTGATAAGGCCAATCACGTGGGCTTGCAGCACTGCGTTATCGTATAGCCCTACCCATCCCCTGCTTCGAAGAACAAAGGAAACCTGGGAGTCTTATGATACTAAAAACCAGTTTTTTTTTCCTCCATTTCATGTTCCCCTATTGAAGACGTAACTAATTATATATGTGTCATCTAGTATTCTTATTAAACTAGGTTTAGTGTCGTGGGCTCTCATACTATACAGGCGGAAGTGGCCAAGTAAACAGAAGTGCCTTTTATGCGGGCACCAACGTTAATGTCTCGTTACCGCTTAATATGGCGCCTGCCTCTTTATAAGTGACTCGCTGCCTGAGGAGGTTACCACAAATTTGGACAACCCGTCAAATGTGTAACTTAATAAGCTGATTTAGCATCGATTCATCACTGACGGAATAATATAAAGCAACAGATTTTTCAGACGCAACCAAAAACAGATTCTCACCACAACTTTTAAACATTAGCTCACTCTCATTGGACTACCCTTCATTGTCTGCCATACATTTCAGGTGCATTTATTGCAAGGGGAGGAATGGACGGGAGAGGAAGACCTTTCGGTCATTGTAGTAAGATACCTCTGAGTATGGTTATGGGACGAGTGATATGTCGTTGCGCTTAGATAAAAATGTGTGTTTTATGTATTGTGACTCTTTCAGCAATTTGTGTAAAGCTCTTTTGTGTTTTTGTGTGTAATTAATGTATGATAGGTACACATCCCGATTTTTTTTAATTGGAGCGGTTTTAAGGGTGCGTTTCAATTTCAGGCAATGGGCAATTTTCTTTAACGTGTGACTTTTCAAAGAATCACCAATACTTACCTTCTTATTTTATACCTACCATATAAATGTGATACTATCTGATTTCATTTAAGTCTCAGGCTTAATCATTTATATTTTGTTCTTGTGACTTCCTTCCAGTATTTAATTAATTGGAAGGTTATTTATTTATATCGCTAATTTAAACATTGCTATATCATGCTTATTCACATGATCTTTTGTTTTTCACGATTTTGATCTGTGTTGACGAAGATTCTTATGCCTTTGCTTATGTGGCATAATTTCCAAAGCATTGTAGGTTTCATGACTTCAAATACTAGACATACGTTATGTCGTTCATCTACAAGTGAATCGCGTTATACGCATACATTTGTAAAACGCCACTCCATTGGGTAATTGGTTTGTCTATGTCATCGGTATATAGGTGTCGGTACACACGAACTAAAAGACAGAACCAAAAGCAACCCTATTCCTTTCAGAACAAGGTCCAGTCTCCAACGAACGCGGCGAACAACCCGTTCCTCTCGTCCGCGCCGCCGGCCAATCAGAACCAGTCGATTGTGGACCTGTTCGGGCCCACGCCGGCGGACAGCGCCAGCGCCGCTAACAAAGCCTCGGACGATTTGTTGTCGCTTAGCAACCCGTTTGCTGATATGTTTGGAGGTAAGTACGTACTTAAAAGTAAGCATCTAAAGAAATTGTATTTTTGAAACGGTGACAGATGTTAAACAAAGATGAAAAAAACAGATCTAAGTAAATGTTTATTTTATCATCTGTCGATTTGATCTTTTATCTATCTATCGATGTGATTTCATTGAGGGTTTCCTGAATCGATTTTTTCACCAGGTGGCAGGCGGGCGAAAGGTCTAGCTGTTATTTATAATCCACCAATCATGATTTTTTTTTCTTTTAATTAATGGCTTTTACTCCTCGCCTATTTTAGCGAGGTGAATTCTGCCAATGTCAAGGTACACCTGGGATTTTATTTATTTTCGTAAAATAAAATGAAAGCAACGTTGTTCGGTTAAGGCCTTGTTGATTGTAAAGTGATAGCCTCCTTACAAACACGTGGGTGGCCGAGACCCCGGATAACCGTTTGTTCAACTAAAGGGTGGTTACTCGCGTTTTGGGACTAATTTTTCATTAGCTGCACACTTGTTCGTTAGGTCACCGCACAATAAGCTATCAATATTACACACTGAACTACGTAAATCAGCAAAAAACAAAAAGCTATTCCAAAGACGATGCAGCCATCTTGAAGCGTAAACGATTATCCATTCCAATCATGATTAATCTTTTTTATTTTTTATTGGTGGATTTTGACAGCTGCTGTCAAAAAGCCCTCTCGTCACAGTGCCGCCACCTGGAATTCCGGAAACACTCATTTCAAAGTGGTTGTCCGAAATATTCCATATAAAATTATTGATACCCTAATAATAAAACTCATACGTACTGAATGTAAAAAATGTTTCGTCATAATATAGCTATTTTAACTGACTTACATTTGACACGTTTAGTAAAATAATTTAGTAAATAATAATACTAGAAATTTATAGGTTGTTGCATAGTATTGGTTCAGGTAGATTTATAATATACTTGAGGCAATATTTGAAGGAATCGGCTTTATTAAGCTTAAATATAAAAAGACACTTATGAGTCTCCCGTACATTTTATGGAAGTTACAAGAAATTTTAAATACTTACCTCAAAAATTGCCTCAAAATGAGCACAGTACGAGTAAATTGATACCCCTAACACTGTATATAAGGCACATCCCGTGCTTCCGGGGATGGTTTCAGCACAGTCTTTCAGTCTTCAGATATTAATGCAGTCAATTAAATCTTTGCTATCTTACATTGACCAAGAAAGGCCATGGCAGGGTAAGGGAACATCTTGTGCCTTAATATCTTTTCAGGCTGATTTTTTTTGTGATGATGGGCTCTGCTGTTAGTAACTCCTATACAAAATTACAGCATTCTCCTCTTCTTACTTTCCAAGAAAAAAAATAATTAAGAAAAATCATTTTTCGTGAAAATTTCCGCTTCCGTAGATTGAATTAATTCGTGCTTTAAACATATAATACATATACCTGAGACGGATAATATGTCACTATAAACCGCATAACATTCCATAGACAAAAATTTTTTTTCAAGGGTTAACATTTTTCATTATTTTTTTTTCATAAGTTCTGAGAGAGAGACACCTCCAATTTTTTAACACATAATAGCCTTTTTGATGGCCTATAAAATTAATTAAATTCAAGCATATAGCATTGGTGCATAGTACAAAAATTATTAAAATAAAACTTGGTAAGTCCCTGTGACGTAATAAAAAAGAAATAAATTCATCTTATATTAAACCTTTTTTTAAGTTTATAAATGATTTATCACTGGCCTGATATTAAAGTACTGTTTCTGACATCATAATTTTGACATATCGATAAAAAGAAAAACTATTGTAAATGGAATAATCGCAATACAACAATCCTGGAGTGCGATCATGCAAATGATGCAAAAATGAATCTTTATTCATTTTGCTTTACTAAAATTAAAAAGCAAATACAGGATTCGCTGTTTAGTGAAAGTTGTAACGACGTTGTTTCGTTGGAGGAGGTAACTATCATATGTTTTACAAGAACTATTTTGTATTCCAAAAGCTGTCTAGCCTCGATCAAAATAAATGAATATTATTGTTTGAATATTATACCTCATTATTGTTTGAATAAATGAATATTATACCTCAACGATGCAGCAATACTTCGACAAATCATGGACGATCCTAATGGACTTTGTACTCTAATGCAGCCAGGAGATATATTTGTACTAGATCGCGGTTTCCGAGACGTCGTTCCCTACTTAGAAGCTAAAGGATTCAAAGTTCTAATGCCAGCCCTCAAAACAACTCACGACCGTTGAAGCTAACGAATCTCGCTTTGTGACAAAAATACGTTGGGCCGTCGAAGCAGTCCATGGAATGCTAAAAGAAAAGAACCAGCTACTCAGCCACACTTTAGACAACAAAATGTTGCCAACGATTAAAAGTTATTATCGCATTGCATCATTATGTTTGAATCGTTATGTTATGGCCAAAAGAATACATTAGATGACTCTACGACGGAAATGATTTTACAAAGAATGAATGAAAAAAGACATGAAGAGAATGTTTTAGTTAAAGAAGTCGAAGAACATGGATGGCTCCGAAAAAAATTACCATTACAACAAATAAATAGTAAAGAAATCTTGGATTTTCCAGAGTTGACGGAACAACAGCTAATAATTTTTTTTAGTGGTACATATCAAATGGGTCAAGCTGTGTCTTATTTAGGAGAAATGATTTTGGAGGATGGTACTATCAACATGCAATTTGTCAAAGACCAATCGAACATCTTAAAAATACAGGTTCAGTCTAGACACATGCCCAGAAAATGGTATCGTTGTTTTGTGGAATATATACCAAATTGCAACGAAATTGACGGTATTAAAAACTTCTTCTGCGAGTGTGCATGCGGATTACGTACAGTCAGCTGCTGCTCCCATATTGCAGCAATAGTTTATTATTTATCACATGGTAGATTTTTAACTAAAATACCTAGACCAGCCGAAAAACTGAGCAATCTCTTTAAAAAAGGCCTAAGTATTGTAATTAACGAAAATAGTGACGACGACGATTAAGTGAAGACTTTTTTTGTTATGGTGCACCAATGCTAGACGCTTGAATTTAATTTATGTTATAGGCCGTCAAAAAGGCTATTATGTGTTAAAAAATTGGAGGTGTCTCTCTCTCAGAACTTATGAAAAAAAAAAAAATGAAAAATGTTAACCCTTGAAAAAAATTTTTTGTCTATGGAATGTTATGCGGTTTATAGTGACATATTGTCCGTCTCGGGTATGTGTATTATATGTTTAAAGCACGAATTAATTCAATCTACGGAAGCGGAAATATTCAAGAAAAATGATTTTTTTTTAATTATTTTTTTTCTTGGAAAGTAAGAAGAGGAGAATGCTGTAATTTTGTATAGGAGTTACTAACAGCAGGGCCCATCATCACAAAAAAAATCAGCCTGAAAAGCTATTAAGGCACAAGATGTTCCCTTACCCTGCCATGGCCTTTGCTGTAGTGAAATATATCTCTCAAAAATAAATGGCAAATCTAATGACCCATTTACAGTTAGTTGCATAACTGAGTCAATATTAGTACCTTAGTAAAATGTGAATAATTTGATATGATAACAATCGAATTTACATAAAAGTTCTAAACGCAGAATATTAATTCTTGGGTACCGCTACAAAACTGCCTCACAAATTAATTTCTTCCGACCTATACATTTTTCTCAATTTCATACCGAAAACTAAAATTTCACCTAATTTATTTTTCCCATTATTTCATTTTTTCTTAGGCATTCCCAATTCAGTAACTCATTCAAAGTAAGGAATTCCACGACCATTATTTTTTGTAGCGGACTTCGATCTGAGATAACCATAAAAATACGTGAGTGATATAAAAATCATACACCTCATTTTAAAGAGCATATAATGTACTATTTCAACTAATTGTCTTACCTGGGTGTGTAAAAGAAAAATGTAAATATTGGGTTAAATAAAAAAAAAGTAGTTTAACAGTTTTTGGTTCAAAATCATGGATGAAAAAAAAAATCAAGATTGTGAATGCAATGAATCGAAATTGGCTTTTCATATGGATACATAGCTGACACGGAGACGAACAAATATAACCTAAAAGTTTTTATTTTTTCCGTAATTGATCAGACTTATCTTCATTTAACGATGTCGGTGTAAAACTGAGTCAGCACCAAATATTATCTAATAGAGAAAATGTTTATTTTTATCTACAATAACATAATAGGTCAGTAAGTTTATTAGCGTTGATACCAATTAATAATAAAATAGTAACTTAATAACTAACCTCTTCTAAAATAATGAAAGAAGCATGTCAAAGTGATGCACATTGGTTCAGTTATGCTACTAACTGTATATTGGTCTACATAGTGCAATGAAAAACTAAATACACTTGCACTCGTCAAATCAAACCTAAACCCTCTGTATCTCTCGTGATGCCTATGTATTGCAATGCTCTGTCGATAATTCTATTTGTAAAAAAAAATTACAGTCTTCATGTAAAGTGACAGTGGAAGAGTAATATAAACCCCCGGATATAGTGACTGCATTCATATTAGTCGCTTTTATACTTGCGCCGTGATGACAACGTTGTCGTTACGACACAATGGTGCGCTCACATGTATGGCCACGTCGGACGAACCGATTACATTTGTAAGGAGTGGTCCGGGAAAAAAGTAGCCGGGCCTTTTCTGATTAATCTTTTTATTTTGTGCCGATTTAGAAGCAGTGTTTATATTTAAATAATCTGTAGATACAATCATACAAAACATAGGGTAAATCGCCAGTAACTGGCCACCGTTCAGTTACTGGCCACCTATACTAAAAAGAATTCTGTGTATAGGTGAATAGAACTCATTTTTGTATGAGGCGGCCAGTTATTGAACGAATGGCTAGTAGGCAAATCTAAAGTAACTGGCCATTTTCCTCATACTAAAATGAGTTCTCTTCACCTTTAAATAGAATTCATTTTTAGGATAGGTGGCCAGTAACTAAAATGTGGCCAGTTATTGAAATTTTTACTTAATTTATACCTTGTACTAAAATGAACTTTATTCACCTATAAATAGAAATCAAAAGGTGGCCAGTTACTGGCGATTTACCCTATATACAATCATATTTAAATAAAACAGCGTTTGGAAGTTTTCGCCTTTTGTATTCCATCATACACATAGTTTTTTGAACAGCGTCTTCTGACAGATTTTTTGAGGTGTTTCTCAAAAACAATTATTTTTCTTATAGTTTGATTTGATGAGCTATTTTATGCCTTAATAAATTGTCTTTCTTCAATAGTAAACTTTTTTATCTGGGTACATTTTAAGGTAGTTACAGTAATTTTTAATTAATAGTATTTGCCTTTTTTTATAGAAAATTGTCTCCCATAGAAAAATCTTTGTCAGGGGTTAGATTAGATAGTCTTCCTGACTATCCTAGCTAAAATACAGTTAATTAATGTAGCTTCTTGGTAATATGGAATTCTGAAAAACATAAAACGGGTTGTGAGAATGGAAATACAATTGTGGCATTGTAGCGGATGTCGATTGAAGATTGTCAATTTATGTTGTTTAAAAAGTTACAAAGTATGTTGAATTAAAAACGCGAAAACTTATATATGCTTACATATTTTATTATGATTGTATTTTTATTTATTAGTATTGTATCTACGGATTAATAAAATAAATATACTGCTTCAAAATTAGCACGAAATTAAAAAATACACAAGATTGTACACGGCTACTTTATTTCAGAACCACTCCTTATCATAGAATGTGAACGCACCATTATATCGCCACGATATATCAGACGTCCACGGCATAGTATGAAAGCGACCACTGACTAGCAACTTTCTAGCGTCCCCACAACCGGCGCCAGTGTGGCCTCAGCAACCGACCAACGGTTTCACGCCGTTCCCGCCGCAGCAGAACAACACTTTCGTCTCTGAGGCTAACTTCTCTAACGTTTTCAATAACACTGATACCACAGGTGAGGCGAATGTAGTTCGGTGTTGCCGTGTGATAGGATTAGAGCCTCTTTAATATTTTGAACTACTACTTCGGTACAAACAAGTTACGGTCAGAAGCCAACGTTAATTTCAGGACAAGTTAATCTTATTGTCGTATTTATTTAAATTAAATATTAACTTAACTTTTTTCTTACTCTTTTTTTTACTTGTACCGTCGGCAGCAGCAGTGACTAATCGTGTTAAGTGTTCAAATGATCTGTAAACTACTTTCTTGATTCAGCCAGTAACGATTGCTGCTAGTGCTAGCTGTGTACCAAAAAAAGATTGAGATTTCTTATCATCACATGGCAACCATTTTCTTTTATTTTCCTACTTTTGTAAATTTTAAATTTCCATATATCTGGTGATGGTTGAGTGAAAACGTTTCGTGCGGTATTGATGGAATGAGGGCTACCGTTTTTTTACTCACCAGTTGGCGCTACTGTAGACTGAGGTCCTGAAATACAAATGTATATTTTATTCATTACGTTCGTGAAAACAAAATATACTTCTAAATAATATTGAATACAACAAACCGTACTGCAAAAATATTGACCACGCCGCAGTGTTGCGTAGTTACGAATTATTCGGTAAAAAGGAGAATTTTCTTAGCTCTGCTTTTAAAGTATGTATGTACATATTCACATTCAATGATTCATAACTCATATTTGCCATAATTAATATCAGGTATTGCAAAACATACACAACATTGTTAAAATTTGAAATAATTCTGGGAATTCCACTGAATATGTATGGAATTTGACGTTTCGGAGACCTCCGTCTACACTAGCGCCTCTAGCGGAAAATTCATACGCGATAGTCCTCATTGTATAATTATGATAATGAGTTTATAAAGGTTAAATTTACAATGCATTATAACGTTTTCACTTCTGCACATACATGTTATTCTATGTATACCTATCTATATCTATGTAAATTTCTTGCAAGCTGCCGCAGCAAACCCGTTCATGGGTATGGGAGACCCCACCCAACCCATTTCCGCCTCCCCCGCGCGCCCGCCTCCCCCAGCGCATCCCCCCCAACCCAAGTCCGCGTTCGACGATCTCGAAGACGTCATGCGCATGTCCCTGGGGGGTTCCCCCGCGAAAAGCCAACCGATAACCCAACAGCCGCAGCCAATGGCGGCCGCGCCCCCCTTCGGTGACGTCATGGCCATGGGCGCGCCGCAGCCCATGATGTTCGGCTCGCCCGCTCGACAGCCGATGGTGCCGATGGCAGCTATGGGTTCGGAATTGTCTTTTGGATGGATTGTTTTGAGTGACCAGTTACTGTCGTGTGCTTTTATTTTGTTCGCATATAGAAGCGTCCACGAATGCGCAGGGCGTCAGATGGTCGATGTACCTAATAAATTTTTTTGTGCTATTTTCAAGCTAAAGGTAATAATCGGTTGTCAATGAGTTTCTAGAGGCTGTATCGTATAAAATTCTCCCTTATAAACAACCGAGTATGTGGTACCTTTTGGCTGAAACTGTCTCTCACAATCTGATCTGAAAAATTTACAAGTGTTTTATTTACAATTCGGGCAGCTAATCCCCATGTGACGCTTCGGTATTTTTTTAATAAACGTTTGATAACATTTTTGGTTGCGGTTTTTGTATACAACCCTGCACCTTAGTGCTACTGCATTCTAGTCTACACATGTCACTAGATTTAACTAGTCGTTTTTATGTGTATTATTTTCGTTATAAATATATTCAGCACCTACATCAAATATTATTGTGTTGCTTGCGTGTATTGTTAAACGCGTGTTAAGCTATTATGTTTAACAGTGTCAAACATATCATCCACATCCATTATACCTAGGTACTTGATTTTTATTAGCAGCAATAAATTTCGAAAATCACATTACATATTACATCAGAATTAATTCACTTTTACATATCTGTACATAGACATTATTTAAAAATAATGAGTAAATAAATACAATTTTCAAGGAAAATGTAATTATTGTCGCTAGTCAGTAAGATGTTATAAAAATATTATAAAGATCATTTAAAATCACCCTAATCGACGATTTGGTACGTTTTGAAACCATAGAAAAATAAAATATTTTACCAATATTATTGACTGATTAATTTATCATCATTATTTACTTCATATTTAAATTTTAAACAGATCATTGCATGTATTTGCGATAGTCATTTTTATAAAATCTTATAGTTATTACAGAAAACTGATAAAGCGATCGTTATCCTTTTTACCATGATAGCTCATTATTAGCAGTGACATTCATAGGGCGGTGAAACCGCAGAAGATGTCTAAATGATATTTTAACACCGGGCATTGCTCCATCGAAACCATATTTAGTACAAAGTGAAGAGTCCTCGCACCCCCTACAAATAGGGATGATGACACATGTTATGCAATAAAATTTAGTTGATAGTATGCAAAATGATCAATATATCCGAATAAAGTGAAAATTTAAAAATATAGATTTAAATAGATCAAAGATTAACGAAATAAAAAAAATACTGATACCATTGGATTTTTAATATTTTACTGTAAAATAAATTGTATAGTAACCATATACATAAACGCAACATTTCACTGTAAAAAAAGCAATTTCATATTTTTTCCATACTTTGAATAGGGCGACTATTTCGACGTCACGTCACTTTTGCACGTCATTTTGTTAGGAGCGTTTTGAGCAACACATGTAAATCTCGAGACTTTAAGTCTTATTTTTGACTTTTGTGTTGCTTTAACGCAATTGGTCCCATCTATCCTCACAACAAAACGAAGCGATTGATACCATACATGAAAAAAATCATCATGCCTATTCTGCTTGCGCTACTGATTCAAGCTCGTCACATTTACTTGTTTGCAGCATTCCCACATTTCCATAATCATTGACAGTAATCCTTTAGCATACTAATATAACCCATCATAGCAGGTCAACAACAGCAGCAACAACCCAATAAAGTGTTAACGGGCGACTTGGACTCGTCGCTCGCCTCGTTGGCCAACAATCTTTCCATCAACAAGTCCGCCGCGGCACCGAAGTAAGTGTATTTTTTTTAGAGAGATTGGCTGAATAATATCAAAGGAGCCTACACTTACTTCTGATATTATTCATTCGAGGTACATACTTAGAAATTTCGTAGACATGCTCTGTTGAATCGTTTCAAATACAATTTATATCAAATTCAAATGTTATTCAAAGGCATCTTACACTCTGCATAAGACTGACTTCAATTCACATGTTTGTTGTAGATGTCTGAAGAGTAAATAATGTAATTATTCCCAATTTGCATTCAACAGGGCACCTTTTAATACATGCTTGAATGATTTTAGTAATGATACCCATCATCATTTGAAGTCTGATTTTGTACTGTGGTAGCTAGGTTTTTTAAATAAAGTTACAGACAAAAATGTTAAAGATTCAAAGCAATATGTTGTGTCAGATAACAAAAAATTTTGACAAGTACATACTTTCCCCTATTTATAAAGACAATGATTTTGTCTGAAACTTTAAACCTGATTTTCCAAAATTCTGTAAAATTAATCGTAAAGCGATCCGTTTGCGCTAGTTCAATTTTATTAAAATTGATATTTTGATTCTGCCTTTCTTTTACTAAATCTTAGGATTTTATTTACCTATTTACGCTTTAGTCAGTTTTAAACATAGTTTATGAATGCTTAAATGCCTGAGAATGTCGTTAGATTAGTAAAAGAAAGAGCATTATAAAATGCATTTTAGTAAAAGCATCTGAAAGTTCAATAAATAAGGTATCATAACGTATTATAAGTAAAAAGACTTTTTTTATTATTTATTAGCAAAATCCGTCATCTTAAAATACATCTTAATAAATTATTGCACTAAGATCCAAGTTACCAACTATTTGTATTTTAATTAGTAGTTTATGTAACTGTTACGTAATAAGGGTCCTTAAAACATGAGTGTGGTTTTATGAAATGAGCCGCAGGCGAATTTCATAATAAGATCACACGAGTGTTTTAAGGCCTAATTACGTACAGTTGCATGCACTGCTTTATCTACACTCATATTATTTATTATAAATGCCGTATTCGGAAATCATAGAATGGCCGCCATTGCACCGCCGCGGCCATCTCGATTGTGTCGGCGTGGCCAACTCGATTGTGTCGGGGCTCGCGCGGGACCAATCGAGTTGGCCATGGCGGTAACATTATGTTATCAAATTCGATGTTCCAAATTTGAAACTCATTGCTTAACAATATTTGAGAATGCAAAGTTAAAATTACGTTACTGCCGCAGATAAGAAACTTATCATAGTTAAATCGTTTGTTGTAATGCTTGTCATTGTCTACGGTTTTTGAACGCATTTTAGAGTACTTACAGTATGAGTGTAGATAATAGATATTTATGTATGCAGATGCTATTACTATGTTTGGTTGTTTGCTAAGTGGGAGTTAGCGTATAAAAGTTACATAATATCATAATAAAATTGCACCCCATATGTAATACACAGGACACATTTATGCTCAATGTCGACACGATTCACGATTGGTATAGCTAATCTTACCTTGAACCTTAATGCTTAAATTCTAAGACACAAATTAGCACAACTCCGCACGCAAACGAACAACCAAGCACGCATGCCGTCCTTACTGGTGGCACAAGTTACTGCCGTCATTTTATAATTTAGTTAAAAACTGTAATGTCGAATATAGTTTATAAATTTAGGGACATGACAGATACATTGACGTCGAGTATCATTCATGTTATCTAGTAGTATTCCAGGAGACTCATGATAAGGCAACCAAAATGCTCAAATACTTATAAGTAACATTAAACTAAAATCTATATCTAGATTGTAGGTACACAGTTCCCTCTCATGTAAGACTGAGGAATTAACTTTCACCATACCTACTTTTTCAATTCTGCGTATTAAAAGTTAACATAACACCGTTTCCTTACCCCATCGTGACTGTTATAAACTGACGTAAACCTGGTTAGGCCGATGCAGTGGAACTCGCCAAAGAACGGATCGAAGCCGGGCGCCGCGTGGAGCCCCCAGCCCATGCAGGCCACCACCGGCGCGGGATACCGCCCAATGGTAAGATATTAGGGCTCATTGTCGGTTGTACCTTACAATAAATAAAGCTTAGCCGAGTCCGAGCACCCGTAGTGAAGCCATTTAAATGTTGCACTTTTATTATTGTAAGAGCGAGAAAAATGGATATATTTGTATTTTGCTCTCACTTTACAACAATTCTTCATCATGAAACTATGTTTCTAGGCTTTAGTATTTTTGAAACTGCTCCTTCTTTAATTATTTTGTGACGATTAAATATGTTGCAAACAGCCACTAAACTTGAAGCACTTTTAAATTTATTTATTTATTTTATTGAAAAAAACTTAGACTAAAATTATACGACTTCACCTTTCCTTTCTCTATTTGCACCGTACAACCGACAATAAAGTTTACCTCTAAAATATAAATACTTCTAAAATATAATTACTCCAAACAGTCCGAAATCTACCCAATAAGCCAAAGTTAAGAAGTGAGAACGCTCCTAATAAGCTTTCGTCGTTGCATTTTGCGACTATGTTTCCGCTAGAGTATTATATTATTTTGCTATTAACTTACAGCTCATTTTACTTTCTGCCCTTTCTTCCTGTAGCATGCCCAGCATCCCTTTTTATTTGCGTTTTTGCAGGGTCCAGGCATGAACATCCCGCCCATGCCCCATACTTTGCCCCATACATACCACCCCCCGCATTACGTTATGGTAAGTTGTGCTATTTGTTTTTCCGCTTTATTATTTAGATTTAACACTTTCCGCTAGCGCCTATGCCTTATACTTAGTTCCTTGAGTAGTTTAACCACCTCCAAAATGCGATACTTATTATGCCATATTGGGAACCGTAAAGTAAACCGCCTAAACTTTTGCACTATTCTCGTAAATAACTCTTCGGTTAAGTTATCAAAAATGTCCGTTTAAAAATTAAGGCCAAGGGTGTCACAATTTGTGTCCCAGTTTCTTAAAATAATAGCGCCATCGTTCAGTACACACGAAAGGTATGGTATACTAAACTGTCAAGTTCAGTTCCTATTGTTGTCATTTTACTATGCCCGGTTAAAATACCAAAGTACAGAATTTCCACTAACCTAAATACTGTGAATTTAATCTTTCCGATTTAAGTTTTGAACTTTTATTTGAAACAAAAATGTTTGTTAGACTCTTGTCTTTCTAAATTCACTTAATTAGGTTTATCAGAATCTGTTTTCTGGTATTATTTCTGATTCCTCTTCCATGAGAAACTGTGTTTAGAATTTAGGGTCGCGCATTAATAGTGTTAAAAGCATGAATGCTGTAATGAAAAGCATGTCTATGTTTTTCTGATGCGTGTTCTTTTACTTCTTAAATTGTAGTTCTGTTAGTCCTGATGACAGTTTTCTGTGCTATTTGTTTACTATGTTTCTTTTTTAACATATGGTAAACTTTAATTTAAAGAATAACATGCTATTTATATCATGATTGGAAACTCATAGGAAATGTAACTACAGGTTTAAATTTATGTTATAATCAATTGCTTAGGCCCTGGGTTTTCTGACCACCCGTCGCCGGCGGCCGGCGACCGACGCAATACAAAACATCGGATGTTTGTATTGCGTCGGTCGCCGGCCGCCGGCGACGGGTGGTCAGAAAACCCAGGGCCTTATATATTTATTAGTCCCCAAGATGTTATATCAATTTTTAAAAAACCTGTACCTGTAAACCTGTTGTGTTCTGTGTATACACCAGACGAAGCCTGCGTTGGGGAGGATTATGAAATTGTAGTTAAAATACTTATCAAGTTATTAGGAATTTGTTATCTATGAAACCAACTAGCCCTAATTATTTATGAAGTTTGTATTTCCCTTGAGACAAAAACACATGTCAAGAAAATCTAACAGATTAATGCCTTGTTAAATTACACGAATTAAGTTAGTTTTGATTAAAAACCCGTATTCCCTATTCCAGCAACAGCCAGGCATGGTAATGGGCATGCCCGGAGCGCCGATGCCGGCGATGGGCATGGGGCAGCCCATGCGACCGCAGTTCCCCCCGCAGCCAACCAACCAGTTTAGCTAAACTTGCTTATTATATCGTATTAGCTTTGTTATGTCGCGTTTTCTATGTAGTATCTTATCAGCACTATATATCTCAAGTGACTGTACTAAAACTAAATCTGTTAATAGGAATTATTTGGAATTAAGTCACTTTCGTTTTTATATATATTTAGTGAAAACGATGACGGATAACCACAAAAGGATCTGACGCTATTGAATGTGTCAAACGCTACAGTGATTGTACAGTCGACTTCAACGAGATGTATCCACATTTTCACCCTATTGCGTTGTAATAAAATAAGGTCCTAAAGTGGGTATATCTTTGTAGTCGACTGTACCTACCAGTTGTAACACTTTCCGTTCTTACTTGTAGTTGATAACACCAAGTAAGAAGTTGGGATCTTTGTTTACTTATGTGAAAAACATACTCTATAGAGATTGGTCATTCTTATTATATATAAACACTTAACGATGCTACATAGAATTCAAGTATACAAATATATTATAATTGTTTCAACCCATCAACTCATGGTTAAGTCATTGTAAATCTGACTTTTTTTACTATTAAAACATCTTAGTTAACACATGTATAAATATTATGTATCTTAATATAATACGCAGATGCTATTTTTCTGTTGCGAGTTACCTAATGAATTGGTTAGTTAATTGATTTATATGATCCATTGTTATAATGAAACAGTGTTGATTATCGGGAATCAAAATCATAATTTCTTCCGTCTTAGTAATTATTTATAATGTAATGTAATCAAATTATGATTATTTTAATTCCGTGGTCGGAATAAAATTATATTTCATTATAGGAATGAGTATGTCGTGTGAGAGAATTAAATATTATTTTGCTAGAAATCAGATATACTTATCGTTAGAAAACTATACACTTAATTTTATTTCGCTTCCTACTACTATTTATTGTTGTCTTAATGAATTTTTCTTATGAAAACGGTGCATATATCATTATATTTTGTTAGCAAACATCACATTCCATATTTACATGTACAAAAGTACGTATATTTGACTGCAGGTTAGTTAAAAGGTTATTTCCCATGATAATTATGACAACTTTAGCATTTCAACTGGAATTGAAGTGACCATCTTATTAACTTTAGTAACACGTAAACATATGAATATAACTTGTAAATGTTAGCGTTGATGCTTTATGAAATAAATATAAAATAGAATATCATAGTGCGATATATGTATGTTGATAAATTCTGCATACTTTTTTTTAATTATTTTTTTTTGTTAATCCAAAAGTACTTTATTTCAATCGATATATCAACCAACAGCATAAATGAAACTGACAATTCATTTCATTGCGATATTTCTTATGCTTTAAATATTAGTACCATGACAGTCAAGTCGTTCTCTTACGTTTATAAACTTGTTTAATTAAAAGTGCTAGGAAATACTAGCCGACTGTAGGTAATCTACTTTATTTAGACTGTCATCGGATATAACTATTATTATGTGTATAAATAATTCTACATACTATCCTATAGTCATAGAGTAAATAAAATAAACATAGACTATCTGTTTCATGAAATTCCACTTATAGTGTTGTTTCGATACAAAAGTAACCCTGTTATTTCAATATCTTTGTGTAATCTTATGTATAAATTGTATTAGGGAAACCTTTAACAATAAATAGTATATTTACTTATTGTTCACCAAAAGTGCAGTAATATCACTTACCACTAGTCGAAATATCTAAACACTACAAAATAATTTGGATGAACAATATTTAAATATTTTTGAAATAAGGGCGTTTTTATAGGAGTTATTCGCATTAGATCGTTATTGAAATTAGGTGTTACGGGTGTATATTCTATCGTGTGGCTGTTGTGAATATAAGGACTAGGTGCTTATATTGGAAACTATACGCGCGTACTTGGAATCTTCACTTATCTTCGCCTCAACACTGTTGTAGCTTCTTATTCTCAAAATACTTACGTTCTAATAAAAATTATACTTGATCATGATACCACACACATATTGAAATGATAACCGACTAAGTTGTAGGTCAGGGGTTGGCAAACTTTTTTGACAAAAAGCCTGATGGCGGAAATATATGGAATTTTTGAAAGCTCATGGAGCCGCAGTTGTCTGTTTTATGTTTTTTACTGTAATATTAGATTTTAAATTTTAGCCACAACTGACCCTTCAAAGAAACCGACCCCTGTTGAAAAAAATGTATACAAGTATACAGGACCGACCCCTGTTGAAAAAAATGTATACAAGTATACAGGATGTAATAAAAATACTCTGATCCGTTTAAGGGCATAATTCGTGTCGTATAACAACTAAGAAAAATCTTTTTTGGTCGCGAAATTTTTTTTATTGGGTCACGTCGTTTCGGCCGGCCAACCTTAATTTTTTTTAGTTGTTCATATATAGACGATATCAATTATGCCCTTAAACAAATCACCAGCATTTTTCTTACACCTTGTACTATCGGGTTCAGAATTGCATGGCCTTTTTATGAATGAATTCATTGATAAATTAACCATGCAATTTTGAACCTGATGGTACATACATATTTTTGGCGTTGACACTCTTGTGTGAGTACGCCACCAATTTTCACGAGGCGAAGACCCCTTGTTACTTTAAATTTGAGATTGTTCAGTTAAATTAGTTCATTATGTAATCTAATGTAACTAAGTTACTTATATTATTGATTTTGAGATGCAAAAAATAAATAATTAATGGTATATGATATCATTTGCAATTCTATATGAGATCTGTTGGGTAATAAGTTAATTACGAGTGTTGTATGCAGTACAGCTAGGAACTATGAAAGTTATACATATAACAACATAAAATCTGGTACATTTACTTCGTTAAGAACATCTATCTGTGCTATTCGTTCTCGCAAGTTCCTAGCTTTTTTTTTACTGCTAGTATTTGTTTGTGCAATATATTTTTTATTTTAACTACAGGAATTTCTCAACTGTTTATATTTTAGCCCTGTCTTCTGCTATTAGAAGTATTCCAAGCAATTCTTACATTTTCAAATTTCCTTCGTTAGAACTAAAATATGGAATGCAATTGTTTGGGCTCTTAGGCGGCTTTCACACTGCTGCGATTTCCAAGCGAGATAACGCTTTGCATGTGTATAGCGCTGTCACGCTTGCACACCGTCGCCGTATCCGGTTGCGGCGCAAGTGTGATATAATCGCCTTAGGTTGCAAAATAAAATAATTCAGTAAACACAGGAGCCTAGACTAAGTAGGCACCTAAATAGTCTTGGTAACCGAGCACTCACTGCCTACTGGCTCGGCGGTGCAATTCTTCAAAAAAAGAAAAAGGTATTATTGCAATTTCATCTACACCACTTCTGTACATTTCTATCTAGGGCTTCTCAGTGTAAAGCCTGAATATAAATTCATAAATTAATTGCGTATTAAAGCCATACTAAATGATAATTACAGTATTAGATATAAGTTTCCCACCATACCTATGTTAATCGCGGATTATGTATAGATACAAAAAGATTTGTTTACGCTAGATGTTTTCGAAGGAGGATGGGAAATTAAATACTGTCATTACACAAGTCACTGGCATTTTCAGTTCGCTCTGTGATGTGTGCTCCGACTGATTTATTTGGAAATAGTAGTATAAGGGAGGCGGGAGCCAATGCAATGTAGTAATTGTTTGGCAAGCGTAGAGTCGCCATGCGATGACGGTTTCTAATTGAACTATAGTATTCTATGGTTAGATCTGTAGAATATAGTAACCGGCAACAATAATTATGTACTTTATGTATTATAATATTATATAAAACTGTCCCACTGAACCCTGTCTTGCCTGTGACAAGGATCAAAGTCTGACGTGACACGTGACATAAACCAAAATAATCAAGCCATGAGTCTGTTGGGCGGAGCAGTCTTGTAACGCAGAGACTTATTATCAATATTTACATAATTATTGTTGATTGTGTGACTGCATATTATGATTTATTAGCACTAGTAATCATTAAAAATTTTAAGTTGTACATTTTATTCTTTATATCAATGTAATATTTTGTTTTTATTTTATGTAAATACCCTCTTATTATTACTTAGTAGACTTATGTCATGCCTTTAGATATTCAATTTTAGATTATTTATGAAAGGAATAAATCATAAAGATTATTTTGCTTTTATTTTTATTTCCATTTGGTTTTATCCATGGGTCCATTATTAAGCCTAATCCAGAAATGGAGAGTAAGTTCAAAAAGATTTTTCTCTGTTTAATAACTTTGTTTCAAATTGTAATATTAGAACATTTGTGATCGTCTATTTACCTCTTATTCCAATGACAATACGTAAGGCTGCGTCACACGTTGCAACTGACTAATGAAGAGAAACAATGGGCGGGATATTAGGTGATTAAAAATATTATGAAAAAACTTCTACTAAAATATATTATGTACAATTGGCAATTCTATTGTTAATAATTATATTAACTCTACGTAAGATCAATGTAATTAAATCCACCCAGTTTAAAACAAGTGTGTTGCAGCCTTTATCAATTATTTAACGGCCTGTATGCTTAAGAGTGGGAGGAAAATTTTCTGAATAGTGCAGCCTTGGTCTGTCTTAGCGATCTTCTATTAGCGCTAAAATTATAATGGATCTTTCTAGGTAGTGAATGTAACTAAATGCACCAGTCGTCTTCATATGGTTAATTAAAACCTACTGGTTTCAAATCAAGGTATTACCTACTGTAGCCATTGTAAAAAATGATAATATTCATTAGTTTATATATGTTAATATTTTGAAGAATTGCTAACAAGTTTTAGTTAATAGATCCTTCGACTAAACGTATGCCCACAGTACCGAATGTACCTATAGTGTAATAAGTATACGCACTTATTTCTCTAATCCTTACAAGTTGACAAGGAATTGTCTTGCCCAAATAATATCAGTCTTGTGGCGTTGCTATAAGACCTAAATTTGTCTGGCCTTGTCAAGCTATCACGTGGGAAATCTCCACTAGGGGCGCTAGTGCAGTGCAGTGGCGCCATCTGGAAAGTTAATAAAAGAACTGATGTTTTCAGTAGGCACAATTACAGTTGGTATATTATAGTGCCGTGATTTGAAACCTCATGTAGGATTTAAAGCTTGTTCTAATGTGCCCTAGGACAGACCAGGGTCACGTTTTATAAAGCTACAAGTCACAATGACTAATCGTCAATTGAAGCTTAATAAAACGCGACATAGCTGTTTGATGATGATGAATCTAGTGGTATATTCAATTTAATCACAGTATTAAAGTAGCACATTCTAGGTGTCTAACAGAGAATATTGTATAGCTGGTATACTTAGCTCGAGAAAAAGTATATATTGGGAAATATATATTTTTGTTAGGTGTGGATTGTTTTCTGTGTAATATGCTATAAACGTCACAAAGTCACAATAATTATAAAGAAAATCTATAATGATTGTGCTCTTTATCGCCAACGAAATACAAAACTAACCAGTTCTCAAAAAACTAATCTTGCATTCAATTAAATTAGGTGAAGCTTATAGCTATATTATTTAAGCATTTACCTAGGTACAGTCGATGTCAAAAATATATTTACACTTTTAGACCTTATTAGTATTACAAAGGATTAGGGTAAAAAGTATAAACATATCTTTGACGTCGACTGTGCCGTAGACACGAAGGACTTGCGAACGGACATATTTCAACTATTAATTATTATTGCGTTTGATCTTGTTCGAACGTGAGGAATATCAAGATTTTTCTAACCTTACTAAATGATTTCTGTTAGTTCTTACAAATCTACACTTGTTTGTTCGTTCTGACAGATTTTCATAACCAGTGTAATCCCATCGCGTCTGAGGTGAGCCTAAATACGTTGGAAATGGGTAAAATACATTGAGTAACATCTACATATCTTTGTTCCTCTTGGATTTCGATATTATTTAGAAGTGGCTACATTGAACCTAGCATTTTTTATAACAAAAAGTACCTAAGTATCACGTTTCAAGCGACAGAAAATAGTCCAAAAATGCTTAAGGCATGTTTGTACCTTGTTGAGCCGCAAATAGCGAGATAGTGACGATTATCTAAACACGTAAATAAATAGAATACTTATTGAATATTGATGTTTTACTTTACATTTCTACTATCCCCTTCAATTACTACAATGTGGTATTCTTATTTCACTTACTTAATTCACCTATAAAATATATGTTTAGGTACATTTTTCAGCCTTATTATAAAGGAGTAAAGTGTAAAACCGCGTTTCCACCTGAGATGAGCGAGAGGTGTTTGTTAAGAAGCAATCCGCGAGCTGCGCTGTGCGAGGATATATATAGGGTAAACATAAAAGTGATGCCGAGTTCCGAGAAAATAGTAAATAAAATAGAATTGGCCGAAAGCACAAAAAAGTACCACCTCCGGTGTAAAACAAACCGGCCAAGTTCGTGTCGGACCACGCATAATGGAGGGTTCCGTACATTCAATGGAATAAAAACTAGTACCAAAAGGTCGTATCTGATGCCTATGGAAGAAGTTTTTTGGAGATAACTCAAAAATGGCTGAACCGATACTGTTCAAAATAATTTTTAAAATATTCACTTAAACAAAATGGTCAAAGAAACCTCAATGTAATTTTTAAAGACCTATCGATTGATGTGTCACGTTGATATTTAGTAAGAAAAATTTTTTTTAATTTATTGACATGTATGACGCACTCCCTAAAATTATTTTTTTTGTAATTTTACTACTTAACTAAGTAGCGGCATACAAAATACACCTTATGTGTAAATTTTATTAAGATACGTCTTATAGTTTCCGAGTAAAATGGCTGTGACATACGGACGGACAGACAGACATGACGAATCCATAAGGGTTCCGTTTTTTGCCATTTGGCTACGGAACCCTAAAAATGGATGGTATATTTACCTACGTCATTTGATATAAAGATGACAATTGTCGGAACAAACAGCAACTTGTATGTAGGGTAGTACAGTCGCCATCAGATATATCGGAGCGGCCAAGGTGTCCAAATATTTCTGAGCAAGACTAAATTTCTATAAATTCTGCACTCTCCAAATGCCATTTATATCGCAACTACTGCAATGCCATAAACATCTGAGCATGCTGTTTTTCAATGATTTCTTTGCATACGTCCTGTCGAAAATATCTGATCGAACAAAATGCCAAACGTATCTAAGCAACAAAGGAGTTCACAAATATCTATTCATTTGAGAAGAATATACTGTATATTATATGCCTTACGTCGTATAATTGTTTGGGTAAGGCCCATCGTCGTTCTGACCCGCCACCCGCCAAATTTTGACAAAAGGTAAACTATTATTTATTATCATATTATTATTCGCAACCATAGACAAGCTTCCTGTCATGCATGAAAGAAAGGGCTTAAGAAGTCAGGAAAATCTACTTACTTTTACCTTATTTAAAGTGCGCTCCTTTTGTTGTTTTTGCTTTTAAAATGTGTACTGTACGAGTATATTATGTGCAATCTATCTTTACTACTATAATAAAGAGGAAAGATTTGTATTTTTGGATGTTTAAGTACGTTTGTAATGAATAAATTTAAAAACTGCTGTGCCAATTTCAAAAACTCTTTCACCATTTGAAAGCTGCGATCCGTGCGACGCCGGGACGGGCCGCTAAGTACTATATGTACCTATATACTAATATTAGAAAGAGGAAAGATTTGTTTGTTTGTTTGTATTGAATAGGCTCCGAAAATACAAGACCAACTATAGCAAGATTACTTGCCATACCTTACCAGGGTGCCATGTGATTCTATTTTTTATATTTGTAACTACTGTATGTACAGTCGCCATCAGATATATCGGAGCGGGAAAGGAGGTCAAAAATATCTGAGCAACGCCTCTATTGTCAAGGCAATAAAGTGTATGTTCAGATATTTTTGAGCACCTTGGCCGCTCCGATTTCAATTTGAAAAATTCTTTCACCGTTGGTAATCTACACTCTTTGCAGGTAACGGGATCCGTACCAAAAATTGCCGTGAACCCTGCGTAGCGGGACGGGCTGCTCGTAAATAATATTTGCATTGTATTCGATTGGTTATTTTCATCACTCGAATGCAGTGGACAGGCACCTTTATAAGGGAGTAGTATTTAAATTGTCTTGGTTTCGCACTATACTCGATACCACTTTACATTTTGAATCTCCTAAGCCAAGGGTTAAGGGTTGGTCAAGACCAACTAACGTTGAAACACTAACAATGAATTTTATTGAAAACTATCAATGAATTTTATTGAATCAATTTTATTATAATAAGAGAATTTCTATGTACCGAGTACTAAAACTTAATGTATACATATTTTATTAAAATTGTCTTCAGTATTTAGTGTAACCACCATCAGCATTCCTCACCGCCCTCAGCCGGTGTTGCATGGAGCCCACAAGTTTCGCACAGTAATCGCGGCCCCTGAAAGACTCCCACACAGCGATTGCATGTCGTCTTAACTGTTCTTTCGTCCTACACTGGTCCGTATCCCACTCCTGGACCATTTTGCCCCACAAATTTTCGATCGGGTTGAGATCCGGACTTTTCGCGGGCATTTTGATTCGTGTAAGAGTATCTCTGTGTTCATGAAGCCATGCTTGCACTAGCCGAGAGTTGTGAACAGAGCTATTGTCTTGCATAAATGTCACACGACGGTTCGGATAACATATGTCTACACTGGGCAGGAATGAATCTTCCAGTATTTCGACATAATCCTTGGCATTCATCCGCCCAGTTATTTCTACAAGCTCTCCGGGTCCTTCCTTTGACATCCAACCCCAGAAGCCAATAGTTATCCGTCCGCTACGTCTAACAGGCACTACATGTCGTGCATGGTATCGAGTGTTATCTGGCCTCCATAGTGTTAACCTACCATTGTCAGACGAACAAAACACCTTTTCGTCCATAAAAAGAATTAATTTCGTTAATTGCTAACCAGTGAACTTGACATCCAACCCATAGATAACTGTAACGCTTCAAGGGTCCATTTTATACCTGACACTGGCACTCGGTATTAAATATGTTTTGTGAATAGGTATACTATTATGACAAATATCGCATCACATTCTTAACAAAGACCAAGATAAAGACAAAAAGTGTTGAAAATGTAACCTCAATGCTAAATCTTAAGCTATATTTTGCTTAAATGAACAGATATTTGTGAACGTCTTTGTTGCTTAGATACGTTTGGCATTTTGTTCGATCAGATATTTTCGACAGGACGTATGCAAAGAAATCATTGAAAAACAGCATGCTCAGATGTTTATGGCATTGCAGTAGTTGCGATATAAATGGCATTTGGAGAGTGCAGAATTTATAGAAATTTAGTCTTGCTCAGAAATATTTGGACACCTTGGCCGCTCCGATATATCTGATGGCGACTGTACTATTAGTTATTCTGTGATGTAGGTACAGAAAAATCCTGCCTGCCAGGTCCTGATGCATGGCCGGAAGTGCCCGGCAGACTGGTAAAAAAGTAACGTGTTTGACGTATCACTTTTTTGTGCTTTTTAATTTTTTTTACTATTTTTCGGAACTCGGCATCACTTTTATGAATATGTGCCATGGGGCTTATCTTTGTATCACGTAGGTAAAGTAGCAGATCTGCGGTAACCAGGGCCGGATTAACCATCCCAAGGGCCCCTAGGCAATGCAATTCATGGGCCCCTTTAAAAAAAATGTTTAGTCAATATTTTTTTTTAATACCACGACTGGTAAACAAGCATACGGCCCGCCTGATGGTAAGCAGTTACCGTAGCCTATTAATGCATCTAACACCAGAGGATTCACATGCGCGTTGCCTACCCTAAAACTTAACTTTTATATTACCTCTTTTCTTATTTTAGTCTTATATAAACTTTTATAACGTTTTAGGGTAAAGTACTCAACGTAGTGCTTTTGTTTTGTCATGTCCTTGTCCACCTGTCTGTTTGCGGCTTAGCTAAGCGCTTGAAAAATATTAAAGAAAGCATATTGAACCGTTTGAGTTAAGTATCGCAAAAAATATCACTTCTTATACGGCGTTTACACTTGCATGTTCGTCTTCGCGTCAGTGCTTGTCGAATCCTTCGCGTACGAGTGCCAACACGAATGTCGTTCACATATTCGTCTCCCCGTACAACCCCCCGATTCGAAACGCGCGCGAATATGTGCACAAAACCGAGCCGCATAATATGTAAACAGTCCGCTCGCTATTCGCCTCGTCATTCGGCACGTCACTCGCGCGCGAGTGTAATCGCAACATTAGTTAAAGTACTTTTAGGTGTGTGTATGTATTCAGCAGGGCTAAAATGATCTTTTCGATTGAAGATTTTTTACATACATCTTTAAATTTGCCCTATTTACCGAGTCCCATAAAGATAATCTACATAGCAATTGAAAAATATTAAAAGTTAGGTCAGCTGGATAATTTAGTTGTGGCTTTTCAGATGGCAGCTTCTAGTAATGTTAAACGTCTCGTTCTTCTTTTTTTACCGACACTTATTTGTGAGAGTGGTAAAACTTAATACTGTCCCCACTAAAAAGGACTACTTTTGTCACAATGCTTTCTGAAAACCACTGCATATAAAAAATCTTTATCGACGTAAAACATTTACTTGTCCTCTAAAACACTTGTAGTTTTTATATATTTTTTTACCATTATTATTTATCTGACGCTAGAAAAACCAAAAATAGCATCTGATTGTCGGCGATGAAAGAGAACGGCCTAAAACAAGATTTATATTTGTACGGAACTTACGAACTTGAATTGAAATGCATTTTTCTTAGAAAAGAGTGATCATAAAATGGGACCAAAAGTGGTGAATCATTTAATTTTTTTACAAGCTTGATTAATTAAATAATAATTTCACCATTGCACACCCTTGCCGATATTTATTTTATTTTATTAATATTACCTACTGTAGGAAACATTTTCATTTTCCACTGTGAACACGCATACACACACTTTAATTTTAACTTTAACTAAAATAGTTTTAATTTTTTTCTGTGTACGCGGGGTCCCTGGCCAATGTGGGGCCCCTAGGCAGTTGCCTATTCTGCCTAAAGGCTAATTCGGCTCTGGCGGTAACCACCCGTAGGGTGATTGTGCTCGTTTCCCGTCCATGGTCAGTTTCCGTCCACCTGACGGTTCTGCTACAAATATATGGAGAAAACTTGAACGTAAATGAATTTTTCTGCGGAAGTTTGGTCTTGTTGCGATCCATAATATCTAAGAAACAATTCTACTATCATAAAAAAGTAATTTGACAAATAGTGCCTTCAAAAATAAAACATTAATAGCCGCCTCGAATTCGGCCCTAGCAAATGTCATCGCAATGAAGAAAAAAACTTGTGGCGGGAAAAGTTTATGATGAGTTTTATTAATGATTTAGGCAGTGCACTAAATATGTTTGGCATGAATTATCTATTTTAAAGTTAATTGTACAATATTTTAAGTGGAGATTAAAGTTTTAGACTATAATTAATATATAAACTTTGTGGACGAAAACTAGCAGAGCAATTTGGTATAAATTTCAGTTTTGCGACCACCTGATCCCGGAAATCCAGACAGCTAGGTAAATATTTCTAATGGTTATTTTACTTCAAAATACTTAATTAATACGTAATATTATAGTATATAGTACTATGGTAATATTATATTTGATTACCTACACACTTTAGTTTCTGTCCATTCCTCATATAATGTTACGTAAATAAATGTAATAAATAAAACATTTAAATGACTTGAGCAAAGACTAAAACTAGCTCTTCTGTTGCATTGTTATCGTTAATATACGAGTTATTTGTGAGAATAGAAAACTATAATTAACATTAGAATGACCAAATGGTAGTAGAATAACAATTATAACCTCCATACTGTGGCGTGCTCTGCTTATTTCACTTCAAAAGAAAGCTTTGTGATCGTACCATTGCCATCGTCCGTACACACACACACACGCACACACACCCGTACATCTTTCACAATGAATATTATCCGTTATTTTCACTAAGCACTATCACATCACCTTTATCTATTTACCGGCAATTAAAACCACACAAAAACAAACAAACAAAAACATGCGCTGTTAAATATTTGAACAAATATCCGAAAAAAGGAAGTCTCGTGTTGATCTGATTACTATGAAAAAAGCTACTTTTTTAAATAGTCGCATAACCTTCGGATCTGATCGGAACCAATCGGAAACCTTTCCGGGTAATGCACGACCCTTAGAGAATTCAACCAACCGGAGTCGCCATTGACAGGCGTTCCCCCTTTGCCGAAAACATATGACCAGTGGTCATGCTTACACCTATTTGTACGTTACGTACGAATAGCCACAGAATACACTTGACGTTCCCCTCCCCCGCAAAATTCGGCAGACTTGCTTTGTAAAGGAAACGGCAGACATGGCTACTCCGGGTTGAATTCTCTAAGGAACGACCCAATAATGAACGATCCAATGCGCGGTTGACTACGCTAGTCGTGTCAATTGCATTAAGCCTTGGTCAAACAGCAAGCGTGGCGCAGCGCCACGGTCGCGCGGCGCGACCGCGGCACATGTTGACAGATTAGCGACGTCAAACAGACTGCGTCCCGCCGGCGCCGCGCCCCGCTTCTGTCGCGCCCCGCGCCGCGCGGCCCCCCGCGTCCACGCGGCGCGGGCGTAGCGCTGCGCGGCGGCACGCTGCGCCGCGCTGGGTCACATCAGTCGGACGTTAGGCAGCGCGGTGCGTCGTGCGAGCGTAGCAATATACTGTGATTGTGATTATGGATATAGAAAAAAATATCTTCTCTTCGAAAAAATAATCTTGGCTTCGAAAGGAATGAGCGAGTCACGCCCGCATCACGCGCGACCGCGCCGTGTTCACGCGCGCGCAATGAGGGCGTGTTGAGAGCGCGAGGCCGGCGCGATCCGCGCGCGCCCTGTTTGAACAGTCATCGCTTCGGCGTCACGCGGCGCAGACGCGGCGCTGCGCCACGCTTGCTGTTTGGCCAAGGCTAAGGTACAAAAAAGTTGGAACCCGACCGCAGGTCGCAGCAGTACGTTCGCGTATGAAGTTCTATTCAAAGTCAGTGACACGAAGTCAGGCGATATGTCGTCGCACGGCAGGTCGCGCCGCGCGACCGCGGCGCTGCGCCACGCTTGCTGTTTGGCCAAGGCTTTATAGTACAAGCAGTGACAGTGGTTAACATTAAAGGCCTACAATATCATTGTTTGGTGATAAAATGCCTTAGTTATAATATTCGATTGTTTGGTTGAGTTAAATATAATACCGTGATCGATTTAACAATACATACTTGTATGGAAAAAACAAATTTATAAAAACTAACTACGCCATTTCGTTTCCTTAATCGTACCTAACTGTATGCTAATATTAACGGAAATAAAGAAACACGGTGTTAATCCTTACTATCATTAGTTTTTAGGATTCCGTAGTCAAAATGGCAAAAACGGAAACCTTATAGTTTCGTCATGTCCGTAGTTCGTCCGTATGCCATGGCCATTTTTTATTTGGAGACTATAACTAATATTGATGAAATTCTAACAGAAGGTGTATTTTGTATACCCCTACTTAGTATTGTAGTAAAATTGCTGAAAAGATTTTTTTTAGGGGGGAGCCACAAGGGGTTTTCCATATATGTAACAATTTTTTTTTACCAAAAATCATCATGTTGCACATCAATCGATAGGACTTTAAAAATAACATTGAGGTTTGTTTTATCATTTTTTGATTAAGTGGATATTTTCAGAAATAATCACCCTACTCAGTGGACGAAAACTAGCAGAGCCCAGGACGGAAAACTGACATTTATGGACGAAAACTAACGAATACCCCACTTTTTCAAATAATATTTTTTATACAAAATCTCGCAAGTATGGATAATTATCGCGTAATATTAACATAAACTAGACTATATAAGCTATAAAATGAAATATAATACATTTAAGTCAGGGTACTTTAAGATATTCTTTTTGCATCACAAAGCTGGCAAAATCGATAAGTGGACGAAAAGGGGCACAATTACCCTACTATAAGTTAACGCTTGTAAAGTAGGTCTCGTTTGGACTCATTAACTTGTGAAATGTTAAAGCACTATAATTTTGATGGCAATTTTAGCACATTTACTGTACTATCTGCTAATAATAAAATAGGAGTATTTTTGAGACAATTTTTTTTTACAAAAATTTTCGACTAAGTAATTGTGGAAACTTTTCTGCAACATTGTTGACTGAAATGTATGCCCTAGTTCATAAGCTGCCGAAAGACACCTCTTTTGCACATGTGCGGCGGATATTTTGACAAATAGCTCGAGCTTTATGTCTGCAGACCTCGCAACACATCACTTTCTATTTGTAATACATTGCGACATTTGATATATCGATTGCTTTGTTACACCTACCTAGACGGCATTGTATTGAAATCGCATGCGATTCTTACATCAAAGTCGCGTTATGTAGAGATACCATAAAAAGTTACGCGCTCCTCACACAGCGAATTTAGCGCTGTGTGAGAAACGCCGGAAATGCGGAAATTTGTCTATGACAGCAGAAATTCGCCATACAAAAATTCAGCTACTTTTGACTAATTTCCGGCTGATTTTGTCTATGAACAGCTGAAGTCTGCTATGTGTATGGAGCGCTTAAGGGAGTTCAATTTTTCTTTGTTTTACCTTGACTAAACTGAAAAAAACGAAACCCTTATAGGATCACTTTGTCGTCCGTCCGTCCGTCTGTAAGACCCTTTTTATCAGGAACGCGTGGAGGTATCAAGCTGAAATTTATATGAAATACTCAGGTCTACTGTCCCTTGGAGTTGTGAAAAAATCAAACTTCTAGGCCAACGCAATCAAAATATACAGCCGTTAATGCCGCAAGGCAATCAAAACCTACAGGGTACTTCCCGTGAACTCAGAATCTTGAAATTTGGTACGAAGCAACGTCTTATAGCACAGATAAAAGAAAAATAGCGAAAACCGTAAATTTTTAGTTACTTATAATAAAAATATTTTTAATAATTTTAAAGTTACTACCCCTTTCCTCATGAGCGCGTAGAGGTATTAAATTGAAATTCATTTTAAATACTCAGGTCTATAATATCTTTAAGCTGTAAAGGTTTGTACGGAACCCTCGGTGCGCGAGTCCGACTCGCACTTGGGCGGTTTTTTTTTCAGGCACGAACGAATTTTTTATTTCACGTGGCAACACAAAATCAATCGATGACAGCGACGGATTTTCGCAGTGTTCTGGGGTGACGACATTTTGTCAATAATTCGAAAACTTGTGGGGATTGCAGTATATTTCTTTAGTATTTAGTGTTAATTTAAGCAACGAAAATGGCTGATAATGAACAGAAAGCAATGCAGTTGATGGCGGAGGCGGAGAAAAAGTTGGGTTCGTCTAAGACCTTCCTTGGGTCACTTTTTGGGTAAGTACAATGACTTGTGAATTATTTGGAAATACCATGTTATAATTCCTCTGACAGGCCTTTTATATACAAAGTAGCGTACATTACTTGAATTCAATGGTACGGTAATTATTACAAAGATGTAAAACGAATAAAAATCCATTATGTAGAACAATTGTGTCATAGCTTTGAGCCTGTACTTATTGGAGCATTGTGAATTCTGCAGTTAACGCTGTCACTCATTGCTCATGAGTACAGACAATTTTGCATTATTTTGCGAGATAGAAAATTAAGTCATAGTCTTAATCATATACTGAAGTAACATATTTTTTCAGTAGATCACTATTCAAGACTAGATAGTCTTGAATAGGTCACTAATTTTAGTATGCATAATGAGACTACAGAAAACCTTTTAATTCGTTTTATTAGTAAGATTTTATCATAATTTAATTAGGTTTCAGTTGACTCAATTATAAAATAAACATATTCCTTTATCCATCATTCATTACAATCAGTTTGCAAATAGCCCTAGTGTATTTTCCTGTATTGATTGTTAAACACCAAATATTAAATAAGCACAGAGTGAATCAAATGTGAATATCTACATGGCATTACACAATGCTGAAATTTTCTAAATACTCATATCGGACCTCTATTTTTAGGAACATATGCTTTGTATTAACCTGTCGTCTCCCAGGACTCAGCGAAATGATGTTACCGCTCTTTGACGGACCCGGATATCTCCGGCCAATATTTTTCCGCCCGTGTCTACCCCTTCGCCACCACCGCATGTACCCCTTGATCCCCACTAAAATGAAGGACTACATGTAAAAATATATCTTTTTTTGTATTTGAACACCAATCAACATGAACTTTGCGTGAAGACGGGATTTCAACTGGCCATAACTTGTCGTGTATATGCTGGGTGAAGTTTTAGTTGGTACCCATGTGTTGCCGGAGATCTCCGGGACCGGGAGACGACAGGTTAAACATAAAAAGAATTATACAATTGAAGAACAAATCAAATTATTTAATAATAAATAAAACATATAAAGCATTTACAAAGATTGCATACATGGGAAAATTCATCCCGGGTAGCCTAGTGGTTAGGGCATCTGCCACCAATGCAGAAGACACTGGTTCGATCCCAGCCCTGGGCACCGGAGGCCTAGGTCACTTTCTTTTGTATATCACATCTATACCTATAAGTTTAAAAAGAATGATGCTGGTAACTGAGATATCTAAAAGTGTCATCATGTCATTTACATTTCCTTTCTAGCAAGATAGTAGTATTGTAGTCATTAATAGTAATCTTGTACATTAGGGGATCATCAAAGGTTGAAGAAGCTGTAGACTGCTACCTCCGAGCCGGCAACCTGTTCAAGATGGCAAAGAAGTGGGCGCAAGCCGGGCAGGCGTTCTGCAATGCTGCACAGCTCCACTTGAAGGCTGGTGTCCGCCATGACGCTGCTACCAACTTTGTTGATGCCTCTAATTGCTACAAGAAGTGTGATGCAAATGGTATAACTTTCATATTTTGTAAAGCAATGTTTAATAACTGATCCAAATTTAGAATGTTAGGAATTAGAGGCTTATATTCTCTTTAATCTGGAGACTCTTTGCTTTAAAGCTGCATCTGCTTGCAACTGGCAGATTTTTAGTTTTGAAACCCTTTAGCAAAAGACTGCCTTTAAGATTATCAGTCATTATATCTACATATAAGTGCCTTCTCAACCAACTTCAAGATTTCGAAGGAGGTGGTTTTGAATTCGTCGGAATCTTTGTTTTTGCTATTTTTAGGGTTCCGTACCTCAAAAGGAAAAAACGGAACCCTTATAGGATCACTTTGTTGTCCGTCTGTCTGTCTGTCTGTCTGTCTGTCAAGACCATTTTTCTCAGGAACGCGTGGAGGTAACAAGCTGAAATTTATATCAAATACTCGGGTCTATTGTCCCTTGGAGCTGTGAAAAAATCAAACTTAACCACTCACGTGCCCTGCGCAACTACGGTTGCATTTTGTCAAAACGCAAAGTGCTCTCGCAACACTAGTTGCGAGTTGGAGTACCAACGGTTTTTAAATGATATCTACGTGCAACGTGTGAAGAGCGCTTTTCTGTTGACTTAGTTAGGCAGAGGGTTAATGTGGCAACATTAAAAAAAATAAAAACCGCAGTCTGTGGAACATTTTTACAAACTTCAGATTATTGTTTTGGTGACTGTCAAAGTTCGGTATGTCGGCGAGGGAGCTAGTCATTAAAAAAATGCCGTCAGTACTCAATTTCGCATATTTTAATTAGCATTGTATATCAAATTATTCCTTGTTTACTGCTCCATACGATAAAGCATATATTTCAATACTAATTTAAATATAATGTGATAAATTCTTGCAACAAATTAAGTCTAGTGATGAAAATTTTGCGTATTTGATTTTGAATCGTACATTTATTATACGATTAAGCCATATTTCTGTCTAGGCTATTAGAATAAGTTAGTTTGTCTATTAACCTAAGCGTTAATCCTCTTTAAATGAGTAATTATGTATGTTTTGAACAGGATTAGGTGAAATAAACTTGTGATGTCCGTAAGTACAACTGTACGCAACAGTAGTTGCTCGAAGCATTTTAACAGATCCTCACAGGGTCCGCGTTTTATGTCATAAGGCATAGTGCACACTGGGTTTTGGTTGCAGATTGATTTAATTTAGCTTAGTGAATTTAGAGTGTTTTTATTTTCATTTGTGGAGGCTATTACTCATTTTTTGATAATTTTTAGTTTTTTTTATTAATCGGCGAGGGATGTTTTATCTTCTATCTTTAAGTATATAAAAGAAGAAACTGACTGACTGACTGACTGACATATCAACGCACAGCCCAAACCGCTGGTTCTAGAGATTCCAAATTTTGCACGTAGGTTCCTTATAAGGTCTAGGGGTGCACTAAGAAAGAATTTTTCAAAATTAACCCGCTAAGGGGATGAAATGGCGGTACAAAGTTTGTATGGCGAAACAAGATTAGTTAGACTATTTTATTTGATACTTAACAGGAGTATTCCTAACGATAAATGAGTAAATATGTGTTTCAGGTTTTTTGAAAATTAAACCCCAAAAAGAGGGAAAGGTGGTCACAAAGTCTGAAAATCAACATGGGTATTGTTTCTATGGTTTATCGGGTCGTTGATTACGAAAACAATAACGATTTTAAAATCCAACGTAGCGAACGTGAAATACCATCCGCCATGTTGAGGTGCGATGGGGTTGAAATGTCTAAATATCAATATGGGTGTCGATTTTATGGTATTGTGGGATGTTAATTACGAAAATTGCATCGATTTTGAAATTTAATATTGTGGACATGAAAATTCTTGAAAGTATTTGTACGAAATTGCAATCTAATAACATTAGGTAGCTTTCATCCAGAAAATCAACCCTTAAGGGGGTGAAAAGTGGGTTGGAAGTTTTTATGGCAATTTTTTAACAGGTGAACCTATTTAGATGAAACTTGGTATACAGATAGTTTTGAGTCCTGGGAAGGAACATAAAATTGTTAATATCGCGAAATTCAACCCTTAAGGAGTGAAATGGGGGTTGGAGGTTTGTATGGAGAATTTTTAACCGCGAACCGATTTAGATAAAATTTGGTATGGATATAGCTTAAGTCCCGAGAAACAATATAGACGT
The DNA here is from genome assembly GCA_947086415.1 of Pammene aurita. Lineage (NCBI taxonomy): Eukaryota > Metazoa > Arthropoda > Insecta > Lepidoptera > Tortricidae > Pammene > Pammene aurita. The sequence continues at coordinate 35,934,625 of OX352290.1, read as the reverse complement.
TTTTATACCGAAAATCAATCCTAGAGGGGTATAAAAGGGGTTGATAGTTTATATGGCGAATTATTAACCGCTGAGAAGACGATTGAGATGAAACTTGGTACATAGATTTAATATTAGAATTGAATATTATAAATACGAAAGTATGCCTGTCTAACTGTCTGTTACCTTTTCGCGCTTAAGCTGCTGGGCCGATTTAGATGAAACTTGGTAAAGAGATAGTTTGAATCCCGGGAAATTACATAGTGTAGTTTTCATCCCGAATATCAACCCATAAGGTGGTTGGAAGTTTGTATGGGAAATTTTTAACCGCAAATCGATTTAGATAAAAGTTGTGGATATAGTTTAAGTCCCGAGAAACAATATAGGGTAGTTTTTATTCCGAAAATTAACCCTACAGGGGTAGAAAAGGGATTGCTTGTTTGTATGGCGAATTATTAACCGCTGAACAGACGATGGAGATAAAACTTGCTACATAGATAGTTTGAGTCCCGGGAAACAATATAGGATAGGTTTTATACCGAAAATACCGCTTTAGGGGGTGAAACTGTGGGTTGAAAATTTGTATGCGGAATTAATAACCGCTGAGCCTATTTAGAAGATTTGGTATGGAGATAGTTTGAGTTCTGGGGAACGATATATAACAGTTGTTATCCCTGAAGTCATTCCTTAAGCGGGTAAAAAGGAGGCTGTTTTCTAATTCCACGCAGACGAAGTTGCGGGGAAAAGCTTCTATTTAAGAGTAGAAATCTGCATTAATCATAATCTCTTCGTAGTACATAGTAAGTCGTTGCTGGTATAACAATTCAACAATTATTGCAATCATTTATTTAAGAAAAAAAAAAATGAACCACCTTCACCAAAACATGATATACCGAAACCTACAGAGTGTAACAAATACTTTTCCGAAAACCGCATATAAATCGGTTCAGCAAGGTACATACAAACATACAAGTCTAACTGAGAACCTCCTTTTATAGTAATTTTAGTACGCGGGCGAAGCCGCGGGAAAAAGCTCGTTATTAATATAAATGGTTCAAATTCACGTTGATGCTGATAATACAATATATAATATGTATAAGAATTAAATTTTATATGCATAGCTTATTTTTAACAGAAATTTTCATGTTACGTAATATTTTTTTGAACAACATAATCTTGTAGGTACGTAAAAAAACCATTAGCTTACTTGTGAATTGTAACTCCGTTCAAAATTATTCAAATCGGTCAGTTAATTCTGGTTTCAGTAATTTACGGGTAGATATGCTAAAATCTGCCCGTACCTACTATAACATACTATGTTAGTCTTTTGTGTGTAGTTTTTGTTAACACACTATGTTAGTGATATACGAGGGCGGAGTGATAAGTCTGGTAAAAATTAAACTATTTGTTATGTTATAGGCAAAGTTAATATTTATTTTTCGACATAGTCTCCTTCTAAGTCACAGCACTTATTCCAACGTTTTTCTAGCTTCTCTATTCCCTCCGCATAATACGATTGCTCCAACCCTTCAAAATAAGCATTGGTTTCTTCTATCACTTCCTCATTCGACCTAAACCTTTTTCCTCCAAGCCATTTCTTCAAGTTAGGAAAAATGAAATAATCGCAGGGGGCTAAATCTGGCGAATAAGGCGGATGGGCGACCAATTCGTAATGCAATTCGTGGATTTTAGCCATGGCAACTGCACAAGTGTGCACCCGTGCGTTGTCTTGGTGAAAAAGAATTTTCTTCTTCGCCAAGTGGGGCCTTTTTTCCATTAAAACTTGATGAAATCGTTGCAGTAAATTGGCATAATATTCGCCGTTGATTGTTTTGCCTTTTTGAAGGTAATCAATGTATATTACACCACGAGCATCCCAGAAGACGGTAGCCATAACTTTATTTGCCGATAAAACTGCTTTGGCCTTCTTCGGTGCAGGTTCACCAGAAGCAATCCATTGTTTTGACTGCTCCTTGGTTTCTGGTGTAAGATGATGGATCCAAGTTTCGTCTACAGTTATGAAACGACGGATGAAATCCTTTTTATTACGCCTAAACTTCGCCAAACCTTCTTCTGAAATGGCCACTCTAGTACGCTTTTGATCCTCTGTAAGCAATCGCGGCACCCAACGGGCGGATAGCTTCTTCATGTCCAAATGAGTGTGTAGGATATTACGAACCCTTTCGTCTGAAATGCTTACAATATCAGCTATCTCTCTGACTTTTACTCTTCGGTCATCCAATACGATATCATGGATTTTCCTTATCATCTCTGGTGTAGTGACCTCAACTGGCCGTCCGGGTCGGTCGGCATCATTAGTGCTTGTACGACCACAACGAAACTCAGTAAACCACTTGTGAATCATTTTAATCGACGGAGCAGAGTCCCCGTAATATTTTTCTAGGCTTTTTTTTGTTTCCGTAATAGATTTTTTTCGAAGAAAATAATGTTTGATCAGAACGCGAAACTCACTTTTCTCCATGTTTGCAAACATCAAAGCAATTGTTTTTTTTCTTCGCTGTCAAAAAAAAAGTAATGATGCGAACTGGCTGAAAATATACAATTCAGCCTCAAAAAGGTTCGACTACAAGTGGGCATCATTGAAATTGTGAACATATTACCTTAACTAATGATTTTACCGGACTTATCACTCCGCCCTCGTAGATCACGACAACCACTGTTATTAAAATATAATTTATTAATTCAGGAATATCAAGTCTGCGGTTCTGCGTGAGTGAGCCGCTGCGCATAATATTTAATTTCGTATTAGCATTTGATACTTAAGTTATAATTATTCATAACTAGCTGACCCGGCGAACTTCGTGCCATCAACAATTTTTTTTTAATTTCTCCAATATTTTAATAGCTATTCTGCTTTCGAGGCGAAGATAAATCCAACAAATTAATCATCATTAAAATCGGTCCAGCCGTTCTTGAGTTATAAATGGTGTAACCGACACGACTTTGTTTTACATATAAAGATTGATACAATAAAATGTAAATAATGTATAATTTCAATGTTGAAGATGTGATATCGTTGCTTGTGTATGCCGTCCTTATACCGCCGCCATCTTGAATGATGGCCGCGCGAGGCCCGCCCGGTGACATCTAGTATGACTTTTGACACTCAGCACGTGGGTTTGTTTACTTTTGTAATGAAAAAAAACAGTACATATTGAGTTGGTAATCGTCCTGATATGTATTTATTTGTAAAGTGTGACATGTGAGTGTATTTATGTTAAGTGTATATGTGGTTTGAAGTGGTGGGAATTGTCGGTAATCGGACGTCAAAAAAGGCACTCGTTACGGTAGGTATATAGGCCTATTTTTTGTTATTGATAATTTGTAACAGAAATTGCTGCGAGTTTGACAAAACTGGCACGTGTTATTTAAAGACTAATAGTATCTTTATCTGCGTATGACAATATTTTTGTCCTAATTTGCGTAAATTATTCGTAAAAAAATCATAAACAAACCACGCGGTTTGGCGGTCAATTGCTAAACTGACATTTTAGAAATTGCAAATGAAACAAGTTTTATGCAAAATATTTCCCCGCGATCATATACTTTATTTGGTATCAATCGAAGCGTAAACTATTGAAGTTTCAAATAAACATAACAAATACATACGTTATCGATTTAGATTTTTTTAAATAAATATATTTCTGCCAAAAGTCCCCATTCGAAACTGTATGTCAACTTTGTGATTTTTTTTAAATAATTTTTACTACTATGACCTATCTAATTATTTATATAAACAAATTATCCGTTTCTTTAGCTTTAAAACGTAAAAAGAATCATTACAAAAAGTTCAGTGAAAGCCAAGCAATCGATTTATTAACAAAACATGACACGGTGCCGCTGGCGCGCGGTAAATCTTGGGCACTTCACAGCACCTTTTTTTGATTCGCGGGCACTCAAGTGGTTAAAAGCCAACGCAATCAAAAGATACAGTCGTTTATGCTGCAAATTTTAGTTTTTCGGCACTCTCAAAACCTACGGGGTACTTCCCGTGAACTCAGAAACTTGAAATTTGGCACGAAGCAACGTCATATAGCACAGACAAAGGAAAAATTACGAAAAGTAGACATTTTTAGTAATATCATACAAAAAAATATTTTTTTAAATTATAAACTTACTACCTTATTCCTCGTCAACGCGTGTAGGTATTAAATTGAAATTCATGTCACATACTCAGGGCTATAGGACCTTTCAGATGTAGCAAAACGAAACTTTTATGTCAACGCAATCAAAAGAAATAGCAATTTAAGTCGCATATTTTGAAACTGATTACTCGCAAGAAACTCAAAACCTAAACGGTACTTCCCGTAAACTCAGAAACTTGAAACTTGGCACGAAGAAACTTCATATAGCACAGACAAAGGAAAAATTACGAAAAGTAGACATTTTTAATAAAATCATACGAAAAATATTTTTTTAAATTTTAAACTTACTTACTACCTTTTTCCTCGTAAACGCGTAGAGGTATTAAACTGAAATTCATATCAAATAATTCACAACAAAATCAATTTTTTATGTCAATGCAATGGGTGAACTTTTACTTATATACCTACAGGTTTCTACGGAACCCTCGGTGCGCGAGTCCGACTCGCACTTGGCCGGTTTTTTTTATCTATGTTCACCGATTATTTAAAGACGGCTGAACCAATTTGGAAAATTATTTTTTTGTTTGATACTTTACACTTGGTCCCATTGTAACCAGGTTAGGATCTTATAATGGGATCCTGGAGAAATCGAGGGAACTCTTCAAATATTAAAGTCACACCTATAGTGATTTAAATATTTTTTACAGTAGCTCGGGCATTTCCTTTTGCAAGGTGGAGTCTAATTGAAGTTGGTTCTTTTTTGTTTAAAGTTATTTAGTAATGTGATGGTAACTTACTGAAGTATTATGATTATGGCAAATATGTTTACAATTTATTACATCACTTTATTATGGAATCAGCTTGTTGACACTGATAAGATTAGCCATCAAGGGCACAATCATTTTTCGCTGTGACATGCACTTGTGTATCGTGTATATACGGTTTTAGTAAAAAAAAAAAAAAAGTTTTGGCTGTAAAACCGTTTTACAGCCAAAACATTTTTTTATTTTTTTTATTTATGTATTCAAATAACAACTTAGATTTTGTACATGTACATTCTCGCCAAACTGTTACGTTTGATGGCGAGAGGCGCTCTGTTTTATACTTTAACAATTTGACCTATTAAACTCATCTTATATGTATTTAAATTAAATTAAATTTTCAACTTATATTTAATTTATTGTAACATTTGTAAAATTATTTTTCTATAATGGAATATTTTGTCTCAATGTAATGCAGTAGGTGTTATAGCATAGCAATAGTATTACAAGTACCAAGTTTTTTTTGGGAATAAAACCAGGGTTGCATACCATAATTACAAGTTACGAAATCATTTTAACAAAAGAAAAATAATTTTCTTTTACCAAACCAAAGTCATTGTATGTGTATTAAGCCAGAATTAATGTATTCTAAATTCCTACTAGACTAGATGTATTGACAAATATTTATGGTGAATCAACTATCTCTTGCTTATATATATATATATATATATATATTTTTATACCACGACGGTGGCAAACAAGCATACGGCCCGCCTAATGGTAAGCAGCTACCGTAACCTATGGACGCCTGCAACTCCAAAGGCGTCACATGCGCGTTGCCGACCCTTTACAAAAAGGAGGATTCACTGTGTTGACGACTAAAGGAACAAGAAGGTCCCTCATCGTCAACACACTGGGTCCTCTTTGAGCTCTTTGGCAACCTTACTCACCAGCAGGAACACAACACTATGAGTAGGGTCTAGTGCTATTTGGCTGTGGTTTATATACCAATACAGGAATTTTTAACTGTCATTTTCCTATTTGTTTAATTGCATTATTATGTTATTACAGAGGCTGTGTCTTGCCTGCTGAAGGCAATTGAGATCTACACCGACATGGGCCGTTTCACTGTTGCGGCTAAGCAGCATCAGGTATGTTATCTTAAGTTAGACTAAAGTCTTAAAATAAAACATAGTATGATTTAAAAGCAATACATTATATATAGTAGATTTTTTTAAGATGTCGGAATTGTAGGTAGTTCCTTAGTAAGATTTCAACATCTTAAAAAAATACCACTATACCAACAAGTTATGTAAAAACCTGTTGCAATTTAACTCATTGTAGAGTAGCTGATTTGCCCAATTAAATACAATGAAAGAGATTTGACCTTTGATTTCGTGCTAATGTATAAAACTCATACTGATGCCCTCTTATAAGTTCTAATTAGGATCTAACGTAGTATTGCAGCCATTTTGCAATAGCGTATTAATTAACTATATCTGACTTTTCAATGAAAAATATTACACTGTCATTATAAGGAAGATTTCTAGATTCTTATGGCGGTAATGCCTAAATTATAAGAAACAAACTTATATAGATGTCATAAACAGGAAAAAGTGATCTAGGCCACCGGTGCCCAGGTTCTACCTTAGATGATTGGCTAAAAAGCGCCTTAGCATTTTACAAAGATTACATATACACGGGAAAATTCGACCGGTGCTGCTGTGACCCGGGTAGCCAAGTGGTTAAGGCGTCTGCCGCGAATGCAGAAGACGCTGGTTCCATCCCAGCCCTGGGCACCGGTGGCCTAGGTCAGTTTTTCCTTTGTATATGACATCTATAGAAGTTTATAATTTATATAGTAGTGTGTCTACTTAAAAATAAACAAATCAAAATATTTATTAAAATAATTTTATTTGTTCTTCAGTTGATAACAAACAATTTGTAGAACCCGCTTAATACGATCACGTTTAATACGATTTCTCTCATAATACGTCAGTTCATATAAGTCACTGCAACTGAAAGCCCCACAAACAGACCCGCATAAATTCAATAATACGCTTTCCCGCTTAAGACGCGTTTTTGGCTGGGTCCCTTCAATTCGTCTTTATCGAGTTTTGCTATGTTTTCATAAACATTTGGGCCAGCTTCATGATTTGTATTTCAAAATGAAGTCATACCTCCACAACACAGACCTAATTTCTCGTAACTCTCACCAGAACATAGCCGAGCTGTACGAGACCGAGTGCGTGGACCTCGCCCGCGCCATGCAGCATTACGAGCAGGCAGCAGACTACTTCCGCGGCGAGGAGTCCACCTCCTCCGCCAACAAGTGCATGCTCAAGCTGGCGCAGTACGCGGCGCAGCTCGAGCACTACGACAAGGCCGTGCAGATATACGAGCAGGTCGGTGCTGGCACAATATCCTCCCACACAACATAGCAGCACTACGAGCAGGCAGCAGACTACTTCCGCGGCGAGGAGTCCACCTCCTCCGCCAACAAGTGCATGCTCAAGCTGGCGCAGTACGCGGCGCAGCTCGAGCACTACGACAAGGCCGTGCAGATATACGAGCAGGTCGGTGCTGGCACAATATCCTCCCACACAACATAGCAGCACTACGAGCAGGCAGCAGACTACTTCCGCGGCGAGGAGTCCACCTCCTCCGCCAACAAGTGCATGCTCAAGCTGGCGCAGTACGCGGCGCAGCTCGAGCACTACGACAAGGCCGTGCAGATATACGAGCAGGTCGGTGCTGGCACAATATCCTCCCACACAACATAGCAGCACTACGAGCAGGCAGCAGACTACTTCCGCGGCGAGGAGTCCACCTCCTCCGCCAACAAGTGCATGCTCAAGCTGGCGCAGTACGCGGCGCAGCTCGAGCACTACGACAAGGCCGTGCAGATATACGAGCAGGTCGGTGCTGGCACAATATCCTCCCACACAACATAGCAGCACTACGAGCAGGCAGCAGACTACTTCCGCGGCGAGGAGTCCACCTCCTCCGCCAACAAGTGCATGCTCAAGCTGGCGCAGTACGCGGCGCAGCTCGAGCACTACGACAAGGCCGTGCAGATATACGAGCAGGTCGGTGCTGGCACAATATCCTCCCACACAACATAGCAGCACTACGAGCAGGCAGCAGACTACTTCCGCGGCGAGGAGTCCACCTCCTCCGCCAACAAGTGCATGCTCAAGCTGGCGCAGTACGCGGCGCAGCTCGAGCACTACGACAAGGCCGTGCAGATATACGAGCAGGTCGGTGCTGGCACAATATCCTCCCACACAACATAGCAGCACTACGAGCAGGCAGCAGACTACTTCCGCGGCGAGGAGTCCACCTCCTCCGCCAACAAGTGCATGCTCAAGCTGGCGCAGTACGCGGCGCAGCTCGAGCACTACGACAAGGCCGTGCAGATATACGAGCAGGTCGGTGCTGGCACAATATCCTCCCACACAACATAGCAGCACTACGAGCAGGCAGCAGACTACTTCCGCGGCGAGGAGTCCACCTCCTCCGCCAACAAGTGCATGCTCAAGCTGGCGCAGTACGCGGCGCAGCTCGAGCACTACGACAAGGCCGTGCAGATATACGAGCAGGTCGGTGCTGGCACAATATCCTCCCACACAACATAGCAGCACTACGAGCAGGCAGCAGACTACTTCCGCGGCGAGGAGTCCACCTCCTCCGCCAACAAGTGCATGCTCAAGCTGGCGCAGTACGCGGCGCAGCTCGAGCACTACGACAAGGCCGTGCAGATATACGAGCAGGTCGGTGCTGGCACAATATCCTCCCACACAACATAGCAGCACTACGAGCAGGCAGCAGACTACTTCCGCGGCGAGGAGTCCACCTCCTCCGCCAACAAGTGCATGCTCAAGCTGGCGCAGTACGCGGCGCAGCTCGAGCACTACGACAAGGCCGTGCAGATATACGAGCAGGTCGGTGCTGGCACAATATCCTCCCACACAACATAGCAGCACTACGAGCAGGCAGCAGACTACTTCCGCGGCGAGGAGTCCACCTCCTCCGCCAACAAGTGCATGCTCAAGCTGGCGCAGTACGCGGCGCAGCTCGAGCACTACGACAAGGCCGTGCAGATATACGAGCAGGTCGGTGCTGGCACAATATCCTCCCACACAACATGGCAGCACTACGAGCAGGCAGCAGACTACTTCCGCGGCGAGGAGTCCACCTCCTCCGCCAACAAGTGCATGCTCAAGCTGGCGCAGTACGCGGCGCAGCTCGAGCACTACGACAAGGCCGTGCAGATATACGAGCAGGTCGGTGCTGGCACAATATCCTCCCACACAACATAGCAGCACTATGAGCAGGCAGCAGACTACTTCCGCGGCGAGGAGTCCACTTCCTCCGCCAACAAGTGCATGCTCAAGCTGGCGCAGTACGCGGCGCGCTGGAATTTCGATGGCTTTTTGATTTTGAATAGTTGTTCTGCGATAATTGTAGACACGTTTTTCTGATCTTTATGAAATCTGTCGGGGTTGAAGCAGAGATAAATATAATTGGAGAGTTCTTATATTAGCAGGATCGAAAGGGGTTATGGAGTTAGTTGGCGAAAAAGCGATCTTCATAAGGGTCTCCTTATATTGGTCAACTCGTTTGCAAGTAAATCTCGAGTCCCCAGTTCGAAGCGGCCTACTAGTTAGATCCACACTTCCTATAGAATATCTGTCATACTTGCAAAATGTGACCTGATTCCTAAATAAATAATGGAATGTCTATCACCCAGATCGCGAAGTCGTCCCTGGACAACAGCCTGCTGAAGTACAGCGCCAAGGAGTACATGTTCCGCGCGGCGCTGTGCCACCTGTGCGTTGACGTGTTGAACGCGTCGCACGCCATCGAGAAGTACTGCGGGCTCTACCCCGCCTTCGCTGACACCAGGGAGTGCAAGCTGATCAAGGTAAGATACTTATTCATTATTATCTTAAAGAAATAATTTTAAACATAAAATAACTGACTTCACTTAACCTCCACCTTTCCAAAAGGAAATGCCCAAGCTACTGTAAAAATATTTAAATCACTATTGGTGTGCTTATAATATTTGAAGAGTTCCCTCGATTTCTCCAGGATCCCATTATCAGATCCTGACCTGGTTACAATGGGACCAACTGTGATACTCTTTCAAACAAAAAAATAATTTTCCAAATCGGTCCAGTTGTCAGTAAACATATATAAATAATTTTAAACAAAAAAGAACCGACTTCACTTAGCATCCACCTTTACAACAGCAAATGCTCGAGCTGCTGTAAAAAATACTCAAATCACTATAGGTGTGCCTATAATAGTTGAAGAGTTCCCTCGATTTCTCCAGGATCCCATCATCAGATCCTGACCTGGTTACAATGGGACCAACTGTGAAGTATACTCTTTTAAACAAAAAAATAATTTTTCAAATCGGTCCAGCCGTCTTCGAATAGTCGGTGAACATAAAAAATAGCAAAAACAAAGATCCCGACGAATTGATAACCTCCTCCTTCGAAATCTTGAAGTCGGTTGAAAAATATTGCAAAAACAAAGTTCCGAACGACGAATTGAGATTTCCTCCTAAGGAATCTTGAGGTCGTTTGAAAACGTAGCAAAACTCTGTTAGATTTCGTCTCGAAAGAAAGAATTAGATTATTGAATTGAAACTTTCGTGAGACATACTAACACTATAAAAGTTTACGGTGTCACTCACGTGTAGGTATTTACTTACTGCGCGCAACATGTATCGGAGAGCCTAGCTCTCCATCTTTAAAGTGCTAATGACGGCCTCCTAGCCCAGTCGGTAGTGACCCTGCCTATGAAGCAGGAGGTCCCGGGTTCAAATCCTGGTAAGGGCATTTATTTGTGTGTTTATCACGAATATTTGTTCCTGAGTTATGGGTGTTTCCTATGTATCTAAGTATATATTTATCTATATAAGTATGTATATCGTCGCCTAGTACCCATAGTACAAGCTTTGCTTAGTTTGGGACTAGGTTGATTTGTGTAAGATTGTCCCCAAATATTTATTTATTTATTTATTTATTTTATGACGCGCGCTTCTGACTGTCTTAATGTATTATTCCATGGATAGACTACACAATGCACATTTCATTCAGGAACTGATCGAGCACCTCGAAGACCAGAACATCGACGGGTTCACCGAGGCCGTGAAGAACTACGACAGCATATCGCGACTCGACCAGTGGTACACCACCATGCTGGTGCGCGTCAAGAAGCAGATCAACGACAACCCCGACCTGCGCTGAATCACTCCGCACGTGTTAGGTTTGTGTTCTGTAGCTAGCTAGATTTATGAGCGTTTCCACCTTTTTTTTTAAGACTAATAATTGCAAATTAAAAGTATTAAATTTAAACTTTCGCGAGACATACTATCACTATAAAATATAACGGTTACACTCACGTCACTTTAGTCACTTCGCGCGATATGTTTCGGAGAGCTTAGGTCTCCATGACATGTCGTGCGAAGTGACTAAAGTGACGTGAGTGTAACCTTTATATTTTATAGAAATTAAAAGTATACCACACGTAGAACAAGTTCACGGCGCGTCTGAAACAGAGCCGGCTAGGAGGCATCCATTATTTGGTTCAATGTTAACAACAAAGACACAAAGTTATGCGTTTTTTCTGTGGACATTATAAATTTATTATATTGTCTTCAGAAAAGTCACTCGTTTTTCTGAATGTTTTTGACCCATTTACGCGAGGTGTTTAGGGGAGAGAGATGATTGCACGAAACTTCATTACGACATACCGTGTGTAAGGTGTGCTACCAGCAAAAAAATTGCCGGTTTACCGGCAATATCTACACTATGTTTACCGGGTTGCTAGCCTAGCCGTGTGTAGTCGACGTCAGAATCATCTCTCGATCTCGACTTCGACGCCCGATAAGGCAATGCTGCACTCTTCTGCTAAGTGCTAACCCTGCTGGGCGCTCGAAACGACGTGTTAATGTATCGTAAAAATGTGTTTTTCTTAATGTAATCCATGTTCCTATAAAATACCGTCGTCAGTAGTGCAATGTATTGAACCGTTTGTTTGTAGCGGGGAATTGAATTTAGATTTGATCAATCTTCAATATTATTTGATTAAGTCGGTGGAAATGCTCTTGAATTTATCAAATCAACCTTTATCTAATACTGGTCAGTAAATTTAATTACTAAATATATATGTACAAATTGTACATGTGTTTTTTTACGTTAATATTCAGGGACCAGTATTGAATAACGAGTTGCAATGTTACAGTCTGTTTCGATGTAAAAGCCTTACAGTGCGGTATTTAGAATTTTAAGAACACTTCTGTGTATTAACTAATAACATTAAATATTACGTATGCTACTAAATACCGCAGCATATTTAAAAGCTAGGTATAAATTTAAATTCAAAACAAGCGGAACAATAACATATAATATTAAAACATCAAGAGTTTAAATGATGTGTTTTGAACTTTAAATTTGTGCAATAAAAAAATATGGTTCATTAAAAATTATGCGATCGTAATTTTAATTAGACTTTGTGGTTAAGTGATTGAAGTATGATATCATGCGAAAGTATAGCAGAATTGTAGTAAGGTTTAAATTTAATTGTTTGACATAATGTACTGAAAAAATCGCAACATACTCGTAAGTGTGTTTAGCAAACACCAAACTTTATCTTATTTAGTTATCAAACCAATGTAGACCTTGCTTTATATTTCTAATTTATAAGGTATAGCTCAAGAGAGCACACATCGAAGGGGCGACGCGGCTTGACATGTTACTGAAAACAGTTCTATTCTATCATGTATCTAATCTCTACGTTACACTACGCTCCATTAACGCTTCTAATGCTCGTGTCCTTTAAAAAGGACAGGCTTGTTATATGGCACTAGATAATAACCAACTCGAGTCCATAATTTAATAAATACACCCCTTATTGATAAAACTCTTACAAGTCTCATTTAGTTAATTTACATTTACACAAATACAAAACTGTCAAAGTGACAAGGACAAACGATTATTAGTTAAATAAGGCTTGTAAGACGATTATAAATAAGGGGCTTAATGTATAATTTTATTAGAAGCAAGATTTAGGACTTAAAGGCTATTCATAAGATCGATTGTAGTCAACGTTCCTTTTAGTTTACGATTAGTCAGTACTGTTGCTGAGCAGGATACCGACGTTCACTACCCGCTGTTCGAATATCGCTAGACTTAGGGCCAGTAGCACCGACCACTTTTGACGGACTCATCAGCGTCACCCGGCGATGTACTATGAAAAATTTCATAACAATAAACAAAGTTAGCGAACGTTTTAACGGCCACAGACAGTTTGGTGCAACCAACCCATAGGGTGGGTTGAACCAGGCATAACTAACGAACTGATCAACGTTAAATACGGCGACGGAGCTGTCATCCCATAGGAAACTGTCAAAAGATTTTTTAACGATGACGTTAACGTTAACAGACGGTTTGGTGCAACCGGCCCTTAGTCAGTGTTCTGAGCATATAAGTAGCAATAAATTGTTAAGATCACTTGACGATATACATCTAGTTTTTTTACTGACAAATAATCTTGTTGTGAATTTGATGCGACCGTATGCGCTAGCGCTCACTACGTAGACACCTTGACAGTGCATCGCGCTCGCACCAGCGTGCTGCGTATCAGTCTGAGCGAGATACCCTGCGAGTGAGTCTATGCAGTCGCTATAGCGACTACGGCCGTAGTTAACTCATGCTAATGGTATAGAGCCTGCTAAACGGTTAATAACATTCGAGATCGTACATAGGTTAGTTATGAATACTTTGTTTATGCAAAATAAATGTCCCATTTAAAGGACTTGGCATTTACAGTCAGTTTTACGATAGATTTTAGTTATCAAAAAATTGTATGTGTAAGACGCAATATTTAAGATTTATACTTAGTGTGTTATAATATGTATGTATTATCATCATTTCACATCGTTCTGTGATGCTGCTAAAATACCACAGTTTATAACCGCATTGTGGGAGGTGTGGTAGTAGTTTTCTGCAATACACTCAAGTATTACACATTAATATATAAAAGTAATGGACATTAAAATTTCGTGAATGTTCAAAGATAGATTATCAAGAATTTGAACCCGATATTGTCTAGGTACATAAACTGAAAAGTGGAAACGACTTTAGTGAAAATGTTTTAGAAGAAATAACTTTAATAAATCATTGACACACGAATGTGTTACCTACTTAAACACTTATACATAACTATAATATGTTATTCACTATAATAATTATTTCATACCATTTTTGTCAATTGTTGAAAAAAGTAGCGTCAGAAAGTAATATCCATATAATATTATATTACTTATAACAAGTACCCGATCATTATGGTTTTCGGAACTCGACACAATGATTATTGAGCGATTGAGTTTGTATTAATTAGTTTGATTATTTTGGTCTATAGTGTAATGTAGAGGTATTAGTGTTTACTGATCTAGGTATAATTATTAGGTTATAAGCAGGGAAGATTTTTACATCCTCATATGACACATTTACCTTTCCATTGGCCAGAGTTATTTGGGTGTCGGTAGTTATATTTAAAAAGAGGTATATTTGATATTATCAATTCAGTCAAAATTATAAACTGAGAGGGATTGGCGAAATCTAACCAGAATTTGTAGTTTTGGGAGATTAATAAGAGCATAAAGCGTGAGACTTTTTTATTTAATAACCAGGGCTTACTAATTATTGTCAGTGATCGGAGATTTTCCAGCATTTTTGGTGCAGTGGTTATTATTAATTTGAGGCTATTAACACGTTAACAGTCCCCATACAATATGTATGCATCTCCTCGTACATCCAAGCAAATTACTTCAATCACACGTCCATGCTCCACATATGGGTCACTAAGAAACAAACAAGCACGCTTTCGAATAAGTACAATATCTTTCTGTATGCTGTTGTCTAACTAGCCAAAAACATTATTATATCAGAATTATCCCAGAAATATCCCGGTCGTTAGTGGCCCATCTGTGGGGCACGGACGTGTGGAGATAGTTCAGCTTGATCCATATAAGGGGCACTGGACAGTGAACGTGTTAAATTGTTTGAACCAAGAATCAAATAAAATCAAAGCCATTTAGAACTAAGTAACAATGTAGAGATGGTTGGTAATTAAATAACGATTTCACATACAAACGTCATTGCACCGGTCATTGGACGCCAAGTACACCTTAAGGTGTCATAAATAGTCGTGCCCACAGCTCCATGAACACCTATAGGTGTTATGACGTAAGTACAATGTCAAAGTAAGAGTCATACTTTCAAGTAAGGTTTATTTTGGCTCGCTTGCGTCCGTGATCTTGGCGTGTAAATAAGGTTTTTGTATATGACGCCATAGCGTTGGGGGTAAAAATGTAATGTATCGACATCCGTATCTATGGCTATAGATATTTATAAAGTACACATAGTATTGAGTATAACTTGTTTACGTCGTTATTATGCCATTCCAAATCGGCCGTTTTTGTATTGTACATATTTATTTTAGTGCTTAGATACATAGATTGATGTGTCCCTAATATTGGGTTATTTTAATTTAGCTCTAAAACTCAATTGGTTTGTTTAGTTGGCACCAACATTATGACTAACTACACAGCTTTTAATTTCGACCATTACAGCTTCATTTGACTCAAAATATTCAAAAATAATTTATAATGCGCTACTTGTTAAAATGACCCAATGTTTTATGTTTACTTAACCGATCTAGTAATATTTTGGGGGCCTATTCTCAATATAGACTAAACGTTTTGAAGCGATCGAGTAACGATTTTTCCTTTGTTATTATTGTAAATATTATCTGTTTCGTTGTCTAATAAATTTTATATTTTATTTGTTTTGTTTACTTTTCATTTCCTTTTTGTTCGTTTTTTTACAAGCTAGTATGTATCAATAACTTACTAGTTAAGGTTGCATAAACACGTGTGAATAACAAGTGTGTATACGGCCTTAGGTTTAAGAACACAAGCTTTATTCTAAAGCAGGATCAAATTGTCGATTTCAAAGTATAGAGAGATCACGTTGCAGAATAATAGCGTGTGGTATTGGGTAAAATGTAAGGTATATAATGCGTAGCTAGTAACGCGCATTATCTACCTTCGCGCTGTCTCTGTCACGCCGTTTCGCGTACGGTCCGCTATACAGTAGTTTCACCTATCCTCGCTGTTTTCGCCATTGTAGCGCGAAGAGTTGGCAGATGTGAAAGCAGAAGCGGACCGCACGCGAAACCGCGCGTGACAGAGATAGCGCGATGGTACATATGCGAGTTAGAGCTGTCGGATGCTCTATTGTTTCGAGGCAACTTGTGCAGCGGTGCCGCGGTCACGGTTCCGCGGCGGAGATGTGCTAAAGCCGTCAATGTTCATATCTCAGGAGGCAATTAAAAGTTGAGTCCGCTGCTTAAATAAGTTACACATACAATAAATTAGTAACTATTTGGGATTTTTTCTAAAATCTTTGTCCTGTCAGGTTGGCTGTTCGGTAACTATACAAGGTGTTGTTCTAACCTTTAGCTTTATTTTTCCAGGTGAGATTGTAGCATACTGAATAACTTACTGTACAGTCGCCATCAAATACTCCAAAAATATCTGAACATGCACTTTATCACCTTGACAATTAGAGGCGTTGTTCAGATATTTGTAACCACCTTTGCCAGAGGCGTATTTTAAAATTGAGCGCCCCGGGCCATAAAGGCCTTATGGGCCGTTACTTGACTGACCGGCGCCCTGAACCCAGCGCGTAGGGCGACAGACGCCGCCCCGGGCCATGGCCCTCCTAGCCCTAGGGCAAATACGCCTCTGACCTTGGCCGCTCCGATATATCTGATGGCGACTCTATGGCCAAACCGAATCGCGAAAAAATAATATCCCCATAGAAAACCGGCATCTGTACGGTCTGTATATGTTTATACTAAAGATCCATTTTTTTTCGGCTTTTTGCTGTTAGTCCTATATAAAGTATGACCAACACATTTTTCTCGCAGAAAATGGTCAAGGTTGGAAAAACAGAAACACCAACAAAACCACTAAATAAAGACGCTATAAGACTAGCGGGCTTAATAGGTTTCTGAACACGAGGCCTCTTGAGGTTGGACACTGGTTGTATTTCAATTATTTACGGAAGAAATGCCGTTTACATTCGCCTTAATGTAACTTAGGCTTACATTTTTGGTAAAACATAGTATAGTTTAGGTTGTCGTGTTTTATTGAAACAGAACATTTTTAACGCGAAATTGAAAAAAAAAAGGTTAATACATTTGAAGGTCCCCACTGGAACAATGAGATATGATGTAACTTTATGGGCGGTATAATTGATAGGGGATTCATTATATTATCCTAGTTTAAACCTCAAAAGCTATCTAATGTATATAAAACATAAGTCTACAGATTAAAATAGGACAATTAACATGCATGTGTACCTACCTAGTTAACTTGTAACGGTTTTTGTGTAGACGTATCAATTTACATAATTTGTAAATAAATCAACCATTTGAGTCATTTTTTACTATAATTTCACTGCAATGTGTACCTACATCACACATTAAATTGCAATTTATTCTTCAAATATCAAGTGTAAATCAGGGAGGCGATTTTTGAGATTCGAGCGTTCGAATATGACATTTAACCCGCTAAATAAAACGAAGAAATTACGTTTTAAAAAAAACGGCGATAGCAATTTAAAATCATTATTATTTATACTATTAATTTCATGCGAAAATAATAACGACAAACTTTTGTGTGCAATTACCAATTATATTCGAGGTTAAATTCTTTGAATTCGAGCGCTCGATTGTCAAAAATCGGCCCCCAGATCGTTTCTTTGTGGGACTGATGCTCGCTCGGAATATTGTAAAAACAAAACCGTATAGAGAGGCCTGCGTATGGCAAATGTAGGGCCTCTACACAAACAATTTCAAATTATACTCTTATACAGTGTGTAAATTTTATACGGGCGTATATTGTAATGGCGATTAGTATTGGACCTAGGGAACCTATTTACATTTATTTCTTTATGAAAATAAGATTTTTTTTTTCATACATAATAATTCAGCCCGCAATGAATTGCATCCATGACAATTAACTGACCAGTGCGTCAAGTCAGTTATGTCAGTTATAAATCAGTTGGATAGCGTACATTGGTGCCCGGTAGGACTTTAAAAAATCATTACACATAATTAATAACACTATGTAACAAAATGATTATACTATATTGGTCCTATTGCTGAATACTATAGGTGGATAAAGTATACGCCCGTATAAAATTTACAAGCTGTAGACCGTAAGCCAGGAACAAATTTCGTTGGTGATCGCGTCCCAGGCGACAACTTGTCAAGTGGTTAAGGGGGATTCGTGAAGGTCAGCTTCCTCTCCGTTTGTGGGTTGAGGAACCGCAGCGATTTAATCAATTTAAAAAAAATGGTCATCGCGTATCGATTGAAACTTTATCAGATGATAGTTTATATCCTATTATAAACAAAAAATCATCAGTCGGCTGTATCGCAGTGAAAAGACTGTCAGCTGGTTACGTGAACATACGATCTTCAGGGCATCAGCTGACGGTCTTTCCACCTCGATACAGACGGCTGACGATTTTTTACGTTTGTAAGAGCATATAAACTATCAATGTGACAAATTTTCATTCGGGACGCGGTGACCGTTTTTTAAGTGATTAAATGGCTGCCGTTCCTCAACCCACCAACGGAGCGGCAGCTGACCTTCACGAGGTTTCATTATTCATCGCCCCTAACCATTTCACAAGTTATCGCATGGGACGCGATTGGTCATGAAATCTGTTCCTGGGTTACGGTCCATTAATCTTCATAGCACTAACGCTCGCATATAAGTTAAATAAACTAACAAGAAAAGTCGCTAAATCTGCATGTTTGTTTGTGTCGAGTCTGTAGTGTACAGTCGCCATCAAATATATCTGAGCGGCCAGGGTACTCAAAAACATCTGAACACGCACTTTATCGCCTTGACAATAGAGGCGTTGTTCAGATATTTGTGACCACCTTGGCCGCTCCGATATATCTGATGGCGACTGTACGTAAGGCGTTAGTAGCGAGCGTCCAGCGGTGTGTGCAGCGAAGCGTCGAGCTTCCGAAGGATTTGAGCAGTGTGCAGTGTGGCCACTTCCATACGTTTGCACTTGCTTAACATTGACGCCGCTCGCGTCGCTCAAGCACTCATTAAGTTTGCATCCTAATACGAGTATTAGATGTGAGAAGGTACTTTAGATAGGGCGAGTACTTTACTAAATAGTGTTTTCTGTATTCATATATGTCATGTCATATTAGGTAAAGTTGAGCCCATATGGATGATATAATCCGCCTTCTATTGTTTAAAAAAGTGTCACTCTATCATATTTTTTATAAACATTTTATCTTAACGATCTTACACAACATTACTGTGGTTACGTATTTGACACAGTAGGTACCTACCCTCATCCTCATCAAGAGCCCAGTCTTGGCAATCTTGTTCCCTTTTGTGATGTTAAATTTGTACATAACTTATTTCTCTTCTTTTTAAATTCAGTATTTCTTAAAATTCAAAGGGCCGAAAATGCTTACTGGTGAGTAATGTTTTTAATTTTGAGTGTTCTAGAGTGTTTAATACCTACGATGATTAAAAGTCAGAAGATATAAGTTAAATATGTTGACTAACCTACTAACTGTTCGAAATTTGTATCGAACTGTTAACATGCAGTTTCATTCTTTACTAACTTGAAAACAATAAGTACCAAGAATTCTGTCTTATTTGTCAGACTAACGGTTCAACCACTTGACCACTGGTGTGTGTACCTAAGTACTTATGGATTTCGCATTTATCCTCAAGCACATTGTGTTACGTCTGCCTTTGTATATTTTATGTATAAACAATTGAATTGAATTGAATTGAATTTGGTCCTGCGCTTTCTGATAAGAGGACCAGAGAAACAACGTATACTTTCCCTATCCTTTTCATTAAAAAGTGTCCGACAAAAGGTAGATGTATATTAGGCCCTTCATTACTCTTGCACTGTACCGGTGACCTCTGTTCTTGTTTCTTTTTAATTGGAACAAATTAGAACTTAGAACGCAGTTTTTCGTTCTGCTTAATTATTACTACACTGCTGTATGAGGGTTATTTGGTTAAGTTTGTATTGTGTATACCTTAATTACCTTCTTGTTACAACTTTTTAGATAAATCGATTAGCTTTCATTTAATACTGTTGTTACGGGTGGCATTTGCTTATTTTATATTCCCGTGGCTACAGAAACTATGAGCACACACAATGACAATGTTCTTGTTTTAATAAAACAAAACAATGACACGTTTAAACTCCAATTTAGAATTAATATTTCCATTAAATACGGTAACCATAGCATCGGAAGTTAATTATATCGGCACACTGATAAATTGATAATCGTTTAATGTATAAATAAAGAGTTAATACGAAATTGATGTATTATTTCAAGCACCTACGTTCATCAGTTTCGAACCTGTAAGTAGCTATAAAATGTATACAGAAATATAACATGTAGGTAAAATGCACGTAGCTCATAATTCTAATTTAGTATCCAACTCAGACAATGGCCATAATCAGTCATCAGATGCTTCTTTGCTGTGTTGTCCGTAAACGTGAACTGGTCCTCGAACTCGACCCGATTTGATATTCTGAAAACATTATAACATAGATAATATTACAATACATAGTCCAGCAGTTAGGTGTATATTTCACCAGGAAACTGGAGGCCGATTTTTGACAATCGAGCGCTCGAATTCAAAGAATTTAACCTCGAATATAATTGCACACAAAAGTTTGTCGTTATTATTTTCGCATGAAATTAGTAGTATAAATAATAATGATTTTAAATTGCTATCGCTGTTATTAGTAGTTTATGTAACTATTACGTAATAAGGGTCCTTAAAACATGAGTGTGGTTTTATGAAATGAGCCGCAGGCGAATTTCATAATAAGATCACACGAGTGTTTTAAGGCCTAATTACGTACAGTTGCATACACTGCTTTATCTACACTCATATTATTTATTATAAATGCCGTATTCGGAAATCATAGAATGGCCGCCATTGCACCGCCGTGGCCATCTCGATTGTGTCGGCGTGGCCAACTCGATTGTGTCGGTGCTCGCGCGGGACCAATCGAGTTGGCCATGGCGGTAACATTATGTTATCAAATTCGATGTTCCAAATTTGAAACTCATTGCTTATTTTTGCATTTGCTGCAACAATATTTGAGCATGCAAAGTTAAAATTACGTTACTGCCGCAGATAAGAAACTTATCATAGTTAAATCGTTTGTTGTAATGCTTGTCATTGTCTACGGTTTTTGAACGCATTTTAGAGTACTTACAGTATGAGTGTAGATAAAAGTTATAGTAGTATAAATAATAATGATTTTAAATTGCTATCGCTGTTTTTTTTTAAAACGTAATTTCTTCGTTTTATTTAGCGTTTTAAATGTCATATTCGAACGCTCGAATCTCAAAAATCGCCTCCCTGGAAAGTAATCGGAACTCAACGGAACTTTAATGGGTTGTTCTGGGGTATACTAGGAAGACTCCCCTAAGTTTTCTACCTCGAGGACCCTGTGCTAACTTGGAGGGAAAAGAAAAACTTCAAAGTTGTCAGATTTTTTAAAATTTTTCGCTTATATTTCATAAACTAAGCACTTTTTGTGCACACGTTGCATGACAAAGTTAAAGAGCAATAAATTTCCTAAAAGGCAGCTGTTTAACCAGATTTTCAGGCAAAATATTAAGATTAAGATACCCACAGTTAATTTATAGTTCGGGTTCCAATATGGCGGCGAAGCCCAACATTTTTTTTTTTACCTTGAGGGACTCCGAAGTTATTTTGTTGAGTTGAAGATTTGTAGTGGGTCTTCTCATTCATTGTAATAATGTAATGGACTAAGTTTTTCTAAGATGTCTATATATACATATATTGCTAATTCCTCCCCTAGCGTTTGGCCCGCTTTAGGCATGACTCAATTGAGCCTGGGGTCCGCTTGGCAACCAAATAATGATATGATAATTCCTCCTCCTAGCGTTTGTCCCCGCTTTAGCCATGACTCAATTGAGCCTGGGGTCCGCTTAGCAACCAAATAATTACATGATTGTGTTTTTACGAAAGCTATTTTAAACTAGCTGACTCGGCGAACTTCGTACCGCCAACTAAATTTTTTTTCCAATATTTTTATTTTGTTATTCGGGGCAGAGATAAATCCAAAAAATATAAAATCGTTAAAATTGGTTTACCCGAATAAAAATATAATTAATTTTTAAAATAACCACCCCTATAATGTACATGTCAAGATATTTAACACTGTCTGTCATGTCACGTCAAAAGTTTTTTTTCTTAAATGTCATTATGATTCGGGTCTAAAGAGGTATCATTTAATTATCTTATTAACAGGGTGTTTTAACGTAGGAAATTTGTTTTTTCTACTCCAGCACTTCTATATGCTAATTAAATGACTGATAGTGGTATCTAAAACTACATCATTTAAGTGAAGGCGCTAAAGTCTATTTGTCTATAGGTACTTTCTATAACTGCTAGCAGTCACACAAAACATATTGTGCAACTGTTTTTGTTTTTTTAATACACTGACTTCCAGGTGCCATGTCTAAAAAGGGTTCGTTCTTGTTTACAATATAAATTATATTTTCAAATTGATATACACTTGAAATTATTTTTGCACAAACTATGATAAAAACATTATCATGTCTTTTTTAAAGTATTAATATCTTAAATTATTTAGTTTCATATTTATGAAAAGCATAATAGTACTTTAATGTAAACTTTTGCATTGAGAGTTACTTGAACGAAGCCATATTTTTTTGCAATTAAAAACCAACTCGTGATCTGTCTATGACATTTAGTAAAAAGTTAATATTTAAAAAGTTTCAACACAATGTACGGCTTAATTTTTGTATTTAAACTCGTATATTATGTTAATATCAAGAAGTTTATGTTAATTTTGATAAAATAAGTGACAAGAAAACTTCACAGTGAATATCCGAAGACTTCGGCACAAAAGTAAGAGTTATTAGTTGATAAAAAAAATCTTAAAACAAAATTGATTTATGTACTCGTGATACTTAAGAACTTTAAAATTATTTATTAATTAAGTTTTTGCTACTGTCGTAGAAAAAGTTTCGTGTGCAACGGTACATAATTAGTTCTTAAAATTCTCGGGTCTGTTATTACAAAATTCGGCTTCGCCTCATTTTGTAACTTCGACCCTCGAATCTTAAGAACCCTTATTATGTACCTGTTGCACAAAATACTATTCTAGTTTTCTCCACAAAAACATAACAAAACCTATGGTGTTTCATACTTAAATATACTCCGATAACCGAGTAGGTACTATAAGCGGTAAAAATATCCGTGACTAATTTGTTAGCACCTTATATACCTATAGATATTTCTGATTTATCAACATTAACATATAAATGATTAAATAGTAGTTTATGCAACTGATACATAATGAGGGGCCTTAAAACACGAGTGGGGTTTAAATCACGAGCGCAGCGAGTTTCATTATAGGATCACACGAGTGTTTTAATGCCTAATTATGTACAGTTGCATACATTACTTTATCTACACACATATTGCAAGTACTCAAAGATGGGTTCAGAAGCCGAAGGCAATTGACCTGCATTACTAGGTAGATAGATACAAGTGCTGAAACATACCCACAGGTGTAAGCTTAATAAAAATAAATAAATTAGAACTGATAAGGAAAGTATATTTATTTATTATAATATAGTTAATAGTAAACATTTACATTTTCGCAATTTAAAATGTTTCGACAAACAATAACTGACAAGTTGATAATAGAAACGGCGGCCGTACAAACTTCTGTCGCGAGTTTTTTTTTAAATATTAGCCAACGAACGAAGTCCTTATTCTCATGTCATCCGAGATCAAAATGTCGTGCGGTTTATGTCAAAAAATACATCGTACTGACGTTTCGTATCGACAACATTTTAAAATCTATGGATACTAGAATAGAAACCCATTGAAATTGTGTTGGTTTTGACAGCTGTTCCAAATTTGAAACTCATAACTTAACAATATTTGAGCATGTGAAGTTAAAATTACAT
The DNA here is from genome assembly GCA_947086415.1 of Pammene aurita. Lineage (NCBI taxonomy): Eukaryota > Metazoa > Arthropoda > Insecta > Lepidoptera > Tortricidae > Pammene > Pammene aurita. Next base: position 35,910,642 of record OX352290.1, on the reverse strand, counting down.
TACTGCCACAGATAATAAACTTATCATAGTGAAATCGTTTGTTGTAATGCTGGTCATTGCCTACGGTTTTTGAACGCATTTTAGAGGACTTACAATATGAGTGTAGATAAAAATACTTATGCTACACTCTACAATTTAATAAACTTTCTCTAACTTTGTTCCACTGTATTCTACGTTAATATTTTGTCTGAAAATCTGGTTTGACTGCTAAATTTCAAGAAATTTATTGTTCTTTAACTTCGTCATGCAGCGTGTAAACAAAGTGCGCTTAGTTTATGAGATACAGGCGAAAAACTGAAAAAAAGTCAGATAATTTTGAAGTCTTTGCCACCCTCCATAAGATAGAAATACTTTTTATTGAACAGCCCAAATAGAAAACCAGTACAGAAATATATAACATTTAATTGAAAGGTAAACAGATGGCGGTCTTATCGCTAAAAAGTGATTTCTTCCTAAAAACCTTAATTAATCACATAGGTATACCAGTGTGGAAAAAATCTGTGGGCCCTAAATGGGATGTAGCTTAAATTTTTAAAATACAGACCTTAATTTACGTAATGGCAGCATTTTTTCCACTCTGTATACCCTCACCTTAAACTGCCAAGAAACCATGTGTCGCCCACGCCTCACAAATGGGGGATCGGACTTGTGACTATAAAAAGTACGCAGTGAATCTTTAAGTATCGAGAGTACCTTAACCCTTTGACCGCCAGCAAGCATCGGACGGAAAAATCGTGCCTTCAGCGCCAGCAAAGGCAAACCGGTTAGGTATATTTTGGACGTGATATCACGGGCTGGCCCTGAGGAGAAGACTTTCCGTGCGCGTGATTTGACGTCTTTGGCGGTCAAAGGGTCAAACTTTTTAACAAAAAACAGGATTCTATAGATTGCGTCACTATAAGAGAGATACTTAATCTGAATACTGATCTCAAAGATATATGCTGATAACAGTGATAAAGTGATAACTATTGGCCTGATGCAATAATTTTGGAAGACATACCTGCATCAAACTATATTCATCATCCTTTTTAGCCGGCTGTACCTGTGAGGGATTCTTGAATGCCTGGCCTATTTTATTAAAAAAGTTTTTTATAGATTTCCAGATAGCGGCCCACTTCCTGTTAGACTTTTTCGGCGATTCCTCTAGGTTCACAACAACATATAAAATTAAAATATTTAGGTATGTGATAAATCACACACTTATACTTACTTAATGTAACATAGAAAGTTTATTGTGTAATAAAACCACTGATTAGGTATACCTAACTATATCTCCAACTATGTACTTATGTAAGAATTTGGTATGTATATATGTAATATTTACCTAATCTATAAGTACTTATTATACCTAACATATAATAAGTAGGTATTATAAATAGATTAAGAAAGTTCATTTTCCTACCTTGGTTTGGTACCGGTTTATTTTTGCCCAGTACTTGCGATAATATGTAATTTTGTAATTTATTCATCACTGTTTTGTCACCTTGTTTATCTTGTTTTTGTGCTGCAAGCAAAATCAACGTTACGACGATAATTTTAATAGATCCACGCTTCAGAAAGACACCCTAAGTATACAATTATTTTTTTATCCCGTCTTGGGCCTAGTTAAAAAAAAAAACGTTTATTCAAAATTCGCTTACACTATTTACATATTATGTTCTTCTGCCGAACCAAAGACTGGTTTGTTGGCAGACGAGGCTCCTGTTAATTTAAGTAAGCTATTAGGTAGTTGATAAATAGGTATGTAACTTAAACTTATCTACTTAACCCTCTACCGCATGCGCAGCCCTATATGGCAGTTAGTTAGTTAGCTTCCTAAAAATGATTTAGTCAAGTGTAACCATATTTTGCAAGTAAATTTACTATGAAAACAAGTTAGGCTCCAAATTAGGATGCTAGTTAGGACACTAAAGAAAGGAAAGTGTAACAGGGCTTTTATGCTTTGCGGACTGTTTGGATGGTCACCGGGGGTAAATCTCCCTTCCGCTACCAGACATGATAATTTTACTACACCGGAATGCTCCTAAATACTGAAGTGAGCTCAACGATCCGGGTAGGTAAGTATGTAAAGGGGGCGTCCATTAATCGCGTCATATTGTATAGGGGGGGGAGGGGGTCAAGAAAAAATCACCAATGATCACCACAGGGGGGAGGGGGGTCTGGACACGTATCACGTGTAATTTTTTTGTTCCTTCGTGCTATACCGTATTTCAAATATTTCAATAAAATAAAAATTATCAACTTTTAAATGAACCAATCTGTGAAAACCAGAGTGAAATTTGCCTCGCAGTTGGACTTCTGCGTTTAGTTGAGCGGGCGAGGCGTCGCTAATGCTTTATGCACGGGGTCACTTAGATTGATCTCATTTTTATCAAAATCAAATTCTAATGACGGGATCCACGAGGAATCAAGGGAACTCCTGAAACCTTATAAAGGAGACGTATAGCGATTTTTTTAAATCTAAAAACCAAACAATTGCATTTGAATAGTGCGATTTTGTGAAATTGAAACTGCTTTTGAAGACCAATGGAACTCCTCCACGACAAGGATTTTTCACGTCTTGGGACTAATTGTTATGACTCTTATGAGATGCACTATGATTGTAAATATTTTAAATTGCTGAAAATATATATTTAGAGGGGGGAGGGGGGGGGGGGGCGGGGCACTCCGTTCATAACAATTTCAACAATCACAACCAAATATCAATAATCACCCCGTAAGTCTCAAAAAAATTGTGCCCTGTCACTTTTGAACCGGAGATCAAAAAAATATGTATCGGTTTAGGAATTATCAAGTCCAAAAAACTCCACAAAACGTCTTTTATAGGCAGATACGACCTTTTGATATTACTTTTTCGATAGTAGGTACGAAACCCTCCATTATGCGTGGTCCGATACGCATTTGGCCGGTTTTTTTCTATTGAATATTATTTTAATGATATTAGTGAGATGTGCATACATGTAGTTTCATTTTTTTACCCTTCACGTGTACGTACGTTACGTTTTCACGTGTTAGAAGACTGTACTTACTTTAGTTAGCAAAAACTTACACGTCATATTGGACGAGGGGGGGAGGGGTCCTGAAAATATCACCAAAGATCGCCATGGAGGAGGGGGAGGGGTCTAAAACAAGGCAAAAACGTATGACGCGATTAATGGACGCCCCCAAAGGTACGGTCACGGACTTTAATTGTTAACCTATTCAGGGCTCACTTTACATTGGACATTTCATATAGTAAGTACTAAACAAAAGATAATAGCTTGAACCCTACGCGTACGGTTCAAGCTGTTTTTTTTTTATTTAGTACTTACTATATGAAATGTCCAATGTAAAGTGAGCCCTGAATAGGTTAACAATTAAAGTCCATCACTGTACATATAATAAGTACTTATAGATTAGATAAGTTCATTTTCCTACCTTGGTCTGGGACAGGTTTTTTTTTGCCTAGTACTTGCGATAATATGTAATCTTGTAATTTTTTCATCGCCATTTTATCACCTTGTTGATCTTCTTGTTGTTCTGCAAACAAAATCAATGTTACGACGATTATTTTAAAAGATCTGATCTTAAGAAAGACAACATAAGTAAATAAAAACTCTTTTTTTATCCTGGATTTCTATACAAATTGAAGTGTCGGAAGTGTCGTGTAGGACGCGGAACGTTACAGTGAGAAATATCCTTAAAATCAGTTATTCTCTGAAGGCATTTTGCCAGACCCAGTATATAAAAAAGTAGACTTCTCAAATTTAAACAATTACCGGCCTATATTGTTGCCGACTTCATCAAAAATATACGAAACCTTTATGATAAAATTTCTCTGCTCTTTCTATGAAAAACGTTATATTTTAAACGACAATCAAAATGGCTTTAGAAATAAACACTCTACAACCTTAGCAGTTTACAAATATGCCCAATAAAATATAAGCGAAATAAATAATAAAAATACGCTGTCAGCCTCCTACTCAATATGAGGAAAAAGCGTACGATGAGTTCGGTTCGTCACTTTAGAATGATATAAAATTTTGAACATTAGTTTTATAAAGCACCAACTTACCCTTGCCTACATGTACCAGGTACCAGGTACCTATATCTTAGAATGTAGAAAAGTAAGAAAACATGTGGATCTATATATGATCCAGTAAGTTTATACAATCATCGTGTGAACAAAACCGGAAGATCTGTTTTTTTTTTGCAGAATTGTTTGTGATGTTGGCCGAATAAATAAAATAATCCAAGTTTGTGACCTCGAGCGCCGAACGCAACTTTGTCAAAAAATAAATAGTCAGATTTTTTTTCTGATTTTGGCGATTAAAACCCTTAGACTAGTCTTTGACAATACTTTTTCAGAATATTTTTAGAGTAGACTTTATTTGCTATATTGTAGCAAATAAAGTCTACTCTGAATTATTCTGAAAGACTAGAATTGTCTCTGTAGACCCAATAGTTTCCAAGATAAAGCTTTTCAAAATAGAACCGTTTTCCCAGAAGAGAAGGGGAAGGGTAAAGGGTAAACTGTTCTGGGAAAAACGAATCTATTTGTAAAAACTTTATCCCGGAAACTATTGGGTCTACAGAGACAATTCTAGTCTCATATTGTAGCAAAGGCCATGGCAGGGCAAGGGAACATCTTGTGCCTTAATAGCTTTTCAGGCTGATTTTTTTTTTGATGATGGGCCCTGCTGTTAGTAACTCCTATACAAAATTACAGCATTCTCCTCTTCTTACTTTCCAAGAAAAAAAATAATTGAGAAAAATCATTTTTCGTGAATATTTCCGCTTCCGTAGATTGAATTAATTCGTGCTTTAAACATATAATACACATACCCGAGACGGACAATATGTCACTATAAACCGCATAACATTCCATAGACAAAAAATTTTTTTCAAGGGTTAACATTTTTCATTTTTTTTTTTTCATAAGTTCTGAGAGAGAGACACCTCCAATTTTTTAACACATAATAGCCTTTTTGACGGCCTATAACATAAACTAAATTCAAGCGTCTAGCATTGGTGCACCATAACAAAAAAGTCTTCACTTAATCGTCATCGTCACTATTTTCGTTAATTACAATACTTAGGCCTTTTTTAAACAGATTGCTCAGGTTTTCGTACCTGGTCTAGGTATTTTAGTTAAAAATCTACCATGTGATAAATAATAAACTATTGCTGCAATATGGGAGCAGCAGCTGACTGTACGTAATCCGCATGCACACTCGCAGAAGAAGTTTTTAATACCGTCAATTTCGTTGCAATTTGGTATATATTCCACAAAACAACGATACCGTTTTCTGGACATGTGTCTAGACTGAACCTGTATTTTTAAGATGTTCGATTGGTCTTTGACAAATTGCATCCTCCAAAATCATTTCTCCTAAATAAGACACAGCTTGACCCATTTGATATGTACCACTAAAAAAAATTATTAGCTGTTGTTCCGTCAGCTATGGAAAATCCAAGATTTCTTTACTATTAATTTGTTGTAATGGTAATTTTTTTCGGAGCCGGATGGCATGAAGAACATGGATATGTTCTTCGACTTCTTTAACTAAAACATTCTCTTCATGTCTTTTTTCATTCATTCTTTGTAAAATCATTTCCGTCGTAGAGTCATCTAATGTATTCTTTTGGCCATAACGATTCAAACATAATGATGCAATGCGATAATAACTTTTAATCGTTGGCAACATTTTGTTGTCTAAAGTGTGGCTGAGTAGCTGGTTATTTTCTTTTAGCATTCCATGGACTGCTTCGACGGCCCAACGTATTTTTGTCACAAAGCGAGATTCGTTAGCTTCAACGGTCGTGAGTTGTTTTGAGGGCTGGCATTAGAACTTTGAATCCTTTAGCTTCTAAGTAGGGAACGACGTCTCGGAAACCGCGATCTAGTACAAATATATCTCCTGGCTGCATTAGAGTACAAAGTCCATTAGGATCGTCCATGATTTGTCGAAGTATTGCTGCATCGTTGAGGTTAGCTAAAAATGGACCTAACATATCGACAATATAGCCAGTCGTCGTGCAAATGGTGAAGGGTTTGCAGAGCGGTGTTTTCTTTTGTCCTGAAAATGATTTCCTTTGATATTCGTTGTTGGTGCTCTTTTCATGTCGACAATATGTTCCATCGCATATCAAGATCAGGCAATCTGAATAATTTCTTTTAGTGGTACATATCAAATGGGTCAAGCTGTGTCTTATTTAGGAGAAATGATTTTGGAGGATGGTACTATCAACATGCAATTTGTCAAAGACCAATCGAACATCTTAAAAATACAGGTTCAGTCTAGACACATGTCCAGAAAACGGTATCGTTGTTTTGTGGAATATATACCAAATTGCAACGAAATTGACGGTATTAAAAACTTCTGCGAGTGTGCATGCGGATTACGTACAGTCAGCTGCTGCTCCCACATTGCAGCAATAGTTTATTATTTATCACATGGTAGATTTTTAACTAAAATACCTAGACCAGCCGAAAAACTGAGCAATCTGTTTAAAAAAGGCCTAAGTATTGTAATTAACGAAAATAGAGACGACGACGATTAAGTGAAGACTTTTTTTGTTATGGTGCACCAATGCTAGACGCTTGAATTTAATTAATGTTATAGGCCGTCAAAAAGGCTATTATGTGTTAAAAAATTGGAGGTGTCTCTCTCTCAGAACTTATGAAAAAAAAATAATGAAAAATGTTAACCCTTGAAATTTTTTTTTTGTCTATGGAATGTTATGCGGTTTATAGTGACATATTGCCCGTCTCGGGTATGTGTATTATATGTTTAAAGCACGAATTAATTCAATCTACGGAAGCGGAAATATTCACGAAAAATGATTTTTCTTAATTATTTTTTTTCTTGGAAAGTAAGAAGAGGAGAATGCTGTAATTTTGTATAGGAGTTACTAACAGCAGGGCCCATCATCAAAAAAAAAATCAGCCTGAAAAGCTATTAAGGCACAAGATGTTCCCTTACCCTGCCATGGCCTTTAGTCTTCTTTAAAAATGTCTTGAGAAGGTACTATCAATAACCAGTCCTTCATGGTCATAATCGCCAAAGTCTGAAAAAAAAAACGATTTTTTATTTTTTACAAAGTTGCGTTCGGCGCTCGAGGTCACAAACTTGAGTTATTCATTGAACTAACATCATAAACAAGTCGGCAAAAATCAGATCTACCGGATTTGACGAACAGTAGCCGGTACTTTCAGGCGACTAGGTTCACACCACTAATGAATAACAGAAGAACTAACCCGAACTTAAACAAATTAGAATTGCCTTTTTCTTCATTACAAATTATTAAGGCCTCACTTTATGGCAATAAAAAGATATACCTAATCAGTAATCACCTTCCGAATTCATTGAATAACTTAAATAAACCAGAATTATTTACTAATAAAATAAAAAACTTCTCAATTAATAAATGTTTTTATAGTGTTGATGATTTCATTAAGGAAAAAAATCAGTTAGATTCATTCTGATTGTTTGCTAGTAGGTAGTTTAAGCAGCTGTTTTTAATTTGTAATAAGTATACATATGTAGTTTTAATCAAAATGTAATATCGCATTACTGTTGCTGTGCCCTTGCAGGGCATCACATACTAGTATATGCCGTCTTGTAAGTTATACCATCTATATAATTGTATGTGCCTCGCAATTATATATTGTTGTTTGTTACGAGTCACGTTCAATAAAAAAAATCGCCATTTCTAATCGTAATTAGAAATAAAGATTTTTTTTTCTATTTAAAATGACGATTAATTTAATCGAAGGTAGTCGTATGCGTTGCGATTAATTTCCAGCGATTAGTTATCAATTAGATTAATTATTCTCGATTAATGTTAGGAACATACAACATTAGTGAACTCAAAAACGTGAATCAAGATAGTGAAACCTGAACCTATTTCTGTGTGTCAAAAATAGAATCCATACTATTTATATATTAAAAGTCCCTGGTTCTGTTGACTATACTAAATAAAATAAATAAATAAAAATAAAATTTCTTTATTTCGGACAAACAGGTATCCATAGAGTGTTAGTAACAAACAAACAAAAAATCTTTGTTAGTCTTAATAATGTAACTTAATTACAATTATAAAATTTACATATAAAATCTACACTTCAAATTGCGCTACACTTTTTATTTGCCAGGTCCAATATATTAGGATTGGACACTCAAACCTGTCGGCAATTTCCCTTAGAATGCTGTTGGGACTACTTCGCACACGACTTAGTAATGAGGCTATATTTTACTAAACTCGAAACTATTTGGAGAGTCGCGCGATACGTATCATCGACATACATTTCTAATAGCAAACTACAATAATATGGACTTCCGCAACGTAACGCCTGATTACATAAATTATTTTGTATGGTTATATACTACCTCAACAATTAAATTTGCCAAGCGGATCCCAGCGATTTTCGAGATCTTGTGAGATTGAATATTAATTAGTTAATAAAAAATCCTATTATGACAAGAGAATTTTATGTTAGCGACGGGCGCTAAAGAGCCGCGACACTTACAAACTTATAAATAATAGGTCCGGCTGTTTAGGACCTATGCTTTCTTTTTGTATGGCCGTTGAACTTTGGGACTCGACAGATAATGGATTTTTTAAGCAACGATATTGCCTCGAAATCAGAGCAGTAATGTTTTTTAGCTTATTAATTTTTGACTGACCATAAACTCTTGACTTCGCGCTCTAATGTTAAGTCTGTTAAGTCTTAAAACCTACTAGGTATAGGTATTTTATGTACTGTAATTAAAATATTCAATTCATATAATATATGTACTTCTCATTAGAAAAGAAGTAAACCTTGGTACAAAGCTGCGTCTGCGTCCAAGATTTGAAATTAGAACGTAATTTTTTATTTGTTCGAATATAGGTCACTGGTCTACTTATACTGTGGTATTAGTATTCCTTGCAACGTTCAAAAGCCTCATGCTCCGCAACACCAAAGTTGACAGGATGAGAAGGTTTGACAGATCCAGTTAAAAGTGCATGAAGTGGAGCCTGGGAAGCTGCTGCCTTAGGGATGAATCTGCGGTAAAAATTGACCATCCCCAGGAATCTGCGGAGCTCCCTAACATTCTTCGGGGCTGGGAAGTCCTTGATGGCCTCTACCTTGGATGGCAAAGGCTTGGTGCCCCCGGCTGAAATGCTGTATCCCAGGAACGTTACCTCCGGGACACCGAAGACGCATTTGGAGGTATTGATCACCATCCTGTACTCCTCAAACCTGGCAAACAGCTGCCGCAGGTGCTCTTTGTGAGTTACTTCGTCCTTTGAGTACACCAGAAAGTCATCCTAATAGGCAAAGCAAAAATCCAGTCCCCTTACCATCTCGTCCACGAACCGCTGGAACGTCTGGCTAGCATTTCTGAGTCCAAACGACATGTAGGGGAACTCATAAAGGCCAAACGGTGTCGTAATGGGGCTTTTCTGGATATCCTCTGGATTCACGGGGATCTGGTGATACGCTTTTTCAAGGTCGATAGTGGAGAAGACCTGGCAACCAGAAATACTGTGAGCAAAATCATGGATATGACGAATGGGATATTTATCCGGGATAGTTCTTGCATTTAGCATCCGATAGTCACCACAAGGACGCCAGCCATTGTTCTTCTTAGGAGCAAGGTGCAGGGGTGACGACCAAGGTGACTCGGAAGGTCTAGCTGTTCCATTCTGAAGCATTGCCGAGAATTCATCTTTGGCAATTTTTTATTTGTCCGGGGCCAACCGTCGAGGAGAGCAAGACACAGGAGGCCCTGGAGTGGTTCTTATATAATGAAGAACCTTATGCTTCGGAACCCGATGAACGCCAGATGGGCGAGTAATGTCGGGGTATTCAAGTAGTATGCGATGATAATCTGACTCACCCGACACTACTTTGACCGAAGAAATTTCATCCGATGAACACCCAGGCAAAGCCGCGGCACACAAGCTAGTCGTCCTGTCGATCAGTTGCTTGTTCCTGCAGTCTGGAAGGAGATCATAATAAACCAGGAAGTCCACGCCGATAATTGGCTTCGTTACATCCGCAACAATAAATCTCCAAGCAAAGTCGCGGCGCAAGCCTAGATTCAGTACTAAGTGTAAATAGCCGTAGGTGATTATGGGCGAGCCGTTCGCTGCAGTTAACTGGTAGCTGGTAGGTTGTCGTTTATATTTTAGTGATGACCGCGGGAAGACACAGACGTCGCTGCCAGTATCCACAAGAAACTGTATCTTCGTCGTTTGGTCAGTGACAAACAAGCGACCAGGGCTAGGGCAAACGGCGGTCGCCATTAACGAGTGCCCCTTTCGTTTCCGGCCTGGTAGTCGCACGGCTTCACGCACTTTGATGCATTCTCGCCGAATTTTGCATGGTACCAGCACTGAGGATACTTCCGATAGCTGGACTGCGACCTCTGGGAGCTGGCGCGATTACGGGGCCTGCTGGACGCACGGGATCTTGATCGCGACGGCCTGTCACCAGTGAACTGACTTTTAAGCGCCTTCATTTCCTTTGTCAACTCGCTAACTTGACGCATGAGGGTAGACATCTGAGGATCAGGTACTGACGCTGCGGCCACTTGCGGGGTTGCTACGTCATGAACACGGTCAGCCACCTCGGCGAGCTCTTCGATTGGGTCATTGGGCTTCGACGCGATGACGAATTGTAAATTACTTGGTAGGCGTGATGTCCAAATTGATAAGAGGAATTCGTCAGGTATATTCGGCCCGGCCAGATTACGCAAGTGACGGAGGAACTGGGAAGGTTTTCTGTCACCTAACTCTTCCTGACTCAGCAGCTGTTTGACCTTCTTTTGTCGAGAAACCGAGAGTCTTTTGATGAGCTCCTCCTTAATCTTTTTATATTTGTCGGTAGCCGGCGGTGAAACAATAATATCTTCTACCTCGGCAGCATATTGAGAATCAAGCTGCGCGACAATATAATTGTACTTAGTCGCATCCGCAGTAATGTTGGAAACATTAAATTGTGATTCCATTTGCGTGAACCAAACTGCAGGTTTCTCAGGCTAAAACACAGGCACCTTCACGCCGTTGCGGTAAATTTCCGTTGCCATGCCGCCATCTTGTGCACCGTTTCTTTGTTCGCTCGCACAGGGTGTTTCCACCGGTGCTTTTCCATCTTCGCCCATTTTCAGTGCTTCTCGGGGTCACCAATATAGATGTGGTAGGTAGACTTGCCTTAAAACTGTTGCTTAGCGCGCCGGCAAGCGGGTGCAGTTGCGGAGATAAATAATAAATCACAAGCGTTATCAAAGCACACACTATTTATTGTTCGTTTCGGCACACAGAAGAAACAGTTAGCACAATACACATCAGTTAATAGAGAAGAGAAGGAGTGAGAGCGAAAGCGAAAAGAAATATAATTATAAACATTAGGCAAACAAAGAATGCAATTACAAGCGGCGATGAGCATAGGAAGCGCAGGCGTCTCGCGTCCGAGTTTATATATCACTGACTGGGCGACCGGGCGAGTGCCGGGAACAATGCATCGCTATAATAAGAACCGGTCGCGCGGCCGGCAACTAGATCTCTATAATAATTATAATAACAAATTGTGTCGCTCCGTCCTCGAGTATGTTCACTATTTACATTGAAACATTTATTGACATTAAATTTTATCGAGTTATTATTATTTATTTATTCTTTATACAATTTTAATATTAGTTATAATAATTATAACTATACAAAATTATATATAAGATAATTATTATTATGAATTAATTAATGTAATTTATGCAAGATAAATTACACATTATAAATTATATATTATTAGGTCAATTCGGACCCTACAACACTATAAGTACATTAAGTACTTAATACATATTGAATATAATAAGCATCAACCTCTAAGGGCCGGTTGCACCAAAACGTTTGTTAACGTCAACGTCATCGTTAAAAAAATCTTGTATGATAAGTTTGACAGTTTTCTATGGGATGACAGCTCCGTCGCCATATTTAACGTTGATGAGTTCGTAAGTTATGCGACTTATGCGTGGTGCAACCCACCCTTAGTCAAACCCATTTTCATACCTTGGGCTGGAGCAAGACCACTCTCGCCATCCTCGCTATCCATGCCTTGTAGTATTTGTAATATGTAATCTTTCCATCCTTTCGCTCCTTTATCCTGGCCATTTTCTTGCAGGTTTTGTTGATCCTTGTATTTGTCATTCTCTGGATTCACTTCCAGTATCTTTGATATCTGGTGTACTAAATGGGAGGCATTACTTGCCACTTCTTCACTTGAAAAAAATCGCCTTGCCTTTCCTAAAGGTAGGGCTAAAAAAACCGTAACCACTATTTAATAACATTACATTACTTATATCTAAATAAGATTGAATTTTAATGCAATAGTAATTAGTAATTACTTAGGTACATAAAACGAGAAGTCATTTTTTAAATAGAAAACAAACCTAAGGTAATGTGGACCTAAGCTATGTGGACGTAATTATAAAGATTGTGGTAATCGAGGTGACAGCGTGATAATAATAACGACAGTGTTTTTTAATTTTAAAGAGCTCAAATAGGACCCAGTGTGTTAACGATGAGGGACCCTCTTGTTCCTTTAGCCGACAACACAGTGAGTCCTCCTTTTTGTCGCTATCGTGAAATAATTTATTTCACGATAGCGATAAACATTAGGATCAAAATGGATTTTTCATACAATTTCCATTCGGACAAATATGAAATATCCCGATTTTCGATGACGGTGTTTTACGCGACTTCATAATTTCTAAAGGTTAAAGTTATTGTTTTCCTTCATACTATAAATACTACAAGTAAAGTAATATATAATTTCGGTGGAACTTACAGGAGACAAATAAATATATAATGCAAAATATTATTCCAGGGTGCATTATTAAGTTTTAAACACTCTTCTACAAGTTCAAATTTCAAAGAAGGATATATAGCATGTGGTATTTGGCAACTAAATAATCGTTAAAATAATTGAAGTCATCGCATGGATGCAGTTAATTTATTTGTAATCTTGAAAGAAATAATTACTAATAAACTTGTGTAATTATTAAAAGACTAGCTTCTGCCCGCGACTTCGTCCGTGTAGAACTCGTTAATAGCCTGGACTTGATAATTTCAAAAAATATTGACTCACGTATTCAATAATCGTACGGAATCTAAATGTTGTAGGCTATTGGGTGAAAGTGATGGACAAAATGCAAAACACCGAGGGAGTAATTACTACTGAATTAATATTTTTGGAGTTATCCGAGGCTACGTTCCATCCGATTCCACAAGTTAAGCTCGAGATGGTGACAGTCGATAATCAACTGACGAAAAAGGTATGTTTCTATTTTCCAAGCAATGTTGTCATATTATTATTATAAAATCGTCCCAATTAGTATTACAATTTTTTTTCTTAATTTGTTTTTACGGTTTATTTTATTGAAGTATATTTCTATAAACTATATTAAAAGATTTAGACCGGTCAGCAAAAACATGCAAATTGTTTGATTTGGAAACACGTGAGCAAGTTACATACAACTGTCCATGAGAAAAACATGGCGTGCCCAAATGTATTCCTGCTACTTTTAATGGAAACTGTAAACGTTAAAAATTTAATGGTAAATTATTCGGTATAATTGGAAAACGTGGTATAAGTACACTTTCTCCCTTGGCTTCCCCCGTTAAAATCGTGCCCTTCACAATGTACTTCCCTAATTCGGTGATTCTCAACCTAGTGCCGTTGCATAATTTGAGTCCGTCTAAGTGACGCATTAACAAAACTGGTGCGCGTCCTTCAGTTCAAGCATATGGGATGGCACCCCGGATAGCTCCAAAGAGTTCAAAAATTCAACGGGGTAAGTTGTGGTGTCGTCAGCGGACATGACAGTGTCAACGGGCGCCATCTAGTGACTAATAGATATATTGCATGTAGCGACGTTAAAATAATTGAAGGCAATTGTCGTATAAAAAACGATTTAGGCAGTACACCTGTATACTAAAATTCATTCAAATCGGTGTGCAGCGGTTTAAGTAGCTTCATACAAATCTTCATCCCCCATTTCACCCCTTTAGGGAATGATTTCCGGGTTAAAAACTACCATACGTTTAACCCCGGGACTCAAACTATCTTTATACCCAATTTCATCTAAATTGGTCAAGTAGTTTTTGAGATTAATCGTAACGTACATCCATCCATCCATACATCCACTACTACAACTTCCGCATTTATAATATTAGTAGAATAAAGTAGAAAGTAGAATAGTAGGATAGGATACGTCAATAGATCTTTATAGGTCTTCAATAGATCTTCCATGAAAAATAATGAGCATGTGTTTTGTTATAAAAACCCTCCACATTGGGTGACGAGGGAAGAGTGTTTTTTTCTGAACAATATAAGTGTTTGAGCCGATACGAGCTCATTATGTTTAAATTCAAATTAAGAATTTCGCAAAAAAATAAATCTACGGAAGTTAGATTTCATAGTTGGAGGACAATTTCGCCTATATGCTTGGGTAGCTGTTCTTTGGAGGACAATTTCGCCTATACGCTTGGGTAGCTAAAAAAAGCTTTATGAGTCCGGTAAGCTTTTTTTTCGTTTTCGTTCAACTTTTTGATACTATTTTGCAGTAACTAACGAAACTTCTATCAGTTTGTATACATATTTTGAAAGTACGTTTCTTTTTAAATTGTATAAGTGGAACTCTTTTTTATTTTCTTGTCTCATTTATAAGTAATTCACCCTAATCTAACACCTGTTTCGCGATTTTTGCTGGGAGAGGTGAAAAGAGTAAGGTTTTTATTGATTAAAATTAAGTTATACTGGTATGTAAAATACATAAATAAGTCATCTGAGGAATAAGTGGAACAGTTTTTTCATTTTCATATATTTATTTTAAGGGAGAATATGTTTAGCTAGAGCAATTTTATAAAAAAATACCGAAGTTTAGGTGATATTTTTGGGAAGGTGTTACAGCGTTTCACAAAAATAAAAACACAGAAATAAACTGTACTTCATGCTTTAATCAGATAATATAAAACATATTAGGGGCCATAAAAATTAATCACTAATAATCAAGCGACAAGATTGCACGAATCATCGTCTTCACTTAACAAGCTCTGTAAGAATAGGGTATTAAATATTAATATATATAAAGTATTTTTTTGCAATAACAATACTTCAAACTATCTTATCAAATGCGATTCATGTGCGTAATTTCATTATTAGCGATTTTCATTTTCAATCAAATCGTTACCGGACTCTTAACTCTGTTAGTGGGACAAATCGAGCCTCTATAACTGGGAGTAGTTGTTTTGATTTTATTGCCATAATTTGTCCTCTATAATTGAGACAACAAGTGTTTTTTACCTCTTTTACTGAGACTATATTTTTTAGATTTTTTGATAATTTTATTTCTATGAATATTATCCTGACTGACTTGTGTAATTAAGATAACATTAATTTATTATTTATTTATTACCTCTCTAAGTGGGACTCTATTGGAAATATATATTTTTGTCTCGTTTTATTTTTAGTTTTAGTCTAGGCAATTAGGTAGACGTAAACTCGCACTTGGCTAAATTGTGTCTAATCTAAGCGACCCAAAGTTTTTGATTGGTTTTGCTATCGTTTTGCTTGATTGATACTAACTAAAATGTATTAAAACGAAGCCTCAAGGTGCCTCAAGTCTTCATCAATACGCAAAAAACTTAAGTTAAATTTTTTTTGCTGTTTACTTAGGTACCTCAGAATTTTTTTTATTGCTTTTTTACTAATGTGAAAAATTGCAACTCATGCAAGTACCTAATAAGTATTAGGTACTTGCGTGAGTTGCAATTTTTCCAAATTTAAAAAGTTAACCTACAAAAAACGGATTTTTATTTAATAATTGGACCTCTATAACCGATGTCACCTCTACTAGTGGGACCCTATGTAAATGAGACAGATATTTATATAAACCTGGATATCTGAGACACTGGATAAGTGAAACCTGTGGAACACCTCTTTAAGTGAGACAATGGGCCCCTTGAAGTCTCAGTTATCCAAGTTTCATTTAATACCCGAAAACTCAATTCTTACAGAGCTTAAATTTGTTTGGTAAGGACGTTGATTCGTGCAACCTTAACGTTTGATTTTTTTAATGCATGTATTATTTTTATGCTCTGTAATATATTTTATATTATCTGATTTAATCGTAATGTCAAGTTTATTTCCACATTTTTATATTTATGGAAAAAATATTTTATGAAATACTGTAATACATTCTCAAAAATATCACTTAAACATCGGAATTTTTTCTTAAAATTGATCTAGGATCAGTTGTCGAACAATGAAACAATCGTGCACAATGAAACTTAGCGATATCTCTGAAATGCGCCGTTGGCAGACAGATTGAAGGTATTTTAACTTCTTTGATACATACAAAATATAAGAACCGGCCAAGAGCGTGTCGGGCCACGCTCAATGTAGGGTTCCGTAGTTTTCCGTCCGTCACAATAAGTGTCCCCACTTAAGAGGTAAAATAACACCGCCATGTAGGATATGATATAAGCTTTCCACGTACAGCGACATCTATCGGCAAATTAAGTAAACTATTGCGCGCGAGCTTAAAGTATGGAAGATGATTTTTATGGGATAATTCTTTATTGCGGGAACCGATTTTCACCGTTTTTACTTTATTTGAAAGCACGTCATTTCATTGTGATTTTGTATAAATTACAGGTACAATAAAGAGGACCTAAGATAAGAGCTCAAAGAGGACCCAGTGTGTTGACGATGAGGGACCCTCTTGTTCCTTTAGCCGTCAACACAGTGAATACTCCTTTTTGTAAAGGGTCGGCAACGCGCATGTGGAGTTACAGGCGTCCGTATGGTAGGTTACGGTAGCTGCTTACCATCAGGCAGGCCGTATACTTGTTTGCCACCGTCCAGGTATAAAAAAAAAACACCTGCTTATACGGTTAAATTACAAACTTAGTTCAGAAATTTCATTTATTAAACAAAACTAGAATATCTATAAAAACATAAACCTAACTAAAAACTTATAAATAAAAAATCTGCCCCAGGTCCATGTCATGAGGTAGAGTGCCCAGAAGGCTGGCCGCATTTCCGCGCTGGATAGCTATGCTGATCCGTTGCCCAAAATAGTGGCCAGCCCTCTGGTCACCAGAGGCCTCAATAAGGCGCGCCGAGATCTCTTTATAGAGGCGACGTGCATTTGGTCCCCATGGACCCAGGGTTTCGACCCCAAACGCCGCAAACATGTAACTACTGCCAAGGGCAGCATACTTGCGACGCTTGAGGCTCTCGGCTGAGGATGCTGCCGCACCAGCATCAACTTTGGTGCCCGGAATATGGGACGGCGCCAGGGTGTCTACACATGTAGCATCCCAGACAAGGGGCCGACCCATACTCCACGGCACCAAAGTCATGCCATCAGGCCTCTTGCCGTCGTCCCTAGTCAAACCATTTGGCTCAAGAACTGCGGGCACTTTAGCGGAAACAAGGGCCCGACGGATGACGTCGTTGATGCTGGCGTGCCGAAGGATTCTCCCAGCACTACGACTGCATGAGAGGCCATGGTGACCAAGACCGTCCACCGTGACTCCGCATTGGCAGCGATGGGGTATATTAGTTGGTGCCCCTATTCTAAGAGATGTGGCTAACCGAAAAGTGGTATTGTCCAGCAATGTGCCTACTGTGGAAGATGGAAGTGTCTGTAACCACAGACCCGACTCCCACTCCGCGGTGGCAATGAGACGAGCCCGATCAGTTGGATTAAGTGCCGTGTCTAAGAGGTTTTTCCTTGTAAGATCACATAGAGGCTCGTCCCATTGTCTTTGCGAACAAGGGTTGGAAGGCGGGTTCGTGTTAGGGCATGTTAAAGACCATACGTTCTTAGCTTCGGTACAGTGTGCAGCCTCCTGGACCCCAATTGAAGGGGCTAAAATTTTTCCAATGAGACTTTGAGCACAGTGTACCGAAGCCAAGAAAGCAGGTAGCGCCACGCTGGAGATTTTGCGGATGCCCAGGCCGCCAAACCTAATGGGTAAGCTAGCCTGGGTCCATGTTCTTTCGCCAAAGGGTATATTAAGAATGGAGGTGAGAGTTTCTAAAACTAATGTGTCCAAAGTTGAAATCAAAGTGGGGTGTTTCCAAAAGTGTGCACCGCGAAGAATATATGTGAATTTTGGCACGAATAGAGAATGTTTAATGATACAATAGGCCGAATGAATGTTTATTTTGGACAAGCGATGTGAAGATGCCTTGAAATTTAGAAATTATTTTGTAATTATTTTTCAAAAACTATTCAACCTATCAAGTTCAAAATAATTTTCCTAGAAAGTTTTTATGAAGTTCTACTTTTGAGATTTTTTTCATATTTTTAAAACTTATGGTTCAAAAGTTAGAGGGGGGGGGGGACACATTTTTTTAAACTTCTGGAGCGATTATTTCTGAAAATATTTACATTATCAAAAAAATATTTCAGTAAACCCCTATTCATTTTTAAATACCTATCCAACAATATATCACACGTTAGGGTTGAAATGAAAAAAAAAATCACTCCCCACTTTACGTATAGGGGAGGTACCCTAATAAAACTTTTTTTTTCACTTTTTATTTTACTACTTTGTCGGCGTGATTGATATACATATTAGTACCAAATTTTAGTTTTCTAGTGCTAACGGTCACTGAGATTATCCGCGGACTGACGGACGGACGGGCAGACATGGCGAAACTATAAGGGTTCCTAGTTGACTACGGAACCCTAAAAACGTCGTATAAATGCCAGACGCGACGGTATAATTAGCGCCTTAAAGCGCTTCCAAAAAATAAATTAAATCTTTTTTATGATATAGGAACTAAAAAACACCTCATGTTTTGAGAAATAAATTGCGTTTCCTGATTGGTCGATTTTAACATTTTTGTGTTCTGATTGGTTGATATTAAAGATATTAAATACAATATTTTTTTACGGACTCAAATTATATAAACAGTATACGCACCAAAAAAGTATCTAGTGTTCCGATTAACTTCAATATGTGTTGTGATTGGTGGATTTAATATAGTGAAGTGTTCTGATTGCTCAATTTAAAATGTTTTGTAAATCATAAATATGTATACATATTTTCCCTAGATGCCTAAATGTACTACTTTAGTCTACCTTGGTACCTAAGCATAATATATGATACACTTTTTGAGTGATCTGTAATAAAATGATCTGATCTGATCCGAGTTTGTAATAAAATGAATAATAAAAATGCCTTTGAAATAGTAGATTGTTTGACAAGGGTCTAAATTAGGCCATATTACCACGAGGTCGAGTGGTAATATGGCTTTTAGACCAGAGTAGGGTATACCGGGGACAATAGAAACACGTCATGATTGAAACAAGTCAAATTTCTCGATAACTATAATACCTACGCGTCTAACGCAACACTCGGAACACGCGGTCGGCCATTTTTGAATCCTTGGCCAGGAGCGCTCGAGCGCCGGTGCAAGATGGGATTGTCCACGAGCCAAACCAGTTTTTCGCGGTAAAAAGTAAGTATTTGTGCTCTCGTATATTTTCTTACAACTTCGTTTATTCTTGTATTTTGACTGATCAAATTATTTTGGTGTTATAGTTAGGGATAAACGAATGTTTTTAATGACCGTTGATCAGCGTTCGAGTCTTTTTTATATATAATATTTGACTTTGAAGTGAAAAACGTGGTGTGTGGACGATTGAAACGTTTCAATCGTCCTCGCGTTTTAATCGTCCCCAAAAGTAACCGACTTCAAAATATAAGGTTCTGTATTCGATACACATGTTTGTTCTATTAATGTTTACATTTATTTGTGTAGTTTTTGACCTAGTTGATAAATTATGGATATACAAATGTTTTTTTGAAATCTGCAGATTTTTTTTATTCGAGGTTATGTGAACATTTGTTTTTAACCGACTTCATAAAAAGGAGGTTCTCAGTTTGACCCTTATGTTGATTTGTTATGTTTGATATATAATAATAAAATGTTTTAACAACAACCGACTGCTGCCAACCTGCTGATTAAAGAGGTCGGCCTCTGCTAAAATGTATATCAGAGAAAGTTTAACAATTTTTTTTTTAAATTGGCATATCGCTATGTTTTTGTTTACATAAGAAAACAATTTAAACTGATTATTTTATTGCGCCTATTATTTCATTTTAAATTCCGACGTCTGCAACACTCGTCACAGGGTGTATGGGAAAGGTTATGATTGGAACATTGTTATAGTTGAAACAAGCACTTTTGTATGAAACATAATAATGCTTGTTTTTTGCGATTCTTTATAGTTCTATCTTAGAATTGCATTAAAACTACTTTGGTTAAGGTAAATGTATAAGGTAGCAGCGACAAAGAAAACTAAAAGTCGTATACTCTTTTTTTTACCAAGTTTTTTTATCGAGATGTTCAGATGCTCATAAATTGAGAAATGTTTATGTTATGCTTGCAAACTTTTGATGAGCTCATTGTATGCCGAGGTAGGGATGAAAAAGATTGAAACAGATATAAGTACTTTTATTGTTCCGAAGATATTTGAGTGTTTCAATTGACCTCACATAGTGTTTCAATTGACATTCATGTGAGGTCAATTGAACCATGCTGCCCCATTATCTTTATTACATTATTGTCAAAAAACTATGGATAATAGACCATCCAAATACATTTTATTTAGGAACCAGACAACTAACCTTGATATATTTTGAGCGTACATCTTTCTACTCATAAAAATATAACGGTCACAGGAGGTTATACGCAAATTGTTTCAATTGTCCCCGGTCTCCCCTAATGCATACTATTTTTCACTTCGATTGCGAGAAAATAAGATAAAAATACTTATTATTTACGCACAATAACTAAACTAAGGTGAAATGGTGGTTTAACTTGGCGGTCTTTTAATTTTTTTTACTTCTTTGACTTAGATACAAAATAGAAACACCGCGAATAAATGCCACAGACGACGGTATAATTAGCTCTTTAAACAGTTTAAACACGCTTTAAAGCGCTTCCAAAAAATTAAAATCTTTTTTAATGATTGCGAAGTAGGAACTAAAAACACCTCATGTTTTGAGAAATAAATTGCGTTTCCTGATTGGTCAATTTTAACATTGCTGTATTCTGATTGGTTGATATTAAATACAATGTTTTTTTTAAGGACTTTAATTATTTACACAGTATACGCACCAATAAAGTATCTAGCGTTCCGATTCATTTCGATATGTGTTGTGATTGGTGGATTTAATATGGTGAAGTGTTCCGATTGGTCAATTTAAAATGTTTTGTAAATCATAAATATGTATACATTAGTATGTAGTAGTATGTGTAGGGCTAGTGCCCTAGAGGCTAAATGTACCACTTTAGTCCGCCTTGGTAAGCGTAATATGACACACTTTTTGAGCATGAGAAGTGAAAATGTATATTTTATTGGGATTTATATTAGTACCTACATGCTGAAAATATCATTCAATCGAATAAAAAAATATGATTGTGATAAAAAATAATCCCTTCCTAAACAAATAATGGAGGTAAGAACTGAAGTCAAGCATGAATAAAACTACTTGAATAAATATCCAAAAATCTCTTAGCGATGCTGATAAGCTGGTCTTCATCTCCAGATCAGCTTGATGTCGTCATATTTTGTGGCTTTGTAGCCCTAATACTAGATGTGTTAAAAATTTGGAGCCTGTGGGTCAGCTAGAAGTACCTTAGAATTATAATGATCTGTCATATGTCAGTCAGTGACAAAGCTCACTGTCAAAGGAACTTTGAAACTTTGACTTGCAATAATTCTTAAATTATAAGTTAAAATTAAATGATTTTGGGGATATGTTTTTCTTGTGTTATGGCCTCTGATTCCCTGAAATTCAAGACTTCTAGCTCTATCTACACCAGAGTTAGCGGGAGTCGAAAATGTCCTGAATGGCTTCGGGAAAAGATGGTACGGCCGTGCCTTTGTTGTTTGTTTTGCTCGACTTGGCGAGGGCACTACCGTGCCTCCAGATTCACAATCCAGAGATGAAAAGAAACGCTAAACAGTTAATACGATTGCAGCGATTTTGTGTTCCGTTCGTGTATAAAAGACAGTAAGAGGTGTCAAAACTGAAATGCACTTATGTCTTTTGCTACTAATTCGATGGATATCTAAGTGTAACGTTAAAAAATACGTCAACCTCTTTTCAGTAAATGTATTGAATAATTCAGATGGGGCATAGGTCGTTGTATAATAGCGTATTATAGATTCCAAGACACATTATTCGTGTGGCAGTGCTCGCGCGACACTTAAAGTGACTGGGTACCGTAACCATGTATCAGGAAACCGATGGTGTCAGCTCGAAGATCGAGAAGAATAAATTCGAGTCTTCTATCAGTGAGCTGAAGAAGAAGGCGTTTGTTTCTGCCGCTGACATAGAGAGCTATGGTAATTATTTAATTATCTTCCCGGATCCTGGCTGGTATAAGGATAGATAGGGAACCAATTTGAGCGAACTCTTCTATAAGTGGCTGTATTAAATAATTTCAAAATTCAAAAAGTTCCTACTGGAACCAGAAATTCCTGGTTTTCGCCGAAATCAGAACCCGTGAGCATTTTTTTTACGCTTTCGTTTGTATATATGATATTTTTATAGACTTTCGCCTGCAGTAATTTAGTTATGGCAACTGTATATAAGGTGCTAGCAAATTAGTCACGGATATTTTACATACATTACAATAAAACAATTAACTTTTAACTGTAATTAAGGAACTTTTGTATATCATTTTTAGGGTTCCGTAGTCAACTAGGAACCCTTATAGTTTCGCCATGTCTGCCCGTCCGTCCGTCCGTCCGTCCGCGGATAATCTCAGTGACCATTAGCACTAGAAAGCTGAAATTTGGTACTAATATGTATATCAATCACGCCGACAAAGTGGTAAAATAAAAAATGGATTTTTTTTTTATTAGGGTACCTCCCCTATACGTAAAGTGGGGAGTGATTTTTTTTTCATTTCAACCCTAACGTGTGATATATTGTTGGATAGGTATTTCAAAATGAATAGGGGTTTACTAAAATCATTTTTCGATAATGTAAATATTTTCGGAAATAATCGCTCCAGAAGTAAAAAAATATGCGTCCCCCCCCTCTAACTTTTAATTTCGGAAATAATCGCTCCAGAAGTAAAAAAATATGCGTCCCCCCCCCCCTCTAACTTTTGAACCATAAGTTTTAAAAATATGAAAAAAAATTCAAAAGTAGAATTTTATAAAAACTTTCTAGGAAAATTATTTTGAACTTGATAGGATGAATAGTTTTTGAAAAAAAATTACAAAATAATTTCTGAACTAAGTGTGTAATTTAACCGTATAAGCAGGTGTTTATTGTACCTGTAATTTCTACAAAATTACAATGTTATGACGTGCTTTCAAATAAAGTAAAAACGGTGAAAATCGGTTCACGCAATAAAGAATTATCCCATAAAAATCATCTTCCATACTTTAAGCTCGCGCGCAATAGTTTACTTAATTTGCCGATAGATGTCGCTGTACGTGGAACTCTCATATCATATCCTACATGGCGGTGTTATTAACTCTTAAGTGGGGACACTTACTGTGATGGACGGAAAACTACGGAACCCTACACTGAGCGTGGCCCGACACGCTCTTGGCCGGTTTTTTTGTTTTCATTTACCAAACAAAAAAAAATTATAATTAATTTTTTAAATAACCACCCCTATAATGTACCTGTCAAGATGTTTAAAAGTCTGTCATGTCACGTCAAAACGTTTTTTTTATGAAATTAAATGTCATTAATATTCGGGTCTAAAGAGATCTCATTTAATTATCTTATTAACAAGGTGTTTTAACGTAGGAAAGTTTCCTAGTTTTCTCCAAAAAAACATAACAAAACCTATGATGTTTCATACTTAAATATACTACGAGAACCGAGTACTATTAGCGGTAAAAATATCCGTGATTAATTTGTTAGCACCTTATAAATATCTACATATATGGCGACGTCAATCGAAGTTTATGCACCCAAAACTAATAAGTTGTAAGAAGATCCTCGGGGATCGCCATTTACTTACACAAGGAAGGGAATACAATTATGCACCAGTTTGTTTTATTCAGTACTAGCTGTACCCGCGGCTTCGCCCGCGTGTGTGGGAGGTTTTTAGGGTTCCGTAGTCAACTAGGAACCCTTATAGTTTCGCCATGTCTGCCCGTCCGTCCGTCCGTCCGTCCGTCCGTCCGTCCGTCCGCGGATAATCTCAGTGACCTTTAGCACTAGAAAGCTGAAATTTGGTACTAATATGTATATCAATCACGCCGACAAAGTTGTAAAATAAAAAGTGGAAAAAAAATATTTATTAGGGTACCTCCCCTATACGTAAAGTGGGGAGTGATTTTTTTTTCATTTCAACCCTAACGTGTGATATATTGTTGGATAGGTATTTCAAAATTAATAGGGGTTTACTAAAATCATTTTTCGATAATGTAAATATTTTCGGAAATAATCGCTCCAGAAGTAAAAAAATATGCGTCCCCCCCCCTCTAACTTTTGAACCATAAGTTTTAAAAATATGAAAAAAATCTCAAAAGTAGAACCTTATAAAAACTTTCTAGGAAAATTATTTTGAACTTGATAGGATGAATAGTTTTTGAAAAAAAATTACAAAATAATTTCTGAACTAAGTTTGTAATTTAACCGTATAAGCAGGTGTTTATTGTACCTGTAATTTCTACAAAATTACAATGAAATGACGTGCTTTCAAATAAAGTAAAAACGGTGAAAATCGGTTCACGCAATAAAGAATTATTCCATAAAAATCATCTTCCATACTTTAAGCTCGCGCGCAATAGTTTACTTAATTTGCCGATAGATGTCGCTGTACGTGGAACTCTCATATCGTATCCTACATGGCGGTGTTATTAACTCTTAAGTGGGGACACTTACTGTGACGGACGGAAAACTACGGAACCCTACACTGAGCGTGGCCCGACACGTTCTTGGCCGGTTTTTGTCATTTTCATTTACTATCTGGATAGCATTAGTGTAGAATTTTCGCGTTCTACGTATAAATATCTATCTAAAATTATTAGTTCATCCGTGATAAAGATAACTGACTAAAAGGCGTACGTCGAGACCTGCGAATGCTAATGGCCGAGTTCCTGCAGGAGAACATGCTTCGAACAAAGGGTCAAACGCTGAAGGTATGAGCGCGAGGTAGCGTGTGAGCGCAACGTCCCAGAGGATACTGCTTTTGCAGCAGTAGGTCAAAATCTAATAAGGCCGAAGGCAGGAAGGATTAAATTGTTTCAGTAGGAGCACGAAAGGATCCCCACAAACTCAATGGTCATGTTTTTTGGTGAACCCGAACACCGAAGCCAATGACGTGGTGAGCGGCAACATCGCGAAACCCATAGGGCGAGTACCGCGCAGGACCCAGGCCCGGAGGATCGCAGCGAGAATTGCTTCAGCAGCAGCAGCATGTCAGGGACCCGACATAACTCAATGGCGAAGTGTCTTAGCGAACTCGAGAGCTGCGGACACAAGGGTGAGCGGAAATGTATGCGAAAGTCAAAGGCCGAGTACCGCGTAAGGTCCAGGCTCGGAACATCGCAGCGAGAACTTCTTCAACATCATCATGACAGGGACCGGACATTACTTAAAGGCGAAGTGTCTTAGCGAACCCGAGGGCCGTGGCTCGAGAGTGAGCGGCAACGTCTAAGAAAGCCAAAGGCCGAGTACCGTATAGGGCCCAGGTCAGCAGCAGTACCATGACAGGGACCGAACAAATCTCAATGGTGAAGTGTCTTAAGGCCCGAGGATGAGTGGCAATATCTGCGAAAGCCGTAGGCCGAGTACCGCGTAGGCCCAAGCCCGCAGCGTCGCAGCGAAAATTTTTCCAGCAGCAGCAACATGATATAATCCGGACAAAACTCAATGGCGAAGCATCTTAGCTAAGCTGAGGGCTGGAGGCTCGAAGGTAAGCGGCAATGTCTGCGAAAGCCATAGGCCGAGTACCGCTTAGGCCCAGGTGCGGCGCGTCGCAGCGAGAATTGTTTCAGCAGCAGCAGCAGCAGCATGACAGGGACCGGACATATCTCAATGGTGAAGTATCATAAGGCCCGAGGGTGAGCGGCAATGTCTCCGAAAGCCATAGGCCGAGTACCGAGTAGGCCCGAGCCCGGAGTGTCGTAGCGAGAATTTATTCAGCAGCAGCAGGCAGTATGACAGAATCCGGACAAAACTCAATGGCGAAGAGTCTTAGCAAATCTGAAGGCCGGAGGCCCAATGGTGAGCGGCAACGTTTGTGAAAGCCATGGGCCGAGTACCGCGTAGGCCCAGGCCCGGAGCGTCGCAGCGAGAATTTCTTCAGCAGCAGCGTGACAGCTAACAGCTAGTAATTGCTAGATTCACGACTATACTTTTTATTGCAATCAGCTGTTAAAGCAAGATAAAACATGTTGCTCTCACAAACGGTACAATTTTTGCTGCCGGGTAAATCGAAATGGATAAATCTTAATCCTGTTTTATTTGTTTTTACGTATATTGTAAGTAGGTTTCATGTATTGATAAATATATAATTTTTACGGTGAGAATAAAGTACCTGCAGGTATTAATGGATCACAATATGTGACGTTATCATGGTTAGGGTACCACTTTGTCGCTTATGGATTCCGAGATATCACTGATTTTGTTAATCAACTTGAAAATAGCGAAAATTGGTTTTGATTAAAAATAGCTTCTACACACATAAAATAATACGGTGTATTGATAAAAAGTTAAACGTTTCAACTAAAAGTAGGAAAAAAACACAGTCAAAGTTTACCGACTAAGGTACCACATTGTCGCTCATAAGCTTGAAGTAAACTCATTAAACTTATTTGCTTTGAAAATAAAAAATATAATTTAGAAAACATAAAATGTAATAATTGCAGATATAAAATACGTTATAAATATAAAATTATCATAAAATAATAACATTAACTAAGTAGGTATGATTTGTTCACGTCTCACTTATCACCCACACTAACACGCTGTACTAGTTTGTTAGGCACATGTTCTACACCCTAAACTAAATTTAATTAAAATAATATTGATTCGATATAAACCACACTTATTTCTACCTACCTAAGTGGCGCGTTGACGCGGTAGGCACAAACCTTTGAAGTAAGCCGACGCAGGCGCATGCTATCTCTAGCAATGGAAATAGGTTTGCTATTATATAGAGAAATTAAAATTTCTCTAGTTAGTGTGCCATACTATCAATTTTAATAATCCGGGTGCCTGGCAGATGCTTTGAATACTGATTAATAACATAAAAAAAAACTTAAATATAAATAAGGGGAGGGATATAATATAAGTTAGTGACAAATCAAAACTTTTTAACAGAAAATATAGTTACTTATATTTTTCAAGCTTCTGAGGGACAACCGTATAGATAATCAGTTAATACTCGTACAAAGTCACCAATCTCTCAATCAGACGTAATAATTTAAATGACTTGGCGTCAGCACTTACGTACCCCTAGGTGCGAGGTTGAGTAGTGTAAATCATTTTCATAATGATGTTAAATGCAAATTATTACTTTTGTGAGAAATAATTTTATTATAATAAGTCTTAATAATAAGTTTGATCTCATAAGTCATAAGGCGACAATGTGGGACACTAAGAAATGTTAAACTAACAAACTTGATCTAAATTAGTAAAGCTGACGAAAAGACTGTTATTTTTTATAAAATAAGTTATGTTATTGATTCATAATAATATTTGTATTAGATATATGTACTTATAGTGCGGACACTATGTTAAATAATGGAAGTAGAATTCTTATTTCTCTAAACTTATGAATAGCGACAATGTGGTACTCTAGATCACTTTACATACAAAAATCATGTTAAAAGTACTAAACTTTGAAGTCACTTTTTTGATAGAAAACTTTGTACTTTTGTGTTTAATTACACTTGATCGTTAGTTTTGTTCCTAAATTAACGTAAACTATGAGAATTAAAAATCATAATGTTGATTTTATATATTTTTAGGGTTCCGTACCTCGAAAGGAAAAAACGGAACCCTTATAGGATCACTTTGTTGTCCGTCTGTCTGTCTGTCTGTCTATCTGTCTGTCAAGACCATTTTTCTCAGGAACGCGTAGAGATATCAAGCTGAAATTTATATCAAATACTCAAGTTTATTGTCCCTTCGAGCTGTGAAAAAATCAAA
This sequence comes from Pammene aurita, assembly GCA_947086415.1. Lineage (NCBI taxonomy): Eukaryota > Metazoa > Arthropoda > Insecta > Lepidoptera > Tortricidae > Pammene > Pammene aurita. The sequence goes on along the minus strand of OX352290.1, from coordinate 35,882,451 downwards.
CTTAAAAACCAACGCAATCAAAAGATACAGTCGTTTATGCTGCAAATTTTAGAGATTTTCGGCACTCGCAAAACCTACGGGGTACTTCCCGTGAACTCAGAAACTTGAAATTTGGCACGAAGTAACGTCATATAGCATAGACAATGGAAAAATTACAAAAAGCAGACATTTTTAGTAAAATCATACAAAAAAATATTTTCTTAAATTTTAAACTTACTACCTTTTTCCTCGTATACGCGTGGAGGTATTAAATTAAAATTCATGTGAAATACTCAAGGTAATAGGACCTTTCAGATGTAGCAAAACCAAACTTTTATGTCAACGCAATCAAAAGAAATAGCAATTTAAGTCGCATATTTTGAAACTGAGTACTCGCAAGAAACTCAAAACCTAAAGGGTATTTTCCGTAAACTCAGAAACTTGAAACTTGGCACAAAGAAACTTCATATAGCACAGACAAAGGAAAAATTACCAAAAGTAGACATTTTGAGTAAAATCATACAAAAAATATTTTTTTAAATATTATACTTACTACCTTTTTCCTCGTAAACGCGTGGAGGTATTAAATTGAAATTCATGTCAAATACTCAGGGCTGTAGGAAATTTCAGATGTAGCAAAACCAAACTTTTACGTCAACGCAATCAAAAGAAATAGCAATTTAAGTCGCATATTTTGAAACTGAGTACTCGCAAGAAATTCAAAACCTAAAGGGTACTTCCCGTAAACTCAGAAACTTGAAACTTGGCACGAAGAAACTTCATATAGAACAGACAAAGGAAAAATTACGAAAAGTAGACATTTTTAGTAAAATCATACAAAAAATATTTTGAATTTTTTTTAACTTACTACCTTTTTCCTCGTAAACGCGTAGAGGTTTTTGCTTGTTATAGGTGTTTACGGAACCCTCGGTGCGCGAGTTGGACTCGCACTTGGCCGGTTTTTTTATGTACGTGTTGATTTTTTTCGTTTTATTAAAAAAAAAAATTATGCCTTGAGATATGGTTGTTTCATTATTTTTATTATAAACCTTATCTACATTATTCAGAAATCAACATAAGCCAGCTGAAAATCTGTCGATTTTGAGTTATATAAAATATTTTATTTTCGATTCTTGACTCTACACCCTACGTGCATTATTATTGTATTATTTCTATAAAATGTAAAATGTTAGAGACAACATATGATTTGTCGAGTAATATAATGTATGTGGAACATTTTAAAACCGGTATCTTCATAACTTCAACCTATAACTAGGTTTTTTAGGCTTTCAAACTTTAAACTCGAATTTCTCAAAACAGTACAAAGATATGCTGAAACTTCAAAAAAATATTAAAAATAAAAATACTCAACATAGCGATCTCGTTCTTTTTGCATATGAAGGAGAATGTTTTGAACTATAAGGAGGTACCAATAACTCAATACCGACAATATATTACCTTTACCATGACAATGTCACATATATGTCCGGATATATACTTACAATGTCCAAAACGAAGTAACACGTTTTAAAAATAATTAACCCGCAATCCTTAAATTGGGAAAGCATTTAAAATCCATGGTTTAAACCTCGGCGGAACGCAACAGACCGAATAGCTTAATTTAATCTAAAGACATCCTTAAATAATGTTTGTATACAGTATACAGGGTACCTATACAGCGCCATCTGTGACCACTTTTGAGAACTATTTTTTTATGAAGATTATGTTTTTAATAAGCAGAATAAAAACTACCCTATATATTGCTCCGGGGTATAAACTGTAACTATACAAAATTTCGTAACATTCTGAGCAGTAGTTTTTACGTAGTGCGCGGACAAATTCACAGACAGACAGACAAGAATTCCAAAAATCACTGAAATGTATTCAGTCAACGTTGTAAATGTAATGTAAAAACTCTTTATTGTACAAAAACCAGTCAAAACAATACAATAATAGGAAAACGTAAGTACAAAGGCGAACTTAACCCTTTAAGGGATCTCTTCCAGTTAACCTTTGAGTAGATGAGAGAAGAAGTGAAAAGAGGTAGACAAATGCGGCAACATGTACAACAAGGTACGAGAAAGGTAGATACTATAGATACGAGTACATATATACAAAAGTTATAGGAAAAGTATATATGTATATATTAAACCAGAGAGGAGTGAGCTATCATTTTGTGTAATTGAAGAGGATTATCCTTATTTTAGGTGCTTACCCCCTTGGGATAAACTCGTTAACATTTCCCTAGCTAAGTCGGTAACTAATTTATGTCCAAAAATGTAAATAATAAACTTACACACTCCCACTAACAAGTACGCCAGACCTACCACCTCCCACCACTCTCCCACTCTCTTCCATCCTTCTCCCGCCAACTCCTACTTCACTCCCATCGACTCTAACCCCATTCCCACTGACTCCTACGCCAGTCTCGCCGTCTGCGACCCCACTCCCATTGTCTTCACCTACTCCTATTGACTTCCAACTTCCAACCGTCTCCCGACAACTTACTTAATAACTATTAAAATATTGGAAATATAGAAAACCCGTCTATGGAAGTGAAGTAAGTTGTCGGGAGACGGTTGGAAGTCAATGGGAGGGGGTGGAGACGGTGAGCCTGGCGTAGAAGTCAGTGGGAATGGAGTTCAAGTAACTACGTGTAGAACTAAGTACTCTCTAGGTAGGTATTTATACTGTAATTAATGTACCTACATTTTATAATATGAACAAATACATTTATTAATAATAAATAACAATTGGGATTTTTTATTTATTTTGAAAAGGTATATTTCCAAAACCATTTCGAGGTCTAGGTCTAGGTTTGTCCATCAATTTTAGACTATTATTTCGCCAAATAATTCAGTGAATTCGTATATTTTCGTGAAAATATGAATGACCTTTGTTTGGCCTTACTCCTTGTGCAACCTCTTAGTGTAAGCGTTCCTAAAAAAATAAACCATGGATTTATATGAAGTGGATCGAATACTTCGGTCACAAAGTGAGGCCGAAAGAGAAGGTTATCTAGGGGACTGTGTCTCGTTTTGACTAAGGAGGTAATGACGTCATCAGATAATCAAAATGTCAATATGTGTCAAATGTGACAATTTTGTAACGAGTGCGAGTGAGACACCGCCCCCTACTATTATGCTCTCTATCGGACCGTTTTTACTACTTTTTACGAGTCACCTATGAACGACTGTTTTACTCGGTAATAAGGTTCAACTGTGGTTAGGGAAAAAGTGTAAGAATTAGATCCACTTCATATAAATCCATGGTATTGGCACGCATCAGAGAGTCTTTATGGCACGCATAGATACGCTAGGATGGCGCTAGCCGCTTAAAGATAAATGAAGTGCACAAAAGAGAAACCAAACTTATATGAACTGAACATTCAGCGAGTGCGAAAGAGATAGACGAACTTTTTGAAAGGGTGGCAAACGTTTGAATTTGGGTACCTTGTTTACATATTCATGACGTGACAGCTAATATTTAAGTTGGAAAATATAAAACAAACCTTTCTTTCGGCCTCACTTTGTGACCGAAGTATTCGATCCACTTCATATAAATCCATGGCCAATACCTACTATCAATCTTGACGTGACAGCGACAGTTGACGACAAGCAAGGGGTTTTTAACCGACTTCAAGATTTCAAAAGAGGAGGTTCTCAATTCGGTGTGTGTGTGTTTTTTTTTTGTTTTTTTTTTTTTAATGTTTGTTACTCCATAACTCCGTCATACATACAGGCTGAAATCGGGGTCATGTAGCAAGCGATCAAGGCATGATACACAAGGCATACTGAACAACCTTACTATGGGACCAACTCCGAAATCGCGAAAAAATGTTTCGTCTCTCCATAGAAAACAAGAACATGTGATCGGCCGAAATTTATAAAACTGCCAAAATTTTTTTCGTGATTTCGGAGTTGGTCCCATAGTAAAGGTTGTTCGAGGGTTGTTCAGTATAGCCTTGTGTATCATGCCCTGATCGCTTGCTACATGACCCCGATTTCAACCTGTAGAGTGATTTTTATATTTTTAACAACAAATCCATCATTTTCATTCAAAACAGTGACATTTGATAAAGTAGAACTGCTGATGATGATCAGAACGGAACTCTTCAACGACGCATAGTTCACGTTTGGCGATTTGTCCTCTTCGCTGTGTTTGTTAAGCAAGTTAGATTGTCAGGACAAATTTTCGTCCAGCTCTGATGATGGGATCCATGAAGAATCGAGGGAACTCTTCAAATCTTAAGGGCTTACACATAGTCTTTTTTGTCTTTTTATCAACAAATCAAGCATTTGCATTCAAAAGAGTGACATTTGATGAAGTGGATCTGCTGATGATGAACAGAACGGAACTCTTCTACGACGCATAGTTCACGTTTGGCGATTCGTCCTCTTCGCTGTGTTTGTTAAGCAAGTTAGATTGTCAGGACAAATTTTCGTCCAGCTCTGATGATGGGATCCATGAAGAATCGAGGGAACTCTTCAAATCTTAAGGGCTTACACATAGTGTTTTTTGTCTTTTTATCAACAAATCAAGCATTTGCATTCAAAAGAGTGACATTTGATGAAGTGGAACTGCTGATGATGATCAGAACGGAACTCTTCAACGACGCATAGTTCACGTTTGGCGATTTGTCCTCTTCGCTGTGTTTGTTAAGCAAGTTAGATTGTCAGGACAAATTTTCGTCCAGCTCTGATGATGGGATCCATGAAGAATCGAGGGAACTCTTCAAATCTTAAGGGCTTACACATAGTCTTTTTTGTCTTTTTATCAACAAATCAAGCATTTGCATTCAAAAGAGTGACATTTGATGAAGTGGAACTACTGATGGTGAACAGAACGGAACTCTTCTACGACGCATAGTTCACGTTTGGCGATTCGTCCTCTTCGCTGTGTTTGTTAAGCAAGTTAGATTGTCAGGACAAATTTTCGTCCAGCTCTGATGATGGGATCCATGAAGAATCGAGGGAACTCTTCAAATCTTAAGGGCTTACACATAGTGTTTTTTGTCTTTTTATCAACAAATCAAGCATTTGCATTCAAAAGAGTGACATTTGATGAAGTGGAACTGCTGATGATGAACAGAACGGAACTCTTCAACGACGCATAGTTCACGTTTGGCAATTTGTCCTCTACGCTGCGTTTGTTAAGCAAGTTATTTCATTGTATGGAATCTAAGTGCACCATCAACAATAATCCTTCACCGGCTACCCATTCAGTCAGTTTTTTTTCTTAAAAAATATTATTTATATTTTTTATACGAATTTTTGACCTCGTCAATCCTATTCAGCCTGTAACAGTAACTTACAAGACGTCGTATCTGATATTTTATTTTCATTATAATAAATTAACTAAGCTGTTATTTGCAAAAAAACAAATTAATATCTTGAAATGGCCTATAGTTTCAGGATAAATTATCCAAATTGGGGTACAAAAATATTAACAATCCCAATTGAAAATACAAAAAAAAGAAAATTTTGTAGAATTTACCCACTTGAAATATTTCAATACACGGGAGTTATGGACTTTTATTTACATGATGTGTGACACAACATAAGAACCAAGAAGTCCAACATTTATTTAAAATCTAGTTAGGGTGAAGTCGAATAAATGAACGATTAAGCGCGTACCCCAACTTTGATATTTTTTTAACGTATGTCATAACCAATTTTCATCAAGCTTTATTCTTTTGTATGATTCGGAATATAATCTTGTTTAGAATAAACTATTCCAAATCCTCTTAAGACCGTACAATATTTTTATAAAAATGATTACGTACCGGAATAGGCCAATTTGCCCAGAAGATGAACAAAGTGCCCTTATCATTAAAGATTTGATCCAAAAGATAAACCAGTATAAAGGAGAAATCAAGGTACCTAAAAATGAACGATTCGATGCCAATAGATGAACAATAGGTCCTGCTATACAAGTGAAAATTCTTAAACATGCTAGAACATTTTTAACCTAAAGTATTGGACATAGAGTTCATTTTGCTTTGTGCTATAATTTAAGTAAACCAAGATAAATCAAGAGTTTCAATTCAACATGGTTTTTACTTCACCGAACTTAATAAACACCATTAGTAGGGCGTTGGCCCTTAGAAATATGGTATTAGGTAAACGATTTCTCTAAAAATAATGTTCAGTTTTGAATTTGCTTTCTAAAACATGAACGAATAAATTAAGTTAGTTTAAGTTTTGGGCACGATATTGATGTAACGAACTAGCCAAATATATATTCATGTATTTGGTATAGTTTTGTTAGATGAACTGTCCCGTTTAAATACTAAAATAAACCTCACAATACTAAAGTTAAATAAAAAAATTACTTCATCTTTTAGTCATAAAATCAAGAAGCAACAAGAAAGTAATTTAAAACATAAATGGTGTATGTATCTTTTCTATGACAATTTATAAAAGCATTTAAAAAAACTAGCTCTTGCCCAAAAGTTAAACACCGTTCGTCTTTTAGAAAAATCACACAACATTGGAAACATAACCTGAACAGTGCATATTTCATAAAATAAGTTAAAATATGCTATTATTAATGGTGTCACCCTCTTTCATAGACAGAAATTTCATAGAATTTCGTTTCTCAGAAATTATTTCATAGATTATTTGGTTCATGTACTTTCTGTTCCAATATTATTGTTTCATAGACTATTCAATTGGTAAAAACATATTTCACAGACAATCAGTTCCAGGTATATTGCTATCAAACTTTTTTAATTTACAAAGTTATCAAACACTAGAATCATATTTCATGTATTTTTGTTTCGTAGACACAGGTTTCATAGATTGTTATTTCATAGTTACTGTTTTATATAATATTTAGTTCCAGTATTTTCTTTTCCAATATTATTATTTTAGTATTTATGCACTTCATTTACATTAATTGCAAAGAAACTTATTGCAAAGAATATACATAATGATATTAGATCTGTTACACACACAACAAAATTCCAGGAACAAACAGCTGCCAGAAAAGTTGGTTAGGTTAGGTTAGAACTGCGACCCCCCAGAAATATATTTTTGCCAGAAAAGTTGGTTAGGTTGGGTTAAACTGCAACCCCCACAGAAACAAACAGTTGCCAAAAAAGTTGGTTAGGTTAGGTAAGAACTGCGACCCCTACAGAAACAAACTGTTGCTAGAAAAGTTGGTTAGGTTAGGTTAGAACTGCGACCCCTACAGAAACAAACGGTTGCCAGAAAAGTTAGTTAGGTTAGAACTGCGACCCCTACAGAAACAAACGGTTGCCAGAAATTTTGGTTAGGTTAAGTTAGAACTGCGACCCTCACAGAAACAAACGGTTGCCAGAAAAGCTGGTTAGGTTAGGTTAGAACTGCGACCCCTACAGAAACAAATGGGTGCCAGAAAAGTTGGTTAGGTTAGATTAGAACTGCGACCCCCACAGAAACAAACGGTTACCAGAAAAGTTGGTTAGGTTTGGTTAGAACTGCGACCCCCACAGAAACAAACTGTTGTGAGAATAGTACAATTAGATTAGTAAAATTAAACATATTGCTAAATTAAATAGATTAAATGAAATACATTAATAAAAGACAGTTTTTTTAGGATTCCGTAGTCAACTAGGAACCCTTATAGTTTCGCCATGTCTGCCCGTCCGTCCGTCCGTCCGTCCGTACGTCCGTCCGTCCGTCCGTCCGCGGATAATCTCAGTGACCGTTAGCACTAGAAAGCTGAAATTTTGGTACTAATATGTATATCAATCACGCCGACAAAGTGGTAAAATAAAAAGTGGATTTTTTATTTTTATTAGGGTACCTCCCCTATACGTAAAGTGGGGAGTGATTTTTTTTTTTCATTTTAACCCTAACGTGTGATATATTGTTGGATAGGTGTTTAAAAATGAATAGGGGTTTACTAAAATCATTTTTCGATAATGTAAATATTTTCGGAAATAATCGCTCCAGAAGTAAAAAAATATGCGTCCCCCCCCTCTAACTTTTGAACCATAAGTTTTAAAAATATGAAAAAAATCTCAAAAGTAGAACTTTATAAAAACTTTCTAGAAAAATTATTTTGAACTTGATAGGATGAACAGTTTTTGAAAAAAAATTACAAAATAATTTCTGAACTAAGTTTGTAATTTAACCGTATAAGCAGGTGTTTATTGTACCTGTAATTTGTACAAAATTACAATGAAATGACGTGCTTTCAAATAAAGTAAAAACGGTGAAAATCGGTTTACGCAATAAAGAATTATTCCATAAAAATCATCTTCCATACTTTAAGCTCGCGCGCAATAATTTACTTAATTTGCCGATATATGTCGCTGTACGTGGAACTCTCATATATGGCGGTGTTATTAACTCTTAAGTGGGGACACTTACTGTGACGGACGGAAAACTACGGAACCCTACACTGAGCGTGGCCCGACACGCTCTTGGCCGGTTTTTTTATTTAAGTTTAATAATCAGCATAACTGATATAAAAATTCTACAGTTTAATTCTCTTTCATAATAACATATAGGATTTAGTGTATATTACAATGTATTGAGAAACTGAGTCTTTTATGAAACGAAAATATTAAGTTTGCTAAAATCAGAAACAACATTCTATAAATATGCAGGCTTTGAAACAAATGTTATACAAACTAAATACTGTACGGATTAATAATATTTGATTTAAAACGTAATGAACTGAAATTCGAAGAACTACTTATCTGAACAATAAAAAATATACAAAACCAGGTTCTACAATGTAAGAGCTCTGACAAATGATCACTCTATGAAATGAAAATATGGGAAACATTTTCTATGAACCAATATTATGCGAAAATGTAGTCTATAAAACAACGTACAACCATTATTAATAACGTAAACGGTAGAGGGATTAGTCTAGAATCTTTACTGAGCAAAAATACATACTTACATAAGTAGGAACATTATTAAATTTTATACAAAATTATATCCTTAAAATTTTAACCGCCATTGTTAATAAGGTTTCCATACAAACGGAGATTTTGGCACGACACGTAGATTTGGCAAGCTCTCACGACCTCATACTTGGATCAATTATTTTAAAGTTTATATGTCAGTCACGGGAAAGTGTTGTAGTTTTAATAAAAAAATACTCCTAAGTTTGTAAAGCAGGTCAGGATTTATAAATAAATAAATAAATAAATACTCTTTATTGCACACCTCATACAGTTACAAGCACAAATTTTACAATTAGATAAATTTAGGTAGAGGTAACAACAGGCGGTCTTATCACTAATGAGCGATTTCTTCCAGACAACCTTTCATGATTTAATTACTTATTACGATATTGAGACCAAACGTTAATCTTCTGGGGGTAGTTCATCTTTAGGGGCAGCGACCGTATAAGTATCCCCGACCCGGTATTGTGGACCCGGGGTATGTCCTTAAACTACGTCCGGACCTGGGTATGTCCTTAAACTACGCCAAAAAGAGAGGTATGGGCACTGCGAATGGCATCTCGCTAAGTGTGGTAGGGCACGTTCAGCGAATGTCATCGCTCAAATCTGGAGCAGAGCCCGACTGGGGAAGTACCTCCACCTTACAGAAAACCACAGCCAAATAGCACTAGACCCTACTCATAGTGTTGTGTTCCTGCTGGTGAGTAAGGTTGCCAAAGAGCTCAAAGAGGACCCAGTGTGTTGACGATGAGGGACCTTGTTCCTTTAGTCGTCAACACAGTGAATCCTCCTTTTTGTAAAAGGTCGGCAACGCGCATGTGACTCCTTTGGAGTTGCAGGCGTCCATAGGTTACGGTAGCTGCTTACCATCAAGCGGGCCGTATGCTTGTTTGCCACCGTCGTGGTATAAAAAAAAAAAGTAAATGAGTGTCACTTCAAAAGTTTTTTTTTGTGAATTTGAATATTAAATTTTTGTTTAATTATTAATTAGTTATAATTTTACATTATTTATTTATCGTGTCTGTATGTCGAATGGCTCTTTGCCTTCCATGCCTTACCAAAGTCAAAGTTATTCGTCCAGTATCCACCATTAACAAAATGGTGGACGAATATCGGTAACTTCATCGTATTTAACATTTATTAACACACACCTTATTTTGCGAAATACGGTTCTAACACTTGTTTTTTGTCGTGAAAGTAATTTAAATTACGTGTAACTTAGGGCTGAGAATATTTCATCACTACAATATACAATAATTCACAAACAACTTTAAACGGATTATGAAAACGACTAGTACTAGATTATGAATATTTATGAACTTTCAATAAAAAGCAATATTGAATCAAAAAAGCTTCATTGAATGTTACAAATTGCTGAGGAAACATTCTTAAAATAACAGTGGCGGCACGATAGAAATATTCGTAAGGAAGTAAAGTAGTATTTTTAATTCAATGCATTAAACTGACAGCTCAGTGTAAACCACTTTGTATGCTATTTTAAAGAAACTGGATTTGTATTTGCTTCTGCTATTCTTATTATTATTATTTGCTATCTGGTTTAGGCGAGAGTGGTGTCACGGACGAATATCAAAAAGCATACCACCGCTCCCTAGTGGATCCCGAGGGCTTCTGGGCCGATGTGGCAAAAGAGATTGAGTGGGCCAAGCCCTGGGACAGGGTTCTGGATAACTCCAACCCCCCATTTACAAAATGGTAAGTGTGTGCTAGTGTGCGTAATGGTAATGTTTTTATTAGTGCTAGTTTCGCATAATGCTGCCAATTATTATCGTGTGTAAAGAGATCCATGTTGCACGGATGTTTGAGCAAGAGTGAATTAGCGCCATAAAACCATTTACATCAATGCATAAAACTTTATATTGAATTAACGTTCGCAATCTCGATACTGCTTCTGGTAAGCAATGCAAATTATCTAAATTATCCCTTATCCGTTAGTTCTTTCATTGTGTTGTGTTCAAAAAGTAACTTCGTATTCTTGATGATGATGTGCATATGACAAGCGAATAATGAATTATCAGTTTTGTGACGATCTCTTTATATATGCATACATAACATGACGCAGGTGGGTAGGTGGCGAGCTGTCTGTCTGTCACAACGCTATCGACCGGCATGTCGAGAAAGGGCATGGAGACAACGTCGCCTTGGTGCACGACTCCCCGCTCACGGACACAGTGAGGCGCATCACATACAGCGAGATGAGGGACCAGGTTAGTGACAGTGAGTCTGTGAGTCAGGTGTATAGGCTGGGTGTATATGCTGCGTGCATAACCAGGGCCGGCAAAAGCGCAACTATACTATCCTCAAACCAAACGGACGACTGAGCCAATAAAGCCGGCGGCCGTAGGGATGGCGGCATGTCGATACTGGATTTAATTAAATGTCGATAAGATTGATTATATTTTCATTGCTTAATAATGTAATTTATTTATATGTTTTTATTAGTTTAAGTTATTCTCAGTATCGTGCTGATACCGTAGGTCATTAGACTATCACACTAATTATTTTACATATAATAACACAATGACACAGTCATTAGAATACGCCGATTTTATTATACTATATCAAAGATGACAATTACTATAAAAGGATTACAAATAGAGTTCATACCTCATTCGTCACACGAATACCGTCTGGAAGCATACACCATAATAGAAGATTTTTGCAGTACTTCTATTACCAAGTTAAAAGGTGATATTGATTCACAATCTCGACAGCTCATTTATAATGTCTACGTGTTTTTTAATGAACTGAAGGAAAATCCTGATATTATGAAGACTATTGACTTTCAACAACCAAGAAAGCTGGCGGCCTTGATGTGTGGAATAAGCGTAACTACTGTGGATCAAGTACGGAAAGCAGTTTTGGAAGCAGGGACCCCCAATACCCCAAGAAAAGGGTACAAAGGATGTGCTACGGTTACCAATATAGACGACTTTGACAAATCTGTGATAAAAAGAATTGTTTCGTCATTCTATGCGAACGGAGAGTATCCAAGCGTAGAAAAAGTGTTACAAGAAGCTCAAAATAAAATATCAGACTTCAAGTGCTCTGTTACATCCATGAGAACTATAATGCTTGCTCTGGGATATAGATTTAAGAACACAAAAGATGGAAGAAAAGTACTTTTGGAACGCCAAGATATTGTTTGTGCAAGAATGGATTTTTTAAGGAAAATGGATCACCTGCGGGCCTCTGAAGACACACGGCCACGTTTTTATTTGGATGAAACTTGGGTGAACCAAAATCACTCCCACAAGCGAATGTGGGTGGATAATGAAGATAATGGAGGACTTAATGCACCGATTGGAAAAGGGGCAAGACTTATAATATGTCATGGTGGATCATCAAAAACAGGCTTCATCCCCGAGGCAAAATTAGTGTTCAGAGCTGTCAAATCGGCGAATTCCGACTATCATTCAGAAATGAAATCGGAGGTATATATGGAGTGGTTCAAAAAGTTTTTAATGTTATTAGAAGAACCATCGATTATCATATTAGACAACGCCAGTTATCATACAAAGGTATTACATCCAATACCTAATTCTCGGTGGCTCAAAAAAGACATTCAAGCCTGGCTGGATAAAAATAACATTGAATACTCGCCGTTGGAAATAATTGAAGAACTTATGCGAAAAGTGCAACAAAGTCAACCAAAAAAAATATACGTAGTGGATCAACTCGCCAACGAATACGGCCACGAAGTTATTCGCCTACCGCCATACCACTGCCATTACAACCCAATAGAATTAATATGGGCTCAGATTAAAGGTGAAGTAGCGGCGAAAAATAAAACTTTTAAAATGGTTGATGTTGAAAAGTTATTAGATGAAGCCATCATGCATGTAACTACTGAAAATTGGATTCAATGTGTTCGTCATGCCGAAAACCTTCAAAAAGAAGACTTAGAAAAAGCATATTTAAAAGATACTCGTCCACTTATAATCAATCTTCAAGAGGATAGTGACAGCGATGAAGAATATTTTTAATTTTAATACTTTTCGATGAAACTGTATGTGTTATAATATTTTTTATTTATTAAATCTTACTATGTTTTAGTTCTAAAGTACCTAATTGTAGTCTTAAAATATTTATTTCGTAATATAAAATATTGTATGCATTACTTACTTTGTTTTCATTTTTGCATATTATCTTATCGACATGCCTTGTACCGTGTGCTTTCTACCTGCCCTATGCGGCCCGGCTGATAACAGGCACGCTGCATAAGGGCGTGCGGGTGCGAAACAGACAATACGATGCTAATGGTTTTACGAACCCAGTCGTCTATTTGGTTTGAGGATAGTATAGTCTAGTCCCGTCGGGCTTGGTATAATTTTTGACTTGTTGAAATTTACATTTACCTCCATGCTGTAGAAAGATAGATAGGGTACACCCAGAAATCGTGCTACCATATTTTACCTACTTTTTACCCATACTTGGTGAAATTTGATAAATTTAATAACGGTGACTCCTTAATAACTATTACTCGTGTGTACTTTTGGGACTGAAAATATCACGAGCATTACAATTTAAAAAACTGTAGTAACAGTATATTGATATTCACTATGATCACTTTAGAAGCCGTCTGGTACGATGTAATCACACGTCCCTCCCCTAACGTGACATTCATGGTATTACCTACTTTGACCCCCTTCCCTGCCCTAAAGTGTGACATTATTTATAGATAAGCCGTAACATGTTCTTTAGGATTCGTGACATTACGTATTTTTGTCTCATTTGATATTATAGTAGGTAGAGGTACCTACTTACACTACTTATACTGCTGTAATGCTGCTATTTTTTGTAAATTTTTTCTGTAAGTAATACCTGCCTAAGTATTCTAATTGTTGAAAGAATTATGAAACTATGGCGTAATTAATGATTATGTACAGGTATCTCGGTTAGCCGGGAAACTGTCCGAGCTAGGAGTAACAAGAGGATCTCGCGTCCTGATCTACATGCCACTAATCCCCGAGGCAGTCATGGCCATGTTGGCAACTAACCGCATCGGGGGTATCCACTCTGTAGTATTCGGAGGTAGGTAACCTAACCTGTATCAAATGTAGCGCTATAAAGAGTTTCTATAGGGCAATGCCCTACCTTAAAATACTAATGCCCTATTTCACCGATCAATATGTTGCTCGTTGCCCTATTTGAAGAACTACCGACAGCTCGAAAAACTATTAAATTAAAGTATATGCCCTTCCTTAAAATTGGCCATTCCCTAAATTAAATTAGCACTGCCCTAACTAACTGCTACTCTAGCTCAGAGTTGGGCACACTGGATTGAAATTGGTGATTGATTACTAATCATCGCTGATTGAATAATCGCTGATTAAATCATAACACAAAACAATCGAGTAATTTCGCCATGAGTAAATCATTAACGACGGGCGCTGATTGAAACTAAAGTAACGCTAATCAACTAAAGGCTAATCATGATTTGTCAATATGATCGACGAATGTATGATTAGAGTGTTCTTAAGCTGATTTATATTATTACTAGCTGTGCCCGCGGCTCCGCCCGCGTGGAATTCGGTCTGTGTCAGTAAGCGGCTAATTCACCCCTAATTTCTCTCCCGCTACCCTGGAGGCGGAACTTGAAGTAAAGTTGACAGATGGATTTATCCTATTAATTTTTATTGGCATGATTTAAACGACATAGAATAGTAGGTGTATATCGGACGATACAGGACCACTTTTGTATTTATATGTTCATGTCCACGGCAAATATCTTCCAAATCGATCCTCCCGTCAAATCAGTCTAAGCATGAAAGGTAAGAACAGGGGCGGTTGAAATGGGGGTGTCACAAATGCAGAAATGTTTTTTTTTCTATTTGAGGAATTAGTAATCCTTAAGGGGTGATTTCCGGGATAACAATGCAAAAAAACCGGCCAAGAGCATGTCGGGCGATGCTCAGTGTAGTTTGTAGTTACGAAACATCCGTTCAAACGGTCGTTTACGTCAGTCTACTATCCGGCACATCCTTTCACTATGCGATTTTGACTGATAATTCAAAAACGGCTGAACCGATTTTATTCAATATAGTTTTTATTGAAAGTTCTTATCAGGCCTCACCAAATTTCAGCTTTCTAGTGCGAACAGTAACTGAGCTAGACCGTGGACAGACGGACGGACATGGCGAAACTATAGGGTTCCTACTTGACTACGGAACCCTAAAAAGAGATAAATAGTAGTTTATGTAACTGTTACGTAATAAGGCCTAATTATATACACAAGCATACACTGCTTTACCTACACACATATTAAAAATCCACTGAAACCATGCGTGCCGGCGGTCGGGGGGGGGGGGGGGGGGGGGGGGGGGGGGGAGGGGGGGATTTTGATTACGTTACCGTAGGTAATTAATTTAATTACTTTTTTCTCTATTCATTAATGGGATCACGAAATCACTAGTCTCATCGTACCACCTGTATGCTGATGACTTGCAAATTTACGCAGCGGCTAGCATTGATAACTTTGTCCCTTTAATCAGGCAAATTAATAGTGACCTTGATTACATCCGCAACTGGGTATCATCTTTTGGCCTAGTGGTTAACGCGAAAAAGTCGCAGGCTATAGTGATTGGTAGTCCTCACTTCATTGGCAGGCTGTCTGAAATGACAATGCCTATGATTTACTTTGACGGAACACACATTCCTTTCTCACCTACCGTCAGGAATTTGGGCATTGTTATGGATCAGACTCTCTCTTGGGCAGCTCATGTGACTGAAATTAGTAGAAGACTTTTTGCCTCTTTGCACTCACTTCGGCGTCTCCAAAATTTCCTTCCTTTCCACACGAAAGTCATGCTTGCCCGTTCTCTTCTTATTCCCATTCTGGATTACGCGGACATTGCCTTTCTCGACCTGACGGAGGAACTGCTTGACAAGCTTGAACGTTTGCAAAATGTATGCATCAGGTACATTTACGGCCTTCGTAAATTTGACCGTATTTCATATTTCCGCTCTCAACTCCAATGGCTGCCTATCCGCCGACGTAGAGATATCCATGTCCTTTCCCTTCTATTTAAAGTTATGTTTCTTCCTTCTTCAAGATGAAACTATCCTTTGTCCTTTCTCGAGACCCATACTATCTCTATACCAATTTTCATCTAAATCTGTTCAGCGGTAAAAAAATCCTCATACCAACTTCTAACCCCCTTTTCACCCCCACAAGGGTTTGAAAACTATCCTATGACGTTTCTCGAGACTCAAATTATCTCCATACTCATTTCTATCTAAATCGTTTCAGCGGTTAAAAATTCTCCACACAAACTTTCAACCCCACTTTCACCCCCACCAGGGTTGATTTTCGGGATTAAAACTATATATTATCCTTTCCCGGGACTCAAACTATCTCTGTACAAAATTTAATCGAAATCCGTTCAGCCATTTTCACGTGATGCGCGGTCAAATAAACAGACAAACAGATAAACAGATAAACAGATAAACAGATAAACAGACAAACAGACAAACAGACAAAAATTCTAAAAATTGTTGGAACGTGTTCTGTTATCGATTCTAAGTATCCCCAGCCAACTTTTTTTCGATTATCTTCCATGTACAGACTTTCGACCCTCTTCAGCTTTATTATATGTATAGACTAGAATAAAGCATTTGTTCTGAATATCACATATTGAACTAGATACCTATGTAAAAATAAAATGAAAATGACGAAATGAAAATACAATTTGACGTAAGCGCCAACCGCCAAATGATACCTTTAAAAATATTGTCACAAATAGCCATTTATCCTAAATGTATATTATACTCAGACTCGTACTTACCTTGGTACCGCCTCTGTTTCGGCAGGGAAAAAAGTGATGGAGCTAGTAGATGCAAAATCTAACCAAAATCTAATCATCTAATCAACTAAATCGTTAGTTTAACTTCAGCTAATCATGAGTGAAACTAAAAATCGACATGATTTACTCATGTCGGTGCTCAATCAGATTAGAAAGTTTATTATTGAATTCGTAATCATGTCCATATGATTATGAGTAATGTTCTCATTTTTAACTTTAGTTTCAATCACGTTATTTTTTGCCCAACTCTGCTCTGGCTACGGCCCTGACGAAGAGCAGCAGAACAATTACAGATTACTTTATATAAAACGAAGCCTTGTTTGGATGTCGTAAGGTTCATTTCATTTGTTCGTGTAATAATATTAATGGTAAACACTGAATAATTTTGTGAATGTAAATAACGTTTAAATAACATTAGGTTCACTGTTTTATAATTGGTAAAGATCAAAAGTCAAGAATCTGGGGCGACTATCGATGACAAATGATGTCGCAGTAGTTACCAAAAAACCGAAATTTTACCCATATTTTACCTTTACGATAAATCATGTCGTTAATTTAATAGGGCAATTTTTGGATCCGCACTCTGGAGAGAACTTTTTGGTTGATCTCTGAGCTACATAGTAGTTTACTTATGTTTCATTTATAATAAAAAATATACAATGTTTTAATAAAGGCCTTAGATGTAAACAAAAGCTTATAAATTCACCTTTAACTCAAATTTACTAGTAATTTGTACACTGTTTCGCGAGGAAAAAATAAAATAACGTCATATTCGCAGATACCTTTCGTGAGATTTACCTCGCTTGACCCCCTCCCTTCAATAAACACCGCACGTTTATAATGGACGAACTCTGACACGGACATTCCTTAGGGTTTAGGTACACCTCTTTCACTTAATTCTTGTTCAGGTAGATCAGGGATCAGGTAGATATCTATGACATTTTTAAGTTAAAATTGTCGGCTAATTTCAGGGTTTGCGGCAAGAGAACTGAGAACAAGGATTGAACACGCTGAGCCCACTGTTATTATTGCAGCCAGTTGTGGAGTTGAGCCAAATAAAATTGTTAGGTGGGTATATTTTTTGAAAAAGAGTAGGTAACTATTTTTTTAAGAGTCCAGTGACGATTTTAAAATGAAAATTGTAGGTTATTAAATAACCCGCATAATAAATATTGCACATTTGAGGATAGATTTAAGTGTTGTAATTGCAAAAAAATACTTTTAGTAAATATATAATAAATTATTGTTATTTAGTACCATTCATTTCATAGGTTAAGGTTAACAATTTATAAACGAAACACACAATTTAAACCGCTCACTCATGCTGCTTTAAATGAAACGTTCTATCAAAATATGCATAAAAACTTAAAACCATTCGGTTAATTAAATCGAAATCGAACAAGTGACCGGACTCTTAACGCTAAGAACAATATAGTTACTAAAAAAGTTTTTGATTTATATCCATTCTAAAAGTAACATATTAATTTATTAAAGGTAGCAATTAGTTTTTCATAATACATCATATATCTTATAACACCCACCAGATGAAGCTAGCAATGTATTTTCAGGTACAAAGATATTTTAGACGAGGCGCTATGCCAAAGTTCACACCAGCCGTCGAAGTGCATTATTTACCAGCGGCGAAGAGTTCTTGAGTGTACTCTAGAGAAAGGAAGAGACTTATGCTGGGAAGAGGCACTTGATAGCGAACCGGTATCATGCGTGGCTGTCGAGGCAAATGAACCTTTATACATACTGTATACCTCTGGTAAATCATTTTGATTCATATTTGATTGTTTGCTCATATTTGATAGCCGCAATGTTTCTCCATTTTCAGTGTAATAACTAATAACTAATTTTATACTTAGATACAGAAATGTATAAGTACTTTTCGAAATAAAAATTCTGTGTAATTTTTCTTTCAGGAACCACTGATGCTCCAAAAGGTGTTCAACGCCCCTGTGGTCATGCAGTTCCACTTTGTTGGTCCATGAGCACAATATATGGTTTAAAAAAAGGAGTTTGGTGGGCGGCCTCTGACCTTGGTTGGGTGGTGGGTCATTCATATATTTGTTACGGCCCCCTACTCGCCGGACTGACTACTGTTTTGTTCGAAGGCAAGCCTGATAGGACACCCGATCCAGGACAGTATTTCAGGTAAGTCTTCAGTCTTTTAAAATACTTAGTTAGGTTCAAGTACGAAACATACAAAAATGAAGTTATTTAATATATTGACGAGGCCCCGGGGGCCCTTGTAAAATTTGATCAGGTTGTTTCGTGGTTCATGCAAGCGCAAGGCCCCGGGCGCCTACCCCGTTCGCCACCCCCTAAGGCCGCCACTGACTATAGTTTTCACTACACAAAAATAATTATGTTTATAGCGTGGCCTATAAAACTGAGTTAGTTAACTAAGATATGAAAAATCAACCAAGTAAAAGCAGTCACTAGCAATTTTGAACACCTATTTATTTGTTTACTTAATGAACAACGTATCATCGAAAAATGGTGTGCATTACGATATTCATGAAATTTTAAAAGTCAATGAAACTAAACAATTCATTCATTTGTATGTTATTAATTCAGCTAATTTCCATTAGCTCAACTGAACCCAATAAATTGATTAGGTGCCTGTCTTCAAACCGTCGGTTTCGGTCAAACGGGGTGACTTTAGGAAAATTATATAGGGACTACTTTTTGAATTTTTAACGGTTATAAAGCAGCATATATGTATGAATTTACTTAACCTATTTTGGTAAACGGCTAGAATTAACTTTTACGTATTACCAAAAGTCAGTGTTTTAGCATATACCTAGATATTATAGATTAATTATTTAAAGTCGCCCCAGTATGTTATAGCTCCTTATTTGTCGATGTTAATCGAAATAACGTTCGCATGTATGGACAGTTTCATAGTTTTCTGCTAATTTACATTCTATCATATTTTTATCAGTTCCTCGATTGTGAATAGAACCACACCTTATTGGCTTTAATTACCTCTGAAACGAAACTTCTTCTAAATTATTATTGTATCATTCCTCATACATAACACAGGTAATAAACACAACAGGTTTTTACGTTTTTATTATACACTAGGTAGTGTTAATTCTATATTTTTATTTATGTATGTTACAAAAATACTAGTGATTCGTTTAAGGGCATAATGATTATCGTATTCCAACTAGAAAAAGTAAGATAATTTATTTTTGAACAAGATTTCTATTTGTTCAGGACACGGCTGCCCAATTCCTTCAAATCTTTTTTTTTCGCGACATTTTATATTTATTTTCCTAATAAATTACGGTACCAGTTACGCCTTTCAACGGATCTCCAGCATATTTTTTATCAGCATCTTATTCTAGGATAATAGAACAACATGGTGTAAATGCGCTGTTCACAATCCCCACCGCAATTCGTGTGCTGAAAAGGGCCGATCCCAACGCCAAATATGCCAGGAGATATTGTAATCAGTCTTTGAAAACAATATTCATCGCGGGAGAACATTGTGACCAAGACACACGGGTGAGTTGACTAGTTATAATATTTTACAGTTACCTCCTGCCGTTAAAACTCACTTGTTCTGGCGCAATATATTCCAAATCAGGTTTACTAATGCATTTACGGCTTTTATGTGTTGGGGCAGTATAGTCGCTAGATCTATTATTTGACTATAAAATATATAATAAAATATAACCTTTTTATTTTGCATTGATTTTCATTTAGCTACCTTAGTTGTGAATGAACACCTATTATGATAGATAACATTAATATAGAAAGATAGTACCTACTTATCAATCTAAACAGAAACATAATATATGTCTTAATCAATATGAGTTATATTAATAAAGAATGTACTCAAAGTAGAAAGTGAAGATGTATGTACATTGAAAACATGATATAAACCATTACCCTTCCATTACCATATTATGCAAACTTATTCAGAGACTGTTTATATGACCCCTGGACAGTCCTTTGTTTTGTGCGATACAATTACAGTATCCACATTAATTATTAGGAAAACACGTTTGGTTCAATATACCAATGTGAAGTAAAAAAGCGAAACCATCGACAGTCGCTTGCGAGACAACTATGATATCACACTTTTGTGACAGTTGAAATTTGGGGTGGAATCACTCAAGAGTGATATCTAAAATGGTGGCCATAGCCATAGAGAAAACGCTCTAGCGAGACCTACTGGCAGATTGACAGTTAGGTGTGTGGACAGATGGATATCACTCTATCCACTAGCTATACAAGTGTGACATCCACGTCTCACAGTTGGGCATGTCGAATCGGGCCAAGGTTTATACAAAATTTCCGTGAACTTAGTTTATTTGTCCCTAATGTTTCATAAAATGCAGATTTTTTAAAGTTGGGAAACATTTATGAAGACGCGAGTTGCACAAATCGTCCAATACGTTGGTGATGAATGTATGAATATGTAATATCAAATGTAATTTAATTTCAGCTATGGGCTGAACGCATATTTTCAGTACCCGTGCTCAATCACTGGTGGCAAACAGAAACTGGGTCAGCGATTACTGCTGCATGTCTCGGGTACGGCATCAAATCAGTACCGCCACATTCCGCCGGCTACCCAGTTCCAGGATACGATAGTAAGTTAGTAAATACTAAAAATAGTGAAGTAAAATATGAAATGAAATCTAAATTTCATTAGGGCGCCCATTAATTTATGAGTTTATTACTTTAGACGACTGATGGGGGAAGGGGGTCGATCATCTTTTCTTACGAGGTTTTGATTGATGGTTGATGATTCTTTATAATGTAAGATCACAAAAATCCCATAACTTAAGATAATACGTAAAATAGCAAAAAATTAAAATGGTTAAATAGTAGAATGCCAACGTTTCTTAAGAGGCCTTAGTCCCATGAACGTTCCTCAATTTCACGACATCTTACTCGATAGATGGCGGTAGCGATCAGTACGCAACCGCTGGCAATGATCGACGATCGAACGATCTTGATCGTTTTCAACTTCAATTACAAGTAAAATTCTTTTTATGCATAAGTTACACACGGGCTATTTATTTTCTTTTATATGGAAGATACTACTAATTAAAGTATGTTTAAAGGAAATATACGCATCTAACACCAAAGACGGGTAATCACTTAATCAGTAGGGACTGTTGGAGATACTTTTCGAATTAAAAGTATAATAAATTTCGAATTTCGAAAATTAGGTTTGTTTTAAATTCCAATATGGCTGAAATAATTTTTATTGTAAAAAAAATGGTCATGGTAGCCAATTTCGACTACTTCGGACTTTGTGTAGATTTCGAAAATGATGTCTGTTTTTAAATCGAAGATGGCGGTTATATACTTTATTCAGACAAATTGTCATGGTAGTCGTTTTTGGCTAATTAAGGGGTGTAGATTTCGATGATTATGTCCGTTTTTAAATCCAAGGTGGCGGTTATACACTTTATTCTGAAAAATCGTCATGGTAGTCATTTTCGGCTACTTAGAGGGTGCAGATGTCGAAAATTATGTCTGTTTTAAAATCCAAGATGGAAATTATAATTATTTTCTGAAAAATCGTCATGGGAGTGATTTTCGGCTAATTACGGGATGTCAATTTTGAAAATTTTGACTGTTTTAAGATCCAAGATCAATCCCAAATCTGTGGACATTGTCGTCGGTCTCACACTTTGTAATTTTTGTATTGTTACTATTAGCCACAATCTCGTGTGTTACTGTTTTTTTGTCCCAAATAAATTGAAAAAAAAGATGACGGTTGTACACTTTGTTCTGAAAAATCGGCACGGTAGTCATTTTCTGCTAATTAGTGGGTGTAAATTTCGAAAATTATGTCTGTTTTAAAATCCAAGATGGCGGATATACTTTTTTTTTCTGAAAAATCGTCATGGTAGTCGTTGTCGATTAATTCAGGGGTGTAGATTTCGAAAATAAGGACCGTTTTAAAATTAAAGATGGCGGGAACGGAATTTTTTGTCAATATCGTCATGGTAGTCATTTCCGACTAATTCGGGTGTGCAGATTTCGAAAATAATGTATATTTTTAAATCCAAGATGGCGGTCATACACATTTTTAGTAAAAATCGTTATGGTAGTAATTTTCCATTAATTCAGGGATGTAGATTTCGAAAATAAAGACAATTTTAAAATCCAAGATGGCGGAAATGGATAATTCTGTCAAAATCGTCGTGGTAGTCATTTCCGACTAATTCGGATAAGCAGATATCGAAAATAATGTCTCGTTTGAAATCCAAGATGGCGGTCATACACCTTTTTGGTAAAAATCGTTATAGTAGTCATTTTCGACTAATGCAGGGATGTATATTTCGAAAATAAAAACCGTTTTAAAATTCAAGACAGCAGAAATGGAAAATTTTGACAAAATCGTCATGGTAGTCATTTTCGACTAATTAGGGTGTGCAGATTTCGAAAATGATGTATATTTAGAAATCCAAGACCGCGGTCATACACTTTCTTGGTAAAAATCATCATGTTAGTCGTTTTCGATTAATTCAGGGGTATAGATTTCGAAAATAAGGACCGTTTTAAAATCAAAGATGGCGGAAACGGAAAAAATCGTCATGGTGGTCATTTCCGACTAATTCGGGTGTGCAGATATCGAAAATAATGTATATTTAGAAATCCAAGATGGCGGTCAAACACCTGTTTGACAAAAATCGTTATTGTAGTCATTTTCGATCAATTCAGGGAAGTAGATTTCGAAAATAAAGACCGTTTTAAAGTCCAAGATGGCGGAAATGGATAATTTTGTCAAAATCGTCATAATAGTCGTTTTCGACTAATTCGGGTGTGCAGATTACGAAAATAATGTCTATTTTTAAATCCAAGATAGCTCTCGCACACTTATTTAGTGAAAATCGAATGAGTGTCGTTTTAGATTAATATGGGGATTTAAATTTCGAAAATAGATACCGTTTTAAAATTCAAGATGACTGAAATGAATAATTTTATTAAAATCGTCATGATAGTCTTTTTTGTCTCATTTGGGTGTGTACTGTGTAGATTTCTAAAATAATGTATGTTTTAAAATCCAAGATGGCAGTCATACAATTTTAGTAAACATCGTTATAGTAGTCGCTGTTGATTAATTCGGCAATGTAAATTCCGATAATAAAGACTGTTTTAAAATATAAGAAAGCAGTAATGATCTTTTTGTGAAAATCTTCATGGTAATCTTGTTCAACTGATTCAGGTGTTTAGATTTCGAGAAAAAGGTCTGTTTTAAATTCCAAGATGGCGGCCATACACTTTGTTCTAGATAATCGATAGTCATTTTCGATTCAATCGGGGATACAAAAAAGTATATGGCCGCCGTCTTAAATTTTAAAACAGAATTTGTTTTTGAAATCTACATATCTGAATAACGACGATTTTTATAAATGAATGACCATTTCTGCCATCTTGGATTTTGAAACGGACTTTATTTTTGAAATCTACACGCCTGAATTAATCGAAAATGGCTAAACTAACAAGTAAAGTGTGTGATCGCCATCGTGGATTTCAAAATAGACATTATTTTCGAAATCTACAGTTCCCAAAATAGTCGAAAACGACTTCCATGACGAATTTGACAATTTTTTTCATTTCCGCCATCTTTCATTTTAAAACGGTCTTTATTTTCGATTTAACGATTTTTACCAAAAAATGAATTATTTTTCGAAATCTGCACACCCAAATTAGTCGGAAATTACTACCGTGACCAATTTGACAAAATTTTCCGTTTCCGCCATCTTTGATTTTAAAACCGTCCTTTTTTCCGAAATCTACACACATGAATTAATCGGAAATGACTACCATTACAATTTTTAAGTAAAAAGTGTATGACCGCCATCTTGGATTTCTAAATAGACATTATTTCTACTTTCGATATCTGCTTACCCGAATTGACTAATCGACTCGAGAATTTGAAATGACTACCATGACGATTTTGACAAAATTTTCCGTTTCCGCCATTTCTGATTTTAAAACGGTCCTTATTTTCGAAATCTACATCCCTGAATTAATCGAAAATGACTACCATAACGATTTTTACCAAAAAAGTGTTTGACCGCCATCTTGGATTTCTAAATAGACATTTTCGAGATCTGCACACCCAAATTGGTCGAAAATGACTACTATGGCGATTTTGACAATATTTTCTATTTCCGCCGTCTTTTATTTTAAAACCGTCCTTATTTCCGAAATCTACAGCCCTGAATTAATTGGGACTGACTCTCATAACGATTTTTACCAAAAAAAATTATTACCGCCATCTTGGATTTCAAAATAGACATTATTTTCACAATCTGCACACCCGAATTAGTCGAAGACGACAACCATGACGATTTTGACAAAATTTTCCGTTTCCGCCATTTCTGATTTTAAAACGGTCCTTATTTTCGAAATCTACATCCCTGAATTAATCGAAAATGACTACCATAACGATTTTTACCAAAAAAGTGTTTGACCGCCATCTTGGATTTCTAAATAGACATTTTCGAGATCTGCACACCCAAATTGGTCGAAAATGACTACTATGGCGATTTTGACAATATTTTCTATTTCCGCCGTCTTTTATTTTAAAACCGTCCTTATTTCCGAAATCTACAGCCCTGAATTAATTGGGACTGACTCTCATAACGATTTTTACCAAAAAAAATTATTACCGCCATCTTGGATTTCAAAATAGACATTATTTTCACAATCTGCACACCCGAATTAGTCGAAGACGACAACCATGACGATTTTGACAAAATTTTCCGTTTCCTCCATCTTTGATTTTAAAACGGTTTTCATTTTAGATTTAACGATTTTAAAAAAAAAAGTGTATGACCGCCATCTTGGATTTCAAAATAGACATTATTTTCGATATCTGCTTACCCGAATCAGTCGGAAATGACTACCATGACGATTTTGACAGAATGTTCCGTTTCCGCCATCTTTGATTTTAAAACGGTTCTTATTTTCGAAATCTACACCCCTGAATTAATCGAAAATGACTACCATAACGATTTTTACCAAAAAAGTGTTTGACCGCCATCTTGGATTTCAAAATAGACATTATTTTCGATATCTGCTTACCCGAATTAGTCGGAAATTACTACCATGACGATTTTCACAGAATTTGCCGTTTCCGACATCTTTGATTTTAAAACGATCCTTAGTTTCGAAATCTGCACCCCTGATTTAATCGAAAATGACTACCATAACGATTTTCACCAAAAAAGTGTTTGACCGCCATCTTGGTTTTCAAAATAGACATTCATTTCGATATCTGCTTACCCGAATTAGTCGGAAATGACTACCATGACGATTTTCACAGAATTTGCCGTTTCCGACATCTTTGATTTTAAAACGGTCCTTATTTTCGAAATCTGCACCCCTGAATTAATCGAAAATGACTACCATAACGATTTTTACCAAAAAAGTGTTTGACCGCCTTCTTGTATTTCAAAATAGACATTATTTTCGATATCTGCTTACCCGAATTAGTCGGAAATGACTACCATGACGATTTTCACAGAATTTTCCGTTTCCGCCATCTTTGATTTTAAAACGGTCCTTATTTTCGAAATCTGCACCCCTGATTTAATCGAAAATGACTACCATAACGATTTTTACCAAAAAAGTGTTTGACCGCCATCTTGGATTTCAAAATAGACATTATTTTCGATATCTGCTTACCCGAATTAGTCGGAAATGACTACCATGACGATTTTCATAGAATTTTCCGTTTCCGCCATCTTTGATTTTAAAACGGTCCTTATTTTCGAAATCTGCACCCCTGATTTAATCGAAAATGACTACCATAACGATTTTTACCAAAAAAGTGTTTGACCGCCATCTTGGATTACTAAATAGATATTATTTTCGAAATCTACAGTTACCCAAATAGTCGAAAACGACTTCCATGACGAATTTGACAATTTTTTTCATTTCTGCCATCTTTCATTTTAAAACGGTCTTTATTTTCGATTTAACGATTTTTACCAAAAAATGAATTATTTTTCGAAATCTGCACACCCAAATTAGTCGGAAATTACTACCGTGACCAATTTGACAAAATTTTCCGTTTCCGCCATCTTTGATTTTAAAACCGGCCTTTTTTCCGAAATCTACACACATGAATTAATCGGAAATGACTACCATTACAATTTTTAAGTAAAAAGTGTATGACCGCCATCTTGGATTTCTAAATAGACATTATTTCTACTTTCGATATCTGCTTACCCGAATTGACTAATCGACTCGAGAATTTGAAATGACTACCATGACGATTTTGACAAAATTTTCCGTTTCCGCCATTTCTGATTTTAAAACGGTCCTTATTTTCGAAATCTACATCCCTGAATTAATCGAAAATGACTACCATAACGATTTTTACCAAAAAAGTGTTTGACCGCCATTTTGGATTTCTAAATAGACATTTTCGAAATCTACACACCCAAATTGGTCGAAAATGACTACTATGGCGATTTTGACAATATTTTCTATTTCCGCCGTCTTTTATTTTAAAACCGTCTTTATTTCCGAAATCTACAGCCCTGAATTAATCGGGACTGACTCTCATAACGATTATTACCAAAAAAAATTATTACCGCCATCTTGGATTTCAAAATAGACATTATTTTCACAATCTGCACACCCGAATTAGTCGAAGACGACAACCATGACGATTTTGACATAATTTTCCGTTTCCGCCATCTTTGACTTTAAAACGGTCCTTATTTTCGATTTCTTTATCCCTGAATTAATAAAAAATGACGTCAATTACGATTTTTAAGTAAAAAGTGTATGGCCGCCATCTTGGATTTTGAAACGCACATTATTTTCGAAATCTACACTCCCGAATTAGTCGGAACTTACTACCATAACGATTTTTACCAAAAAAGTGTTTGACCGCCATCTTGGATTTCAAAATAGACATTATTTTCGATATCTGCTTACCCGAATTAGTCGGAAATGACTACCATGACGATTTTCACAGAATTTGCCGTTTCCGACATCTTTGATTTTAAAACGGTCCTTATTTTCGAAATCTGCACCCCTGAATTAATCGAAAATGACTACCATAACGATTTTTACCAAAAAAGTGTTTGACCGCCATCTTGTATTTCAAAATAGACATTATTTTCGATATCTGCTTACCCGAATTAGTCGGAAATGACTACCATGACGATTTTCATAGAATTTTCCGTTTCCGCCATCTTTGATTTTAAAACGGTCCTTATTTTCGAAATCTGCACCCCTGATTTAATCGAAAATGACTACCATAACGATTTTTACCAAAAAAGTGTTTGACCGCCATCTTGGATTACTAAATAGATATTATTTTCGAAATCTACAGTTACCCAAATAGTCGAAAACGACTTCCATGACGAATTTGACAATTTTTTTCATTTCTGCCATCTTTCATTTTAAAACGGTCTTTATTTTCGATTTAACGATTTTTACCAAAAAATGAATTATTTTTCGAAATCTGCACACCCAAATTAGTCGGAAATTACTACCGTGACCAATTTGACAAAATTTTCCGTTTCCGCCATCTTTGATTTTAAAATCGGCCTTTTTTCCGAAATCTACACACATGAATTAATCGGAAATGACTACCATTACAATTTTTAAGTAAAAAGTGTATGACCGCCATCTTGGATTTCTAAATAGACATTATTTCTACTTTCGATATCTGCTTACCCGAATTGACTAATCGACTCGAGAATTTGAAATGACTACCATGACGATTTTGACAAAATTTTCCGTTTCCGCCATTTCTGATTTTAAAACGGTCCTTATTTTCGAAATCTACATCCCTGAATTAATCGAAAATGACTACCATAACGATTTTTACCAAAAAAGTGTTTGACCGCCATCTTGGATTTCTAAATAGACATTTTCGAGATCTGCACACCCAAATTGGTCGAAAATGACTACTATGGCGATTTTGACAATATTTTCTATTTCCGCCGTCTTTTATTTTAAAACCGTCCTTATTTCCGAAATCTACAGCCCTGAATTAATTGGGACTGACTCTCATAACGATTTTTACCAAAAAAAATTATTACCGCCATCTTGGATTTCAAAATAGACATTATTTTCACAATCTGCACACCCGAATTAGTCGAAGACGACAACCATGACGATTTTGACAAAATTTTCCGTTTCCTCCATCTTTGATTTTAAAACGGTTTTCATTTTAGATTTAACGATTTTAAAAAAAAAAGTGTATGACCGCCATCTTGGATTTCAAAATAGACATTATTTTCGATATCTGCTTACCCGAATCAGTCGGAAATGACTACCATGACGATTTTGACAGAATGTTCCGTTTCCGCCATCTTTGATTTTAAAACGGTTCTTATTTTCGAAATCTACACCCCTGAATTAATCGAAAATGACTACCATAACGATTTTTACCAAAAAAGTGTTTGACCGCCATCTTGGATTTCAAAATAGACATTATTTTCGATATCTGCTTACCCGAATTAGTCGGAAATTACTACCATGACGATTTTCACAGAATTTGCCGTTTCCGACATCTTTGATTTTAAAACGATCCTTAGTTTCGAAATCTGCACCCCTGATTTAATCGAAAATGACTACCATAACGATTTTCACCAAAAAAGTGTTTGACCGCCATCTTGGATTTCAAAATAGACATTCATTTCGATATCTGCTTACCCGAATTAGTCGGAAATGACTACCATGACGATTTTCACAGAATTTGCCGTTTCCGACATCTTTGATTTTAAAACGGTCCTTATTTTCGAAATCTGCACCCCTGAATTAATCGAAAATGACTACCATAACGATTTTTACCAAAAAAGTGTTTGACCGCCTTCTTGTATTTCAAAATAGACATTATTTTCGATATCTGCTTACCCGAATTAGTCGGAAATGACTACCATGACGATTTTCACAGAATTTTCCGTTTCCGCCATCTTTGATTTTAAAACGGTCCTTATTTTCGAAATCTGCACCCCTGATTTAATCGAAAATGACTACCATAACGATTTTTACCAAAAAAGTGTTTGACCGCCATCTTGGATTTCAAAATAGACATTATTTTCGATATCTGCTTACCCGAATTAGTCGGAAATGACTACCATGACGATTTTCACAGAATTTGCCGTTTCCGACATCTTTGATTTTAAAACGGTCCTTATTTTCGAAATCTGCACCCCTGAATTAATCGAAAATGACTACCATAACGATTTTTACCAAAAAAGTGTTTGACCGCCATCTTGTATTTCAAAATAGACATTATTTTCGATATCTGCTTACCCGAATTAGTCGGAAATGACTACCATGACGATTTTCATAGAATTTTCCGTTTCCGCCATCTTTGATTTTAAAACGGTCCTTATTTTCGAAATCTGCACCCCTGATTTAATCGAAAATGACTACCATAACGATTTTTACCAAAAAAGTGTTTGACCGCCATCTTGGATTACTAAATAGATATTATTTTCGAAATCTACAGTTACCCAAATAGTCGAAAACGACTTCCATGACGAATTTGACAATTTTTTTCATTTCTGCCATCTTTCATTTTAAAACGGTCTTTATTTTCGATTTAACGATTTTTACCAAAAAATGAATTATTTTTCGAAATCTGCACACCCAAATTAGTCGGAAATTACTACCGTGACCAATTTGACAAAATTTTCCGTTTCCGCCATCTTTGATTTTAAAACCGGCCTTTTTTCCGAAATCTACACACATGAATTAATCGGAAATGACTACCATTACAATTTTTAAGTAAAAAGTGTATGACCGCCATCTTGGATTTCTAAATAGACATTATTTCTACTTTCGATATCTGCTTACCCGAATTGACTAATCGACTCGAGAATTTGAAATGACTACCATGACGATTTTGACAAAATTTTCCGTTTCCGCCATTTCTGATTTTAAAACGGTCCTTATTTTCGAAATCTACATCCCTGAATTAATCGAAAATGACTACCATAACGATTTTTACCAAAAAAGTGTTTGACCGCCATTTTGGATTTCTAAATAGACATTTTCGAAATCTACACACCCAAATTGGTCGAAAATGACTACTATGGCGATTTTGACAATATTTTCTATTTCCGCCGTCTTTTATTTTAAAACCGTCTTTATTTCCGAAATCTACAGCCCTGAATTAATCGGGACTGACTCTCATAACGATTATTACCAAAAAAAAATATTACCGCCATCTTGGATTTCAAAATAGACATTATTTTCACAATCTGCACACCCGAATTAGTCGAAGACGACAACCATGACGATTTTGACATAATTTTCCGTTTCCGCCATCTTTGACTTTAAAACGGTCCTTATTTTCGATTTCTTTATCCCTGAATTAATAAAAAATGACGTCAATTACGATTTTTAAGTAAAAAGTGTATGGCCGCCATCTTGGATTTTGAAACGCACATTATTTTCGAAATCTACACTCCCGAATTAGTCGAAGACGACTACCATGACGATTCTGATAAAATTGTCCATTTCCTCCATCTTTGATTTTATAACGGTTTTTATTTTGATTTAACGATTTTTACAAAAAAAGTGTATGACCGCCATCTTGGATTTCAAAATAGACATTATTTTCGATATCTGCTTGCCCGAATTAGTCGGAAATGACTACCATGACGATTTTGACAGAATGTTCCGTTTCCGCCATCTTTGATTTTAAAACGGTTCTTATTTTCGAAATCTACACCCCTGAATTAATCGAAAATGACTACCATAACGATTTTTACCAAAAAAGTGTTTGACCGCCATCTTGTATTTCAAAATAGACATTATTTTCGATATCTGCTTACCCGAATTAGTCGGAAATGACTACCATGACGATTTTCACAGAATTTGCCGTTTCCGACATCTTTGATTTTAAAACGGTCCTTATTTTCGAAATCTGCACCCCTGAATTAATCGAAAATGACTACCATAACGATTTTTACCAAAAAAGTGTTTGACCGCCATCTTGTATTTCAAAATAGACATTATTTTCGATATCTGCTTACCCGAATTAGTCGGAAATGACTACCATGACGATTTTCACAGAATTTTCCGTTTCCGCCATATTTGATTTTAAAACGGTCCTTATTTTCGAAATCTGCACCCCTGATTTAATCGAAAATGACTACCATAACGATTTTTACCAAAAAAGTGTTTGACCGCCATCTTGGATTACTAAATAGACATTATTTTCGATATCTGCTTACCCGAATTAGTCGGAAATGACTACCATGACGATTTTGCCAAAATTTTCCGTTTCCGCCATCTTTGATTTTAAAACCATCAATTTTTCCGAAATCTACACCCCTGAATTAATCGGAAATGACTACCATAACGATTTTTACCATAAAGTGTATGACCGCCATCTTTGATTTTAAAATAAACATTATTTTTAAATTCTGCACACCCGAGTTAGTTGAAAATGAACTACCATGACGATATTGACAAAATTGTCTAGTTTTCAAATAAAAAAACATTTAACAATATTAAGTAAAGTAAATATTTCAATCTTTTATTTCAAGGATCTTTATAATTCAATCGCACTTCTCGCAACTATAGGGCAATGGAAACGGGTCAGTACGTGTTGGGCATTTCATACAATGTTACCCGTTTTAGTGCCCTCTTAGTGTATCTAGCTGGCAAACTTACGTAATGCGCGTAGGACGATTTAGCACAGGTCCGTCGTCTGTGAGCTCTCGTTCCATACTGAGCCAGAGGCGACGGCGCGATGTGTTTTATCAAGTTTTGAACCGATTTAGAGTCATCTTCAAAAAATTACACTTTATTTAAATTTTGCGTTACAGTAATGATTTTTTTTTCATGGTAGATCTATAGCTGAACTTTGATATATTTATATTTTTAGGGCAGAATATTTATAGTACTTCCGTGAAAAAAATTAAATGTAAACCTGTTTTCATCAAAAAAATTGCAATATTCAGAAGGTATTTTGTCTATTATCCAAGGTGAATCTTAAATTTTTCTTACCATGGCCGTCTTGAACATGATATACTGAATTGAATTGTATTCAAATTTTATAAGAAAGGTAAGGGAACCTTTCTTATAAAATTTGAATACAGTTCAATATATTTGAGTAATCTGAAAAAAAACAAGACGTCTAACTGCAAACTCTGAAGAGGCCGGCCAAGAGAAGCCATGTTTTTCAGGTTTATTTCTCAAAAATGTATTTTTTTTTCCCATGGCCGTCTAGATAAAAGAACGGACTATTACATGCACTAAAAGTTAATTTTAAAAACATAAAGCATTTTCGCTATAACCTCCGAAGAAAATGATGCATTTCGCAAAATACGCGCATTTTGGGACTAAGGCCTCTTAAGGGGCGGATATACGACAACATCGTTTTAGACCCCACTTCGAACAAAGAATTTGTAAAGTTAATGCCACGTAATCGCATTAATATGAATATTTACTTATTCATAAACAAGCCGTGCAGAGGCTTCCATTTATATTTTATTTTTTATTAGATTTATTTATTATTTGATTATCTATAAACAGACTCTGAGTCAGATGCCCCACGGAGCTCGTCGAAGGCAGACGTGTTGTTGGATGTGTTACCGTCACATTTAATTTTGGCATTTATTTTGACAGACAAATGATCATGAATTTTTTTTTATTAATACAGCTAGTAGTGACTCAAATTGTTCCTTTAAAAACTATGTTTCACGTAATAAACATTAAAATAGAAAGAGAGGGGGTCAACTGAATCTTATTTATTCTTAGGGGGGGTTAGAAAGTGACAAATATTGTCTTACGTAATAAACTAATAAATGAATGGCGCCTAGTGAATCCAGTGTGTCGCAATTGTCCCGAAAAATAGTTCAGAATATAAATACTTAAACACAATAAGAATAAATAAATAAAATACTTGTTTTATAACGAGTATAATGATTTTAACTTAAGAATAAGCCGGTTTTATGCCTACTTGATGATAACTTGTATAATTTGTTTTACAGTGCACGTACTAAGAGAAGATGGTTCTGAATGTCAATCGGGAGAAGTTGGTAGATTAGTTGCAAAACTACCTCTGCCTCCTGGTTTCGCCTCTACACTCTGGCAAGCACATGATAGATTTCAGGAGACGTACTTCGAGTCATATCCAGTAAGAATTTTATCAGTTTTACTTACTGACATTTAATTAATTAATAGTAGATTGCAATGCTTTCATTAACTACAAACAATAGTATTGCGATTTAAATAATGAAGTGTTGCTTTTTTAAATAATGTTTAAATTAGACGTTTATTGACATTGATGCGTAGTTTGGTAGTCATTTTAGGCGTAAGTCGATTATAGTCATTTATTTATACAAAAAGGGAGATATGGTACCATCAGGCGCTCGATTTTGTGCCATCAAATATAGGTTCCGGGACCTATATTGAATTAGTCGTGTGGCAGAGTCTCTCAGTCACACTTTGTGCAATGCGCAAAATATGGAGGTCTCCCTTGTATACCCGTGTTAACTATATAGGTTTATCTCATTTGCCCATGATGCACATTTCATGATGAACATTAAAAAGGGGGTAGGTTTACTCCTACGGACCGAACGAAGTGAGATCTCAGCATCAACTTTTTATTATTATTATACGATATCATTTATATCGTAACTACCGATCCTTTATCTAGTGCTTATGCAATGTGGCAAGAACGTCATTTAGATATATACAATTTTTCAGTTTACTAATGAGAAGACCACCCTGGACTGTAAGGTGTCTATGGATCAAAAAGTAGGAATACGTGTCGCGACTCGCAAGGCCACTTTTAGGGCAAAATGATAGTAATTATTTTATTTGTTTCCCAGGGCTACTACGACACTCAAGACGCGGGTTGGAAAAGCGTAGAAGGAGCTGTTTGGGTTGTCGCTCGTGCAGATGACATCATCAATGTGGCTGGTCATAGGCTATCGACTGCGGCTATTGAAGATGTCGTGTTAAAGCACGCGAGAATAGCAGATGCCGTGGTTGTAGGCGCCCCTGACGCTACCAAGGGGGATGTGCCTCTTTGCCTTTATGTAATGAGGCCACCCCAAGATGGTAAGTATTTCCACCCCTCAAGATATAAATAATTTAATACTATGATTCTGTTCAAGATCCATACACCTGTACGAAATCGATAATTATGACATTTATGACGTTGACTGCAAGTAGGGTGGTTATGCTAGTTTTACCGTCCACCTGATTAAACTGCTACAAATATACGGGAAAAACTTTTTAATACCACCAATTTTGCTTTTCTTATGGGAAAAACTTGAATATACACATGCGGACGAAACTAGCGTTATTACCCTACTTACAGTTAATGAGACTAATGGGCAAATTGTAGTTACAGATAATTTTTAAGTAAGTGACGCCTGGTAAAGTAGAAAGTTTTTGCTTCTTTGATGATTCTACATAATCTAGTTTTGATAAAATATAACCTTTAATAATGTTGTTATTGAAACTACTAAGTGTGATTTTTTCTTTTATTTCTATAGATGAAGAAATAGTTGCTGAAAGTACAGTGACTCAGGAACTGATTGCGTTAGTCCGCCATCTGATTGGACCGATAGCTGCATTTAGGAAAGCCGTTGCGGTTCCTGCACTACCTCGGACTCGGTCTGGAAAAGCCCTCAGAGGAGCAATTGCAAAATTAGCTAGATCACAATTAGTACGACTGCCAGCTACAATTGAAGATGCGAGTGTATTTGGCGAAATAAAAATTGCATTGCAAAAGTTTGGATATGCAATAGATGCGCCGGATCCCGAGGTTTAAGTAAAGGCAGTGTTTTTGTAAATCTTGATGAAAAGAGGTTTTTTGAGAAATTTTAGGAAACCAGAAAAAACATAAGTACATAATGCTTTAAGTTTGTATTTTAATGTTAGAAGAGGTATTTATTTAATTATCAATGTATACTAATGTAATAGGACTAATAGGTATTTTAAAATAAATGTATTAATGATGATATCGAAAAGGCAATGAGCATAATACTCGAGCTTCGTAGGTAAAAATGCATGCATAACATGTAAAGGTACCTTTTTTAGTTTTTCGTAAATAAGTCGTAAACGTAAACCATAGCAAAATATTATAAATATTACTTGAAACGGGATATTTACCATGTATATTTGTTTTTACGAGCACCCGATATTTCGGCGCAGTTGCATGCACCATCATCACGGAGTAACTAACGTTGCGGCGAGTTTTAGTGGTCTACCCACACACCGTAGCGATCTACCTCTTTCGAGTTCGCTTTTCGCGTCATTGCCTCACCACGAACTACTTCATTTACCAGGGGGAGTACTACCTCCAAATAGACGGCGTGGCAATGGGCAGTCCTGTAGCTCCAGTGGTAGCCAACCTCTGGATGGAGCATTTTGAAAATAGAGCCATTGCTACCGCTCCGAAGGCAGTGAGACTTTGGAAACGTTATGTGGATGACATATTTTGTATAGTGGAGGGAGACGAGGGTGATATACAAAATTACGTGGCACATTTGAACGGCATTCACGGGAAAATGCGGTTTACTTACGAAATGGAGAGGGACAGAAGTATTGCATTCCTAGACGTAAAAGTTGGGGTTCGGGATGACGGTTCTCTTAGTCACTCTGTATACAGAAAGCCCACTCACACGGATCGTTACATTCATGCTAACTCGCATCACCACCCTCGCCAACTGTACTCTGTAGTGACGTCACTTACCGACCGTGCATACAACCTATGCGATGACGAGCATTTAAATAAGGAACTGACACATTTAAGGGACGTCCTACAGAGGAATGGTTATAATGGGCGGATAATGCCACCTCGACATACTGATACCCCTAAGCGCCTGAACTATAAAGTGGAGCGACAACCGGCGTACTTACCATATATAAAGGGTGTGACAGATAAAGTTGCTAATATTTTAAAAAAGTTCTCTGTCACTACTGTCTTCACCCCTTATAGAAAACTGTCCCAATATTTACGCACACCAAAAGACAGTTTCCCACTTGAACGTCCAGGTGTTTATAAAATAGACTGTAGCTATGGTAGCTCTTACATCGGTCAAACGAAGCGCACAATCTCATGCCGTATAAAGGAACACATCCGAGCGTACAGGAACAATGATCCTCGGAAATCGGCGATCGCGGAACACCTGCTGGAGGCGGGAACAAATCTTTGGATTGAGTTACACAACCCTCAGATACTTTCGACCGAAAGGCACCCAGGATGGTCAAAGAAGCCACTGAAATTCTTAAATATAAGAATTTTAACCGGGAAGATGGGTTTCGTCTATCAAGTGTCTGGTATCCAGTGATCCGGAAGTTCTCTAATCCAAAATATAGTGTTTCGCAAAAAAAAACGCACGAGTTGATACTGTAAGTGTTGTGTGTCGCAATCGTGATCGAGTTACTAGTGAGAACGCGGACAGTAGTAGTAGCAGTGACAATGGACGAAAAAAGCGAACTAGAAAGAGGGTAGATCGCTACGGTGTGTGGGTAGACCACTAAAACTCGCCGCAACGTTTGTTACTCCGTGATGATGGTGCATGCAACTGCGCCGAAATATCGGGTGCTCGTAAAAACAAATATACATGGTAAATATCCCGTTTCAAGTAATATTTATAATGTGAATGACCATGTGAGCTTGAAATCATATATCATAGCAAAATATTTCTCATATTTAAATAATTCACATAAAATCTTATTTTTTTGTTGGGATCAATATTTAAAATATATTAAAAGGGAAAAGTTAAGTATATATCTATTTTTCTAAGGGGGTAATGCGAGGCCGTAGTGGCTCAGTCAGGTAGAGCGCGCCGCCAGTAAAGCAGTTACCGTATCGGGTATACTAAGTATGTTGTAGGTAGGTGTGTGTTGTTTGTGCCTAGTGATGGGCCGTTCCCGGGCACGTTCCCCATTCCCCAACTTTCCCGGAAATGTGCCCGGGAACGTGCCCCACCGTGGGGAATACTGGGGAAAGTTGAATATGTGTATAGCTACTTTATTTTTTTGAATGGTATCCATTATAAAAGGAATAATAACAATGTTTAGCATGACAATATATAATGTATTTCTTTTCCAAAAGCAAATTCCCCCGTGTTCCCGGGAAAGATGGGGAACGTTCCCCAACTTTCCCAACTTTCCCGGGAACGTGCCCCAATGTTTCCGGTAATTCCCCATTTAGCGCAATAATTGGAGCATTTGCCTTACAAAAGGTGGAGTAGAAAATGTTTTAATGGTTATTGGTAGGCTATAGGGTGGTTATTAAAATACTAGATTTGAGACCTTGAGGGGGGGTGCGTTGGCCGCCATCTTGGTTTAAACGTGCCATAAGTCCGTTTTTGAACATTGGCGCTTAAACGGTTATCAGTATGCCTAAAATGTCTATGCAACGTATGAAGAACATAAAATTTTCTACAATATTTCCATACACAATACATCTGTAAGTCTTACAGATGTAAAGATACAGGGGGTGAAAAGGTATATATTTTCTTATATCATAAGAATTTTATTTATTAGCTTCAAAGTTTTGTGCTTCGAGATAAGGAAATGAAGTCTCTACCACAGTTGTGTCATCTTCTAATGATTCTTTTAAAAGATATTCAAAAGTTGAATTCACCCTTAGAGCGCTTCTAGAGGGGGTGAAAGTAGTAAGTCTCACACACAAAATCAGTGTTCTATTACTCATCATAAAAAACTACTAGACGTTGTCAGGTATAGCTATGGATCAATTAGGGTATAATTAATTTAGATTTGACAAAAAACATATATGCTTTCATACAAAAACATTTTTTTTTTTAAAGAAAGTGCTTGAAAATATTTTTATTTTTTTAAACTTCATATAACTGTCAAGTTATTATTAAAATATCGTATACGCTTTAGCATTTTTTACATAATGCTTGAACAGTTGACTTTATGACAAAAATGTCTACGAGAAGTATAAAGACAATGAGTATGAGTAATTTTTTCCTTTCTGTAACTTTGTATCTTCTAAGACGTACAGAATAAATACAAATACAAAAAAAATAGAGTCTTTATAATTTTCGTAGACTTTTTGTCATAAAGAGAGCTGTTCAGGCATTATGTAAAAAATGCTAAAGCCTATACGATATTTTAATAATAAGTTGACAGTTATATGAAGTTTAAAAAAAAAAAAAATTCAAGCACTTTCTTAAAAAAAAATTTTTTTTCTATGAAAGCGTATATGTTTTTTGTCAAATCTAAATTCATTATACCCGAATTGATCGATTGCTATACCTGACAACGCCTAGTAGTATTTTATGATGAGTAATAGAACATTGATTTTGTGTGTGAGACTTACTACTTTCACCCCCTCTATAAGCGCTCCAGGGGTGAATTCAACTTTTGAATATCTTTTAAAAGAATCATTAGTATATGACAAAACTGTGGTAGAGACTTCATTTCCTTATCTCGAAGCACAAAACTTTGAAGCTAATAAATAAAATTCTTATGATATAAGAAAATATACACTTTTTCACCCCCTGTATCTTTATATCTGTAAGACTTACAGATGTATTGTGTATGGAAATATTGTAGACAATTTTATCTTCTTCATACGTTCCATAGAAATTTTAGGCATGCTGATAACCAATAACCCTTTAAACCAAGATGGCGGCCGCGCCCTCCCCCCCTCAAGGTCTCAAATCTAGTATTTTAATTACCACCCTATAGCCTACCAATAACCATTAAAATATTTTCTACTCCATCTTTTGTAAGGCAATGTATGGAGATGATTCCCCAATGATTGGATTAATTGTACCGGGGAAGCGAAGGAGCGTTTTAATCATAAAGAAACTTATATTATTGCATAATTATCACAGATTTTGGAACGAAGTTCCTTATCGGACGATTCGCGGGGGGCTAGGCGAAAAAAAGTCACGTGACCGTCACGAAAACGCAACACAAAGCCATACGATTGAGAAACATGTTAAATGAAATAAAATAAAATAGAATAAAGTGAAGTGAAAAGTGAGAAGTGACAAAGTAAAAAGTAAAAAAAGTAAAAAAAAAGCAAAAAAAGTCAAAAAGTCAAAAAAGATGGAAATGTCAAAAAAGTCAAAATAGTCAAAAAAATATCAAAAAAGTCAAAAAACGTCATAAAAGTCAAAAATATCATAATAACTTCGTTCCAACCGAGTGTTCCACGACACTCACGTATTTTTTTCATTATAAATGCAATAAATCTAGGTACTTATATAAAAATATATACATCTATATATTGATAATAGACGTATACTAACACGTAATATGAATTACAAACACTATTCGTTACAAAGAGTATAATATACATATAAAACACATTGATTTTTGAATACGCTATTTGCAGTTGGTAATTTAAGACGTCCATACGATTTGTTAGGAGAAATATGTTTTTAATCTTCAAATGTAAGTTTGTATTATTTATATTAGATATTTACACTTTTACGAAAAAAACATTGTAACAAACAAGTCTCACAATAAAATGTCAACGTAGAACCTAATATGGTAAACTTTTGTAAAAACCGTACAATAAACATCAGACTTATGTAATTTACTAGTTTGAAAAGGTAACATTGAAAAAATCACATATTATCATCACTTAAATAAATGTCATAAAAACCTACAAAAACTTCACGGATTCGTTTTGTATTTTTTTAATTATCACAGGTAATAATACATATATATGGAGTACAAAACAAACAAAGACAAACAACAATATATATAAAAAATTACACTAATCAATACTAACTACCTAGCCCAGCCTACGGTGCTTAAACTATATGTACAAATGTCCCCTATATGACTGCTATTTGGCAAGGTGCCCATAAGGCTGGCTGCGTTACCTCGCTGAATGGCAATGCCAATGCGCTGAGCGAGGAACGAGCCAGCCCTCTGGTCACCGGTGGAGCGAATGAGCATATAGGACAGCTTTTTGAATAGATTATATTATCACATATTTTAGTAAGATTAAACTTTTAGACAACTCAAAATAAAAAAATCTAATTAAATGTAGTCAAAATCCTACATCAATCAGACTAAGTAATTTAATGTAAACTGTGAGATCTCTGGCTTGGAGGACGCAAAAGCTGCTTGGTTGAGTGTGTGTCCCGGACAAGAAATTCCTGAGTACCCCGAGTCACAAAGGAATTGGGACGACCCGGCTTGCACGCCGGGTCGTCCCAATTCCTTTCAATTAACTTTGGATTCCCTTTTCAACCAGTGTGGTACCGCGGATAGAGCCAGACTTTTGGCAGTTGGTACTAGAGAGGCTGGGTCAGTACCCAGCCAATAAATCAAATGAAATGAAGTAAAAAATCGTACAGCAATCATCAGACTTACGCCAGGGAATATTATATTTAAAAAATATTTATAAAATATTCTTAAGCCAGTGTTTAATGCGCATCCTTCTCCCAAAATTGGAACTTTTTTAGAGCCCAACACTCTCCGCCTCTCGGTTTGCCTCTGGTTGGGGATCACAGTTTGTGCTCCTCAACGATGCCCCTGCGGTACTGACGTGGACCAGCTGGGGCATCACGGTCTCTCCTGCCAGATGAGTGCGGGCCGCTTCTCTCGGCATGCTGCTCTTAATGATATCATTCGTCGGTCTCTTGCTTCGGTTAATGTGCCTGCTCTGTTGGAGCCAACCGGTATTTCGAGAAGTGACGGCAAGAGATCCGATGGGATGACCTTGATTCCGTGGAGTATGGGGCGGGTACTAGTTTGGGATGCAACCTGTGTAGACACGCTGGCCCCGTCACATCTTCACGGAACATCTGTGAGAGCAGCAGCTGCGGCGGAGGCGGCTGAACGCGCAAAGGTGGCGAAGTACGGTAGTC
Source organism: Pammene aurita (assembly GCA_947086415.1). Classification (NCBI taxonomy): domain Eukaryota; kingdom Metazoa; phylum Arthropoda; class Insecta; order Lepidoptera; family Tortricidae; genus Pammene; species Pammene aurita. The sequence continues at coordinate 35,840,935 of OX352290.1, read as the reverse complement.
TCGGTGCCGAATATGCTTTTGTTCCGTTCGGCGTCGAAACGCTGGGTCCGTGGGGCCCTTGCGCTTTGAGTCTTTTCGGTGATCTATCGAAAAGACTCAGAGACGCAACGGGGGACCGGAGAGCTGGCAGTTACCTCGCTCAACGTATTAGTCTCGCGGTTCACCGGGGTAACGCAGCCAGCATCTTTGGTACCATGCCACAGGGGCCTTTTTTAGATTTAGTTTAGGATAGTTGTGTTATGTTTATGTTAAGTTATGTTTAAGGAAAGGACTTGTGTATTTAGGTTAATAGTAGTTTTAAGTAAGTTAATTATTATGTTATGTATTGTTCTTGACATATTGTTTTTTTTTAATAAAATAATTCATTATTTAGTACTTTAAAAAAGGTAACATTTAAAACATCCGTTTTTTTACCATTGCTTAAATAAATATTACAAAAAAATCATCACAGAACCGCATCTTTTTTTAACTATCACATTTTTATAAAAAAAATTTTTTGTCAACGCTAAAAAAAATTAATGAAATGAAATAAAAAATCGTACAGCAATCATCAGACTTACGCCAGGGAATATTATATTTAAAAAATATTTTTAAAATATTCTTATTTTATCCCGTAAATATTTTTTTTAAATATTTGTACTGTAAAATACAATAAATAATGGTATTTCTATTATTAATTGAATTTATTGTTTATAGATTATTTATTTTCAAATTCAATAATGACTATTAATGACATTGTTGAATTTTTAGTTTTTTCTACTACTACTTTTCAATAAATAATTTATTTTTCTGATAAAATAATATAATTGAAATACATATAAGTACTTATTAATATTTATCTTATTTTGTCTACAATAAATAATAACAATAACAATAATAAACAATATTTATTGCAACTTTAGGGTGTACAATGTACTCTGCTCTGTACATATGCTTTGTACCTATTTCAGTTTAAATTTTCAATTATGGAACATTTTTACCTTGTATGCAACTTTCCCCTGTTTGGGGAACGTGCCCGGGAAAGTGGGGAATTTCCGGGAACGTGCCCGCGGGGCACGCTCCCGGGAACGAGGCACGTTCCCCCGGCCCATCACTATTTGTGCCTCTTAGCCCAGTCAGTAATATCCCTGCCTATGAAGCAGGAGGTCCCAGGTTCGAATCCTGGGTCAGGGCATTTATTTGTGTGTTTATCACAGAGATTGTTCCTGAGTTATGGATGTTTTTTTTATGTATTTACATATTTATAATTATTTTACATGTTTTTAAAGTGGGGCATTCCACTCATACAATAGTATGTTATTCAATCAAATACAAACACTGAAAACAGTGAAAAAATAATCAACCCAGCAGGATTTGAACCTCGCATCGATACGCCTTACCGGGGCTCGATCGCTTTACCAATTAAGTTGACGAAATTCTCAATGACTTCAATCATCTTTTTGCATTTATTTTTACATCGACTTTATAGTTACACTATTACACACTTTATACACACTTAGTTAACGATAATGAATCGACCGCCATCATGTTTAAGTGAAACAATAACGCCTTTCAATTTTTTTTAACCTTTTTGTTTCGTAGAAATTTTATTCTCTGTAATCATGGTCACCCCACATAAACAAATCAATAAAGATAAAACCTCTTTGACAATCATGACAGCACTTTGATTATGAAAAATTAAGTGAGATACGATGTTTCAAAAGTAACCAGACATCAACTTGACACATATCACAGAAAAACAAGAGAATATCAGTACTCGACGGAGTATTCTAATTGTAGAGTGACCATGCGTGTCGTAAATAATTTGAAACGTTTTATTTTTATAAAAAAAAAAAATTTTGCGCTTATCACACTAATACTGATATCAAACAATAGCTTATTTTTAACTGAATCCGTAGTATAAAGCCTGCTCACGTCTCATGAATCACCCTGTATATATATCATCGTCTAGTACCCATAACACAAGCCTTATTGAGCTTACCGTGGGACTAGGTCGCGTTGTGTAAGATTGTCCCTATAATATTTATTTATACGACAACTATATTTGAGAAGGCTAGGCTGAGTAGGCAGCACGATCGAGTTTAAGCCCGAGATAAAGCATTCCTTCAGGATGCAAATAAGGACGAATGTTTTATATCCAACATAAAGAGGCCTTAGGCTCCGCTGCAACCCGGGATAAAGTTAATGGCCGTGTTGTGGACGAATTTAGACTTTTTTTTATTCCAAGTAAGTATCGGTAGTTAAAATCGAACGTGTTGAATTATTAATTTGTTACTAAAGAAAAGTATTGTGTCATTTAATAGTCCCGAGCCATTGCTTAAAAACAGGTACTTAATTAAATCAAGGATCACAAAAGTTAACTATGAAAGTTAATAATTAATTATTAAAACGTCGTAATAGTGTCTTTATCCTACTGTCATTTGTTATTCGTTTAGACATCAGTAGCACTTCTTGTTATTTCCAGAGTATTTTTGTAATTTTCTTGATTTTATATGTAATTTAATTTAATGAAATAAAAATGCATAAAACATTTAATAAACATTTCTGTTACATTTATGTTGATATAGTAGGAGAGCCCATGACACTGAACCTAGTTCGATAAGTCTCCTAGATGAAATATATATAATTAGACGCGTCTTTAATGGGGGAACACGAAATGCTGATGCTGCAATGCAAAAAAAGTGGTGGCGTATATTAATTTTTTTTTTGAAAGAAATAAAAAATCCGGTTTCTAGTAATCGTACTAAGTCTCCTAGATTTCCTTTGTTCCTCGAAGTAGGGGAGGGGTAGGGCTACACGATAATGCGGTGCTGCAAGTCCCCGTGCGTGGCCTTGACAGTGGCAGCAGCATCAAACGATTGTAGATGTATGAAAAAACAAAACGTCTGATCTTTTTATAACAAAAACAAGATGTTATGTAACCTAAACTTAGCGCCTGAACTGCAACAAGATGTTACGCTATTGAAATGAGTATATATTTTAAAAGGTCTTTATAAAGTTATTCAACATATATATATATTTTTTAATTCTGATAAAAACTGGCCAAGTCAAATCTATCCTACTTTAAGATCTCACATTTTTAAATAAAAGCAATTGTTATAGGTATCCAATTAAGCAAAGAAATAGAGTTTAATACTTGTACATAATGTTATTTTGTTCCTATAAATACATATTTGGATTTTGCATAGAACTTGGCACTCATTTAGATCTCCATTATTTTTGCGACGAAGCCCACAAGCATAATTTTTGAATTGAACTTGGCTCTCCTTTTTTACATTTATGTTTTTGTTGGGATATCATTCCTTTTTGTAAAGAAAACTAGGCAGGTATTGCCATTTTATGTTTTTTCTTGCGTTTCCGCTGCATGGTTTTCTTTTTTATGCTATTGTCTACATTCTCTTTACTTCTGTTCTGTGTATAATATTGGTGCCGCGCGCCGCCGACGACACACCGTTGGCCGGTCGTTTAGCGCGTATTACAAGTTTTTTGTATGGGGACATCACTTATTTTTTGACTTAACTTTATTTTTCTATTTCTGTTATATAGCAAATATACAATTCATACTAATATTATAAATGGGAAAGTGTATGTGTGTGTTTGTTTGTTTGTTTGTCCGTCTTTCACGGCAAAACGGGGCGACGAATTGACGTGATTTTTTAAGTGGAGATAGTTGAAGAATTTAACGCGAGCGAAGCCACGGGAAAAAGCTAGTAATACATATATTGGGATAGTTTCAAACATAGTCTACCAGGGTTAAAAGGTTCGTCTCTACTGATCTTCTTGGCCTAAAACCATGTTGGGAGTCACAGAGATAGGGCTGTATTTGAGAGGCTACATGCCTGTTTAAGATTGATTTGAATAACTTTGCAATCGAGGAGAGAATCGCTATGGGACGATAATTTTCAACCTTAGTTGTATCGCTCGACTTAGGAATCGGCCGCACTCGTGTTAATTTCCACTGATTTGGGTACACCCCAGTGCGTAGAGCTAGGTTGAAAATATGAGCTAAAGGCAGTACTAGCCAGTCTCTGCAGCCCTTTAGTATATACGCTGGAAAGGCATCCGGACCCAAAGAGCTTTGGGGCTTTAGACGAGCTATGCCTGATTCGACTTCCATTGTGTCAATATGAATTAAATTTGCAGTATTCGTCCCATCCTGCTCATTAGATTCAGACGTTTTAGTGTGGTCAAGTAAAGGTACGCCAGGACGGAAGACGCTCGAGAAAAAATTCGCGAAAGCCTGAGCGGCCTCTACACCCTCATGAAGGGTCCCATCGTATTACACCCTATTCTCAAACCCACCTTTGGATTTTAGGTTGTTTATATGTTGCCAAAAAGCTCGAGGATTGCCTGTGATGTGAGTCTGGATTCTTGGATCTTTATAACCGTTTGAGTTAGCTTCATGAAATTTGGGCTTCTAGATGTCCTTATGGATATAATTAAACACACGTAGTTTTATGTGTTTACGTTAAAGAGGTTTTGAGTTATAGAAGGGTCAAAAGTGGCACCAAGTGGTTCGTGTAATATACACTTGGCGCTGGCTAGCCCGTTCCTTTGCTTGAACTTGGCTTGACACGCTGCCGCGTGTCTAGATATATATACAGTAATTAGTAATTACTGCAATTAGTCACAAGTATATCTTGTCAATGGGGAAGGCCGGTAAAAACTTATTGTATAGGGCGCTGTTCCATATTTCATACAATACAACGAGAGAAAGAGCCAAAAGATGAATGGTTCTTAACAATGTACTGACACTATATAGGTGCAGTCAGAAGCCTTTTCTTAAGCAAAAATCTTCCCTGTCGCTTTATTCTACAGCATTTTAATTTTAGAGTATTTTAGAAACCTGCTAATTTCCCTTGCAGAAGTCGAGATGAAACAGTGAAACTTTTTCGGTAAAATAAATAAAAACTACTTTCTGCCCTTTGATAAATATAAAGGGAAACTTTAATCAAAGTTCCTGCCATTCAAATTAGCTTTTCCAAGGACTATTGTTGAAAATATCATTGTGACAGTTGCCATCCCCATTGCAAAGTCCTTGGACACTAAAGGCCTTGTTACACTTTTTTTTTAGTGTCCTAACTATAGCATCCTAATTAGGATCCTGACTTTTTTTCTTAGTAAATTTACTTGCTAAATGCGGTTACACTTGACTAAATCATTTAGTAAGCTAACTAGGACAAATGTAACAGGGCTTTACGTTAGCGTGGTCTGGCTAATATGGATCGAATGAACAAAATTTAGGTAATCGAGTCGTCATTTTGGTATCTGTAAAATACTTATAAATTAAAAGTTTATTTTTATTTATTTTGGGTTGCACTGAACGAAAAGTAAGTTTATTTATTTCCTTTTTGTAATAATTTTAAACAAAAAAGAACCGACTAATAGTTGAAGAGTTCACTCGATTTCTCCAGGATCAGATCCTGACCTGGTTACAATGGGACCAACTGTAAAGAATACTCTTTAAAAAAATAAGAATTTTCCAAATCGGTCCAGCCGTCTTCGAATAATCGGTGAACATCAGTAAAAAATGTTAAATTAACATTTCTCTGAATTTATTAAAAATATATATAACGGGTTACTCACGTAATTTAAGTCGATTTTTGCTCGACATGTTTCGATCAATTTACGATGATCATTTTCACGAACGGCCTTCCGCGACGGCAGCGCGCCGGCTACTACGCGCCTGCGCGCGGTGCACGGTGTGCCCTGCTGTTGGCGCGGGAGGCAGCGGCGGCGGCGGCGTTGTGACAGATCTACCCTCGTTCACTTTTTCATTTTTGTCGAAAAGTTTGCACACCACACTAACGACGTCACTTGCTAACGGCACGTCCACACTGTCCACTGACGCAGTATCCAAAACCGTTTTCCAACTAGTGGGCAATGACCAACCACCATCCCGATTTTTTAATATGTTAGAGTCTTACGAAAGTTTTATAATTAAAATCTCTGAATTTAGTCGTTACAAAGTATATTTTTACGAATATTTTGTACTAGCAGCAAAATGTAGTAAGAGCCGCTTTTGGCTAAGTTTTAGATAGTTTAGGTTCGTTAGGTGTCTCTCATAAAACAACGAACTCCGCAACAGCCTAGACCTGGTGTCGGCAAACCGTGGCTCTTTGAAGGGTCAGTTGTGGCTCTTCGAGTTCCCCTAAATATATACACGGTGTAACATGAGAAAACCGAATAATTTTAACAGCGTATTCCTGACCATAATTGGAGACTAAAATGTCGTATCTAGACACACGGCAGTGTGTCCGGCAAGTTCGAGCAAAAAAAAGCGACACACCGGCCGTGGGTATATTACACGAACCATTTCGGGCCAATTTCGACCACCCTATAACTCAAAACATATTTTATCTACGCATATGAAATTTCGAGTGTCTGTTGACATCCCCTTAATTGTCTAGAATACAAAATTTCATTATTCTACCTATAGCAGTTCTTGAGATATTGACGTCAGAAAATCGCTATTTTTACTATACACTCACTCACTGACTCACTCACTCATCAAAAACCTAGACCACTTCCAATGGTCGTACTGACTTGAAATTTGGCATGGAGATAGGTCTTAAGGTCAAAGTAAAGGGAAAAATCTGAAAGCGGCCAAGTGTGAGTCAGTTTTAAAAATAGCGAAGGTGTAACTTTGTTCTACCATGAAGTCATAATGAACTAAATGGGTATATCTTCCAATGGTCGTACCGAACTGAAATTTGGCTCGAAGGTTTGTCTTTAGGTCGAAATAAAGTAAAAATCTGAAAACGGCCAAGTGTGAGTCAGTTTCGAAAACAACGAATGTGTAATTTTGTTCTACTATAAGTAGGTATGGAGTGGAAATGAGATAAGACTTATTTAAATTTAGATACATACCAATTTAAGACAATACATGTTTGTCTTAAAGACAAGAACAATAAAATTGTTCACCACTCTGTGTGTGTCTGTTGCGGGAACCGAACCCGAAGTTACGAAGTGCAAAGCAGGTCACTAGGTACCAGTGTTGGCCGATAATTTCAATTAGAATTGAAAATTGATCAATAAGATTGAAGATTAATTCCGTAACTAATCAATTACACTAACATCCATTTTTACTAACGTTAGTTCGCATTGATTTTGTGACGTCGTCAATTACACTAACCGTCAATTAGAATTAACCTATTAGTTACACTAACGTCTCGAAAATTTAATAAGAATTACAGTTAATTAGATTAACGTTAGTGTAACTAAATTAATCCTTTTCTTACACTAATAATTAATTTTAAAACTGCATCTCGGGTTCGGAAGTCGGGACCAATATCACAAGATGGAGCTCATGCTGGACCCTAGGGCTACCTACTTGATCTCTGGTTTGGCGCATCATAGACTCATGCTGTTTGGGCTCATTCGACTTGTACTGATGAGCAGATGGTACCGGTATCAAAATCTGGAGCTCATGCTGGACCCTGGGGATCCCTACTGGATCTCGGGTTTGGCGCATCATAGACTCATGCTGTTTGGGCTCATTCGACTTGTACTGATGAGCAGATGGTACCGGTATCAAAATCTGGAGCTCATGCTGAACCCTGGGGATCCCTACTGGATCTCGGGTTTGGCGCATCATAGACTCATGCTGTTTGGGCTCATTCGACTTGTACTGATGAGCAGATGGTACCGGTATCAAAATCTGGAGCTCATGCTGGACCCTGGGGATCCCTACTGGATCTCGGGTTTGGCGCATCATAGACTCATGCTGTTTGGGCTCATTCGACTTGTACTGATGAGCAGTTGGTACCGGCATCAAAATCTGGAGCTTCTTTTTACTTTTACTTTCTTTGTGTGAAAGTCAAAGTCAAAGTCAAAGTGAAAGTGAAAGTGAAAGCCAAAATGAAAGTGAAAGTCAAAGTGAAAGTGAAAGTCAAAGTGAAAGTGAAAGTCAAAGTGAGGGTAAAAGTGAAAGTCAAAGTGAAACAGTGAAAGTCAAAGTGAAAGTCAAAGTGAAAGTCAAAGTGAAAATCAAAGTAAAAGTGAAAGTCAAAGTGAATGTCAAAGTGAAAGTGAAAGTGGAAAGTCAAAGTGAAAGTCAAAGTAAAAGTCAAAGTGAAAGTCAAAGTGAAAGTCAAAGTGAAAGTCAAAGTGAAAGTCAAAGTGAAAGTCAAAGTGAAAGTCAAAGTGAAAGTCAAAGTGAAAATCAAAGTCAAAGTGAAAGTCAAAGTGAAAGTCAAAGTGAATGTCAAAGTGAAAGTGAAAGTCAAAGTCAAAGTGAAAGTCAAATTGAAAGTGAAAGTCAAAGTGAAAGTCAAAGTCAAAGTCAAAGTGAAAGTGAAAGTAAAAGTGAAAGTTAAAGAAAGTGAAAGTAAAAGTGAAAGTCAAGGTCAAGGTAAAAGTAAAAGTAAAAGTAATCAAAACCTCGTAGCTTAACCTAAATTCGCGTTTAGTTAGGTAAATTATTAATGTCAATTACCAATTCAATCTACACAAAAATTTAATTAATGTTTAAATTTTTGAGAAAGCCTAAAAATTAAATATCTTCAATTTATTATTCGCAAAGGATTTAACACGTTAGTTACAATTAATTTCAATTCTAATTGAAATCAATTTGCACTAAACTATTAGTGTTCAATTTTAACTAACGTGTTTCAATCTTCAATTTTTAATTTTCAATCACACTTACGTTCGGCCAACACTGCTAGGTACACTAGGTGCGCTAAATCAGTCAAACAAAAATGAAAAGACTATTTTTTCTCGCATAGTCTAAATAATTTCTAATTTTACAACTAATAAAATCGCAGATTCAAGAACATGGAAATCATATATACTCTAAGATGGAATTATATATACTACTGCCCATCTCACCCTCCGATACGCCACGGGATGAGATGGGATGGTGCACTTCTAGGGCTACATAATAGGCCACCAATTATAATACCTACTGGTAGGTAGGTATTACCAAGTTATTAATTATCTATGTAGGTAGCGTACTTACAGCGAATAAAGTACGTTATTGATGTATGTAATTATATGTAAGTAGGTACATTTTATAGGTGTAGGGAGCCAGTTTATTTGTAAAAATCACCTATAAATAAATAGTAAAACAGAATTAGACGCTTAGTATAAAGGGTATAGTATAAAGTACATACCTAAGTGGAATGAGACATTTCCTAAAGCAAAAGTGATAAAAAAATAATAAAGAACCTACACCTAACAAAAATAAATGAAATCCCATCAAAAACATAAATGTGAAAGGCTGCCAAGTTCGATACTATGGGAATGTTTCGCCTATAAAAGAAGTGAGATCTGAATAAGTACCAAGTTCCATAAAAATACCTCAAATCATAAATAGTTATAGGAATGCACACTTGATTTCCAGCAGTTTTTAAGGTACATTTTGAATAAGTATCACGTTACATAGAAATACCTAAAATTATAATAGTCAGAGAAACGCACACCGGTTTTTTTAGCAGTTTCCTTATAACATTTATTATTTTCAGTACTTTTTAATGATGTAACTTGGCAAGTTTTAATAGAAAATTATATACTTGACACATTGCAGTCCAAAGGTGTCGATTCATTACATTGAAAAGGTGTGTGGTGTGTGAAAACTTGCCAAGTAACATCATTAAAAAGTACTGAAAATAATAAATGTTATCAGGAAACTGCTAAAAAAACCGGTGTGCGTTTCTCTGACTATTATAATTTTAGGTATTTCTATGTAACGTGATACTTATTCAAAATGTACCTTAAAAACTGCTGGAAATCAAGTGTGCATTCCTATAACTATTTATGATTTGAGGTATTTTTATGGAACTTGGTACTTATTCAGATCTCACTTCTTTTATAGGCGAAACATTCCCATAGTATCGAACTTGGCAGCCTTTCACATTTATGTTTTTGATGGGATAAACTTTTCTGGATTTCGCGAAAAAAAAAATTTTTTTTTTTGCTTTTTTTTTGTGTGTTTTGTGTTTGTGTTTAACATAAAAACATAAATGTTATTGGTAAAGATGTCGATTAATAGTACATTACTGCAGAGACCAGTAAGTAAGCTTTCCTGGCTGAGTATTTAGTAGCCGTCCGAGTCGAAGACGAGGACGGCTACAATACGAAGCCAGGTAAGCTGATTACGGTCGAAGCATGTATAGTGCTTTTCTCAAACATGTAAGGAAATAAAATTACTTGTTTAGTGCTTCAGTTACTGGCTGAGTGATTTAATGTTGTATGAAAATCCTTTACGTACGTCGCGCTGAACCTGCCTTGGAATAGAGTCCCTACTGGTCTCTAATTACTAACGTAACAGGAACATTTCCGAGCATGTTTGAGAAAAATAAATTAGTACATTTTTTTTCGAAAAAATAGTTTACGTAAAGTATTCCTTGGCACTTTGATATCTGTCAATAAGAATGTCTAGACTAGACCCCATAAAGGGTGAAATCGCCATCAAAAAAGCGTTTTGCACTGAGTGACAATAAAAAATGTTTTTTTATTTAATTGGTAGTAACTCTGAAACTAAGCGAATTCCAGAAAAGTTTATACGACATTTTAGTCTCCAATTATGGTCAGGAATACGCTATTAAAATTATTCGGTTTTCTCATGTTACACCGTGTATATTTTTTCAATCAAACATTACAGTAATAAGACTTAAAACAGACAACTGCGGCTCTATGAGCTTCCGAAAATTACATATTTTTTCGCCATCAGACTCTTTATCAAAATTTTTTGCCGAGCCCTGGCCTAGACCTAAGAGGCCTTTGGATTTCTTGTCTCGAAATCGGAAATAAAGGCCCCCTTGGGTTTTAAATTGCCACTCTTATTTCAGAAAATTTCTTGGAAAATTATCCATACATTTATTTATTTTTGTCTATTATTCATGACTAGACCATGAAAAGATAGCTTTATAATAATACCGATTTGGTTAAAAAAAAATTACCCTAATTTCGAACATAAATTGTTTTTTGCTTGATTGAAACCGGTAGGTACCTATAATATTTTGCTATTTCGCGGGTCCAATCTGTCGTGTACCACACTACCACTCCCGTCCTCTCCAGACTTTCGGAATTATACTAGCAATTTCTCGGGCCCAATCTGTCGGATAGAGAGATGTAATAAAAGTTAGGGTACTTAGGGAGTTCAGGGAGGGTAGGGAAAGGCAGGGTACACGACAGAGTCGGCCCGAGAAATTGCAAAGTATAATACCGGTTTAAACGGCATCCTTTGATAGTGAATAAATCATCCAGCGCACGTCACGCTTTTAATATTTTACTGTACCGAATGATATTCGATGAATCGCCGACCATTATCAACTTTTATCCGGATTGGATCTTTTAATACAATCTCGGTTCGGTTTTGCATAGGCCACAAATCGGAGTCAGATTTAAGGGGTCAGATTTTCTATAAATAAATATTTGGGGACAATATTACACAAATCAACCTAGTTCCAATCTAAGCAAAGCTTATACTATAGTTACTAGGCGACAATATACCTAATACCTACTTATATAGATAAATATATACTTACTTATATACATAGAAAACATCCATAATTCCTAATAAACACACAAAGGTCGAACTCGGCGGGACCTCCTGCTTCGTAGGCAGGGTCACTTGCGACTGGGCTAGGATAGGAGGCTGTTTAGGGTTATGAATTATTATTAATATTTTTTATTATACTACGATGGTGGCAAAAAAGCATACGGCCCGCCTGATGGTAAGCAGCTACCGTAGCCTATGGACGCCTGCAACTCCAGGGGAGTCACATGCGCGTTGCCAATCCTTCACAAAAAGGAGGCTTCACTCTGTTGACGGCTAAAGGAACAAGAGGATCGCACATCATCGTCAACACACTGGGTCCTCTATGAGCTCTTTGGCAACCTTAGGTACTCACCAGCAGGAACATAATACATGAGTAGGGTCTAGCGCTATTTGGCTGGATTCCTCGAGCGGTAGGTACCTATCCAGTATACGATTAATCGTATAGCGTTCGGGAAATCTCCATGTTTCTACAGAAACCGATCTTGACGCGAAATTGAAAAATTAATGTTTTTAGAAAAAAAGTCTACTCGGGTTGTTGCGCGAGGCCCCGGGCCCGGCTCGCCACCCCCTAAGGCCGCCCCTGGGACAAATTATACCCAGTAGCTATGGATGGTATAAGGAGGATGTCAATCTCTATGTTACAATTTAAAAGTGTCCGTCAAAAGGCATTTGTCGCGACGGTTACGATCTGGACCGTCAGGTCAGGGTGTCCGGATCAGATCGTGTCGCGAAAGTTAAACAACATTCCATGTAGCGTCACTTTCCATATTTGTAAAGTAGTTTTAGACAGGTTTTAGAACATCGCCGAGACGACAGCTCACCTGTCATCGGACCGAACTGTCAAGAGAACTTCCCACGCTTGAGCGTTGTAGTGTATTTAACTTATCGAATATCCAAGACTCTGTACTTTTACTGTTAATAGTAGAGTAGATAAAGAAATGGCAAATATTCGTATTACCGTTGACGCGGTCATTTTATCGTACGACTTAGTGAAGGTTGGTTGTCTCCCTGCGAGAACAGAGGCGATGTGTGGGAGTCCGTGGTGCATGGATGGTAGCCACATTAGCTGGTTTACCGAAAGTTAAGTGTTTACAGTTATAGTATACGTAATGATTGTGATGTTTCTCTTTACCTTAAATGTCTCGGTCATCTAAGTATAATCCTAACAATAGTTACGATTGCTACGAAGGTGATATATGTTTCCTCACTTGAATTATTCCCTGCGCGGGCCCGGACCACAGTCTCACGGTGGACAGTGCTCCTTAGTCTATGCGCTTAGTACCTGCGTGGAGCACAGCGATGCACGCCCATCGGCGGGTGAAGTGACCGCTCTCTTAGGGCCCCCTTGTTGGATAGGGGAAGTGCGCAGGGCAAGGGCCGCCCATCTGCGGGTATGGTAGCCGCCCAGTAGTCTATTGCGCACGGGCGATTTGTGTAGTACCCCGGGGTCAGGCAGCGTGGGGGTAGGTGTAAATCCTCCACAGGCCCAATAGTGGAGAGTCAAGTACTCCTAACGCCCTAGCGAAGGCAGGTGGGTCTTCGGGTTAGATGCGCGGGCGCGGCCTATCACCAGGGGGTAGGTGCCCTATAGTCTATGCGCATAATGGAGGCTTACCCTCCAGTAGTAGAGAGTGCACGAGTAAGGATCGGTCGTATCTTAGGTAGGTATGACCTCGCTCTTAGTAGAGGTGCACAGGGTTCTTCCCCGGCACTAGCTGGTTTGGACGGACCCGTTCAATAAGCTTGTTAGGCGTAATCAACTGTGTTGAGGGAAGGTGTGGCCTACCCTACGGACGAGGAAAGGTCCATATGACGATCCCTAAGAGACGTTAGGAGCACGCAACCAACTGACATACTATTCATGGCTGACCATTATTAAATCCATAACCTGTACTAGACTGGAGGCACTTAACGACATATAAGTCCGGGTGTTTATTCACCTACAGATCGAGCATATGAGGCGAGCCGTGCGAAGCAGATAATTAGGCGAGACTGCGGATATGAGGTAAGGAACCAATTTTACCTCACACACTATTGGTCTATTGTCGCGACGTCCTCGATATTTACCGCGGTCTATAAATGCCTGAAGTTACCTAAATTTAGTTTGTTAGCAGATATGCTATATGTACAGAGGACGGCGCGACAGCGTTAAACTGATGGCGCAACAATAGCATGACCATACATTTCTAGCCCGGTTGGTAGTGATCCTGCTTACTAAGTAGAGGGTCCCTGGTTCGAATCCCGGTCAGGGCGTTATTTAAAAAAAAAACACGGATATTTGTTATTTTTTATGTATATTATGATTTTTGATATTAAAAAATTAAAAATCCATACATAATTGTAAAATAATTATTTGCGGAGAAGAAAAACACTCTGAATATTAATTTTATCTACACTCATACTGTAAGTACTCTAAAATGCGTTTAAAAACCGTAGACAATGACAAGCATTACAACAAACGATTTAACTATGATAAGTTTCTTATCTGCGGCAGTAACGTAATTTTAACTATGCATGCTCAAATATTGTTAAGCAATGAGTTTCAAATTTGGTATCGAATTTGATAACATAATGTTACCGCCATGGCCAACTCGATTGGTCCCGCGCGAGCGCCGGCACAATCGAGTAGGCCACGACGGTACAATGGCGGTCATTCTATGGTTTCCGAACAATTAATTTAATATATATAATATGAGTGTAGATAAAGCAGTGTATGCAACTGTACGTAATTAGGCCTTAAAACACTCGTGTGATCTTATTATGAAATTCGCCTGCGGCTCATTTCATAAAACCACACTCATGTTTTAAGGACCCTTATTACGTAACAGTTACATAAACTACTATTATTTAGAACGTCATATAAGTATTAAATATCGATAATTTCAAATGAAAAAAATGTCATAGGGAAGCGTATTTAATGCAGTTTTTGAATATTTACATTTTTAGGCACTTACTATATAAAGTTCATTTCATACACCGCTGGACACTTTTTCGACCGTTTTCCTGTGGTTTTCCTATAAGAGAAACCCATCCTCCTTATACCATCCATACCAGTAGCACTCAGCTGCAGAGGAGAATTTGAGGAGAATGGATACCATAGACAACACTATACAAAAAAAAAAACAAAAAAAAAAACTGTCAGCTGTCAGCATTGTGCATTGTCAGTGTCAACTGTCAATCACTAATGTCATACGTGGGTGACGCTGTGTAGACTGCAACACCTTCCACACCCAATTTGTTTTCCAAATATCCCTTCCTTAAATCCAAAAATCTGGTAAAGAAATCCTACATACATAAATAAAATAGTGACACGCCAATATTCAAGAACGTACAAATCTATATGATTGCGAATTTCGCTGTATAACGCAAAAGAAACACACAAAACCGGCTTAACAAGGTAAACTTTACTTTTTTCTATGCTTTTGAAGGCAAAAACACACAAACTGAATTGGTTTTCTCGAAATAGTCTCACGGCATCTTTCTAGCTGTTAAAATCACGCAAGCTGTGTCATTATATTGTCGGTACGGGCGGAGAAATTTAGTCACTAATCTACGTGGGAGTTCAAGCTGTAAACAAAATACATCGTTAAGAAACGTCAAGATAATATTAGATTGGTCTAGTGATAACCTTAACAATCAAGATGGTAAGTCTTAAATTATTATTAAATTCATCTTAATGTCTTAAAAATATATTTTTGTATTCTCTTATTAATTTGCACACTATCTAGTAATCAGGCTGACTAACCATATTATTGTGGTTAGAAATTATGAGTCATGTGTGCAACATTCACTATCTAAAAGATAACATTACATATTTTCCTTGAAAGGGTATTGTTATTAAGATGATGTGGTATTAAAGTTTGGATAGTTTTGTTGTTTGAATCAAAGCTTTGAAGACCCTTATTTTGGCTCTAATTCTGCTATGGAATATGAGATAACCTGTAAAGATCAATTGTGGAATCTATTATTTTGCATTCTATAAAATATAGTGCCCAGAAATCTGTTAAGTAAGCTAATAGAGTTGGTTTCTATGATTAACCCTAGAGTACTCGCTGCTGGGGTCAAATTATTATACAATATGACATGTGTCTAGGGAAAAAGGTCCCTCTTTGGTGTATATAGCTATTAGTGCAAGAATCCTGTCCTTGTAAATTGATATTGTGCCTTTTCACTAAACCAGGGGTCGGCAAACCACGGCTCGCAAGCCGCATGCGGCTCTTTGAAAGGTCAGTTGTGGCTCTTCAAGTTCCCCTAAATTAAAAAAAAAAAACTAATGTTACAATGAAAAACAGAAAACTGCGGCTCTATGAGCTTCTAAAAATTCTATATCTTCCGCCATCAGGCTCTTTATCAAAAAAGTTTGCTGACCCCTGCACTAAACTCATCCATATATCTCCATTTTAAAACAGTGTGGTTGGCAAGAACATGCTCCTAAAGCAAGAGGTTTGGTTTGTACGGTCATGGACTTAAATTGTCAAGTCCCACAAGCCTGCTTGCAAAAAAGAAGCAGAAGTGTCAAAAGTGATATAACCTAGCCCATCCAAGAAAAGGCGAGGTCTGACTGATCCAACAGTTAAAAGTTCGGGACCCTGTTTTTAAGTAATAGATCCAGAAACTTTAATAACTTCAAAAACAAGAATAAAATAAAAAGTATAGGTATGCAGGTTTACTTACATTTGGAAGTTTACATTGAGTTCTCAACTTTTTAACTGGTATCAGAATGAGCTTAGAATATGATGAATGATAAATTATATATGAATTAAAGCAATTTTAGCATTACTCATACTCATACTCATTTATTCATAATAGCTATATAAAATAGTACATAATAGTACATTACTTACCAAGGACTGTAAAAGAAAGAAAGCCCGAAATCGCAGGTATTTGTGACCCGAGCCGCAGGCGAGGGTTGTAAATATGCGATAGAGGGCTTTCTTTTTTACCGCCCATGGTGAGTACACAATTTTACGTCTCCATCTGGCCATAATGCGAGTTTTACCGTACGCGTAGCGTGCGGCAAAACTCACGTTATGGCCAGGTGTGACGTACAAAATATGTATTACATAAACTTACAACTTTCTGGTTTGTTGAGAAAATATACTTTTTTTACTTATATTTCTAAGTTGTTTCGGTTAAATCTTAATAGAAATAAGACAAAAAGAAATTTAAAAAAAAGTATATTTATTCTCAAATTTTTACTAAAGTTATACAAAACTGTATTTATAATCATACCCCGGATGACGGGAGCAAAAAATAATGCTTAGTTAAATATCGACTATTCTATCGATATACATGCATACATTTTTTTAATATGAAATAAAATCTTATTTATAAAACTTACTGTCTCACATGTCAGATTGTTACATAATAAATAACGTAACGTTAAAAAATAATATTTAAATAAAAAACTACAATTTTCGTAATGAATTCACTTTTTTAAACATACATTTTTTTAAACTTATATAGATGTCATATACAAAGCAAAAAGTGACCTAGGCCTCCGGGTAATAAACAAATCAAAATATTTATTAAAAATAATTTGATTTGTTCTTCAGTTGTACTGAGGGCAGCGCCATCTCTCTCGCTTTCAATGAACTCCTACGAGTTCGGATTGGAGGTACGGACTCATAATGTTCTACCTTAGATGATTGGCTAAAATGCGCTTGAGCATTTACAAAGATTGCATATACACGGGAAAATTCGACCGGTGCAGCTGTGACCCGGGTGGCCGAGTGGTAAAAGGCGTCTGCCGCGAATGCAGAAGACGCTGGTTCGATCCCAGCCCTGGGCACCGGAGGCCTAGGTCACTTTTTCCTTTGTATATGACATCTATATAAGTTTATGATTTATATAGTAATAGTGTGTCTACTTAAAATAAACAAATCAAAATACATTTTTTTCTAAACATACATATGTAATGTAGCATAAATTAAAAATCGTAGGAACCTGACTTGTAAGAAGTGTTTAAGCATAAGATTTTATCATAAATTATTATTATGGATGTCGATTATCGATAAAACAGTCGATATTTAATCAAACACTTGTGAAAAGTGCATTTTTGCTCCCGTTGTCCGGGGTATGTTTATAATATGTTGTTATTTTATTCAATGATGGCCAAATATTGACAGCGCAGTGTACTAAAGATATATGGATCAAATTAAGTCCAATGATAGAGGATCTCAAGAGCATTATCATCATCATCATCAAATTTCCTTATAGTATAACACTTAACTTCTTTTGTGTGCCTACAAGTTTTTTTTAGTGCCTACAAGTGAATTAGAAAACTGTGGTCAATGTGGTCATATTTTGCTGACTGTACAAAATGCTCCAAGTTTAGCTCAGGCTACCAAGTACTAAAATACCTTTTCACCATGCATTGCCTTACATAAGCCGAATTCTCCTACGCGATATGGTAGGGTTGGCTTACAGCCTACTCTTGATCTAATATAATTTTATTTTGAATTTTTATTACGATTCCTTGTCAGATGTGGAAAGCAGCCACGGACGTGGCCGCGCCGGCCCCGGCAGAGGCCGACGATTGGGACACTGACCCCGACTTTATCAACGACGTGACCGAGCATGAGCAGCGATGGGGCCCAGGAGGCAGAAACGTTGAGGCTATAGAGTGAGTCCTGCTCCTGCGTGTGTACAGACGTTTCATTTTAAAACCCATGTTATAAGATATGAAAAACCCACTATACCAATCTATTGCACTATCTATATATTTTGATCTGGATTAACTAACAGGTCCGACACTTGCAGGAGACGGAATATTTATATATGACTAGCTTTGGCCTGCGAATTCGACTGCGTGGGAATAATATTCGCCATAAGGAATTAATGAAGCGCCTTAGTAAAATCTCATAGCAAATATTAATTTAGCGTACATGCTATTGTATGTCTACAGTGAGCAACAATTCCATACAAACTCCCCCCCCCCCCTTTTCACCACCTTAATGGATGATTTCTGGGATAAAAACTATCCCATGTCCTTCCCCGGGACTCAAACTGTCTCCACACCAAATTTCATCTAAATCGGGTAAGCGGTTTAAGCGTGAAGGGGTAACAGACAGACACACTTTCGCATTTATAATATTAGTACTTATGGATTGATATATGTAGTACGAGTCGAATTTCAAAGAAGAACCGCAAATCGTTGTACAGTTTAGCCGTTTGGCACACGCATACTAGAGGACAAAACAATTTTTTTGACCCGCAGTTCTTAAAAAAAATCCCTTAGGAGGGGAGTGCAGTCTTGTTTTTAAAGGGCTTTTTAACACGATTTTAGCCATTTTTATTAAAATTAAAACAAAAATAATTTTCTAAATATACCCAGTTTGGGCTCCTCCAGATACGACTTTTTTTGTACAATATACCACTAATGATACGTGATATCCTCATATCTAACCCCAAGAGCGCAATTTTGTAAATAACATTAAATTTAATTTTTGAATTTTCCTCAGAACAGTTCCATAAGTCTAGTAAAATATACACTGAAGTAGAACCCTGTTACTTTGTACGTAACATTGAAAATAAAAAACTATATTAAATTATTTCCAAAATTGCTTTCTTGGGGTTAGATATGAGGATATCATACTTGGTATGTTTTGACAATTATTTTTGTTTGAATAAAAAAAATGACTAAAATGTAATGATGTGGTATATTTTTAGAATCGTCTCAAAAAGCTCTTTCATATAATACCACAAGCGATAGGTTTCCGAAATAAAAGGTTTCCCATACAAACAAAAATACAACTCAGTACTCCCCTCGTTAGGGATTTTTTTTGAACAGCGGGTTAACAATTTTGTTTTGACCTCTAGTATGCGTGTGCCAAACAGATAAACGGCACATCGTTTGTGTACTAATGCTAAAAGTCCTGCTTAGCTCCTTTTCAGTCGAAAGACAAATAAAAACGGTCCCTGACACATTTACAGCAGCATTGACAAGTATTGGTCCGATGAAGTGTAAATAATCTTGTTACGAAGACTTGCTGTAAATAAAAACATTTTTATTTGCGAGCTTCCTGTTTATGGTCCGATCAAATCAGAAAAGTCAATGCACTCGCATTGTCTGTGTCATATGATCATATCGCATGTTACGTGTCTAAAGTGTTATACATATTATACATATACCTAAAATATATATATATATATATATATATCACTATCATTGAAATGAAAGGGATCATCTCATTCATAGTGATAAGGGTCCCTGTTTTCTAATACTTTTTTTTTTACTCACTAGCTTCATTCCGTATACCTACTTATTAGCCGTTGTTGAATTCAATCTTTTAAGTGTATTTTCAACTATTACACGGTGTTTAACCTAAAATTGGGTATAGTTCAGTAGCCGTGAGCCGATGATACAGGCGGAAGGTTACCTAATACTCGGGTTAGGAATGAACCACACTAAGTTAGGATTCACTAGAAAGGTCTCGAGAAGCTATAGATAGACCGAGGTGAGGAAACAAGAGGTACAGTCAGTAATAAGTGTGTTAAAAATATTTTTGGTTGTTAATTGTTGAATATAACGTATCATCGTCGACACAATTAACTAACCATTCGTAAATTTTATTGCAATCAGTTAAAGAAGTAACCTAATTGTAGCTGTTAAAAGCTATCTCAAGTTTCATTGACATATTGCAGTATGGCGAAACTCCGCGAAGAGGTGCTGGAGGCGGACACATTGTCCAAGAAGAAGCAATACGAGCAGGGGCCCAAGTCTTCTTATGGGTAAGAGATGTTTTTAACAGGGTTTCTTGTTAGCCGTTTATATTGTTCTTTGTCTGACTTGCAGATCGCAGTAATAGCAGTCATAATAACTTTTCAGAATAATCCAGGCTCTATTCTATATAATCCCAATATTTTTCATCATATAGAAAAAAAAAAGATTTGTTCAGTAACAAAGTACAGGTTGGTGCCCCTTTTTAAGTATGGAAATACCTATGTTAAGGGAAACCGCTCTTCCTTAGTGATTATCTAAGAGCCAAAAGCAAGATTATAATATTTATATAAGACATAAACTAAGCTAAGGTAAGTAAACTATGTATTAACTAAAACTAACATGCGAGTAACAGAGGTAATATTAATTTTTAGTTGAAAGTTTAAGTTTAAATGCCACTTATAGGGTGTGTCATTCCACGCAGGCGTAGTGCTAGTTGTACAATAGGACGGGCAAAAAAACAGCAGTCTAGGGATTTCCGAATTAAAGAATGCACATTTTAAATAGTATTTAACTAGAGAATAAATGAATTTTTCATGTGTTTTTCACGTCTTACTTTAATGAAGATAACAAAATAAATTTATAGCATATTAATTACCTAGTGGTTAAAAACAGTAGAAACAAATTTCGAGACTCTCAAAGTTGTGGGCGCGGTAAAATTTGCCCCCCAACCACGCACACTCCGCGGCCGAATCTGTCCGTACTATAATTTACCGGTTTAGAGTGGGTCCGGATTGAAGAAGTCCTACTGTAAGTAGTGTAATAGCTTTCCTAGGAATTCCTATAAACTTGTTGCATTTTTGACATATTTTTTGTTTTTATTTCTGCAAGTGTATCAAAAACACAGTGTGTAATTCGTAGGGTAAGAATATTGAACTACTCTTACTCTTTACACTCTGATTATTACTTAAAAGTTACATTATGACATATATTACCCTTGCTTTGAAATTCATACAGTCATATATAGCCTTGCCTTTCGTCACTATAATATAGTTCCGTATATTATGTGTTGATTTCCCTCTAATAAGGAAATCATTAATGTAAATTAAAACTTATTGTTGTATTGTTAATCTAGCGTCACTTGCTCGATGTTTACAAACGTTTGTGTTACGTTTTTACTTGTTAATTGAAAATTATATATAAAACATACCTGGTTGAATAAAATGTGGATGATATCATTAACTTGGTACTTTCTTAAGAAAATAAGAGGAATTCGCTACTAAGATCTACTACGAGTGTCTATACGATTAATTAAATTCTATTTCCTAGATGATTGACACGTATATAGAGTCTTAGATGGTTCAAAACCTACAAAAGTAATAATCTATGTTGTACTAGGACGGAATACGCAAGCACGTAAAATTGATTTATTTTTGTGCAAGTTTTGTGATGAAATCAAAGCACTCGAGAGCGTGGATGTGGCATAACGTGAAGGAACATATAGTCAGGTTTTATGTGAAGATAATGGTTTTCTTCTGTAAATTATAATTACGTATATACAGGGGTATAAAGTAAGGTGTATGTTATGTTGTCTAATTGGGTATAATTTATTCTCTACGTATTTAAGACATTTAAATTATCCAAGCGCTCTTATTTTTAGTTATGGGGGTAAATTCGGCGTACAAGCTGATCGGATGGACAAGTCGGCCGTCGGTCACGATTACATCGGTCAGGTCGAGAAACATGTCTCACAGAAGGACTACGCCCAAGGTACATTTACATATTTACTCGGACTAGCTAGTACTAGTTATGGGAGTAAATTCGGCGTGCAAGCTGATCGCATGGACAAGTCGGCCGTCGGTCACGATTACATCGGCCAGGTCGAGAAACATGTCTCACAGAAGGACTACGCCCAAGGTACATTTACATATTTACTCGGACTAGCTAGTACTAGTTATGGGAGTAAATTCGGCGTGCAAGCTGATCGCATGGACAAGTCGGCCGTCGGTCACGATTACATCGGCCAGGTCGAGAAACATGTCTCACAGAAGGACTACGCCCAAGTTACATTTATTTACTCGGACTAGCTAGTACTAGGTATTAGTTATGGGAGTAAATTCGGCGTGCAAGCTGGTCGAACGGACAAGTCGGCCGTCGGTCACGATTACATCGGCCAGGTCGAGAAACATGTCTCACAGAAGGACTACGCCCAAGGTACATTTATTTACTCGGACTAGCTAGTACTAGGTATTAGTTATGGGAGTAAATTCGGCGTGCAAGCTGATCGGATGGACAAGTCGGCCGTCGGTCACGATTACATCGGCCAGGTCGAGAAACATGTCTCACAGAAGGACTACGCCCAAGGTACATTTACATATTTACTCGGACTAGCTAGTACAGTCGAGGACAAAGAGATGTATACACTTTTGGACCTTATTACAACGCAATAAGGTCCAAAAGTGTATACATCTCTTTGTCCTCGACTGTACTAGTTATGGGAGTAAATTCGGCGTGCAAGCTGATCGGATGGACAAGTCGGCCGTCGGTCACGATTACATCGGCCAGGTCGAGAAACATGTCTCACAGAAGGACTACGCCCAAGGTACATTTACATATTTACTCGGACTAGCTAGTACTAGTAATGGGAGTAACTTCGGCGTGCAAGCTGATCGCATGGACAAGTCGGCCGTCGGTCACGATTACATCGGCCAGGTCGAGAAACAAGTCTCACAGAAGGACTACGCCCAAGGTACATTTATTTACTCGGACTAGCTAGTACTAGGTATTAGTTATGGGAGTAAATTCGGTGTGCAAGCTGATCGGACGGACAAGTCGGCCGTCGGTCACGATTACATCGGCTAGGTCGAGAAACATGTCTCACAGAAGGACTATTCCCGAGGTACATTTATTTTCTTGGACTAGCTAGTACTAGGTATTAGTTATAGGGGTAAATTCGGCGTGCACGATGATCGGATGAATAAGTCAGCCGTTGCCGCCGGCGGTCATGTCAAATTTAATATTTTTTGTTGTTAGATGTATTTAAAACAATGTTTTGTAGGTTTTGGGGGTAAATTCGGCGTACAAACCGACCGAATGGACGCCAGTGCCGTCGGGCACGACTACATCGGCAAAGTGGAGAAACACGAGTCGCAGAAGGATTACTCGCAGGGCTTCGGGGGCAAGTTCGGCGTACAAACCGACCGCGTTGATAAGGTAATATAAATAGTTACTGGTACTTAAATTTCGTGTTAGCAAATTCATATCCTCTAGTCGTACATACGCATACACATTTAAATCTGCTTGAGTTATTTCACTTGAAGTTTAAATTTAAGGTATTTACGTGTTAACAATTAATTTTTATAAAGTCATATCTGAACGAAATAAAGTATTTTTGCTGATAATATAATGTTTATTCAGAGCGCGGCCGGCTGGGAACACCGGGAGCAGATCGAAAAACACTCATCCCAGAAAGACTATTCTCACGGGTTTGGAGGCAAATTCGGCGTACAAGCGGATCGGCAGGACGCTGCTGCCGTCGGCTGGGAGCACCGCGAGCAGGTCGCGCCGCACGACTCACAGAAAGGTAACTTCATTATCGCTACTCTCACGGGGCAGGACTATTTCGGCGTGCGGCCGGATCGGAGCTACCTTATTTAACAATTGACACTTGCAGCTCTAAAGCTATGTCCATCGTGCTATGCTAATTCTTTCAACTGTTGATTTATTTATAGGACTCATTAGTTCCTCGTAAAAACCTCGATTAACATTAGCAGCAAAAGATTCGTGGTAAAAAAAGACACTTAATTGATGGTTCTTGTTAGACTAATATTGATTTGTATGACTACAGATTACTCGCACGGGTTTGGGGGCAAATTTGGCGTGCAGTCGGACAGACAGGACGCGTCTGCGGTGGGCTGGGACCACCACGAGAAGGCGCCGGCGCACGCCAGCCAACTCGACCACAAGAAGGTGATTATATTATGTGTCCTGTCCAGGTGGAGGTCTCGAGGGTTTATGAGTAAGTCCGGCGTGCAGTGAGACCACCACTAGAAGGCGCTGGCGCAAGCCAGCCAGCTCGACCAAAATATGGTGATTAATCGTTAATCGTTATACATGTCCACGCAACGATAACGCTCAGATACGTTAAGTGCGTACGGAGAGGACGGGTATTCAATATGAATTTTTAAACTTTATTATTTTCAGTATTTTTGGAAATTAGCATTGACTCCCAAGGGACCTAGCTATCTGATAATATACCGTAGGGACGGTACGCGAATTAAAATTTAGAATAGGGGTTGTGTTAGTTTCAAATTAGAATCTTCTTTGTTGGTGAAGGGGTTTAGTATTAATAGTTGTATTTATGATGATTTAAAAAAAATATTTCTTCTACCCAGGGTTTCGGTGGCAAGTTCGGTGTGGAGACGGACCGCGTGGACAAGTCCGCTCACTGGTTCGACGAGGTCGGCAGTGTGGGCACCAACTACACCAAACAGAAGCCGGACATTGGGGGCGCCAAGCCGGGCTCCATCCGGGCCAAGTTTGAGAACATGGCCAAAGAGAAGGAACAGGTAAGTTCCGTGTGGAGACGGACTGCGGCGTCAAATCCGCTCGCTGGTTCGACGAGGTCGGCAGCGTGAGCACCAACTACACCAAACGGAAGCCGGACCTCGGGGGCGCCAAGCCGGGTTCCATCCGGGCCAACTTTGAGAACATGGCCAAAGAGAAGAAACGGGTAATGTTTCTATCTATTTTCATTAGCCTACTTTAGAAACCCACTGCTGGGCAAACGCCTCTATTCTCTTCTCTATTCGGTTCTGTTTATAACATCAGTCACGCCCATCAACCATTTGTTTTCGAAGTAATAGAATAATAAGGGTAGAAAATACTATTTATGGTATTTGATATATTGTACATGATATATTATTTTGTTATAGGAAGCATTGCAGTCAGTGCAAAAAATACGCCAGCAGAGGTTACAAATGGACAAGGATTTATCGCAAAAGGTAAAATGTTGTATAAGATTGTTAGAGAAATATCGCAAAAGAGACGGATTCTGCTACGCAAATTTTAACGACCGTATGTTCTTTTAAAAATTACATTTAATTTTAAGGAAGGTAAACACTCGCGTAATTCCGGACAAGTACTGTTTACATGTGCATATACGATTGTTTTGCTTAGCAAGAATAGAAAAAGTAGACATTATAAAATAGTAACATGTTACAGGAAAAAGACAAATTTGAAAAAGAAGAACGGGAAGCTCCGATCAAACAACCAGAGCCGATCAGACAACCGGAACCAGCCAGGCAACCGGAACCGGTCAGGCAACCGGAACCGGTCAGGCAACCGGAACCGGTCAGACAACCAGAACCGATCAGGCAACCGGGACCAGCCAGGCAAACGGAACCGGTCAGACAACCGGAACCGGTCAGACAGCCAGAGCCAGCGCCCGAGCCGGTGGAAGAGAAGGTCAACCTGCCGGACGTCACGCTGGTGCAGCCGAAAGAAAAAGAAGAGGTTAGTCAAGCTTTACTTGTAATTAATGTGTAACGGCGCATGTTGCACTTACAAATTAAATTAGTAGTCCGCCTCGAACTGAGAACTCGCAAATTTCTTGCAGAATCTGAGATCTTTTTTCGCCTTGTAGCTCAACAACTTGTTTGATCGATCCTACCCATATACGAACTCTCGAGTTATGTGTGTTAGTTGTGTCCGAAGTTGCTTGTAAGAACTTCGTTTCGCTTACGCTCCGCCCGTTCGATTATCTTAAGACACCTAACATTCCACATTTTCTTTTTAAGTATAGCTTTAAAGATGTTTCCACTGACAGCTAATAAAATAGTGCTAATAATTAACTTAATATTGTTAGCAGATGGCTCGGCAGCCCACGATAGTAATGTCCCCGGTAGGCTGGGAGGGGGCCGAGGGCGGCGAGGGCGAAGAGGAAGACGAGGAAGGCTACACCGCGAGGGCGCTGTACGACTACCAGGCCGCTGCGCCCGACGAGATCAGCTTCGATCCCGACGACATCATCACCAACATCGTCATGGTGAGTAGACTACCAGGATACCAGACTAGGCTAGGAGTGGCCGAGGGTGGCGAGGAAGACGAAGAAGGCTACACCGCGAGGGAGCTGTACGACTACTAAGCCGCTGCGCCCGACGAGATCAGCTTTGATCCCGACGACATCATCACCAACATCGTCATGGTGAGTAGACTACCAGGATACCAGACTAGGCTAGGAGTGGCCGAGGGTGGCGAGGCAGGCGAGGAAGACGAAGAAGGCTACACCGCGAGGGCCCTGTACGATTACCAGGGAGCAGCGTTGGATAAGATCAGCTTCGACCCCGACGACATCATCACCAACTTCTTCATGGTGAGTAGACTACCAGGATATCAGACTAGGCTAGGAGTGGCCGAGGGTGGCGAGGCAGGCGAGGAAGACGAAGAAGGCTACACCGCGAGGGCCCTGTACGACTACCAGGGAGCAGCGTTGGATAAGATCAGCTTCGACCCCGACGACATCATCACCAACATCGTCATGGTGAGTAGACTACCGGGATAACAGACTAGACTAGGAGTGGCCGAGGGTGGCGAGGCAGGCGAGGAAGACGAAGAAGTCTACACCGCGAGGGATCAGTACGATTACCAGGGAGCAGCGTTGGATAAGATCAGCTTCGACCCCGACGACATCATCACCAACATCGTCATGGTGAGTAGACTACCAGGATACCAGACTAGACTAGGAGTGGCCGAGGGTGGCGAGGCAGGCGAGGAAGACAGAAGGCTACACCGCGAGGGCCCTGTACGATTACCAGGGAGCAGCGTTGGATAAGATCAGCTTCGACCCCGACGACATCATCACCAACATCGTCATGGTGAGTAGACTACCGGGATAACAGACTAGACTAGGAGTGGCCGACGGTGGCGAGGAAGACGAAGAAGGCTACACCGCGAGGGATCTGTACGATTACCAGGGAGCAGCGTTGGATAAGATCAGCTTCGACCCCGACGACATTATCACCAACATCGTCATGGTGAGTAGACTACCAGGATACCAGACTAAACTAGGAGTGGCCGAGGGTGGCGAGGCAGGCGAGGAAGACGAAGAAGGCTACAGCGCGAGGGCCCTGTACGACTGCCAGGAAGCAGCGTTGTATAAGGTCAGCTTCGACCCGACGAAGTCATCTCCAACATCGTCATGGTGAGTAGACCTACCAGGATACGAGACTAACTAATCAAAATAATAACTTGTCGTAATAGTGAAACAAAGGGATTCGCAGGACTTTTGACTCTGGCTCACAGATAAGGTAACCACTAGATAAGCCTTATAAGACGACTTGGGGTCACCGCACGTTGGAGTAAAACGACTAACAAATTGCACGGCCGCCCGCCGAGTCGTTCAGTTGCGTCCAAGTTTTAGACCTGCTCGTATCGTGCGTTTATGCGAGAAATAAATTGAATACGTGAGGAAAATTATTGAAATCATGGGATATTACTGTGTAAGGTGGTGTGGAAAAAATTCCAAAACTTCAAGTTTATATAAAAATGGCATAACATTCCACAAGTAAGTCGAAATCATCGTTTGTTTGATAATTTCTTTCTGGCCAGCGGAGTTCATTGAAGTCTGGACGCTGAGAAGTAGTTAGTTAGTCTGTCCCCTTCCTTCAAATTGAACATACAATGTGCTATTCCTTTCTGGCGGA
Organism: Pammene aurita; assembly: GCA_947086415.1. Taxonomy (NCBI): domain Eukaryota; kingdom Metazoa; phylum Arthropoda; class Insecta; order Lepidoptera; family Tortricidae; genus Pammene; species Pammene aurita. The sequence continues at coordinate 35,813,067 of OX352290.1, read as the reverse complement.
GCACGTGTAGAACTAGTGATGCGCGTTTGATAACTTTGATAAATACCGGAATTACCGATACCACGTGCTTTCGTGCGTACCGAATTTAAGAAATATTTTAGAAAACAGATATAGCGCTATATTACCTTTTTTATTTTATTTTACTTTGGGTAGTTAATCTGTAGTATCTGTAGTTTTATGTAGTTGGTAGTTAGTAGTTATTCACACAAGTAATGAGTATGTTTACCATTACTGGTATTATACATTATAATATGTAATTAAGTAATTGTACTGTACATTTTAAACGCAAGCTTTTCAGGGTTCTGCTAATGAATCACAGGTGGTCCTGATGATGAACCATGTTGAAGATTAAGAGAACTCCGAGTTGGTTTGTGATATATATTGTGTGTGAGGGCTTTTAAGAATCCACTTGGTGAGCAGTTGGGTCAACAGTCACAAGATCACGCTGATGGTGAACTTCGAGGGCGTGCAACGGAACTCGGGATTGGTTTGATATAGGTAAATGCTGTGAGGGCTTTTTAGAATCCACTTGGTGAGCGGTTGGGTCTACAGTCACAAGATTTCGCTGATGATGAACTTCGAGGAAGTGCGACGGAATTCAGAGTTGGTTTGAGATAGATATATGTTGTAAGGGTTTTTTAGAATCCACTTGGTGAGCAGTTGGGTCTACAGTCACAAGGTAATGAAATGTCAAAAAGGGGCTTAGGAGCCAGTTTTGGCCAGTTCTTAGGTACATTTTCAAAGTAGGTACATAGTTAAGTACATATTTCATATTGTTACCGATTTAGTAAACAGCAAGTATCATAATTTACCTACAATAAATTACGGTACAATACATTCCGGTACCGGTTACATGTATTGAACATTTCCCATCACTACGCATTCACCCGACAGCGCGCGGTCCTTGAAACGACCAATCGCAGCGCCGATATTACCCACCCGCCCCGCATGTCTTCCGCATGTTTTGGTGACTTCGTTCGCGAACAAAATTAGCAAGATTATTACTCTATAGGAGGTTCTCTGTGCTCTGGCTTCACTTGATTGGCCGTCCAGAGGGTAGCCGTCAGAGAAGAGAGAAGGAATATGCCGTACCCTGACGCCAGGCGATAGCAATTACTTAAGCGAAATTGAACTTTACGGAGTCCCGCGTAAGTTCCTACATATTTCATTAGCGAAGCTGTCGGCTGTAGCTGTCGTTGGCCTCCTTGACAAGACTTTGACGGCCGAAGCCGACTGTAGCCGTCAAAAGGTTAAACAGAATAGAAGGTAAACTAAAATCTTGTACATTTCTTTCAAATGGGCATAGGCACATGTTTAAGAGTCCGGTAATGCTTTAAAATCGAGCGAAGATACGAGTTTTACACAGTAACCGAACGCTTCCAGGTACCACCGGCGCGTGCACGTGCGCGGCCGCAATGAACAATATTGATACTTAAGCCGCTCTTGCGTAATATCAGAAATTTTATTAGGTAAAATAAAACTAAAGGTAAATCTAGTAACAATTTAATATACCATGTTATTTTTTTAGAACTTGTTATGCACTAAAGCTATATCTATATCTATACATACATAATATAGACGTTGGTTTAAATGATTGATTGACTGATCAATGCAGAGCCAAAACTTACAGCAGATCGTATTACATTTTTAATGTGTTACTTGTACTACTTGTATACGAAATTATTTTGAAAAATTCAATCCCAAAAAGGGTTGAAAGATTGTATGGGTAGAAATTCCCTCAGGCGAAACTAGAACTCACGAGTATTGGGATACCAGCCCACCTGGTTAACTGATTTACCGACAAGAGTGGACAACTCAACTTTTTTATTTTCCTCTATGGTGGTATGTGTCACATAGAAGCAAAACTATTTTCACCTTGGGCGTTAACACTTGAATCCCTCACTACACTCAGTAGTCTGCTTTAGAATTCTATGATGGACTCAGTCGCATCTTTTGGGATTTACTATAGGCCCTCACCGTAAATATATCATTTTGCTCCCTTGTTACACAATCTACTACTTATTGATTTCTATTCGAAACGGGTTCAATTGGCATAAAAAATATACTTATTGTAATTTACTCGCTCGCGTACATTTTTCATAAATTTGTATGTTGATCGCCCTTACGTCCTTAATTAAAATGTAGCATCGTGAGATCTAGTATCTGCCCTCACTGGCCGATTTGGAAAACGGATAGGACCGTTCAACTATTGTGCATGTTTCTGTTTGGCTAAGTTGGGTTCTAACTCAAAAATTATATGAAAATCGCAAAATATTTAATAAAAATTAACGTACGTACGTAACGTACCTAAGATCAAGACTATTTGGAGTGGAGCGTTATATTTACGAGGCGAATAAGGTAAATTATATAATTTCATAACAATTACGAAATAACTTAATAAAAATTTCCTTAGCAAGTGTTCCAAAGGGCCCCAGATGTGAACGACTGGGTGATAACAAATTTTTCCCAATTTACGGGTGCCTTCGCACTTTTCGAATTCACGCTAGCGTTCTAGCGGGGAGCGACACACGTCCTGCCTCCGTGAGCTCAGCGAGCGGACTAAATCACCCGGCCTTGCTTCGTATAATTAATTGTAAGTTTATAGTTAATTTGAAGTGCTCTATTTACGAATATTTACTATGAAATGGTATATATATTTTATATTATTTGGGTTCATGATAAGCTGAAGTTTATGTTTGTATTAATTTTTTTCACAACTAATCATGTATGTAGTCAGAAACCGGGGTTATTCTTTGTGTATTTTTTCTGAAAGTTGACTGATTTAAATTTTTTTTTCTCAGTAATTTTGTATGACATTGGTACTTTTTTTATATTTATTCCATAGAAGACTATAAATTCAATATTATAAAAAAAAAACTGTAATAAGACGACATCAATAAAATCCCGAAATTGATATCTGTCCGAACCTCCCCGAGCTAAAATTGGTAAAACACTTGTTGGGAATAGGTCACTTATTCAAAATACAATAATAATGTAGATAATTTTTTGTACTTATACAGTCTCTATTGAAATGATCTTTCAATTTATGCTGAAAAATTTGTTGATTTAGTACTCTTTGATGTCTAAATCATATCAAATAGTTGAGCGAAATTGTAAAAAGACTTTACCGGACTCTTAAACTGTGTTAGTTTCGGCCGGGCGGGTCACTGCCGGGCGGACGCCGGCCGCGACACGGTAACTTTTAGGCTTTAAGTTTTGGGTTTTAGGTCTTATTTCCACGCATTTTTTTTAAAAGGCCTCTGCGTGAAAACGGATTCCGACCTACTTGGCCGAAAACTCCCATTACGTAATGTACTATTATGCTAGTAATAGTTAGTTAATGTAAAAGTGTTAATGTTTGTGCACAGATCGACGAAGGCTGGTGGCAGGGCATGTGTAAAGGCGCGTACGGACTGTTCCCCGCCAACTACGTCCAGCTGCAGGACAAGTGAAGTGTGTACTGAGCTTTACATTCCTTCGCTGTTACATTTATCAAAATTAATTCAAATCCTATAACATATGAATACAAGCGAAACTGAATGACGCCCAGGAACGTTTCAATTCAACATTCCTATACTATCGAAATTTTACTGCAAGTTTCTATAAATATAAACGAATTGTTCAACACTCGTAGTGTCCCATTTATTGTTATAATAGTAATGTTATTTATTATCAATGGAATTTATGAGCGATGTATTTTGGTCTCTTATTGAAATTGTACCATATTATTTTTAAGTCAATTGAAAATCCCTATAATTTAGTATAAGAGTTATTGATTGTAACCCTAAGTCTGCCTCGAGATTCAATAATTACACATTTCTTAGTTAATTCGACATTAGGTACTGAATTTTATTTTATTTTGTACATCATTTGATGTGGTACGAGTACATCAATACATAGTATTCAATCAGAATGTGTATGATCCATTCATCAAAAAGTATTACTATTAATCTAAACCACATGTGACATTTTGTAAGCCATTTTAGGCACAACCAAACGCAACTGCGTAACACGATTGACACTGTTAACATAGAGAATTAAGTTTATTTATCTATCCTATTATGTAGTAATTTACTAACCTTTCTTTCATTCTTAAGTAGTTGACTGAGGTTATTTATTTGGTAACAATACTTTATAAATTAATTTGACTAAGGTTTCTTTTTAGATGTGTAAAATTGCTACCTTTAGCGTAAGCTATTAGTTACATAATTCAGTTAAGTTCTCATTTTATGAATTTACTTATCAATATAATTCTTGTTAGGATTTTTTTAAGAGATTTTTGTGGCTTAGAACAAATGAACCAAAACATATTATTATATGTAAAAAATATTTTGACGGTATTGGTATTATTATCATTCATTGTTAATTTATTTTACATCACACCTGGGCATAAAGTGAGTATTACCGCACGCTACGCGTACGATAAAACTCGCATTATGGCCAGGTGGAGACGTAAAAGTGTGTACTCACCACGGGCCTTAAAAAAGAAAGCCCTCTATCGCATATTTACAACCCTCGCCTGCGGCTCGGGTCACAAATACCTGCGATTTCGGGCTTTATTTCTTTTACAGTCCTTGGTAAGTAATGTACTATTATGTCATTATTGTGCATTATCTTTAAGTATAAAATAATATTTGAGTCGATGTATATCAAAATGCCCAAGTCCGCCAAAAATGGCACCACATCATAATAGGCGCGAAATAGAAAGTCGTATGAAATTTCTAAAAGCAACTTTGGTATGTATCGTGAAATGACACATTTATTACGTTCTGTAGGATTATTTACTCGTAAAACATGGCTTAACAAATGTTGGTAGGTAGCCGTCTACCTACCAACATTTGTTAAGGCAAGTTTAAGTTTATTTATGACATAGCATTTAAACATCACTAAGTCCTATTTAAGTTGGAATTGGGTGAATTTTATAAACGCCGAAATGTTTGTATGTATCAAATCAATTAAGAGAATGAAAATAATTATAACGTTCTTCATGCCATCTTTTTAAGGCGAATCATTTGCTCAATAAGATGCACTATTTAAATAAAAAAAATATTAAAGACATAAAAGTAACATTTAATGGGGGAGGCCGGTGAAAACTTATTGTACAGGGCGCTGTTCCATACAATGGGGGAAAGAGACAGAAGATGAATGGTCCTTAACGATGTACGAAAACCGCAAACACTGCGATCATCTTTAGTTTACGATTGACACATGATTTTTATACAAATTTGAAAAAGAAGAACTGGAAGCTCCGATCAAACAACCAGAGCCGATCAGACAACCGGAACCAGCCAGGCAACCGGAACCGGTCAGGCAACCGGAACCGGTCAGGCAACCGGAACCGGTCAGGCAACCGGAACCGGTCAGACAACCAGAACCGGTCAGGCAACCGGAACTGGCCAGGCAAACGGAACCGGTCAGACAGCCAGAGCCAGTGCCCGAGCCGATGGAAGATGTGTATACATTTGATTTTCTACCTTGTTGTCCTGATCATAAAGTCAACATTACAAGCATGACACTATTTGGTGCAGTGTTTTCAATATCGACTTTATTTTGTTCGCGATAAGGTAGAATTTCAAACGGATAAAAACTGTCAAGTTTTAACTAGCATTAATCAAAGTGTACACTAGTATACAGTCAAAAAGCTTTTCTTAGGCAAAAACCTTCCCTATGGCATTAATCTACAGCGTTTTAATTTTAGAGTATTTTAGAAACCGGTGAATTTCTGTTTTGGAGCAATTCGAGACAAAACATTCGAGTTATTTTCAATATTGGAGATGGCACTTTGGCAGTTGCCTTCCCCATTAGCACCTTTAGAAAACTATTAGCTGTAGTAGGTGTTGAATTAGATAGTCTTGAAATCTTATGATATCATTAAAGTAAGGAAAAATTAGTACTTACTGTACAATTTTTCTAACAACCAATATTTGACGGCTGTCATTTCCATACAATTTATAACCTAAAACGCAAAATATGTATGTGGATGACAGCCGTCAAATATTGGTTGTTAGAAAAATTGTACAGTAGTGTTAGCACAAGTGCGTTGACACTGAGAGAAGGTAGATAAATGACAGTTGAACGTTGAATATAAATGCATACCGTAAAATTGCCTGAAGATCGATTCCAACACACACTTTCGTCTCCTCTGCGGTAGGTACGATTGCAAATAATCATGATATAAATTGGAATTCGTTAAAGGTCCATCACAGAAATTACGAAAAGCTAATTACAGGTGTGAGTGACTTCCATTAATTTTTTCATCAACATTTATGTATATCAATGTGATATCAATGTTTGTATGGTATCATTAATGTTGTGATTTAAAAACAAAACTAACTTATGAGTCTGGAGGCGAAAAATAAATAGTGTATGGAACTATAGTAGTTACAATTTATGGAATTTAGAAAGGAATTGGTTTATTGGTTGTTAAAATATATAAATATCAAACTAGTAAGACACCTAGTATAAGACTTTACAACTCAAACTAACATCCTGAATCAAGTACCTACGCTGTCCAAGTGTCCATACTTGGTCATTATAATTGTGTTAATCCAAAAGAGCAGTTATTTTTATTCGACAACGTGTTTTAAAGCTTTTATACTTCCTTTGCACAGAGGAAAATGCAAAGGATATAATAGGTTAGTACAGTAGAGTCCAAGTAGTAGTTTATGTGACTGCTACATAATCGCTAATTATGTACATTTACATACATTATTTTATCTACACACATATTATAACTCCTCGACGTGTTGAGATTCATTTGGATGACCGCCATTGCACCTCCATGGCCAAGTAGATTTCAAATGATGACCAAATAGATTGTCATGAGTACCAATACTTTAATTTACATTCAGATTTGGAACGTCTTCTGGAATCGTCGATTCCGGGAGGAATCGGTATACCAGAAGACGTTCGAAATTTGAATGTAATTAAAGTATCAGTCATCGATTTTGTAATGTAAATTTTACGATCCACCACAGATACAAGTTTCTTAATATTCTGAATATATTATAGGGAAGTTATGATATGGGTGTAGATAAACATGTTCACACCTTTGACCCTTGTTACAAAGGCAGTAAGGTGCAACATTCTAAACATCTTTGACGACGACAATTGTTTGCAGTCTAATTCTGCTAGACCTACCTAACGTAACAGTAACTATGTAATATTTTGTTATTTTGACGTCGATATTGTTAATCAATATACTTTTTATTTTCTCGTATAATTGGGTTGGAATGGAGTTTACAAATGTTGTATTAATCTTCGTACCTATAGTTGGTATTTAATGCCGTACTGTATTTTATAAAAGACGATTTATTGTTTATAAAAGTAAATAAATAGTTTTATTTTATATGGACATGTGGAGTTTTATTGTTTTTTTTTTTAGTAAATGTTGCCTTTTTTGGTCAGTATGCAACCTCTCTCTTCATAAATTTGCCTCTTTAATTTCATGAAGTCGGTTGCTTTTAAACTACAATGTGGACGTTAACGATATCATCATGTTGTATTGTCACGATAGTTATTACAGGGCTGTCAAATGTATGAAGTTGTATGGAGATGCTTTGAGCTTACCGTCGACGGCAACGGAATACCGTGGACATGTACCTAATTAATAAAAACGAATGCATACATTTCGCTCCCTCGTAATAACGTGACGATATGGTCGATGTGCACGATAAAGTATAAAAGCGATCGTCATGGTATAACATAACATATAATATTTTTGTATATCTATTGAAAACACACTACATTTTTGTAACATATAAGCCGCGCAGTATGCTATCCCGCACACCTCACTGGCTCCGCAGAAAACCAGCGCCGTTGACAACGCTAAGTCGTGCCAACTGCATTGCTGAGTGGAGACCATTTCAGCCTCACATATTTTTTGTTATGTATACTTCTTTAATATTTCTGTAAATATGCTGATGTGCTGTCTAAATATATTTTATTCTATTCTATAAGGGAACGAGGCATAGCAGTTCCTACGTCACAGACACCACTTTAGTTCTCAAACTTTAAAGTTTGGGGTAATTTTAACTAACTCACTGGGTGTGGCCGCCTTGCGGAGTGCAGGACCAGGTTTAGGTTCACCATAGTTGCGGAATATGCAGAATCCACTAAGCCATATCCAATAACTTAGTTAAAATTACCCCAAAATTTAAAGTTTGAGAATCAATGTGGTGTCTGTAACGTAGGGAGTGCTATACCTCGTTTCCTTATACATACCATGGATGGCGACCATTAACATTACAACGCATTTGCCGTCAAATGTGTCACAGCAAGGAAAAATATGGTTTGTCATGTCCTCATGTCAGTAAATGCCTTGAATCTCATGTCTTCATGTGTTGTTGTAAATAAAACCCAGTCTAAAGGGACTTTAGTAAAATTAGAAGAGTCACAAGGTTCTATTTTGGGCCCATTCCTGGTTTTAGTTTATATAAATGATTTACCTTGTGTAGTACAAAACCTTTGTGATATAGTTCTGTTTGCCGATGATACATCTTTAATTTTTAAAGTTGACCGGCAATCTACCGATTTTACTGTAATGAATAACACACTAACTGCTGTACTGAACTGGTTTACTATTAACAATTTGCTACTTAATACTAAGAAAACCAAATGTATTAGATTTGTTTTGCTAAACGTTGCACCAGTGGATACTAAGATTCTCCTGAGTGGTGAATGTTTACAGATAGGAGATAAAGCACTGTTCCTTGGTTCGACGTTTGGACAGAAATCAACAGAGTCCTCATATATGAGTCATGTTTTCTTATAAAAAAACTCGCTCTTCAACTAAGTTCGGCCGCTCATGCCGTTAGGAGAATTAGACAATATTGATACAGCTCGCTTAGTTTATCAGTTATGTTCATAGTGTAATGTCGTGGTTTTCTGGTTTGGGGCAATTCTCATAATACTGCATCAAAACTCTAGGATTTGTATTCTTAAAGTGGTTTGTATTCTTTGACCTCCACCACTTTACAGCTGCCAGATGGCCAGAACCAGAAAAAGCATAGTATAGCAAACTAACGAGAGAGGTTTCGTCGCTCTCATTATTGGTATTAGTTTTTTCCAACTGAAAAATTTTGTTAGTCTGTCACTCTGACCTCTGACCCATTAAAAGCTCCCAGATGCCCGTAGCCCACCTAATGAAGGAAAACTAAGAGGAAATAATTCGTGTATAGCCAAATTTTGGTGTAGTTGTAGGCAAAGGTATCTTACACAACATACTAAAAGTACCGGTGGATGGGGGTGCCGCTAGCGGAAAGGGGGGGGTGTAAAGGTCCCTAATTTTGGTTTTTCGTAAATAACTCGGTAACGGTGGCTCATACGAAAAAATGTTCTATTGCTTAATTCATCCACATCAAATTTTCTATAAAAAAGATTATTTGCAATTTTTTGCTAGGATCAATGTTTAATGAGATATCGAGGAAATACGATAAACACTTTTTTAAACTTTCGGAGCCAATATTTACGAAAGTATTAGTTTTATCCAAAAGTGGTTTCAGATTACCCTTATTGTTTTAAAAAGACCTATCTAATGATACCCCACACATTAGGGTTGGAGTAAAAAAAATATTTACCCCCCTTTCCATGTGTACGGGAGGTACCCGAAAGAATAATATTTTTTCACATTTTGTTTTAAAACTTTGTCTGCGTAATTAAAACACATACTTATACGAAATTTCATTTCTCTAGTACTAGCCATCACTGAGCAGGGTGAGGAGGGGTCCTACCCTTGGAGTTTCGGCATGTCCGTCTGTCCCCGTCTGTCCGTCCACGGCTTTGCTCAGTGATGTTTAGTACTAGACATCTAGACGGACAGATGGGGTCAGACGGACATGGCGAAACTATAAGGGTAGGAAGTGAGGTAGCAGGGTGAGCAGCCTGCTCAGTGATGGTTAGTATTAGAAAATAAAAAAATCGTGTGAGTATGTACTTTATTCACGCCGGCAAAGTTTTAAAACAAAATGTGAAAAAATATTATTTTTTCGGGTACCTCCCGTACACATGGAGTGGGGGGGTAAATATTATTTTTACTCCAACCCTAATGTGTGGGGTATCGTTGGATAGGTCTTTTTAAAACAATAAGGGTATTCTGAAACAATTTTTGGACAAAACTAATACTTTCGTAAATATTAGCTCCGAAAGTTTAAAAAAGTGTTTATCGTATTTCCTCGATATCTCATTAAACATTGATCCTAGCAAAAAATTGCAAAGAATCTTTTTTATAGAAATTTAGATGTGGATGAATTAAGCAATAAAACATTTTTTCGTATGAGCTACCGTTACCGAGTTATTTACGAAAAACCAAAATAAGGGACCTTTACACCCCCCTCTCCCCGCTAGCGGCGCCCCCATCCACCGGTACTTTTAGTATGTTGTGTAAGATACCTTTGCCTACAACTACACCAAAATTCAGCTATACACGAATTACTTCCCCTATCAGGCAGTTAAGCGTCTTCGTTTGGTGAGCTACCGGATCTAGCAATAACGATACGTAGTATTGCTATCTTACTCATTATCTTACTAGACGAGTTTCGTTGCTTTCATTTTTGTGTCATATTATCTGACGTGGTTCTTAGTGCATGAAGACGGTCGAAAGCTTAAAATAAAACAAAACTAGATATGTACGAGTACATGCACCAGGCCGGCTAGCATATCTTACGTTGTCGCCTGTCACTTCATACTTCGAGTCGCGCTTGAAGTATGAACTGTCGCGTCAAACGTCAAGTTATGCTAGTCGTGCAGATGAACCACGTCAACATAGAACGTATCAAAATTTAAACTAAAGACACGTCAATTCCGTCAAAACCTACACGACAGTAATATTGTAAACCACTGCCTTGAATTAAAAATGCTACTTTAGGTTAGTGCACAGACTACACAGACACGTCATCTTTAATCTAGACACACGGCAGTGTGTCCGCCAAGTTCGAGCAAAAAAAAGCGACACACCGGCCGTGGGTTATATTACACGAACCATTTCGGGCCAATTTCGACCACCCTATAACTCAAAACATATTTTATCTACGCATATGAAATTTCGAGTGTCTGTTGACATCCCCTTAATTGTCTAGAATACAAAATTTCATTATTCTACCTATAGCAGTTCTTGAGATATTGACGTCAGAAAATCGCTATTTTTACTATACACTCACTCACTGACTCATCAAAAACCTAGACCACTTCCAATGGTCGTACTGACTTGAAATTTGGCATGGAGATAGGTGTTAAGGTCAAAATAAAGGGAAAAATCTGAAAACGGCCAAGTGTGAGTCAGTTTTAAAAATAGCGAAGGTGTAACTTTGTTCTACTAATGAAGTCATAATGAACTAAATGGGTCTATCTTCCAATGGTCGTACCGACCTGAAATTTGGCTCGAAGGTTTGTCTTTAGGTCGAAATAAAGTAAAAATCTGAAAACGGCCAAGTGTGAGTCAGTTTCGAAAACAACGAATGTGTAATTTTGTTCTACTATAAGTAGGTATGGAGTGGAAATGAGATAAGACTTATTTAAATTTAGATACATACCAATTTAAGACAATACATGTTTGTCTTAAAGACAAGAACAATAAAATTGTTCACCACTCTGTGTGTGTCTGTTGCGGGAACCGAACCCACGATTTACGAAGTGCAAAGCAGGTCACTAGGTACACTAGGTGCGCTAAATCAGTCAAACAAAAATGAAAAGACTATTTTTTCTCGCATAGTTTAAATAATTTTACAACTAATAAAATCGCAGATACAAGAACATGGAAATCATATATACTCTAAGATGGAATTATATATGCTACTGCCCATCTCACCCTCCGATACGCCACGGGATGAGATGGGATGGTGCACTTCTAGGGCTACATAATAGGCCACCAATTATAATACCTACTGGTAGTAGGTTTATTAATTATCTATGTAGGTAGCGTACTTACAAACAGAATAAAGTACGTTATTGATGTATGTAATTATATGTAAGTAGCTACATTTTATAGGTGTAGAGAGCCAGTTTATTTGTAAAAATCACCTATAAATAAATAGTAAAATAGAATTAGACGCTTAGTATAAAGGGTATAGTATAAAGTACATACCTAAGTGGAATGAGACATTTCCTAAAGCAAAAGTGATAAAAAAATAATAAAGAACCTACACCTAACAAAAATAAATGAAATCCCATCAAAAACATAAATGTGAAAGGCTGCCAAGTTCGATACTATGGGATACATTTTAAGAAATCAACTTTTTAATATTTCAACATTATAAGAATTCAACATTTCGCGAAACTAAAAAAAATCAACATTCTGGGAAAGTCAACATTTTAGGAATTCAACTTTCTGTTCCTGGACGCTAATTTAGTATGAGAGCGCGACCGCTTATTTCAGGTGAGTTAACGTTTTTGATCATTACTCATTGGAATTAAAAATATCCACAAAAATCAAGTTGTAGGTGTGAACCTAGATTGTTATATACTACAAAATGGTGTGGAATACTATTGAGATGTGCTGTTAAAAAATACGAATAAAATTGAGCTTATGTGTGGTGACCTCGTGCTCCTTGTAAAATCTTAAAGATCCCATCAAAAACAAATTTGAAAGGCTGCCAAGTTCGATACTATGGGAATGCTTCGCCTATAAAAGAAGTGAGATCTGAATAAGTACCAAGTTCCATAAAAATACCTCAAATCATAAATAGTTATAGGAATGCACACTTGATTTCCAGCAGTTTTTAAGGTACATTTTGAATAAGTATCAACTATTATAATTTTAGGTATTTCTATGTAACGACATAGAAATACCTAAAATTATAATAGTCAGAGAAATGCACACCGGTTTTTTTAGCAGTTTTCTGATAACATTTATTATTTTCAGTACTTTTTAATGATGTAACTTGGCAAGTTTTAATTGAAAATTATATACTTGACACATTGCAGTCCAAAGGTGTCGATTCATTGCATTGAAAAGGTGTGTGGTGTGTGAAAACTTGCCAAGTAACATCATTAAAAAGTACTGAAAATAATAAATGTTATCAGGAAACTGCTAAAAAACCGGTGTGCGTTTCTCTGACTATTATAATTTTAGGTATTTCTATGTAACGTGATACTTATTCAAAATGTACCTTAAAAACTGCTGGAAATCAAGTGTGCATTCCTATAACTATTTATGATTTGAGGTATTTTTATGGAACTTGGTACTTATTCAGATCTCACTACTTTTATAGGCGAAGCATTCCCATAGTATCGAACTTGGCAGCCTTTCAAATTTGTTTTTGATGGGATCTTTAAGATTTTACAAGGAGCACGAGGTCACCACACATAAGCTCAATTTTATTCGTATTTTTTAACAGCACATCTCAATAGTATTGCACACCATTTTGTAGTATATAACAATCTAGGTTCACACCTACAACTTGATTTTTGTGGATATTTTTAATTCCAATGAGTAATGATCAAAAACGTTAACTCACCTGAAATAAGCGGTCGCGCTCTCATACTAAATTAGCGTCCAGGAACAGAAAGTTGAATTCCTAAAATGTTGACTTTCCCAGAATGTTGATTTTTTTTAGTTTCGCGAAATGTTGAATTCTTATAATGTTGAAATATTAAAAAGTTGATTTCTTAAAATGTATACTTTCCTGCAAAGCTGATTTCTTTTAGTTTCGCAATATGTTGAATTTTTCGTGTTTTAACCGTGGTACCACGGGTTAATACCACAGGGGACCACGGGGAATTTTTTTCCCCGTAGACCCACTGCACCAAAATGGGTTTATCTTTACGTTTTTAGCGATGTCGACGGAGCCCCGCTGCCGCGGGGCTCTTATTTCTGTGCAGTTTGGCCTTTGGCCATTAGAAGATAAGATAACTAACGAACCCAACCTACCTATTAGTGAAGTACGGGAACGCCTTTTTAACCTATAAAAATGACATAAATCACAAGTCCGATTTTATTTTGTGACCTGTTAGAATACGTTAAGTAATAATAATAAAAAATATTTTCTAACAATTGTTAGCATCGCGCTAAGTATAATACATGTATTTGTTTGCTACACATAGAAAAGATTATTTAAGTTTTATTTTTCTCCACCAGGCTATCGCTTTTTACTATTGCAACATAACTTCACATTTTATAACGGTTTTGTCAAGAGCATATGTCGTCTTAGCCATTTGTAATTCGTTTAGAATTCAAGGTCACTTATATTTTGACAAATTGTTTTCGATTATGCTCACATAATCTATTGACTAAACTTATAAAATGACAGATGATGTTGAAATAGTTGAATGCAATAGTATGGTAAAGGAAAATATATATTGTATAATCTTTTCTTGTTGTTATTAACAAATATCTATAAAATATTTTTTACTATGAGTATATTCTCTAACTAAAAAAGAAAATCGCACTTGTGAGTTATCGAAGCTCAAAACTGTTCGCGTACTGTACTATATGAGCAAAATCAACTTTATGCAAATTCAACATTTTAACATTCAACATGCTGCAAATTCAACTTTATGCAATTTGGACTTTGAGAGAATTCAACTTTATGCAAATTCAACATTTTAACATTCAACATGCTGCAAATTCAACTTTTTGCAAATCCAACATTTTAGGAATTCAACTTTCTGTTCCTGGACGTAAATTAGTACGGGAGCGCCTATGTGTGGTGACTTCGAGTTGTACTTATGATCTATCTTAGTAGTTGAGGTAATCTGTGGGTTAGTGTTATGACTTCTTTGGGTCATCCTTTAATTTCCCATCTAGATTACCTACGTAGTCGTTTCCGGTTAAGAGTCAATTAAAAGTAACTATTCTGAACAGAAGGTCAGTTTAGCATAAAGTAATTACAGGAGTCCGAGGAAAGAGTGTTTTTACATGTCGATGGGTTTTTAAATAAGGTATCGTGGTTATGCTCTAGGCTATATTAAGAGCAGACTCCAATGTTGAAGTACCTATTCGTAATGAGGTTTAAATCAAATAAAACATTTAATTTTATGCAGGTATATTTAACAGCAACCGTTAAATGTTTATCAAACAGAAAATAAGGTAAAAAAACAAACTCCAATTTTGTAAGTCACATCCTTGTTTATAAGCGTGGTACTCAGCCTCAATCCAGTCCGAATAGGCAGAAACTCGTGTAAAAATTGAAGTCAAATCAAAATTTTTACCACTGGTAACCCCTACTAGCAGCTCTTTTCCGGGCTCTTCCTGAGGGTCCGACGTGTTTCGACAGGCTAACGGTCCTCCTGAGTCTCCTTCTGCAACGTCGGCATTAACCGACGAGGTACAAATGAAATCTGCCATTGGTACTTCCCAAATCTCGGTACATCTTTTATTGGGCATTACTTCAATTTTAGCTCTCAGGAGCACTTGCGATCTTTTGGACTGCTCACCGAACCCAATTCTGCCATAACCTGACGCGTAACACGTGTCCGGCGGGTAATCTATTTCAAGCTTGGCATATTTAATAGGGTTTATCCAATTTGAAAATTCCCAATTTGTTGACACAAATACCAGCGCTATGTCATCCGTCGGAAAGATGTAGTATGGATGTATAGTAATTCCGCTAATCTTCCTCCACTGCGTTTTTTCGTTTGAAGTTATATCGTGTACATTTACGTCGTTTCGAAGGTCGCCGGCGGCGACTACGAGTGGACTTGGGTCTTTTGCAAATCTAAAGTTGTTCGATTCGAAGCAGTGTGCGGCTGTGAGGACCTTGCGCGTGGTAATGATGCTTCCACCGCAAAAGCTCCTAAATATGGAAGTGTAACTTATTATTTTTGGTTTCTTGATGGATACGATGTAAGGAACCGCGCCGCTGGAGACCGGGTCTCCGTTCACAATTACCGGTTTCACACGATGCAATGAGTATTTTAATGTTGTTATAATGCGCTCTGTCTCACATGTTTGCAAAATTAGTATAAAATTCACAATAATAGTTAGGTACATTCATAGGCTAATATTAAGTACCTAAAATTTGTTTCAGGTACTTTCTACATTCTACTGTTTACTTTAGTCTTTCAACAAAAAAGTTCATTTGACATTGACGTTATCATGACATACATATAATGCTTACCTACCTAGCCTTTCCGGACTACATATCCGGGAAGAGGTTTTAGGGGTTTCAGGTTTGTATTGGTATTTTGCTTTGATTATTAAACCAACCGGATGCGAGACGCGCACTAATTTATATCACAAAAAGTCTGCCAATTTCGGCGCGGGGGACGAGGAAACGCACACAAATACTGTTAACACTAATGCATTTTTTATTGATGTCGCTACACACGCACACGATAAAATTATCAAACACTAGCAAAAAATATACTCACACAAGTACAAACACAGACACAGACAACTTGTCCGTGAACGAGATAATGTCATCTTTAAGTAAACGTCGACAGTGCGAGGAATGCGTCGATAATAATATACTTAAGTATCGATATTTGTGACGTTTTCAAGTCAAAGGTACATCATTGTCGGTTGTTAATAGAGTTAAAATTTAAATGATTTTTTTATGGTAACGCCTTATTGACAACCGATAATGATGTACCTTTGACTTGAAAATGTCACATTTTATCGTAGATTTATTTATCGTATGCCTACATGTCACTGGATATAGATAGGCATTTCTTCCCTAGGGTAGTGGGAAAGCAGATGATGAAGAAAATCCAGTGAGTGCTGCGAGGTCCAGGTAGGACAGTAGAGCTGCCAAGTTTGTAACTCTTTTAGCACCACCCAGGGATCACGTGTAGGGTTGTCTAAGGTGTTTCCTATGGACGCAGATAAACATTGATCGTAGGGTAGTTATATATTTTTGTTTCTTTACCACGTATAAGGTTTAGCTATTGATAAAATTATAATGTTAAGTTGTGATTAAATATCAAGTTTTTCTACCAGCATATTACTTACAATGTTAATATTCTACGTAAGTTAGTTAGCCTATTTGTTCAGGACAAATCTTGCAAGCTGAATTAGAATAACTTTTATATTATCAATTTAATATTTTGATGTGTATTTGCTTTTATATTTAGTGGAAAATACTACAAATTGGAAACAAATAACTATTACAATCAAACAATGAACTGCAAAGAACTCTGGAACATCACGGGATTCGAACCCACGTGTTTAGATTACCGTTCCAATGTGCTTCCAATTACACTAGACGTTCCTCTATCCACATCAGTGAATTTTTCACTGTAATGAACAATGATTAATCAGTCACTAGCGACATCGTGATGTTCCAGAGTCCTTCGCAGTTGATATTTTGATTGTAATGGGCATCTGTTTCCAATTTCTGTTTCTATTTCTATTATCTCTTCTTCATTTTCTATTATAAATAAAAAGTATATCATACTGATAATGTTAATATCGACATTTATTTTTGTGCTGTCCCATCACTAAAACTTACCTGTTAGGTACAGTGATATCAGAGTCGGAAATTAAAAGTGCCTATTTAAGGGGATAAGTGCGTATAACGTACCTTATACTAAATAAAGTATAATCCATACAAAATTAAAATGCTACATAAAATGTACGGTGAAAATAAAGGAACGAATTAATTTCTAAACAGGAATATCGTTATTTCAAGCATCTACAAGTATATTTCACTTAAGGGGCGCCACACATTAGAGCGGAATTCATCACACTAGCTGAAATTGGCTATTAAAACGGAAATTTGTTTATGGTAGCTGCATTTTTGAGACCATAGACAAATTTCAATAATTTAAATGTCGATTAAAATATGTTTAGAAACCATTTAATAACAACACACACACACACACACACACACACACACACACACACACACAGACACACTGCTTTTTTAACAGAGCAATGATTTACAATTATGGCTGTATGCCGAATGGGTCTCTGCCTAACCCACGGAGTATCCTTTCAGTGTATTGCCAATGACAATGAATGACATAATGGCGGATGTATTTCTGCCGCACTGGAGTCGATTACTCTTGTTTGCAATATTTCACTTACCTCCCTCGATGTAATCGTGTTCATAATTGCATACCCAATTTATGAATGAATTCATTGTTATTCAATCAAATACAAACACTGAAAACATTGAAAAAATAATCAACCCAGCAGGATTTGAACCTCGCATCGATACGCCTAACCGGGGCTCGATCGCTTTACCAATTAAGCTATGGGTTCACTTACTGAGTTGACGAAATTCTCAATGCCTTCAATCATCTTTTTGCATTTATTTTTACATCGACTTTATAGCAGCCGTAAGCGACATCTAGGTGCCAACTACTAGAGTTAGATACCCTTCCGCCGACCCTTTTACAAGTGTCACAACGGAAATGATAGATGGCGCTGCTATCAACTCATAATTATTTTACATGTTTTTTAAAGTGGGGCATTCCACTCATACAATAGTATGTTATTCAATCAAATACAAACACTGAAAACATTGAAAAAATAATCAACCCAGCAGGATTTGAACCTCGCATCGATACGCCTAACCGGGGCTCGATCGCTTTACCAATTAAGCTATGGGTTCACTTACTGAGTTGACGAAATTCTCAATGCCTTCAATCATCTTTTTGCATTTATTTTTACATCGACTTTATAGCAGCCGTAAGCGACATCTAGGTGCCAACTACTAGAGTTAGATACCCTTCCCGCCGACCCTTTTACAAGTGTCACAACGGAAATGATAGATGGCGCTGCTATCAACTCATAATTATTTTACATGTTTTTTAAAGTGGGGCATTCCACTCATACAATAGTATGTTATTCAATCAAATACAAACACTGAAAACATTGAAAAAATAATCAACCCAGCAGGATTTGAACCTCGCATCGATACGCCTAACCGGGGCTCGATCGCTTTACCAATTAAGCTATGGGTTCACTTACTGAATTGACGAAATTCTCAATGCCTTCAATCATCTTTTTGCATTTATTTTTACATCGACTTTATAGCAGCCGTAAGCGACATCTAGGTGCCAACTACTAGAGTTAGATACCCTTCCCGCCGACCCTTTTACAAGTGTCACAACGGAAATGATAGATGGCGCTGCTATCAGCTCATAATTATTTTACATGTTTTTTAAAGTGGGGCATTCCACTCATACAATAGTATGTTATTCAATCAAATACAAACACTGAAAACATTGAAAAAATAATCAACCCAGCAGGATTTGAACCTCGCATCGATACGCCTAACCGGGGCTCGATCGATTTACCAATTAAGCTATGGGTTCACTTACTGAGTTGACGAAATTCTCAATGCCTTCAATCATCTTTTTGCATTTATTTTTACATCGACTTTATAGCAGCCGTAAGCGACATCTAGGTGCCAACTACTAGAGTTAGATACCCTTCCCGCCGACCCTTTTACAAGTGTCACAACGGAAATGATAGATGGCGCTGCTATCAACTCATAATTATTTTACATGTTTTTTAAAGTGGGGCATTCCACTCATACAATAGTATGTTATTCAATCAAATACAAACACTGAAAACATTGAAAAAATAATCAACCCAGCAGGATTTGAACCTCGCATCGATACGCCTAACCGGGGCTCGATCGCTTTACCAATTAAGCTATGGGTTCACTTACTGAGTTGACGAAATTCTCAATGCCTTCAATCATCTTTTTGCATTTATTTTTACATCGACTTTATAGTAGCCGTAAGCGACATCTAGGTGCCAACTACTAGAGTTAGATACACTTTAAAAAACATGTAAAATAATTATGAGTTGATAGCAGCGCCATCTATCATTTCCGTTGTGACACTTGTAAAAGGGTCGGCGGGAAGGGTATCTAACTCTAGTAGTTGGCACCTAGATGTCGCTTACGGCTGCTATAAAGTCGATGTAAAAATAAATGCAAAAAGATGATTGAAGGCATTGAGAATTTCGTCAACTCAGTAAGTGAACCCATAGCTTAATTGGTAAAGCGATCGAGCCCCGGTTAGGCGTATCGATGCGAGGTTCAAATCCTGCTGGGTTGATTATTTTTTCAATGTTTTCAGTGTTTGTATTTGATTGAATAACATACTATTGTATGAGTGGAATGCCCCACTTTAAAAAACATGTAAAATAATTATGAGTTGATAGCAGCGCCATCTATCATTTCCGTTGTGACACTTGTAAAAGGGTCGGCGGGAAGGGTATCTAACTCTAGTAGTTGGCACCTAGATGTCGCTTAGGGCTGCTATAAAGTCGATGTAAAAATAAATGCAAAAAGATGATTGAAGGCATTGAGAATTTCGTCAACTCAGTAAGTGAACCCATAGCTTAATTGGTAAAGCGATCGAGCCCCGGTTAGGCGTATCGATGCGAGGTTCAAATCCTGCTGGGTTGATTATTTTTTCAATGTTTTCAGTGTTTGTATTTGATTGAATAACATACTATTGTATGAGTGGAATGCCCCACTTTAAAAAACATGTAAAATAATTATGAGTTGATAGCAGCGCCATCTATCATTTCCGTTGTGACACTTGTAAAAGGGTCGGCGGGAAGGGTATCTAACTCTAGTAGTTGGCACCTATATGTCGCTTACGGCTGCTATAAAGTCGATGTAAAAATAAATGCAAAAAGATGATTGAAGGCATTGAGAATTTCGTCAACTCAGTAAGTGAACCCATAGCTTAATTGGTAAAGCGATCGAGCCCCGGTTAGGCGTATCGATGCGAGGTTCAAATCCTGCTGGGTTGATTATTTTTTCAATGTTTTCAGTGTTTGTATTTGATTGAATAACATACTATTGTATGAGTGGAATGCCCCACTTTAAAAAACATGTAAAATAATTATGAGTTGATAGCAGCGCCATCTATCATTTCCGTTGTGACACTTGTAAAAGGGTCGGCGGGAAGGGTATCTAACTCTAGTAGTTGGCACCTAGATGTCGCTTACGGCTGCTATAAAGTCGATGTAAAAATAAATGCAAAAAGATGATTGAAGGCATTGAGAATTTCGTCAACTCAGTAAGTGAACCCATAGCTTAATTGGTAAAGCGATCGAGCCCCGGTTAGGCGTATCGATGCGAGGTTCAAATCCTGCTGGGTTGATTATTTTTTCAATGTTTTCAGTGTTTGTATTTGATTGAATAACATACTATTGTATGAGTGGAATGCCCCACTTTAAAAAACATGTAAAATAATTATGAGTTGATAGCAGCGCCATCTATCATTTCCGTTGTGACACTTGTAAAAGGGTCGGCGGGAAGGGTATCTAACTCTAGTAGTTGGCACCTAGATGTCGCTTACGGCTGCTATAAAGTCGATGTAAAAATAAATGCAAAAAGATGATTGAAGGCATTGAGAATTTCGTCAACTCAGTAAGTGAACCCATAGCTTAATTGGTAAAGCGATCGAGCCCCGGTTAGGCGTATCGATGCGAGGTTCAAATCCTGCTGGGTTGTTTATTTATTAAATGTTTTCAGTGTTTGTATTTGATTGAATAACATACTATTGTATGAGTGGAATGCCCCACTTTAAAAAACATGTAAAATAATTATGAGTTGATAGCAGCGCCATCTATCATTTCCGTTGTGACACTTGTAAAAGGGTCGGCGGGAAGGGTATCTAACTCTAGTAGTTGGCACCTAGATGTCGCTTACGGCTGCTATAAAGTCGATGTAAAAATAAATGCAAAAAGATGATTGAAGGCATTGAGAATTTCGTCAACTCAGTAAGTGAACCCATAGCTTAATTGGTAAAGCGATCGAGCCCCGGTTAGGCGTATCGATGCGAGGTTCAAATCCTGCTGGGTTGATTATTTTTTCAATGTTTTCAGTGTTTGTATTTGATTGAATAACATACTATTGTATGAGTGGAATGCCCCACTTTAAAAAACATGTAAAATAATTATGAGTTGATAGCAGCGCCATCTATCATTTCCGTTGTGACACTTGTAAAAGGGTCGGCGGGAAGGGTATCTAACTCTAGTAGTTGGCACCTAGATGTCGCTTACGGCTGCTATAAAGTCGATGTAAAAATAAATGCAAAAAGATGATTGAAGGCATTGAGAATTTCGTCAACTCAGTAAGTGAACCCATAGCTTAATTGGTAAAGCGATCGAGCCCCGGTTAGGCGTATCGATGCGAGGTTCAAATCCTGCTGGGTTGATTATTTTTTCAATGTTTTCAGTGTTTGTATTTGATTGAATAACATACTATTGTATGAGTGGAATGCCTCACTTTAAAAAACATGTAAAATAATTATGAGTTGATAGCAGCGCCATCTATCATTTCCGTTGTGACACTTGTAAAAGGGTCGGCGGGAAGGGTATCTAACTCTAGTAGTTGGCACCTAGATGTCGCTTACGGCTGCTATAAAGTCGATGTAAAAATAAATGCAAAAAGATGATTGAAGGCATTGAGAATTTCGTCAACTCAGTAAGTGAACCCATAGCTTAATTGGTAAAGCGATCGAGCCCCGGTTAGGCGTATCGATGCGAGGTTCAAATCCTGCTGGGTTGATTATTTTTTCAATGTTTTCAGTGTTTGTATTTGATTGAATAACATACTATTGTATGAGTGGAATGCCCCACTTTAAAAAACATGTAAAATAATTATGAGTTGATAGCAGCGCCATCTATCATTTCCGTTGTGACACTTGTAAAAGGGTCGGCGGGAAGGGTATCTAACTCTAGTAGTTGGCACCTAGATGTCGCTTACGGCTGCTATAAAGTCGATGTAAAAATAAATGCAAAAAGATGATTGAAGGCATTGAGAATTTCGTCAACTCAGTAAGTGAACCCATAGCTTAATTGGTAAAGCGATCGAGCCCCGGTTAGGCGTATCGATGCGAGGTTCAAATCCTGCTGGGTTGATTATTTTTTCAATGTTTTCAGTGTTTGTATTTGATTGAATAACATACTATTGTATGAGTGGAATGCCCCACTTTAAAAAACATGTAAAATAATAATGAATTCATTGATAAATTGGGTATGCAATTATGAACCCGATGGTACAATGTACTATGAAGAGTCAAGTTTAAAAATTACCCTAAAGCAGATGTAGTACCATTAAGTGGCAACACTTTTTGATTGACAATATTTTTTAGTTTTTTGCTAATTTCGTGCACTATTTGATGATATTTAGACGTAATTATACTTAGAGATGAAAAGAAACGTTATCCTTCTGTAAACTAGATAATTCAGATCTTTTCTTACATGAAAACACGCAGCAATTTGGCATTTTTACCTCAGATCGTTCCGTGCTGACTGACATTCATTGAATGGCGTTTGACGCGCGACAACTAGTTTTATATAACCGATACGACCAGTGGTCTTGTAGTTTTGACAGAGGGGGACGCCTGACAATTACCACTCCATTGGTTTATTTCTCTGAGGGTATTTTGTAAGGCCTAATAAATTTAGACTGTCGCTGTGGGCTGTCATCGTTAGCTAAGAGAATCCAACCCGGATGGAGTAGCCATGTCTGTCATTTTGTATACAAAAAAAGGCTGCCGATTTTTGTGGGGGAGGGGAACGTCAAATGTATGGCTATTCGTACGTAACGTACAAATAGCTATGTCAGATAAACGTCAGTCCATACAAGTGTATGACCACTGGTCATATGTTTTCGGCAGGGGAACGCCTATCAATGGCGACTCCGGTTGGTTGAATTCTCTAAGGGTAGAGGCCGTAGAAGTAATGTCCTGTTCTCATAGACTTATATTATTACTTCGTAAAGACGGGGCCAACCAGGGGCCAACGGGCACTTCGAAGTGGGCCAGTTTGGCGGTGTGGAAACAAGACTGACTGTGACTGAGCAGCATTCTCACGAGCCATAATTTCAGTAAATATTGATTGAATTTGTGCCTCCTTTATATTGTTGCTCGATGTATCTGCTAACCAAAGGCTAACCACAGACCTGCGGTACGGCCAGAGACAAGCTAAAACCTCTTTGGTCTAAGCTGCTAAATGGCTGCTAACAATAAAAAAGTAGGTAAAGCCTGACCACAAATATATGATCATACGCCATGTTGTGGAATTTCATTGGAACTAATTTCTTACATTGGCAATAATTTTAATGATAGATTGTCACAGGTCACATTTGTAAGTGTCATTACGACGTAGTCAAATGTGTCACTGAAAAGAAAAGATTGATGTGCATCTTTCGTTCGCTGTGAAGTATATCACTCTTTTAGTTCACTAGTTCAATTTAGTTCAGTAGCTCTAGAGGTGCATCTTACTGTCGAGTGAAACGGAATATCGCTCCAGTGGTATGTGTGAGTAGACCAACATCTTTCGGTCGCTTTCGGCCGCGTTCGGTTCTATTCGAGGTCATGACGACGAGATGTGGTGCGGTGTCCGTCCATTCCATTTCACTCACTCTCGCTCGGAGCGAGTGAGTAGGTAAACGATTTTATGAACTGATATACTGAAGTATTGAACTATAAGTATCCGAACTGAACTAGTGAACGAAAGAGTGACACCAAGTGAAGTACTTCATTTGAATCACTCATTCGCGAACTACTCATGTCTATTACGACGGTTTACTTCACAGGTGGGTTTACTTAATAATAGTATAATAATCATCGACATATAATATCAAGACGAGTAAAGGCAAGCAAAGTTCATGTGAAAACACGACCCATTTTCACGTTTACAAAACCAAAATGTCTTATGTCTTATTAACCAATCAAGTACTCATTCTTTAAGCATATTTTTTTGTGTTAACCTTAATTCCGCAAAGGTTTCATGCCATTTCACCAATAAGAAAAGTTAGCGTGTTCTGAGTGGTCAAAATCAATTTGACAATGAAGTTTAATTGGACAGGAGATACTCAAATGAAATAACTGAAATGTCAAGTTAACGTATAATAAATACGCCTAAGTTTGACGTGGATGGATTCACATAATAAATAATAATGCAATCAATTAACAATTTATTTTTTAGTGCATTTTTCATTACTTATGTAATATACGTAAATTTAATCGTTCTTGGAATAAGGAATAATATGAAAACCTTCTATTCATGCTTAATTACATTATAGGGACTTACATACTACAAAATCAGTATAAATTAACATAAAATAGTAAAGATTTTGAACTTTTTAACAATTATATAAATCCGTTACATTAGGGAGACCCTCTTGGTCTCAAGAAACATAATGTTAAGCAATTAAGGTTGACTATGGCAAAAAAATAATATTTTTTTATTTTTATTTATGACCAGACTAGAAAATAATAGCATACCTTCAATATAAACAGGTTAAATTCTCTTTGCTCCCTCGTTTTTCAGAACTAAAAATTGACGGATGAGTTCGTTTATGTGTACTATTTATTTTAGCAGGCTTAGGGAAATACAAAGACAAATTTACATTTTGTATCAATTTTTTTATACTACAACGGTAGCAAACAGGCATACTGCTCATCTGATAGTAAGAAGCTACCGTAGCCTATGGACGCCTGTAATTCCAGAGGTGTTCTCATGTGCGTTGCCGACGCTTTCATATAAAAGAGGATTCACTGTGTTGACAGCTAGAGGGACAAGAGGATCCCCCGTCGTCAACACACTGCATCCTCTGAGCTCTCTGGCAACCTTACTCACCGGCAGGTACACAACACTATGAGTAGGGTCTAGTGCTAATTGGCTGTGGTTTTCTGTAAGGTAGAGAAGTTCCCCAGTCGGGCTCTGCTCTAGATTTGATAATTAAAGACTATGCTATGAAGTTATAGCATTCATTATTAATGAAAAATAAGAGTCATACCTATTAGTCAGTTGTACTAGAAATGGCACGGCCAGAATGGTATGATTTTACCAGAGTTAATACAGTAGGTACTAATTCGAAAGGTTTTGTTTTGTCGATTTCGTTGACTTTACTTAATATTTGAAAAAAAATAATTAAACTTTAAACATTATAACAGAGTTTAAATTATATTTACATGTAAGTAAAACCGACTGAGGTGGCATATTCAGATTGTTTATTAAGTACGTATCTCATATTCCCAATATATGAGTACAAGGGAGACATTTCGATATTATAAAAGTAGTATAATATTGATAAAGATTTATTCCAAGGACCCATACTGTATATCGAAAAAAACAAACTGAAAAGATTCTAATACTTATAAATGAACATTCATTATACTTTTCCTCAAATGAGTTATGTTTACTTTTCCAAAACTTATATTGCATAACATCGACCAAGTCCGTCATATATGAGAATATCTATGCGTGATTTACTTCCTGATGAAAAGAAATATCACCGTCTTTGACGCCTGTGTGGCTCCTGCACCAATGCACGGCACAAGCCGGCATTTTAATACCGATATATTACCGAAATTTCATGGACCGAAAAAACTAATATTTTGACGACATGACAATTTCAAAATGTTTGACATGAC
Source organism: Pammene aurita (assembly GCA_947086415.1). NCBI lineage: Eukaryota > Metazoa > Arthropoda > Insecta > Lepidoptera > Tortricidae > Pammene > Pammene aurita. The sequence goes on along the minus strand of OX352290.1, from coordinate 35,786,769 downwards.
ATTAGGGCACCGCTGTCACAAGCTCCGCCCACTTTGGCACCAGTAAAGTGGAGCAGATTTTGAGCGTTGATTATGCTTCCTTACTTATTATTCTTCCAAGATAATAATAGTAACGTGTTGAATATTAAATAATAAATGACATAAAATGGCGAAAACTATTCATACTCACGAGGGAAACATTGTGAATAATGTATATAATAAACCGCAGGAAATAAAACGATCGAAAAATGAAATTTTTTCGCTACGAAACATTTTCAAATTAACATCAACAGCTGACAGGTAAACAAATCAAGATGTCACCATACCATAGATAATAATATAATTTTTGACAATTTTGAACTGTTGCCATTTAAATGAGAATAATAGCGTCCTCTTGACAATAGAGTCTGACTAGCCAAATATTGTTAACAGATATTTCCTTGTTGTATCACCAATTGTCTATGATTTAAAAAAAGCTAAAAGTCTGTTGTCAACTTATGTCATTATTTCAAATTGTTCACGGTTATTAACGGGTTTATTTTAAATAATATTAAAAATAACTGTACCACTCGGTACAGTTACTAACGTACCGAGTGGTACAGTTAGTTAAGTCCGCAAACTATTATTTAGGCTCGTAAATAATTACGACGATGTGCGAAGTTGACGTGAAGCGTGTTGTATAACGAAAAACTGCAATGTTTACAAGTCGTCAACAATTTTGTAGGTTGGAGCTCTATTAATATTTTGATGCTTTAAATACTAGTTCTAACATTTGCCTATAACTTTGATTAAGTACGTGAATTTATTAATACCTGAATATCATAAACAGGACAAGTGTGTAAAGAAACGGATAAACTAAATGTGCTGGAAAATATCAATAACAATCAAAACATTGGAACGTAAGAAGTTACTTACTGAAAACCAATATTTAGGAGAAATTTGTGGACTGACTGGTCAGTAGTAATTTTATGTAAAAATATAAATAAAAATACATTCGCGAAACACGTCTATACAGTATGTAAACCAACCAAAATCATCCCTTAAACAAGTGAATAGGGAACTCAAGTACATAGTTATTAGATTGTTTTTACTTGCTGCTAAGCATGTTTTGGGGAGTTTAATTTCTGAATGTATTTCTCTTGTTGCAGTCGGTTGAAGATCTTTCTAACACCCTGTGAAGCTTGTTTACTTCGTTGACTTCTGTATGTTTACCTAAACCTACCTACCCACCTACCTTACGTGTGCACAGATATCAAAAGTATTTTCTAGTATCAAAACTATTATTCCTGCTACACAAGGTGTGACCAGCCCATGATTTTTTGAATTTCCCGCCAAATATTTTGGTAATATTTCAATAGTCAGACTCTTATCATAATCATATATTTCTGGTCAGGCTTTACAGGTCAACGAACTCGTTTGTGAAAAAAAAATAAAACGTAAAAAAAAGTATTTTGTGAGACAATTTTGCTTTTTACATGTTATTTTCGAGATTATTGTGGAAACTTTTCTGCGCTTTTACACCCTAAATTTATGCCCTAGTTAAGCTGCCAAAAAACATTTTTTTTAACATGTGTGACGGATATTTGGACAAACAATGGTTAATTTACCAAGTTCAGTAGAGTGTGGCGCCATATAGAACTTTATAGGGGTGCAGTTTAATGGTTAAGGTTAAATGGTATGGGGGTTGATTTGTCGAACAAAACTGTACGTGGTTAACGGCTCCAACATAGATATCCAAACATTTTGTATGTATGTGCACGGCACGTCCATACAGTACCTACACAGGGGTGCAGTTTAAATATGATTGAGAAAAAATCGGCCAAGTGCGAGTGTGTCGGTTGATACGTTTATGTATTATATTGCGTAGCTATACCCGACAAGTATCAACCGACACAGTGCTACTTTCAATTTAGCTGACTTAAATATGGCACGGATGGATCTAACCAATCCCAGCATCTCCACCATGTCGTCAGCTTCACCATGTTTTTCTGGTATACTGAGCCGATGTGTTTACTGACTAGAGAATACGAATGATGTAAATATGTTAACGGACACGCAGATACTATACGTAGACACGGCCTGGACGTTGATGGTGTGAGCTGATGATATCTCCTTTGATTACTCCTACGGCCTATGAGCCTCCCGTGATTATCCATCTGGTATCTCGGGCTAAATAGTCGCCTCCACCTCCCCTTACAGCGACCCCGTTCCTCACACTATGGTTACCCTAGTTCATAACCATTGACAACTCACTGGGATCAAAGATCTCTCTGAGCACTGATACACGCTGGTAAATAACACAAGACACATGATCATCATAATAACACAGTAAGAAAGTCCATGAACTGATACGAGTAGAAAGATAAATATTAAAGCGCTCACCATTGATTTGTTCGCGCGCAACCTTCTCTCCTCCCGTCGTCCCTGTATCTACCCTACAACCCCTCTCAAAAAATCCGTCCATACTAAAAGCGATATTGAGATCGAACGTGACTGCTACCGCCATCTATCCGAAAAACCGGCAAGCACGAACTGCTTCGCGATGTTTGCGACAGCGAGTCGGACTCGCGGTCCGAGGGTTCCGTACAAACATTATAGACCTGAGTATTTGATATGAATTTCAATTTAATACCTCTACGCGTTCATGAGGAAAGGGGTAGTAACCGGCGACTGATGATAGTGATGATATATAGACAATGAAGTAGCTCTGAAAAATGACCCCACAAAAAGTGAGCCGCGGGGGGCGGGGCTTACAAACTGAGCCGCCAAGCCGTTTAGTTTACAAATGGCGGTTCAGTGACACGGTGGTAGTGAAGTTTATCGGAAAATTAAATAATTTAGTAAACATGCCTTCTTGCGCTGTAAAATGGTGTCAGAGTAGAACTGGAAAACATAATAATAAAGACGGGCTCACTTATCATACGTAAGTTAAGCCGAAAACATATGATTCTAAATTTATTTTACCGGATAATTTTATATGGGGATGGTGCTATGCCAACTTTTGAACAACCATTAAAACTTCTTACGATATTTTTTTATTACTTTTTAATGAGATGAATGTTTTGATTTAAGTTAAATACACATGTTTACATCTCATTTTTCATAACACGCAGATACAGTTAATAGTATACAGTATGCCTCTGATCATGGGCTGTAAATGTAAGGATCGATTTTGCTCATAAACTACAAATTTTGAAATTAACCGGATTAGTAAAAAAATATACAATTCAAGACTTATTTGAGCATGAATTTACTGCAGAATCATCAGTTTTTGAAGTGTGACAGACGATGTCAATTGCTTCATTGGATGTGGTAGAAGGAAATAGTATTTATAAAATAAATAAAAAATATATTATGGGACAATCTTACACAAATCCACCTAGTCCCACAGTAAAGCTCAATAAGGCTTGTGCTGCGGGTACTAGGCGACAATATATATAATAGATAGATACAGATAAATACTTAAATACAAAGAAAACATCCATAACTCAGGAACAAATATCCGTGATAAACACACAAATAAATGTTCTGACCAGAATTCGACCCCGGGACCTTCTGCTTCATAGGCTCCTGCCTATGAAGCAGAAGGTCCCGGAAGGTACGACCGACTAGGCTAGGAGGCCGTTAAATTTAGTTTATATAAACGAAGTATTATCATAAAATAACCTTTATTCAAATAGTTGTAGACTAAAAGTAGCTCAGTTTAAGGAGCACATTGAGCACAATCAGTCCTCGCATTTAAAGCTCCACGGTCAAAGACAGGCTGTATGTGTATAGGCTGTTTATGGAAATGAGTGATACCTATAGTATATACCGGGTGTGGCCTGTAATAGGAGCAAAAAATTGAAACGTAGATTCTACTCCTCAAACTAGACAATGTTTGTTCAACGACTTTTGAAATTTATGTAGATTTTAGACTGTCTCTTTTTCAAACAAACTAAATAGTATTTTCAATGTACATGAAAATCCGCCTAAATGACATCGCCTGTCAGTCTTGTCACCCTACAAATATTAATCAATGTCGTAATACATTGCGTGTTCGAGTAAACTTTAAACTGTAATAGAATTCAAACTACAAGTTATTTTTAAAAGTTGTTGAACAAACGTTGTCTAGTTTGAGGAGTAGAATCTACGTTTTAATTTTTTGCTCTTATTACAGGCCACACCCGGTATAGTCAAAGAAATCAAAGATAAAGTTTAATTGACATATTTAAATGAAATAAAACGACTAAAAACGGATTATATGGCGTATACTAAATTCAGTTTATCTCCTGACTTTACTACGTTGACTTTACTACGTATTCCCCGATTCTTTATGTGGGTAGTTATGCACAATATAATTTTTGACGGATATAAATATATTTTCTCAGTTGACCCGTAACCGCGAACGTTGAAAATTGTACAATGCAGTTTTTGTATATTAAGCAAGTAACCAGTAAAGTGACCAAGTATCTGCTTATTTACTTTAAAATAAAATTCAAACCTCTAACAACAAAAAATATACATTCGAAAATTGCTCTCTATTTTATGAAACCGTCCACTAATAATGCGTTTCCAATGTCACTGTTGCCTTGTTATTTGCAAGTGTCAGTGCTACGACGAAATACAGCAAAATCATTTTGCGATTGACCAATCGTATTTTAAGTAATTGTTGTAATTGAAAACAGACTAATATTTTGACGCGTTTGATTGGCAGCGTAGTGAGCATGCGTATATCGAGTTGTTTCCCAGTTTCACGCTGACGGTTTGTTTGAAGTTCTACGTCTAGATATATTATCAGTCGCCGGTAGTAACTTTAAAATTATTAAAAATATGATGTTACTAAAAATTTACGTGTTTCGCAATTTTTCCTTTATCTGTGCTATAAGACGTTGCCAAATTTCAAGATTCTGAGTTCCCGGGAAGTACCCTGTAGGTTTTGATTCCCTTGCAAGTTTCGAAAATTTGCGGCATAAACGGCTGTATCATTTGATTGCGTTGGCTTAGAAGTTTGATATTTTCACTCACTCCAAGGGACGGTAGACCTGAGTATTTGATATAAATTTCAGCTTGATACCTCCACGCTCCCTGAGATAAAGTGTCTTGACAGACGGACGGACGGACAGACGGACGGACAACAAAGTGATCCTATAACGGTTCCATTTTTTCGTTTCGAGGTACGGAACTCTAAAAAAATGATATGGGGGTTGATTAGTCGATAAAATTCATCATAAGCTTGTCCCAGAAAAAAATGTCGTTTATTAGTTAGTATGAAATAATGTAAGCAATAAAAAGTTACCAAATTTTTGACAACAGTTTATTAGAAATGTAGTAAACAAAACGTATTTTTGTTATGTTTTTGTTCTATTGTTTATTCATCCAGAAACTTCGTAATTTTCTTTTGATACCTGCCATCAGGTTTTGTACATCAGTGTCTGTGATTAGGTTTGAAGCTGCATTCCATTTTCGCTTGAAGTTTTCAACTGATGTGGCGTTAGTTTTATGTTTTAAGAGCTTCTGCTTCATACGAGCCCAACATTTTTCTATAGGTCGTACTTCAGGACAGTTAGGAGGATTTTGGTATTTTTCCACAAATTCGACATTATTGGCTTTGTACAATTTTATCACATTTTTAAAATAGTGGCACGTGGCCAGATCAGGCCAAACCAGAACTGGCTTCTTGTGTCGCTTAAAAAACGGCAATAATCGCTTTTCCATGCACTCTTTAAGGTATATATCGCCTTTCATAGTTCCTTTAGCAAAGTATGGAGTGCTGCGTTTGCCGCAAGAACAGATCGCTTGCCACACAAGAACCTTCTTCGCAAATTTATCAGTTTTTATGACATTGTACTCGTCATTGATAGTTTTTCTATCGGTCCCCGAATAAAAATGATGTCCCAGCAGTGATTTAAAATCAAGCTTGCAATATGTTTCGTCGTCCATCACAATACATATTTTTTTGTCGTTAATTTTGAATACAGTTTTCTTGATCTCGTTTTAGCGTCAGTTTCTTGTTTCGAATTTCTATTAGGCACTTTAGTTTGTTTGAAAGTCTTTATAGAATTATTTTTCTTTACTCGTTGCACAGTGGATTTAGACGTTTTAAACTTTTTAGCTAAATCTCTTACAGATGATGTAGGTTTTTTCAGTAAAGCAGCTATGATACTCTTCTCAATATTTTTCTTAACAAACCCGGTCTTCCGACCACTTCCAGGACGCCGTCGAATACCGCCAGTCTCTCTGAATTGTTTTAGGACCCTTTACACAGTTCTAACAGACGTGTTTAGCCCCATTGCCACTTTTTTCGTGAAAATGCCTTAATATTGGACATATTTGTACAATATTTTCTCATGAAGTTTTTCTTTTGGAGACGAGATCTTTGAAAATGTGACTGTGACAGATTTTTTTCTAATATTAAATAAAGAACCGAGATGCATTTAACATATAACCAGTCAGTTACAACCATTTTCATTGAAACCAGATATACCAACGCTGCGTAAACTAACGACATTTTTTACTGGGACAAGCTTAAGTACTCGTGTTAACGGCCCCAACATAGGTTTCCAAACACATTGTATAAGCGCTCAAACGAGTTTTGTAGTAGGGCGTGTCCGCCCTGTGGCTGGATGGACCTCACGGAACGCGCCAGTCGATCACGACATATATCAGTCTTATCCACTTGTTTGTAATTTTGTTTTCAACCGACTTCATGATTTCGAAGTAGGAGATAGTTTTATACATATTCATCTATGGAGGAGGTTCTCAATTCGTCGGGATCTTTGTTTTTGCTTTTTTAGGGTTCCGTAGCCAAATGGCAAAAAACGGAACCCTTATGGATTCGTCATGTCTGTCTGTCTGTCTGTCTGTCTGTCCGTCCGTATGTCACAGGCATTTTACTCAGAAACTATACGACGTATCTGAATAAAATTTACACATAAGGTGTATTTTGTATGCAGGTACTTAGTTATGTAGTTAAATTTGAAAAAAAAAATATTTTTAGGGGGCGCTCCATACAGGTAACTAAATTAAAAAAAATTTTTTTTTACCAAATATCAACATGTTACACATCAATTGATAGGTCTTTCAAAATAGCATTGAGGCTTCTTTGACTATTTTGTGATTAAGTGAATATTTTCTGAAATAATCGCTTCGAAAGTCAGAAAAGTTGTGTAGCCCCCCTTTAACTTTTGAACCGTATTCAAAAAATATGAAAAAAATTGAAAAGATGCGCCTTATCATTTACGCCTGCGCCTTTTTACTTTCAACGAAAATTGTTTTGAACATTATCGGTTCAGCCATTTTTGAGTTATCTCCAAAAAACTCCTTCCATAGGCATCAGATACGACCTTTTGGTATTAGTTTGGTTCTTATTCCATTGAAGGTACGGAACCCTCCTATGCGTGGTCCGACACGCACTTGGCCGGTTTTTTTATGTATGTTCAATTGTTCACCGATTATTCGAAGACGGCCGGATCGATTTGGAAAATTCTTTTTTTGTTTCAAAGAGTATACTTGACAGTTGGTTCCATTGTAACCAGGTCAGGGTCTGATGATAGGATCCTGGAGAAATCGAGGGAACTCTTCAAATATTATAGGCACACATGATAAGAGCATTTTTTACAGTAGCTCGGGCATTTGCTCTTGGAAAGGTGGAGTAAGCTAAGTGAAGTCGGTTATGTTTTGTTTAAATTTTTTTTTTTGCTTCTCGTACTTATTCAAAATGAAAAGTAAAGTATTAATCTCAGGGTTAAAGTTAGCCAATCACGATTGAAACATTGGCATAAAATTTCTTGTTGGAAATGGGTGGCTTGGTTTTGTTTTGATTAATAATCTGCTATTATGAATCCTATGAAAGGACTGTATGAAAAAACTAATTAGATAAATATCAGACGTGTTTTAAATTTTATATTTGGTTAACAGTTCATCAGAAACCATGAAGAAAAAGTAAAATGGTATATAATTTTAAAATCCAATGCATTCTTAAAATAAACTTACAGTTACTCCTTGGTATAACATTTGTATTTTCATGTTCTATCCACCATGCGTACGAGGAAACGCGCGTAAAAAGTGTTGTCCTGTCAAAGCCTTTACCGCTCACAATTCCCAGGAGTATGTCCTTTCCAGGTTCTTCATTCGGATCATCAGTCCCGGTACAAACCAGGGGTCCGCCCGAGTCACCCTGTGCCACGTCTGTACTCACAGAGTCCGTGCAAACGTATGTACTCATGTCCATTTCCCAGATCCCAGAGCACTGCCAACGCGGCATAGTTTTGATTTCAGCTACCATTAGAATAGATGTCCGAAGGCGATAGTCACTATTGTAGCTTAACTCTCCATACCCGCCTGATTTACAGAGTTCAGGATAGTCAACTGCCCTTGTAACGTAACGTATGGAGCGGACGTTATCGTTAAAATAAAACGGCAAATCTACTGTTACTAGTGCTATATCGTTTAGCGGAAAGATGAACTGCTCGTGTAGCCGCAATCGCTGGACTCCTCTCCATTGCATGTTGACCGTGGTTTCCGTGTTGCCCGTGTGCACGGCCTCACTCTGTAGGCTCCCTGCGACAACTCTGAGAGCTTTCGTATGTTTGGCCAGGAAAAAGTTGTTCAGCTCAAAGCAATGCGCTGCCGTCAGCACTTTACTCGGATCTATGATACTTCCACCACACAAACTGTCCCATACATATAATACGCCTCCGTCGTCGTCAAATTGGTTTAGTTTTTGTTGCGTAACTTTGAACGACACTAAATAAGGCATTTGTCCTTTGTCTGCAGGTTTTCCATTTACTATCGTTGTCTTTACTCGATATTTTGAATATTTTAATGTTGTTATAATACGATCGTGGATATTAGAAGACAAAGTACTGAGTATTGCAATAGTGAGAAAAATAAAAAAATGATTGTAAAACATGAATTTTGATAAAATTTTGGTGCCTAAATATAGTTTTACTTTGCTGGTTTTGACATTATTTCGACTGACATCGAATGATAGTCAATCATTTGATGACAGAAAGTTGGATCAAGACCTTAGAAGAAAGAGATAAAAAGAAGCTCTGCAACCAAAAGCTTCCAAACATTCTTATGTTTTTAATAATGCGTCAAAAGGAGATGTATATATGTTTGTTATTCCTTAATTACATAGGTTCTCAAAAATTTATTAAAGCGTGACCAGAAATATATGATCATTGTCAAGAGGGCGCTATTATTACTTATTATTACTTAGAGAATTCTACCCGGATGGAGTAGCCATGTCTGTCATTTTCTATACAAAAAAAGTCTGCCGATTTTTGCGGGGGAGGGGAACGTCAAATGTATGGCTATTCGTACGTAACGTACAAATAGCTACGTCAGATAAACGTCAGTCCATACATGTGTATGACCACTGGTCATATGTTTTCGGTAGAGGGGAACGCCAGTCAATGGCGACTCCGGTTGGTTGATTTCTCTACGCATTTATATGGCAACCGTTCAGTACTTATAGTCATAGAGCGTTTTATTCTCTATGGTATGGTGACATCTTGATTTGTTAAAGTACCTACCTGTCAGCAGTGTCAGCTCTGATGTTAATGTGAAAACGTTTCATAACGAAATAGTTTCATTTCCCGAACATTATTTACAGCAGTTTATTATATACACTATTTACAATGTTTCGCACTTGACTGTGGAAAATTTTGAGATTTTTTATTTCACTTTATTATTATTCAAGTAAACCGCCACAATGACACTGACTACAGTGACAGCCTATCACATGCACTCACACATGCATATCATCCTGTTATTAAAATGATTGCCAGTGTAAAAAATTTGTGCTAATGAAATTCCGTAACATGGCGCATGATCATCATTATATATAATAAAACTAAGTTGAGAAAATGTGCGTGCCGATAAAACTTAAAAAGGAGTCCCAGCACGATATTCCAACAATTTCTGGTAGATATGTACGCAAAAATAGAAGCAGAACGGATGCTTTACATAAGACTGAATCAGAAGAAACTACGCACAGAAGAATACATCCACCTTCGAGATGCGATCATAAATGACGGCAATATTGACGATATTGGAACAATGGTAATCTTACCCTCATCATACATAGGAAGTCCAAGACATATGCACGAATATACTCAAGATGCCATGACCTACGTAAGAAAATATGGACGACCTGATCTCTTCATAACATTTACATGCAACTCATCATGGCCAGAAATCAAAGAACAACTAAAATACGGACAAACCTCCATGGATCGACACGACATGATAGCCCGAGTTTTTCGACAAAAACAAATAAGATTTATTGAAATCATCACAAAATACCACATCTTTGGAACCGTTAGATGCTGGATGTATACAATCGAGTGGCAAAAACGAGGATTACCTCACTCACACAATCTCATATGGCTACACGATAAAATTTATCCCACGGATATCGACAAAATCATCCAAGCTGAATTTCCCAATCCACAAAATGATCCGGAACTATACAACATAGTAGTGAAAAACATGATTCACGGACCATGTGGACCATTAAACTTCAATGCGCCATGCATGAGTGATGGAAAATGTACAAAAAAATATCCAAAACCATACTTGGACGATACAAAAACTGAAGATGACGGCTATCCCAAATATAGAAGACGATCACCGAAAAACGGTGGCTTCACAGCAAAAATACGAATACAAGGCAGAGACGAACTGGAAATAGATAATCAATGGGTAGTACCATATAACTCACTACTTTCCAAAATGTTCCAAGCACACATAAACGTTGAATATTGCAATTCAAGCAAAATGCAATTCAAGTAAAATCTATTAAATATATATGTAAGTACGTAAACAAAGGTAGTGATATGGCAGTATTTCAAATAGTCCAAAATAGCGAACAAAATAATAGAAATGATGAAATCCTCATGTATCAAATGGGAAGATACATCAACAGTAACGAAGCAGCGTGGAGGATTTTTAGTTTTCCCATACACGAACGCGAACGAGCTGTGCAACATCTAGCAGTACATTTGGAGAATGGACAGAGAGTTTACTTCACAAAAGACTCGGCTAGAAAAATTGCAAGCGAACCACCTCAGAACACAACATTAACAGCTTTTTTCCAACTTTGCCAAACGGATCCATTCGCAAAGACGTTACTGTATGTCGACGTCCCTATTTATTATACGTGGGACAAAACAAGGAAAATTTTTCAACGACGAAAACAAGGAATGCCAGAAGAGGGTCATCCAGAAATAATGAAAACTAACGCAATAGGTCGAGTATACACTGTACATCCAAACAATGCCGAATGTTTCTATCTCCGAATGTTGTTACACGAAATACGGGGACCAACAAGTTTCACAGATCTCAGGACTATTGACGGCTACATATGCCAGACTTACAGAGAAGCATGTCAACGTTTAGGATTATTGGAAAACGATAACCACTGGGAATTAACACTACAAGAAGCCACACTCACAGCTTCAGCTGAACAAATTCGAGAGTTATTCGCCATAATTCTAACAACATGTAACCCATCAAACCCAAAACAGCTATGGGACTCTTTCAAAAGGAATATGAGTGATGATATATTGTACCAAATCCGACAAGCTAATCCAGAACTGACTATAGAATTCAATGACGACATCTTCAATGAAACACTCATTCGCTTAGAAGATAAATGTTTAGCAATAAATAACCAGACCTTAGTAGAAAAACCAGAGAAGCATGTCAACGTTTAGGATTATTGGAAAACGATAACCACTGGGAATTAACACTACAAGAAGCCACACTCACAGCTTCAGCTGAACAAATTCGAGAGTTATTCGCCATAATTCTAGCAACATGTAACCCATCAAACCCAAAACAGCTATGGGACTCTTTCAAAAGGAATATGAGTGATGATATATTGTACCAAATCCGACAAGCTAATCCAGAACTGACTATAGAATTCAATGACGACATCTTCAATGAAACACTCATTCGCTTTGAAGATAAATGTTTAGCAATAAATAACCAGACCTTAGTAGAAATTGGAATGCCAGCACCACAAAGAAATACTTTCAGTGTGCTAAACTACGAAACTAAGAAATTAATTGCGTGTCGGCAAAAGCGTTTCTGAGTGGTGCGATCTGAATACCGGTGTACCGCAAGGTGGTATACTCTCTCCTCTTTTATTCTCGGTATTTATCAATCTCATTACAACAGGAATTAAAAGCGCTCACCATCTGTACGCAGACGATTAACAGCTGTATACCCAAGCTGAAGTAGCAGACATCAACTCCGCCATCGCAGCCATCAATGATGACCTGAATCACATCGCTGACTGGTCCAATAACTTTGGAATTTCTGTAAATCCTTCCAAGTGTCAGGCCATCATTGTGGGGAGCCCGCGTCAACTCATAAAACTAGATATAGCTTATATCACACCGATCATTTTTGATGGCGTGACAATAACACTCTCAGACCAGGTTAAGGATCTAGGCATTGTTATCGATGGGCATTTATCTTGGGATGGTCAACTGTCCAAGGTGAGTCGAAAGGTCACTGGTACTTTACGCTCTCTATATCCCCTTAAAAATTTTCTTCCGGTGTCCACCAAAAAATTATTAGTGCAGGCACTAATATTGCCACACATTGATTACGCTGATGTGTGCACTACCAATATTTATCAAGGCTCACTAAATAGACTGGATCGCTTGCTTAATAACGGCATACGGTTTATTTTTGGTCTCCGCAAGTTTGATCACATTTCTTACTACCGCCGCCAACTTAAGTGGCTTCCGATCCGTCAGCGCAGGACTCTCAGAATTCTTTGTCTGCTCTTTTCGATACTGTTTGAGCCATCTGCTCCCAGTTACCTTAAATCTAAATTTAACTTCGTGTGCCCTCGCCCAGGCTGTGAACTACGTTCCTCCCGTTCTCTCAAACTCTTAGTTGTCCCTCACCATAGTGGTTTTCTCTCTTCTTCCTTCACTGTACAAGCTATCCGTCTCTGGAATGAGCTTCCTTTGAAGATAAGACAGGCCCCAAGCAAGTTAGCTTTCAAACGCTTACTTTATAAGCACCTGCTTGATCAGGCTTAGGAAATAGGATTTAGTCGGCATCCCTTAACGCACGTATATTGTTTATTATATTTATGTATATTATATTTATATATATTATATATTTTTATGATATATTAGTAACGTATTTGTACCAATACTATATACGTATGCATATGAAGTATTAATAGTCATTAAGTAGTGGTTTAGGAATGTATATATTAATTCAGAAATTTTAAATAGTTTACAAGTGTAAAATATCCTAGTTAGTTAGATAGTTACATTTTCTCTCTGCACCCACCTTAACGCATTTCTGTTTGGCCCTATGGTTGACTGGTAGAGAATGCCTAAAGGCATTAAGTCCGCCTTTTGTACTTTTTTTATGTGCAATAAAGTTTGAATAATAATAAATTACAAAGGAAAAAAGCTACAACGTCAATGAACTACTTGAATACATTGCTCACAACAAACCACTCCTCAATGACAATCAAAAAAAAATTTACAACGTTATAATGAACCGAATAAATAACAATACTGGTGGAATTATTTACTTGGACGCACCAGGAGGCACCGGTAAAACGTTTCTAATAAATCTAATACTGGCGGAAATACGTGCTGAAAAACACATCGCACTGGCACTAGCATCATCCGGCATTGCAGCCACACTTATGGAAGGAGGACGAACTGCCCATTCTGCCTTACAACTACCGTTGAATATAGCCGAACAACAATTCCCGGTATGTAAAATCTCAGGAACATCTGGACGGGGGCAACTTCTAAAACATGCTAAAATTATCTTCTGGGATGAATGCACCATGGCCCATAAAAAATCACTAGAAGCCATGGACAGAACATTACAAGAATTGCGAAAAAACTCTGAAATGATGGGAGGAGCTCTACTCATACTCTCAGGAGATTTTCGACAAACACTTCCAGTTATTCCCAAATCAACACCAGCAGACGAGATCAATGCATGCTTAAAAGCGCAAGTACAAATACTGCAATTAACAAAAAACATGAGGGTTGAATTATCAAAAGATGGAACAACAGCACATTTTGCTAAAATACTTTTACAAATAGGCGAAGGTACATATCCTACTGACCAAACGACCGGCCTCATTGAACTCAATAGTGATTTCTGTAACATAGCCACTACTGAAAACGAACTAATCGACAAAATTTATCCAAATATTATTCAGAACTATACCAACGTAGAGTGGTTATTTCAAAGAGCAATTTTGGCCACTAAAAATAATATTGTTGACGATATCAATTTTAATATTCTAAAGAAAATACCTGGTGAAGAGAAAGTATATAAATCGATCGACACGATGGTATCCATTGAAGAAAGTGTCAACTTTCCTACTGAATTTCTAAACTCTTTACAAGTACCAGGAATGCCATTACACTGCCTTTGTCTGAAAATTGGATCTCCAATCATACTACTCAGAAATCTCAACTCCCCAAAACTATATAATGGAACGAGGATGATCGTAAAACAGCTGTCGAATAATGTCATTGAAGCTGAACTTATTTCTGGAAAGAACAAAGGACACACAGTATTTATACCTAGAATACCACTGATCTCTTCTGAATTGCCATTTCAATTTAAAAGATTGCAGTTTCCAATTAAATTAGCCTTTAGTTTTACAATTAACAAAGCGCAAGGGCAAACTTTGAAATATTGTGGCATCAACCTCAAAGAATCCTGCTTCTCTCACGGTCAGCTATATGTAGCTTGCTCAAGAGTAGGAAGTTCGAAAAATTTATATATATATACCCCGGACAATAAAATGAAAAATGTTGTTTATAAACAAGTAGTGTAAATAATGAGAAAATGTAAATACATGTAAATATAGAAAATGTTTTCAAAATATATTTTTTACTTTTTACGTCATAGTATGTTTTTTTATTTCATCTACCACGTAATCTCATATCAACTCCCGAGCGAAGCCGGGTATCATAGCTAGTATATTATATTTCTGGTCAGACTTTACATTGCTAGGGATATTGATCTCTACTACAACCGCAACAAATTTCATAAAGTACTAAAGTATTTCAGTTACTAAAGAACTTCACTTCGCTTAAGCTCCGCTCGTTCGATAAATATAGTATTGTCCAGAAAAATTATCATGAAATAGGCTAAAAGAAAATGTACTTATTGTTGCATAACTAGAACTAGATGCTGCCAAATGGTACTTAAAATGAATGAATTCAAACAATTGTCGATAGTCGCGCTCCGGCAAGCGAGAGATGCGACGTGTCAATGAGCTTCCGTCACCCGCGTGGGAAAGAGACAAACTGTAATTTTCTAACAATGAGAGTGACAAAGATGTAATGATTGTCAAAATAGATAAACTCATTTTGTTAGAGTATAACCCATCCATAGTAAATATCATTGACAATACCTATAGCGTGAGATCGTCACAATATTACCAGCACGGCTAGCACGTCTTACAAGAGCGACTTAAGCCGCGAGTAGGGAAAACCTTCCTGCGCCTGTCAAAAATCTCGCTTTCCGGTAGCATAGCATGCACCCGCGGCTGCAACTGACACGAAGAGAAGCTGTGCAAAGGGTTTTAGTTCCAAGTCGCGAGTCACTGTCATTTTATGACAGTGGCATTTGATCGCGAGTCTGTCGCTTCTTTCACGCGCAAGTTGTGCTGCCAACTAGCGACAACGCATGAAGTCGCGCAGATCTGTCTTTTGTCACGCCAGTCTCGCGTAAGACGTGCTAGCCGTGCTGGGGAGCCAAAAGTATGATGTTCTATAAAAACCGGCCAAGAGCGTGTCGGGCCACGCTCAGTGTAGGGTTCCGTAGTTTTCCGTCCGTCACAGAAAGTGTCCTCACTTAAGAGTTAAAAAAATGGGCTATTTGTTACATTGTTGATTTTGTAGAAATTACAGGTACAATAAACACCTGCTTATACGGTTAAATTACAAACTTAGTTCAGAAATTATTTTATAATTTTTTTTCAAAAACTATTCAACCTATCAAGTTCAAAATAATTTTCCTAGAAAGTTTTTATAAAGTTCTACTTTTGAGATTTTTTTCATATTTTTAAAACTTATGGTTCTTAAGTAAGAGGGGGGGGGGGGGGATACATTTTTTTATTTCTGGAGTGATTATTTCCGAAAATATTTACATTATCAAAAAATTATTTTACTTAACCCCTATTCATTTTTAAATACCTATCCAACAATATATCACACGTTAGAGTTGAAATAAAAAAAAAAAATCACTCCCCACTTTACGTACAGGGGAGGTACCCTAATAAAACATTTTTTTCCACTTTTTATTTTACCACTTTGTCGGCGTGATAGATATACATATTAGTACCAAATTTCAGCTTTCTAGTGCTAACGGTCACTGAGATTATCCGCGGACGGACGGACGGACAGACATGGCGAAACTATAAGGGTTCCTAGTTGACTACGGAACCCTAAAAAGCTTTAGTTTAGGTACCGTCGCGTCGATCGTAACAGCATACCGCGGCCGTGCACGTCCACGGTAAATTAAAATTTGACGTGTTGCAAATATTTGACGCTATGGACTAAGAGCTGGCCACGTCAGATATGACACAATAATGAGAGTAACGAAACCCGTCTGGTAAGATGGCAATACTATACTTATTGCGAGATCCGGGCATCTGGCAGCTTTTAATGGGTGGAGATCAGAGTGACAGACTAGCAAAATTTTTGAATGGAAAATAGTACTACCAAAATAGGTAATAATTGCCGAGGTTGTCTCAGTTATAAAGGACAGGGCCTATATTTTACCATTAAAACAAAAAACAATGCGTATTATTACGGAAACAAAAACAGTAGGTAGGCGACAAACCACGAATTACATTATACATCGTGTTGGACCAATTTTGCCCCATCAGAAAGTTTTGGCAATTATATAATCTAATTATTTATATAATTTCTCATAATACTGCATCAAAACCAGAACTCTAGGATTTGTATTCTTAAAGTGGTTTGCATTCTTTGACCTCCACCACTTTACGGCTGCCCGGATCTAGAAATAAGCATAGTATAGCAAACTAACTAGAGGGGTTTCGTTGCTCTCATTATTGTGTCATATCTGACGTGGCTAATAGCTCTCTGTCTACTATCTTTGACGTCCACAGCAAAGCAGGAAAGGGAGCAATGGCGCCAATTTAAATATCTACGTTATGTTGCGTTGCGATCGTATATTGTTTTCAAAAACTTTTTTTTGTGGTGTATGAACTTGCCATATCCAAAAAGATGATTTCTAGGGATACGTACCAAGAAGGCAAAAAAGTAAAACCCGTATGGCTGACTGTAACGTCTTGGGAACTGCACAGCACACCCTATCGAGTTAAATTTTAGATCAGCCACTAACAAGGCTAACCAGAGCACACTGAGAGTAAATCAATTTTGATATGCAGGGAAACGGAAAAACGTAAGCGTAAGCGAAGCAAGTACTCACAAACAAGTTCTGGCTACTGGGACGTCTCGGCATTTCGATGGCTTTTTGATTTTGAAAGTTTGTTCCGCGATAATTTTAGTAACGCTTTTCTGATTTCATTGTTGGGGTTGTAGTAGAGATACATATAATTTGAGAGTTCGTATATGAGCAGAATCGATCAAGAGGTTGTGGAGCTAGACAGAGGCGTATTTGGAAATTTGGCGCCCCGGGCCAGAAAAACTTGCCGCCCCGGTTACTTAACCAGACAGAATATTAAAATTTTCTTAAGACCCTCTGAACCCTTAGTGTGCGGTCAAACGTTGAAAAAACACCCTGCTGACGCCTTTTGCTCATCTGCGTAGTGGATCGATATCGCGGTACAGCGCAGCACGTTTCGCCGCGATCCACTACGCAGATGAGCAAAAGGTGTAATGGGACCGGGTAACGTATGTGTACGATCAAGGTGGTAAGGAGTGGTCCTGAAATAAAGTAGCAGTGTACAATCTTGTGTATTTTTTAATTTAGTGCTAATTTTGAAGCAGTATATTTATTTTATTAATCCGTAGATACAATACTAATAAATAAAAATACAATCATAATAGAATATGTGAGCATATTTAAGTTTTCGCGTTTTTAATTCAACATACTTTGTAACCTTTTGAACAACATAATTTGACAATCTTCAATCGACATCCGCTACAATGCCACAATTGTATTTCCATTTTCACAACCCGTTGTATGCTTTTCAGAATTTCATCTTACCAAGAAGCTACATTAATTAACTGTATTTTAGCTAGGATAGTCAGGAAGACTCTCTAATCTAACCTCTGACAAAGATTTTTCTATGGGAGATAATTTTCTATGAAAAAAGGCAAATACATTTAATTAAAAATTACTGTAACTACCTTAAAATGAAGCCAGATAAAAAAGTTTACTATTGAAGAAAGACAATTTATTAAGGTATAAAATAGCTCATCAAATCAAACTATAAAAAAAAACATGTTTTTGAGAAACACCTCAAAAATTCTGTCAGAAGACGCTGTTCAAAAAACTATGTGTATGATGGAATACAAAAGGCGAAAACTTCCAAACGCTGTTTTATTTAAGTATGATTGTATT
This sequence comes from Pammene aurita, assembly GCA_947086415.1. Taxonomy (NCBI): domain Eukaryota; kingdom Metazoa; phylum Arthropoda; class Insecta; order Lepidoptera; family Tortricidae; genus Pammene; species Pammene aurita. Next base: position 35,768,229 of record OX352290.1, on the reverse strand, counting down.
TATGTTTTGTATGATTGTATCTAGAGATTATTTAAATATAAACACTGATTCTAAATCGGCACAAAATAAAAAGATAAATCAAAAAAGCCACCCACCAACCCGCACTGGACCAGCGTGGTGGGCTTATGGTCCAAACCCCCCCTCATGAATGCTCAACTCCCCGTCACGGCCCCGAGTGCCCGGCTTAAGGGGTGCTAAGAATCCCCGGGCGGCGATTTCCCAAAATACTATTCAGACCCAGGCTATGAAGATGTACACCGATTTGCTTAACGTTTTAACATACAACGTCCGCACTTTGATGACAGAAGAGCGTCTCGTTGAGTTAGAACATGCTCTTAACGAAATCAAGTGGGATGTTGTTGGTTTGTCAGAAGTACGCAGGGAAGGAGAACAAACTACAGAGAGAATTGATAATGTGTTTTACCACTTTGGAACAGCAGGAGGACTGTATGGAGTAGGTTTCCTAGTGAATAAAAAGTGGAAATCCAACATTATCGAATTTAAAGGCTACTCTGAGAGAATTGCTGTGCTAAAATTTTCAATAGACAGAAAACACACCCTGACCATTATCCACGTATACGCCCCTACGTCTTCACATAGCAATGAAGAGGTAGAAAGCTTTTACGATCTCCTCAACAAAGCTTGTGAGGAAAATAGGGGAACGTGGAATATCGTCCTCGGCGATTTTAATGCAAAGGTTGGCATAAGGACAGAACTGGATAACAGCGACGTAATCGGGCCACACGGGCTCGGCATTCGGAACGAGCGCGGCACTCGCCTTATCCAGTTCGCTTTTGGTCAGACCCTTAATATCTGCAACACATTCTTTTTCAAGAAACTACATCGTCGTTGGACATGGATCTCACCTGCCGGAAATACTAAGAATGAAATAGACTATATCATGTCCTCCAACAAATATATAGTAAAAGACGTATCCGTACTAAACCAATTTAGATTTAACTCCGACCATAGACCTTTAAGAGCCAAACTCAGATTCGATGTCAAAATTCACAGACAGTTATTATTTTCAAGAATTAAACGTCTCGACAAGGAAACTTTAATCATAAACCAGGAACAATTCAATTTAGAGTTAAGAAACCAATTCAGCCTTCTAGATTTAGACACAAGCCCAGACGTACAAACACAATTCAACAATATAACCAACAGCATTAAAATTGCAAGCGGAAAAATCAAACGACACAAAATAAATAGTAACAAACTTACACAACATACTATAGATTTAATAGAACACCGAGAGCAAAACAAACACAACAGAGGCCAATATTCAACCATAGACAGAAAAGTTAAACGTGCGATACGACGTGACATAAGGAACTACAATACCAAATTAGTAGAAATAGCCATAAAAACGCACAATTCTCTCAGAGCAGCAAAACATGGAGCAAAACCAGGAAGGGCATGGATCACGAGTTTGCGAGATGCTGATGGTAAAAAATATAGCAGCCGGGATAAGATAACAGAGATCTGCACATGGTTTTATTCGTCTCTATATTCGGACCCGTCTGCGTCTTCAACCAGCCGTAATTATTCCTGTCCTGATCCCATCCCTCCCATCACAGGGTATGAGGTAAGTAAGGTACTAAAGTCAATGAATTACCAGAAAAACCCTGGGGAGGATGGCGTAACAACGGAAGCTTTGAAGACAGGAAAGGCCACCCTACTGCCCTATTTGACGAACCTGTTTAACTCCATCTTGTTCTCCGGTCAATTACCCCAAGACTTTTGCCATTCAAATATAGTTCTTCTCCATAAGAAAGGGGAAAAATCCGATATTGGGAATTATAGACCCATTAGTTTAGTATCCCACATATATAAATTATTCATTAAAATTATAGAAAACAGAATAGCCCCTCTGCTTGATAAACATCAACCCCCAGAACAAGCCGGCTTCCGTCCCAGTTTTTCCACTACAGATCACCTTCATAGTATTAATCAAATAATAGAGAAGTCCAACGAGTTTAATATACCACTCTACCTTGCATTTGTGGATTACAGCAAGGCGTTTGACAGTGTTAAGCACTCTGCTGTATTCTCCGCCATGCGACAGCAAAATATTGAAAACGCCTACGTTGAACTCGTTGGAGCTATATATCGACAAAGTACAGCCAGTATTAAGTTGCATTTTCCCGGCCCTAAATTTCGCATTGAAAAGGGAGTTAAACAGGGTGACCCGCTGTCTCCGAAGTTATTCACCTCCTGTCTACAGGAAATTTTCCGGAAGCTGGCGACCAAATGGGACACAATTGGCATCGACGTCGGCGGGAAAAGGTTGACTAACCTGCGTTTCGCCGACGACATAGTCTTGTTCTCCTACAAAGCACCCCATCTAGAGCAGATGCTGCAGGACCTCAGCGCGGCAAGTCTTGAGGTCGGGCTCCAAATGAATAGGGCAAAAACTAAGTTAATGACCAATGGCGTGAAGTATAGGGTCAGGGTAGATGGGCAGGATATTCAATATGTTGACGAATACATATATTTGGGCCAGATAGCATCCTTCGACAACAGGCAGTCCAAGGAAATCGATCGACGCATCGAGAACGCCCGGAAGAGCTTCTGGTCCATGAAGACGCTAATGAAGGGCAATCTCCCACTAGCACTAAAGCGCAAACTCGTCGACATGTGTATCCTGCCTATCCTAACCTACGGCGCCCAAACTTGGTCACTGACGGAAGCCCAGAAGTCCCGACTAAAGATTTGCCAGCGAGCAATGGAGCGCAGTATATTCGGAGTCCGCAGAATCGACCGTGTAAGAAACACCGAACTGCGCTCCAGAACTGGTATTGCGGATGTGGGTGCTAAGGCCGCCAAGCTCAAGTGGGACTGGGCTGGACACGTCTGCCGAATGCACCCGGAACGGTGGGCCAAAATGGCTACTGAATGGGCCCCGCAGGATGGCCGGAGCAGAGGCAGACCGAAAAAGAGATGGCGGGACGACCTGGATGCCTTTTGTAGCGACTGGCGGGAACATGCACCAGGCTGTGACGAGTGGCGGAAGAGAGGGGAGGCCTTTGCCCAGCAGTGGGACATAACATAGGCTATTAAAAAAAAAAAAAAATCAAAAAAGGCACGGCTACTTTTTTTCCGGACCACTCCTTATATGGATCGGGCGGTCACAGTATGATCGAAGAGCAGTTCGGAACCTTATTAATCGAAAAGTAAAAGTTTTATAGGTCGGTAAATCACTTGGTCGGACAACCCTCTGCCTAGTTGGTTCTGGTTTTGGTTTTCAAAATAATTTTACATGAAAGAGTGTTAAGAGCTATCTTCTGGGTTTATTTTTTATTTGCTTATTTTAGAAGCTAGAAATAGAATAAAACTTTATAGTTAAATATCTTATTCAATATTTATTTCATAAAAAAAACACATTACTTAATGTCCGACCAAGTAATTTACCGACCTATAAAACTTTTACTTTTCGATACCTTAAACTTATTTCTGAAAACGTACCGAACTGCAAATCAGAAATATATTTTTCAGCATTTGTTTAAGTTTGTTTTATTCAACAGTTACAGTAGTTACATGCATGGATAGAGTGTACCCCAAAATATATTTTTTAAAATAATACTGTTGCTCCAATATATGGCGGGTTATAAAAGCCATTCACACACCAAATTGTATTAATATAGGGCCGTAAATTTCGGCTACAGACGGGAAAAGCACCCCAAAAGTAGCACCACTAAAAGTTTCCGAAAACGGAACGGACCGGGGGGGGCGGTTTTTGAGAGTGGAACGCTCGAATCTGACATTTTAAACTCTGATGATTAATTAAACTATTTATTTCATGGGAAAATAATGGCGACAAACGATTGTGTGCTAGTATTCGAGATTCGAGCGCTCGAATCTCAAAAATCGCCTCCCAGGCTGAGGGCTGTCCGATCAAAAATTATTGAAAGAGCATCACTTTAGCCATCAAATGAGGTTGGTTTCATCCTGCTACTCGATGAGGTAAAATCACCCCAAAAATTGAACCACTAAAAGTGTCCGAAAATGGAACGGCTGAGAGCTGTCCGACCAACCAAGTCAAACCGAGTGATTTGTGACATTTTTTTTTCTTTTCGATAAATAAATAAGGTTCCAAACTGCTCCTCGACGAGGTAAGTGATCATACGGTGGCCGCCCGGTCCAATAGGCTTGAAGTCGTAGCCTATCCATCTTTCCCAACCGAAACCGAAACTATACCATTCCCAGTAACTTGACGACTGAGTTTCTGGAGGGTGCAAATTATACTAGATTGGACGAACGCTAAGATCAGGAAAGATTATAGACCCGTATCGCGGATTCTCAAAGATCAGTTTTTACTGACTTGATTAAGTTTACTGACTGAAAACGGAAGCTTAGTTAAATAACCAGGCATGGTTATACTGTCCTCCCTTTCAGCAAAAATTGCAGTTTACTTTATGTGATACATGGTAATGGCAGAGATGGAAAGGCGGCATAAGTACTAAATAACGCCCTTCATGTTTATTTAGATTGCGTTTTGAAATTGATTTTTTAAAATTACTCTTTCTTAAGCCGGGCCGGTACCTAACTGAAGTTCAGCATCGAAAAAAGCGCCTAGAACCAAGCACACGGGGCGGCTCGCGCCGCCCCTGGCAGCCTGCCGCCCCGGGCCATGGCCCTCTTGGCCATAGGGTAAATACGCCCCTGGAGCTAGAAGGCGAAAAAAGGCAGAACAAATTCCGAGACGTCCCAGTAGCCGAAGTTGTTTGTAAGAACTTCACTTCGCTTACGCTACGCTCGTTTGACATCTTTATTGTGAGGCAACTAACTATTCATCGGTCGAGCTCAGCTCAGAGTGACAGACCCAAAATTTTTCAATTGAATAAAAGTAATACCAAAATAGGAAAGGAAAAATAATATCAAAAACTGCCGATGTTGCCTTATTTGGCCTATGTTTTAACATTAGAACAGGAGTGAAGACACATTACATTTTCAATTATTAAGTTTGCTGTGTATGTATTATATAGTAAGTAGGTATGTAATTATTTTTATCTACACTCATATTGTAAGTTCTCTAAAACGTGTTCGAAAACGGTAGGCAATGGCTAGCATTACCACGACCGATTTTACTATGATAAGCGTTTTATCTGTGGCAATAACGTAATTTTAACTTTACATGCTCAACTATTGATGTGTTATGAGTTTTGATAACATAATGTACACCTGCACGCTCCCGCGCGGCCGCCGACAGCCCGACACGCGCCTCCCCGACCGCCGGCACAATCGAGTTGGCCATGGCGGTGCAATGGCGGCCATTCTATGGTTTCCGAATACGGCATTTAGAATAAATAATATGAGTGTAGATAAAGCAGTGTTTGCAACTGTACGTAATTAGGCCTTAAAACACTCGTGTGATCTTATTATGAAACTCACCTGCGGCTCGTTTCATAAAACCACACTCATGTTTTAAGGACCCTTATTACGTAAGAGTTACATAAACTACTAGTCCATTTTTAACAATTTCATCCTTTTAAAATATACAGGATGGCAGATTTAGATCGGTCAGTATGAGAAAGTCTGAAACTATAAGACATACGAAGATCTTTTCTTAGGAACCATATGTCATCGATTTTAGTAAGAAGAAAAACTGCATTTATACATTAAAAAAAACTTTCTAATTGAATGTTGTATTACTTGTATCGAAAAAAATGGTGGATATTTCGAAAACTTGAACCCGGACCCGGGGTATGTCCTTAAACTACGTCCGGACCTGGGTATGTCCTTAAACTACGCCAAAAAGAGAGGTATGGGCACTGCGAATGGCATCTCGCTAAGTGTGGTAGGGCACGTTCAGCGAATGTCATCGCTTAAATCTGGAGCAGAGCCTGACTGGGGAAGTACCTCCACCTTACAGAAAACCACAGCCAAATAGCACTAGACCCTACTCATAGTGTTGTGTTCCTGCTGGTGAGTAAGGTTGCCAAAGAGCTCAAAGAGGACCCAGTGTGTTGACGATGAGGGACCTTCTTGTTCCTTTAGTCGTCAACACAGTGAATCCTCCTTTTTGTAAAGGGTCGGCAACGCGCATGTGACTCCTTTGGAGTTGCAGGCGTCCATAGGTTACGGTAGCTGCTTACCATCAGGCGGGCCGTATGCTTGTTTGCCACCGTCGTAGTATAAAACTTACTCAAATAAAGAATATGCAAACAATGCATTATATTCATTTTAAACATCATGTTTCACAGTAATATTTACTGCTTCAGATCTACACCATCGACATCTAAATAGAAATGTTGTGTTAATTTTATTTTTCAAAACGTCCGGGTTCGATTCCCGAGTTGAGTACAAGTTTTTTTTTAATGTATGAATGCAGTTTTTCTTGTTACTAAAATCGATGACATGGTTCCTAAGAAGAGATCTTCGTATATCTTATAGTTTCAGACATACGGACCGATCTAAATGTGCCACCCTGTATAGCAAAATTTTTTTTTTAATGCGACAGTGAATAATGAAATCAATATTGAATGCACTGCACGAAAAAACCAGCCATAATAATAAGTACATAAATATTGATACAATACGACATGACAACTTTATACAGAAGATAGTTGAAGGAAAAATGGAAGGAAGGCGAGGAAGGGGAAGACCTAGAATTAATTATATAGACCAAATTAAAAATAATGTTAAGGTCAGGTCGTACCAAGAGATCAAAGAGGAGGCCTGGGACCGAAGCAAATGGAGAGCCCACTTTGAGTTGCACCGACAAGAGCGTGGCTCTTAAGTGTTTGATGATTGTTTCCTTAAAAATGCACGTCCACATCACTATGCGAATATAATGCGACTGATATAAGTTGTAATGCATTAAGACCGACTATAGAATTACAATGACGACTATATCATTTGGCTGTATAAGTACGTATGTTAATATGATCGTACAGATTTTAACAAGTTGCAACTATAATTGCCATTCAAAGGGCTAATTTTGTTTGGCCGCGAAAAGCAATTTGCGGGAAAATTACAAAGTAAGGCGGAATGCTGCGGGTTGTTTAGGCTTCGACAAAAGTGGGTGATTAGGACAGCGTGATTATGGAGAGGCAATTTATTGCCGAATAATTTGACGCCATTCTCTTAAATTTACATACCTACACAATACAACTAGATAGGTACCTACATTAATTGTAAAGTTTAAAATTAATATTTAAAACAATTTATATAATTATCATTATCATTATTTAAAACATAATAATAATAATAATGCACCATACCACTTCACTTTATACCTACAGTTTATATACTGTCATCAGAGATATGTCAAATGTGGGTAAAAGGTAAGGCAGGTAAATCTTTGAGATGCTTTCAAAAAAGGATATGTACCTACTGTAATACCTGAAAAGTACCTAAGTGTAGGTAGTCCATTAGTACCATCAAGTCTACTCATCAAGTACCATATCTACGTTATTTGTCCGGTTTCTATTACCATTTCTGAAAATAAATAATTAATTATTTTAACTTGGCACCAGGTTATAAATTATAGTTGGGTGCACATAAACGAGGATATTTGAGCTGCTTTTGTACTATAATTGGGTACTTAATAAATTTTATACGACTTATAAACGAAGATATTTGAGTGGTTTTTGTAATAAATATAATTGAGTGGGGTCAGGTGGTCGACAGTGGTACACTTTTTTTCGAGTAGCCGTAACTCCGAAACCAATGATCATAGCAGATTGTATTAAGAAGGATATCATAGAAAAATGTATCTATTTATTTTATATATTATTCGTGTTCTAAATTAATCATTAGGTAAAAAATAATCACGATTTTTTAAGAAAACATAAATGAGCCAGTATGTACGTGGGGGTAGGAACAGTGGTTCGACCTCATTTACACAGAGGTGCGGGCTTGTACAGTACATGGACTGTATTTATTAATGGTTAGTATAGAAAATCCTAATGGATTATGAATCTTGAGCAAATCAAATTATTTTTGTTCAATATTTTTTAATTTGCAATTTTTAAGTAGTTACACTACTATATATAAACTGAAAATAGATGTCATATACTACAGAAAAAGTGACCAAACCCTCCGGTTTCCGAGGCCAGATTTGAACTGGCGTCTTCAGTTTTCGCGGCTGACGTCCTGACCACTAGACCACCCGGTCACGGCGGAACTTGACAAATTTTCTCATGTATATGCAATCTCTGAATTTGAAACGGCTAGGCTCCGTTGACCATACTCTAAGGGCATGCGCAGTACGTGCTTGCACCTCCTATCCGAATCACATACGTGATTCTGGTATAGCGAGAGAGATGGTGCTGCTATCTATGAATCTTGAAGCAAATAAAATTATTTTTGTTCAATATTTTTTGATTTGCAATTTTTAAGTAGTTACACTACTATATATAAACTGAAAATAGATGTCATATACTTCAGAAAAAATGACCAAACCCTCCGGTGTCCGAGGCCAGATTTGAACTGGTGTCTTCAGCTTTCGCGGCTGGCGTCCTGACCACTAGACCACCCGGTCACGGCGGAACTTGACAAATTTTCTCATGTATATGCAATCTCTGAATTTGAAACGGCTAGGCGCCGTTGACCATACTCTAAGGGCATGCGCAGTACGTGCTTGCACCTCCTATCCGAATCACATACGTGATTCTGGTATAGCGAGAGAGATGGTGCTGCTATCTATGAATCTTGAAGCAAATAAAATTATTTTTGTTCAATATTTTTTGATTTGCAATTTTTAAGTAGTTACACTACTATATATAAACTGAAAATAGATGTCATATACTTCAGAAAAAATGACCAAACCCTCCGGTGTCCGAGGCCAGATTTGAACTGGTGTCTTCAGCTTTCGCGGCTGGCGTCCTGACCACTAGACCACCCACCGGTCACGGCGGAACTTGACAAATTTTCTCATGTATATGCAATCTCTGAATTTGAAACGGCTAGGCGCCGTTGACCATACTCTAAGGGCATGCGCAGTACGTGCTTGCACCTCCTATCCGAATCACTTACGTGATTCTGGTATAGCGAGAGAGATGGTGCTGCCGTCTATGAATCTTGAAGCAAATCAAATTATTTTTGTTCAATATTTTTCATCCATCATCTCTCTCGCTATACCAGAATCACGTAAGTGATTCGGATAGGAGGTGCAAGCACGTACTGCGCATGCCCTTAGAATATGGTCAACGGCGCCTAGCCGTTTCAAATTCAGGGATTGCATATACATGAGAAAATTTGTCAAGTTCCGCCGTGATCGGGTGGTCTGGTGGTCAGGACGTCAGCCGCGAAAGCTGAAGATGCCAGTTCAAATCTGGCCTCGAACACCGGAGGGTTTGGTCACTTTTTCTGAAGTATATGACATCTATTTTCACTAATGGATTATATTAGTCAACTCCTATACTTACGAATGGCATAATAAGTGACCTCAGTGTAAATATTATAGGGTTACACAGTGGTTCGGTTACAAAAAGCTAATGGATTATATTAGTCAACGACTATACTGCTCACGTATGGCATATTCACACACACACACACATCACAGTGTAAATATTATAGGGTAACACAGGGTATTCACTTAAATGCTCGTTACATGATTATCTCTCTGTCAATTTTCTTGAGAGAAAGCTCGTGATGTTTTTTTAGCATCTCCACTAAAAAATGAATCCTATATTTATATATAGAATGTGATGTGATAAAAAGGCTCATGTCCATTCGCCATATCTAAATTTAACCTACCATCAACATAATGATCCACTGGATCCAGAGTTGCGCCACCTTAGACCTTTTGAAAACTTTGATATGCTCCGTCAAAACAAATGCCTAAATTTCATAAAATTTCCTACTACTAGTTAAGCCTTTATTTCAAAATAAAATACAGGGAGCGCATATGTTACACTTATTCATTACTGGAACAAAAATAAAAACCTACTTTCGAGTCGGACATTTGGGACCCGAAACAAATAATTCTCTAGATGAAAAAACCTTACGGCCTGGACGCCTACCGATAGGTTCATTCGTGTTCGCGTACTGAGAGCTTCCTAAAAGTGAATATACTGATAAAACATAGCTATTATATTTTCTCCTATGCCATTGCGCCATTGTACTTGCCTATACCACTGTCGACTTAAGCAGTTTAATGTTGTACGAACTTGAGTGTTTCAATATTTAAGAAATAAGATTTCTAGATTTCGTGTCAGTTCTATAATAGTGCATTCATATTTCCTACTTTCCGTTATTAGAGGTGTTAGGCATGTATATTTCGTTCATGAAACTCCGTAGGATATTTACTAAGCCGTCGTTCAAGGTTATTTTATCGACCAATTCGTAGTCAGCCAGCGTTATGGTTATATTAAACCATGAAACGCAAGGCGCTATTGGCGTATAGCACTACCTATATGTACCGCCCAATAAGGGCTATATTACAAATGCAAGAGATATTGCGAATTTGTAAGGCCTCTAAAAATAAAATAATTTCCGTTTTCCTTTATACACGATATACAATCTACGCGTTACTTACAATAATGTTATTTTGTGAGAATAGCTTCAGTTATGTAGGTTCCCTCGAGGCTGGGGAATGATGCAATAAGAAACAGTTGGTTAAATTCGTTGTAAAAATTAAAAAAAACAACTAACGGGTCTGAAACATTTTGAGGCAAAAAAATATTATGTGTAACACCGATATGTAATGTAATAAAGAACGGGATACACAATCAGCCCAAAATAATGGCCCCACAATAGTGCTGTAAGAACGACTCATACAGCAGTTTCTGTGTCAGTTTTATTAGACTTTATTCAGCTGATCACACACCTACTTAAAACGCCTTGGTACCTAATGAAAGCAAGTATTTTATTCCCAAAGTGCCCTTATATGCTTTGCTTGTAATAATTAATCATGTACCGCCTTAATACCTATTTCAAATAGGTGCGTAAATTGTGTCCCATCCGGTCTCTAAGGAATCTACTGGGATAATTCCAAAACCCCTAAATTCGTGTATCTACACTGTACCCACCTGATTGCTGATATACATTGAGTTAGGATATAGCTATAGTAAAGTTTTTACTTTGATAAAGTAAGAACTGACACATAAACGTAGGCAACACTTACCGTATCCTATGTATAATGGTATCCGTGCTTGGGTTCGGAATTTTACTAGTGACAAAAAATATTGTACATTTTGTTCGAGTAAGGTAAATAGTAAAGTGCACTAAATAAAGTTAATTGACATTTTAATGTCAGAAAAGGAAGTAATTGAATAACGTTCACTCAAAGATAAAATCTTCGCGTTTGAATGATATTAATGCATGCTTCTACGAAAAATACTTTCCATATTGAATTTCCAACTCGAGTTAAGTATGCAGCTACCACGTTTAAGGGTAATATATCCAATAAAAATTCTTGTCACTGTCCTACTTTTCAGATATTTATTACAAAGGAGAGTGCAGGATGGATCAAAAGTTTAATGTTACTCTTATTTGTACTTAACTTTATCACTTAGTTTATTTAGTTGTATATAATTTCCGTACACGCAAGAATGATGGTCCGGAAATTTATGAGCCGACGCCAACGCGCAAAGGGCCTTGCGACAATTTAATGAAATGTTAAAGTAATCCACTTCTTACTGAAATTTTCACACAAGGTGACTCGGACGTTTTCATTGTCCTTGAGAGACATGAGAAGCTTATATATCTATCCCGAATCTCCGTAGCACGTACAAGAACTCTTTGATAGAATGATGAGATATATGTAAGAAGCACCAACGCACTATTAAAAGTTTTCATTACTTTCATTACATGCTACGCGGAAGCGTAGCGTTACGGATTAAGTCGCGGAGTAAAAGAGTTACTTGTTTAGCAACTTTAGAACTTGAGTTAGAGTTCAACTTTATTACCAAATCAAATAATTTTTGCAGGGCATTTTCGGATTTTTTATAAGCAACACCTATCGTCGATTTGTAAGATAGTAAATTAAACTATTTCATTGATCTCAAACAAGTTGCTAATAGCTCTGCTGTTTTTTGGTTGAATGAGTTGTCCTAATTTTAAATTATATGAATACTTAAACATTGGGTAAAGCATCTAAGGTATATTCTTGTAAGTTATAAAACTTCGAGTGGATCATACTTATGTATGTAAATCGTTCAAATGCTCCATCGACTTGAACCTTGAGCGCTTGAGCTTTAGTGTTCAAATACAACTACTCACGACACTCGTCTGTTTATTTATAAAATCACTGATAAATACCTTTCGAATTATAACTACGAGTAGATCGATCTAACCGTCTGGGCACTACGAAGGCACCAACAGTAAAATAAACTGATTTCGTTTCGTATGCTAAAAAAGTAAACCTAGAGTTCTATTTTTAATCGAGTTAAATAATTTCACAGCTCCTGTAATACAGTGGTTTACAAAGTCATATAAATAAAGTGCTGTCAAATTCAAGTTACTTCACTCGAATTTTTATTAACTAAGTAATACGTTCTGTGTATAACATCCCGTACTATGCTAATTATGCTACAATCCAACGATTCTACAATAAGCTGACATACTTAGTTCTTGGCTCATAAGTTTCGTAATATGTCTCATGATTCATAACATATTGCACATACCTAACATACATGTCGCTGGATTAAAATACTGATACTGGCTTGATAACTTACTAAGAAGGGTTGGTGACTATCAAACCCTAAAAAGGCGCAATACATATTGCTAATGGTCATACAATTAAATACACAATATTTATGAATATGTAAGCAGAAATATCAAATATTAAACGTAAAAATAATATATATTTACCTAATTTCCTTCCCAAAATCTTCGATAAGAATTATTTTCCAATACTTACAAGTATTTGATGGGTAGATTACATAAGTACCTACCAGATGAAAATTATTACGGAGAAAACCGTATTTGATTGAGGTGATATATGTATGATCAAGGTAAAATCTCGTTTGTCAGATTTAGTTAATAAAAGACAAAATATAATAGATTAAAGGTGAGAGTCCATTTTATAAATATAAAATGTTAAGAACGACCATGGTAAATACAATGATGTTTATTAAAGAATATTACTTATAATAATTCCGAATAATTTAATCAATGTTGCAATACTGCCATCACCACTAAGTAAGTCAAGATATAAAACAAAGGATATTAAACCCATTCTAATTCCTCAACCATTACTACAAGTATCCCGTAAGGCCATTAATCATAATATTCTGCACATAATGTAATCAGAAAGACTAAATTATTTCCAATATAAGGTTGGTGTGTACGTTGTACCATGCACCAACTTGAAATACAGTATTACACGTTTATATATTTGAATACATTATTAGGTACACGGTAACAAGGTACACACCAATACATTTTATTCAATTAACCCTCGATATTATTTAGAGGTGAGTAATCAATATTACACTTAACTTGGTTCTTGCTGGTTAGCTCTCCAATCACCAATGTGTCCCACAACTGCCAGACACTTGTTTATAAGGGCTTACCCATTACCCCTTCTACTACCTGGCAGGACAAGAATTCTATATTACCGGCACATCCGGTTATCGAAATAATTGGAAATAGGATAATAGTAAATATATTTGCTTAGTTCAAAATAGATGAAAATATAATTTAAAAATGACAATAATTATTATTTACTAAACCATCAATATTTAGTATCGTTTACTTAATCATAATGTGACAGCAATACAGGATATCCGCTTCGCAAAATACGTAAAGGTTCAAGTAATATATTTACTCCTTGTAAATAACTTCAAGTGAATAATAATTAACAATGCTAAATTATTACACCTGACGAGATTATTTACTTGTACAATTATTCGATTATTGTCAACTAGACTATAATAATTGAATACAGGATATCCAGATACGTTATATTTAAGTTAGCAAGCATATTTACTAATTCCAATCCAAATAATCTAATAAGGATTAACGGAAACGAATAGAAATTAAACTGCAATTATCTCTGGTATAATTCGATAGTTGCATTATTTGTATTCTGGCAGTCACGGCCACATAACAATACATTAAGGGAAGTTTCGGTATTTGAAAACTTACGTCTACCTTACAATTTCAACTTCTTAGATTTCAACTTAGGGATTACTTTAGATATAGATTCGATACTGGAAGTGATGAAACTGTACGTTTTGGCCATTATTTATCTCACCGTCTGTATATCTCACACGTTCATGATTATTATAGAGAGATTGGCTTTTATCTCTTGATTATAATATAAGGTATAATCAGTATAATGTAGTAAGTAAATAAATATTTACATATATGCTATTTTCAACCGACTTCAAGATTTCGAAGGAGGAGGTTATCAATTCGTCAGGATATTTGTTTTTGCTATTTTTTTTATGCAGAGATGTGCAAAATGGTTTAGAAAAAGTATTTAAATACAAAATGCAAATACTTTCATGATTTACAATTTCAAATGCAAAATACAAAATACTTAGCAAAATTGTATTTCAAATACTAAATACAAAATAGGTATTTTCAAAATACTTTTTTAAAATACAAAATGCTTTTTAGAATTCCTAAGCCAAGATGGAAAAAACGGAATCCTTATCTCGTCATGTCCGTCTGCCGGTGATCATATGTCATAGTCATAGCATAGCCATTTTAATTAATAAATATAAAGCAAATGTTAATGAAATTTTAACTAGAGGTGAGTTTTGTGTGCCACTAATTTGTTTTGTAGGTAAATGGTTAAAATATTTTTAGGGTCGGCACTCGTTACATGTGATTAAATGTTTTTTTTTCATGCTCTGATAGTGAGTTATATTTATCTTTATGGATCCAAATGTCATTCATTTCCGTTCCAGGGAATTTACTTTCCAAGTATGTATAATTTTTTAGTTTCAATGCAATGTAAATTCGGTACAAAAATGGATTGCTATTTAATACGATTTCCATTCTTATAAGCGCTGGTATCCTGGCGATAGTGGCGATAAGACGTCCAACTTTCAATCTGGAGGTCTCGGGATCGAATCCCGACTTAGTACCACTGAGATTTTCGGAACTTATGTACGAATTATCGGTTGATATTTATCAGTCGCTTTTCGGTGAAGGAAAACATCCCCCGGAAACCGGAATTAATCCCAATAAGGCGTAGTTTCTCCTCTGGGTTGGAAGGTGAGATGGTAGTCGCTTTTGTAAAACTAGTGTCTATGCCAATTCATGTGATTAGTTCGCCAAGCCGGGACAAATGCTAAGAGGATGATGATTTCCATACTTATCTTAACTCTCCATTTCAAAACAGACGACTAGTTACAAAATGACGAGATCGTCAGGAATGAGTGCTTTTTTCCCTTGGTTACGCGGTGTCCTGTCCTACCAATCACCCACGTAGGAGCAATATAACTATAGCATGTTAAACGCCCTTTCTACTAACATTATATAAAATTACAAAAAAAAAGTATTTTGTATTTTCAAAATAGAAAACTGGTCACAAAAAGTATTTCAAATAAAATACAAAATGCTTTTGTTAAAAAGGTATTTAAATACAAAATAGGAAATAGGTATTTTGCATTTTGTATTTGCATTTTAAATACAAGTATTTCAAATAAGTCGCATCTCTGTTTTTATGTATGTTCACCGATTATTCGAAGACTACTGGACCGATTTGGAAAATAATTTTTTTTTGAAAGAGTTGTAACCAGGTCAGGATCTGATGAGGGGAACCTGGAGAAATCGAGGGAACTCTTCAACTATTATAGGGTGATTAGAGTATTTTGTACAGCAGCTCTACCAGTTGGAAAGGTGGAGGCTAAGTGAAGTCGGTTCTTTTTTGTTTAAATTTATAGTAAATTATTTGGGCGAGACTATTTAGTTCCAAGAAGGAAAACGCTAATAAAACCTGTTTTATGGTTTTGTTTATTTATTAATTTATTTAAACTTTATTTCACAGTAAAAATAAGTACAAATGGAAGACTTAATGCCTCAAGGCATTCTCTACCAGTCAACCATAGTTTTGTTCTTTGTAATGAACATTTATTTTTTTAAATGATTTTTGTATTATAGGTCCCAGTGCTCGACACGCTAATGCCCCGTAGTTGCCCCTGCTGCCACCATTATTGTGTATGGCTTAAGTTTAAAGATTACATGTAAGTACTGGGACGGTAACGAGCACTCGGACGTTTACATTCGTAGATATAACTCCAAACTTTCGCAATACATTAAAGCCTGATCAGAAATATATGGTCATCCGCCATGTTGCGGAATTTCCTTGGAACTAATTTCTTACACTGGCAATAATTTTAATGACAGATTGATATGCATGTGTGAGTGCATGTTATAGGCTGTCACTGTTGTCAAGTATTATTGAGGCGGTTTACTTGAATAATAATAGTGTTGAATATTAAATAATAAACGACAAAAAAATTCCTAAAATTATCCATAGTCAAAAGCGAAACATTGTAAATAGTGTATATAATAAACTGCTCTAAATAATACGCTCGGGAAATGAAAATATGTCGCTGTGAAACATTTTCAAAAGAACATCAGAGCTGACAGGTAAACAAATCAAGATGTCACCATACCATAGAGAATAATACGCTCTATGATTATACTGAACAGTTACCATATAAATGAGCATAATAGCGCCCTCTTGACAATAATCATATATTTCTGGTCAGGCTTTAATATAATTAATAATATTTACACTAATAAAATTAAAAAAAAATTGGCTTATGTGCCTATTCATGTTTAGGTTAATAAGGTGTCTGTTATTTTAGTTATTTAACTACGAAATGAAGAACCGTACCGTAAGTTGGATGCGACGCGCGCCCTGCATATTAACCACATAGTTAGAAATTAGTAATGCTAGACTTGCCTTTAGGTTGTGTAAACCACTTTTTAGTTTGTGTCTTGATTTTGTGCTTACCTTATTTTTTTGCATTTAATCCAAAGGCCGTAGTAGGAGTAGGATAAGCGAAGGAAAAGAATATTGATACTTAATGAGTTGTTTTTCTACGGCCACTTATATCTAGCAGGGCAATTTCACCAAGTTTAGTACTATCTAAATAGTCTATTGTAAGTATAATCTTGTTTTAAGGCGTTGTTACAAGCCGATGAGTCCTCCTAACCCTAACCTCAGTACTTCTGTGTCCTTTAGTGCTGAGTCGAAACGACAGTTTAGTTACAAATTTAGACATTTTTTTTTTAAATTTAACACCAAAAAATAACCTTAAATATAGGTACATTGTGTACGTAGATAACTGTTCGAATCTAATGATGTTCATATACACGGTGCCCGCGAGGAATAAATTAAGTTCACCATCAAAATATTGCTTAGTTTTTTCCCAAGCAATACCTACATTGTGCATCGAGGATGGTAAGTCAAATATTGCAAACTCGAGTCGTGAATTTTCTCCGGCCTATGGCCGTAGTAATCAGACTCTCGTCAATGGTACCTACGTAAGTTTCAGGTAAGTAAGTGTTTAGGTAAAATTTTGGCAGTTTTGGAGTAGATCCCTGAATGGTTTAAATTTTTGTTGAATTTGACATTTTAGTGTTATGAAATGAAGTGGGTACGTACTTAAATACTTTGCTTCAGTCACATGACTGAAGCAACGTATTTAACTACTATTTAAGTGCAAACATTTGCAGTACGAGTACATTGCTGCTAAGTAAGCATATTAAAAAAATAATTTCGGTGTTATAATTAAGTGTAAATTAAAAAAACTTCCTAATTGATGATTACACTAATAAATCCTTGGTTGGTTTAATTATTTCTCGTATTGGATTAACACACACATCTCACGATGACCACGCTATAACTATAGTTCAATATACAAGTACATTTCGATATTTTCCGTTTGCTCTTCTTATTTTAAGTACGAGTCAAGCTACGACATGACCTTACTTTTGACATGTAAAACAGTTCAAGCACGTGGGTTAAGCTGTCAGTTTCCAACGTCAGCCGCTTAATTGATAAACACCCGAGTTAATGGTCGGTTAGTTTATCAGTTAACAGTTTATTCTATTATCTATGACGGCTTTATCTAGACGCTTCCGACGTGTGGGGAAACGTTATGCTTAACTTGTTAGTTGGTTTTATACTAACAGCCCTAGGCTTCTATTTAAGCAGCCGAGAATTTGAGAGTCGTAAGAATTTCTAATCAGAGGTTTTGGTTTCGGACCTGCGATCGTACCAATGAGTTTCTCTAAAATAATGTACGAAATGTCATTATTTAAATTTTCCAGTTAATTCAATCATCGACATGCAACAATGGTTGTTTTAGTTCTTACCTATGTATTTATTCAAGATTATTGTTTACTGTTGATGTAACTAGGTATAACGATTTCTGATAACTAATAATCCCAACTAGATCTATCTTTCCAAGGCATGGAAGGTTGGAAGGTCAGATAGCCCCGGAAATTGTAGGAGAGTTTTATGATTAAGATGAGGACCATCTGCTTTAGATTTAGATTTAAAATTTGCTTTTCAGTATCGAAATATTGGTGTTAAAAATACTTACAATTTGTATAAAGCCGAAAACTACGTCACAATATGGTAGCCGCTTTAATGACGAAGACGGAAAATGACCGTCGAATATTTTTAATTCATCATTCATGTTCATCAAGTTTGATTATGAAATTAGGTACTTACTGAAGTTACTGATTATGTATAGAGAAGAACAGTCGACAATAAAAGCTGGTATCGAATTAAGTATGTTGTTTTACAGAAAGTACAGAAACTGCTTAACTTAAACAAATTAAAAAGCACAAGCTTAGACAGCTTCTTGTTTTAAGTTATATCAAACACGAGTTACATTGGCATGAAGTTTTCCAGACCTAAGCTACTTAAGGACCAATGGAGACGCATTTATTTGTCTGGCGGGCTCTCCGTTTCTCTTCGTTAAGGTTCGAACTGTTGCAGGTGACACCGGCATAATTATATATTATGTTACGGAGACTTTTCTCAGAGGACTCGCTTACCTTTGACGTAGACGACGATAGGGTAGAATTTCGTTAACCGCATGCTAAAATGTTAAAGTACAGATTTATTTTTAAGTCATTTTAATTTATAGTAGATCAACGACGTCGTCGCACTCATATTAAGGATAAGAAAATGCTAACTTATATTAAAAGGTAAAATAAATTGAGTATTTCTAATGACTATCACTACATAGTATAAAAGAAAGTCGCTTTCCGCTGTCTGTCCCTATGTATTCTTTGATCTTTAAAACTACGCAACGGATTTTGATGCGGTTTTTTTTAATAGATAGAGTGATCTAAGAGGAAGGTTTATATGTATAATATAGCGGAAAAACACTGATAATTTTAGAAATATCTAATGTGATGTCGTAAATAAACACATTTTTTTGCGCTTACATTGCAAACGCTGGCTGATTCCTATGAGATAAATAGATCAAAATAATGTACTACAATATTACCTTTTTGTACACCTTAAAAAGGTCTACAAAAAAGTCCTCGATGGTATATCTTAGAGATTACCCACAATAACCATTTTTATCTCGTGCGAAGCCGGGGCGGGTCGCTAGTACAAAATTTGTACTAGGATCCAATCCACAAAAATCCGACGATTCAATTTGAACTTTCTGTCAAAATCATAAGTCATTCATTTCAATGACAAAATTTTGAGGATGGATCCTTTTCGCTAAACTACGTCCAAATATAAGAGCCAAAATTTCCTTGGAATCGTTAAAAAGGTCTATTAAGCACTCCTAGCCCATTATCATCGGTGAAACGCAGCATTGATGGTGTCTTGCTGCGATGATTGTTTCGACCCCATAATGATTAAAAAAACATAGATAACTTGAATGGTGGAATTATATCCAACGATCTTAACATTTTCTACGATTGGTATCGGTAGTAATTCTGGGTCACATTTTAATCATAAAAGTGGTGGTTAGAATTTGAATCAAATAATTTTATGAAACGCGACTTACGCGACCCAGGAGGTCTAATTAGTATAATATAATAACTAAGATGTACTGATTTAAACTCACGCGATTTTCACGCATCATAAAAAGGTACTTAAAAAAACGGTTCTTAATCGCGTACACTTACATTTATTCGTTATTTTGGCTGATATTTCGTCTGTGACATTTTTGAGTCTGCTTGCGACCATGAACGTCAGGCGGAATTATAAAAGTAAGTGTATGCGATAAATTCCGTTATGGCCATAGACACCTAATTCCACCGGTGACCGTACCGTAGAGCTGGCAGCTTCCTGGCCCAACGTATTGGTATTGCCATACAGAGAGGGAATGCTGCCAGCATGTACGGTACCATGCCGCGGGAGGATTGGTTAGTTTAGTACATTTTAGTAGGTTGTTTATTTAAGATTAGTTTTTGTTTATATTTAAGTTTACTGTATTAATGCACCAATTTATTATGTTTTATAAATAAATAATTCCATACTAAGATAATAGAAATCTCAGAGCAACCCTCTGGCACCAATACTCGTATATGTATTTGTAAGGGCGAAGTGCATCGAGAATAATGTACGAGTAATACACATGGAGAAAAATATTTTTATAAAGGGCTCTTCAAAAAGCTCTGAGGAAATGCCTGCGGCGCATACAAACGCAGTGTAATATACGCAAAAAATATGTTACATTGACAATATAAACAGTATTCTTATAATACATACTGTCCTACTGGGATTAGCTTTCGTGGCAACCATATAATTAGTCCTTAGATTAAATATGTTTGTATGCATGGTGTTGTTGTCGCGAATGTTTTTCTATTTCTATTTCTATTTTTATTAGGTAGGTACTTTCACGATATACAGCGTCTATGTAGAGTGTCGCACATAGGGCATGCAAATATCGGATGATTATCAATACCGGTATTGAATCCGATATTAGGGTTCAATACCGGAATTCCGGTGTTAATACCGGTATTGGGGGTGACCATTGAAAAACGTTATTTAAAGGCTAAAATCAGTTAAAAACTCAATCAACCTTAACAGTTAATCATATTTTGTTGTATTTATTAGCTGCAACTTGTTAATATTCATTTCATATAAGTACAGTCTTTTTGATAGATGATTTTTGGTCTTTTAAATTTGTGGTCCAGCAACTGGGTACATAACGTTTTATATAATTTCATATCATATAAAATAAAAATTCTAGTATTACATATCGTTGTTTCGTACAAGGTAATAAATAGCATAACGTTTTTTTTTTAATACCACGACGGTGGCAAACAAGCATACGGCCTGATGGTAAGCAGTTACCGTAGCCTAATGGACGCCTGCAACCCCAGAGGATTCACACGCGGGTTGCCTACCCTTTAAGAACCTATACACTCCTTTTTTGAAGAACCTCATACTGTAGCCCGCTGGGAAAACCTCGGCAGGGAGTTTATTCCACAGCCGCAGCGTTTGTGGGAGGAAATTCTTCTTAAACCGTACGGTGCGCGACCCATTAGGCTCCAGGGTGTGAGGATGAACACCCTGGTGGAAAGGTCCGGTGATAAAGCTGATGTTTAGGTATTCATATAAATTTTTTATGTAATTCTAGATACAATGAATCTATTTTCTTATTTATTTACATTGAGTCTAACTATAGTATTTGCAGTGGCCATATTAATCATTGTGTCTACATGATGTCATAAATGTTATATTTGAATTGAATACGTATTAAATCTATACAATTACATACGAATGTAGGTGCCTTTATAATTGGTTTGGTGGTTTAGTTAGAGTTATTCGATAGCGGACATTCATCAGAACCGTAAACTAAAATTTTCAGATGTAAGTTTCGCACGTCTTTGACCTAAACAAACAGATATCATCGTTAAAATATCAGAAATAGTTAACAAAACTATTCAAATCTTGTTTTCTTCAAGCTTCGATTGATTACTTCAATATGAGAAAACACATTAGATAGGTACTTAATAAGCAGGGCCCGGATTTAGGTGAGCTAAAATACCTAAAGTTCGCGAGAGGACATAATATAGAGTGGTTACAACCGGATGAAAATAATATTTTATTTGGATTCTGGGTATTCGATATTCATCCGGGCACTGCAAGTAATAGTCGTAATGATGAAAAATGGTTACATTGCAGCCATAAAGTTAACATTATAATAATAAATCTGAAAATGTGACATATATTTTAAATTAGTAATCTGTATTTTCCTATTCATTATCAATGCTTGTCAGAGTGGCGTATTAGCGTCAAAATAGTGAAAGCTACTACTATAGTATATATAGAAAGATAAGGAAACAAGTACTTAGTATTAATCCAAATAAAATATTATTTTCATCCGGTTGTAACCACTCTATATTATGTCCTCTCGCGAACTTTAGGTATTTTAGCTCACCTAATTCCGGGCCCTGTTAATAAGTAGTACAAGTACGTGCAAAGGTCTACGACATTTTCTTTTTGATATTTTAACTGTATTTTTTCTACGGATAATGATACATTTCGCTATGTAGAAATAAATTCTGTAAAATGTTATCAACGGATTTTCTCATTTTACTAGTCGTAGTACTCGTAGTTAAATTCCAAAACATCTTAGGTTGATTTCATAAAAATCGTCAATCAATCGAAAAAATATGGGGCTGATTTTGTATCAATTTAAATGTCCCTGCGGAACTAATGAGCCAGCCATATTTAAACTGAAGAAACAAAGATTAAAGAAGATAAATAGTGCAGTAGGTACATGCAAAATAATAATTACTTATAATATTAGACTCAATATCTGCAAATTTGTACTTTTACCCATTAATTAAATCAAATTTACATAAAATTTTACGAAAACTTTCCAATACCGGGATTCCGATATTTCGATATTGGTCCTTAGCAATACCGGTATTGAAATATCGTAAATATTGGTCCGAAATTCCGCTATTTCGAGATTCCGGAATTCCGGTATTCATGCCCTAGTCGCACACACGTTGCACGTAAGGGGAAGTAAGATTTTAACAACCATCAATATGTTTTTTATACCACGATGGTGGCAAACAAGCAAACGGTCCGTAATGGTAGGTAGCTACCCTAGCCGATAGACGCCTTCAACTCCTTAGGTGTCACGTTCTATGCCCGTTGGCGACCCTTTAATATAAATAATATATACCAGATACCTATATATCGTAAATATATGATTCCAATCAAATTTCAATGGTTGCACGATATGAAACGTAATAGTTAAACGACCTTTTTTAAAAATTCAATCATAATTTTAATTTTGTGTTGTTTGTCTTGTTTTTTACCTACCTCAAAAGACATTATAACGTAAAATAAGAAGTTTCTCAAACTAAGTCATGTTACATATCAAATGAAAGGGCCTGTTGTGAACATCTTAAATATATTTTTAGGGTTCCGTACCCAAAGGGTAAAAACAGGACCCTATTACTAAGACTCCGCTGTCCGTCTGTCCGTCTGCCACCAGGCTGTATTTCATGAACCGTGATTGTTAGACAGTTTAAATTTTCACAGATCATGTATTTCTGTTGCTGTTATAACAACAAATACTAAAAATCAGAATAAAATAAATATTTAAGGGGGCTCCCGTACAACAGACATGATTTTTTTGGCCGTTTTTATAGAGAATGGTACGAAACCCTTCGTGCGCGAGTCCGACTCGCACTTGGCCGACTTTTTTATGATTTTTTGATAAACAGTTTGTAATTTTTTAAGAAAATAGGTGAAAATTGACCATTCCCCCCTTAGCTCCGAAACTATACGGCCGAAAATTTTGAAAAAAAAAATATACAAAAAACAGGTTTACCTATAGATTATAGGAAAATCTATATATAGGAAAACCTATAAGACATATATGGTATTCAAAGTAACATAGGAAATTTTCAATACTTGTGCGTAACAACTGATCTGCTTCGAATATACCTAGACGTTTTAAGTCCAAATTTATTACACAGTTTATTAAACTTATGTTATTTCAAAATTAATTTTACGGATAAATAAAAAATGAATTATCTGAATACCTTCTATCACTCGGTCTAAGTCCACGTATTCAAGATTATACAACAACAAATAATTCAACAAAAGACAATATATTAAGCAATCTCAATTCAATCAATATCTTATACAATCCGGCACAATACTTACTTTTTTAGCTACCATAAACAAATTTGGGTCAGATTTAAATAATTGACGTACGGAACCTCTCCACGTGAGTTGAACTCCCCTTGTCTGGTTTTATTTTACTAAAAAGGTGCAAGCTGTAAAGTTTAGCTTCAAAGAAATAATCTAAATACAGTCTCTGCTTTTGCTTTCTTTCACTATAATGTATTTTATTTTCCATACGGAACTTAAGTAGATAAATACAAAACGTTCTATTTAAATATTTACTTATTTATAGCATTGTCATTCATCCTTAAACAGTATATGTTTAGACTTGATACATATGATATCGTAAGTCTACCCACTAAGCACTTAATAGTATTGATATTATATCGTCAAATAAAAGACTTATTGGAACTTAAAATTTTATTAGAAAAATATCATAAAACTGCGATGGATAGGAATCTACCTCTCGTATATTTATTCACTTATACACAACATTTCTAAGTTGTAAAAACATAGCTCAAATCAGCACTGTCTGGTGGAATTCGCGTGCCGTCTAAAATACACAAACAATGTATTAAAAACAATCTATCTCAAACATAACTTCAACACTATTTCCAGAAATAATTGCTTCTAAAGTTAGAACATTTGTGTCCCCCCCTGTAAATTTGAACCGTACGTCTAAAAATATGAAAAAAATTGAGAAGATGCGCCTTATCATATACTTTCTACAAAAAATATTTTGAACATTATTGGTTTAGCCATTTTTTAGTTATCTCCAAAAAACTTCACCTGTAGGCATCAGATACGACCTTTTGGTATTAGTTTGGTTCTTATTTCATTGAAGGTACAGAACCCTCAATTATGCGTGGTCCGACACGCAGCCGGTTTTTTAAATTCTTACCTCGTTGTTGTTATTTATGTTATTTTATTTTATTTTGACTAGTACCATTCATTTTCATACATTTTTTAAATCGAAAGGTCGAGCATATGAGAGCAAAACAGCCATTGAAAATCTATAAGGATAAACCACAATATACTTTATGTGGAAGTTACATAATCAATCAAGTCATTTTCTATCTCGAATAATCGTATAATATATCATAAATACGAAATTCCGTTTTGGCATTAAAAGAGTATTGGACTAAGAGCTGGCCACGTCAGATATGACACAATAATGAGAGCAACAAAACCCGTCTAGTTAGATTGCTATACTATCCTTATTGCTAGATCCAGGCATCTGGCAGCTTTTAATGGGTGGAGGTCAGAGTGACAGACAAGCAAAATTTTTGAATTGGAAAATAGTAATACCAAAATAGGTAAAAACTGTCGAAGTTGCCTCAGGTACAAAGGGCAGGGTCTATATTTTAACTTTGGAACAAAAAACATTGCGTATTATTTCGGAAACAGAAACAGTAGGCGACAAACTGTGAATTACATTATACGTCGTTTTGGACTACTTTCCACCATCAGAAAGTTTTGTCAATGATATAATCTAATTATTTATATAATTTCTCATAATACTGCATCAAAACCAGAACTCTAGGGTCTGTATTCTTGAAGTGGTTTGCATTCTTCGACCTCCACTACTTTACAGCTGCCAGATGTCCGGATCTAGAAATAAGCATAGTATAGAAAACTAATTCGCTCTCATTATTGTGTCATATCTGACGTGGCCAGCTCTCCGTCTATATGTAGTTATCTCCTTCGTTGTTTATACTATTTCTGAAGAGACATTCTAAAGGTTGTAGCATTTTTGAGATGAAAAAGTTGGATGGCCACCTTTCAACTAAAACTTAGTTATGCGAAGGCGTGTTTCCTAGGTAACGAAAGCTTTACCGAGTTGAAATGTGATGTTTAACCTTAAATTGGTTGGAGTTACTACAATCAAAACCTAAAAAAATATATGCTACGAACTAGACTATTGCAATTGCAAAACTACCTTGCGTTATAGTTTTGATGTACGTACCTTCATTTTGCAAAAAAACTACCAGCAGACTTTGCCAAGATAATACAATGGGCCGTATTCTAACTTTAAAACACGTGAAGACACAATCCAACTCCAATACAACTCCAATGCATTAACTACGTAATACAGCTAACGCCTAAACGTCCGAATTAGAAATATCAGAGTTTGCTTGTAAATTATTCTTATGCTACTCCAATACAACTTCAGTATTCGTTGCTTATTTGTTGTGTGTTGGAAATAGATAGTGTTTTAATGTATTGTTTATTTATTCTAAAATTAGAATACGGCACAATGTACATGTATATCTACGCCCTAGCTTAAAAAATGTTAGCCTCAGTTAATCCATTTAAAAAAAAATGTGCATGATGTGATGTGCTATATGATATTGAGTGGTCGGTCACAACGGCTATATAAGAAGGGAAGCGCGCAACTCTGCGCGTCATTCTCGTAGCAACTTTCGTAGCCCGTAGCATCGTAGCAATGGCAATGGGGTAAGTCCTTATTCGTTCCATCTATGTGAGATTTAAATGTATTGTGATTATATTTTTTAGTCTAAAATAAAAATCGATAGTTTAAAATTTGTTCATAAAATTCAAAGCAAAATAGACAATGCTACATGTATAAAAATACTTGAAACAAACATTCCTTTACATGACCGTTATTTTAGAAAGTTTCTAGAAAATTCTAAATTTTACAGACCGTGTTGCATAAAATAAATAGTTAATTAAAGTCTCATTACTTCATTAGCCTTTTTTCTATACACGAATAAATTAATATTCTATTAATTATATTCATGGAGCTGTGAGACTGGGCAGTGCATTTCCCAGAACCAACTCTGTTATTAGATTACACTAAAGATAAATTTTACGTCAACACTTAAAATATAAGTTGATACTTTGGCCATTAAGCTTATTTCGCATCTAAAATTAATAAACAACTCTTGATGTTACTTATATATAACTTTCCTATTGTTCATTTTGGTAAATTCGGAAGAATCGAGGGGGACAGTAATTCAATATGTATGCATTTTACTTTATTGATATATTCAGTTCAATTAAAATAAAGCACTATACAATATAAGTAATATAAAAATAAAACAAGCTAATGTGTAATCGCACGGCGCACCGTACATTGAATTGAATACCAGATTCATGATTCTGTTTCACACTTGCGGTGGCTAGGTACTCAGTAGTTACCCGAATTGTAACTTAACTTGTTGTGATTAATAAACAATAGTTCTTAATTTGTTTATCACAAAAAAACTTTAAATTGCAATTAGATTATTTTCGTTAATAAATTATTAAGGATATTTAATCTAAATTTAAAAAATAAATAAGGTGTATTCGGCAAACTAGTATTACCATGTTATAGTAAAATGGAAGAGACGATTCTAAGAGTTCTAACTTACAACCCCCCAATATAACTTAAAGTAATCGAGGGAGTTGAAATAACAAACTGAAATAATATTATGAAGCCATTACGAGTAATAGTAGTAGGTTGCTCACAACATACTACAGTGTTCAGCACATTTCTTTAGTAGTATCCCTCCCTCTAATTTTGGTTGGTACATATACCTTAGGTCCTTAAGACTTTTTTTGTGATTTGTGCAAAATACAAAACTTCCGTGTAATTCAGACATATTAAATGTATTGTAACGTGTAACACACTTATTAAGTCCTAAATTTCTCAAGATGGTCCCCGTAAAACCTGAGTTAGGTACAAAATCGTTACTATAAGTGCAGTCAGCAGCAGAAATAGGTAGCCGGGCGAGGTGTTCAAAATGAGCTTGACATGGCTTTATTGTTAAGAGAATAAGAGCGTGTGAAGCTCATTATGAACACGCCAATCGCTTAGCAACTTTTGCTGCTGACTGTACAAAGGTTCATCATTTACTAATTAATCCATACTAATATTATAAATGGGAAAGTGTATGTGTGTGTTTGTTTGTCCGTCTTTCATGGCAAAACGGGGCGACGAATTGACGTGATTTTTTAAGTGGAGATAGTTGAAGGGATGGGGAGTGACATAGGCTACTTTTTGTCTCTTTCTACCCCCCACTTAACTAAAATGGGGGGTGGAAGTTTGTATGGAGCATTCCGCAATTTTCAAGGTAGAAAGCTTTGGTATAAAAATGGAAAATTGGTATGCGGACTATTTGTGACTAACAAAAAAATCGTGCATAAGCTATAAAGACAAATAATATCATCTACAGTAGCGTATTAAAATAATATTCTGTTCCGAGTTCTCTTCTGTGTTTTAAATCAGGAAAGGGGAACCGTGTTACCCCGAATTTAACGCGAGCGAAGCCGCGGGCAAAAGCTAGTACTCAATAAAATACGTAGCACCAATAACAATAGTAATTGGCATTATTTTATTTTCTTTTTTTTATCTTAAAATGCTTGGTAATTGAAGTGAGAACGATTTGAGGAAAAATTAGGACGAAAGGAGCTTTGAGGCAAAAAATCCACGAATCATAAATTACCTACATGAAATTTGTGGCTTCCTCATAATCAGTGTTTATGGTGCCGGGGTCCAAGACTGTATTTGATAGGTACCCACAGGCATATGTGGCTGTAATATTTCTGATATTATAATCTCTTTACGACGACCTACTTAGACGGATAAAACCTAGGATAATGTTTTAATGCGATTTCCATGTTTGATACGATTAGGTACGTTAATAATAAAAAAAAAACGTTTTTAAATATAATCATAGTCCATTGTATTTGAAATATAAATGAATTTTAATAGAAACAAAACAATAACTAATAATTGTCACGACTGAAATTGTATTGGAATCAATAATATTACATCCTTTTAATTACTTTTCCCCCTTCATTATTGAAGGTACCCATTTTAAAATTAAATTTTGTATAAGACGGTGGAAGCTATATACGCGGATAAAATACTACAAAAGAGAAAGTATTTAATGACGTTGATGGTAAGATAATATTGTATTACGTTATTCGATTAAACTTTCGCGTTGCCTGTGTAGGAAATTTGAGCACCCGAGCATCTTTCAATTAATGCCTACAATTAAAAATTAAACACACTTACCTGAACCGAATTTCAACATTAATCGATATTTTTCAACGCTGTATAAGTTCGGCATAAAAATTCTAACTCAAGTTGCCAAATCCTGTTGACAGATACTGTAAACCTTTTTAAATTTCTTAGATAAAGGAGATCGTCAATTTTTGTTAGGTGATCTGGCCCAGATTATTTAGGACCGTTTAGGAATGGTTCTTACCTTTAAAGAATCGTCATAATTTCTAGATCAGGATGGTGGTAAAAATATTGCGAAATCTAATGGGAAAACTGAAAAATCATGCATTTAAAACTTGAATCTGACAAGGACAATATTTGAAAGCGTGCTTGCCTATGATTTATATATTAATGTAAAAAAGTACCAATTTTTTAAAGATAATGTACAAAAGCGGACTTGAAAAAAAAACGGGAATCATGATGAAATAATAAAAAGTCATATTTTGATCGTATTTATAGTTCCTGTATTTCGGTAAACAAAGACGGCTGTCAAACCATCGTTGATACTATTAACTGAACATTCCTAACACCTATTGCGAAGGGATAAGGTTTATCACCGTTAAGTGCGATAGCACTAGTATCTGACATTACAAAATTGAAAAAAAGATGCGTTTCATTATCGAAGGAGCATGATATTATGCCATTATGAAACCCACTTTTAATAATCAAACTCCGATCAAAAATGCAAAAATAAGAAATTCAATCTTTAGGCGTTTTAATACAGTCGATTTCTAATTTAAACTTCCGTATTCGTAGGCTTAGATACTATTTTAATATTACAATGTTCTAACTTACCGAACAGTATCAAAACGCAGATTATGTAACGGTATACATTGACAGTGTCAAACCAAAAAAAAAAACCCGTTTCAGACCAGGGTGAAGTTAAACTTTATGTCAATGCCATAAGGACGTTAACGACTTGTCTTGCTGTATTTTAATCGCGGAAAAATCAACATAATCTCTATTTATTTAGTATTTCTATTTCCCGTTTCATTTTTTTGCAATTTTTTGTCTACTTTAGTAATAAAATGAGTATTTATTTTACATTGCAGTACAAACTGTATACGGTTTATATAAGGTGGCCCAGAATTGACGATCTCCTTTGGTTTAACGTAAATAACAAAATCACATTTAAATAGCGTCGATCATCGTGCTCACTCACATCACATCTTGTTATGACGTTAGCTTAAACGAGACAAATGATTTAATACGAAGTTACTTTCAATTTATTAATTTAAACGTTTACGTAACGTACCCTGCATTCTGTGTTAGGAATGGGTAAATATTATAAAGACGCGAAACGCGAAAATACGACATGAGTTGTTATTAAGTTGTCATGAAGATCTGTGCAGTGGAATACAATGCCTCAAGCATAAAACCATGAATAGGTAATATCAGCCGGTGCGTCTTCTCGCGGAGCATGCCGGGACACCTGTTGCTAGTTGGATTATTCATGCCATATTTTGTTAGGCACTGGAACGCGGGCAACAGGGAATACGAGTAAACGTTGTAACGGAAAATAAAAATCAATGTAAATATTTGTCTTTAAATGAAATACTAGCAAATATATCTATTTTGATTGGTTTTTGCATACAAATATTTCTAGTTTACGGTTTCGACTGGAGAGTAAGGCGGTTGTCACGCTGGCGCCGCGTCTCGCATGCGGAGACAACGCACCAACGTCCGAGTTTTCTCCGCATCTCCGTCCGGAGCTGCGATGCGCGACGTCCCGCGTTACTTCCGTCTCGCGTTCATTTCACATTCGAACGTTAAGGTGAAAATAGTTCCTATTTGTCGATAAAACGGACTGGGAACTTATTCAGAACGTTGCGGTGATACTTTCAGTTTGGTTTTTGTACAATCGAGTCATAAAACGCAGAAGACACTGGGTACATCCCTATTTACAAACCAGACCTATAAATGGGTCTTTTGCTAGAGACTACCAAGATTTAAAGCAACACGAAGAATTTTTTTTAAATTGCACCCGTATGTCAACCGCGTCATTTGATTATTTGCTAAGCAAAATTGGAGTGATTATTACCGGCGCGGACACAAATTTTCGACGTTCTATTACAGCGGAAGTAAAGCCTTGGCTTACATTCAAGTAAGTAATAATCTACTACTTCAATCTTCAATTATACTTTTATAAGAATTCCTAGACTATGATTAAACGAACGACTTTCAATTTCAAAAATAAACTTATAGAGGTCGATATCCATTGCGCCTACGTCGTTTCTTGCACTAAAATCCGTACGGCACTGCGGAGCTCGGTGTGACATACCCTGCGGCACGCACCGCGTCTCCGTCCGAGCGCGCGAGTCGTCGTGCGTCTCGCTCCTCCGCGCGTCGAGGCGGAGCCAGTGTGTCGTATCATGCGATTTTTCTATACAAAATCAAGATTCTACATACAAAGTTAAAAAACGCATCAACGGACGCCGCTGCGAGATGCGGAGCAGTGTGACGACCGCCTAACATGCCCAGCATATCGGTGGCTCAATATTACAGGGTTCTATGTTGCATTTTCAGGGTAGTACAATTTAGACTTGGTGTCACTATGACAATGTTCTAATTTCGATTCAATAAAAGTAAAACATAGAACCCTGTAATATTGCCAGCGATATTTTGGGCTAAAATATATTTTGCCTGCGTTCTGTTACATAAAAAAGTATCTTGCTTAGTAAGCCACATAATGAACGTAGAGTATTTCAGAAATACATAGTTCGTACTTACCTACATAATGTATGATTAAATTATAATGTTACATTTTAATGATTATATTACACGTTTTAATTAAATTATAATGCGTCGGTGTTGGTTTGACAAAATCCAGTAACAGCGTGTTAGCTGCTAGGTGAATAGCGGTGTATGATTCCTATTTCGTATACATGTATTTTTAATCCTGTATTTCAAGATATGTAAATCGCTAAGTAGCTCTACTGTAACTTAATTCTAATTTTTTCTTTACTTTTTTCGTGTTCAATCTAACAAAAGTATTTAAGTTGCATGCATTTGTTAAGAACATAACTTCTTTATAAATCACAAAAATCTAAAAACGTTAAACAATTATCATATAAATATTATAAAATCAATTTCAAATTATTATGATTGTGAGTATGCTTTGCTTAATTTTTTTCACGTTGTCAATTTTGATAGTCTTTATTTTGTGAATTTCGTCAAACTCGAGGCGACCCGAAAGATATTTTTTTTCGTGTGAGTAGGTACCTAAAGAATGCTGCTATCCAACGCAATTTCTTCCTGTGCGTTTTAGTTTGGAATTTTTCAGAGCCGTTTGTTCCAAAATTGGTCCATTTCGCCCCAGCCTCCCGACATCTGTCAGCCCGTCGTCGTGTCTTAGCGCTCCAGATTGTAGCTGTAATTACGTGTTTTGTTTACAAGTTAAAGGTTTATTTTGTAATTCTTATTGCTCCTTGCTGAAAATGTAGAAACTATCAAAGTCAAATTGTATTTATTAGTAGTAATGTACGACTCTAATTTACGAAACTGCGAGTAGTTTTTGATGAGAAATGATTGTGTAAAATTTAAAAGTTGGTAATCCGTTGATAGGTATCCTAAATTCTTACTGAGATGTCCGTTACAATTTCTCATATAGGTAATATCGTACTTAATTGCAATATTTTATTTTGTGATGTACGTAATTGTACCCACTAAAAAACCCAAACCAAGAATAATTAAATTCTACAGACATTGGTGTATCGCTTACTACACTTACACACTACTGCGACGCATAAGTTAGAAAGCTAATATTTTCTCATTTTTTTCGATGCTTCATTTTTCCCTAATAGCGGCCACGGAATTCAAACCCTACGTATAAATGAATAAAAAAGTTTAAAATAGGTACATTAATATACGTGAGGCTTTCTATGTTGTCTGACTAAAACGAAATTATAGTAAAATCGTATGTTATATTTTAGATAACTTTTAGATAAATTTTATAGCATATAGCTGCATTATCACTTACCACCGTTTAACAACCCACTTCCGAGAGTAGGTGCCGTTGATAAAATCACCACTTTATGATGCTTTTGAAATTGAATATAATAACGCTTATAAATACCTACTTATATTGATAATATTGAGTTGGATGTAGATAATATCGTTATAGGATTCTTATTTAAAATTATTTATTGCTTGAAAGTCCTCATTAAAGCAACAAAAGTTCATTGATCAACAAAGACAATCAAGCTTTGATTGCTATTAAACAGCCTTGGCCAAAAGTATCGCTTTTGTACTTAATAATTATTATTAATTTAAATTAAAAACTAGGTTGCAGTTCGTAGTAATTATGATTTACAATTAGTCACTTTGTAAATCCGCGGGTTTCTTGTCTCTCGTTTTGTTATACAGGGTGAAATCGCCATCAAAAAAGCGTTTTGCACTGAGTCACAATAACAAATGTTTTTTTTATTTAATTGTTAGTAGCTCTGAAACGAGGCGAATTCCAGAAAAGTTTATACGACATTTTAGTCTCCAATTATGATCAGGAATACACTGTTAAAATTTCTCGCAATCCTCACGAGAACCGTGTATATATGCCTAATAGATATAATAACTATTGAAATTTTATAACATTGTTTTCACACCACCTGCTCGGCAATGCCAAATTATATATCATGCAAACCTCACCTATCTATAATCTCATTAGAGATTTAGTACAACATTATAACCCGGCTAAAGCCAAGGGCTATAATGATTTGCTACATGAATATACGTGATACGTTATAATTAACCCGCTGGTTAATAATGTGATTTCACTTCCCATAGTTCTTATTGTTATGTGCTTAAAGTCTAATTTGGTAAAGTCCGCACGGTGCACAGCCCCGCGACGCCAGCCGGGGCCCGCGCCGCCGCGTCGAACTGATTTGAAAATCGAATTTATTCGGAAAATCGTGCTGGCCACCTTTTTTAAATACCTAAAACAAATGCCGCAAGTGTCATAAGACTCATAAGACGCTGCAGTGTACGGAGTAAAACTGCAGGTTCTATAAAAATAGAAGATAAAATTCGAATAAAATGGACTAATGTATCAAAAATTAATTTTTAGGGTTCCGTAGCCAAATGGCAAAAAACGGAACCCTTATGGATTCGTCATGTCTGTCTGTATGTCTGTCCATCCGTATGTCACAGCCATTTTACTCGGAAACTATACGACGTATCTGAATAAAATTTACACATAATGTGTATTTTGTATGCCGCTACTTAGTTATGTAGATTTGAAAAAAAAATAGGGGGGGGGGGCGCTCCATACATCAATGATAGGTCTTTAAAAATAACATTGAGGTTTCTTTGACCATTTTGTGATTAAGTGAATATTTTCTGAAATATTCGCTTCGAAAGTCAGAAAAATTGTGCCCCCCCTGTAACTTTTGAACCGTAAGTCCACAAAATATGAAAAAATTTGAGGAGATGCGTCTTATCATATACTTTCTACGCAAATTATTTTGAACATTATCGGTTTAGCCATTTTTGAGTTATCTCCAAAAAAACCATAGGCACCAGATACGACCTTTTGGTATTAGTTTGGTTCTTATTCCATTGAAGGTACGGAACCCTCCTATGTGTGGTCCGACACGCACTTGGCCGGTTTTTACTTTTGATTTACTTTAATAAAAATCCGTTTCTAGTAGCCTTAGCTATTTTATTGTCTCGCAAGAGGTGAGAAAAGTAGAGTATACTCCTCGGGGATAAAGGTGTTTTTGTCACGGGCGCGCTTGAACCCCTCACTGCACTCAGGACTCAGTCTTAATTCCCTCGCTTCGCTCGGGATTTAACTCATAACCTCCTCGCTGCGCTCGGGAGTAAAATCTGGAGTCCTTCGTTACGTTCAGGATTCAATATTGCGCCGGTGACATAAAACTGTGCTTTATCCCCTTGGTGTACAATCTACTATTTTTTTGCATTTAGACTATAAAGAATTTTGGATTTACCTATTAAAAAAAATTGATGAATACTTTTGGCCGAAGCTATATAATATTATAACCATGTGTAAAGTTTACTTGCATGATAGTATATTAAGTAGATATGTATAAAAAAAAAAGGTCTACCTACTATAAAACAATAAAATGGATGATTATGTTTGTGCTCCATGCCCCGCGCTGATGATAAAGCAGGCTTTCATAGATGTTAATTTCATAATTTATAAAGAAAATATTCATAGGAACAACTATGACATGTATCAATTCATACCCAGTTGTCTGAAATAAAATTACAATCTCATATACTGCCAAAGATTGCGTATAACCATAAAGTTTTTACCAAAACATACTAGAATGTACGATATTTACAACGGTAGCGGGGAGCTATTATAGTGGGTATAAGATAAAACTTACCAAATCTGCTGTACAATCCGTAAGAGAATATACAATAAGGAATGAGATTTTTTTTAAGAGCCCGTTTTAATAAGTGCAGTAACATCTTTTAATGGGTGTTTTATTAGATCATTTAAAATTACAAGCATATTGTTTCATTCTACCTCAATTACCATATGGAATATACGCAGGAACAGTGTATGACTAGTGACTAAGATGTTAGTGAGATTTTCACATTTTTTTATAATGTTGACTAATATCTTCTGCTACGAGTGTATAAACTTTGGAATTCAGAGTAAAATAGATTACGTGAGTACGGTGAGTATCTTAATAAATTAATTATCTTAAGCAAATTCGCATTTTTTTTTAATAAGTGGGTATGAATGATATTAAAGTTAAAACGGATGTCAGAAGAACCTCTATATCTACATAGAGACTGCATTCACCTACTCACGTAGTTCGAATAGCCAAGAGTGTTACAAGACTCTCAGGGAGACGCGCTAAGCTGTTTACACTTCTTTCAGGCTTTGAGGTAGGAAAGTTACTATATGAGCACTTATTGTCCTTGCTATATCTCAATAGTAGCGGTTTTAACTTATATCGAATAGGTAAGTGAATTAGTAAATTGGTGAATGAAAGTGGTAAAACATGTGACCTTGTCACATGATGTGTGTGACCGTGGTGGAATGTTGTGCCCAATAAACAATAAAATAAATAGATACAGCATATATTATATCCTTTCAGTACAAAATAATCAAATTTTCATTCCGGTGTATTAAGAAATCGTTGTACCTATGTTGATGCGTTGTTCGAGTTCCGAATAAATAAAAAACAATTATTCTTAGTAGGTGGTCAGATCCTGAATAGGTTTCCTAGTCAGGATCATGAGTAGGCACCATCAATTCTGCTGAAACACAAAAATCCCCAAACTCCTAGCAAATTCTGCTTTCTAACTAAGTAAATCTAGTGTAACGTCTCTAAATGTCGAACAATTAAAGATTTTTTGGAAATTTTGAGAATATTGGTAACTAATGATGAATGAGGAAGCCAATGCACTAAAAAAAAATTTAGTTACATTAAAATAAAATAAAAAAGTGAATATGTACGATTTCCAAGGTGTGAGTGGAACAGTCAGAAGCAAGTTACGAAAAATTGAAGATGGAGGGACTTTTTGTATATTGTAATATTTGTAATGTTTGTTTGTTAAATATGTTCCAGTTTGTGAAAATTAAACCAATTCACCTGTAGCTATTGCTATTATTTTTAAATTCTCTAATATGAAAATTCTCAATATTTTAAGCCAACCGGTTAATAGTGATGAAATACTTATGTTAGACAAGAGTTTCCGACCTCAGACCTCAGAATCACACCAGGTCAATGTCAAATTCTTAAAAAAAACACTGAAATTCTCGTTTTCTTTTTGGCACTATTTTTTTTCTAACAAAGGACGTATGTTTCAGAAAAACTTCCCGAAGACATTTTTAGTGGACTATATTTGTAATACAATGAGCTTAATTAGGTTTACTAACACTTCATAATTCGAGACATGACTAAAGTTGCACGTATATTTTTCAATATGTACTTATATGTTGAGTGGCTTGTATATGAGAAAATATGAGACCCGGTTAACATACTAGTTATGTACTGGGATCCCAAAACTGCCTGCATTATAGTCTTGATAGAAACAATCTCCCGAGTAATGACGTCATCAAAATTATTTCCCCTTATTTGGAACAGTCAAAATTGGTTCCAACTCGTGAATCTAATATCATACACATGTGGGATATCAGAAACCAAAAATAAAACGAAAATTATAGGGTTTCTTTTAAGTATTTGAAATTGACCCGATGTTATATTGAGGTCAGAAACTCTTGTCTAGCATAACTAAGTATTTCATCACTATTAACATATTTAAAAAAATCAGACACATCTGATTTGATGTAAGGCAAAATGTACTATTTCAATGGATCATTACATCGATTTGTGAAAACGCTCACCTATAATCGGTCTGGAATAACCCGTTCCTTATCGATACTATTCAGAATTGCTCGTTTTCTTCATTGAAATATTGCCAAGACAGCAAATTTTCTTCACGCTAATCCATACAAAATAAAACGCCCTGCATAAATCCCTATAAAGAGTATGTTGACGGATTAGCCTGTGTACGCCTTTATTGGCAGCTTTATGAAGTGGCTATTGTGTCCACCTGCTTAGATCTAACAACTTAACGCTTTGATATAAACTACGCTATAGGAAATGGTTTCCGATTATTAAATTATTATGAAATGGAAAAGGCGGATTTTATCGTAGGTATATTTGTATTATTGCCGCGCAACTTCAAATTAAATTATAAGATACAAGTAAAGGCTTAAATGTAGTAACCTAACTACATAATACATATTCCATACATACACCTACCTTCGTGCGGGATCCTGAATCTTAAACTCTGTTATTGATGATATATGATTTTAATCTCAGTGTCTATTTTTGCTAAAGATTAGGTTTAGCTATTGATACAAAATATAGATTTGTCTGCAATCTGTATAGAGGATATTCCTGGCGGATAAATTGTCAATGTATGGCGGAAATAGTAGAGATGTCAGCATGCGGCAGGCAGACTCAGGCCCAATAGGCATGATGAATTTATTTCATGTATGGTATCAATAACCAAGACCAAGTCAGACCTGCATCAATATATATATAAATAAATACATATAATATATAAATAAATAAGTAACGCAATTATTGTAGTACCTATGCGAAGGAGTCACGACGAATTTTCATCACTAACGCCTATATACCTTAGCTTAGAGCAAACCCAGCGGAAGAGCTTTGCTTGCTGGTACGATTGTATTTTTTTCTTATATAAACATTTGTTTGATAAATAAAATAAAAATAAAAATAGCTTCGTTTTGTTGTAAGGATAAAATGTCTATATGGGGATAATTGCGTCAAAGCAACACAAGAGTCAGAGATGAGATTTAAAATCTGTCACTCGCTTTTGTTTCTCAAAACGTCAACAGCGCGACGTCACGGTTGCATAGTCAGTGTTTAAAGTATGGAACAATTATGAAATTGCTATTTTGACGATAAAATATAGAGTTTATGTATATGTTTGCTATACAATTTATTTTAGGATAAAATGTAAGAAATCGAATGGTGTCATTGTTTTTTTTT
Source organism: Pammene aurita (assembly GCA_947086415.1). Classification (NCBI taxonomy): domain Eukaryota; kingdom Metazoa; phylum Arthropoda; class Insecta; order Lepidoptera; family Tortricidae; genus Pammene; species Pammene aurita. Next base: position 35,729,720 of record OX352290.1, on the reverse strand, counting down.
GAATTTCATACTTTTTAAAAATCGTAATATTTTAGAATTTTGAAGTCTTAGAACCATTTCAATAGATATTTTAAAATTTTACTTTATTAGGATATATTTATCATTTTGCATCCATTCAACTTAATTTTATTACAAAATTCAACATTTGTCAGCATCTCTATTCCCGGATGGACATTGATGGATTTATCTGCACACCTCGAACAGCTAATAGCGATAAAGAGGATTTCCATAAACCAAACCAGTAGCTCTCGGAAAGACCAGAATTTCGGCAAATTGTAGATGTTGTTGCCTCTTTCTTTAACTAGGATTAACGCCAGAGCTTTAGGGTAAGTGTCAAATACTGGACGGACAATACCTGCAGTACATAAATACCTACAAAAATAATTACTCAAAAATCACGAAAGCATAAAAGATAAAGTTATAAAACGGGTCATACCTTTAAAAAAAAACAATTTGTGCTAACGTTTGATACCTTAATATTTTGTCTAAATTAGGGGAAATTACCCTATTATCACCTGCTGGCAACAATTTACTTGTCAAAGGCGTCTAAATTCGCATCGCTTTGAATGGCAAATTGCTCGTTACAGCAGTTTGGACTCAGCGGGGGTACCGATACTGTTTCGTGCACGTTTAATGTTAGGCTGCTGCAGATGTGTAAACATTTTAATAATTCATTCAACGTACTCGTATATTACACATCATTTGTGTGTTGGTACCTTTATACTACTTTTAATAAATAATCTACGTTACCATTTGAAGCCTTGGTAATCTGTCGTTGAGATGTTCAATTTTCAATCCGGAGGTCTCAGGTCCAAACCCCGGCTCGTATTAATGAGTTTTCCGGAACTTATGTATCATTAACATTCCCCATAAATATGCTTTTTAAAAGGAAAAAAACGAGAGAAAACCTGCATACAAATGAATTAGAAAATTATAAAGCGTAATGTAGTGTACCTACCGCTTACAAAGTTGTGAAACTTCTCATGTAAAAGTTTATTGATGCGGGTAGGGACTCTAGGGAGAGTACTTACAATTCAAAAGATTCCTACTGGAGTTCGAGTAAAGTTGAATAAAATATATTGAATCCTTTACAAACTTTTTATGACGCACATCAATAGTTATAATGAGATTAATGTGTGTCCCTAGTATTAGATTTTAATATTATCGTATTTATCGTAGATGCATTGAAAAGAGTTAAACATTAAATGCAAATATAAAAAAATACTGGCGACAAACCATTCATCCTTCCAACAGTTGTGCTTATGACATGCTGTTAATATTTATTTTTCTTTGAGCTGAGAACTTTGAGCCGTAAAAGCGCACCTTATTAGATACATTTAGTTATAGGTAAATAATTAAGTAATTTTAATTTTATAAATAAATTATCCGTATGTATGTGATTTGATATCAAGAGTACTAATTCATTGGCAAACATTTTAAATCCTATTTTCATTACTCATGTCATGACGGCTTTAGTAGTGGCCATTTAAGCAGAAAATACGGGTTTCACGAAAAAATGGTTTCCTTTGGCATGATTATTCCTTAGGACCCCAGGATGGATTTATTTCGGAAGTGGAGCCTGCAAGATTTTTGACGTAAATTTTAGAAAGGGGTACCATAAATTAATTCGGCATCCCCGATTTATACAAAATCGATACCAAACTTGGCCTAGTAGCTTAACTGATGTAGATATCAAGATAAAATGGAGAGACAACCTAAGAATTTACATCGAAAATCTTGGTTGCTCCACTTCTCAAATCCATCCTTGGATCCTAAGGAATAATTATGCCATAGAAAATCTTCGGTTCACGAAAAGCCGTATTTGACCTTTTTATGTCGCGTGGAAACGCAACTATATGTAAAAAAAATTTTTATGGAACTTGTTCTGTCTGTTACAATTTCTTCGATGCCTATAAATCTGTAACTGTTTGTAAATGTGGCCTGTTGTACTAAAGTCAGCGTCATAAAAACGAATCCAACTCCTGTCACCAAAATCGGTTTAGTAGTTTTAAATTTGCGATGGGTAAGACACAAATCTACCTACATAAATAGTATACATACCTACTGTTAATATAAAATCATTACCCTTCCTGTAGTTGGGTAACAAGTACCTACCTAATACAAACAGGTACATATATAACTGTTCTAAAACCCTAAACAAATAAGTTGTTATTGCCATGTTCAAAGGACTACTATATGCTATTAGATGCCATGACGGCAGAGGGCAAATATGAAAGCCCACATTATTAAATCGCAAAAGTTAGGTTGTGGTTGCCAAAAATCGGGATCTAACCTCAAATATAGTTTTACAAACTTTTGTACAAAAATAAATATTAATTGAAATAGTTCTTATTTTCAATGTCCATCAGAGGTTAGCTTTAATAGGATATCCTAATATGTATGTAGGTGTGTAAGAAATTGAAGTCCGAATTTTGACAACAAATTATGTTTTTAGGTCTCGTTTTTCCATATAATGCCATAATAACTTACGCCAGACATTAAAAAAAAACACATATTTACCAGAAAATTGTCACAAACATATTAGAATAGAATAGAATAGAATAGAAAGAATTTATTCGCGACAACAACAACATGCATACAAACATATTTAATCTAAGGACTAAGTATATGGTTGCCACGAAATGGTCCCGACTCAGCATGGTGCTAGCCTGGTAGGCCAGCGCTGGTCTTCCGCCGGGGCCACAATAGTACAATCCTATTAATATTATAATGTTCAGATATTGTGTATTTGGATATTTGTGACTCCTTCACGGAAAAACGGCTGAATGGATTCAAATTAAAATTCTAAAAATCAAAGTACCTATGAGGGTACTGAGTGAGAGATTTCACGAATTCTACGAGTATATGCAAATAAATTCGTAGGTTGCTAGTAATTTAGTAAGTTAATAACTGCGTAACAACGTAACATGTACGTAAAGTTCATTTGTTTCATTTGAGCCCGGGAACGTAGTGAGCTGTCAGAGACATCAAATTATGCGACTGACGTGTCAGTCGCAATGGTCAGCGTAAAATGGACATTTCAAGTTACGACTAGCATAATAATGAAATACAACGCAATTAAACAATGATATCAAAATTAGCTTTTTTATCCTTAAAAATTATAAATATGAATCATATCAAACAATAATTTAATGTTTTTTTTAGACTTTTGGGGCAGTGTTTTATTTATTCTAATACATATAGTCTTGTTCTTGTAAGAAAAAAAACTATATTTATCTTTATAACACGGTTTGCTTAATACGTTACATGCAAACATGGTTCTGTCTGCTCTCAAATTGTTCAAAGGACAACGGCGAAGCATGTCGCCTTTGTAAAGAACTCGTCTTTATCAAATTTGTACGTATTCCGTTGTCACGCTCCATTCGTTTATATATTTATACACGGACCAATATGTTTTCAGTCTAAAATATGATGTACATAATTAAAATTAAATAATGCCAAATATTGTTTTGCAAAGATAATAGAAGGAAGGCAACGCGCTCCAAAAATCATAATACTTTGGTTAATTAAATTTCTCTTCAAAATATGAATTGCGCTTATATTTTTACTACAAAAGAAAGGTAACCGTATATTGTAGGATGAATAATAACATTATTATAATGCGAGGTGAAACATTACGAGTAGGTACCTACCTATTGCCAGCTTTTATATAGACATGTTGAGCACGAGATATGCAATACGTGTTATGTTCGTTTTGCTGAGACAGGGTGCCGGATTCTAATTTTAAAATACTACAATACAATAACAACATAACCTATCTCAAACATAACTCTCCAACACACAAAAAACAATCAATTAACATTGAAGTTGTATTGGAGTTGCGTTGGAATATTTCTCAAGCAAATTCTGATATTTATGATTCAGATGTGTATGCCGTAGTTTACGCAATACGGATTGCGTTGTTAATGCATTGGAGTTGTATTGAAGTTGGATTGTGTTTACAATGATGTTGGATTGTGTTGGATTGTGATACGTGTTTTAAAGTTAGAATACGGCCCCTTGGGGGGCGATTTTTGAGATTCGAGCGCTCGAATATGACATTTAAAACTCTGAATAAAACAAAGAAGTGATGTTTTAAAAATTACAACGATAGTAATTTAAAATCATGATTATTCATACTATTCATTTCATGCGTAAATAATGGCGACTAACTATTGTGTGCGATTATAATCAAGGTTAAATTCTTTGAATTCGAGCGCTCGATTGTCACAAATCGGCCCCCAGTTCTATACTCATTGGATACGATTTTATCGGTTTGTTACTATAATGTAGGTGCACAACTACTACCTAATTTAAATTATAAACTTCTATAGATGTCATATACAAAGGAAACTATATAACTATAGAAGACGTTGTTTCGATCTCAGCTCTGGGCACCGGAGGCCTAGGTCACTTTTTCCTTTGTATATGACATCTATATAAGTTTATAATTTATTTATAGTAGTGTGTCTACTTAAAAAAAAAAACAAATCAATATATTTATTAAAATAATTTGATTTGTTCTTCAGTTGTACCTAATTTAAATTAAATATGTTTGATGACTGTGATGACACAACTAATGGTACGTAAAGAATACGTAATCATATTAGATTTGATCACAATACATTATAATTAAATATATACCTATGTATTAACTATCTACTTACTCTTAATTAGGAAGCGGATTAAATCAAATCAACCAGAAATTTAAGTCTTCAAGTTTATTTAATTTTATGCTTACGTACTTACTTAACTTAACTCGTTATCGGAGAAGTTTAATAAATACAGTCATGTAATTAGTTGTCTTGTTTTATATTAATCGATTTCTGGCTTATATTTATTACTACAGTTAATATTTATTTAATCGTTTGAAGTTCACGAGTACTTATTGTACATAAATAAGTAAGTTATTAACGTACAAGCAGCAGACTACCTAAGGGATAAACTCTACCGACCGACCTAAGGCTAGGCAAAGGTGTATAAAGGTAGTTTATATTTCAATAAATATTATGCTAAGTAATAAAAGAAAATTTATGAAAATAATACCAATATAAATAATTAATAAAGTTCTTATTTGATGCAGGAGCTAGCAATAGGTAAAACGTGATTTAGTTTTATTTATTTATTTTACCGTACATATATATTACTTCTTATACCTTAAACTATCTTCTCCTTTTTCATCATCATATTTGTGATTAGAATTTAAACCGTGTTTCATTAAAAAAAAAACAACTACGTCATGCCGGTATTTGTGTTTGCAATACGTTGCGATCAATCCCCAAGGAAATCCCGTCTTATTGGATATAATTCAATCATACTTTGTTTAGAAATTTAATTGCAAACACATTCGTCTTATTTATTTTTATACAATTCAGTGAAGTTAACTGAGTACCTACTCGTTTATTGTTTAAAATGTCAAAATTACTTAAGTGAAAATTTGAATCATATTTTATTTAAACCATTTTTACTATTTTTAAGAAATATATTTGTGTGTTTTTTTTCCTATGAGAATTTAAGTATTTATCATTTTCGGGGCCTATTTATGGTTCCATAGCCATGTAACGCCCTCCATGGTTTAGCTCATACCCAGTTAATACCCATGGTTAAGTTCAAGCGTAACTAGCAATTTAGAAGAAATTGGGATATTAGGCTACTTTATTTTTCGATATTGAACCCTTGAAGACGGATCAGACTTAATCCCACTAGGGCGGAGCCGCGGGCAGAGCCCGTTAAATAAGAGTGGTTCTAAAATATGTGTTGCATTTTGCCATGAATCTCGCAATCACGTCGTTAAAAAAAAACAAAAACATAAAAATTAAAGGAACAGTTACAGCTAGGGTTGTGCTCGGCATATTTATTATGCTGGCAATTAGTTCACAATGTAATTAACAGGGGCTCGTGGTAACGCATAATGTGGACGCAGCCTAATTCATCATGGCCGCAACTGTCACTTTTTGGCGCGTAAAGACTTTAAATGAAGAGTAAGTTTGAGATATTGTTGGAGTTGTGTGTCTTGAATCTGTTAAGCATTAATGTAGTTGGTAACTTGGTAGTTATTTTTCAGAGATTAGCTATAAAATGTAAAGTTTAGGCATTTCTAACGGAAGGCATAATTTTTAACGTGAATTATATAACTAGGTACATTTACACAGAGGAACTAACAACACTAAATAGTCTTTTTGTAGCATCTCATTTTAGATGACTTACTCGTATTGAAACTGATCTGTCATTAGAACGAGCATCGTTAATTGTAAATGTTTAACTAAAACAATGAGTGCTGTTACCAAATAATTGCTGTAGGTACCTACCGAATATAAGACCACAATATAGAGCCCTGGTTGTCGTACACTGATGTCATAAAACAGCAATGTAGGTCCACTATCAAGTAAAAAAACTTCAACACACTGATAACAATCAAAAATATCTTGTCATCTTCGCATACCCATAATTTAGAGCGTTAGATACCTATCTAACGCTCTATTCACAGGATATCTACCTAGATATCCTGTGAAACTTACTATACCCGTGGCGTTTAGCTTTCTCTATCCTGATAGATCTACAGTACTTTATTTAAAACCTCTTCGAATCTCAGCAATACATTTTATTTACCAATTTAATTTCACCTGACATTGATATATTTAGACGAAGCCGTATTCTGATGGACGCGCTTCAATACAAGTAATTTAGACAAGTGTACGTAAACAGAGGAACAAATAAGGATGTATTTGGACACTACGGTGGCATTATAGGGCAAATAAAGACCGGGCTGACAGTCGCCTGATTTACTTCGTATTAAAGGTGTCGGGCCAAAGCCGGTGGACAGGCGTGGAATAACTTATCGGAGTGTGGGCCTTAAAAACGTGTTTTTATATATTAGTTTTTAAATAATTAGAAATCAGTTAGAGAGTTCGTTGCACTAAGGGATTGTGCTGTGATTGTGCTGGACATATTAAAATGTGTCACTATACAACTACAAAGAATGTAAGACTACCTACCTATTATACGTACTCATAAATATTGTCTTGCTTTGTTTTATTGGTTTGCTTGGCTCGGTTTATTTTATTATTTTCATTTATATCACATATTAATTATTCCGATTTGATTTTTAGGGTTCCGTACCTCGAAAGGAAAAAACGGAACCCTTATAGGATCACTTTGTTGTCCGTCTGTCTGTCTGTCTGTCAGGACCATTTTTCTCAGGAACGCGTGGAGGTATCAAGCTGAAATTTATATCAAATACTCAGTTCTACTGTCCCTTTGTGCTGTGAAAAAATCAAACTTCTATGCCAACGCAATCAAAAGATACAGCCGTTTATGCCGCAAAATTCGCAAATTTTCGAAACTCGCATGGGAATCAAAACTTACAGGGTACTTCCCGTGAACTCAGGATCTTGAAATTTGGTACGAAGCAACGTCTTATAGCACAGATACAGGAAAAATTGCGAAAACCATACATTTTTAGTTACATCATATAATAAAAATATTTTTAATAATTTTAAAGTTACTACCCCTATATACCTAAAGATTTGTACGGAACCCTCGGTGCGCGAGTTTGATTCGCACTTGGCCGGTTTTTTTTAGAAGGTTTTACTATATATTCGCCATTTAATTTTGCAATTGTATCCTAAAGTGCATTTTTTACAAAGTATGAAGAGAAACAAATTGCCGTACTTTGTTGCATTGAACTTTATTCTTTGAAAGTTAAATGAGAACACACTGTACGAGTATGAGACAATAAAGTAGGTTAGACGTTACGTTTCTACGGTTATTACCAAGAAGTTAAAACGCTGAAGTTTATTTTAAAATACAACAAGATACACATTTGTTGATCTTAAAACTAAATTAACGTATTACTCCTAGCAGATTTGACATGATTACAAACTCAAACGGAATAGTTGTGTGTATGTATGTAGGCTTATGGACTTATAACTTAGACACCGCGTCAGTCAGATTAACTATTTATTTACTTACTTAACACCCATTCACAAATTAACACGTCAAAAACTTGCAACTTCTTCAAAGTTTACTCAGAAAGCACAGACAGTTTACTTTATTTATATGCAAATGACTAGTTAGTATTCATGTATACGGGTCACTTTCCGTCATAATTGGTGTAGGCCTCAATTTCATAAGTTTATGAAAAATTTACATTTCAAAGTAACGTGCGGTTGTTGAAAATCAGATTTAAAATGGCCTTTTATTTTTACTTCTGTGTTAACTGTTTTAACTTTAACGTTTTAATTTATGGTATTTGAGAAGCATGCATTGCTTTGAAAGAGGTTGTCCGTTGTATTTCTTAGTGCAGTGCAGTCGCCATCAGATATATCGGTCACAAATATCCGAACAATGCTTCTATATTGTCAAGGCGATAAAGTGCATGTTCGGATACTATTGAGTACCTTAGCCGCTCCAATATATTTGGTGGAGACTGTAGCAGCAGCGGGGTCAGAAATTTTCGTAATGACTTGTTATTTATCAAAAACTCGAAAGTAAATAGCTTATTACTAACTATTGACTTGCCGGTCCCATCTTGATTACCTTAATATTAAGAATTTACGAGTACATTCTAGTATTACTAACAGTTTAATATGATAATATTATTAATATTGCTAACGCAAATTTATTTTGTAAAGCATTTTTTCCACGCACCAAAACTTTTAAAGATTAGTGTAACTACAGAGTGTGAGCGAAAGACAAGCTTAACTATGGCGGTTCTCTCAAATTGCAATGAGCAAGTGCAAAGAATAGGAAACCACTATTTACTGTCAGGTAGTTGTGAGTCTGGAAACCACATAAGCCGAGCTAATTGAGGCAAGCGTCAATTAAACTACACTGCATATTTAGTTACAGGGGTAATTAAAGCATACTGCTTATGTAATTACCCAAAAAAGGTGAAAGTGTGACTTGAATGCTTTTATATACAGTGTGGAAAGATAAGTCGGGCCCTGGAGGGAAACTACCTTAAAACGTTGAGATAGTTCAATTCACTGAAAGGAAACATTCTTTAATTTTTTTAAAGGGACATAACTGCATTTACAAATTTTTGGAAAACAGTACAGTTTACAAAAAAACTATTTATTTTGTAATTTTTGCCATAAATAATTGTTATGACAATTGATGCCAATCGATCCTATTTCCAACAAGGACAAAAATTTCTTAATACCAACCAAGTTCAGGGCACAAGAGAACTCATAAATAATAATAAAAATATTTTTCATACAATTAGTATGGAAAAAATTGAAAATTAAGAAAAATACTGTGAATGCAGTTTTAGTTTTTAGGAAAAATAAAAGAATGTTTCCGTTCAGCGAATTGAGCTATAGTAGTATAGATTCACCGTTTCTACCCCATCATTTTCCCACCACCAAAACAATGGTTTTTCGGGATTATGGTGGGTTTTCCGGACTATGAAACCTAAAAAAAAAAAAAAAAAAAGTTTGGTATGTTTTAGTACGTTTAGCCCCCCATTTAAATCGATTGCACTAGGTCTCAACAGTGCCCGGAGCCTCCTTCAGCACTTAGGCACTCCGCTAATTAAACAATACACGCTCTTCGACACCACAATAGAACCCTTGCTCACCTTTTTCTATTGTCTCTATTGTTAGCTCGACTCGGCGACATCGCATTGTTACCGAGCTCGATAGAGGCATACTCCTACGTTGTAGTTTGTTCTTTACGTATTTGCAATAGGTTTTATAATTGCTTAATTGGTTACTCCTTATGAAAGACTAGGTATACTACCTAAAGTTTCCAAAGTTTAGGTATAGTTTTGGTGGTGGGAAATCAATGGGGTAGAAACGGTCATATAACTTAACGAGATTTTTAATGATCTAACAAGCCCCGCGAACTGACACAAATACATTACCCTTTATTAGTCTGGACTGGAGTAGGTATCAATTTTATACCTAAAGTAATTAATTCACATTTCGCGAATATATATGCAAATTTCAATGTATCTATAAAGTTTCCATAGTTTAGGTATAGTTTTGGTGGTGGGAAATCAATGGGGTAGAAACGGTCATATAACTTAACGAGATTTTTAATGATCTAACAAGCCCCGCGAACTGACACAATTACATTACCCTTTATTAGTCTGGACTGGAGTAGGTATCAAATTTATACCTAAAGTAACTAATTCACATTTCGCGAATATATATGCAAATTTCAACGTATCTATAAAGTTTCCATAGTTTAGGTATAGTTTTGGTGGTGGGAAATCAATGGGGTAGAAACGGTCATATAACTTAACGAGATTTTTAATGATCTAACAAGCCCCGCGAACTGACACAATCACATTACCCTTTATTAGTCTGGACTGGAGTAGGTATCAAATTTATACCTAAAGTAACTAATTCACATTTCGCGAATATATATGCAAATTTCAACGTATCTATATGTGTTACAGCACAATATGAAACTTCTGGTATATTTTTCAACCCCATCAATTTTAGTTATTTAGTATCTATTCGTTTTCAGTTTTTGCCTAAAATTTATTATTTTATACAAATCCAATTTTTGAAATATTATTTTATTGATTCTAGATTTGTGTTTATATATTTGTGTTGTCTTAATTTTTTTTTTGGGTAAATTATTTTATACAAATCCAATTTTTGAAATATTATTTTATTCATTCTAGATTATTTCCAGTCTAGATATTTGTGTTGTCTTAATTTTTTTTTTTATGGTAAATTATTTTATGCAAATCCAATTTTTGAAATATTATCTTATTGATTTTAGATTATTTCTAGTCTAGATATTTGCGTTGTCTTATTTATTTTTTTGAACTCGTAAATAACTTTGGTATATGTGACAACCGACTGATATTTATTGGTGGACAATAAACATGACTGTGTTTTGAACAAGTTTCAACCTGTAAGTATGCTGTACGTTTCCGTAAAGGAAGTTCCCATTATTTATTATAATATATAGATCTTTTGTTAATGTAGGATTCGATGTGTGATTTATTGCATTCTTGTTTATACCAGTTAGGTGGGGCGGTGCGATGTTTAAAACTTCTTTGGTGCTCTAATTTAAAGTCGCAATTTCTATTATTAGTTTTTTCTTGATGCTGTCGGCTTGAGAACTTAACCTTTTTTACTAGATGTCCTTTGAAGAAGGTAATAACTTACTTTTTATTCGTTTCTGAGAAATATATAAATCAATCATCGGGTTTGAAGTCACACGCGATTTTAATAGAAAGTAAATGCACAAAAGATCTGTCGTTTAAATTCTTTAGAATTCTTTTGATAATTTAATCTTTTGTTAGAAAACATTCCGCTGCAAACAAAAATTTACCTGTCCCGAAATCCTGTTTAAACTCGTCGCTACCTACCTAGGTGGTCCTCTGTCCCCACCAGCCGTGACCTTTTTTTCAACACAAATTCATATAAAAAGGCTGAGGCTGTGAGTAACTTTATATAGTACCTTCGGATCTCCAGTTCAGTTAAGAGCTCTCAGTTTCTACGCTTTGAAGTTTTAACGAAGACTATTCATAATGGATGTAAGTATTTAAATAGTATTACTCTATAATTATTGCATTAAAAAATTTATGTGTTGTGTGTATGTTTTAAGTCTTTAATATTAATTATGAATTTTGTTTCAGTTTTCCGACAACACTTTCAAAAACTTTTACGTTGATGAAAATGAAGACGAAGCAAGTGATGAAGAGGGGACGCTGGCTTTCAAAGTGAAGCAAGCTATTGCGAAGAAGCGTCAATCAAATAATATTGATGGCTTTTTTGAAAGGCCTAAGAAGAAGACAAAAGTGTATAAGAAATCTTCAACGGTCTCCAAAAAAGAAGAAGACGGTGTTTCCTATCTCACTTCGGGTCAGGACAATGGAGCATATGCATCACACCTCATAAAGATCGAAGTATACGACATGAATAAAATACGAAACGTTGGACCTCTGGACCACTGGAAACACTGTGACTATCGTGTTAAATATTATGCTAACGAAGGTGACTCACATGAACAAAGTGCTCGGGATGTTATATTTAATATAACGAAAGAACTATCATCTAAAACCAAATGTGTAAAATATTTTATGGAGACTGATAAGTGTGATAAAAAATAGTTTTAATCAGTGCTTTATTTATAACTAGAATAAGTTCCTTTATTTTTTCACTTATAAAATACTTTCTTTCTTGTCTTATTGTATATTAATGTTATTACTCATTTATTGAACATGTTTAATATTAGATGTAGTTTTAACTGCTTATTTTGTGTTTCTTTCTACGTCACTGCATTTGTCTTAGGTAGTAGGAATATTTTGTAATTATAGTTGTAAGAAATAAAATAAAACCCAATTTATTTTCATAACACATTGTTTTAATTCACAAAAACTGATTTAAACATATTCCTTAAAACTAAATCATTACACAAAGAATTATAAGCAAACAGATATAAAAACTCAGACATTTTTTTCCCTTGAAGCTTAAAATAAAGATAAACTAAACAGTATTCTCCACAAACTGAAGTAAAATAATTCTGAAGTGATTGATGGTTATAAAACCACTTCTTAGAGTTTCTATTTAAAAATAACCTGTGATAACCAGTAGGCTTTCGACCAAAAGAGTCAAAGTATTCACCATATCCATTCACATCAATGTGCATTGCAATCCAATGAGAACCGGGCTTTGAATCAGGATCTAGATTGCTTATAATAAAAGTAGGTAGATTAACCCAAACAGGAATCCGGTTTGCAGCAAAAACATTTGACTTAAACCTCGGGTTTATTTTATTCATACAAAATTGTATTTCATTCGAATCCATAATAATAATAAATCTAAAAAAGTAAACACTGGTGGTTTTACAGACAATGTTCAAGTGGTAATGATAAAATTGAGTGAATGCATTGTATTTATTTAATTACTAACTATTATAATCTACAGTGATATCACGATTTTTATTTATTTCAATTATGTTATCAAATTCAGCATACACAATACAGTTGATAGTAGTACTTAAAGCTGAATCAAAACGAACTTCGATTCGAACACTTCCGTGTCTTACAAGATTCCAGTGTGAAGTTGAACTTGCAGATAAATCAGGAGTCAAATCGAAACATAATAAAGAATAACCACCCACATAGTTTGATCTGCTTATAGCATTACCTTCGTTATGGAAATGAATACCAGTTCCAGAAAACAAAGTATGATATGCAGTTGCTATTAAACCCGCAGAGTTAAATGAGGGTTGCAAAGTTTTAGAAGGAATTTCATGACAATCTACGTACAAACTAAATGAATTCATATGAAAATGTTGAAAATTGAAGGGATTTATAGCTAAATTACCATTAAACCCAGAGTTTGAAACGAATCCAATAATACATCTTTTAGGGACTTGCCCGAGAAATATATTATCCAATGTTTTACCTTGTATACCTGCGGGTAATGTCAGAACCTTAACTTCTGCCCTTGTTATCGGATATTTCGCAGTAATCGTACCCTTGGTGCAATAAAGCCACATCTGCAAAGTGACTACTTTACAGGAGAGAGATTTAAAGATTCTGCCGTCGATAATTGGTGGATAACTTTTGCACGCTTAAAGTAAGGTTTATACAACTTTGCAACTGTAGTTATAGAGATGTACTCTATTTAATAAGAAGTAGTTTATTCCAATTATTTCATTATTTTCGAAAATCGTGGGTTGCATGTGTACTTACGGCTATATTGCACCAAACCACATCGGACGTAAGTAGATATCCGTCCTTTTTGCACGGACAGCTGCATGCCACAATGGCATTATGTGACTTTATAACTAGCATTTTTTAAGTCTATAAAAATTATGATACCGGCAGTAAGTAACATCAATAACACTATTAATACGTTTCTTGCCTAAAATATGTTAGTACCACATATAACCGTAAACAACGACGTAAGTGCAATCAATTTTCTAGTACAATACAGCCGTATGTGCATATAAATGCCATAATCGAAAAAACACATTTCAAAAAGAAATAAGTCACTTAATTGTATTTCCGCTCTTTCCCGTATCCATTTTTGCCAATTTTTGTGCGACGAGCGACACATCCTTCTTGCCCGGCAACACGGTCACAACTGCATAACGGCGGCGCGGGCGCGGCGAAACCACTCGCTTTAACTTCGGGAAACAACGACGGCTGTGCCGAAGCGGCCATGTTGCAGGTACTCTTATTCACATGCGTCGTTCTTCACTTGATATATTTCAGAAAATAACAAAGATACAAAAAAAATGATTTTTGTTTCGGATTGTATACATCATTTGTGTAACTTTCGCGTAAAAAAAGCATTTTGGACGGAAAGTCACATGTGGCTTTATTGCACCAAGGGTACGAGTTGTTGATGCTAATACTTTTTGATGAGCTAACAATACACTAGGATTTATTCTTGCTCTTCTGATAATGAGACTGGCATCTGTTATTTGTACTTTAAATTTACCATCCTTATGACAAATTAAATTAAATGTTTCTTTCGAACGGACTAATTTAACTCTCATTTCTACACCATTAATTAGAAATTTCTCCTGGTTAAACATATCACCATGTAAATGACCAATCATTTCAACTTCCTTGCTTTCCTTAACAAAGTCCATTCTTTCGTGAAACCCTTTATTAGTCGAGTCAACGGCGTCCATATAGTTGGGGGTATCTTCATACCACAATCCACAAGTCAGATGAGATTTTTTGGCTGCTGAACCATAATTAAGCAGATTTTCCATGTAGGCTCGGTAAGCATAAGTGTTGTTTGGAGGTGATATAAGCTTCTGATTTAAATAAATGTCTAGTTGGCTAAACAGGGAATGTAACCAATTGTTTACCGGTGCAACATTTGCATCAGGTTTTATTTTTGTACCATCTTGATTCAATATTTTGGCATTTATATGCAACAAAGTGTGTGATAGATCAATGTAGTCATCACCTGACCCAGGAACTTGAAACTCAATAGGACCATCGTCACTTAGAGATGAAATTGGTTTGTAATGAATCCACTGGCCACTTTCAATGCTTGTTTGAGTTGATGGTAAAGCAAATAAGTCTAACTCAGATTTGGCACACTCACAAGAATGACTATGTAAGAATGACATTTTTTAGTTTGAAAATATATCTTCAATATTGTTTTTCCTAATTTTTTTACCTCCTCTTCGGTGCGATGCTTTTAAGTTAATGAATGGTCCACGTCTTTTTGTGGACGTTTTATACCCAGACCCCGACATCAAAGAATCAATTTTTTCATCTGCTTTTCTTTTTAAGTTGGCGCTTGCTTCATTGAACCGAGATCTAATAGAACTATCCATTGGTCGTGAATTTACCATATCGGATAAAAGACCGATTCCTGCATCTAAAGTTTCTTTTCCCACTGTTTTAAGACCACTAGATAATAATGGTAGCACAGACCTAAAAAGACCACCCAAGAAACTCCCGATCCCATGTCCTCGTTGATATGGTACCCCTTTATAAACTATTCCTATACCCGTACCAGCTTGGTGTGAATAGTAATGTTCATATGGGCAAGACGTAGATGATCTTTTATAATTCATTTTACCCGTTGAAAGTGTAGCTTCACGCAAGAAGATCCAAACTGGAATGGTATTCTAGCTCCAGTAGTTGTTCTTATATCTATTTCTATAGTATCGAATTCTCTTCGTAATACGGGTACATAGTGAGCAGGTGAGAAAATATGTGTTTTGTAAGCACCATAGATAAATTTAGTTGTGTCTAACGGTATTATTCTCAGTAATGATGTAATTACATCTCCCACCACTTGTGGATGAATGATATCAGTATAAACAAATATTTGTGAGGGTAAACCTTAGTATAAATTTGCAGGATGTTTTCCAATTGACATTTCTTTTAAATTTGATCTTGGTCGAAATCCTAATTGTAGACTTAATATGGGTGTTGTTGTGATTGAGACTATTTCTTTATCTGTTGATATCCCCACCATTTTTGTAATTTTATCATATCTAAACTTAACTTTGCTTTTTAGCTGTGGGTTTTCATTTAATGCATCAAGAAAATGATCAAGACTATCATACGAAGTAGCTGGTATGTGAGTTTTTGAATCAACGATTTTATCCGTCTTGTCTGCAGGTCCTCGAACTTTCTTTTTAATATAAATGGTATTTTCATGTTCTTGAACATTGTACATGGAGCATGGGTATTGAAATTCTACTAAACCCACGACCCATTCTCCTTCCAATTTAATGGTTTTAGGTAATTTTGTTAAAAAGTGCGCAGTTGTATTATCATTGTAATATTCCGATGAGCTATTGCTCAACAAAGTTAAGTAAAAACTGTTTTCACTCATATTGTTTCTAAACTTGATGACGGTATCCAGGAATTAAATTTATTAGGATAACCTCGCCACTTCACGAACACTTCCTTTCTGCCACCAATACGGCGCGAGCGTATTATTTTATCAATTTTATATTTGATGGAGGGGTGGTGAGTTACTTTTTGTAATTCTTTAGAATAAAATGTACCAATTATTGGTTCACCTTCCAAATCTTTTAAAGTATAAACAACCCACGGAGACCTATTGATAACTGATTCAATCACAAATATTTCATCACTCCAATTGGTTTCATAACCCTTTTGGAATATATGTTTATATTTAGTTATCCTAACATGATCACCTACATTTAGCCTTGCATTTTCTAAGTCCTTATATTACTAGAGTTAACATCAACTGGACGCATTTTTATGCTGGAATGATAGCTATGGTTATATGAATAAAGCAGATCTTGTAATATATTAGTGTAATTGTAAGTATTTTTATGAGTGAAATAACGCCACATTTTAGTTTTGAGAGTTCTTTGAAACCTTTCAACTATGCTAGCTTTAATGTCTGGGTTGTTAGTTGTATAATAATTTATGTTCTTACTTTTAAAATAATCTCTCACCATCTTTGAAACAAATTCTGTACCCTTATCAGATTGAATATGTCTAGGGGTTGCATTTGCTTCCGTGAATATGCTTTCAAAACACGTTTTAACCGTTTCAGCATCCTTCTTTTTCATAAGTCTCGCAAATGCATATTTGCTAAATACATCAATAACACAAAGAATGTATTTATACCCATCGTTGTATTGACTATAGGTGCGCATATCACTTAGATCAGCTTGCCATAGTTCATTGTAGTTTGACAGGATGTATTTGTTACGCGAGAAACGTTTATGAACAGGTTTATGTAGAGTGTACGCTTCTTGGGACTGCAACCATTTTTTCACTTCCTCTCTATTCATTTGACCTTTCATTTCCTTCATAACATTATTTAAACTACTATATCCAGCCGGGTTTGATATATCGTAATATATTCTATTTATGTCTAATAAGGAGTCCATCTTTCCCAATCAACTTTCTTTTGAGACCTCGTTTTTGGCTTAGTAGATAGAGGAGTAGATGCGTTTTTTTCTTTAATTGATAGGTTGTGCTCGCTAATAGAAGCCTGTGAAGTGTTAGCTTCAGGTTTAGATTGAATTTTATTAATAAATTCTAAAGTCTCGGGGTTACGACGATGGAACTTTTATATCATTTAAAAAACGAGCGAAATCCTCCCATCCCACTGGTTTTGAGCGTTTGAGCGGTCTAAGTACATCGCCTACCAAATCGAGAATATTGCTATTTGGTATTGTCTGACTGTTTATAACTACTTCACCGTTCTCCTTCCACCAAATTTTAGGTCTATTCAGAACAATGTTTTGCAGTAGCGTCTGACTTTTTGTCCTGTACGATTTAGGTATAACATCTATAATATAGGATGGAGAATATCGTTTAGGTAATTGAACCTTTGATACACCAGGAGGTGTGGCATAAACATCTTCTTCCGGCACAGGTGAATTTGCGTCTCCGCTTAAGTTCTGAGTAAATGATTCCTCCTTTCGGATACTTTCCTCTTTTTTTACATTTTCCTCCTTTTTGTTAACTTTCGAAGCAACATTGTAGTTATCGTTAGTAAGGTAGTTCACTTCATCCATCACTATTGGTAATTTAAATGGTCTTCGATCTGCCTCAGCAAAATGTAAAAATCGTTGTAGTGCTTGACAATATAATGCCCACTTTTCACGATCATTTATTTTTCTTCTAAGAATTGTTTGCATTTCTCCATCCAGACGGGATGATATATTTTCCACCTGATTTTCACTTTTTTTAAGTCTTTCAATAAATTCAGGTTCTACTAACAACATTTTCTTTGTATTCTCCATTGTATCTAAGATAAGGAGTTTACCAATGCACTTAAAACTGCACCTAAAATTATTGGTAAAAATGCACCCCCTTTCTGAAGAATAACGGTTTTTCTAAGCTTATTTTTGCCTTTTGAAACTAGTTTTCGTAATGTTTCCTTATATTTTTTTAATTTAGATTTTTCTTTGTTATCTAAAGGAATTTTACCCTTTAGAACGTTATAGATACATTCACAAATGATGTTGATCTCATCTTCATCGCACGATTTAAGCAAAGCAGTGCGATATTTTGGTTTAAGTAAATGCAGGGCTTCCAGTAAATGTTTATAGGTGCTTACTCGAGAATGCATCATTTAGAACTGACTGAAACTTGATGATCCTTGTTATATTTAAATCCTTTCTTTGGGATATACACTGTGCAATGGCCATCAAATGGAAATATTTTAGTTTTAAAACGACACATGTCGTCTGTGTTTTGTTTTAGATCAATCATAAGATAGCCGTGAGCGTTTTTAGTAGCATCCTTGTAAGCTTCGTCAACGAACTTTGAGTTTTCTGGGCATACTTGACGAGACAAATAACGTATTTGTGTTTTATCTCTAGGATTCTTAAAAAACACTAAATAACTTGTATTCAAAGACATATCACGTTGACCTTTACCCTGATGAAATATATTTTGAGTAATATAAAACAGGCTTAAATTTCTGTGGTGACTACCTTTTGTAAAAATATCAACCAGTCGCCCATTTGATTCTCGCATTAAATCATCTATTATAAGTAATTTGGGCTTCAGTCCATCAAACATGGACATATCAGGTATTCCTTGACTATAAATCACATTTTCTAGATTATATAGGGGTTGCATTTCATCATAACACCAAATCACTTCATCAAACTCAACATTACATAATTCTTTCGAATGTTCAAGAAAACTTGTAACAAATTTAGTTTTTCCACAACCACTCGGACCAGCTACAATAGTGGTGAAGGGATGGTAAAAATGAATCATTTTGAATTAACGTGAGGAGTGTGTTGTTATGAAAAGGAATTAATTTCAAATGACAATTTTTTTTAAAGTTTCTCCTTTTATCAAGAACATTTATTAAAAATAACACATAACAAAAAAAAATATTGACACAAGATAATTTTAACTTCTAAACTAAATCATACAATTTACAAAAATTATACACATTGCACAAAAAATAAATACATTTCATTGAATATTCTGTGTAAATTAAATAAATTTTAAAGTACACCATGAGGAATTTTATAATGACCCCACGCAAGAGTATCAATAGAATTTCCTAACAAATATCGTTTCGTGTCATTACGGGAAAGCGTTATTTTGGTAATTTTCTGTGTAAATAAAATGTGTTTTATTGATTTGAAACGTAACATTGTATCATATTTAATTTTTTTCTTAAATAAACATTTTTTAAAACTATCAAGATCATACGTTTGCGTTACGCATTTATTGACACCTTTAGCTTTAGCTTTAATTTCTTTATTTTGTACATCTATGGCGTACATTTTTGAACGCAAACCAATAAATTCCTTAAATATTTCCCCATTGTTTTCATCTTTGAAAACACCAAGTTGCTTTTTATTTACCAGAGGGAAACCATACACGTTGTCCTCTGGGTATTCAGAAGTATCAAAATATAAATTAAGATCTGATTTTATGTCATCATAAAAGTCCTCTGTGAATATTTGATATAGTAAACTATCAGTATCTGTGTAAAGCAATTTCAAATTATTTTGATATTTGGTTTTCATATAGTCGTAATGAAATTGATACATCAAAGTTTTAGAAAGATCTAAAATACAAAAACCTAGGTAAATTGGTTTGTTGTATAAAACTTTAGTTTTTTTTAATTGAACAGCTACTAAATCATGTGAAAAAACAGATAAACTATGAAATTCAGGTTTCGCAATTAAAGATTGAACTCCTTGAGATTTCCCACGATTTTCCCAGTGATTTAATAATTTGATGTTTACTCGTTTCATTACATTCTCCATAGTTTTACCAAACACTGAATTGTTCATGAGTTTGAAAAAATCTTTTTCGAATTCAGACGATGCTTGGGATCGCATGTAGGTATTTAAATCTATGTAACTTTTTAACCATGGGGATTGCTCAAATTTTAATATTCTATGGATTTTAAGCAATTTTAATCCGTTTTGTAAACTTTGTTTAAGATTTCTGTAATGAATGACATAGTTTGTTTTCTTGTTTAGATTTGGTATTAATTTTTTTGCTTTAGAATTACCTAAACATACATTTTCAGGACAGAATGGTAGATCCGAATGATAATCATGTAATTCTTTAGGGTACTCAATGTCTACTTCTAAGATAAAGCCATGATCAGCATCATCTGCAATATTAAAATTCGTCTCTACATTCACCCATTCAAATTTACCTGTAGGAAGAGGTTGAGACATAGCCCATCCATACAAGTTATTTGCATCTAAATATACAAGAAAAGAAGACGGTTGGTTTGATTCATAGTTTGACATATATTTATTGTTAGCTTTAGCGTGTCTGTGACTGCATTGGGATATACCTCCTCGAATATTTTTTGCTATGAAAGCAATTTTATCAATATCCGTCAAAAGTTCAAGTTTTATTTTTGTAACTTTTAACATAGCATCCCAACTCAATCCTGGGGCAGTGTAATAATGAGCTGGATCCAAACCGTAGGTCTTAACACATACATTTCTAAAATTTTCAAATACATCAGTTAGTAGCAAAACATCTGTTTTCAGATATAAATCTGAATAATCACCCATATTTTGACAATTAAAGTGATTCCACACTCCCACAGCATGTTCATAATCTTCATCTGAAATGTGGCTATTATTCAGAGAACTATAAAATAAATCCTTACGAGGAAGGGCGGTAAGGTTTAAACTATCAAATGATGTCATGTATTCATATGGGTACACACCCTTACGTATCAAGCGCTTATAGTCTTCTTCACTTGGAAAATTTAATTTTAGTTCATTGAATTGATTTGTTGTTAAGTTTTTAGCTAATTTTTCAAGACTACTAGACATGAATTTAAGGGAATCAACGAATCTTAATTTCACTCTACGGTTATTAACTTTTAACATTTTGGAAAAGGAAATATATTTTTCTTTGTTCTGTGGGATTAGTTCTATATCACCATCTTCAAAATTAAGCCCATGTACTATAAAGTGACTGTCATAGTTGCTTAAGTTATGAAAAAACACAGGTACAAAGTTTTGGGGCCTGTACTTTTCATTGCAAAGTGAATGTGCAACGCCTTCGTAAACACCGGTATGCCAATTATAGGAAACGCAGGAATCCTCGTTTAAACGTGTACTACAAATGAAACAGACTTTGCTGTTTGCAATGTATTCTTTATTTAAAGTTGTTAAGGGTAATGGGGGCTTGGAAAATGTATTCTTTTTACAAATACTCTCCAAATCATGTTTAATACATTTCATAAACGTTTGACCACAGTTCTCTCCTTTGTATGTTCTATAAATTGATAACTTGTCATCATATGCACATTTAATATAGTATCCAAAACTATAAACTTGATGTTTCTGAATGTTAATGGTTGAGGAACGCTTGTCTATACGTCTGCGTTTACGTTTGATTTTATCATCCACATAATCATCATCATCTCCATAATCTTTATCACTGTCAGGTGTTGGAGAGTGACTATTATCTTTCGTGGTTTGTTCATTAGATTGTTCTGACTGAATAGGACTTAAAAATGCCTCAAAATCTGCATACACAACAAAAGGAACTCGTAATTTACGCTCGTAATTATTGAAATTAAGTTGACTTGAAGAAGTCATTTTGTCAAACCAATCTTTCCTTTTATCCTCTTCAGAGGGTAAATTGGTACATATATGAAAACACTCGTTCTTTTGATGCTCTACTAAATTCTGATTAGATGAAAAATTTGACAAACAACCATCACATATATTAACAGCATGTTGTGATTTATTTATTTGAGCGGATACTAATCGAGATAAATTGTTGATTAGACAATAGTGTCCTCTATTCCCCTTTGTTATATATAACAAATTAAAATGTTTTGTTCTTTTACATTTTGTAATGTGTAAAGGACCAACAATATCATGACTTTTATTTTGTGAATTATACTCCAAACCAAACACGTTAATACTTAAATCATTTAACTTTTCAAATTTCTGAATATCAGTAAACTTGATAGGAAAAGGAATGTCACCAAACTTCAATTTCTCCTTGTATTTGACATAACAGTTCACCATATTAGCGTGATTGTTTTTCTTAGGTGGATATAAACCCGAAAGCAATGCCCAACGGAAACATTCATGATCATTGTTTTTGATGTTTATTACTGCTCTTTTGTTTGTTATATCACGTGGTAATTCAATATATGAAGAACCACGCAATGGTTTATATTTATTAACATTAACGTCTAAGTGGTTTATGTTTACCAAACTCCATCCACTATCTTTTCTTTCAAAGTTTGTTAATCTCTCTGTTATTTCATTTACGAGGGATATGAAAAATAAATCTTTATCACTGCTCACATTAAAAAGTTGATTGTTCAATTGAAAATCAAATGTATTTCTTAGCTGTTTGGTATCCTGACAAAAATTTGCATTTAAAATAAAATTAACTTTTAAAGCACAATGATCTGCAACTGATCGATTTAATAAAGTGAAAATTGTATCTTTATTTTTTTCTAAAAACGATTCGGGGGTTTCAAAGGGTTGGTAATCATTTTTATTACTTGATATTCTGTACGTAGCAACCCTGTTTCGGAATGCATTTTCAATTAGCTGAACGTTGATTAATTCGCTGTCTGAACTAAGAACATTGTTTTTGTGGTTATTGCTTTTCAAATGGTTTGCTAAATATCTTTTTACCACATACACATGGCACGCAGAACATTCAATTTTGTCATTATTTTTTGTGCTTACGTCAATACAGCAAGCTTGTGTTGTAGAAGTTGATGCTGAATCACTGCTAGTTGAAGGTTGACTCTTCTTTGTTGATGCCTTAGACACAGGATCCGTAGTTGCCATTTCTATTCCGCCTCCAACTTGTTGGGATCTAAAGACATAAAATAAAATATCACAAATAATATAATTACATCATTACTTATAATATGATTACCAGAAACAAAGATTAATAATAACTACAAAATACTGACTTGTATATTTCTTACAGTGCAAACAATACGCTTGCATTGGTAGGACTCCGTCTACTACATCAGTAGTTGATATATGAATATCCTGTGTTTGATTCCTATGACCCTCACATGGGGTATAATATGGTTTAATATCTTGATCTTCGAAAATTGAATCAGGTAATAAGCCATCAATAAACCACAATCGGATGTGTCTATGAAATTTCTGGATTATTAACTTTTTGCTAAAACTTGCTATCTCGCTACGTTCTAATTTAGGCTCAAGATAAAATGCCATGTTGCAAAACTGAATCACACAACACCACAGGTACAAAACACTGAAACTTCAATTTGCTATAGATAATTTTAAAACTGGGGACCCACTTTTATACCACTATCCCCTCCGTATCCGTAAGTCAGGTAAGGAAACATGTAACAACAGGTTTTAACTTAGATCACCCACCCCAACAAGATGCAAGGTAGAAAAAAAAATGTACAGTGAATTAAATATTTAAACAAATTGATTAACTTACATTTCATATTTTTGTTGACTTAGAGATTCACACAAATTATATATTTCTTGGTCTTCAAAATATTCCTTCTCCGCGTCTTCACATAATTGAAGAAGTTCAACATCACAATTATCATTTCCAATTTGCATGCTATATATAGATTAAAAATTTATACTTTGAAATTTAAAGTGTTCCTTCAAATTCTATCTCTGATTAGTTAAAATTAAGAAATTTATTCACTTAATCGTAATTGAACACGTGATTTGCAGCTCACTTCGTTTCTAAAATTTAGCCCCCAGCCTCAGCCTTTTTATATGAATTTGTGTTGAAAAAAAGGTCACGGCTGGTGGGGACAGAGGACCACCTAGGTAGGTAGCGACGAGTTTAAACAGGATTTCGGGACAGGTAAATTTTTGTTTGCAGCGGAATGTTTTCTAACAAAAGATTAAATTATCAAAAGAATTCTAAAGAATTTAAACGACAGATCTTTTGTGCATTTACTTTCTATTAAAATCGCGTGTGACTTCAAACCCGATGATTGATTTATATATTTCTCAGAAACGAATAAAAAGTAAGTTATTACCTTCTTCAAAGGACATCTAGTAAAAAAGGTTAAGTTCTCAAGCCGACAGCATCAAGAAAAAACTAATAATAGAAATTGCGACTTTAAATTAGAGCACCAAAGAAGTTTTAAACATCGCACCGCCCCACCTAACTGGTATAAACAAGAATGCAATAAATCACACATCGAATCCTACATTAACAAAAGATCTATATATTATAATAAATAATGGGAACTTCCTTTACGGAAACGTACAGCATACTTACAGGTTGAAACTTGTTCAAAACACAGTCATGTTTATTGTCCACCAATAAATATCAGTCGGTTGTCACATATACCAAAGTTATTTACGAGTTCAAAAAAATAAATAAGACAACGCAAATATCTAGACTAGAAATAATCTAGAATGAATAAAATAATATTTCAAAAATTGGATTTGTATAAAATAATTTACCCAAAAAAAAAATTAAGACAACACAAATATATAAACACAAATCTAGAATCAATAAAATAATATTTCAAAAATTGGATTTGTATAAAATAATAAATTTTAGGCAAAAACTGAAAACGAATAGATACTAAATAACTAAAATTGATGGGGTTGAAAAATATACCAGAAGTTTCATATTGTGCTGTAACACATATAGATACGTTGAAATTTGCATATATATTCGCGAAATGTGAATTAGTTACTTTAGGTATAAATTTGATACCTACTCCAGTCCAGACTAATAAAGGGTAATGTGATTGTGTCAGTTCGCGGGGCTTGTTAGATCATTAAAAATCTCGTTAAGTTATATGACCGTTTCTACCCCATTGATTTCCCACCACCAAAACTATACCTAAACTATGGAAACTTTATAGATACGTTGAAATTTGCATATATATTCGCGAAATGTGAATTAGTTACTTTAGGTATAAATTTGATACCTACTCCAGTCCAGACTAATAAAGGGTAATGTAATTGTGTCAGTTCGCGGGGCTTGTTAGATCATTAAAAATCTCGTTAAGTTATATGACCGTTTCTACCCCATTGATTTCCCACCACCAAAACTATACCTAAACTATGGAAACTTTATAGATACATTGAAATTTGCATATATATTCGCGAAATGTGAATTAATTACTTTAGGTATAAAATTGATACCTACTCCAGTCCAGACTAATAAAGGGTAATGTATTTGTGTCAGTTCGCGGGGCTTGTTAGATCATTAAAAATCTCGTTAAGTTATATGACCGTTTCTACCCCATTGATTTCCCACCACCAAAACTATACCTAAACTTTGGAAACTTTAGGTAGTATACCTAGTCTTTCATAAGGAGTAACCAATTAAGCAATTATAAAACCTATTGCAAATACGTAAAGAACAAACTACAACGTAGGAGTATGCCTCTATCGAGCTCGGTAACAATGCGATGTCGCCGAGTCGAGCTAACAATAGAGACAATAGAAAAAGGTGAGCAAGGGTTCTATTGTGGTGTCGAAGAGCGTGTATTGTTTAATTAGCGGAGTGCCTAAGTGCTGAAGGAGGCTCCGGGCACTGTTGAGACCTAGTGCAATCGATTTAAATGGGGGGCTAAACGTACTAAAACATACCAAACTTTTTTTTTTTTTTTTTAGGTTTCATAGTCCGGAAAACCCACCATAATCCCGAAAAACCATTGTTTTGGTGGTGGGAAAATGATGGGGTAGAAACGGTGAATCTATACTACTAGCTATCTCAACGTTTTAAGGTAGTTTCCCTCCAGGGCCCGACTTATCTTTCCACACTGTATATGCGTTGTAGATACTACAAACATCTAAATAGGTAGACACTTGATATTTTACTAACTTTTGTCTTCTTATTTTTTTTCTTACACTTAACTATGACCTACATTTATTTCTAGTATTCTCTAGTACGAGTAGGTATAGTACTAATATACATAGTTGTAGTACCCAAAGGAAACAAAGTTATGTGTCCCGCGAAAACTATTCTCACAGTAAGGGTGTGTTAGCCCACTCCCTACGTACCTATACGAGTACTATTTAATAGAGAATTGAAATTGTTCATTAACGTGGATTTTTTATTGAGTTAAGTAATCTAACAGCCCATGGGTTACTATTTTCTGTAAAAAAAATACTGCTGTAGTTAAGAAATCGATTATCATTCAATCACCCATTCAATTCATAAATAATTCTATCATTGCATATAATTTGTTAAAATTATGTTCCAAATATGCTGAATTTATTAACGAAAGGTCGGATTTGCATTTGTAGTGCTTGCTTGCTGCAAGCCGAAGAGAAGGGAAATTTCAAAGATAAATAGGCGTTTTAGAAAAGTTTATAGTTTTGCGTTCTAGTGAATATAACTTAAAGCAACACTATACTAGGATAAAGCTGATCAAAATTACTTTTATCAATAAATAATCTACTTTAGGTAAGACGGTACGACAATATCATTATTTAAGCTAACAGAAACGTATTTTTAAAACTTAAATATTTGGGTGGATTGTTGGTATAGGTAAGTATTTTGGTATGCCTGTTATGCGTAGTTCCGCCGTAGGCCAGAGCCTAAAATTACTGAGCCGATTTGAATGAGATGTTAAACAAGCCGGGATAATCCGGGAGATGCGTCCGGATGAACGCACCCTATTGCTCAGTGTGTCCGGCCATGCTCGGTGTAGGGTTTTGTAGTTGCCGGCATCTTACAATACTTTTGTTCAAAAGGTCGTTTATTAAGGGATATTTTGCGGCACTTACGTCATTTTACTATGCGGCCCTTACGTCATTTTACTATGCGTCTTTGAGTTATAACGATATGTAAAGTACTAATGAGGCCTAACTTCATTAATTTTTTTTTTAATTTTTTTGGACCCACGGTGCAGTTAAACTTTAACTGCGCCTTTAACTGTTAAAGGCACATTTTTAAACTTTCGGAGCTATTATTATCGAAAGTATTAGTTTTATCAAATAAAATGTTTTAGAGGACACTTATTATTTTTTAAAGACCAATCCAACGATACCCCACACGCAGGGGTAGCAGTAAAAAGAAAATCACCTCCCACTTCATATGACACCTACACTAAAAAAAATATTTTTTCAGATTTTGTTCGACCACTTTGTCGGCGTGATTAAGATACATAATCATACCAAATTTCAGTTTTCTATTTATTACTAGCCTTTTCCCGCGGCTTCGCCCGCGTACTATAAGTACTCAAAAAAGATACGATACCCATGTTGATTTTCAGACTTTGTGACCACATTTGCCCGTTGAATTTTCAAAAAACCTGAAATACGTGTTTACTCATTTATCGTTAGAAATACTCCTGTGAAGTTTCGAATAAAATAGTCTAACAAAACTTGATTCGCCATACAAACTTTGGACCCCCATTTTACCCCCTCAGGGGGTGAATTTTGAAAAATCCTTTCTTAGTGCATCCCTAGACCTTATAAGGAACCTACGTGCCAGATTTGGAATCTCTAGAACCAGCGGTTCGGGCTGTGCGTTGATATGTCAGTCAGTCAGTCAGTCAATCAGTCAGTCAGTCAGTCAGTCAGTCAGTTTCTTCTTTTATATATTTAGACTAACCATCACTGAGCAAAGCCGAGCAGCGAACAGACAGACGGACATGGCGATATATACTATGAGGGTTAGTTGACGACGGAACCCTAAAAAGAGGAGATCCACCAATAATAAATAAATAAATAAATAAATATTATAGGACAATCTTACACAAATCGACCTAGGCCCACAGTAAGCTCAATAAGGCTTGTGTTATGGTACTAGACGACGATATATATAGTAGATAAATACTTAAATACATAGAAAACATCCATAACTCAGGAACAGATACTTGTGAAAAACACAAATAAATGCCCTGGCCAGGATTCGAACCCGGGACCTCCTGCTTCGTAGGCAGGGTCACTACCGACTGGGCTAGGAGGCCGTTAACCAATAACCTGTAGCCAGGTGAAAGTTTCTAAGACTTTTACTTCTAAAATAAGAAATTGATAGAAATTAGAGATCATTGTCTACGCTATACGTACCTATTGTACCTAAGAGTATGTAAGGGCGTTGGCCGATCAAATAACGGTCAAAGGAAAATTATTAGAATATTTAGATTTGTGATTACATCTTTATTCTATCAACCACAAAAATAATTATTTAGTTTTCTTTTCATGAAAACATAAATAAATAATTTATTGTGCACATTTTATAGCTATAATTAGCTCAACAAAGTTTTATTTACATACATACATATATAGAAAAGACATACTTACTTCTCCTAGCGTTTGTCCCAGCTTTTTGCTCTATTGAGCCTAGCGTCCGCTCGGCAACCTAATCCCAGGAAGTGGCGTAGACACTAGTTTTTACGAAAGCGACTGTCATCTGACCTTTCAAGGCCTTCTTGGGATTTGATCCGGTTTCTTCACGATGATTTCCTTCACCGAAAAGCGACTGGTAAAATATCAAATTATATTTCGTACATAACTTCCGAAAAACTCAGTGGTACGAGCCATGGTTTGAACCCGTGAGCTTCGGATTGAAAGTCTGACTTCTTACCGCCAGGCCACCAGCGCTTATAGAAAATAGACTAGAAAATACATAGGTACATCATAGGTAAACATTCATAAATCAAGCAATAACTTTATTAAACACACACCTTACCGGGATACGAACCCAGCGCCTCCAGCTTCAACTCCCATCATAGTGGATGTCTTCAATGCTGCATAGTTGTTACGGATCTTGAGGACCCATAACTCTGGCTTGTACAAGAACTCGACTCATTTGTGCTTATGTAACCAATGAGAACACGCAAACTATCCAGTCCTTCCGCGTCACCGGCTGCGGCGCGTACGCATCGCATTGATAAATTGCAATGCCGTTCAACCGGCGACGGTTAAAAATAGAATAAGATAAGCATAACATCTTTAAGAAAGTATTAACAATAGAAAGTTATGTGTTAAAGTGTTTTAGTGGAAATGTTATGTCTTTTAATAAGTAAGTAGGTACTTACCTAGTTTATAGGTACTTACCTAGTTTATAGGTAAGTACGCAAATTAAACCTTTTTGGTATTTTGTTTGGTTTAATAATTAAAAAAATACTCTCAACTTTATCTTGATATCTACATAGCCAAACTAAGCTACTAGGCCAAGTTTGGTATCGCTTTCGTGTAATTCGGGGATGCCGAATTCAGTTACGGTATAATTTTGACACCGTTCCGTAGCAAAACCATGTAAATAAAAAATAAAATTTTGTAATTTCCTATTTCACAAAGAAAAAATCCATAACTTGTAAAAAATAATATGAAAATGTTTATTTGTTAATAATATAGGGTACATCATTTAGAGGTTGGAGTCTCCTAGTAAGTATTGAATACCTGTGACAGGAGACCCCGCTCTTCCATAACAAAAATTATAGTAATTAATTAACAAATTTAAACTTCATCGTTGATACAATAGTATATAAACAAATTTAAGTTTAGTTATTTTAAAGTATTTATAATCTAAACTATCCTACTGCTAAGTGTGTGTTTGAGTGTGTGTGTGAGTGTGTGTGTGCGTGTGTGTGTGCGCGTGTGTGTGTGTTATAATGTTATAAATTTTAGTATATTATGTACATATATGTATAGTATTATATATTATATACGTAAGAGTGCTTCCACCTCCTCGTAATTTAGTGTTTGTAACCATTCAGTTAAAGTTTTTTTACATTTAAAGAACACCAGGGGATAAATATTTATTATTTTACTAATTTTGTTATATAAAATAGCCGAAAGGGTACCAAATTGAAATTTACCGAATTTTGATTTACTGTAAGGTATCGGTACTACATCCTTTTGGCGTCTTCCTTTAGTCAGGAGAAGAGGGTTGTACGGTAGGGTTTTATGTAACTTTAGAATTGTGTGTAGGACAAATAGTTTTCTAATTGAAAGTAAGTCAGAAATCTTATACAGCTCTGTGGTTGGGTATCTATAGGGTTTAAAATACATGACTTTAATAAGGCTTCTCTGCCCTCTCTCGACTTCAAGAAATTTAGTTTTAGCTGCTCCACCCCAAACAGTAATACAGTAACATATTACTAGAGCTGTGTATATTTGATTAAGTAATATTTTTGAAGCTATATGTCGTAAGTTTTTAAAGATCCAGTTGAGTTTCCTAATTCTGTTATTAACATATTCTATGTGTGAATACCAAGAAAGTCGCTGGTCGATCATTATGCCAAGATATTTAGTAGAGCTAACTTTTGTAATTTGTGAGCAATTACAGTCAGATGTTTGAACTAGGTCACATGTGTGTATTTTGAGAGAGTGATTACCGGGTGGCTGAGTGCTTATATATTTTGTAAAGCAAATGTAATTAGTTTTTAGGATATTTAAAGTTAAAAGATTAGATTTTAGCCAATTAGTTAATTTTATAAGACCCGTTTCGGCACTGTTGTAGACTTTATCCCAGGATTTCCCGTTAAACAAAATAGCCGTATCATCTGCATACGAGAACACGTGACCGTCATTTACCATCATGTTTGTCAGGTCGTTAATATAGATCATGAACAATGTTGGCCCCAGTACACTGCCTTGAGGAACTCCATATGATATATCAGTGTCATGGCTTACATAGTCACCAAATAATATAAACAATTATGAATCTTGAAAAAATAAATGATGCTTTAGAGAGCCCTATTATTCGTTCATAAAAGAAAAATCGAATGTCAAACTAAAACGTTTTATATACGGGGAGTAGTAAAAAAACTGTTGACTGTGCTAAAAATTGAAATGGAAAAAAATTAATCAAAATGTTTTTTGCGATCGTGGAATGATAAGGTTGAATAAGGATAAGAATAAGAATTCGTTTATTGTAGTAAAATAATATAAGTAATGATGACGCATTCCGTTTCAGGCCATTTCTCGTTCTTTCTCAATGCCATAATCTTGCTGAAGGAAATCTCTTGTTCACGAAAAGCTATATTTTTGCTGCTACAACTGCCACTAAGTGCATATTTACTTCTGAATAATATCTAGTTTGTAAAATACGGATGGTCTAATAAACACTTTTTTGAAGGTCATACAAAATTAGGGACATGTTTTAATATTCTATGAACTCAAATAATGTTGATTTAACTGGCCAATACAGTTAGTAAGTAAAATAATATATCTATGATGTGTATGATGACCACTGAAAATACCTCTCTTTTTAGGGTTCCGTAGTCAACTAGGAACCCTTATAGTTTCGCCATGTCTGCCCGTCCGTCCGTCCGTCCGTCCGCGGATAATCTCGGTGACCGTTAGCACTAGAAAGCTTAAATTTGGTACTAATATGTATATCAATCACGCCGACAAAGTGGTAACATAAAAAGTCGAAAAAAATTTTTTATTAGGGTATCTCCCCTATACGTAAAGTGATTTTTTTTTAAATTTCAACCCTAACGTGTGATATATTGTTGGATAGGTATTTAAAAATGAATAGGGGTTTCCTAAAATCATTTTTCGATAATGTAAATATTTTCGGAAATAATCGCTCCAGAAGTAAAAAAATATGCGTCCCCCCCCTCTAACTTTTGAACCATAAGTTTTAAAAATATTTAAAAAATCTCAAAAGTAGAACTTTATAAAAACTTTCTAGGAAAATTATTTTGAACTTGATAGGATGAATAGTTTTTGAAAAAAAATACAAACTAATTTCTGAACTAAGTTTGTAATTTAACCGTATAAGCAGGTGTTTATTGTACCTGTAATTTCTACAAAATTACAATGAAATGACGTGCTTTCAAATAAAGTAATAACGGTTAAAATCGGTTCACGCAATAAAGAATTATCCCATAAAAATCATCTTCCATACTTTAAGCTCGCGCGCAATAGTTTACTTAATTTGCCGATAGATGTCGCTGTACGTGAAACTCTCATATTATATCTTACATGGCGGTGTTATTAACTCTTAAGTGGGGACACTTACTGTGACGGACGGAAAACTACGGAACCCTACACTGAGCGTGGCCCGACACGCTCTTGGCCGGTTTTTAAACTAAAGATAGACTAGCTGCTTAGTTACTTGGTACTAAAAACTCGGATTTTTTAAAATCCGGCCCGATAAATCAACGTAAATAAGCCATTCGCCCACCTGGGTGAGTAGCCAACGTGCCAATCGTTAACGCTCCGTAGGTAGCGAACGAAACGCAACTGTCACGGTCGCACTGACATGGAAGAGTGATAGAGAGAGGTTCGAGTAACTACGATACGCTACGGAGCGTTTACGATTGGCACGTTGGCTACGCACCCTGGAGAGCTTGCGCCTGGCGGACGCAAGTTGTCGTTTCAGATTGTAGGTAAGTAAAGTTTATGTACTGCAATATTGTTATTTCATCATAGATAGAGGTTCTATGGAACCAGCTTGTGTGGTGGACACCGGAACAGATTGGTTTCCATGCTATAGATACCATTAACATAAAGCAACTTAACGGTAGATCATATTTGAATAATCTGTTGTTTCATACCGTGCAATGTTTTGCTATCGAAGAGCTATATTTTTCCGATAGAATTTTAAAGGAAGGGAAGATATATATATGAATAAAGTAGTGCTAATGCATGTGTGTGTGTGTCAGTGCTTAAGTTTCAGCCTACTGCAAACTTATTTATCTTCCTCCGTAAAACAAAATTATAAAAAATGAACAAAGTATATTTATTTGCACTTTTCGAGCAACAATTTTAATAATGTACAGACTACAGACTCAAACAAGATTTACTGAAAATATGGCTGGTGCAAATTGGTAACCGGCCAGTCTTATACCGTAATAAGACTGTCAAAGAAAGTACCGCACGAGTCGTTCTTGCGGCAATAGTATTTGTGGGGCCATTTGTTTGGGCTGATTGTGTATCAGTGTTCTTTGATCGGTGTTTGCACTATGAGTATTCTTATTTATCAAACTTTATCACCCAATTAGATTTTTTTACAGTTTGAATTTTAGGAAGAAAAAATTAAGACAGGTGACGCTTACACTATGTCCAGTTAACCTCAAATGGCCCCAATGTTTTAAAATTGTCTAATATAAAAAAAAGTGATACTAATGTTACACTACAAAAGATGAATAGATACGCAACATCGTAGCTCGTTAGTGATTATCATTTAAAATTCTTTTTACGCATAAGTTACACACAGGCTATTTATTTTCTTTTATATGGAAGATACTACTAATTACCCAACGTTAGCTTCTAGCTGGTGCGCCCCGCATAAACTCGCACGATTACTGTTAATTTGCGTGTATTTCATAAGGCCGATATTAAACGCCAAGTGGATCCGAATATGCCCTGAATATTTTATTACGGTGTCCTATTTTGGTGTCGAGACGTTGGTATTTATGTACACTATATCGCGAGGCTGAGCTTAAAATATGGTAGGTACCTATTTAAATAGAGAGAGCACACGCGCAACAGCAATTTTATTACAATGATACAAAGAGGTGATGGGTCAGCGACAAAACATTCCAAGGTTTTCGTGGTTTTCTTATTTACACGTTATATATATAAGTTTAGTGTTGTCATGCACGCACAGTGCCCATTTATAGATCTGTTTACAAATAGCACTTCTCGTTGTAAGGAGATGAGATATAATTAGAGTAGGTAATTAATTAGAGTAAAACCCATAATTACCTACCATTGTATAAAAAGATTGCTACTTTTTATACGTAATAAATGATTAACTTTCATTAATAAAAGAAAAAAATATCTATAGTTTGCTTTTCTAATTTCCAACCCAGCAGCACCCTTTAAGTACAAATACCACAGACTATGCAATTCTGGGAATTAATCCAAGAATGTCCGACCAAGAGCCTTCCAATTATCTAGACACGCGGCAGCGTGTCAAGCCAAGTTCAAGCAAAGGAACTGGCTAGCCAGCGCCGAGTGTATATTACACGAATCACTTGGTGCCACTTTTGACCCTTCTATAACTCAAAACCTCTTTAATGTAAACACATAAAACTACGTGTGTGTAATTATATCCATAAGGACATCTAGAAGCCCAAATTTCATGAAGCTAGCTCAAACGGTTATAAAGATATGAAGGTCAAAAAGTCGTAAATTTTAGCACTGACTGACATATAGTACCTAAACCTAACCTACTTCCAGATGACCTAGAAGGATGAAATTTGGAATCCAGCTCGTTAATTGTGTGTAAGCGTAGGAAAAAATCTAAAAATAAAAAAAAGTTAAAAAATAGGGGGTCCCCATACAATTTTTTTTTAATTGTATCGTTGGAACCGTTACAATCAGATATTTGAAACTAGTTATCTCAATACGTGCCTAGTTTTCTTTACAAAAAGTAATGATATCCCACCAAAAACATAAATGTAAAAAAGGAGAGCCAAGTTCAATACAAAAATTATGCTTGGCTGTGGGCTTCGCCGCAAAAAGAATGGAGATCTAAATGAGTGCCAAGTTCTATGCAAAATCCAAATATGTATTTATAGGAACAAAATAACATTATGAACTAGTATTAAACTCTAGTTCTTTGCTTTATTGTATACCTATAACAATTGCTGTTATTTAAAAATGTGAGATCTTAAAGTAGGTTAGATTTTACTTGGCCAGTTTTTATCAGAATTAATATATATATATATGTAGGTTAGATTTGACTTGGCCAGTTTTCATTATATCAGTCATTTTATAAAGTTATTCAACATATATATATATATAAAACTGGCCAAGTCAAATCTAACCTACTTTAAGAT
Source organism: Pammene aurita (assembly GCA_947086415.1). NCBI lineage: Eukaryota > Metazoa > Arthropoda > Insecta > Lepidoptera > Tortricidae > Pammene > Pammene aurita. The sequence goes on along the minus strand of OX352290.1, from coordinate 35,694,621 downwards.
CTCACATTTTTAAATAACAGCAATTGTTATAGATATCCAATAAAGCAAAGAAATAGAGTTTAATACTTGTTCATAATGTTCATTGTTCCTATAAATACATATTTGGATTTTGCATAGAACTTGGCACTCATTTAGATCTCCATTTCTTTTGGCGGCGAAGCCCATAGCCAAGCATAATTTTTGTATTGAACTTGGCTCTCCTTTTTTACATTTACCTATGTTTTTGGTGGGACCCTAATTACATGAACTGGTTGCATTTAGGACCAGATTGTTAATTCAAGTTCTCCATCGGTCATATTTTGAGTAAAACAAACCGACCATTTGGTCACTTTACGTCTTTTTTAGTGTTTCGTACCAAACTTTGGTTTACGAAACGAAACACTTATGGAACGGTGGTGACGTTCATGCAAGAATGTGTGACTAAAGGTATTAATTAAAGTAACTAAGGTTACTTACCTGAACTTACCAATATTATATTTATTTTGCAACTGTACGTATAAAAAAAAACTTCGTTCGATACACGGACGGAATGTCCGATTTAGTATTGAAATGTACTATTATTGTATATCTATGGGGGAGAGTAACGCACCTAAGTACTTATTCTAGATATTAAAAAAATTCAAATGGGGCATAAATAGAGTTTGTACGGAAAGAGTAGTGTCGTGGTTTATATGAAAACTCATACTTCAACGACATCGAAACTTCCTTTTCCGGACGGACTCTAATAATTATATTTTTAATTTATTCAGGTTGTCAAAAAAATTTCCAAAAATTTAAATCTAAAATAAGTACAACTGAAGAACAAATCAAATTATTTTAATAAATATTTTGATTTATTTTAAGTACACACACACACACACAGTTTTTTAGATACACTACTATATAAATGAAATGCGCCTTAGCACTTACAAAGATTGCATATACACGGGAAAATTCGACCGGTGCTGCTGTGACCCGGGTGGCCAAGTGGTTAAGGTGTCTGCCGCGAATGCCGAAGACGCTGGTTCGATCCCAGCCCTGGGCACCGGAGGCCTAGGTCACTTTTTCCTTTGTATATGACGTCTATATAAGTTTCTAAAATAAGTACATGCTACAATTAGTCAAACCCGCTCCTTGAAGCTTCCGGTGCAAAAGTGACCATAATGCTCGCGGCATTACCACGCTGGATGGCTATGGACAGACTTTGCACCAGAAACGCCTCGGAGCGGGGATCCTCTCCCTTTTGTCTCAGTGTTGTATATTTTAATGTATTTTTACATTAGTATTAATATCAACAGAGTGGATTTTTAAATGGACTAGTGAGGGCAGCTACGCTAGAAAACCACATTTTATTGAATTAAAAGTTAAGGTAGTACATGAAAATATTTAAATAGTAGGCAATCAACCGCCTAAAGTACCGTATTCAATCCTTCTAAAGGGCATTTAAATAAATATGCGGGTACCAAACACACGGTGTCCCGAGTTCCGACTCGGACTTGGCCAGTTTTTCTTCATTAATTTCAAAACAATTTATTATACATTTATTTTCAAAAACTTGGAGTTCTCAGAGCAAGCCCTTTCATTTAGTGACATATACATTTTTTTTTATAATATTGTATTAAAACCAATAAGAACATCGTTAGCAATGTTACTTTGGAATATTATATTTTCATATCATGGTCAACCATTTAATTGACGTATTAAAAAGTTAAAGTAGTTTTTTTTAACCAAAATAAAAAAAAATCTTGACAAATGACAATTTGACGGCTGAACAGTCTTCGTCACCTCTCTTCCCCACTTCGCATAATAACCGTATACATATATGTAAAAGTATGTATGGAGTTTATTTTTTCTTTTATATGTAAGTTTATTTAAGTTTGGTGGATTTGCTTTTGCAACATCTACTTTTTCTGTTAATTTACAAAGGTGTGGAAGAGATCGCTTTGTAGTGATAAGACCGCCAATTGTTTTACCTTTCCTTTTTTCTTTGTAACTTGTGTAGGTACCTATACTTTGTTTCTTTCATTTCAGGTGTGCAAAAAAGGGTAGTTATGTTATGTAATCCCAAGTAGCACACAAGAGTTATAATAAGCGCTAAAAGAGCGATATAAGGGCTGTTTGTAACGGCTAAGCCTGCACAAGTAAGCTCTACATTAGCGATATAGAAGTTCTATATCGCTAAAAAGGGCCCAGATTATACAGGCTTAAGTGTCATATATCGCTAGAGTCGCTTTAATACGAGCTTAAGCGATACAACAGATAAATGGCTAAAGAGATATAATGGCGCGTGAAGAGCGGTAGTAAGAGCTAAAGGAGTTATAATGGCGCGTGAAGAGCGATCGTAAGAGTTTAAATAAGAATAAGAGTTATAAGACACCTCTATGCCCCTCTTATAGAGGTTTAAGCGGTACTGTCACTCTAATATGCAACTTAAAGGGTTTTCTATCTCCTATTGATTTGAAATTAGTGATATAAACATCCTAAATTGTATATAATAAAATGTAAAAACATTCTACAAAGTGTGCGGTGTCATAAGTTGTGATGTGCATGCGCACATCACAACATGGGGGTTAAAAAATAATTATATTATACATATAGCAGTCCTAAAGTATGTTTTTTTTACTTGATTACTTGAATTATTTGTGCGAACATCAGTTTACTGTCAAAGTATACCGTAATCTAGTTATATTTTTCACGCGCCCCTCGAAATCGTAAAATGTAAAAGTGTATTGTAACATTAAACGTAATCTTAAAATGGTTCACAATGTCAGACAGAGACTTGTGATAAGTTAATAAACCCATTATATGCAAATTCAAAGTGTGTATGTTGGAAATTATAGTGTATTATATAAGAAAAGTAATATATTAAATCTACATGAATACAAATTTCATCAAAATAGCAATGGCGACTTGTTAGAACAGCTTTAAGCATCTACTATCGCTACTATAACTGTGTTAGCGGTAGTATAGCGATAGTAATCGCTATTGTAGAGCCTTAGGATCCTTAGGATCCTATAGCGATAGTAACTGCTTAAAGCATCTATTATAGCGATAGTAATCGCTATTTTAGAGGCTAAGGATCTACTATAGCTATAGTTATCGCTATTGTAGAGCCTTAGGATTTAAGAAGAGGTTAAAAACTCCTTTACTCATATAAGAGAGAAAAATGCAGGCTATAGTTCTAAATAGGCGTCATTATTCACAGTTATACTACTTTAAGAGATAGTAAGGAGTTATAATACTCTACTACGGTAAAGGTGGTAAAAAGGATCTCAATATCTCTATTGTATCGCTTTAACCTACGTATTAACACTCTAGTAACTCTTTAAGTGGTATAACGCAGGCTTATAAGTCTGTTGTAACGCTTTAGATTTTATAGTTATATTATATGGGATCCTTATACCTCTCTTATACAGCTGATGCAGGTACAAAAGCGCTGTAATACTCTCTTATACCGTCAAAGCCGTTACTTTGACTATTGTATCGCGATTATACCACCTTAGCCTTTTTGAAGTTATTTATATCCCTTATATACACCTTAAGGAGTATACAAACTCTATTAAACCGCTGTTGTACAACCTTTAAGCGGTATAATGTCTGCTTATACCGCTAGTGTGCTACTTGGAATGTACCTAACAGAGGAATTGGAAAGTCAGTTTAAAATTACTTACATAAGTAAGGACAGGATGATAGCCACACTTCACATAATTCACATTGTCACTTTCTCAAGATGAATTGGGCTCTTACGCAGTAGCGAATATAATTTGATAAGCTGCGCAAATAACTTGATATCTGTGTCAGAAGTCGGCTCGGACGTATTAGCGGTAATTCCGGCATAATGCCGTAAAGCCTCACAAACTAAGCTTATCGCGCCCCTTGTCCTTTATAGCCTTGTTTGTGGGATGATTAAGAAGTGAAGATACTGATTGGTTTGTTTAATATAACCCAAAAACATAGGCTGTACTCATTTAATAATCTTGGTATAACTACGACTCAATCCGGTGTTTTATTTAAATGTAGGTACGTAAGTACTTACTACTTTAAACATTTCTTACTTATTCGCATTTCATCATTAAGTGCAGGCTCCACCGATTTACTAGGTGTGCTGTCATACTTATGCATAATTATTAGGGTGTCATTTAACTTTTAATCCTTGGGTCTTGTCCGTAGGCTGCAAGCACTAATTGTATCTACCAACCTAACCCAAAAGTTTGAGGTACCTACGTGCTTACTGAGAGCTAATAAAAATAAAAAATTTAAATATTTAAAATTCACATTATCAAGTTGATCATAATAGATAATCTTGACCAGTTAAAATTGTATGAAAACGCGTCTGATTCGTGCTGCCGATTCCTAAATCGAGGGGCGTGGTGGGGTCTATAAATTGGTTTTTAAAATTAGAACTATGGGCATTTTCACTTAACTGTGTGACATTAACGACCGGTTAGCAATCGTCACAAAACTGACGGTCACTGTCAAATCTTCTCGAGTTATCGGGTTTGACCGCCCACCCCTCGAAATAAGTATCCAAGGGTCGCTTTACCAAAGGCGCCTTATGGATTCAATGCAAAGAAGGTTAGCGCAATAAGTTTTGCGTTTCAACTCATAGGCATTCCAATATAACACGTACCACGTGATATGTGGCATTCTTCGGATCTGTTTCACCCAAATGTACCAATGTGTGGAAAACGAAATTTTTGTTCGGTTTAGTTGGGAGCCAAGTATTTGGGATATTTAGTAGGTGGGTGTCACTTTCGTGGGTATTCCCTATGAAGGGTTTGTCTGAACGAGCACGGGACAAAAGTAATACATATGAGGCTTGAGAAATTAATTAATTACTACAATTTACCTTTAGGTCATCGATGAATACGCACAGAATGAAACGTCAATACAAGTAGTACTTCATACTTAATATTTAGTAAGTTGCTACCGTAATGAAGCAAATAGTAATTATATAATGGCTTGTTTTGTAAATAAATTAATAAGTATATTGGCAAAAAATATAGGCTTTCAAAAATTTTATCAAATTTCTTTTAACATTTTACTACACATTGTGATTCCTAATCATGTACCTCAGGTCGATAAAAATACTACGGTGCACAATAATATAACTCACATTTTTAAAGCTAGAGGTTAAAGTTAAAAAAATATATTACTCGTAACTATATTCTTGATACGATGTCGTAAAATAATAGCCTTGTTATTCTGAACTTCGCTGGAACTCGAGACTCCTCAAAGAAATGCGGATGCTCTTTGCATCCTTTTATGATTGTTTATGAATCTGTATAGTTTCTTTGGCGTAAAAGCCCCTTTGAGGGTTTCGCGCGCGTGCAGGAGAAATGCCAATTTTATTTCTCCCTACGCGAACTGACCTATCAGGATAAGTGATAACGCGTGACCTTTATCAAAATGCTGACACTCGGAATTTTACGCTACATTGACCAGCTCTACGCTTTTTCTCTTAGATTAGGGAAAAGAAGGTTTGAAGATGAACAACTGTGAAATTACTAAGTATATAATAGCCAAAAATTACTAGCTAGAATAACTTTTAGCAGGGCCGGCCCAAGCATTCCTGGCGCCCTAGGCAAGAGATTGAAATGGCGCCCTTTTTAAGAGAAGAAGAGTGTGTAGATTACTTCCCGATTTTTTCCCTTAATAATGTTTGTTTCATTCGCGTTTTTCCCCATTTTTAGGGTTTCGTAGTCAACTACCAGCCATTTCCGTCTGTCAATCTGTCCGCCCTATAGCTCAGTGACCGTTAGCACTGGAAAGCTGAAATGTGGTATGAGTATGTGCATTCATCACGCCGACAAAGTGGGGGGGGGTGATTGTTTTACGCTCCAGCCCTATCGTGTTGGGTATTATTAGAAAGAATAGAGGTCTTGTCAAACATTTTTTGGATAAAACGAATAGTTTCGTAAATTAATAGCTCTGAAAGTTCATAAAAGGGCATGCCCCACATCTAACTTTTGAAACGTAAGTGAGCCCTGATAAGTACTTTAAAATAAAAAAAACCGGCCAAGAGCGTGTCGGGCCACGCTCACTGTAGGGTTCCGTAGTTTTCCGTCCGTCACAGTAAGTGTCCCCACTTAAGAGTTAAAATAACACCGCCATGTAGGATATGATATGAGCGTTCCACGTACAGCGACATCTATCGGCAAATTAAGTAAACTAGCGCGCGAGCATAAAGTATGGAAGATGATTTTTATGGGATAATTCTTTATTGCGTGAACCGATTTTCACCGTTTTTACTTTATTTGAAAGCACGTCATTTCATTGTAATTTTGTAGAAATTACAGGTACAATAAACACACCTGCTTATACGGTTAAATTACAAACTTAGTTCAGAAATTATTTTGTATTTTTTTTTTCAAAAACTATTCATCCTATCAAGTTCAAAATAATTTTCCTAGAAAGTTTTTATAAAGTTCTACTTTTGAGATTTCTTTCATATTTTTAAAACTTATGGTTCAAAAGTTAGAGGGGGGGGGACGCATATTTTTTTACTTCTGGAGCGATTATTTCCGAAAATATTTACATTATCGAAAAATGATTTTAGGAAACCCCTATTCATTTTTAAATACCTATCCAATAATATATCACACGTTAGGGTTGAAATGAAAAAAAAAATCACTCCCCACTTTACGTATAGGGGAGGTACCCTAATAAAAAAAATATTTCCACTTTTTATTTTACCACTTTGTCGGCGTGATTGATATACATATTAGTACCCAATTTCAGCTTTCTAGTGCTAACGGTCACTGAGATTATCCGCGGACGGACGGACGGACGGACGGGCAGACATGGCGAAACTATAAGGGTTCCTAGTTGACTACGGAACCCTAAAAATCGGTCAAGCTGTTTTTGATTTATAGTGGAAGGATGTAATAAGTGCCGGAAAGTAAATTATAAGAAAGGATTAGCTCCGGCTTTCTCACGATGTTTTCCTTCAACGAAAATTGACTGGTAAATATCAAATTATATTTCGTACATAAGTTCCGAAAAACTTGGGGTATGCACCCGAGACCTTTGGATTGAAAGTCAGACTACCAGCGCTTTTTAAGCATCAAAGTGGCGACATCGCCATCAACGAGGGCTACGAGAAGTTTTGACTGAGTCAAAAAAGTTAAATTTTTTTATTGGTAAGTATTAAATTAATTCTGAAACTAGGTGGAATCCAGGAAAGTTTATAGTTTTTTTTAGGCTCTTAATTATCGGGACTTATTTAAACAAAAATCAAATTTAGGAATAAATTTGAAAAACTGACACAATTCTGTCTCATCTCGACGTAAACGTGAAACCGAAATATCGTAAAACCAATTGCCTGTTTAGATTTCAGAATTGAGAGTAGAATTATAGTCTGGCAAACCATTTCTGTCAGTAGAAACGCGCGGCAAATTCAAAATACGTACATGTGGCAACCCTTTGTGATGAGATACCGTATTTCATGGCGAGCATTTCAATTCACATTGAATTTGTTTCTAGTGCATTTCACTCTCTCATCTTAAGCGCGAGTGAGATAGAACTCCTGCAACGTTCCCAATTAAATTTAAATTCATTTTTAAGCCATATGTCAATTGCCTCAACCAGATTATCTGTTGCAGTTGATGACATATCAGACGAAATATATCCGTCTCCTTTTTACACACCGTAAATGTCACCTAATGCTTTCATTAGGTGACATTTACGGTGTGTAAAAAGGAGACGGAAATACCACCTAAAAATAAAAACATAAAATTTGATGATTATTGCTGCTTTTTTCACTGATTCTTAGTGTTGTCATACTTTTGTTCGCTGTACATTGCTACTGCGTTCGTTGGCTAGCCAGACTATAATTACCTACCTACACTTTTTTGCTTTATTTTTCGTTAACAAATTCTGAAAATAATCGTATATATGCTGTCTTAGCAATTATGTTCAATTCATAACACCACATTGATTATTGATAATGAGTAATAATGACAATGCCACACAAAAACTATCAAAATTTCAAAAACGCTATCGCCTATACTATAGGAAGAATGTATTTATTAGGTATTTAATATGAAAAATCTCTGTACGAAGTCTCTATTTATGTAGAGACATAAATAGAGACTTCGTACAGAGATTTTTATTAATTTTGAGACTAGGCGCGAAAAAAGCATACTGAAATACTTAAAACAAAAGTGTTTTAAAGTGTTGTCAATCCCATAAATAGTCTTTCTGTTAATTAGGTGTCTTAATTTAACTAAGAGATACTGCACTCACTACTGCAATACTGCCCACAGGGTGGCGGGTGACACTGTCGCCTAATTAAAAATATTTTTGTAGAAAAGTGTGTCTAAAAATTTTTTTTCGATGCCGTCGGTTGGCGCCCCCCAAATGCGAGCGCCCTAGGCGATCGCCTAGTTTGCCTATATGGACGGGCCGGCCCTGACTTTTAGTCATAATCGATTAAATAAATTGGGTATAAGATTTGTAATTTGTTCATTACTTTTAGTCCAGCAGTTATGTACATTTCACCTGGAAAGTAATCCAACCTCAATGGAACTTTAACGGGTAGTTTGGGGTATGCCACAAAGACTATCATAAGTTTTCGACCTCGAGGACCTTGTGAAATTTGGAGGGGGGACAAAAACTATTTTTTTTCAGTTTTTTGCTTATATCTCCTAAACTGAGTACTTTTTTGTACGCCTTGTATGGCAAAGTTAAAAAGCAATAAATTTCCTGAAAGTTAGCTTTCATACCATATTTTCAGGCCAAATATTAACGAAGATACAGCCAATTTATTGTTGAGATTCCAATATGACGGCGGAACCATAATTTTTTAGCAATTCTTAAAGTTATGATTTTTCAAGTTTCATAACACTTGACAGCTTAACGAAAAATAATACATCCAAAGGTTGTGTAGAAGAATTCGCTTATTAGCAATAAGGCCGCCTGTTGTTTGCCTCTCTTCATATGTAAATAGGTTTGGTGTGCTGTTTTCTTATTCTGGTGTGCAATAGAGAGGATTTACCTTTACTTTTATCACTTACTTTATAAATAATATATTTGTTGTATAAAAATTATATTTACCATGAAGTTAAGTAATATGTACCATGTCTTGTTAGACAAACCTTAGTCTCATGTATAGACGTAGGTTCTGCAGTAGTGCAATACCCTATCAAGGTGCCATGTGAGTCTATGAAACATTGTAACAACTCTATGTACCATGGTTTTCGCAATAAACGATTCTATTCTATTCTATTCTAGAATATCATACATTAATTGCTATTAATGTATGATGACACTTGACAGCATAACAAAAAATAATATATCCACAAAGTTCCGATGTTATAGGTTTTCAAAGACGTTAATATTGGTGATTGATCGACATAATTAACATGACAATGATGACAAAAAACAGATAAGCTACTTTTTAAATTTTAATAACCTTTTTTAGGGTTCCGTAGTCAACTAGGAACCCTTATAGTTTCGCCATGTCTGCCCGTCCGTCCGTCCGTCCGTCCGCGGATAATCTCAGTGACCGTTAGCACAAGAAAGCTGAAATTTGGTACTAATATGTATATCAATCACGCCGACAAAGTGGTAAAATAAAAAGTGAAAAAAAATGTTTTATTAGGGTACCTCCCCTATACGTAAAGTGGGGAGTGATTTTTTTTTTTCATTTCAACCCTAATGTGTGATATATTGTTGGATAGGTATTTAAAAATGAATAGGAGTTTACTAAAATCAATTTTTGATAATGTAAATATTTTCGGAAATAATCGCTCCAGAAATAAAAAAAAATGTGTCCCCCCCCCCTCTAACTTTTGAACCATAAGTTTTAAAAATATGAAAAAAATCTCAAAAGTAGAACTTTATAAAAACTTTCTAGGAAAATTATTTTGAACTTGATAGGTTGAATAGTTTTTGAAAAAAAATATACAAAATAATTTCTGAACTAAGTTTGTAATTTAACCGTATAAGCAGGTGTTTATTGTACCTGTAATTTCTGCAAAATCACAATGAAATGACGTGCTTTCAAATAAAGTAAAAACGGTAAAATTCGGTTCACGCATTAAAGAATTATCCCATAAAAATCATCTTCCGTACTTTAAGCTCGCGCGCAATAGTTTACTTAATTTGCCGATAGATGTCGCTGTACGTGGAACGCTCATATCATTATCCTACATGGCGGTGTTATTTTAACTCTTAAGTGGGGACACTTTCTGTGACGGACGGAAAACTACGGAACCCTACACTGAGCGTGGCCCGACACGCTCTTGGCCGGTTTTTCGACTGTATCTTCGTTAATATTTGGCCTGAAAATCTGGTATGACAGCTAACTTTCAGGAAATTTTTTGCTCTTTTAACTTTCCCATACAAGGTTTATACAAAAAATTGCTTAGTTTATGAGATATAAGCGAAAAACTGAAAAAAATAGGTTTTTGTATCCCCTCCAAATTCCACAAGGTCCTCGAGGTCGAAAAGTTATGAGTCTTTGTGGCATACCCCAAACTACCTGTTAAAGGTCCATTGAGTTTGGATTACTTTCCAGCTACCCTTAACTTCATTCGACATAACTGCTGGATTATTTCATTAGCGACGCATACCTTGGCGTCTTTTAGTATTTAGTATTCTTTGATTTTAGTGTAAATTAAATATGGAATTAGACCGCATAGAGATAAATATTAGGTAAGCAGATTTGTCAAAGAATCGTTGTTATTTCGAAAACGCGTCTTGAATAATGGAATGTTCATTTTCTTGTCTCATGAATACATACATATAGTGTAAATTCAGAACTTTATTTACGAAATGGTGTTTAGCTACAAAATGGATTTGGCATTCTGTAATTTCAACCGACTTCAAGATTTCGAAGGACGAGGTTATCAATTCGTCGGGATCTTTGTTTTTGCTATTTTTTTTTATGTATGTTCAGCGATTATTCGAAGACGGCTGGACCGTCTTGGAAAATTCTTTTTTTGTTTGAAAGAGTATACTTCACAGTTGATCCCATTGTAACCAGGTCAGGATCTGATGATGGGATCCTGGAGAAATCGAGGGAACTCTTCAACTATTATAGGCACACCTATTGTAATTTGAGTATTTTTACAGTAACTCGGACATTTCCTGTTGGAAAGGCGGAGTCAAAGTGAAGTCGGTTCTTTTATTGTTTAAAATTATTATACTTGTTCAAGCTGTATATGGTTGTAACATCATCATCGGGTGTACCGTCAAATGGGAAAAAATGCGACTCGTGGGCTACCTAACTAAAGACAAGGAAATCAGGCCCATTTCAAGAGTATTGGCAATTAGTGTGAAGTTTACCATCTTTGTATTTTGAACAATAGGTCATTCCTTTAAATTTAAAATAGTTTTATTGTGTGAAAAAACTGGTGCCTTTAGTTATCCAACCTGTCTCAAGTTACCCCATTTGACGGTACTTACCTATTGTAATTTTACTTCTTCTCCTTAATTTTTTTATTTAACCTTTTTAACGATTTCTCCTCGCATCAAGACGTGGCCTACACGCCAATATCTCGACTAGTGAATAATGAATATAAACCTTATCTGTCAGCAGGACAATTACTTTGACAGCGTCCGCCATAGCCACTTTAGTGGTCGTTGGCGTGGCAGGAACGACAGCACACGAACGATTTAGGAATTCCAACAGCTGACATATATAGAATAAACATCTTAAATAGAAATACGGAGTCAATTACAGGAACTCACAGATAGACAAAAACTAACAATGTTCCTTATACTTATGGATAACTGTTATTGGCCATCTATTGGCCATCTTTATGGATAACTGTTATTGGCCATCTGTTATGTAACCATTTATATGTAATACTCTTATTTAAGGCTGTTGTTGTCCTGAACATCAATAAATAAATAAATATACAGTGATATGGAACGGTTTAACATACTTAAACCCAAAACCATTGATGTTCCCAACTAAAGTGCTAACTATTCGTCGCCGTAGAGACGTGCACATTCTTTGTCTTCTCTTAAAAGTATTGTTTCTTCCATCTTCTCCACCCTACCTGTCAGAGAGATTTAAGTTTCTAGCGGACGGCAGTGGTCACCCGCTACGCTCCAGTGCTGATTTATCTCTCTCTATCCCAATGCACAGTCACCATTCATATGACATGTCTTTTACAGTTTATTCTGTTAAATTATGGAATTCGTTGCCACCATCTTTCCGGCAGTGTAAATCGGTTGCATCGCTAAAGGCTAATTTAAACAAGTTATGGCTTTCAAACGAAGTCTAACAGTAAGATATATGCGGTAATAATTTTCATATTATTTATTTTATTTTATGTAGGTAGTATGTATTTATAGTATGTATGTATGTATAGTATATATTTTGTATTTATTTTATTTATTTATTTATTTAATCTTTATTGCACAAAAAGAAAACTTATCGTACAAAAGGCGAACTTAATGCCATGAGGCATTCTCTACCAGTCAACCTTAGGGCCAAGCAGAAAGATTGTAGGCGGTGCTTCTAACTATACAGAAAACAAATTATATGACAGAAGCATAAAACTTTAAAAAGATGCGAAACTACATCCTTAATTCTTACACATAAACTACATAATTCTAATATACATAAAATACATAAATCAATACATACATACATATATACATACATACATACGACCATACATATATAAATACATATCCGAAGAATCTTGTTAGAGAAGATACTTAGAATTTCTTTGATCCACCAGCAAAGAAATCACGCACAGATTTTTTAAAAGCGTACTTGCTCGGTGCTTTTCTAATTTTAGGGGGAAGACTGTTCCAGAGACGAGCTGCTCGAATGGTAAATGAATTGGACATGAAACCAGACCGATGAAGAGGGATGGAGAGAGACAGATTGCCCGAAGAGCGAAGTTGACGATCGCGAGAGACACCATAAAACTGAAGGGAGGTTTTAAGATACTCAGGGGCTTGCGAATCATTGAGTATTGAGTAGAGAGTACATAGCAAGCGGATATTTCGCCGCTGCCGAATGGGAAACCAACCAAGTTGCGCGCGAAACTCTGACACGTGGTCGTATTTACGGAGGCAGAAAATAAACCTGATGCAATTATTAAGGAGTCGATCCAGTTTGTCAAGGTGCTCTTCATTCAAATCGGGATAGCACACATCACCATAGTCTATAATTGGCAATATCAACGCGTTAACTAACAAGACCTTAGTTTTAATGGGCAAGAAGTGCCTGAGCTTGTTTAGTGAGTGAAGTGACCATGTGACCTTCCGACTGATCTCAGCAATTTGTGGTCTCCAGCTCAAGGTGCAGTCCAAGTGCACACCCAAGTCCTTGACACTCTGACTAAAAGGAATGGGAATTCCGTTAAAATGCACAGGCCCAATAGTGTTAAAGTCAAGCTTGACAAGTTGTTTGGAGCTTCCAATGACAATGGCCTGACACTTTGTAGGGTTAACAAATAAGCCGAACTTTTCGGACCACTGTTGTATGTGCGTGAGATCTCTGTTCAACTTGTCAATGGTGGTTAATATGTCTGTCACTTTGCACTGGTCGTAAAGTTGTAGATCATCCGCATACAGATGGTGAGCGCAGCGAAAGTCAGGAGTTATAAAGTTAATAAAGATGGAAAAGAGAAGAGGAGAAAGGATACCTCCCTGAGGTACGCCAGTGACTAGGTCGCACCAGTCCGATAGGGACCGGTCGAGACGCACCGCTTGCTGACGGCCCTCAAGGTAAGCATGGAACCAGTTGAGCGCTGACTGCGATACATTTAGATGCTTAAGCAAGGCAAGGAGAATGTCGTGGTCTACTGTATTAAACGCGTTAGAAAAGTCAATTAATACCAGTACTGTGACCATCTGACTCTCCATGCCACGCCTAATATCGTCCGTCACTTTAATTAATGCAGTACAGGTGCTATGACCAGGTCGAAAACCGGACTGAACGGGGCTCAGCAATTTATTTACCTGAATATAGTGAGAGAACTGTTTGTGTGCCACCGCTTCAGCAATCTTCGACAGGAAAGGTAAAATTGATATGGGCCGGAAATTACTGGGTGACAAGGGATTACTGATTTTTGGGAGAGGAATGACATAAGCTTTTCTCCAAAGAGCAGGAAATTCGCCATTAATCAGAGAGAAGTTGACGATATGAGTGATTACAGGAAGCACACACTCCAAGACCGAGACTATCATGTAACGACTCACATCGTCGCAACCGACGGCTTTCGATTTAATGGCTTGAATAATCTTTTTTACGTCTGTCTGAGATGTCGGGTGGTAAGAAAAAGATTCTGTCAAGGAAGAGGGTAGAGACGAAATAATACAGAGGGTAATGACTTTTACTTGATCAGTGACGGAGAGAGCAGAGGAAAAATATCTGTTGAGATCATTTAGTGAAAAGGACGAGCTATCATATCCATTCACTTGTTTACCCAGACCCAACGACTTCAGGAACTTCCAGACGTCGGCCATGGAAGAGGATGCAACATTTTGATGAATGAATCGACGTTTAGCTGCGCGCACCATCTGATTGCATCGATTTCGTGCTATCTTGAAATGCTTCCAGTTCTCGTCGGTGCGGTCTCGCTTATAAAGTCGGAAAGCTCGGTCCCTTCTTCTCATGGCCATGCGCACTCCCGCAGTTATCCAGGGCGCCGGGGGACGCTTCACACGAACAGTGCGTACGGGTGCGTGTTTGTCAAAAAGCCCTAACAAGGACGCATTAAACAGAGATACCTTGGTATCTACCGAGGAGGCAGTGATCACGGGTGACCAGTCAATGGCCGCTGCGTCGCTTAAAAGAGAGTCAGTGTCCACCTTAGCAAAGCTGCGCATGGTTACTAGAGCAGGTCTGCTTTTTGGGGGTTTAAGTTTGTAGCAAGCATAAATAAGGTCATGGTGGGAGAAACACGGGGCCAAAAGCTGACCATGCTTTACTACAAGATCGGGGGATGATGAAAGAATGACATCTAGATACGTGTCCGCACTGGCGGTATGGTGCGTCGGAGCAAGAGGGAGGAGAGATATGTTAACAGACTGAAGTAACGATGTCAGCCTGCGGCTACGGGGCGAGTCTTTACAAAGGTCTGTGTTAAGATCTCCCATTACCAGGTGATGTGTGTAGTCCGTACTGACTGACTCCAGAACTTGTTCCAGGTCCGAGAAATAGTCAATTGAGGGAGGACAATAAACAACGCCAAGAACCGCCTTGACTCCTTTAACATTTACCTCTAGGAAAACCCATTCCGCAGAACTAGAGTACTGAGACTGTGTGGAATTCAATAACTTGTACGGAATGGAGCTCCTGAGGTAAATAGCCACGCCTCCGCCACCCTTCCCAGTACGATCATTCCTTATTAAGACATATCCGGGCAGAGCATATGAAGTTGAATTTAGAGAAGGTTTTAGCCAACTCTCTGACACCAGGATTGCATGGATAAGATCAGTTTGGAACGTATCAACAAGGTCACTGTAATGGGACGGTATACTTTGAGCGTTTATGTGGCAAACATTAAAACAGGAAGAATTGAGTTCGCGCGCTAAAATTGAATTTAAGCTGTGTGAAGTGTTGAATGAGCTAATAGACAAAAAAGCTGAACTATCATTGCTGGCGGAGTAAAAAGTATCATCATCGGACATAAATTATGGATAATTAACTAATATATATATATAATATACTAAGCACAAATATTTAATACTATGAGCAATATGATTTTACATTGATAATCAGCGCAAAAAGCCATACAAATCTGCGTATCCTGCCGGTTTACCTTAAGAGATTACAAACAAACAAATTCTTATACAAAACGAATGTGTTCCAAAAATGTAATGGTAAAATAAAAATAGGTGATATTAAACGAAGCTCAAACAGTCTAAGTTGACACTCGTCTAACTGTCATTTGTGACAGCTATGACATCGAGTTGCACAGTTCAATAAAGTGGGTAAGAGAATATAAAACTGAGAAAGTCTGTATAGGTTGTACTACAATATGAGAACTGCCGAACCATAAAAGAATAAGGAACCGAACTTGTGTTGCTTATCAAGTGTGTACCTCAAAAAATAAATTAAAATGAAAAACTACGTGGCACGCTAGTAGTGGGTCACCGGTTTTGCGACACGTCGAACACGGCCGGGCTGGCTGCCAAGGTCCACCGCGGGCTCCTCAACTGCGGGCTCCTCAGCTGCGGGCTCAGGTGTCGATGTTGACTGCGGCCGCCTTTCGTCTCGAAGGGTCTTCAGGCGAGCGATGTCATCCTCGGACTCGATGCGTTCTCGCTTACCGTTACGCAGCTTAACATAGATGTTGCCATCGATAGACCAGCAACCCCTCATGCCGAACACCTTACGCGCCTCAATGAAGATTGCCTGTCGCTTCGCTGTTAAAAATTCAGCAAGAGAAAAAGTGGACCCTTTGAAAGCCGTCTTCCTTTGCCAAACTTTTGCTTTCAAAGACATATCGATGAAGCGGACTAGTATCGGTCTATTTCGTCCTTCGGATTGCCTACCGAGCCTGTGACAAGCCCGAATTGAGGCAGCAGAAACATCCGGGATCTTCAGGTGCTCAGTGACAATGCTAGCCACTTTGGAGCTTACATCCTCACCAGTTGCTTCGGGTACGCCATTAATGAGGATAAATTTATGTAAAAAGTTTATTTATATTTATGTATGATACCGAACTGAGTATCTACTTAATTATTTAGATTAAAAATTGTAATACAACTCATTTTACCGTATCGTACAGTACCTAAGTCTGCCTAGCACTTCCAACTTTCTCTCTCAATTGCTCAAAGGTTAACTGGAAGAAATCCCTTAAAGGGATAAGTTCGCCTTTGTACGTATATGTTGTGTTATATGTATTTCGTTGTGTTTTCTTGTACAATAGTGTTTTACTACTACTACTCTCATTTGTAGTACCTACAAAACAATCACATTCTACCGTTGTAATACATTACGTACAATTTTTTAGTTTAGCAATTTTCAATTCCGACGCAATTTTGGAACTTTAATTTAAACGTAAATGGTCAAAATGATTGATGAACACATAAAAGCAATTAGTCTAAAAAAATTGTAATGTTTCGTCCTTAATATTTATGTGATTTGCCTAGGAGGTGTTCTATGATATTTCTTTAGGTGAAAACTATTACCTACTCTTGTTACATTCGTCCTCAACCCGTAGTTTGCCAGTTAAAATGGACCTACGCTCGAAACAAGATGACAAAATGACGCACATTAAAACTAACAACTGCTTATAACCCGTCTAAGTTTAACTAATACAAAGTAAAATACGAACCGGTGAAACATAATATTAAATTTATTTTGAATAAATTTTAAAATTATTCAAGCTATTTCCAACGCACCCAGGTACGAAATAGTCACAGGTAAAATTCTAATAGGGTCTAGTGGAATCCGATGTCACTTAGATGAAAAACTTGATTCATTTCATATTTTTTACAAACGACATTTTAAAAATATAATTATATTCGAATTTTATTTCTTTAGTTTAAGGCCTTACCTGAATTCTCCGGAACCACGCTCACTAGTAAGAAACATATTTATGGCTCTCGTAGATACTTACACGAAAAAACCGGCCAAGAGCGTGTCGGGCCACGCTCAGTGTAGGGTTCCGTAGTTTTCCGTCCGTCACAGCAAGTGTCCCCACTTAAGAGTTAAAATAAAACACCGCCATGTAGGATATGATATCAGCGTTCCACGTACAGCGATCTATCGGCAAATTAAGTAAACTATTGCGCGCGAGCTTAAAGTATGTAAGTTTATTTTTATGGGATAATTCTTTATTGCGTGAACAGATTTTCACCGTTTTTACTTAATTTGAAAGCACGTCATTTCATTGTGATTTTGTAGAAATTACAGGTACAATAAATACCTGCTTATAAGGTTAAATTACAAACTTAGTTCAGAAATTATTTTGTAATTTTTTTTCAAAACCTATTCAACTTATCAAGTTCAAACTAATTTTCCTAGAAAGTTTTTATAAATTTCTACTTTTGAGATTTTTCTCATATTTTTAAAACTTATGGTTCAAAAGTTAGAGGGGGGGGGGGGGACACATTTTTTTTTACTTCTGGAGCGATTATTTCCGAAAATATTTACATTATCAAAAAATGATTTTAGTAAACCCCTATTAATTTTTGCCACCTATCCAACAATATATCACAAGTTAGGGTTGAAATGAAAAAAAAACACTCCCCACTTTACGTATATGGGAGGTACCCTAATAAAACATTTTTTTTCCACTTTTATTTTACCACTGTCGGCGTGATTGATATACATATTAGTACCAAATTTCAGCTTTCTAGTGCTAACGGTCACTGAGATTATCCGCGGACGGACGGACGGAGGGGCAGACATGGCAGACATGGGAAATCCTAGTTGACTACGGAACCCTAAAAAGAGATGCACTTTATAACTGCAGTTTCGGAAAATATCAGAATCTAAATACATTCTAAATTCATCGAATATTCCTCCCACAATAAACTAAAACTAGTTAATTTAATACAATTATCATATTCCAATTTTATTGCTCCTTTAATTTTAGGCAAACAATCAGTTTCAGACATAGACATATAAAATAGGAAGACGTGGTCCCACGAAGATAGAACTGTGATTCCATAATAAGGCGCGATCTCGTGCACACACACTCACTTTTGACGTTTGAACCAATCACCACTCGTCCACGAGTTGTACCTATATGCGTGCGTGTCGCGCGTAATCACGAGGAAATCAGCTTATTATGGAATCACAATTTTGTCTTCACTATGTTTTCACGGCACCGCGTCTTCTTATTTTATTTGGCTATGGTTTCAGACCTGATTTTGAATAATAAATCTATCGAGGTAATATATGCAATCGTGATTCCTCCCATTAAAAACTTAGTCATATAGGCTTAAATCAATCTTGAAGGTACTTATCAAACATGTAAGTCAAATATTTTTTTTATCGGAGCGGTCAAGGCCCTCAAAAATATGTAAAGGTGCACTGTATACAGGGTGTAATCGTTAAGTGTAGCCAGGCGATTATTCCGTAAATATAAGAGATATTAGAAATTTTCAAACTGATATCGAAAGTGCGTTACCCAATGAGTAAAATTGCATTAATAACTTTTTTGAAATAAAAGTATTAATGTTAAAAATATTAAGTTTAAACGCTCCCATACAGTTAGTACCTACGACGACTCACTCTCAAAAGTAGAACGTCGGTGCCGTAAGAGATAAAACTGCCTGAGATTCATTATTTGCACGAATAAACTGTAATAAAATAATTCATGAATCATTTGATAACGGTGAAATGACTAGACCGTACAAACTAGTCTTTCAACGAACGTCGTACTAAATGTATGGGAGGGTTTGAAGTTAATGTTTGGGATAGTTCTGATTTTATTAAAAAAAAAGTTATTAAGTAATGTAATTTTACTCATTAGGTGACGCACTTTCGATATCCGTTAGATATTTTCTAATATCTCTGATATTTACGGAGTATCGCCTGGCTACACTTAACGATTACATCCTGTATATAGACTTAATAATAGAGGCGTTTTTTAGATATTTTTTTGATCACCTTGGCCGCTCCGATCTATCTGATGGCGGCTGTACCTTTGAAAATGAAAATCGTTTCCCGGTGAGAGTTGACTAGACGGCAACGACGTTCAGAAGACGCTAGTATGTTATCGAATCCACAAATATTAACAAAGCCAATATTGTTTCCCAGAGGTGATGCGTGTCGTGTATGGGCGCTGTGCGCAGTGGCGGCGCTAGCGGTGGCGCATGTAGTGGCGGCGCCGGCGCAGCTCTGCTCGGGCGCCGTGGACGATGACCCGCGCGCCTCGCGCTTCTGCCAGGCGCTCAACACCTTCCTCGAGCTGTACGCAGAGGCGGCGGGCGAGCAGGTGCCAGAGTACCAAGGTGAGGCCCTGCGGGCTTACCGTGTACGACGAAAATCGAAATTACGTTTCTCTATTGCACTTTCTGGTACGAGCGAAAGAGATGCAGATGACGAAATTTCGATTTTCGAAGTACGCGGTAAGCCCTCTGACTACAGTCCCAAGTTTCGTTTCTAGATATCGTCAGGGGACAACCAAAACTCACTACTTATATACAAAAAAAAATATTGAACGAAAACCACTGACATTATAATTAGTAGACTAGATGTTATCGTGATTTAGTACTGAAACCGATGTCGCCACTCTTAAACATGTGTGCCAAAGTTTAAGTAAAAGTAAGACAAGGTAAAAGTAAGAGTAAACAAAGGCTTTCGTGAATGTGTGAGTACGACTTTTAACTAAAACGTACTAAACTAACACTAAAAACTTAACTACTTAAATATAAAGTTAAAACAAAAATTAAAACTACTAAAAATAAATATAAATCTAAAATTTTCTTATAAAAAAAACCCCCATTTATAAAAAGAAAACCCCGTCCAACAGGTCAGCCTGCGGCATGGACCCCATTATGCTGGCTGCGTTTCCTCTCTGTACCGTCAAGGCGATACGTTGAGAGAAGTACGCGCCAGCCCTGGGGTCCCCTGTAGTGGCAACCAGCCGAGCTGACAGTGCCCTCACGAACGCCTTCATGTCGGTCGACCAGGGACCCAGTGTCTCAACTGCGAGCGCCGCAAACTCGTAGTCCTTTAATAACGACGAGTACTTGCGGCGCTTGAGAACCTGGGCCCGGTCGACCGCAGCACCAGCCTGCGCGCGGGTTGCCTGGATGTGGGACTGTGCGAATGTGTCGACACACGTTGCGTCCCACACCAAGGCCCTACCTAGTCTCCACGGCACTAAAGTGGCTCCATCGGGACGCTTGCCGTCGTCTCTCGCCATCCCTGCGGGTTCCAGAATCGCTGGCACAGAGACGGTGGCAAGCGAGCGACGGACCAAATCGTTAATAGTGCCGTGGCGATATAGGCGGCCGGCACTTTTGACGCATGAAAGGCCATGCCTACCCAGCTGATCCACACTTCTGCCACAGGCTGTGTGAGAGACACACATTTTGGACCCAAGTCTTAAGCAAATTGCTATTCTCAATGTACCTGGGTCCAAAACGGTGCCTATTTGTCTGGACGGGAGTGCATGAAGCCAATGGCCCGACTCGGGCGCTGACACGGCCAGAATGCGGGCACATTCTGAATCGTCCGGACTATCTTGTATTAATAGAGTATGGGCTGCTTGTAGGCGGGGGGAGTCCCAAGCTCGCTGGACTTAATATCTTACGGTAGTATATAACATAAGCCTTTTAAATCGAACGAGCGAAGTGAGTTCTTACAAACAACTTCGGCTACTGGGATGTCTCGGCATTCCAATGGCTTTTTGATTTTGAGAGTTTGTTCCGCGATAACTTTAGTAACGTTTTTCTGATATTTATGAAATTTGTTGGGGTTGTAGCAGAGATACATAAAATTTGTGAGTTCGTATATGAGCAGGATCGTTCAAGGGGTTGTGGAGCTAGAAGGCGAAAAAAAATCTTCATAAGGGTCTTGTTATATTGGTCATCTCGTTTGTAAGGAAATCGTGAGTTCTGAGTTCGAGGCGGACTACTAGTTTAAACATTTAGCAACCATTCAAACTCATCGTTCACTTTATTCATTCACTTAATAAAGATGGACAGTCAAAAAATATTTAATTTATCGATATCAAAGTTTAATCTTGTTTTACTAGTAGTCCCGCCTCGAACTGAGAACTAACGAAAAGAGAATAACTGGTCCACTGTCGGAACCAAGCATTACAGCCGTAACAGCCATTGAGAAACTCATTTAATTGAATTAATGTATTCTAACGCAATGAAATCCAAATGCTATTTGGTTTTCTAACTGCTGTTATGTTTGTTATGCGTTGTAACATGATATTTCACAAAAAGTTCCATCACTGGTTCAAAGCCACAAGTTAGCTTTACTTCCTCCTCTTTAAAAGCCGCGCCCTAACATTAGCGTTCCAATTTACTTAGCGTTTGACCGTGCGTCTGTTGCTACAGCTCTGGTGCGCGACTACCCCCAGTTACTCGACTCCGGCATGAAGCGGCAAGACGTGGTGCACTCGTTCCTGCGCTTCGGCCGCCGCCGCTGACGCCGCGGCCCCCGCGCGCCCCGCGCCTAAGCCCACCACCGACACGCTCCTTCGTCCAAAACATTTATAAATATTTATACTAACTCTATGTCTGGTATCCGAAACTAGCGACCTCTCTCTCCAATTTAAATGTTAGCGCTGTATGTATAAGTAACGATATTGTTGTCAACATTTTTGTCGCACTTCGTTGTAGGTAAGACTAATTATTAATGATGTTTTAAATAAATACATATTTATGACAAGCTTAGTGATTTTTATTTTCACGTCGTTTCCGCTTAGGAGTCCATTTGCTTTTATTGTATTAATGACCCTTTTTAGGAAATATTATTCGCTGAATTACTAAATATATTAAGTAATAGGATGCGAAAAAGTGAAACAACATGATAATAAGGATATTTTGTGTATTTTCCTAGAACACAAATACAATAAACAAAATAATACGTATACATGTATAAGGAACATCGACATGTGTTTTCAGCCAAACGAAAATAGATAAGACAACCACATTCATAAGACTAGACTTAGGCAGTGTCATGGAAGTATGTTTAAACAAAAACTACGGTTACTACGACTCTTATTTCCATATACATATATAGGTAGTTAATCTGATAACGTTAAAAATAGCATTATTTTCAAGAATTCCTATTTCGACTGTAGATCAAGATCAATAGGGAACATTACGCAAAACTTTGCGTAGGAGGCGGCGCTAGCACAAACAGAGGGCCGCAAAACACGAAAATATAAATTTCGTTACCTGTCTCTCTATCACTATTGCATATTCGAGCGATAGAGAGGCAGATAACGAAATTTTGCTTTTCGTGATAGGCCGTAAACAAACCGCCTTGATGCATATAAATGACCTATTTATTCGTTACAAATTATCTGTGATAACTTGTCAATAATCTGTTTACGACCTAGTATGTATATTTATGAGAGTACCTACTCTATGGTTTACAATATGTACTGGTGCTGCAGTCTGGCGGCAGAACATTGCAGTAATACTCCCTTAGTATTCATAGCCTCTACTAGAGTAGTCAAAGTAGGGAGTTCATCAGAAAGTGAGCAAAATAAAATATTAAATATTTTGGCCGAAAATACATGTAAATACGTACAACAATTCTTATTCTAACATACACATATGTAAAAGAAAAACATTCATATTTAATACATATTTACTATATACTGACGCCCAGTTTAATGCTCATCTATTAGTTACCAAATCCATAATGACAGCATTATTTCATTTGATTATGTGACGGGTCACTATTGTCAGACGAGATAATAATTGGAATAAAATAATCACTAACAATACCCTAAGTACCAAACAAGACAGTGTTATTTAAATTACAGTAAAAAATACAAGAGGTTATAGAAACATTTTAAACTACTTTTGTTGTGTATAAAACAATACAAACAGACAAATACGAGAAATAGCACCAAATTCAAAGACAGTAGAAGCTTTTCATTTATATTAGAGTAGGGTTTAAGTACAAAAAATAAGAAAGTAAACCGCACAAAAAGAAGCAGTGGCATATACATTAAAAAAACAGTCAGATGTGATTGTAGTTTGTACCAAAATGTCAGATCCGGGTAGCTTTGAAAAAAATATGTTTACACTATTTCTAATGATAGCTTCGTTTTCAATATTTTTAAATAAGTACTTATTATAATTGTCATTTTGTGCCGTTTTTGTTAGAGTTAAAATTGTTTTAGCCGATCTGAATCTTCATGCCTTGACACTGAAGTTAAATATGAATGGAACTTTATGTTTAAAATCTTCCGCCTAAGTATTTTTAACAATTACATTAATGAAAAATCTGTTGTAATATCTGTGGCAAGCATCTAATTAAATTATACGGTTGGATAACACTAAATCAAAATAACACTTAATAAATAGGAATATGATAACAGAATCTCTAGACTATGTACATTTTTACATAACTTACATACAAATAAAAAAAACTAAACAAATTACATAATATATATTGTAAAGAAACCAAATCCTATATATATTTCACAGAAAGAAAAAAAAAACGGCTGAATATGGCAGAAATAAAAAGCGAGTAGGAGTTTTGTCTTTTTTACGACTATAATATGATACTTATCACCGAATTCGATAGAAATACGTAATTGAAAATATATGATTATCGTACTCAGTAGCGCTACTACATATACAAAAAACAACATACTAAAGATTTATAATAACTTTAACAGTCTTTCTTCGTCTCTTAAAAACGTGATAGCATTTCCATACAGATACAGTCATACTCGAATTTGTCATTTAATAAGTTTCCTAAATACTACGTAATAGACAGGACTTGCAAAATATATTGTTCAGAGTGCATGCACTGCGGGCCCGAATAAGACGACGATAGGATATATCGACACAAATCACCTTCAAGGCGATGACAACAGCTAAATATCATTCACACACCTTCTTTTTAAGCGCGAGTGAAAGAGAAACACAGTTGATCAGTATGGGAGCAAATTGCATTTTCAGAAAAAGGATAAATTAAAAAAAACGACGCATTTAGTGTTAAAAAAATAATGAAGTTTTTAAAATTAGAATGTTGGAATTTTCGCATCAGACGCATATTGTCCTAAAGTCGTAAAATGTCCTAAACGCAAAATGCCCCAAACGCAAAATGTCATAATTGTTTTATGACCTAAACGCATAATTACTTAAACGCAAAATGACTTAAATGCATGTGGTCCTAAATGTCCTAAACGCATAATACCCTAATCGCTTAAGGCCCTACTTTGAAAAATAACGCGATCTTTAAATTGTCATTATGGCAAGCATCGGAATTTTAATTTTAATATCAATTTTAATTTTGTCAAATAAATCACTAGACAAATGATTTATATCCAAAGCAATGTTTAGTCAAATATTGTTTTCACCTCAGCAGCTCGAACAATTCAAATTTGCTGCGAGACAAAATGACCTTGAGATGCCCTCAGTAAAAAGACAGAGAAAGTAATATTTTCAAACGTCATATTATCGCTTTTGTTTTTCATTTGAATATCAGACCCCCGATGTACACCAAACTAGCTTGGAAACCTAATCACAAGATTTGGCGCAGGCACTAGTTTTTAGTAAATGTGCTATTTGTAATAAGTGGCGACATTGGATCGGAAGTCAGTAAAAGAGGCGAGAATTGAGTGGGAGTCAATGAAAGTAGAGCGGAAGACAAGCGGAACTAGGTAGACGTGGAGCAGAACTGGCGGAATTAGAGCGGAACTGGAGCGTGATTCAGTAAAAGTAGAACGGAAGTGAAGCGGAACTGTTCGGAAGTGAAGCGGAACTGTTCGGAAGTGGAGGAAAACTGGCTGAAATGGAGCGGAACCGGCGGATTTAGGGCGGAACCGGCGGATTTAGGGCGGAACTGGCGGAATTGGAGTGGAAGTTACTAAAAGTGGCGAAAATAGACTGGAAGTGTAGCGGAACTGGGTGGAAGTGGAGCGGAACTGGGTTGAAGTGGAGCGGAACTGGCTTAATAGAAGCGGAACTCATTAAAAGTGGCGAGAATTGAGTGGAAGTCATTGGAAGTAAAGCGGTACTAGGTAGAGGTAGAGTGGAAGTGACGGAACTGGAGCGGAACTCATTAAAAGTGGCGGGAATGGAGTGGAAGTCATTGCAAGTAAAGCGTTACTAGATGGAGGTGGAGCGGAACTGGCGGAACTGGAGCAAATATATTTGAAGCCGACCGCCTCCCCGCACGTCTCCGCGCTCCGATCCGTATATAAGGCGCGCGCGCCGAGCATCGAGGCAGTGATTCTCGCAGCCGCCGCCCGGCTGCTAGGATTGCTGTACCCAGGCTATGGCAGTCGCGGTGTTCGTATAGGAGCAATTGCACGCTATAGTACCTACCTACCGTTTCCCGTTCATCCGTCACCCTTAGCGTCCGCCGGCCGATCGACCCTGATCTCCGTACCGAGGGTCAAACAACCCCGCATAGTTGTCGCTAGTAGACTAGGACCTCGCGCCCGTTTACACATCCCTGTTTGGGAATCCCGTCCCGCGCTCTGTAGCATAGGTTAGAGTAAGTACTCATAATTAAGATAGATAAACCGGCATAAAAGCCCGCTGTATTTACCACTGTTAATTAGTGCTTCTCTACTTTCCCCTGTGTCCCTCTCATCCCTGATCTAGTTTGAGAAAACCCGAGGTCCCGTATGGACTGACGGAGTTGTGAGCCGTCTCGCCTGTTCCGACGCGCGGGACGACATCACAGAAGGAATGAAATGAATGAAACTAATAAAATAAAATTACCTATTTAAAACAGTTTTACCTGTGGATGTTATTTCGTAGGATAGGATTAGTACACATCGTTCTTGAAATATAAATACAAAATATACATTTTCATCCATATATGTAATTACCAGTGGCGACAAATCGAAAATATTGGCAGTAAACCCGGAGCTAATTTGGCTTACCTTTCCTGTCACCGATAGAAAAAATGGTCACATTTCAGGAATTTAGGCAAACCGGTGGAAATCTGGTTCTATGGATGCTAATATCGACAGTGTGTCCGTCTGTTACGTTTGCAAGGTTTTAAAGCATTTTGCGTTTAGGGCGTTTTGCGTTTTAGGGCATTTTGCGTTTAGGGCGTTTTGCGTTTTAGGACATTATACGTTTAGGGCAATTTGCGTTTAGGGCATCTTACGTTTAGGGCATTTTGCGTTTAGGACATTTTACGTTCACGACATTTTGCGTTGGTAAAATAGGTCATTATGCGTCTGATGCGAATTTTCTTCTTAATTACAAAGGTATAAGTCAAGAAACTAAAGACAAAAAACTGTTTAAAGCTAATTTTAAGACGAAACTTCGGTTTTTTTTTCTATCGAGCCGATTTCGTCCTGGAGGCCTAGCACATGAGTGTATCGACAGTATCTCGCGGTCGAGATAGACATCTATCACTGTCTAACTGTATTCATCAGAAAGTGACAGATGACTATCTCGACCGCGAGATACTGTCGCTACACTCATGTGCTACGCCTACTGTAGTGCATCTAACTTTAAAAAGTTGTTCATAATATAATATTTTTATTTTTTTTACTATCTTAAAACCAGAAGTTATTGCTAAAAAAATATGTAAAGTAAATTTCAAGGCCATCCGCTGTTTCAGCCTTCTTATTTCGATGAATATTTAAACATCGTCTCTTTAACATGTTTACTTGCGTTAATAATTAAAAACAACAACAAGTGCAAAATACACTCCGAAACTGTGTGTGAAGTGAAAAATATTGTCGAGTTATAGTTACCCATAGTGTCTATAGGCCGATTTCATGACATGTTCAATGAGGTAGCAGCACCGTGGCGAGAGGTAACTATCATAATCCATCATGTGTAATCTTTTTTTGATTGGTGGGTTTTGATTGTTGCTGTCTAAAAGACCTCTCGTCACAGTGCCCCCTGGTAAAAAAATACATTGTAGAAACCTTAATTAAAACTTGATATGTTTAAGATTTACAAATTGATAAAAAATACACAAAGGAACAAAGAAAATCTTATCAAACGACACAGCTTTGAGCAGCCGCACTAGGAGTAAAATCATTAGATTAATCAATTACTCTGCCATTGCGTATAGTTTTTTTAAATGTAGCAATACAAGTAATCGGTTGCAGTAGTTAAACCATCGCAGACTTGTAAAGTCAGGTCTAAACGAAAACAAATCAAAAATGAAAGCAGATTTGATGAAAATGACCTTAATACGTCACGTGCACCACATCACCTCCCACAGACAGGAGACATTGACCCTGTAAGAAAAAAAGTTTTATAAAGATCCCGACGAATTGATAACCTCCTCCTTCGAAATCTTGAAGTCGGTTGAAAATGGACAATATTCCAAATTCATACACAGTGTTCATTTTTTTTAGTTTCGTTAAGTTTAAGAAAACATTTCTTATACGTTATACTATATTTTGGGAGTCGAGGATACTGATATTTTAGCTTGCACCGCTTTGAACATTTTATAAGACCTTTTTGTAAACTGGCATTAGACTCTTCGTAAAGTCTAACCCCATTATTCATAAAAGTCTGACACGCCTCGTTTAGTAAATTTATGTTTCGTCTGTTTCTAACAAACACAACTATCAAAGTAAGAGAAGGACAAAATTATTATTAGTTAAACTAGGCTTAAAAGACGTCTAATAATAAAAGGGTACTACAAAAAATTTGAGCACATATCTGTTAATAGGATGTACTTATCTTATTTGATTCGGATTCATATGGATTTGGGACACTTTGACCCAGAGGGATCTTTTGTGTAATTGCCCCCTAGTACACCTACTCAAGTGCTTTCTCAACCATCTTCATGTGTTGGATAATGGAGCTCAAAGGCAGTGCTTTGAGTTCCTCTGGATCTGGATAGCCAGTACCAAAGTCCTTCATTTTCTGTCTGGCTAGAGCGTGACATTTACACGGTAAGTGTTTCATTGGTTCTTCCTCTTCGCCACACATTCTACAATTTTAGCTACCCATTTTAGCCAATACTCTTTCCACAGCGTAAAACTCCTGTTATAATTTGGAGCCTTCTTCTACTAAATTTCCAAAGCTTTTTGCTCCAGCGTGAAGTCAACTCTATGCATGAAGAGCTTTGAATGCCTTAGACCTGTCAAACTATCCCGCTCTTGTTGGTGTTTATGTTTGGTGTGGTCCTATATGGCCGTTATTATGGTTCCCTTCAAGAGCCCCACAAATGGTTCCGGGCCTAAAAAAATATTTATCAACCCTTCTAGCTCATCAACATTTTTGTTGCCGATAAAGCCCTAGTGCCCTGGGATGCACACCAGTTGCACTTTGTTTTGCGTTCCAAGCCTGTTTAGAACTTAGATGCCATTAGGCGGGTTCACACCTGACGCACCGCCTCGCGCGGCAATTTCCTCGCGAGGCGGTGCGTCAGGTGTGAACCCGCCTATTGAATAGGATGTACTTACTATAGGATATGATAGGATTTGACTTATGATTACTAGAGGATATAAAAAAAGTTAAGACTCTGCTTACGGAACAATAGTTAATAATAATTGCGCTGCATTCTGTGCACAATTTAATTGGAAACGCTAAATCAGTAATGAGTAGGATGAGTACCTGGTTCTTGTGCGCGTTATCCTGCAGCATGAGCTGCGTGATGTAGAAGGAAGTGAGCGCGTTGCCGCCCAACGCAGCCGTGTAGGCACGCGCTATCGCCAGCACCTGTCAACAATAGTGATATATAAGTCACTAAACCGAGCTGGCGAAACAGCAGTCTCCCGCTATTCTGTATTTTCTGTTACCTGTCATCTGTCAGAGCTTACATATGGTGGAATAGAGTGCGTTTTATCATTTATCTAATACTGTACAATTTTTCTAACAACCAATATTTGACGGCTGTCATCTCCATACAATTTATAACCTAAAACGCAAAATATGTATGTGGATGACAGCCGTCAAATATTGGTTGTTAGAAAAATTGTACAGTAGTATTAATTAATTACAATCCAGTAATCAATCGGTAATTGGAGCATTTTGCCTTACAAAAGGTGGAGTAGAAAATGTTTTAATGGTTATTGGTAGGCTATAGGGTGATAATTAAAATACTAGATTTGAGACCTTGAGGGGGGAGTGGGGGGGGGGGTGGCGCGGCGCGGCCATCTTGGTTTAAAGGTACCAAAAGTCCGTTTTTGAACCTTGGCGCTTAAACAGTTATCAGTATGCCTAAAATGTCTATGGAACGTATGAAGAAGATAAAATTGTCTACAATATTTCCATATACAATACATCTGTAAGTCTTACAGATATAAAGATACAGGGGGTGAAAAAGTGTATATTTTCTTAAATCATAAGAATTTGATTTACTAGCTTCAAAGTTTTGTGCTTCTAGATAAGGAAATGAAGTCTCTACCACAGTTTTGTCATCTTCTAATGATTCTTTTAAAAGATATTCAAAAGTTGAATTCACCCCTAGAGCGCTTATAGAGGGGGTGAAATACAATGATTACCCAGGTACATGATTTACCTTGTGTAGTACAAAACCATTGTAATATCGTTCTGTTTGCCGATGATACATCTTTAATTTTCAAAGTTGACCGGCAATCTACCGATTTTACTGTAATCAATAACACACTAGCTGCTGTACTGAACTGGTTTACTATTAACAATTTGCTACTTAATGCTAAGAAAACCAAATGTATTAGATTTGTTTTGCCAAACGTTGCACCAGTGGACACTAAGATTCTCCTGAATGGTGAATATTTAGAGATAGTAGATAAAGCAGTGTTCCTTGGTTCGACGTTGGACAAAAATCTACAATAGAGTCCTCATATAAGAAAACTCGCTCTTCGATTAAGCTCGGCCGCTCATGCCGTTAGGAGAATTAGACAATTAACGAATATTGACATAGCTCGCTTAGTTTATCACAGTTATTTTCATAGTGTAATGTCATATGGTATTCTGGTTTGGGGCAAAGCAGCTGACATACAGACTATATTTGTTTTACAAAAAAGAGCCATTCGCTTTCTGTATAACTTAAAGGCAGGTGCATCAGTTAGAGAACTATTTAAAGAAATTAATATTTTAACTGTTGCTTCCCAATATATCTATGACAATATTATTTTTGTTGTAAAGAATATACATACTTTAAAAAAAAATTCTGACATCCACAGCTATAACACTAGAAATAAAAACAAGCTTGCTATCAGATGTAGTCGTATCCGCAAAGCATATAAGTCATTTTTTGGTCAAGGTATTCACATTTATAACAAGTTACCCGTCGATGCTTTAAATTTATCATTTCCCGCTCTTAAGAAATATTTGAAAAAAACTTTAATGTCAAAGGGTTATTACAGGGTCCAGGACTATATGACGGACAAAGATGCATGGCCCAAACCAGAAACTACTATAAAGTCATCTAACATTTAGAGGACACAGTTCAGATAGGAAAGCATATCAAACGTTTTGTGAAGCAACCAGATTTGGATTTTATTATTATTATTTTATTTGTATTTAACAATACGTACATTGTATGTCTCTCAAGATATTTTATATATATGATATGTCTTCTTATAGAACTACGCATTGTTGTGTATCTTTAAGATATAATACTACTGTATTACTGTTTTGAAAAAATCAGTCCCGCCGAGTTTCTTGCCGGTCATAATACTTCTCGGGTCAGAGGCGTAGGGTTAGAACCGGTGGTAGTTTTTTTTTATCTGACGTTCATAAGTGCATTGTAATGTGCCTAAATTGAAGAATAAATATCTTTTATCTTTTTTTTATCTTTTTTTTTAAGTCTCTCACACAAAATCAATGGTATATTATTTATCATAAAATACTACAAGGCGTTGTCAGGTATAGCTATCGATCAATTCGGGTATAATTAATTTAGATTTGACAAAAAACATATATGCTTTCATAGAAAATATTTTTTTTTTTAAGAAAGTGCTTGAAAATAGTTTTATTTTTTTAAACTTTATATAACTGTCAAGTTATCATTAAAATATCGTATAGGCTTTAGCATTTTTTACATAATTCTTGAACAGTTCACTTTATGACAAAAATGTCTACGAGAATTATAACCCACTGAGCCACCGAACACTGCACACGCGCCGCACGCTGCCCGCGCCGGAGCAGTAGCACAGGGCCGTCAGGGCCACGTCGGGACCTGTACTAGCACACGTCAGACAGTCACCTCGCACGTGAAGGTGTGCAGGAACCCGCTGAGCCCGCCCAGCTCGCGCACGGCCGTGGTCTCGCGCACAAACAGCAGCCGCAGCGCGCACACGCGCCGCACGCTGCCCGTGCCGGAGCAGTAGCACAGGGCCGTCAGGGCCACGTCGGGACCTGCACTAGCACACGTCAGACAGTCACCTCGCACGTGAAGGTGTGCAGGAACCCGCTGAGCCCGCCCAGCTCGCGCACGGCCGTGGTCTCGCGCACAAACAGCAGCCGCAGCGCGCACACGCGCCGCACGCTGCCCGCGCCGGAGCAGTAGCACAGGGCCGTCAGGGCCACGTCGGGACCTGCACTAGCACACGTCAGACAGTCACCTCGCACGTGAAGGTGTGCAGGAACCCGCTGAGCCCGCCCAGCTCGCGCACGGCCGTGGTCTCGCGCACAAACAGCAGCCACAGCGCGCACACGCGCCGCACGCTGCCCGCGCCGGAGCAGTAGCACAGGGCCGTCAGGGCCACGTCGGGACCTGCACTAGCACACGTCAGACAGTCACCTCGCACGTGAAGGTGTGCAGGAACCCGCTGAGCCCGCCCAGCTCGCGCACGGCCGTGGTCTCGCGCACAAACAGCAGCCGCAGCGCGCACACGCGCCGCACGCTGCCCGCGCCGGAGCAGTAGCACAGGGCCGTCAGGGCCACGTCGGGACCTGCACTAGCACACGTCAGACAGTCACCTCGCACGTGAAGGTGTGCAGGAACCCGCTGAGCCCGCCCAGCTCGCGCACGGCCGTGGTCTCGCGCACAAACAGCAGCCGCAGCGCGCACACACGCCGCACGCTCCCCCCGCGCCGGAGCAGTAGCACAGGGCCGTCAGGGCCACGTCGGGACCTGCACTAGCACACGTCAGACAGTCACCTCGCACGTGAAGTTGTGCAGGAACCCGCTGAGCCCGCCCAGCTCGCGCACGGCCGTGGTCTCGCGCACAAACAGCAGCCGCAGCGCGCACACGCGCCGCACGCTGCCCGCGCCGGAGCAGTAGCACAGGGCCGTCAGGGCCACGTCGGGACCTGCACTAGCACACGTCAGACAGTCACCTCGCACGTGAAGGTGTGCAGGAACCCGCTGAGCCCGCCCAGCTCGCGCACGGCCGTGGTCTCGCGCACAAACAGCAGCCGCAGCGCGCACACGCGCCGCACGCTGCCCGCGCCGGAGCAGTAGCACAGGGACGTCAGGGATACCGTTGTTGGGACCTGCGGAATAATTAGTATGTTGCTACCATTGATGTATTATGTATTCTACTAGATGAACTATCTAGAACAAATTTTGTGCCCCATGTTTGGCGGTTGACAGCTGTCACTGAATCAAAGAGTAGCTTTAACAGAACTGACGTAACACTGTTTTGAAAAAATGCATTTTCTGCCTAAAGAAATTTTGTGAGGAAACGTAATTAACTAAATTATTGTTTTATGTATACCTAATGTTTATTTTGCTCCTTACCCTAGAGTTTTAGGAACGAATGGAGTAAAATACTATTTTCGCCGACAAGCACCTTTCAATACGAACTTTGGGGGTTAATGATCCTTGATATATACTTAAAATTACATTGATTTCATCGCACGAATGAAAAAATATTGTGTAAGTACGTATTACACGGGTGATATTTCGATATTTAAGTTTTAAATTCAAATCATAAAAACCGTTTCTATGTATTTTACTCGCATTAACAATTTTAGCAAAATCGCCCTTGTTGAACAATAAATATATGTTTAATGAACTAAACATTACCTATCGTTCTTATCTAAAACATGTTTATTACGTAAACAACAAACAATATCAAGCGTAACAATGTCAAGGTATATCAAGTGTAGGCACATATGCTGTGTTACTTCTGCGATATTAATCTGTGCGCCAAGGAATATGGCGTCGCACCGCCAACATTAATATTTTAAATTAATGTAACACCAAACTTTGCACTTACTTACCTATGGAATGTAATTCCGTGGCTTTTATTACTATTTTTAGAATTATTTTTACAGTTTATTATCACGCAAGAAGCCTTTACGTTTAGAATTTGATTTTTAAATTTTTTTGACACTAGCGTGTAATCATGTCTGTGGTCCAACAGCCACTGTCAGACTTGTAGTGATTTTCACTAAAACTCATGGTACAAATAATTTCTTAGGGATGTCTTCTCCTGTTACTCAATGGTTGCTACAGATAGTACTTGGTACGACTAAATAGTCGTATAGGCATTGTATATACAGGGTGAAATATTAATCATATACTATTGAGCGAGGTGATTTGATTGAAGGTAGCCAATACAGAACAACTTTTATTATGGGAAACTCCGAATTCGCGTTAAAATCTTTGGCTGTTTCATACATTTCGACCGATCACATGTCGTCGTTTTTTTATACCCCGACGGTCGCAAACAAGCATACGGCCCGCCTGATGGTAAGCAGCTACCGTAACCTACGGACACCTGCAACTCCAAAGGAGTCAGATGCGCGTTGCCGACCCTTTACAAAAAGGACGATTCATTGTGTTTATGGCTAAAGGAACAAGAAGGTCCCTCATCGTCAACACACTGGGTCCTATTTGGCTGTGGTTTTCTGTAAGGCGGAGGTACTTCCCCAGTCGGGCTCTGCTCCAGATTTGAGCGGGATGACATTCGCTGAACGTGCCCTACCACACTTAGCGAGATGCCATTCGCATTGCCCATACCTCTCTTTTTGGCGTAGTTTAAGGACATACCCGAGTCCGGACGTAGTTTAAGGACATACCCCGGGTCCGAAAACCGTTTTCTATGAGAAACCCAAAAAAAATTCGTTATTTAGGAGTTGGTCCATAATAAAAGTTGTTCAGTACGGCTTACCTAAACACCTTGCTCAATATGAACGGTGATTAATATTTCACCCTGTACATCCTGTATAGGTGTATAATTTTTTCTTCAAATATTGTAATCGTTTTGTCAGGGTGTAAACCATGGTATTACAAAATGCAACTTCGTACGTTATGTTTTTCATCCAGTTTTGTAGAAGTATTTCAAATATTATAGTCTTTCAAATATATAACAACAACAAGCTCTGTCAGAGCGGCACGGCACGACGAGCGGGACGCAGGCCGGCAGTCAGCAACGCGACGTGCAACAGTGCGCTACGGGCCGATTCAAATAGAACTCTTAGTGCTTGAAGATGGAGACCTAAGCTCTCCGAAACATGTCGCGCGAAGTGACTAGAGTGACATGAGTGTAACCGTTATATTTTAAAATTTCACCAGTTTGCAACGTTTTCACTAACCTGTCCACTAGCCGGCACGACAGTCTTGTCCTCCTCCTGACTCTTGACGAGCTGTTCTTCATCCAGCGCGAAGATGTCGTCGTCCTCGGCGGTGTGCGCGGGGTGCCCGTTCTCGCCGTGCTCCGCCTTGCTGGGGTCCACCAGGCGGATGGCGGCGCCCGATACCACCAGCTGGATTTCGTCCTGTATAAAATAGTAGTTTTTCTACTCCTGTACTTTTATCTGTCATTTATACATTCGTTAACACCTTTATAAGAACATAGATAATACACTCGATGAAAAGTCTATCTAGTCTATTCCCCAAAATAACACTTGTTCTACAAAAGCGCCAAAATAGTATCGCGTAATCGCGTACAAACACGACTATTAATATAAAATAAATTACTGCCAACCTAAGAAACCTAAATAAACGCAGCGTTTTTAGAAAAAAAAAACTTAAAAAAAATATATTAAAAAAACCACAGACCTACTTCGTAGTTTTTTACGTTTCCCGTTCGTTTGTTGGGGCAAATTGCAAACTTTGAAAGTAATTTAGGTATTTTTACTAATCTCTGTAGCTCTTTAATAATTGATCAAATAACGACGGTGTGTATTTGTGTTAGTAATGTTAGTATTATTGAAAAATAGTGTTTTAAAAGGTAAAACTTAAATTATTGTTGATTATGTGGACAAAATAACTGCGATATCCATGAAGTTTTCAATTTCGCATTTTATAAAAGTAAGTGTATTCGTAGAAAAAGTATTGTATGCAACGTCGTATAAGTAGGTAAAAAATGTTCGTGGCGTTTTTCTTAACAATTTTCGCCTACGGCTCAAATTGTTACCCACGTCACTCACCTTTTTTGACCCCTCTTATACAACTGTTGCATAAACTACTATAATGTAACAGTTACGTAATAAGGGTCCTTAAAATACGAGTGTGGTTTTATGAAACGAGCCGCATACACTGCTTTATCTACACACATATTATAAATCCTAAATGATGTATTCGGAAACCAGTAGAATGACCGCCATTGCACCCCCATTAACTCGATTGTGTCGGCGGTCGCGCGGGCGCGTGCCGTAGATAATAAACCGTAGGTAATGAATTTTCATACGTATTTACCACACTGTCACAGATAATACACTGATGTTACGTTACTGGTTGCTATAATAATGGTAATTACATACGGTTTCCTAACGCGGAATAGAGGATTTATGATATTGGTGTAGATAAAGAATTCAATTATACGGATAATAGGGATGAATGTAATGTTTCTTTTTGACGTGATAACGTCTTTAAAATCGTTTTAGTCGGGTGACATGTTCAGAAACTTGTGTCACACCAAAACCTCACGAGCGCGATCGCAGGTATAACGAGAGAGAGACGGACCGATCTCCCGTCTCATCTCGAGCGCTGCCAGTCATTCCGTGAAACTTGTCACGCGGAATCCTCACGAGCGGTTAGACGTTATCACGTAAACATCTCGATCGTAAACCTACTTTACAAACAACCAATTTTTTTACTCTGTGTGTGCCAGAGGATAATGGACACAGTTTGTTTGAAGATATGTTATGCTTGATATGGCCCATAAAAAATATATTGTAATACGTATGATAAAAGCCGGGTCTAAAGAGTGACCCAGGGGAACATAATCATGGCAATGAGTGACAAAGAAAGTAGAATCAGCCAATAACAACCTTCAGATGCTGAAATGTTTTAAAATAATGAGGTGTTTTACTGAAGCGAATGAGCACGTCAGTGAGGCCTTACAAGTAGCATACGAGGGTCATGCCAAAAGAAATTAGATACTCAAAAGTTACAGACTTTATTCTTTATTACAGCTATCTATTTTTTCGAAGTATTCACCGTGAACACGATTACACTTTTCCATCCGTCTAAACCACTTAGAAAATACCGATGACCACTCTTCTTTAGACACCTCAGATATTTCATAATTATACGCAGCCAGGGCATCTTCTTTGTTCTCAAATCGCTGCCCTTTTAATTTTTCTTTAATCTTTGTAAGAAGGTAATAATAACAGGGGGCTAGGTCAGGGGAATATGGCGGGTGGGGCAGAATAGTCACGTTTTTTGAGCTGAAATAGTCAAGTGTTCTAGCAGAAGTGTGCGGGCCAGCGTTGTCGTGGTGCCAGAGCAGGTGCTGGGTACCCGACTTCGGCCGCTTGTCACACCAAGCTGACAGTACTCTTGGGGCACAAACTATCACATACCATTCTGAATTAACTGTCCTTTGATCTTCTAGCACTATCGTAGCAATATGTACCGCCTTGCAGAAAAATGAGGCAACCATTTGTTTTTGTGTACTTCGAGTTCGGCGACATTTTGTTGGCGGCGGCTCATCTTCAAAACACCATACTGTGGACTGTCGCTTTGTTTCGGGATCGTAGTTATATAGCCATGTTTCATCACCTGTAAGTATATCATATACGTTTTTTTTCTCGCCAGCGTCGAATTTATCTATCATACATTTGCACCAATCCACGCGACGGTCTTTCTGTAAATCGGTGAGTTTGTGCGGCACAACGCATATGAAGGGACAGTTGATTATGAATTATAGTTTCCCATGCTGCTGATCCAATGCCCAGTTCACGCTCGAGCTTTAAATATGTAATTCGTCGTCGTTTTTTTTTCCACAGTCTGTACATTTTCTTGAGTGACTGTGGTTGGCGGCCGTGCGGTCGTCGCCTCATCTTCAAAGCTCTCCCGTCCTCTTTTAAATTCAGCAAACCAATTAAAAACAGTTGCACGTGAACACGCAGACTCGCCAAAGGTCGAGACTAAAAGTTCAAAACACTCTTGAGGTTTTAAACCTTTTTTAAAGTCATAATAAATCATAACGCGATAATCACGTCGAGTGAGCTCCATTGTTGCGGAAAATTCCCAAAATTAACCAGATAAAAAAAATTACAAAAAGAATCCTAAGATTTTCCAAGTGTTCCATTTTTGAATTTATAAGCAAACTAGCTTTTTCCCGTGGCTTCGCCCGCGTACTAAAAGTACTAAAAAAGGAGGTTCTCAGTTAGACTCGTATGTTTGTATGTAGGAATGTATGTTTGTCCGCGATCATCTTGCGTTTCGCTGAACTGATTTAGAAGCGGTTTTCGGAAAAGTATTCGTTACATTCTGGAGGTTTCGGTATACCACGTTTTGAAGACGGCGGTTTGCCTTTATAATGGTGTATAACTGGCCAGTATCGATCAAATGACCATGGAGTATCTAACTTCTTTTAGCATGACCCTCGTAATATTTCATGTGTTTTAATGTGCCCAGGGCGTCTACTAAGCCGGATTACGCCTGTAGATACACCGGCGATTTAAAGCCAGATTAAAGCGGCTCATGCCTATTTTACTGAGTTAATACTTCACAATGTTTTTCCCAAAAGCGGGCAATCACCGTCGCCTGGCAACATACAGTTTTTCACGCCAATGTTCGAAAATATGGCATAAGATGATCTAAATCCAAGCTGGAAAAAAAGCATTAGCTGTACATACACCTGAACCACACCACTACAACAATGTTTTTATATGCCGGCGATCAGGGAGGAGGGTTTCGCTTATACATATTAGATATTTTTTCATAAATTTAGGAGACACATTTTAATTGTTTGGTGGTAGATCTACTATTCTGGTACCAGAACAAATTATGTAGTACTTATACTTCCTCCTCGTCCTACAGTAGTCGTAAAAAACACTATGTAAAGCCTCGGCCGAAAACGCTAAAGATGGATTTATATATTAGTCTCAAACTCACTCGTCCATCTTTAAGCGACTTTCCAGCCACTCCAACAATGTACTACAGTATACCGCTTCAATGGCGAGTACTCGTAGAATATGCGCGTTTGGCGTCACGACCAGCGTAGTGTCGAGCTTACCAGGGATATGAGCAGCATTCACTGCGTCCACTCCTATACGTTTTCATTTGTTTGCCATGGACGCGACGCCAGACGCGCAGTCGAGTGCCGCCGCTCGAGTGGCCACGCAGTTTGCACCTTAAGTGTGCCTTCCAACTGAAGCAGGGATAAGCGGCGGATGATGGTTTTGGTTTCTGCACGTCTCCTCTCATCTCTGCCTCAGTAGAGAGGTAGCCTAGCCGTACCTCCGGCAGCTCCAGCTGTATCCTCGGCGCCAGCAGCGCGCAGGGCCGCAGGCGGCGCAGCTTGTAGGCCACGCCGTCCAGCGCGCGCGCCACGTGCCGCTCGCCCGCCGTGCTGGCCCCGCCCTGGCCTGACAGCTGGAGTCGAGCTCGCCACACCTACACATCATACACTCATCTATTTAATTAGCACCGCAAATCTGTTATACCCTTTGAACGCCAGACGTCGTATACAAAAACGTCACACACACGCCACGATCACGGACGACATAACCAATATATATAAGTAAATAATATATAAAATAACACAAATCCACCTAGGCCCACAGTAAGCTCAATAAGGCTTGTGTTGTGGGTCTAGACGACGATATACATAATAGATAAATATGGATAAATACTTAAATACATAGAAAACATCCATAACTCAAGAACAAATATCTGTGATAGACACACAAATAAATGCCCTGACCAGGATTCATACCCGGGACCTCCTGCTTCGTAGGCAGGGTCACTACCGACTGGGCTAGGAGGCCGTTAAAAACATATTAACATTACAGGAAAACTTTGACGTTACTTTTACAGCGTACGCCATAACACTTATTGGTATTCTTGGCGTCCAAACGGTTAAAACGAACAATTACTTTTCGAGCTAAGTTGTTGAAAAATACCTGCGCAAACGCATGCGGCGGCACGCCGGGAAGTGCTTTGGAGTTGTTGGTGAACACCTGCATGTGTGGGCGTCGCTTAGCCAAGACCTTCGCCGTCTCCACCTGCCAATAACATCCATTAATGTAACCAATCCGTACTTTTTAAATATTTTTGTCTGATACGACTGTTAGTAGCGTTAGAGCACGGACTAAAACGTTTTTCATCCCACAGGTAGACGTGTGCCTCACCGCTGCGCTCACCGTCAGCTTGGTCAACAGCGTTCTATAACACAGGTTAAAACATTTGACTTACGTCTTCTGCTTCGTCGATCTCCAGCATACAGGCGTCGTTGTTAGCTCACAGGTAGACTTGTGCCTCACCGTCTGCTTCGGCCAGCAGCGTTCTTAAGCCAGGGTTAAAAAGTTAGACTTACGTCCTCTGCTTCGTCGAGCTCTAATACACAAGCGTCCTTGTCGGCGCACAGGTCGAGCGCTGGCGCCTCGTCGCCGCGCTCGCCTTCTGTCTCGGCGAGAGCTCCATTAGTGCTCAGCTCGGGAAGAACTGTATGTGACAATAAGTATTTCTGTAATTTGTTTACGTCAAGGTTACTAGGCCTAATAAAATTTCAATCTACCAAATTAAATTACGCGGTAATATATATATATATATATGTATTGTATTTGGCTTACCAACGTCGTATCCATTTGCTGCCTTATTGGCAGTGAACGCGTCCCACAACGCCTTCTGAATTTCTAACGCTTCTTTGTCGTTTTCTGTTGCCTGAAACAGTAATCAATTGGCGAGTATATACAAAGTGGTTTTTCAATAACTAGCCATATTGTGAGAGGTGTTTAAGTAAGTCATACTGAACAACTTTTTCTATGGGACCAAAAAATTTTTGGCCTCTCCATATAAAAAGTCGACGTCTGATTGGCCGGAATATATGAAACAGCCAAAAATTTTCGTGATTTCGGAGTTGGTTCCATAGTAAAAGTTGTTTAGTTGTTTGCCTACCAATTCACCTCGCACAATATGGCTAGTTGTTGAAAAAAACACCCTCATTAATCTTACAGCATTTTACACTACATCGACCCCTTTTTTTGCCAGAATATTATTAATGTTGTTCTCATACTAAATGTATGGTAACACCACATATTCAAAGATCAGATTTAGAGATTTTTTCCAGTGATTCAAGTCTTCATTAGTAAGCTAAGAGTAAAGTAGCTAGAAGGGTCAGAATCTATGCGGCTGGTTCACCAGTCTTACGGCCATGGTGCTCGCGAGCGCTCGCTCACCGCCACTGGTGTTTGTAGCGAGAACAAAGCGTTAATACTCTGACCTGAGGATCACTATCACGTGGCTGCTGGCTCAGTCTAACCTTTATCCTCGGCGGCGTGGGCGGCGGCAGCGCGCAGGTCCGCACGGCCGTGCCGCTCGCGATCGCCATCACGCAGCGCTCGCCCACCGCCACTTGCGTTTGTAGCGAGAAGAGGGCGTTAGCACCCTGAAACCATCATAACACATGCCGCATAAAATGGCCGCAGGGGAATTTTACACATCCGCTAAGAAGTCACTCTCAAAAAATTTCCACAGGAAAAGTTTGAAATGAACAGTACAAGTGACTCCAGTGAGTGAGTGAAGTAACGGCCTCCTAGCCCAGTCGGTAGTGACCCTGCCTACGAAGCAGGAGGTTCCGGGTTCGAATCCTGGTCAGGGCATTTGTTTGTGTGTTTATCACAGATATTTGTTCCTGAGTTATGGATGTTTCTATGTATTTAAGTATATATCCATATTTATCTATTATATATATCATCGTCTAGTACCCATAACACAAGCTTTATTGAGCTTACTGTGGGCCTAGGTCTATTTGTGTAAGATTATCCTATAATATTAAAAAAAAAAGTGACTAGGTTCCTGTAGGGCTTAACTATCCAACTTATAATAACGCTCCCACCATACATCTATCATTTAGAAAAATATAGCAGGCAGTGCCATCAGTATCAGCATAAGCAAAGTCGGTCGGAGCGACTTTTCCGTGGTTAAACAATGATATTTACTATGGATGGGTTGTACTCTAACAAAATGAGCAGAAAAAATACTTCCAGAGTTATTTCATAACCTAGCAACGATTCTGTTATGTTTATCTATTTTGACAATCATTACATCTTTGTCACTCTCATTGTTAGAAAATTAAAGTTTGTCTCTTTCTCACGCGGGTGGCGGGAGCTCATTGGCACGTCCGCATCTCACGCTGGCCGGTGCGCGACTAGCGACAGTTGTTTGAATTCACTCATATTAAGTGCTTCACTTTTGGAGCGTACATAACCCATCTGTCATTATTATATATCATAGTGGTTAAGAGGCTGACATCACCCGATGACCTTCAAATTGACTCTAATCAAACAGTTTTTTAGCTATAAATACTTGTTTAAAGAAAGAAAAAAATATACATTTTAATATTCGTTATATTTGGAAGAACTTCGTTAATTCCGATACACGATTGGAAGAAATCGGCTCGATAGAAAATAATTCCAAAGTTACCTCTTAAAATTAGCTTTAAACAGTTGTATGTCTTTAGTTTCTTGACTTATACGTCTGTAACTAAGGACAAAATTCCACCACACTAATACTAAAAACTTCGTTGTTTTATATTTCTCAGTTAATGCGTAGTTTTTTTTTAATACATCGTTTTGCAAATTTTGCAATGAGCGCCCATACTAATCGTAACACAGTGTTCCTCTTTTACTCGCGTCGAAAAAGATAGTGAGGGAATCTAGCTGTTGTCAGCCCCTTAAAGCGTTCCGAAACTGACCTGCATCCGCAGCTTAGCCAGCAACAGCTTGTGCAGCTCGTACTCGAGGAAGGGCAGCTGGTCGGAGATGTCGCGCGCGCCGGGCTCGGCCTGCGGCGGCGCGCGGCGCGCCCGGGCCGCCACCGCGGTGAGCGGGACGGCGGTGCTGTAGGCCGCCAGACTGGCCGGCTTGGCGCATGTGGCCAGGAGGACGGCTGGAACGCGGGCGCGTCTGCGGTAATTCAACATACTTTTAGATCGAAAACATTTTTTTCTCCAATGTGCTCGGAAATGTTCACCTTACTGTAGTAAAATTTGTACGTGAAGTTCGTCATTATTTACTAATACAAATTAAAAAAAATAAAAATCATTATTGTCCTGTTTTAGCGGACGACAAGTTGTACTTGTCGTCCGCATTGTTTTTTACCTTTTAAACATTTCATTCGACTAAGAAATATCATTCCAAACAGCCAACCGTCTGAACGGCAATCCCTTCAAACTATAGGATAGAGCGAGATAGTGAAATCAAAAACCTTGGTCGTCTCGTTCTGTGTTATGACACTTATGACACATGCACATATGCTTGCATGACCAACCGCGTCTGAATACGGCTTTATATAATCATAGACAAAACAACTTTTTTTAATGTAAGCTTTTACAGTTGTGTGAAAGGAGCATATTTAATACTGTCTTAAATAGTTTTTGACGAAAATTTATTTTTAAATATTTGGATGAACTTTGGCAGATGATTGGCAGTATCAATAGTGCTCTATACTAAAAAAAATATTGTAAAGGGAACCTAATTCATAAATTCATGATATTTAATGCTAACCTAAATATGTAATTTATTTAATTTACTTTATTTCCTCGCACAATTGGAGAAAAGCGTTATATAGTTATGCCTCGGCGGGAACAGAAATTCGTGGACTCGTCTTATATTTTCGGACTCAGCTGCGCTTCGTCCGAAAAAATCGCTCGTCCACGAATTTATCTTTCCCGTCCTCTGCAATAATGTACTATTATTATTGTTAAAGTGGACATTGATTACGTAGTACATCAATTTGGCCGTGTAATGAATGACCTAGTCGGTGACATCGGTCATTAATTACAGGGCGCTACACTACATACCGGCAGCCCTGGCAGACGGACAGCTCGGCGCGGTAGGGCCCGGCGCCCGGCGAGTAGGGCACGTGCGCCAGCGAGCACGAGTCCTCCTCGCGGCCCTCCCAGCCGCACTCCAGGTCGATCACGGCCGCCGTGCCCGATGCCGATAGCACACACACGTCCTCACTAAAACAAACATTTACAGTGTCACAGTAAGACCATGACATTCAGGCAATTGTTGTCCAACCAGGGGGGTTTCACTATGTCTCTCTCCATTGTACCCGTTTTTCCCGATGCGCTTACCGCACCGCGTTGACTAATGATGATCATACATCGGGGTTTTCGGTGCGGGAATGTTTGACATTAGCTAAAGAGTAGGTATTGACTTAAAAAACAGAATGTACTCTAGCAGGTTTCTGCCCAATGAATAATTAATTGAAAAAATCATACAATATACATATATAATAGTCAGTCATTATCATACTCTTCAGTTAAGTCCCTAATCATTTATAAGCAAATAGTTCATAAATATCGGATGTCAAGATAAATATTTGACATTTAATGTCATACCGTGTCTTTTTCTTAGTTAATTATCTAGTGCATACATTTCACATATGCAATTGCATTAAACTTACATAGATGTCATATACAAAGGAAAAAGAGACCTATTATGCAAGTATGCAATTGCATTTTTAACATGCTACAAAATAGTCAATACCAAAATGCCTCCAAGAAAAAAACACGTATCTTAGTGTGTATACTATTCACAGAGAGGTAGTTATTCATTAGACATAATATGATATTTTCTCAGACTAACCTATCTGTTTATATCTACTCTTTCTCAAATCGTTCCCGCACCGAAAACCCCGATGTATGCTAATGATCAGGGAAGGGTTGGCATGTGCCATGACTCTATGTAGATTATCACCTTATGGGTGCGTTCG
Organism: Pammene aurita; assembly: GCA_947086415.1. Lineage (NCBI taxonomy): Eukaryota > Metazoa > Arthropoda > Insecta > Lepidoptera > Tortricidae > Pammene > Pammene aurita. The sequence goes on along the minus strand of OX352290.1, from coordinate 35,650,067 downwards.
AGAATATGAGACGTTTTCAAGTCATAGGTACATCATTGTCGGTTGTTAATAGAGTTTATTTTTTAAGGCAGTTAACGTATCCATGACAACCGACAATGATGTGTACTTTTAATTGAAAAAGTCACATATTGTCATTTCAGCCAGTGTTTATGGCATGTCTCAAATCTGCATGGATGTATGAAGCACGTTGAAACCCCCCTTTTTTTAAGAGCGCATGAAGGAAAATCTTCTGTACTTGTACTATTACTTATTCTGTGGTCTAACGACGAACTTAGACCTCTACCAACTACTACCTACTTTCAAACTGTCTACTTTCGGAAAATGAAATAAAAATTTCATCAATATGAATTTCGTTATTGTATCTTACCATATAGCCGCGGTCTCGGTGTAAGCTATGACGGCGTTGCAGCGCAGCGCGCGCGCATGGGCTCTTAGCTCCGTGCGCAGCTCCGCCCACCACGCTGCTCGAGAACTGCTCTCACCTCCGCCGTCCATCAACTTTACTGAACGGGCACAAACTGTGCCGCCTCATATAGAAAACAAACATCACTGCCATTAATTAATCGTCCTTAAGATTTACGAAAACGGCACTTAACATGTAGGAGAGTTTGCAGACTCAACTCGGAACTGTCCCTTTTCCTTCTCCTTTTGGAAGGACGCCAGAAATTGACGTGTTTCTTCAGAGGACTAGAGTAGTTTAGAACTGTGCTAAGCAATATTACTTAAGACAAGGTACTCCAATGTGCTCAGGTCTCTTATATTTTATATTTCTACGTGGCTCACCGATATGCACAATGAAGCCTGGCGGGTACTCCGACATAGTTAGGAACGGGTACTCCAGCATCTCGAGGTTGTTGCTGTTCATCGACGGCCGCAAGATGGCACCACCTCCGCTGCCCGTATTGCCAACTGATGCGTTTAGTGAACCACCTGTTTTTATAACACAAAACAAATCAATCGATAGGAATATTATTTTTCTCAAACATGCTCGGAAATGGTCGCATTTTGATCGTAAATTGAAAACGCAAAGTGCTCAATTTTATTCTTTTCAAATTTAAAAAGTAAAAACGCAGCGGAAAAAAATGAGTTTCTATAGAATCATTTTACTCCTAGGAATAAAATGACTGTATGAAAACCCATTTTTATCCGCTGCGTTAACTTTTTAAATCCTACGATTGCAAATAAATGACTAAGGAAATGTTGCATTCAGCCAAGTGAAACCTTCGTTCAAGCAGACAAATGTCAAACTAATCTCAAGTATTACACGGTGTCGCGATTCGAGTTGCGCGCGCACTGGCGCATGCGCGTATCGGACGATTAGAGTCTGTGGTAATAGATTTAAAAAAAATATGCAAAATAAAAGGCAGCAATTCGTTGTGAAATAAGTTATCGTTTTCTTTAAAATGAATTAATAGTATTTTATGCAACAGGTGTATAAGAGGGGTCAAAAAAGGTGAGTGGCGTGGGTAACAATTTGAGCCGTAGGCGCAGCTGGAGGCGAAAATTGTTAAGAAAAACGCCACGAACATATTTTGACCTACTTATACGACGTTGCATACAATACTCTTTCTACGACTACACTTAGTTTTACATAAAATGCGAAATTAAAACACTTCATGGATATTGCAGTTATTTTGTCAACATAATCAACAATAATTTAAGTTTCACTTCACCTTTTAAAACACTGTATTTCAAGAATACTAACACAAACACACAGTCATTATTTAATCAATTATCAAAGAGCGAGAATTTATAAAAATATATTATTTTCAAACTTTACAGTTTGCCAACACAAACTAATGGGAAACTTAAAAACTACAAAGTACGTCTGTGGTTCTTTTAATTTTTTCTCTTTTAAAGTTTTTTTTTCTTAAAACGCTGCGTTTATTTAGGTTTCTTAGGTTGGCAGTCATTTATTTTCATTTAAAGTCGTGACTGTACGCGTTCTATTTTGGCGCTTTTATAGAACAAGTGCTATTTTGGGGAATAGAGTAGATAGACTTTTCTTCGAGTATATTATCTGTTCTTATATAGCTGATGACGAATGTATAAATGACAGATAAAAAAAGTACGGGAGTAGAAAAAATTGTAAACAGTATGAGCTCAAATGACGAAAGTGAGATGGAAATATACGGCACACCGCTTCATTTGAAAGAAGAAGCAAGCTTAATAATGAACAACTTGCTTCCTGCTAAGTCGCGGGACAAATATAACAGGACTTACGACATGGTACGTACATGCTATGGAAGGACAGCCAAAATGCTAGAAATACCTTTTCGTTCACGAATTGCCCCGGAATGTCTAATATATCATTTAACATTAACTAATAATATGCCTTATTTTTTGTATTGTACTATGTCACTTAACCCTTATTAAAAACTTATTCTTATAGTTGAAATTTAATTTGTTTGATTTCCTCACATAATTTGAGAAAAGCACTATGTATACCTCAATGGAAACAGGCATTTACCGACTCGGACCTTTGCCAGGCCTCGGCTTTATTTCCATCCCTCGGCAACAATGTACTATTCTTCTAAAGTTACCTACTTGCCTCAGTCATGGCTCATGGGCAATATCTTAGGAGACTTCCCTCAACCAGGGAACGCTTCCGTTACGGTATAAGCGGTATGGTAGCGCTAAAGAATATCGATACCTTTATGTTATAAAGGTAGAACTATACCGGTTGAAATATAACGGTACGCTACCGGTATAAAATTACGATATCGCTATTTTATATACGGTACTTATGCCTTTATTTTAACGATATCCAACCCGTATTATTTCGAAAATTTCGATCGTACATTGTACGGCGCGCGTGGCGATACGGAAAAGCCGACAGATGACACATACTTCAAGCTCGAACGACACCTTTATGAAAACGGTTGAGATATCGAAAAAAAACGGTACTGTTATATTTCATTACAGAAAAATTTCGGTTGCGCTACCGAAATCATACCGAAATAAACGGTACCTGTATTTCTCCGATATGCAGTCCCTGCCGTCGACATCGAGACTAGTGAGGTACAGATTTAAGCAAGATTAACTGAAAATATGGCTCGTGAAAATTTGTAACCGGTCAGTTTTATACCGTAATAAGACTGTCAGAAGTATCGCACGAGTCGTTCTTGTGGGCCTATTGCTGGGCCATCTTTTTGGGCTGATTGTGTAATCCGAGTATTATTTGATCGATGAATACATATAATGAAAAATATTAAAGGTATTGCAAATCAGAAAAGTTTAAAATGCAGGATGTGACTGTGAAATAGATACAAAAGTTTCTGTTTATAGCAAAAGTTACAAACTGACCTTTGGGTGTAACGCTAAGATCAGAATCCGACGACCGACGGTGTATCCCTTGCGGCGTGGACGCAGCTTCCAGCGACGAGTTGGGTGCGTGCGCGTGCGAGCCGATGCCGTCCCGATTGCCGTACGACTCGTGCCGGGCGTGCCGAGGCGAACCCTTCTCCACGAACTTCTCCCTCTCCCTTTCTCTGTCTCTCTCCCGCTCCCTGTCAACACCGCACGCTGCATGCGAGTTATCACACACACTAGCCTTGTTAGTGTCGCTACACTCACACTTATCATTACATAGACATGTACCATCGGTGTCTATACTCTCGGTTTGGTCTATACTAGTCTCTGGCAATGAGGGTATGGTCGCTAACTTAGGCTCGCCGCTAAGAACGGGATGAAAGTGTTGTAACATTGGCGCATGTGGAGCGGATGAAACGAAGTTAAAGTCGGTTTCGTTGGACATTTTATGCGACTCGTTTGAACGTATACTATCCTGCCTAACTAATTTCTTTTGATTTGTGTCGCCTGATTCAACTTTTTCCGTCTCATATTGTTTGATAGTTGGATCTGCAGTTAAGGATATCGCCTGTTGTTTATAATTGTGATCAAATGCAGCTTTATTTTCTGTTACGTCTTTCACATTGTGTTGTATGTTATCATTAGGTGAAGTTTCCGCCGCATTTTTATTTTCATTTTCTGAATCTTTTTTGTTTCTTGCCTCTTCTACTTTCTCTAATTTTTCATTAACATCTTCGAAAAACTTCTTTTCGTCCTGTTGCGCAGGGCTAGGCGTTGTTGGTACTAGCAGGTTCTGTACTTTATCAATTAAAATCGTTTCCATGGCAGTGGCGATTAGGCCACTAGGATTAATGCTTGGCCTTTTCTTGGAGGACCTGTGTTCATGTGGATGGTAATCATCTTTCCCATGGTTAGGAGAAGACGGACCGCTCACAGAAGCCCTCGAAACAGGTTCAGAACCAATATACATCGAGACCTTTGAATGCGTGAATTCGTCGCTTTTATGAAGACGATTATTTGTATTAATGCCTTCCTTGTCAAGACTTAGTAAATCAGAGTATGACAGAAAGGCAGATCCTAGTACAGTTTCGCTGGGTGCTTTCGAAGGGACGTCGGAAGCAGATCCGGGTTGGCTCAAAGCAGGTGTCGGGTCACTGTGTTTTCTTTTCGGCAACAAGGAGTAATGAGACAGGCTTTTGATCATGCTGCTTTTGGATATTTTGGAGAGCTGGCGTCTGATCTTGGATGAGGAGCGATACACAAAGCCTTTCTTCTCTACGGGAGATGATGGGGCGCTGATGCTCTGTGATACCTTCTTATGTGTGAATGGGTTGTGAAATTTGAAATGAAGATTATGTGATTTTGGTTCTACAAACGTGTGTGTTTCTCCAACACTGGTAGAAGCTTCTGGCATATGAAGTTCCGGGGCTAGGTCTTTAGTTTTCTCTTCATTGCTGTTGCGATTTTCATGTTCATCTGCTTCAGGAGTCTCTTTAAATGCGGCTTTTTGAATAGTGTCGTTCTCATCGACTTGCTGGTTTTTGTTGTCGTCAAGATCAGGAGTTTTATATTCTAGCACACGTAGTTTTTTATCCATTTGTGCTATAAAAGCGGGATTTACGTCGTTATTAAGGACCGACTTTACAATTGAACTTGTAGTTTCGTATGTCTTTTCGGTATCTGTTTTCATGGAACTCTCGTCTTCTTCTTCAGAACTGGAGTAAGGTTCTGAACTATCTGCAGACAAGGCAGACGAAACGGAACCGAAATAGCCAGGATCACCAGGAAGCTTGAGAAGATTTTTTCTGGCAGCCACCGGGGTGGACGGACATGATTCTGATAGTTTTCGTTGACGACCCTCGGTTTGTTCTGTTTCGTCATCAGTAGAGACGTTTTTCAACGATGAAAACTTTATAGCTGGTAATTTCCTCTTATCGCTATCGATAGATTTGCTATCGTATGATTCTGAATCCATGTTAGCTTGTTCATCGTCAGATACAATAATAGCAGGCTCAGATTCGCTAGTCCGTCTTAGAGTAGAGCTTGGAGACGGTTCAGAATCTTGAGATTCAGCGATGCATGCAAGACTCGTATGGGCATGTATAACTGACCTAGCAAGTACTGAGGCCATACCGATGCCTTCATCTGATTTATTAGCAAATGTTTTCCGTAGTTTAGGTGTTTTTAATCTTTTGAATTTTTTGAACTCATTTTTTATATCGGACAAAGAAATCCTTGACGTATCAGAAGTATTTGACTTTATAGATATCGCATCATCGGCTTGATCCGGTTTTCGTGATTTCATACTTCCGAGTCTAAAAATACTGGTTTTAAGTTGTTTTATCTTTTTTAACGGTCCCATAGACTCATTGTTATCATCACTGCGGTTCAGAAGCCTGTTCAAATCTGTCTGATCCTCAGACAAGTGTCTCATGCTGTCGTGAGGTCCATAGTCATTTTGATAAATGGAATAATTTCCTGTGTAACTTTTGATGCTTGTTTGTCTGGACAACTCGAAGCTCTTTTCATTTTCGTCATCTTCTATGTTCTCTGTTTCGTCGAGCATGGAAGACGTTTTCGGGTTAAGTATGTACAGTAATTTCTGTAGCTCGTCTTGGTGGGTTTGGAAGTATTCGTTCAGATCGGTCGTACTTTCGTTTTCGGTCGCTAAAATGTCCAAGTACTTATTGAGTTGTCTATGTTATGAAGCGACACGACACACCATGCAAACATAAATTCATGAGTATTTTTATACGTTTCATTTCTACAGTTTTTAGTTTATTTAAACGACATTTAAATGCATAATCAAAGCGGTGCTTTTAAGAGCTGATCTAATGAAATATATTTTCAATTATTATACCTATATTTATCATATTGCATCTTATCTAAACTTTATTTATGCAATCATATTATAACTGTCATAAAATCATATGCTATTTTTCCTTTAATCCTATAGATATTGGATTGCATTTGAAATTAACATAAGACTCACTGTTGCGAGCAGGGGGGCACGCTAGAAGGTTGATTAGTCGTTGGCGACGCGGTGATGCTGACTGCCGTACCTGTTTATTAAGCATTATGTTTATTAAAGAACTGATACACAAAAAAAATGAAAAATGAAAAGAAAAAATATGTTGTTGCTACATAATGATTGTATTGTGTAGGTCAATTATGGGGCTATATTACAAAATGCGTAAACTTCGTTGGTCAAAAATCCATAAGAACATCTAATTGATAGGGTCATAATGACATATTGTAGGTTAACTCCAGAGGGGACCGAGTTTTATACGTCAGCTTGGTTTTCATCATATCACTATTGCTATGCTACCCCCATGCATATAAGTATGTTTTACTCTACTCGGAGCATTTTCTTAGGTTCTCTTATTTGCACAGAAAAGTAGTTTTAGGACGACATCGACACCGTTTAACGGTGAGATAAGGGTCATTCCTAGGGAAAGCGACGCGGCATAGCTTTATACTGACCGTTTAATTTTGAGTCTACGAGGTAATCTTACCTCGTACACATCTGTACATGACGAGAGCACAACTTAATTTCCTCTTATTTTTCAGCAATTATAGTTCATTTTATTTGAGATTAGAAAAAAGTTGACAGAACGATGTACAGGTTTCTTTATCAGGCAAGATACATGTCACATCTGTCAAAGTGCCTAGGGCATTAAACATACTAAGGGCCTGTTTCACAATCTCCAGATAAACTTATCTGCCAGTTAAAATTATTGCTATCCTTTTCTTCAGTCATATAAAAGAAAAGGACAGCAAACATTTATCGGACAGATATGCTTTAACTGGAGATTGTGAAACAGGCCATAAATATATTTGTATTTATAGTAAAGCCATGCCACTTGTAAATGTTATATTGAGTATTTGACAATATTTTGATAGTAATTATTTGTTAGAATTGTTTTATTTTTAACATTTTTAATGTTCTTGTAAATGTTGCACAATAAAAAAAACCTATAGAAGAAGAGGTTCGAGACGGATGGTTAGATTTTTAAATATTTTCTCGCGTCATGTCATTCGTATCTCTCAGACATATGTGGATAGTTTTTAATGTTAAAGCTTATTGTGATTCTTATTTAAGTAAAGGTATTTGCTTGTTCTATTATTGTGCGATTGGTTGGAGGGTTATGGAGCAATCAGAGGCAGGCCCGAGTGGCATACAACAACAAAAGCCACCACGTTGTCCAACAAATCTTTTACCATCACCTAAGACATTTTTTTTATTATTTAGTATTTTATAATAAAACGATTAAATATCGTTTAGAAGAACTTTTGTTTACGAAATTTTATTAATAAGATGATTGTCAATTAAATAATTTTCGTGAATACTGATAAAGAACTAGACGTTATGTTTCCGTTTTAGAACGTACATGCTTCACTGTCAGTTTTTAAATTTTCACGTATCTCTTACATGATAATCAAAACGAAATTGTGTTTTTATTGTTGTGTTGGATTATTTAATCTGCAAATTGTTATTATTTATTCACAAATGTGAACTCTTAATCATGTTAACTAATCGTTTGTTGGTGTGCTTGCAGTGTGTTTAAATTGAACATTTAGAACAGGTTGGCAACTACTGTTTCTATGTTTACTCAATTTCTAATCTCAAAAAAAACGAAGTATAGTGTTTCCATTATACAATCAAAATAAACTACATTAAACATTACTATTATTGGCCTCATTATTTAACCATTAGAAGTAAACTACCGATGGCTCTGGCGACGACACCCGCCTCCCCTTCCAAGTCGAAGTCTTGCTGGTATCCGACCACAGCGTTGGCGCCCAACTCCGCCGCCTTCAGGCCTACCAATCTTTGCACCTAAAAAATAACACTTACATTCATTTATTTACTGTATGTACAGTCGACGTCAACACTTTTGTATACACTTTTGCACCGTATTACAAGGAGGAAGGTGATTCATAGATTCATAGATTTATTGGTATTAATCATACACTGTCAACATAATAATATAGGTAGTTAAGCACTTAATTAATAATTAAGATTTCATAACAACAAGTTTGTGTAATGTCATAACAAAAAAAAAACAATTTAAGACGATTGTCGCCGGAGTGTCCTTGAGCGTTTGGGCGCTCTCTACCCGCGCCACCCGCGTACCGCTCTCATTTCGTTCGTGCGTAAATCCACCGCGATGCACCGCAACAATGTTCAAAGAATATGACTTTACTCAGAGGCGCGCGGGCAGCTTTATAATAATTATAATCCTTTTGCGGATGTTTTGTGATTTGAATACTGTGATTAAGTACTACGGTGACATTTTTAGGAATGCTACTTACCTATTAAATAAGATAAGTAATAACGATCTCGATTAGTAGATTTTAATGTAAAAAAATAAAAACCTAGATATTGAATTTAAAGTACAGTGACCGGCAAAATATTTACGAATTTACGAAATATGGTTAAAAATATTCCGCATATCAGAAAAAATAAAAAAATACTGACTATTATAGCAAAAAAAACTGAATGCACATCAAAGCGGTGTTTTCATGTGAATTTGGATTTTTTTTGCTGTGCAAGTGAGCTTAATAGATGGTTATTTTTTGTTGCGATTTTAAATATTAACCGTAAAAATTCACTTAATTACGATAAATTAACAAAACTAAGCCTGTTGCGAGTTGCGTATAGTAAAAATGCACATGTAAGGAGCGGTATTTGTGCACGAAATCGTCATACAATTGTCATGAGAGCTGTAAGCCCATTCAATTTAGATCTTTAAAATATAACACAGCGCAAACACTTCTTAGGGTTCCATAGCCAAAATGGCAAAAACGGAACCCTTAAAAGTTTTTTGAAACATGTCCGTCTGTCCGTCCGTATGTCAAAGCCATTTTTATTATAAAACATATATTACTGAAATTTTATCTAGAGGTGTGTTTCATGTGCCGCTACTTAGTTTTCTGGCTTAATTGCTAAAACACTTTTAGGGTAGGCACTCCATATACATACATATGCCAAACTAAATGTCAAAAATATATTTTTTGTAAATATGAACATGTTGTACGATACGGTTTCAAAAATATTTTATATATATATATATACATTCGAGGCCAGATAATTAAGAACAAGTTTATTTTTGCCATACAACTGCATACAAATATGACATTTTAAATTTGTTAAAAATATAAATTTTGCTTATGCTATTTATATTTTAAAAAATACTGACGTATCCGTGTATAAACAAGACTTAATACGGGCCATAAACATCTTCCATAAAATTTGAACTTTAAAAAATACAGACGGTCAAACCAATACTTTTTGTAATTAGGAACGATTTTCATACATCGTTCCTAATTATAGTATGAACTTATAAAAAGTGTTGATTTGACCGTCTGTATTTTTTAAAGTTCAAATTTTATGGAAGATGTTTATGGCCCATATTAAGTCTTGTTTAAACACGGATACGTCAGTATTTTTTAAAATATAAATAGCATAAGCAAAATTTATATTTTTATCAAATTTAAAATGTCATATTTGTATGCAGTTGTATGGCCAAAATAATCTTGTCCTTAATTATCTGGCCACGACTGTATATAGAGGATTTTTAAAACTGTTTTATTAAGTCAATATCTTCAGAAATATTTGTTCGAAAGTCTAAATATAATAGGCTTCCCATCTAACTTTTAATCCGTATGTCTAAAAAATATGAAAAAAACCAAGAAGGCTTAGTACTTAATTTCTACGATAATTATTTCACATATTAGAGGTTTATCCGTTTTTCAGTTATCTCCAAGAAACTACTTTCTACGGAACCCTACAATTTGCGTGGTCCGATACAAACTTGGCCGGTCCTTTAAAGATATTTGATAGGTAGTATTAACCCTTACTAGTAATTTATTTATTTACTTTGTGTTGATAATTAATATAAAATTTGTATTTATTTCACCGACATAGTAAAGTCTTTTTTAGGGTACGATCGATAGGGTACGTCAACGCGCATGTGAATCTTCTGGGGTTGCAGGCGTCCATAGGCTTTACTAACTAACTGCTTTCCATCAGGTGGGTCGTATGCTTGTTTGCCAGCGTCGTGGTATAAAAAAAAAGCTTTTTTTTATACCACGAAATCAATTTAAATATCAGTAATTTTTTAGTAGAATCTCAATCAGGCTTTGCTCAGTGATAGTTAGTACACTGAAATTTGGTATGAGTATGTGTTTTAATTACGCCTACAAAGTGGTAAAACAATAAGTATCTGAAACACATTGTTGGATAGGTCTTTCAAGAAGAATAAGCCTTAAACAACTTTTGGATAAAACGAATACTTTCGTAAATAATAGCTTCGAAAGTAAAACATGCTCTTTGATTTTTGAACCGTGGGTCCAAAAAATTTGGAAAAATTCCTGGAAGTGAGGCCATTGAAATACTTATCACGTACAGTTAGGTGCATAACTGAGTCAAAATTAGTACCTTAGTAAAATGTAAATAATTTGATAACAATCAAAGTTACATAAAAGTTCTAAACGTAAAATATTAATCCTTGGGTACCGCTACAAAACTGCTTCACAAATTATTTTCTTCCGACTTATACATTTTTCTCAATTTCATACCGAAAACTGTGAAATTTCACCTAATTTATTTTTCCCATTATTTCATTTTTTCTTAGGCATTCCCAATTCAGTAACTCATTTAAAGTAAGGAATTCCACGACCATTATTTTAGTTATCAAACATTTAAATCAGGCTTATTTTTGTAATTAGTTACTGGCAATGTATTGTCAGGTGCAAAACTGAGTCAAGGCAAATGGCCGAACAACTTTCTCGTTAGTTAATTTTTGTAGCGGACTTCATTCTGAGATAACCATAAAAATACGTGAGTGATATAAAAGTCATACACCTCATTTTAAAGAGCATATAATGTACTATTTCAACTAATTGTCTTACCTGGTTGTGTAAAAGAAAAATATCAATATCGGGTTAAATAAAAAAAATGTAGTTTAACGGTTTTTGGTTCAAAATCATGGACGAATAAAAAAATCAAGATTGTGAATGCAATGAATCGAAATTGGCTTTCATATGGATACATAGCTGACACCGAGACGAACAAATATAACCTGAAAGTTTTTATTTTTTTCATAATTGATAAGACTTATCTTCATTTAACGATGTCGGTGCAAAACTGAGTCAGTACCAAATATTATCTAATAGAGAAAATGTTTATTTTTATCTACAATAACATAATAGGTCAGTAAGTTTATTAGCGTTGTTACCAATTAATAATAAAATAGTAACTTAATAACTAGCCTCTTCTGAAATAATGAAAGAAACATGTCAAAGTGATGCACATTGGTTCAGTTATGCACCTAACTGTATTTTCAATAAAAAATATATGTAATAAAATCGGTTGAGCCGTTTTTGGGTGATGCCTATAGTAAAATAACGTAAGTGCCACAAAACATCTCTTTATAAACTACCTTTTGAATGGATGTATTGTAACAGGCCAGCAACTACGGATAGCCCGACATTCTCTTGGCCGGTTTATATGCAATCCTTTGCAGTTTACTTCGCAATTTCTTGATTTGATAAAATAGTATAAAGTACCTATAACATTAAAAATTGTGTTTAATCTTAAAAAAAAAACGCATATTACATTCGTTTAGAACACGGTATTCTTAAATAAATATGTTTAAATAAATTCGGTGCTTCGGAGTTTTTATTAAATTGGTTATTAGTCTATTGTATTGCAGTACTAGCAGATTTCCACAACTCGATGACTAACGCCTATTTTGCGTGATGCATTAGTCTACTAAAACATAAGAATTGTAGTTTACTTACATGACCAAATTTGTTTTCAGAGAATTATGAGATTCATGATTTTTGTTTTTTACTCCATTTTAATTTTATTTGTTTTTTACTCGTATTATAATCTAAATAAAATACACTTTTTATACGAACACACATAAACATGCATACGAGAACATTATCTTAAAAGATAAAACGTCTATACTTTATAGATTCCGGGAAGACACGTTATGTCCGCATCGCATGAACCCTCTGCAGTTATTTAGTCTTTAGGCACAGTAAGTCCGATATTATTGCTCACGGGCCAATCACAAGTATATATGTAGTACAAAGGAAGCACGGAGCGACGAGCGACACAGCCTCGTCTCAAAGCTAGCTCACGACTGCCAGCAACGCCGTTTTCGAGCTACCAACGCACGAAATGTGGAATTATGATCAAGTTGTTTAAGAAAATTTAATCAATTTAAATATCCTACGTTGAGTTTGTAGTGTTCTGTAGTACACATTTTTTAGTTCAACAATATTTTAAATCGAATAAGCCGTTCAGTAGATATAAGCAAAATTAACCGTAAAACGACATTTCGTTACATTTAAATAACGGAGAAACTATACGTTACACGAGTTATTCAAACGTTGACAATGTTGTACGTGAAATGGTTATTAACATATATTTTTTTCAAATTTTTTGAATGACTCGTTATTGAGATATATCCCTTAGAAAGTAACAGTTTTCGGCCACATTCAGCGCCTAGCGCCTTAAAAGATTGAATGAATAAATATTATGTATAATTAAAATAAGAATAAGTAGGTAAACATTATAACGTCATATATGGTGATTTGGGCATTTTCATTCATCCAAGAAAAGAACTCATCAACTGAATTATAGGCCTTCGACAGGCAATACAATTTAAATTTATTTATAAATTAACGCTCAGTGTCAATATTTCTTATTCCCTCAGGGATTTTATTGTAGATTATAGCACCCATTATACCGAGAGACTTAGCCGTTTTCTGTAGCCTGTGTTCCGGAATAGCCTAACATGGTTTCCTCCTTGCGGAGTTACTCCGTGCTTTGGGGAACTCGCCTGGGTTCCTTCTGACATACTTACCGACCACGAAAATATAAATTGAAGGCACTGTAAGGACTCCAAGTTTGATAAAGAGGTTTGCAATAGTGTAAACATATATTTGACGTCGACGGTACACACTTAAATTTCTGGGTTTTCCGGACATACCAATATTAACTCTTACGATATTCTAAGGTTGGTAGATTTGCTGGACTTTGGCGTGGCATGAATATAAAATGTAAATTTTATGGAGCACACGGAGAATATTTTAATAGTGCATTGTGGTAAAGTAAGTCATATTTACGTTTATATCTAGACAAAAAGTAGGTATTGTTTCATTTACCTCAAAACATGCTAAATTTCAAGACTGAGAATAACACGTTAGATAAATATTGAAACATTGGGTCTTTAAGGACTTGAATAGGTACCATATAAATATAACGAAAACAATTGTGAATAGTTGTCTGGCTGGGATGTTACCTGGTTGCTTAATTTGATGAATGCGACTTGCCGCGCCTCGTTGGAAGCTCTCGGTGTTCTAATCTTGTCGATCCACTGATATTCGGGGTCATCGTTGACAACTAGCTCTTCCACGAACCCGTGAATAGCTGTGACCTTGTAGCCGGGCGGTATCATTGGACCTTGAAGTAAATATTAGGTGCGTTACGACTGATCCACACATTTGGCTAACGCGCAGCTATACGGTGGAGCGAGAGCGTTATTTGAGATTTGGCGCCTCGGGACTTAAAGGCGTTATGGTCCGGTACCTGAATGACCGCCGCCCTGAACCCAGCCGCCCCGGGCATTGGCCCTTTTGGTCCTAGGGTAAATACGCAACTGCATTGGCCGGCCTTAGCCTAATATGTAGATACCGTAAATAGAGACCGTAATCTTTGCCAACAATGTCACCTATTTTACGTTTTAATACCTAAACGGTAGAGATTTGGAACTTGGATTAGTCAAACAACCCACAATCAAGACAGGTCAGGAAGCTAACTCTTAACATGACTAGTGAGACACAGTTTTAAATAAGAGATGACAGTATTTTGTAAAGGTAATTTAAACAAAACAAAGCACTTGAACCGCGGTCTATCAGGCATGTAGTGTCTAGTAAGTAAGCATAGAGAGTTCTCCATGAAACTGGTTATTAGCCCGAAAGCTTGACTAAGGGACTGAGGAAGGAGCGGGCAGGGGGCGTGAACACCAAGTTTTACAACGAGCGCCCTATTCCCCTCCACGCCCCCTGACCAGCACAAGGCTTTCGGGTTAATAACCAGCAGGATGAGCACTCTATGCTTACTTATTTTATGGTTTAGAGACTCGTCCTCTATAGAAACTTACAGTGGAAGAACTGCACGCCGCAGCTGGAGGTCTTGTACTTGTTGAAGTCCGAGAACAGCTCGACCTTCACGATGACGTTCAGTTCGCCGCGGATCCCGTGCATCGTGTCGAACACCGGGATCCAGCCCGACATCATGGCTCCTATCCAAAAAAAAACATTTATTACATCATAAATGCTGGCAGTAAGGCATCCGGCTTTCAATGAGATCGCGGTTTCAAACCCCGGCTTAAAGTTTCTCGTAACTTGTGTACCTATCAAATATCATTTGATATTTACATGTAATTTGTCAGTGAAGGAAAACATTGTGAGGAAAACGGACCTGATACAGGGTTGGAAGGTCAGGTGGCAGTCTTTCTTAAAAACTCGATTGCCAAGCGGACCCCAGGGTCCATTGAGCCAAAGCAAAAAGCAAAAAACGTTAGGATGATACAATTTTAATTTCCTCCTTAAAAAGTACATCTGTGCGTTTCTAAAGACAATGTGAGTGAAAAAACAAACGATGTCTAATGCGGTACGTTGTTTTGTTTGTACTCAGAGATGTGCACAGTGACCTTCACCGTTACTTAGTTCCATTTATTAACAAGATTACACACGCGTAATGTACTTAAACAATTAGCTCAGTTCCGGGGTGTGTTGTGTTCATTTTGCTTGTTCCCTTGCTGGCACCGCGAAAATCGAAATTCGCATCTTCATCTCTTCATTCGAATTGGCAAGTATAACAGAGAGGTGAACATATCGATTTTACGAAATGTCATCGAACCAAAATGTAAATTATAATTAAATGTCTGCGTCCACTGTTCCGTAGTTCCATCCGTCATGTTCCCTTCGCTCGCTAAGCTTTGCCCACAACAACGTATCAGTCGTTCACGCGTAACAGCGGTTAAGCCCTTGTCACATGGGGCAAATCACTACTAGTTATCAACTTAATATACGTTAGCAAACGATACATTCCTCCGTGGAGCGCCGCAGTACCCCCCATAGTGTTGGCTGATCCTAGCCTAGCCTAGCAGGAGTAGCAGGGTTGCAAGACTGATGACGACCTTGCTTGATAGCGTTGTTGGCAGAGTACGTGTCATGGTCCATGACGTGGTTCTGATAATGACGCATTGAGACATCAGGTGCAGCCGCCGCAACCATGTAAATTCAACTATATTACGTAAAGAAACGATGTCTACGTACCTCCGTGGGGCGCCGCAGTACCCTTGGTGTTGGCTATCCTGGCCAGTAGGGGTGCAAGACTGATGACGACCTTGCCGATAGCGTCGTTGGCAGAGTACGTGTCGTGATCCATCAGGCGCAGCTGCAGTGGCTCGTCTTGGAGCTCTGATTCGTCCACCTGTGATAGCGTCAAAGTAGGTTATTGGCACAGATTAGATAATAGTTTTAATACACAGAGAGTTCACTGTGTCTAACGTATGATAATGCCAATTCATCTCGTGTATAAGTTTATTTAGTGTGGTTGCATCATTTTCATTTGCCATATTAAGGAAAGAAATGCAAGACGAATGTTTAGGCGCCATGACAGAAACACCCTGCCCTCTTTCTCTCTGTTTGCTGCCACGTGATGTTTGGTGTATGCCACGCATATCTGTATGTAACTGCTCAAATTAATTTCATGTAGGTACCTATATGTTATCGCGACTTGCCCAAACAATCGAGTTGCATACGAAAGCGATGCAGTGTCACAACGCAAACCCAATACACGAAATGAATTGATGCCATAAGCTATACATAGGTGGGCATTTTTGCACGACTTAAGTCGTGTTTCAGTAACGCCTAACCGTGACATTCCTGACAAAATGTATGGGATTTGACATTGACCTGCAGCTTTGTGGCGATTGCTAATCGGCCGTTAAAAGTATCGCGACATTCGAACTAAAACGAAGGTGAAACTCTCGTGAAACCTTATGCCGTCGATAGTTGATATTCAGTCGTTTTTCGCGGAACAGTGCACAATGCGAAACCAACGTTCACTACAGTAAAGACTGTAAAAAGCATAATGTATGCGAGAAAGAAAGGTTGTTTAATTTTAGTACCAAAGGTTGCTAGACATTAAATCTAATGTAGGTAGGTTTAATATCTATCCATTACATAGTTCTGGTATCTCATCTCAAGTAAGTAGATTTCAAGTTTAACACAAATATTTGACTGGCCACCTCTTTACAGTACTAAAATATTACAAAGGTAGCAATTTCGAAATGGAAGCATTGTTTGTTATACAACATACTAATTGCCATTCATATTAGTCATAAATCTGCTAAAAAGTTTCAGGTATTCTAGTATTTTTGTAAATGTTGATAAACATCGACAACAAAGGAAATATCGTCGTCAAACATATTACGCCAATACGTAAAACTGTTTAGAATAACACAAATAAAGAGCAACTAGCAGACGGTCGCCAGACATTTACAAAAATAAACCAAACATATGGCATTTGTAACAGAGCCAAGTTTTGGAACCAAATATTATGAATCTGCCTAGGTATCTAGCACAGGTTTCTAACTGTAAATTTTAGTAAAATTCTTCAATACTGTATTGACAGTTAAACAAATTAAACAATTTCCTGTATTTTGATTTGTCTAGTTATGATAGTAACCTGATTTCAATCAAAACCTTAAACAAAATAACAGAAATGGCTATCCTTTACACTCTTTACAGCATTATTTATTTATTTAAACTTTATTGCACAGTAACAAATATACAGTTACAAAAGGCAGACTTAGTGCCGTAAGGTATTCTCTACCAGTCAACCTTTAGGCCAAACAGAGAAACATCAATGGTGCGGGTGCGACATATGTATGTCAAGAACATGGAAATAAACCAAACTGAGTTTGCAAAAACGTCAATATATATAGACTTATAAGCAGAGATTTGCATTAATCGATAATTTTTTAGTTAACTAATCAATCGATTAAAAATATCAATCTTATTTTTTTTAGTTGCAACTAAATTAGTTGTGACAGTGTTCGACTAACAATTAAATTAGTTTTAGTTTCAATCGACTAAATTTCACGGTTAAATCTATATTAAAACTCGGTAGTCACTCGTTTTGTATTTTTTATTTAAGCTGCTTGCAATATGTAACTAGGAGTAGGTATGTACATTGTATAGGTACTCGTATGTTGTAAGGTTGTAACTATGTTAGTTTGGGTGCAATCTTGCAAGTTATTTTGAAGCAGATATCTTTAACCGATTGAGCTAAAATTATGTATACACGTTTAATTTGAAATGGTTGAATGACAGTTTAATGTTATGGCACCATCGAGCTGATCTGGTGCTAGCCCCGGCAGGTGATTATAATAATACATACACTAGAGTTCGGACTCGTTGATGTCCTCTGAACGCGTAAATGACGATTGTCAAAGGAATTCGGTTGGTTATAAAAGATTGTTATAAAAATATTTAATAAGTTACTGATTAGGGTTTATGTCTAAAATATTGAACATGTTGTCATGAATAATTGTAGATTTTAGGTGCTTAAGTTATTGCTTATTACGATGCTCAGGCGATTAGTACTGCAAATATAGGTAAAGGTTTAAGGACACGGACCCCAGGTATAAAGTAAGAAAGAGAACAATGTATGAAGAAAGGAAATCGTTACATGCACTTTATCGCTGTGACAATAGAGGCGTTGTTCCGATATTTCCCCACAGCTCCGATATATCTGATGGTGATTGTACACAGTTCTTATTTACCCTTAGATAAGAGAAATTCAATCCAATTTCAGAGAGATGCACTACTTAATTACATGATGGATAACAAAAAGTTTTTAACTAAATTTTCATTTTTGTTACAAGGTTTATGACTACAACTAATTTAATTGCAACTAAACTAGTTGCTCTCTATACAACTAAGATTGATCAGTCGTCGTTTTCAACCGTCAGTCGCAATTAATTTTGTTAATCTCAATCGTTAATCGTTAGTCGATTACATTTTGCCCATCTCTGCTTATAAGTACGTGAAGATATAATAAATACAGCAACAATATATACATAGAAGTTTATAAGTATACCAAAAATATACACATAATATATATATATATATGTATATATATATATACAAATAATATATATAGATATACCTGCTACTAAATTTATTATGAAGTATCAATCATGCGAATTGTCATATAAATGCTTGTGCAGCATTATGTGCCTAGTTAATTGATGTTCGTCAAACGTCACAGAAGATACCAAGTGTTTGAATAAAAAAACCAGTCACTTGCGTGTCGGGCCACGCATAATGGAGGGTTCCGTGGAATAAGAACCAAACTAATACCAAAAGGTCGTATCTGATGCCTAAGGAAGAAGTCTTTTGGAGATAACTCAAAAATGGCTAAACCGATAATGTTCAAAACAATTTTCGTAAAAAGTATGTGATAAGGTGCATCTCCTCAAATTTTTTCATATTTTTTGGACTTACGGCTCAAAAGTTACAGGGTGGGGACACAATTTTTTTGACTTTCGAAGCGATTATTTCAGAAAATATTCACTTAAACACAAAATGTTCAAAGAAACCTCAATGTTATTTTTAAAGACCTATCGATTGATGTGCCACATGTTGATATTTGGTTAAAAACAATTTTTTGAAATTTAGTTACATGTATGGACCGCCCCCCCTAAAAATATTTTTTTCTGCAGTTTAACTACATAACTAAGTAGCAGCATACAAAATACACCTTATGTGTAAATTTTATTCAGATACGTCTTGTAGTTTCCGTTCCGAGTAAAATGGCTGTGACATACGGACGGACGGATGGATGGACAGACGGACATGACGAAACTATAAGGGTTCCGTTTTTGCCATTTTGACTACGGAACCCAAAAAAACATCACTTTTGTTACATTAAAATCTCAGTAACTCCTTAGTTTAGTTGCTTAACAGGTAATTTAAATATATGGCAGACATTATTGTCAATAATAAATTTTAATACATGATTCAGTCTGTCATAAACTATGTAAACTAATTTGTATTTGCCCGGCACACAATGACATTCTCTATACAATTTTAGCCACAGTTTAAATATCTCTTGGCAAACAATTATCTTTTAGTAAAACATAAATAATAATGCTTTCACAAGTGGCATGTGGAATGCTTCTAGGCCATTATTACCTGTAGCTTGGGATGTTAGATGGATGATTTTGATTATTATTTCTACTAAGGTTGCCAAAGAGCTCAAAGAGGACCCAGTGTGTTGACGATGAGGGACCTTCTTGTTCCTTTAGTCGTCAATACAGTGAATCCTCCTTTTTGTAAAGGGTCGGCAACGCGCATGTGACGCCTTTGGAGTTGCAGGCGTCCATAGGTTACGGTAGCTGCTTACCATCAGGCGGGCCGTATGCTTGTTTGCCACCGTCGTGGTATAAAAAAAAAAAAAAAAAAACCATCAAATTAGTGTTGAAAACACATCACCCAGAAGTTAACATAATGCATGTATCAAGTACATGTACACTTTATGCTTACTATGTACCATAGACTAAATAATATTATACTAATAAAAAAATTATATTATTAATTTCTGGTTCATAGTACCTACCACACTTTCAAATACCAATCAATTAAGACCCACTATTAGCAGAACAACTACTGGAACAATATTAGATTTATGTCTAAGTTTCCAAGTTACTTAGACTTTCGCCTACTTTGGCTAATAAATCAGTTACATCCCTAACTAAAAATCAAAATTTATGGCTGCAACTACAACTCCACCAAATCACACTAAGTGTACAAATTTTTTTACAGAGAGGAGGCTCACCTCAGTTTTTTTTTTGTTTTATACCACAACGGTGGCAAACCAGCATCCGCCTGATGGAAGCACCATAGCCTATGGACACCTGCAACCCCAGAGGATTCACGCACATTGCCTACCGTTTAAGAACCTACCTATCATAAAATAGGAGAAAAATGCATGGAATTTTCTCTACCATAAGTGAGTATATTGTTACTTTATATTGACTTACCTCAAAGCGATACCATTCTGTGCTGCTCCAATGAGGATTAAGGGACTTCCTGCATACATCAGTTTTGTGGGTAACACTCCCAAACTTGATCTCCACAAAGGCATCCGTGGTGTCACTCGCGCGGTCCATAACCGGCAGGTTGCGTCCGGCCAGTACCTTCACTTTGATCTTCCCAGGCATGTTGACTTATAAACAACTCTTCTTATAAAATAAATTAATGTTAAAACGTTATTTAAATATTCTCAAATCGTATTCACAACATGCTAACCCGCATTATCACCTCCTCACACAATAGATTAGCACATTTTGTTCGAAAATTTTAAACACAAATACTGATTGGAATCTTATCAAAGAATAGATGTGTAGACGACATACAGATAGATCTGGCGATAACTACGACTTTATCATGTTGTACTGGATTGGCACTAATATTTTGGGCGTATCAAGCCAATGTAGTCCACTGTTTACTGCACATTTTCGCGTAAAACAATGTTATTTTGAGAGAAAATATTTGTGCCTCGCACGCATTTGGGATGCGTATTACGCGACAATGTAGTATAAACACTGCACCTTTAAGCGCCTCTGTAATGTCGAAACTGTTCTAAAAGTAATGAGTAGGTTTATTAATAGACAAATGAAGCTTTTATAAATAATTTGTAAGTGATAGGTGCAACAACACGAGCATGGCACGACACTGACAGTGCTGACAGATGTCAAAATTGTCAAATCAGTTGTCACACCTGTCACCCGAAGACCAGTTCCAAATTTCATTATTTAGTTTATTTATTGCATATGGCGCATGTAACCGCAGGTTACGTGCATGGGGGGAAGGCTGGTGACAACTTATTGTAGAGGGCACTGTTACAGGTTCCATCACAGACTTGATATCGTCTGGCCAGCCAACGAACGCAGTAGCAATGTACAGCGAACAAAAGTATGACAACACAGTAAAAAAAAGCAGCAATGATCACCAAATTCTATGTTTTTAATTTTAGTTGGTATTTCCGCCCCTTTCATTAGGTGACATTTACGGTGTGTGAAAAGGAGACGGATATATTTCGTCTGATCTGTCATCAACTGCAACAGACAGACATGACGAATCCATTAAAGGTTCCGTTTTTTGCCATTTGGCTACGGAACCCTAAAAAGCCATCGAAATGCCGGGACGTCCCACTAGCCAAAAGTTGTTTGTAACTAGTAGTCCGCCTCGATCTCAGAACTCACGATTTTCTTGCAAACGATATTACCAATATAACAAGACCCTTATGATGCTTTTTTCGCGCCTTCTAGCTCCATGACCCCTTGGTCGATCCTACTCATATACTAAAGTCTGGCCAGCCAACGAACGCAGTAGCAATGTACAGCGAACTAAAGTACATCAGTTTTGTGGGTAACACTCCCAAACTTGATCTCCACAAAGGCATCCGTGGTGTCACTCGCGCGGTCCATAACCGGCAGGTTGCGTCCGGCCAGTACCTTCACTTTGATCTTCCCAGGCATGTTGACTTATAAACAACTCTTCTTATAAAATAAATTAATGTTAAAACGTTATTTAAATATTCTCAAATCGTATTCACAACATGCTAACCCGCATTATCACCTCCTCACACAATAGATTAGCACATTTTGTTCGAAAATTTTAAACACAAATACTGATTGGAATCTTATCAAAGAATAGATGTGTAGACGACATACAGATAGATCTGGCGATAACTACGACTTTATCATGTTGTACTGGATTGGCACTAATATTTTGGGCGTATCAAGCCAATGTAGTCCACTGTTTACTGCACATTTTCGCGTAAAACAATGTTATTTTGAGAGAAAATATTTGTGCCTCGCACGCATTTGGGATGCGTATTACGCGACAATGTAGTATAAACACTGCACCTTTAAGCGCCTCTGTAATGTCGAAACTGTTCTAAAAGTAATGAGTAGGTTTATTAATAGACAAATGAAGCTTTTATAAATAATTTGTAAGTGATAGGTGCAACAACACGAGCATGGCACGACACTGACAGTGCTGACAGATGTCAAAATTGTCAAATCAGTTGTCACACCTGTCACCCGAAGACCAGTTCCAAATTTCATTATTTAGTTTATTTATTGCATATGGCGCATGTAACCGCAGGTTACGTGCATGGGGGGAAGGCTGGTGACAACTTATTGTAGAGGGCACTGTTACAGGTTCCATCACAGACTTGATATCGTCTGGCCAGCCAACGAACGCAGTAGCAATGTACAGCGAACAAAAGTATGACAACACAGTAAAAAAAAGCAGCAATGATCACCAAATTCTATGTTTTTAATTTTAGTTGGTATTTCCGCCCCTTTCATTAGGTGACATTTACGGTGTGTGAAAAGGAGACGGATATATTTCGTCTGATCTGTCATCAACTGCAACAGACAGACATGACGAATCCATTAAAGGTTCCGTTTTTTGCCATTTGGCTACGGAACCCTAAAAAGCCATCGAAATGCCGGGACGTCCCACTAGCCAAAAGTTGTTTGTAACTAGTAGTCCGCCTCGATCTCAGAACTCACGATTTTCTTGCAAACGATATAACAAGACCCTTATGATGCTTTTTTCGCGCCTTCTAGCTCCATGACCCCTTGGTCGATCCTACTCATATACTAAAGTCTGGCCAGCCAACGAACGCAGTAGCAATGTACAGCGAACTAAAGTATGACAACACTAAGAATCAGTGAAAAAAGCAGCAATGATCATCAAATTTTATGTTTTTAATTTTAGTTGGTATTTCCGCCCCTTTTATTAGGTGACATTTACGGTGTGCAAAAAGCAGACGGATATATTTCGTCTGATATGTCCATGAAGTTAAATTCTGATCCGTGGATATGTCATCAACTGCAACAGATAATCTGGTTGAGGCAATTGACATATGGCTTAAAAATGAATTTCAATTTGATTGGGAACGTTGCAGGAGTTCTATCTCACTCGCGCTTAACATGAGAGAGTGAAATGCAGTAGAAACAAATTCAATGTGAATTTAAATGTTCGTCATGAAACATGACACATGAATGTGTCTCATCACAAAGGGTTGCCACATGTACGTATTTTGAATTTGCCGCGCGTTTCTACTGACAGCAATGGTTTGCCAGACTATAACTCATTTAGGAAGCTAACTAGAACAAATATAACAAGGCTTTTAAGAATGAGGATAAGAACCCACAGATTAGAAATGGTGCTTTGTAACCGCCGTTACGGACCCGTTTCTGACGTTGACGTTTGACTAGAGACTCTGTACCATAGACTATGGACTCAACATGTCCAAACCGTAACGAACAACTATATCTGTCTCCGTCACTCAAAATGACAAGCGATGGAGATGGAGATATGATAGAATCGAAATTCTATTTTCGAGGTAGCGGTCACCTGTTAACCTAGAGTAGAGACACTATTATATTAAGGGTCTGCTAGACGGTCACCGACAACGCAGCCGACGGTCCAAGGTCACCCTGACTTGCAGGAAACAACTGTCTATACGGCCCGTCTAGACCAAGGTCGCTCTGTCAGAGAGTCTTGTTGGCGACCGTCTAGCAGACTCTTTATTCTGTGCCTAGGTTATCCTGACATCAGAGAGTTCTAAGCCAGTTGAAACCGTATATGTTTTTTGTCAAATCTAAATTAATTATACCCTAATTGATCCATAGCTATACCTGACAACGCCTAGTAGTTTTTTATGATGAGTAATAGAACACTGATTTTGTGTGTGAGACTTACTACTTTCACCCCCTCTATAAGCGCTCTAGGGGTGAATTCAACTTTTGAATATATTTTAAAGGAATCATTAGAAGATGACAAAACTGTGGTAGAGACTTCATTTCCTTATCTCAAAGAACAAAACTTTGAAGCTAATAAATAAAATTCTTATGATATAAGAAAATATACACTTTTTCACCCCCTGTATCTTTACATCTGTAAGACTTACAGATATATTGTGTATGGAAATATTGTAGACAATTTTATGTTCTTCATACGTTGCATAGATATTTTAGGCATACTGATAACCGTTTAAGCGCCAATGTTCAAAAACGGACTTATGACATGTTTAAACCAAGATGGCGGCCAACGCACCCCCTCCTCAAGGTCTCAAATCTAGTATTTTAATAACCACCCTATAGCCTACCAATAACCAGTAAAACATTTTCTACTCCACCTATTGTAAGGCAAATGCTCCAATTATTGCGCTAGATCTTATGGAACAGAGAAGACAATTTAAAGGAATTGATAAAAATAAATACAAAGAAATAGACAATGTTATCCGAACTAAAATCAGAGAAACTGTGGATAGGTGCTTAAATGAAGATTGTAAACAAATAGAAAAACTTCAAGAGAAAAGAGACAGCTTCAATTTACACAAGAAAATAAAAGAATTTACTAAAACACATAGGAAACACATAATGGGTAAATTAACAGACTCACATAACAAACTAGTAATCGATAACGAAACACAATGTAAAACATGGTAACTGTATATTGAGCAACTGTTCGAAGATGATAGAGCAGATTTGGATAAAAGCGTGATGGAAACCCAAAGCAACGTGGAGGGACCACCAATACTCCAAATAGAAATTGAAAAAGCAATAAGATCTATGAAGGACGAAAAAGCTTCTGGCCCGGATGGGATATATGTAGAACTGTTAAAACTATTAGATGACGACAATTTGAAATTATTAGTTAAAATGTACAATACAATTTATGATAAAGGAACATTACCAGAAGACTGGTTAAAATCCATATTCCTCCCGCTCCCTAAAAAGGCAAATGCTAAGACATGCGGTGACCATAGGCTCATTAGCCTGATGAGTCACGCCCTGAAAGTATTTCTTAAAGTGATTCACATGAGAATTTATAACAAAATCGATAAAATTATATCAGATAACCAATATGGATTCAGAAATGGTTTAGGAACACGAGAAGCCCTAGTTGCAGTTCAAGTGCTAGTGCAGAACAGTTTGGAATATAATAATGAAGTATATGCATGTTTCATTGATTTTGAGAAAGCATTCGACAACGTAAAACATGCCAAATTAATGCATATACTCAACAAGACCGAAGTGGACAGCAAAGATAAAAGAATTATCAGGAACCTGTACTGGAACCAGTCAGCTCATATTAAAGTCGGAACAACTGGCACTGATGATATCAAAATTCGTAAAGGAGTGAGACAAGGATGTATCCTTTCACCATTATTGTTTAATCTTTACTCCGAAACTATATTTCAAGAAGCTTTTGATGGCGTTGAAACTGGTATCAGAGTGAACGGTACAGTGATAAATAACCTCCGATACGCCGATGATACCGTTATCTTAGCTCATTCCCTACAAGACCTGCAACATCTCTTAAACAGCTTAAATACTGTCGTAGAAGAGTACGGTCTAAAAATGAACATTGCAAAGACCAAGTATATGGTAATGAGCAAGAGCGCGGTAGAATCGACCACGCTGTCTATCAACGGCAAGCCACTTGAAAGAGTCAAACATTACAAGTATTTAGGAAGCTCTCTTAATGAAACATGGGACCCACGCAAAGAGATACGTACAAGAATAGAGATAGCAAGAAGCACATTCATGAAAATGAACAAGCTATTCACCAACAAAGACATAAACCTTAAACTCAGATGGAGAATGGTTGAATGTTATGTGTTATCTGTATTTATGTATGGTGTCGAAGGCTGGACCATAGACCGAACCATAGAGGCAAAAATAAACGCTTTTGAAATGTGGCTCTACCGAAGAATGCTAAAAATATCATGGAGAGATCAAATAGCCAATGTAGAAGTTTTGCAAAGAATGAAGAAAAAATTGGAACTTTTGGAAACAGTAAAGAAAAGAATAATTTCATATTTTGGACATATTTACCGTAATAATAAATATGAAATTTTAAGGAAAATAATAGAAGGCAAACGCAGATGACTCCTGTGACCTCTCGCTATTTAGACCAAGCTGCGCTGACGGGCTCGGATGTTGTGGTCAATGGACCCGGACTCATGCAGTACGGATCCCAGGTACTTAAACTTGTCCGTTTTCACGGCAAGTTCGTTCCCTATTTTGATAGGAACGGGATCAGTACTTCCGCAGGCCATGTTTTCGATCGTCGAGACATTTAGCTTTAGACCACCGTTCTCTAGCGATCTCTTCCATAGGTTCACTTTTTGCTCTAGTTCCTGTTTGTCCTCGTCCTTGTGGCACGTTCTTCACCTTTAGTGCCCACCATATCATCTGACGAGGGATGCAATCGAAAGCCTTTTGCAGGTCAAGAAATGCCATGTAAAGTGGCCTAATGCCAGAAGTACTTGGCAACCCTCTCAGAAGTTCTACGATGTAGTAAGGAAAGCGATGGACCGAAATCGATGGCGAGAGTGTGTTTGTGCCAATCGTGCCCGAACAAAACCCACCAAACACGATCATCTGTCATGATGGATGCGACCAAGAAGAATGCGTTTCTTGAGAATACGCGGAAAATATATAATGACTGACGCTAAGCAATACTATTATACAAATATAAGTCCACATTTCTTAAACTTAAATAAGTAACGGTTTTTTATTCTTATTATAAATTGTCTTATTTTAGCACAAGGCAAAAAGTTTGCGCACTCAAATCCTATAACTAAAAGTCCCTTTCTGACGGAATGCCACATTCCGTCAGGCACGGTTTTTATCTTTGTAATATTATATAAATAATCGATTTCAATAAATAACAAGTTTACATGGTACCTATCCAAAGTAGTAATATTTTGCCCGCGGATGCCGACTGCGGTAAAAATAATTTCACGACGCGCGACGCAATTTTTTTTTTAATGCCATTTACTGTTAGTAAAGGTTTTCAAATGTTATGTTTTTTTGAATCTACATAAAATATGCTTTAATATTGTATTTTTTGTGTATGAAAATAACTAGCAAATTAATATATATGATGACTGGAATATGAAAAATTTTGTTGAGATTTTCGATTTTCGCATGTTTTTTTTAATATTACTCAGTAAATTGTATTTTTAATACCTGAAACGAATTCTACGTAGTCGTTTTATCCGAAATTGATACTAAACTTGACCTATTAGCTAAACGTGAACAGTTAGAATTTTTTGAATGAAGCCGGGTGGAGTGGTATTTTAACCCCCCCACCCCGGTGCCAGAAGGGTGGGTACCTTGGGGTACCGATCTTAATCAGCTTGTCTGGGGACAAGAAACAACTGTGCCAAATTTTATACTTGTGCATCAAAATTTGAGGTTGTGCACTTAAGACCCATACTAAAAAAATCGGTACTTTTTTACATTAATATCAATGATATTTACTATGGATGGGTATACTCTAACAAAATGAGCAGCAAAAATGCTTCAAGAGTTATTTCATAACCTAGCAACGATTATGTTATGTTTATCTATTTTGACAATCATTATATCTTTGTTTCTCTCATTGTTAGGACATTACAGTTTATCTCTTTCTCACGCGGGTGACGGGAGCTCATTGGCACGTCCGCATTGCACGCTGGCCGGTCGGCGACTAGCGACAATTGTTTGAATTCACTCATATTAAGTGCTTCACTTTTGGTGCGTGCATAACCCATCTGTCATTATTATATATCACAGATTTATATATAAATCATAGGCAAGAACGCTTTCAAATATTGTCCTTGTCAGAATCAAGTTTTAAATGCATGATTTTTCAATTTTCCCATTAGATTTCGCAATATTTTTACCACCATCCTGATCTAGAAATTATGACGATTCTTCAAAGGTAAGAACCATTCCTAAACGGTCCTAAATAATCTGGGCCAGATCACCTAACAAAAATTGACGATCTCCTTTAGCTTATTGTTGTTGGAAATGTCATTGTGACAGCTGCCTTCCCCATTGTAGACAAGGTCAGTAAAAGGGCCCACTTTGCCGATTTTAGTTTCCGGGCTACGGGTAGTTTAGTAAAAACTGGCAAAACTTATCGAAAATGGGTTTGTCACAGAAACAGGGCCATTTTCCTCAATGGTCCTTGGAAAAGCAAAATTTGTATGTCGGGAAGTAGGTAGTTTATATTTATTTTAGCGGAAAAAAAATACATACTTATTAAGATAAGCAGTAAAATACCTACCTATAGTAATTAAAGTACCTACTTATTTATAACTAAATACAAACCAAGCGAGCTGTTAGATGAAATAAAATGGCGTTGTTAACACCTTCGACAGTTTTACGACCGTCTATAAAAACTGCTCCACTAACAAGGACAGTATAAATTTTAAATCTAAGAGAGCTGGCGACAGAGTTCATAATTCAACGAACGTTAAATGATAAAGAATTTGTAACGTTATTATTATTTACTAAATAAACTCAAAATAATGCCGTGCCAATATTATGTTATGATATGATCTTATGATAGATAGGTGGATTATGTAAAAATAGGTACCTACATACATACAAACCAACAATATTCTGGTTTTTATTTGTTAGAATTCAATATTATTATTATTATTATAATATGTAGGTATACATTACCTACCTACGAGTCCCTACTTGTACTGCTATAGTGCGAGAAAGTGTCCCTACACTTTTGAAGTCTAACAAATTGATTGATTGATTTATTTATTTTTTATTAGTCAAAAAACAGTTACACAACATTACAGTAAAAACCAAGACACTGCGAACTACAAAATAAACATATAAAAAAACAAATAAAACCCAGAATATTGTTGTTTTATATGTATGTAGGTAGGGTGAGTAGGATAGATTACCTAAGTATCTATGTATCTAAACCTTTACTTGAGGGCTGAGGCCCAATGCAATGGATGCCCATGATTTGATATTGGAGCTATGTTATATAGGGCCGTAGCCAGAATTGCAGTTAAGATAGGGCAATGCTAATTTAAGGTAGGGCATGGCCTATTTTAAGGTAGGGCATTTACTTTATATATTACTATATTATTACGGGGGAGCATTATGGGGCAATGCCCCATAATGCTCCCACCCCTCCCTCCCTAGCTACACGGCCCTATATAGGGGTAAGTCATGCAGACAACGGAAATAAAAATCTTTCTTCATTGGAATCATAGAGTATTTATAATGAATAGTATTATTATTGGAATGTTGATATGAGTTTCCATCACTTGTGACAATAAGATTTTGCCCTAATAACTCAAACTTAAACACATACATAAGTATTCCGATGACTTTTGAATAGGATAGGAAAATAAACACACAGACCCACTGAATGGTAAACGGATACCGTTGCATTTGGACGCTTGCAAACAAAATAAAAAATACATTTGAAATGTTTATACGGGTAAAATTATTTCCTCATGACATCGTCAGGAATACGTAGTTAGTCTGTCAGGTTGTATAGTAGCCCATGGTGTAGGTATAAATTTGTAGATATAAATAAATAGGTAACCTTATCCAAATAATTACAAATACGAGTCTAGTAGTAGACCGACATATGTCGCATCTACTCCACATTCTCCAAATCTTCCATTTTCTGATACGCCTGCTTGAGCTCTTTAAGCAGAGTCTTCACTTGCGACTTGTGAACCAGCAAGGTGTCTTGCGCGCGTTCACCGGTCACGTCTTCAGAGTGTAGCGACAGCTTTATCGTGTCCACAGTCTTTTCGGGTCCGGGACTTGTGGTCACGTCTGTTAGTCCGTTGACTGAAATAAATGATAATCTGCTTTGTTACATTTATCGACTGAGATTACTTTTGGATAACATTTTTATGCTATCCATTACTAACCACTGCATGTTGCGAGGTTAGTATGTCTGGCAAATAATTATTTTGGTATTGTCAGTGACAACGGTAAGCTTAGTACAAATTACGCTGTTTGGATGTTTTTATAAAATAATACCGGGCAGATTTTCATTACGTTACCATAGGTAATGAATTTTCATACGTTTTTACCACACTGATGTTACGTTACTGGTTGCAATAATGGTGTAATTACATACGGTTTCCGAACTCGGAATAGAGTATTTATGATATTGGTGTAGATAAAATTATTTTAGTTCCAAGGGTTTCATCCTGTATCATTTAATGTCACGCGTGATAAGAGTAATTATATAAAATGGTAACACAGAGCCATTCACCACAACTCACTCATGAATCCGCAAATATATATTTTAGACTACTGCTTCTGCCAGGGCCGACGCATGTGTTCTGGGCAGACCAAGTACTAGAACAGGGGTCGGCAAACTTTTTTGACACAGAGCGTGATGGCGGCAAAATATGGAATTTTCAGAAGCTCATAGAGCCGCAAGTGTCTGATGCGTGCTGTTATGCGCTGTGTTATGTTTTTTTACTGTAATATTTGATTTTAAAGAAATTTGAGGGGAACTCGATGAGCCACAACTGACCTTTCAAAGAGCCGCATGCGGCTCGCGAGTCGCGGTTTGCCGACCCCTGTACTAGGAGATCATGAGCGGGCTGGGAGAGAAGAAATTACAAAAGTGAGCCCAATTAACAACTCACTCATGAATCCGCTACTCTGTACTTTGGCTTCATACGTCTCTCTGCCATTGTCAGCTGCTTCTGCCAGGGCCGACGCATGTGTTCTAGGCAGACCGAGTACCAGGAGATCACGAGTCAGTTGTGAGCCGGGGCAGCCACCGCGCCACGTTTGACGCAGCACCCAGCGAATGGCTGCTGCAGCTCTCGCGGCTTCCTCGCGAGAGGCTGAAAATAGTTATTTGTGCAACAAGAGAGGAAAGTTGGTTTTTCTTGCGAGTGTTGATTTTGAGTCCTGAGTAAGCGAAAGAATCTATAATTGAATCACGAGCGAAGCGAGTGATTCTATGTTAGAATCTTGAGCGTAGCGAGGGACTCAAAAACACGAGATGTAAAATAACTTTGCTCTCTTGTTGAACATACAACTTTTCACCTCAGTAATGAGAACATATTAAAGGTTAAAAATATGTATTTCGAATTTGTAATAGATCTCGAAATATGAAGTGGCAGTTAATGGCCTTCACTAAATTAAAAAACTGCTTTGGCTCACTCCCTGACAGTGACGAAAGTCGCACTTTCGTCACTGTGTATTCGCAGGGAAGTAGGCTTGTTCCAGCTGCTGAGGTGGAAAGATTATTTTCAGTTTTTAAATCTATGACCAGTGAAAATGCAAATTGACTCAGCCAAAAAAGGCACAAGTGCCATACATTTTACATCCGCGCGCTTGCAGGACTTGTGTCGTTTTCACTCAGCCAATTTGACTTATTTATATCGCTTTTCACTACACTCGCGATCAAAAAAATCGACTCAAACTAATTTTTAATTTCATCGTTTAATATCTGAGGAACCAATCATGAGATCAAAAAAGCAACGGTACCATTTTAGAGCTAACAGTGTCAGCTTTCAATACGAGCATGTTTTTCAGGCGAAAATTTTCAGTTCATGAAAAACAAGCTAGCATACCAAGGAGGTGTAAAATTTGGGTGCAAAAATGACCTTAACAACGAAAGAAAAAACATTTTCATGAACGAATAACAATTTATTTTTATCTTTAATACCTGGTGTTACCACCAAAAACCTTTTTCACACATGCCATGCGTCTCTTCATTGACCTTATCAGCTTCCTGATGGTATCCTGGGGGCATGCTTCCCACTATTCGACCAAAGCTTCTTTCAGGGCCAAAATTGTCTCCGGAGCAGGATTGCGAGCTCGAACCTTGCGTTTCAGGTAATCCCATAAGTGCTCGATAGGATTTAAATCAGGACTCAGAGGTGGCCACTTCAGAGTCGGGATGCCAACTGCGTCAAGGTACTCCTTTGTGACGCGGGCGGTATGACAAGGGGCGTTGTCTTGCATGAAATGGAACCCCTCGTCAAAGAACCCGGCGTAGGGGACGACATGGTCTTGCAGGATGTCGGTGATGTACCTGTCTGCATTCAAACCACCGCCTCGACCCCCGCCATCAACAAAAACCAGCTCGGTCCGCCCCTCCATGGAAATCCCCGCCCACATCATGACGGAACCTCCACCGTAGGCGACTGTTTCAGCGAAGCAACACTGGGCGAACCTCTCTCCAGGTCTTCGGTACACCCGTCCTCTTCTGTCGCTGCCATGGAGACACACTCTGCACTCGTCGCTGAAGAGTACGCGGCTCCATTGGTCGTAGGTCCAATTTTCGTAGGTCGCCACGAATTCCTTCCGAGCGTCCCGATGCCTCTGAGTCAGTTTGGGCCCAGTAGCAGGTCTTCTTGGGGTAAGGTTGGCTTCCTTGAGTCTCCGCCGAACTGTTGAGGTGCTAACAGGCACAACCCGGTTCCGCATCAGGTCTTGCTGGATGGCAACAGCGGTACGGTGGCGATTACTAAGACTGGAGGTGGCGATGAAGCGGTCATCCCTCTCCGATGTGCACCGCTGACGGCCAGATCCTTGTTTCCGTTTCAAGGTTCCAAACCGACAAAACCGACGATAAACTCTGGAGACAGCAGACTGGCTTAAATTCAGCTGCTCAGCAACAGAACGCTGCGAGAATCCTCGATTCACCAAGGTGACGACTTCGGTGGCTTCAGCTTCGGTGGTATCCATTTTTCGAAGGTGATTCCGGTGTAAGATTGCGAGGAGATGTGCACTGGTCAACTTCTGATAAGCGAATGATAAGAAATAACCGGTTACACCGGTTTTTATTGGTCTCCAGAGGGCACAACTCGTGCATATCATAACCATGTAAAATGCCATTTTGTACAAAAGCTGCGATAACCTAAAAACTACGCAACTGAGATCGATGTCTTTTACTGTTTTTTGTAGCTGAATAAATTCGTAATAAAATTGCATTCAGAGTTTTATTAAAATATTTCCCGCTTTCCGGAAATACGACCAAAAGTAAAAAATGTTGCTTGAGTCGATTTTTTTGATCGCGAGTGTAGGGTCACAGTTAATCCAATTTGATTATGGTGTTGATTTTTAGTTTCGTTTAAGTAAGAGAAAAAAAACGTAGTTTTATTCCATATCGACCCATTTCGAACATCATCTAGAGATAATGTTTCTTAAATTTACACCATAATTGACACTGGTTTGCCTTTTACATAAGTTAAACTGGTAGGGCTTTAAATACGTACCTACTCGTACGAGTCTATACAGTAAGCTATCTAAATAATACGCAGAGAAAAATACGTAAACGACATAAGTAAAAAACTGCAATGAAAATATGATAGTGTCAAACTTGGCAGTTATCTTCTTTAAATAGGTAACTGTGGCTTAGTGAATCCATTAGCATGCATCCCTGATCAAAAAGCCCTCAGCTCAAATGACAACGCGCGTCACTACGAGCAGTAATTAGTAGGTAAAACGGATTTCAAGGATTTAGTGAATTGAGTGTCCTGCAGAGGTGGTAATACCTTTGGCTCTGCTTTAATTAGACAGACCAGAAAGCAAGGCATGAATTAGTCCCGTCGTAAGTAACTCTGAAACTTTATAAAACCCGTACTAACTAGCACAGCCTAGTTTTATGACAATAGGTGGATACCAAGTCCTACAATGGGCGGGGCACATTGCACGTAGAACCGATGGCCGTTGGGGCGGAAAGGTTCTTGAGTGGCGACCACGAACCGGAAGGCGCAGCGTCGGTAGACCCCCCACAAGGTGGACTGATGACCTGGTAAAGGTCGCGGGAGTCCGCTGGATGCGGGTGGCGCAGGACCGGTCATTGTGGCACTCTTTGGGGGAGGCCTATGTTCAGCAGTGGACGTCTTTCGGCTGATATGATGATGATGATGAAGTCCTACAGTGCGTTTACAACTTGGCGAACTCGTCTCGTCACTAATGTTCGTTGCATACATATACAACTCGTATATTAAAGTGTTACGTTGCTCAGCTTATGAATATAGAGCATGAGGGCGAGCGAAAGTAATAATTCCTAGAATGATTTCATAGTCGGGTGGGTAGAATAACTTTATAATAAAATGTTACTTACACAAACTAGTGTCTTTTAATATGTCCATGATCCCGTCTTCCTAAAACATAAAATCGTTAATATCGTCATATTAAAATTACAACATCATAAGTGGGTTGCATATATGTTACTTGGCATCAAAGATAAGTCAGATCGATATCTATAGGTATAGACGGAGAGCTAGCCACGTCAGATATGACACAATAATGAGAGCGACGAAACCCCTCTCGTTAGTTTGCTACACTATGCTTATTTCTAGGTCCGGACATCTGGCAGCTATAAAGTGGTGGAGGTCAAAGAATGCAAACCACTTTAAGAATACAAATCCTAGAGTTCTGGTTTTGATACAGTATCATGAAAAATTATATAAATAATTAGATTATATCATTGCCAAAAGTTTTTGATGGGGGAAAGTAGTCCAAAATGACGTATAATGTAATTCATAGTTTGTCGCCTACCTACTTACTGTTTCTGTTTCCGAAATATTACGCAATGTTTTTTGTTCTAATGTTAAAATATAGGCCCCGTCCTCTATAAATAAGACGACTCGGCGGTTTTTAACTATTGTGGTTTAACTTTTTTTCCAATTCAAAAAGTTTGCTAGTCTGTCACTCTGTCCTCCACCCATTAAAAGCTGCTAGGTGCCCGGATCTAGCAATAAGGATAGTATTGCAATCTTACTAGACGGGTTTCATTGCTCTCATTATTGTGTCATATCTGACGTGGCCAGCTCTTAGTCCAGTACCTATTGTAGGTATTTTATAAGACGTCCGAATATTACCAGTGCTCTTCTTAATATAATATTGGACATCTTAAAAAAATCGAACAATAAATCTTAGTGATTTTTAGGTTTCCGGAATTAAAAAGAAAAACGTAATCCTTATAGGATATCTTAGTCGTCCGTCTGTCTGTCACCCATTTTCTCAGAAAGTCATGGAGAGCAGGTATCAAGTTGAAATTAACATCCAATACTTCTGCCTGCGCTGCGGTCTCTTGAAACTGTAAAAATAATCAAGATTCTAAGTCAAACGCAATGCAAAGATACGGCCATTTAAGTCTTATTTTCTACTTCACATAGACCTAAAACCATTGAATTTGGCAAGAAAGAAGGTCTATACAGCACAAGTATTTTTTTGCGATTACAAACTTATTCGCAGTTGGAAAACAAATCGCAACCTACGGCTACGTGAATATTATATGGAGACAACAGTTTTTCAACGGTAAAGTCAAAAGTTTATTCCTCAATCCTATATTCCTTTTCATTACAGCAATGTTCGGTGATTGTTAAAAATGTATGATATACGGAACTCTGAGAGCGCGAGTCCGACTTGCACTCGGCCGGTTTTTTATTTAAATATTTTTTTCGTCACATAAAATTGGGAGTTACAATTATTGGTTGTTAGTTTAAAGACGTCATCTTCTACTGAAGCTCGTGAATCTTATCTTCAAAAGATAGACAATGATATTACCTAGTGACGAATAATGGAATGAAAGCAAAAAGCCAAATGATATTTGCTCACAAAAAGCGTGGTGAAATTGGAAAGGACGATTTTCCGCCTCCATGTATTTACCGTACCGTCTAATATTGTACCTCCATAATGCTCAGATTTATTTATATCATTGCGTTTCACAAATTACACATACGTAAACAACACAGATAAACACACATAATATTATTTTACGTAGGTGTTGAAAGTTTCAACGTTAAAAAAAGAATAGAGTTGATATGAAACACAAGCATTTTTGAACTTCGGCGACATACTGAAATATGTATTTAGAATGACTGTTGTGTATGGACTAGTCGATGTACTCGTAATACTTCTGGCATATTAAATCGTCAAGACTAAGTAATATTCTATACAAAGTTATTTTTTACCAAAGGTAAAAAACTATAGATAACTACTATATAAGTGGGTACTTAAAACACGCGTTAACTGGATCCTTATTACTTGCTTGCTTAAACTTCAAGTTCAACAAGTAGACTGTGTGCTCACGGCGTGCAGTCCGAGCAGACAGCGCGCGGCACGCGGCGGCGGGCAGGCTACCGAGCGCGTGCAGCGCCGCCTGGGCTCACAGCGGGCAGTCCTACCAGACTCGTGTACTCACAGGCAGCTCGTCCACGATGTGCTGCAGCAGCGCGCGGTACACGGTGGCGGGCAGGCTACCGAGCGCGTGCAGCGCCGCCTGGGCTAACAGCGGGTAGTCCTACCAGACTCGTGTACTGACAGGCAGCTCGTCCACGATGTGCTGCAGCAGCGCGCGGTACATGGCGGCGGGCAGGCTACCGAGCGCGTGCAGCGCCGCCAGGGCTAACAGCGGGTAGTCCTACCAGACTCGTGTACTCACAGGCAGCTCGTCCACGATGTGCTCCAGCAGCGCGCGGCACACGGCGGCGGGCAGGCTACCGAGCGCGTGCAGCGCCACCAGGGCTCACAGCGGGTAGTCCTACCAGACTCGTGTACTCACAGGCAGCTCGTCCACGATGTGCTGCAGCAGCGCGCGGCACACGGCGGCGGGCAGGCTACCGAGCGCGTGCAGCGCCGCCAGGGCTCACAGCGGGAAGTCCTACCAGACTCGTGTACTCACAGGCAGCTCGTCCACGATGTGCTGCAGCAGCGCGCGGCACACGGCGGCGGGCAGGCTACCGAGCGCGTGCAGCGCCGTCAGCGCCCGTAGCGGACAGTCCAACCAAACTCGTGTACTCACAGGCAGCTCGTCCACGATGTGCTGCAGCAGCGCGCGGCACACGGCGGCGGGCAGACTATCGAACGCGTGCAGCGCCGCCAGGACTCACAGCGGGCAGTCCAACCAGACTCGTGTACTCACAGGCAGCTCGTCCACGATGTGCTGCAGCAGCGCGCGGCACACGGCGGCGGGCAGGCTACCGAGCGCGTGCAGCGCGCCAGGGCTCACAGCGGGTAGTCCTACCAGACTCGTGTACTCACAGGCAGCTCGTCCACGATGTGCTGCAGCAGCGCGCGGCACACGGCGGCGGGCAAGCTGCCGAGCGCGTGCAGCGCCGCCAGCGCCCACAGCGGGCAGTCGCCGTCCGAGCAGAACTTGAACTTCTGTAAAACAAGATTATTATTTTCCTTTCAATGATTTTGAACGATGCAACTTGTGCCAATCAATTCTACAGATAATAAATCCATATATCTATTAGGCCGATGACATCAATACCTACATATGCGTTAAGTAATACATGCCGGTGTCAATGTTGTAGTTTCAGTTAGAGGGCAAGCCGTCTTAGATAATAGATTAACAGGTTTGACTAAACATTTTGCTTAAGCCGTAATACAGTTGGGTTTTGGCAAAGTAGAGAGGCTCGGTTTCAAATTTTCGATCGCCATAAATATTAAATTACCTTTACTGTTTCATAATTTAGTACTTCTGTAGTTACTGTTTCTCAGGAGAATTCGGAACTAGGGAGATTGTGACGTCATATTCTAGCCATCTTCGGTTATGCTCTAAAAACATGGTTTGCTAGTAAAAACTAAGTCTGGAAAGTTATCCTGAGTTATTCTGCTGACAAGTTTGATTATATACATTTGGCATTTGAGACAACAATTTACGCATATTTTAATATTGTATTGAACTTTTCACAAAGCACACATTCATCGATATTTTTTTATTGATTAATTTTAAAGCTTTCTGTCATTTGATTTGAAATATATAGATTTTAACACATTCCGCACTAGGAATCCTCTAACGCCTTGGCCACGACTTTGGTCTTAAGCGACCTGCGGTGCGTCCGGCGTGCGGAATTTAGAGCGGGGCGGCGAGCAGGCCACGTACTTCGCAGC
Organism: Pammene aurita; assembly: GCA_947086415.1. NCBI lineage: Eukaryota > Metazoa > Arthropoda > Insecta > Lepidoptera > Tortricidae > Pammene > Pammene aurita. The sequence goes on along the minus strand of OX352290.1, from coordinate 35,611,920 downwards.
AGGCGCGGCGACTTCGAGCGGATGGGACGTACTCGGGTGACTCAAAATGTCTTTGTTGAAAGTGGCCCTTCAGTACTCTCTCATATATAATATGTCTCATGGGAGACATATTAAATATGAGAGAAGGTGTGCACGTGACAAATAGACGACTTTATACGTTGGGCGAATTCCGGACATTGTATGAAGAATATCGACAGCATCCCCAAAAGTTTTATGAATACACACGAATGAGTGTGGAAACTTTTGATTACTTGTTATAACACTCTATGGACATCGCGCGCGGATAATACAATAAACTTTGTTCTTAAAATCACCGCCCGATCCGTGCCGCCGCTAAGACCGGTCGCACCGCACTGAGTCGTGGCCGCGCGTTCGCGCGCCTTGTCTTTGTTCGTTCCGCCCGCCAGCCCGCTGCCCGCAGACGCCGGTCGCTCGAGTAAATCCGCGCGCTTGGTCGCCGGTGCGGAAGTTCGTGGCATCTCGTCTTTTCCGCGCTGTTTTTGTATTATGCGCGATCCGCTAGTCGCCGCCGCCGAAGCAGGTCGCGCAAAGTCGTGGCCAGGCGGTAAGCGAGCTCTGTGTGTGTGTATTTGTAGCGGATTTCCGCTACAAAGCGATAAAACGCTGGAATCAACTACGAGCGTAGCGCGTAGCGAACTGGGGTACGGAAAGTGTTACGCTTTAATTACCCAGCCAATTCTAAAAAATGCAGTAATAAATACACCATTAGCGAGGTTTCCACAAAACAATGATTACTATCGGCTTGTGTAATTAAATAATAGTACATTACTACAGAGGCCGGGAAGTAGGGGGTTGCCGGCCGAGTACATATAGACGGTCGAGCGTAGCGAGGCCGGATAGTCACGAGGCTGGCAACCCCTTTTCACGCCGAAGTATGTATAGTGCTTTTCTCAAACATGCAATGAAATAAATAAGAAACTTATCAATTTTTTTTTCGGATATAGTGAGGCAATACTAAGTATATGTTCATCTTGTTATTAATGAATTATCCTATCAACAAACTAAAACAAAAACATTAATTAGACTTACCACGTAATCAAAAATATGCGTAAAAACAGTACGTTATGAAGTCTGGATTGCTAAATTCTGACTGCATTTCATTGTCACTGAACGGATTTTAAAAATGTATAACTATTACGTACGTCGGCCATTTAAGTATAATTTTCACTTGCATTTGAACAACATCTAGACCTAATTCACTTTTATTGTACCTATAGCCAAATTGTTAGAGAATAATACAAATCGACATTATAATCCACAATAATATACGCAACATAATAAAATATTGAGAATATTTTTAAAATTTTCCCACCTAAATACTTTTTTTTCACAGTATCTGTGCTGTTCGAGAGGTTGCACTTAAGGCCATTCTACAGGAGTTAAAATTAAGAAGAAAAATGTACATAGTGACAGAATAAATTCAGTACGTTACAAATATTGTCTATGGTCTCTGAAAATATTCATAAGAATCAGAACCCTCCGAATTTATTTCGTAACTATAGATTTCAATTCTTAATTTCAGCTCGTGTGTAATAGCCCTTGCTGCTAATATTTTAGCTTGATAACCAACCTTTCACGAAAAAAAAAGAAATTGCTGTTCCTATAAACGGTATTAGACATACACATAACAATTTGTAGGGCCCAATCTGTCAGGTTGGAAGGTGTAATAAGAGGTAGGGCCCTTAGGGAGCTGAAGGAGGGTTAGGGAGAGGCAGGGTACACAACAGATTGGGCCCTACAAATTGCAACGTATAATACCTGTTTTTAATCTGCCACCATCTTTGCAATTTAAAATTATAGGAATTTGTTAATAATGTGTTATTTGTTATTTTCATTTTTTTATTTAAATAGATTTTGTATTTAAACGAAATTGCAAAATATATATTGTCTATTGTTTTTTTCTTAATAGGCGTAAGTAGTGGCAGAATGTCAAACGAACCAAAAAGTAAATATCGCTTATAGCCTTAAATGGCTGAACGCCATGATCCTGTGTCACAAATATATGTGCAATGGAAATTAAAAAAGAGGCACTTGCCGGCCTAGGCCTCCAAATTTGTATGAAATTCCATTATCGACCTCTCGTGTAGCCGCACCTGAAACGTGGTACTTCGCAGCCTATTATAAGGAACATAACATCAATATTTCATTGCATGTTTGAGAAAAAAACTTATACCTACCTATGCCAGGCTTCAAATAAAAGGCAGCCCAACTAGCTCCGCACAATTTCGATAGGCATGGTGAATTTTTTTCATGTAAGTATGGTATCAATAGATTCGTTTTGTTGTGAGGATCAAATGTCTATATGCGGCCAATTGCGTTAAAGCAACACAAAAGTCAGAAATGAGACTTAAAGTCTGAGATTTGCATTTGTTTCTCGAAACGCTCATTACAAAATGACTTGCAAAAGTGACGTCACGATCATATAGTCGCCCTGTTTAAGAGCTCAAAGAGGACCCAGTGTGTTGACGATGAGGGACCTTCTTGTTCCTTTAGTCGTCAACACAAGTGAATCCTCCTTTTTGTAAAGGGTCGGCAACGCGCATGTGACGCCTTTGGAGTTGCAGGCGTCCATAGGTTACGGTAGCTGCTTACCATCAGGCGGGCCGTATGCTTGTTTGCCACCGTCGTGGTAGAAAAAAAAAAAAAAAGTATGGAAAAATTATGAAATTGCTATTTTTACAGTGAAATGTTGCGTTTATATTTATATTATTTATTAAATGTTTTTTTTTAAATTTCGTACTTTAAAAAAATGAAAAATTTTGAAATTTTGGAGCATGATATTTTTAAACCATTTTAATAGATTTTTTAAATTTTCACTTTATTTGGATATATTGGTAATTCTGCATCCTATCAACAATTTTATTTCATAATTCAACATGTGTCATCATCCCTATTGCTTACACTATAATGTCTATAATATACAGCCTTGGCCAGAAGTGTTGAGCATAGATAGCTCTTTTTTGTTTACAATTTTGATGTTAAGTATTAATTCCCTATCATAACATATAACAATGTACGATGACGTAATAGTACATTACTTACCTAGGGCTGTAAAAAAAAGAAAGCCCGAAATCGCAGGTATTTGGGACCCGAGCCGCAGGCGAGGGTTGTAAATATGCGATAGAGGGCTTTCTTTTTTACTGCCCGTGGTGAGTACACAATTTTACGTCCCCACCTGGCCATAATGCGAGTTTTACCGTAAGCGTAGCGAGCGGTAAAACTCACATTATGGCCAGGTGGTGACGTAAAATGTTATATTTTATTGATATATCTAGAAAACTTCACTTAATAACACTTTCAAGGTAAGTACCTATAAAATATGAAAGTGGAGGTCCCAAAAATGCGAATTTAGGTCGGTGCGAAAAATTGCAAATATTCTATGCAGTTACTACTCACTTCAACAAAACATGCCTTCAAAAAAGATAGAAACGCCGGTTTAAACTTTCCAGTTTTGTATGAAAATCGCAAGGGCGCTCAACACCTGGCCAAGGCTGTATTAAATATCTCCACGACAACAAAAAAGGGTATCTTTTATGGAATTTTTTATACGAGGTAACCCGTTTCCATTGTCCTCGATTAAATAGTAACATATCACGTAGGTGTAAACAAGACATAATACTTACCATTACAATATGTCAGCCCGTTCCGTCTGAAACAGACATAACAGTTAAATTATCATACAAACTACAAAGACGTACAACTCATACACGCAACTGAGCACGCCGTTAACCTCACGTATGTGAGTATGTCTCATACGTACTTAGCACCTAGAACGAAAATAAATTTATCTGAAAATATATGAATGTATAAACGAACTTTGAAACGAAAATTGTCGGCATAGTTAAATTGTCAAAATCCCCTCTCGCTTATTATTCCCGTACTTTGGCCCTTCATTTCACCTTAGATAATTAATTCCGGGATAAACAATATTCAATTTCTTACTCCTAGTTATAATCTCACCAACCACCTCCAGACTCCAGAGATGTCATCTGACACCTGTGGAGTTGCAGGCGTCCATAGGTTACGGTACTGCTTACTATTAGGCAGTATGATTGTAAACAGAACCCAACATGTCTGCCAAATTAATTTAGCCGTATTTACGTGAATTATTTTATTTTAGTTTTACAAATATTTATGATCGATCTACCAACTGTCACCCAACACTTCACAACAAAATTCTGCAAAGTTAAGTACCTACGAGTACCTGAGACTAGCCGGTTACAAATTTTCAGGAGCCATATTTTCAGTAAGTAAATCTTGTTGGAAACTGTACCTCCTTTTACATTGTCACTCGAAGTATACAAGAGTAAAATATCAAAAATTAGGGTAAATAATGATGGCATGAACACGCCTAAATTTGGGCAGTACAGTACACATATTAAAAGTAGAGGCAGTCAACAGGCGGTCTTATCGCTAGAGAGCGATCTCTTCCAGACAACCTTCGACAGAGAGTGGTATTTTGGAACGTATTAAAGTATTTCATAACATTTTAAATGCAAAAATAAACTTAACTTTATGGTCTAATCAGATAATATAAAAATGTTAACGGCCATACAAAATAATAATAAAAAATGAAGCGAAAAGTTTGCACGAATTAATGTCCTCACTAAACAAGCTCCGTAAGAATTGAGTTTTCGGGTATTACATAATAATATGTATCATATAATTCATATATCAAAAGATTTATTTTGCAGTAACAAGACTTAAAACTATATTATCAAATGCAATTCATGTGCGTTATTTAATTATTAGCGGTTTTCGTTTTCAAATCGTTGCCGGACTCTTAAATATTGCTGAAAGGCGACGATTTACAATGTACATGCTTATACTTACATGTAGATAAATACTTATATAGAAATTAATATATATTATACAGGGTGGAAAGATAAGTCGGGCCCTGGAGGAAAACTACCTTAATACGTTGAGATAGCTCAATTCACTGAAAGGAAAAATTCTTTAATTTCTCTAAAGGGACATAACTGCATTTACAAATTTTTGGAAAAGAGTACAGTTTTCAAAAAAAGTATTTATTTTGTAATTTTTGCCATAAATATTTTTTATGACAATTGATGCCAATCGATCCTGTTTCCAACGAGGATAAAAACTTCTAAATACCAACCAAGTTTAGGGCACAAGAGAACCCATAAATAATAATAATAATAATATTTTTCATACAATTAGTATGGAAAAAAGTGAAAATTAAGAAAAAAACTGTGAATGCAGTTTTAGTTTTTAGGAAAAATAAAATAATGTTTCCTTTGAGCGAATTGAGCTATCTCAAGGTTTTAAGGTAGTTTCCCTCCAGGGCCCGACTTATCTTTCCACCCTGTATATATATATTATAGGACAATCTTACATAAATCGACCTAGACCCACAGTAAGCTCAATAAGGCTTGTGTTATGGGTACTAGACGACGATATACATAATAGATAAATATGGATAAATACTTAAATACATAGAAAACACCCATAACTCGGGAACAAATATCTGTGATAAATACACAAATAAATGCCCTGACTAGAATTCGAACCCGGGACCTCCTGCTTCGTAGGCAGGGTCACTACTGACTGGGCTAGGAGGCCGTTAAATAATTGGATATTGGATCTAAAATTTCCGATTTATTGGTGCTTCGGACCTTTAACGTAACCGAGATGAGATGTGCATAGGAAATAAGATATTATTTGCTAGAAAGTAAAGTAGGATCTTGGGATATCTTATTAATGACAAACTACATTTTGGAAATGAACTATAGAATGTCCATAACCGTTAAGTACCTATGTCGAAAATAGTATCTGCAGAGTATGATAAGACAGAGTACAAGTACTTACCTAAATTCTTTGTTAGAAAAAGGCAGTTCTTCCCAGAAACTTAAGTTTATTGCTTAGAATGAATGAATGAATGAAAATTGTGTACTTCTTAACAACACTTTTAGAAATTAAATTAGTCGATATGCATGTCCATTTCGATATTTTCGATACTGTTCAGATTTCAAGGAGGCCTAGAATAAGTTAACAATATCAATGATATCTTGGCAAAATACAAAAATATAACGAAACTACAAAAAGTATTTTAGCGAATATAACAGGACCGCTGTACTGAATACACAAATCATCGACACAATTTCAAACGAGACAACCAAGAGGGTGACAGACACTAAATAAATCCCAATAAAACATTACTTTTGAGAAAATTTTAGGAAACTGTACCATCTGGTTCATAAGTGCATACCCAGCAATTTATCAATGAATTAATTTATGAACCTGATGGTACATCCCATATTGCTGAAGTTATAGGTACTCACTCATCAATCGCCTTAAGATGGTACGGGGCATGATTTCTAAATTACTTTTTGTTTAATTTTGTATCGAGCGAAGTTTATGTAGTATATACGTAATAGTGTAACTCTACAACTACCTACCCACATAACGCCGTGTAACCATACAATTACTCGTACAATATAAAATCCAGATAAACTGACAACACTTTTATGTTGTGTTTGGATTCAGGTATCGGTTACAAAAAAATGAAAAATACATAACCTGAACGTATAACCTCCTATTTTGAAGTCGGTTAGAAACAAGAAAGACAGGAAACATAAGAAAGGAAGCTTAATTCATAGAAATCATGAGATACATATGGTGATAAATTGATGTACGTCATGTTAGCTTCGCCTAATTCTGGGTAGCACTGTAAATGTTTTGTCGCTACCAGAGAACTAGGTACATTAAAAGTTTCGTCACGTGATTTGATAAGGGATGAAAGACACAAATTGATGTGAGTGGTAGACCGAAGAGCTTACCGATGTGTTAAAACGTGATATGAGTACAAGGTATTAAGAAAATTGACAAGATATAAGGTTACGAGTATGTCTAAATATGTAGACACATTTTGAAGTAAGTTTTTTAATTTCTTAGTCGTATTGTTGATAATGTTTATTTATTATTATTAAAGAATACACGATTTCGCTTCTGAGGTACTCTTTTGCGTTGAGACTTCTGGTGCCGTATTCTAATTTTAAAATACATAAACAATACATTAAAAACACAAGCTATCTCAAACATAACTCCAACACACAAATAATCAACCAATATTGAAGTTCTATTGGAGTTGCATAGGAATAATTTTCAAGCAAATTCTGATATCTCTGATTCAGACGCTAGCTGTATTGCGTAGTCAATGCATTGGAGTTGTATTGAACTTGGATCGTGTCTGAACTGTTTTAAAGTTAGAATATGGCTCCTGGTCAAAAAAAAGCGTGGCTGCTTTAAAACAAAAGCACATAAATACATTATTAATAAAGGAATTCTGTTTTGCCTTTTGCCTCCCTTGCCAACTTGCTACGCCTCCCATTGGTTTGGAACTATTGGCGTAAGTGATATTGTGACTAACAGCGAAGTGTAAACGGATACGTACGGTACGTGTCCTGAATATTTTGATACAAATAAGTACCTTTTATCCTTTTTTATTTATTTATCGTATGGCTAGATGTCACTGGATATAGATAGGTATTTCCTCTCTCGGGTACATAGGCTGCTATTTATATATCCGGAAACCGGGATTACAATCTTCTTAAATAGCATATTTGACCTCCATGGTAAAATTTGAACTTTTTTAAGTACTGGCCGGTATATTTTTTCTTTCTTATTAACGCTCGTGTTTTGTTTTTGACGGGTTTTAAATGTCATCTCGCAGCAAGAATGGAACTCACTCGTGAAAATATTCGTGCTATGATTTATTATGATTTTCGGCGTGGTTTAATGCAACAACAGTGCATAGATCAACTAACTTCAACTTTTGGTGATGAAGCCCCATCTAAAACTACTGTGTATCACTGGTTTAGTGAGTTCAATCGTGGACGTAGTATGCTTACGGACGAAGTTAAGGCAGGTCGCCCGAAATCGGTCGTTGTACAACAAAATATCGAGGCTGTGCGAAAACTTATAATGGACGACCGACATGTTACGTACTGCGAGATAGAGGCGACTCTGGGTATTTCTATGACCAGCATTAATAGCATATTACATAATTATTTGGCTGTAAAAAAAAATTGTTCGCGTTGGATACCCCACAACTTAACAAAAGAGCAAAAAGATGCTCGCGTCGAATGGTGCAATAAAATGTTAAAAAAATATAACCGTGGTGACTCAAAAGCCGTTTATAACATCTATACAGGTGACGAATCCTGGATATATGCATACGATCCCGAAACGAAGCAACAATCAACGGTATGGGTGTTTCAAAATGAGCCGAACCCTACGAAAGTTACTCGTGCAAAAAGTACATTGAAACAAATGGTGGCCTGCTTCTTCGGTATTAATGGCCATGTAGCTACAGTGCCACTAGAAAACCGTAGAACGGTTAATTCAGAGTGGTACACGACCATTTGCTTACCGGAAGTATTTGAACAAATTCGTAAAACTAACCAGCGACGAAGAATCATTCTTCATCATGACAATGCCAGCTGTCATACGTCACGCGAAACAACTCTATTTTTGGAGGGTCAAAATGTGGAATTAACAGGTCATCCGCCGTACAGCCCTGACTTGGCACCCAACGATTTTTATTTATTTCCAAATATAAAGAATAAATTACGCGGTAACGATTTTCGACCGGTGAAGATGCTGTCGACGCATTCAAACAACACGTTATGGAGGTACCTCAGGCGGAGTGGCAGAAGTGCTTTAAAAATTGGTTCACGCGAATGCAAAAGTGCATAGATCATCAAGGGGAATACTTTGAAAAACAATAAAACCATTTTCAGCCGTGTACGTTTGTTTGTTTTTTTGTTTCCGGATATATAAGTAGCAACCCTCGTAGTAATAGAGGGAAAGTAGATGATGACGAAAATCCAGCGAGTGCTGCGAGGTCCAGATGGCACAGTGCAGCTGCCAAGTTTGTTAGCACCACCCAGGGATCACGTGTTGGGATGTCTAAGGTGTTTCCTATGGACGCAGAGTAACATTGATCGTCTACCTTTTATCCTAGAACCACCAGACGGGAAGAGCAAATATTCTTGTCTAGAGCAAGAAAAGACATATTTAACCTAAAATTACTAAAATGTATATTAGATAGTGTTGGCAACCATGGTGCCAAGCTGTGACGGCAACATCCGGCGGCATAGGCAGGCACCACGAACTACTCCAACATGGTGACGACAGTACCACCTGCATGGGAGCTACGTCATAGCACCAGGTGGCAGGTGGTCCCTCCAGTCGAAGCACCTGGACGGCGGTCCGGCGGGGATACCGAGCCCATAAAAGGGGCTGCACGACCGGCAGGAGGGCTCTTTGGTGCCCCACCGCCCACCGATACTTGCTAAGTTTTCCAAGTGTTTATTGTGTTTGCTAATTGTTTTGTAAATATATTAATTATAAACAAACGTATTAAACTCGAGTATTTCATCACTACCTATCGTTAAAGTAGTCTCCTTACATCAGAAGTGTTCTTTCTTACCTTCGTCCAAATGGGTAAGCGTAGTAAACGCCCAAAAGCTAAACGGAAGCGACAACATTCGAGTTCATCAAGCGCCATTAGCGTGTCTACCGCGAGAACTCCGTCACCTCCACCACCAAAAAGGAAAAAGGTATCGCATAAAGCTGATGCCCTAATTGTTAGTACGAACGATATTCCTACCCTGCATAATATGATACCGGTTTAACACACTGAACGATGACGTAAGTGCTTGGCTTAATATAATCATGAATTTCGCGCATACTTTTTCATGGACTGACGAAAGTACCTGATATCAGGCTCTCAATAAATGAGATGGTCCCGTCAAAGTATGGTACGGTTCTCTGTTGCACACCGATGCCCACGTGGAAATGGGAGAACTGGAAAATAAGGTTAGCAGCTAGTTTTCAACGGCGTCGAAATATGTTTGAATTGTTAAGAGGCTGACAACACCCGATGACCTTCAAATTGACTATACTTAAACAGTTTTTTAGCTATAACTACTTGTTTTAAGAAAGTAAAGAAAAATATATGTTAATATTCGTTATATTTGGAAGAACTTCGTTAATTCTGATACACGATTGGACGAAATCGGCTCGATAGAAAATTATTCCAAAGTTACCTTTTAAAATTAGCTTTAAACAGTCGTATGTCTTTAGTTTCTTCAATTATACGTCTGTAACTAAGAACAAAATTCCAACACACTAATACTAAAAACTTCGTTGTTTTATATTTCTCAATTAATGCGTAGTTTTTTTTATATATCATTTTGCTAAATTTGCAATGAGCTCCCAAACTAATCGTAACACAGTGTTTCTCTTTCACTCACGGTGAAAAAGATAAGGAGGGAATTTAGCTGTTGACAGCCCCTTAAAGGAAATTGTCGAAAATAAGCCAAACGATAACTCCCGCAGAATAGATTTTTTTTTAAACATTGTAATTAATGATTTTGAACACGAAGCTTTTATTGACCCCGGGAGTAGTTGCTCAATTATATCGACATCTTTGGTTAAAAAAACAAGGTATAAGAACTGTTTTGCTGCCCTTGCCTGTTACATTGCAGAGTTTTAAAAATTAAAGTATAGAGACAGTTACGCACAAAGTATAACAGTTGATCTGAAATTCGATTCGGTGTGTTTGACGGGAATAGATTTTTATGTCATGGATGATTAAGCAGACTGTGACATACTGATAGGCAGGAACGTGACCGAACGCGATGATTTAATGTATTCACGAGTAGGGAATTCATTAAAGTTTGATTATGACCCTTCTTTTAACGAATTCTGTAACATAGATAAAAATTGACGACCGGGACTTTTGTTAGTCAAGAGTATGTATTATATGTATTTACTTTTTAATGTATTTCATGTTTAGTTCTGCTAAGCTATATAACATTTTGTCATAATTAATTAACCGTGTTGGCAAGGTATAATACACTCTTAGTAAGATAAAATAAAGATTTTATTTAAAAATCAGTTTACATGAGTAAATTTATGGTTAGGCGAGTCAAGATAAAATGCAAGGTTGACGGGATCATTGCGACATGCGATACTCCCATCATAACTGCCAACCAAGTTAAACTTGAAAATCTTAAGTGCGGCGAAATGCCCTTTAAGTGGAAGTTGTTCCGATGAATAAAGGTCAAAAAACTAAGTGCGGCTACAGCCCTTTAGTTGGTACCTGAGATTCGGGACTTGGATGGAGTAATATGGGATTTTGCAAGTTGAGATGTTTTCCGTGCAAGACGCGAACGATATGTACTAATGGTGATATGGTTGTGTTACAGCATTTCATCTTAACTCGTGGGGTGCCCGAGGCGGGCCCCTTGCAGGAGGGCCGTGTTGGCAACCATGGTGCCAAGCTGTGACGGCAACATCCGGCGGCATAGGCAGGCACCACGAACTACTCCAACATGGTGACGACAGTACCACCTGCATGGGAGCTACGTCATAGCACCAGGTGGCAGGTGGTCCCTCCAGTCGAAGCACCTGGACGGCGGTCCGGCGGGGATACCGAGCCCATAAAAGGGGCTGCACGACCGGCAGGAGGGCTCTTTGGTGCCCCACCGCCCACCGATACTTGCTAAGTTTTCCAAGTGTTTATTGTGTTTGCTAATTGTTTTGTAAATATATTAATTATAAACAAACGTATTAAACTCGAGTATTTCATCACTACCTATCGTTAAAGTAGTCTCCTTACAATAGCAACCCGAGATTGTTTATTAGTTCCCTCTGTAAATGGCAATTATCAAAATGTTATTAGTTGAGAAATGTATGTCCGGGAATCAATAATTAAGACATATTTTGTTGATAATTAGTTATCCATAATTTGTAATGCTGACAATTAATTATTTGTAAATTTTGTTATATATAATTTCCCTATCCCATAAAATTTAACTTGACATTCTAAGACAAAATAATTTGTAATATGACATTTTGTTTAAATTTTGATATCTAACGTATTGCTATAATAATTCTACTGACATATTGTATATACTCGTAAATTGCTTGCTTGCCGCTTGCTCTACTTCACATGGCATGCCTATTATAAGGTAGATAATAAGGACACCTGTTTATTATAAGACCACCAATGTAAACACTATGTTCTAGCAATAGAATATTTCATAGTTCATAGACGGATGGAATTGGGAAGGCTCTTGTAGATGAAGGTGACTGAGATGTTATAGTGATAATTAATAGATAAAAATAGGTAAATTTACGAGTACCCATCCAATTGCGACATCAATCCTTTCACAGCCCAAGCCCAAGCAGGTGCCGGATTCTAATTTTAAAATAAATTAACAATACAATAACAACACAACCTATCTCAAACATAACTCCAACATACAACAAACAATCAAGCAATATTGAAGTTGTATTGGAGTTGCGTTGGAATATTTCTCAAGCAAATTCTGATATTTCTGATTCAGATGTTTATGCCGTAGCTGTATTGCGTTGTTAATGCATTGGAGTTGTATTGAAGTTGGATTGTGTTTATACGTATTTTAAAGTTAGAATACGGCCCCAGGTCACTGTCGATTAAACTCATTCACTGCTATGCTACGGACGTAGCGCTACGCCATAGCCGAGAGCAAGGGTTTCCCGCTATGTGGCGAAAATGTACGTAGAAGCGAAAAGACTACGTTTCATGATTAGTGCTCAATGCGTTATCAACTAATCACTGAAGATGGAAAAAGGTACTTCCAAAGTTTGGCAGTATCTATAGAAATGTTGCATTTTTTTAGGGCTCCGTATACGACCGAACCGTCCGTATAGAACGCGACCCTATTACTAAGACTCTCATAAACCGTGATAGTTAGACAGTTGAAATTTTCACAGATGATGTATTTTTGTTGCTGCCATAACAACAAATACTAAAAAATAGAATAAAATAAATATTTAAGGTTGCTCCCAGACATGATTTCTGCCATTTTTATAAATAATGGTACGGAACTCTTCCTGCGCGAGTCCGACTCGCACTTGGCCTTTTTATGTATTTGTTCCTGCACCATCATCAGTGCCACTTAAGTTATATGGGACGTATTAATCAGATTAAGTGTTATCGATGAGCAAACGGAAAATGTAAATAACTAAATAGCATACCTATATCAAATTAGAAGCATAGAAATATTTCTTCAAATTGCGTATCCGCACATTACTAATAAACTTAAGCAAATTTCACACGGTCGTTGCTATTATGAACAATCTCAGTCTACCCACATAACACTATCTACATAAATAGACAATTTGCATAGTGTCTCTCAAACTAAACGTACAATTGCAAACGTAACTAAGTTACTGAGAATACGGCCGAATGATGGGTACACAGTACAGTCCGCAGCAGAAGTAGGTAAGCGGGCAGTGTTAAAATAATCTAGACACCTTATTATTAAGACAATAAACTCAAACATTTATTCAGTAAGTAGGCCACAAGGGCACTTTTACACGTCAGATAGTTTATCAAAGAAAAAGAGATAAAAAAAAAACTACACCGGTTCTAACCCTACACTCGAAAAGAATTATAACCGGCAAGAAACTCGGCGGGACTTATTTTTTCAAAACAACAGTAGTACTACATTAGAATTTAAAAATACATATCGTTGTCTGATGAGGCCAGGGCGCTGTGCAAATTATATTCAAAAATACTGTGATTATGAATAATTTTGTATAAGGTGTATTAATATTTTGGGTTGTTAACGGGGGTAGCATAATCACTGTGTGATAAAACCCTTTTGTAAATTAAATAAAGTTAAAAAAAAGAACTTTTACGTCACACCTGGCCATAATGTGAGTATTACCGCACGCAACGCGTACGGTAAAACTCGCATTATGGCCAGGTGGAGACGTAAAATTGTGTACTCACCACGGGCAGTAAAAAAGAAAGCCCTCTATCGCATATTTACAACCCTCGCCTGCGGCTCGGGTCACAAATACTTGCGATTTCGGGCTTTCTTTCTTTTACAGTCCTTGGTACGTAATGTACTATTATATTATGTTAGTGACAAGAATGAAGTGATTATGATTAAATATTTAATTATATGTGTAATATAATATGTTTGTTTACAATGCATATTAGATCGTCTAGTCACACTTAAAAATACGATATTTTTTTAAAGACTGCTATTTAAATCCGGATTGACTTTGATGATTAAAGGAATACGCTACATACAAAGCCATTGAAAGTAGTTTAATGTTGCGTTGTACAAAGTGTAAGAATGTTATTTAATTTAGAGTAATTGTATCGTAAAGTTAACATTAAGCAAGCAAAAAATTACGTCTAGTTCATATTTTAGGCAAAATAGGTCGTCTATATAAGATAAAAACTGTTTTTTAAGAAGTTTAATATTTAATTATATTTCAAATTGAATATAGAATATTCTCTGTCATCTAAAATGACAGATGGCTATATAAAAACGCAATTGCAGTGCAAATTTTCATTACTTTATAATCATTATTCTATCGAGATGGTGCGAGGTAAACCAGTGACTGAAGAAGTGCGGAAAATTATAATTTCCTGCAACAATAACGGCAAATCTACTTACCAAATATCCAAGGAGATGTCGTTGCCACGATCTACAATTCAAACGATTATCGAGCATCACCGAAAACATGGAACAATGTCCTGTTTAAAGAAATCTGGCCGTCGACGAATAACCTCCAAGGCAGAAAACAGGATATTGAAGAAGATTATCAAGAAAAATCGTCGTGCAAGAGCAGGAGAACTTACTGTATTGTGGCGGGACGCTATTAAAAAAACATTTCAGTCGATACCTGCAAGAGAGTAATGAAGAGAATGGGCTATAGTTTTTACACTGCTAAAGAGAAACCGTTACTTACTAAAAAACAGAAAACCAACAAATTGAAATTCGCTAATAAATACAAAAACTGGACTGTCAATCAGTGGCGAAAAATAATATGGAGTGATGAATCCAAATTTGAAGTCACAGTTGGTGACGAACGAAGTAAAGTCATTCGGGAAAAAGGAGAGGCATTTCATAAAGACTGCCTCAAGCGAAAGGTGAAGTTTCCAGCATCTTTAATGATTTGGGGCTGTATGTCGGCACAGGGCGTGGGCCGTCTGCAATTTATAGATGGAACCGTCAATGCCGAGAAATACCAAAGCATCCTGCAAGAGAGTTTGCTGCCGTCTATACGGCAGTTAAAATATAAAAATGCATTTACTTTTCAACAAGACGGTGCTGCATGCCATACCGCGAAGACAACGATGGCGTGGCTGAAGTCCAAAAAATCCCTACCATGCCATGGCCGTCCAGCAGCCCGGACTTGTCTCCCATAGAAACTTTGTGGTGGAAAATGAAGAAAAGGCTGCAAAAGGACCCTTCTAGATCTAAAGCTGATCTTAAGGAGAAACTTACCTGTGTCTGGAATGAAATAACCACCGAAGAGTGTAGAGAGTTGGTAGATTCAATGCCGCTCAGGATTAAAGCCGTTTTGGATGCAAAAGGTGATACCACCAAGTGGTAGACGGTCTATTATGCATCGGCTAAACCGAAGACGAACTTTTTTGCGAATATCTCATTCGGCAAAACAATGTTTTTTTTAATCACTGGAAAGTTGTTATTTTTTTCATTCGATACATAAAGTATTATTCATTTTCTATAATGTTTTTATATTAAAAGATCTTCTAAACATCGCTGTCATCATGAATTTTTAGGTTAAAGTTAGGTTAGTACATTTTTTACCTGCTAGACGAACTCATTTGCATTGGGGCTCATATATACCTACTATTGCATATTTACGTAGATACACCTTATTTGTATGGGATTGAGGTCATGTACACATATTTTTGTCAATCATAAGTTTCTGTTTGTTTGACCAATGGTTGACTGGTAGAGAATGTCGTAAAGTCGATATAACTAAACAAATGAACCTAACATTACTGCAACACAATAATCTAAGAGTGAATTCGATTAACTATGCTCTTTACGTACATTTTATGTGACATCCGTTTTAGGTACGTCTATCTTGTCTTCTATCAATTTAAGGAACATAAAATCCGTGGACAAGCTGTATTACTTTTTGTATTGCAAACAAAAAGAAGAAAAATTAAACTCCTTTGCATAAGAATTTAAGAATGCGTTTCATGGAGGTAGGTACTAGGTTTTTATTTATCTTTTGACTGCCACTATCGGCTATATACAACATCGGAAAGTCGTGCCATGGACGCGAACGACGGCTACAGCCGACAGCTTTGCTAATGCAGTAAGGACCTACGCGGGATTCCACAAAGCTTTTTCAAAGCAATTTCGCTTAAACAATTGCGTGGCATTAGTGACTTTTTTATTTTTGTTCAACGTTTAGCGATCAAAGTGTTGATAAAATATTGCTTACAAATCGAGTGCAACGCGAAAGTTTTAAACATTAGGTATGATATCGAGAACATATGAAACCGCCAAAATCGCCAAATAAGTAAAATAACTAAAAGGTTGCCCAAACGTTGAATGTGGAGTATTTGCAAAGCTGATATTAAGTATTATTAATAGGTTGGTTTTTGGATTGAAGGACAAAATAAACTTAGGTGTTAGCACAAATATGAATTATAACGTTAAATAAAGAATCCACCTTCAAACTTCCTGCACCTATTTTAGTTGAATTTCCGATTTAAAATTTTTTTAACGGTTAAGGTTTTCGAAATTCGCGAGCGAGCAGGTTGAAGTGTGTCAGGTAGATTAAATTTAGGCTAGGTTTTGATGACCTAGAACTATGCCACAGCTTACTTTTCCTGAACACAATTAAATGAATTATTATTAAATCACTAAATCAAATGTTGATGTCGCAAGGGTCTTGCTCTATGCAGGGCTGGTGTGAAATTAAACAAGTGGATACTGTACTAAATCTTTATTTCCTATTCTTGCTTTTGAAAATAACTTGTTAAAATCTAAACACTGGATAAATCTCTCTTTTCGTTTAAGTTCGACACCAACTAAAATTCCTAGGAGCTCAGCGGTTAAGCTAGGTCGTTAACAAGGTTCAAAGGTTGAGATTTATTCAGGCTTCTATCTAAATTCTTAACTATTTAGGACCCTAGACCCTATGGTTTTATATATCAGAGATTTCTAAATTTAAATACTCAATGTTGGTTCTCAAAACTAATGATATTTACTTTTCCACAGAATTCCTACTGCCATTTAAAATTAATAAAGGAATGAACCGATCTCAGAAGCTGTTCTTCGGCAGTCGCTGATGTGCAAGAAGCTTGCCACGTCGCAAAGCTACAGGACGCTGTCCGGAAACTGCTCACACAGACTTTGCAGCGAGGCACCAACTTCCGTGAAGCTCAGACTGCTTGGCCGGAACAATGTGGTGATGAAACGCATGGAGGAGCTGCTCGATCCATAATGGTATGAGAGTACAATTTAAGTCTTCAGAATTTGGAACTATAAACTCATTTGTACTACATTGTACAATGGTTGCAAAATACAACATCATTGTACGATGGTTGAAAAATACAACACAATGGTTGAAAATACAACATCATTGTTTGAAAAATACAACACCCGACTCCGGAGAATGGAAAATATTCCTATAACATCTCTACAGAGCACGCCCTCCCTCAGGCAAGTTCAAATGATTCTCCTTTGCAGATAACCGAGGATTATTGAACCGCCACCTTCGCTGCCACCAAGGGCAAAACTTCAGGAGGCTGCTTGAGCTCGCCCTTGCTCATGGCCGCAAATCAAATGACCCAGTCCTTCTCAGTGACTCCCAAGATGGAGGAACCAGAGGGCAGAGGACCCAATTCAGGGTGGCAATTAAATAAATATAAATCCCTCTAATTATTGTTGATTGATTCCAGCGAAACAACTTTCCTATCAATAGGTCAAAGACATGATACTAAATAACCAAATACTTTAATTCAAAACCCGCTTTCAGAATTTCCAGATACATTTTCTTTGACTACATTTCATTTACTAATTTTCCAAAATACCTATTTATGAAACTACAATGCTATTAAAAATGACACAAGAAAAAACCCATAATTTAGGCTAAATTTATTAGATGACAACCCCATACAGATAAACACAAGGTGCATTCGAACGGCGCTGTTTGAAGCATTGTTATAACCGATCGAATCGAAGGTGTTGGAATCGATTGATAAGAAACTAATTTAATTAGTACAAAAAAACAGTGTAACAACGTTACAAGTGAGCTCCATACTTGGAAGTGGAAATAGACCGTAACGTCGACTCGTTTCATCCCGGTGTGCCCATTGTTTTCGTTCAATCAATTTGGGCGCGGTCTCAGGTGTTTGCGTCGTCACAACTGCTGGGCCATCGGGAGCCACTTACCGCCGATGCCAATCGTCTTCTTACGAGATAACTCTTAATAGGTTTAATACCTATCATGAACATTTTATAAATTCTCATTACGTTTTATTAAACACATTTGACAGCATTTTGCGATATAGAATTCTATTGTTCTTTTTAAGGGTTCCGTAGTCAACTAGGAACCCTTATAGTTTCGTCATGTCTGTCCGTCCGCGGATAATCTCAGTGACCGTTAGCACTAGAAAGCTGAAATTTGGTACTAATATGTATATCAATCACGCCGACAAAGTGGTAAAATAAAAATTGGAAAAATAGTTATTTGTTATACAAGGGTGCAAAGTTGTATTTTAACCGCGAGTGTGGAATTGAAGCACGAGCTAGCGAATGGATTCTAGGGTTGAACTGCGAGGTAGCGAATGGATTTTATGGTTGAAAATAGAATCCTGAGCGAAGCAAGTAGTTCAAAAATAGAATCCTGAGCGTAGCAAGTGTTGCAACACACGAGACGTAAAAATAACTTTGCAGCCGTGTGTAACACAAATCTTTTCACCTCACTAAAGCGAGGAAAATATAGTCTGGCCAGCCAGCGAACGCAGTAGCAATGTACATCAAACAAAAATATAGCAACACTAAGCGAATCGAACAGCAGCATTGCTCCATAGAAAAGCAGCAATGTACATCAAACAAAACTTAGTATTTTTTGGACGCCTGTCGCGCGCTTTTGTACGTCATTTAAAAATTGTAATTCTGCATTGAATAATAAAATAATTGATAATTCTGATATATTTGCAATGAAAAAGAAGGTGCGAAGAAATTAAAATAACAACATAAAAATTACAGAATATTATGCGGTCAAAATACAATAGTTGACATCCAGAAAGGAATGAAACATTGATACTTACAATGATTGCTAAAATCATAAGGCCAGTCGAGGGAAACGCGTAACTACCTATATCTACCAGAAAATACAACTTTTCAGTTTAGAAGGAACAGGATTAGCTTCATTATCTGTATGAATAAGCGAGTCATGTTAATTTACATATATTACATCACTCAGTATACTCCTACGTATTTAGTATAGGTAGGCACTTATTTAATCTAATGTACGAATTGTATAATTGATAATCAATAAACACACGTGAGGTTTTGGTGTTTATTTATTTTATACATAGCTTAGGTAGGTACATAAAGGAAAACATTTCAAAGGCTTGATAAAAGTCTGTTGTAGGTAGCGGGATGCTTGGTGCTTAAACCTGTTAAATTGTAGTGTTTTCTTGCTTTGTGACAATATGCAGCACTTGCTCCTATGCAAAAAATGATCATGGACTTCATTTAGCACTAGTTTTCGCTTCAATTATTCGATTTTACACCTAAAGAAAGTACTTGAAATGATAATTCGATACAAAACTCTACATAACCTCAAAGTCACATATATCACGAAAAATGTATTACACCTGTCGTAAGTACCTACATAAATATCTCAGCTGGTCTTTGCGTTGATTTAATACATTTATTGAAAGGTGATGGCAGATTACATTAATAAATAATAAAAAACGCAATCTGAAACTTAAAAATATAAGTAAACAAAACTAACTTTTTAAAATTAAAAAGTTACATGTCACAGATAAAACAAAAACAATGCACAATTTTCGAATTATTCTGAGACAGGTAGTTCATCAATCAAATGGATCGATCAAAATAATATTTCTTGAAAGATTTAAAGCGTTTTATAGTAAAATGATGAAACAAAATTGTTTACACTAAATGTTTTTAATTGAATACAATTAAATATAAAATAATTTTTGTGTCCACAGCACCTGATTTGATCAGACAATTTAATCAGATGGGCGAAGATTGTCCTGTCTGAAGTGGCCTTTACATGTTATTATGTTTATAAAAGTGACTAATATCACGTTCGAATTTCAAATATTCTTTGCACTCTTGTGAATAAAATGCAGTTTTGCTATCTGTTTTTAAAGAATATAAAAGAGCTTTCCGAGCCAGTGAGGTGAAAAATGTTTTATTAGGGTACTCCCCTATACGTAAAGTGAGGAGTGATTTTTTTTTTCATTTTAACCCTAACGTGTGATACGAGGGTTGCTACTTATATATCCGGAAACAAAAAAACAAACAAACGTACACGGCTGAAAATGGTTTTATTGTTTTTCAAAGTATTCCCCTTGATGATCTATGCACTTTTGCATTCGCGTGAACCAATTTTTAAAGCACTTCTGCCACTCCGCCTGAGGTACCTCCATAACGTGTTGTTTGAATGCGTCGACAGCATCTTCAGCGGTCGAAAATCGTTGACCGCGTAATTTATTCTTTATATTTGGAAATAAATAAAAATCGTTGGGTGCCAACTGCCAAGCCAGGGCTGTACGGCGGATGACCCGTTAATTCCACATTTTGACCCTCCAAAAATAGAGTTGTTTCGCGTGACGTATGACAGCTGGCATTGTCATGATGAAGAATGATTCTTCGTCGCTGGTTAGTTTTACGAATTTGTTCAAATACTTCCGGTAAGCAAATGGTCGTGTACCACTCTGAATTAACCGTTCTACGGTTTTCTAGTGGCACTGTAGCTACATAGCCATTAATACCGAAGAAGCAGGCCACCATTTGTTTCAATGTACTTTTTGCACGAGTAACTTTCGTAGGGTTCGGCTCATTTTGAAACACCCATACCGTTGATTGTTGCTTCGTTTCGGGATCGTATGCATAGATCCAGGATTCGTCACCTGTATAGATGTTATAAACGGCTTTTGAGTCACCACGGTTATATTTTTTTAACATTTTATTGCACCATTCGACGCGAGCATCTTTTTGCTCTTTTGTTAAGTTGTGGGGTATCCAACGCGAACAAATTTTTTTTACAGCCAAATAATTATGTAATATGCTATTAATGCTGGTCATAGAAATACCCAGAGTCGCCTCTATCTCGCGGTACGTAACATGTCGGTCGTCCATTATAAGTTTTCGCACAGCCTCGATATTTTGTTGTACAACGACCGATTTCGGGCGACCTGCCTTAACTTCGTCCGTAAGCATACTACGTCCACGATTGAACTCACTAAACCAGTGATACACAGTAGTTTTAGATGGGGCTTCATCACCAAAAGTTGAAGTTAGTTGATCTATGCACTGTTGTTGCGTTAAACCACGCCGAAAATCATAATAAATCATAGCACGAATATTTTCACGAGTGAGTTCCATTCTTGCTGCGAGATGACATTTAAAACCCGTCAAAAACAAAACACGAGCGTTAATAAGAAAGAAAAAATATACCGGCCAGTACTTAAAAAAGTTCAAATTTTACCATGGAGGTCAAATATGCTATTTAAGAAGATTGTAATCCCGGTTTTCGGATATATAAATAGCAGCCTATGTATATTGTTGGATAAGTATTTAAAAATGAATACGGGTTTAGTAAAATCATTTTTTGATAATAAAGATAAAGAAAATTTTATTTGGCATATTTTACATAAGTAATAATACACAATTAAATAACACAAGTTAAATACACCAAAATGGGTACCGCTCAGCATTTGCCATGACATTTGTCATGGCGCTGGTTTTCAGGGCAACCATGTAAAAACAAAACAAAACAAATAATGTAAAATATTTTCGGAAATAATCGCTCCAGAAGTAAAAAAATGTGTCCCCCCCCTCTAACTTTTGAACCATAAGTTTTAAAAATATGAAAAAAATCTCAAAAGTAGAACTTTATAAAAACTTTCTAGGAAAATTATTTTGAACTTGATAGGTTGAATGAATAGTTTTTGAAAAAAAATACACAATAATTTCTGAACTAAGTTTGTAATTTAACCGTATAAGCAGATGTTTATTGTACCTGTAATTTCTACAAAATCACAATGAAATGACGAGCTTTCAAATAAAGTTATTTAACTCTTAAGTGGGGACACTTACTGTGACGGACGGAAAACTACGGAACCCTACACTGAGCGTGGCCCGACACGCTCTTGGCCGGTTTTTATTATTACGGGTTAACGTTTATTATCACTATCAGGTACGGATATAAGACCCGATCCGTTTGTGTAACAACTACTCCCCCCTATAAATTTTAATCTAAACCTCCTATTTACCTATCTATCTAAAACAACTAAACTTCTAAAATACCTCTTATTCTAACTACAAATTCCAATAAGAAAATCAAGGTAATCTAAAATACCTACTCTTCAATCTATAAAATCTAATAAGATTTATGAAAATAAAACAAAACTAAATAAATAAACTAAATAAGTTAATATCTTGAATTGGATCAGTAAATTGGCCAAATGATCGCTAGTGTGTTTGTAGAACCCATGTTGTAACCGCTAATAGTAACCGAAATCCTTTTCGCATGTAGGAAAGAGTTATGTATCTAATTATAGTGTAAAGCAACTAAATAAACAATCGTCAATTACGTCAATGTCATGTATAGGTCAGTATGTAAGAAAAGTCCATAGTATGTCAAGTCAGTATATCAGTTGTCAGAGTACCTAAATCAAATTAGAATGTCACAAATGATTTGAAATGTAAATTATTAAACATATTTTGTTTTTGGGGTAGAGATACCGCTCCTGCTCCGCGGCACCCGTAGCCATCAGTCCAGTTGCAGGTCAGGCTCCCGTAGGTTTTCCAGTTCTGAAGGAACAACTATAGTTCTGAAGGAACTAATAATGACTAGACATTCTTGTCCATATTGTCATTATATTGTGACATTTAATGAGAGGAAATCAAAAGGGACCGTTAACATAACAAAATACTGGTAGTGATAACAGCAGTATTAGATCCACTCTGGTTCTCTAGTTTCTGTAATTTAGTAATAAAATCTTTGATATAAATCTTTAGTATTCAATGAAATAATTCCATCTAGACTATTATTTGTACTCCTTTGGATCACCTTGGTACCAAAATAAACTACGATCTAGCTTCTGCCTCGATCAAGCCAAGATAAAACATTCACTGATGTCTATTATAAATTTTGTAATGAATAGTGATAGAACCTTGTATTTTAAGGTCTGAAATAAATTACAGATCCGTAGATAATAGTATGAAATCTAAATACTAAAATGCTATGAGATAAGCAGGCTGCAAAGTATTTTTTAATTTGCAAAATGATTCTAACGTTACAATTTAATATTGTGAGTTATTGTTTTAAATGATCCCGCAATATTCTACCAGTAGTATAGCAAGGACCAAAATATATACAACGTCATTTGTACATGAATCGTGTTTGTCATTCTATGTCATAAATAAATATATGTAATAATGTCCCAATTATCCCTATCCCAACTTTATTCTAGTTAATCATACTTTTAATAAAATCCCTTGAAACCCCGTAGTAAAAATACTCCTCTAAAAAAACAAAAGCCATATAAATAATTACGTAAGTAAATATCCTAGCTATCTAAACATGAATGTCTAATGGCTTAATTAACTGGTTGAATTATAACATTCCTATAAAATACTACAATCCTAAATTCCTACAAATGACACGTATTTAGACTAGCAGCTAAACTATTCTATCGAAATATTATCAAGCTAGGAATCCGGATCCCACATTTAAATTACTCGCGTAAACTTCCTATGTGCAATGGAAGTTTCTAGCTACAGCCGGCGACTGATATCATCAGTCGCCGGCTACAGCTAACTAAGACGGATGAGGATACTCCGATTCGGACTAACACCCTATTTCCTCACGTGGTCAAGTCACTCACACTTGGGTTTGGGACAGCGAGTGAACTGACGAAGAAAGTGGAAAGGATAAATGGGTACAGGAAGTTGGAATGGACAAGTAATCTGGCTGATTTAGGAAATGTAAGTGATTACCCAAGCTGTCCAGATACCAGGAGCAGACGTCTCTCCTCGTAAACCGAGACAACTGGCGACGCTCAATCGCTCATTACTTAAAACCCAACACCTTTCAGGGAACTTGGACTGTAGTTGACACTGTTAATTTACCCGTCCAAATAAACTGAAAGTCTAGCTCGACTATAGCTAGATCAGACTTGTTCCCTCTACTCAAATAACTAACCCCATAAAGTTAATTAAAATAAATCACAAACTAACTGTTGAGCCACTATTAAAATAGCACTAATTAATCTAAACAATAAAGCTCCAAATATTTAACACAAATAAATCCCACAACATAATTTATATTTAACACTAAAATTCTACTGAGTACATCCAACTGAGTTTTATTGCTTTATAGTCCGAATTCTCTCAGTATATATTTAACACTAACGTAACTCAAGCTCGAAAACAACAAA
Source organism: Pammene aurita (assembly GCA_947086415.1). Taxonomy (NCBI): domain Eukaryota; kingdom Metazoa; phylum Arthropoda; class Insecta; order Lepidoptera; family Tortricidae; genus Pammene; species Pammene aurita. Next base: position 35,587,385 of record OX352290.1, on the reverse strand, counting down.
CTTTTAATTATTTATAAATCACTAAAATTTACACTGATGAAATGAACTTCACTACATAATTTTAATTAAAAACCCACAACTAAATACATTATGTTATTTCCCAGTCCAAACTTCATTAATTTCATGAGAAACTAGCAAAGTCCAGGCTAAGTCATAGCATAGCATAGATGTCCTACATTAACCCAAAATACTAACACAGAGAACACGTCCGACTGTAACTCTCGTAATCTTCAAATCCGATGCCCCTGAATTCCCCTGTAGCCCCAGAATGAATCCTGAAAAAGCCCTTTTAAAACCTCGGTAAGCTTCTCCTACCACGCTACTTTGTTGACGCCTCCAAATACTTCCCACCTATGACCGTTCCACCCTATTGCCAAATTACCAGTTTCCACACTAATTAGTACAAATTGCACCTTATTAACAAAATAAAATAAGAACTAATATGACCTACTTATTGAGTTTGACCCAGTATTGTTTTTTTCTTTAGCGTTACACCGCCCTAAAACCACCCATAATAATCACAGACTATAACACTAAACTAGACAGTAAATGCACATCTGTTTTGTAATTTTATCCGTTCGAACATACCCGTGTTCTATACCTCTAAACGCTTCGGTCGTCTTTACAAAAACTCTAGTCTGTGGCCTACTTAAGTTTTTTCACTGCAATCCCTTTTTGTAACGTATATGTTTGTATTGTTGCATTTCTTTATTTAACGCTCTTGTATTACAGTTCTATTTGGTTTGTATTATTTAATACATTATTACATTTCCGAATTGTATAGTTGCTAATTTATAGGTAATTATTTAGCATCTTTATTGGCGTTTCTAAGTTACTCTTGAGTTTACTAAGTGTGGCTTTTATACAAATCATTAAGCTCTTGACTTAAAAAAATAGACATGGTGTAGATTACAAGTAAATTTATTATCGTGTGAAACTAATTCTAGGTATTTTTTTAAAGTAAATAGTATTAAATTTATATTAACCAATTATAAATAAATAAATATCAATGTACGAATAATGAAACATGGCAGAGAGCTTCTGACTCGTTACATTTGAAATTTTCTGAATTCAGAGTATTTTTTCTTGAATATTTTCTAGCATTACTGAAAGACAATTTCTTCGCGTTTCCCATGAAAAATGGAAATGTAGACATCGTGTCTCCAAATATTTGGTGTAACAGGGAATTTGTTGATGTGGTGTTTGTTACCAAGCATGCATAATCATTAGTTACCTTTCGATATAGAAACTACAGCAACAATCGGTTGTAAGGCTTTTTTAAATAGAACGATCTTCCAGCATTATTTTGAACGTAGTTGGAGATGATCCACGATGGTAAGGAGTCTATTTGCTTTCTTAATCCAATGTCCTCTAAATCGAGCCTATGACTTGATCCAACATACTCCCACAGTATTGATCTATTGAACGGTATTGGTTTGTGTGACCAAAGGTGTCTTTCGAAAAACGAAAAGAAAGACATACGATAAACATATTTATCATAAAGATATTGCTTAATAAAACTCACACCGATAATGTGTAATGGAGCGCATAATATATAACAAAACTTACGACAGGAGCGGGGAAAAATTAAAAATGATAAATTCACTAATAAACAATCATTTTTAAACAAATTTTCAAGACATTATTTAAAAACAAATTTTAATTAAATTGATTTTAGGACCATTTAAAGGGTTTAAAATTTGGCGAATTTACCTAGAAGAAAATACTGCTACTGGCTACGGCGTAGCTCACGTAGCTTTGGTGTCAATAAAAATGTAGCTCAATCAACATTAATTCAATAGGTAATTAAATTTTTACTATTAATTACATTATTATTTTCAGTAACGCCTTTGTTTATATATTTTTAAGTGTCTAAGTATAGATTACTAGTAGAGGGTACACATGCAATAGAATGGCCATATTAAATATCGATAGCTTGCAACTCGTTGCAGTGTAACAACACGGCTCATGGGTCTGCCAGTTATACAGGGTGAATTTCAAATCGTGAATCGTAACCACGTTTACCGGTAAAGCTACTTAAGACTATTACAGAGCACTAGTGTTAATTACAATTAAGGACCCGCTTAATTAATTATGAACAAAAACAGAAAGTGCGTCCCCACTTGTCATCCGCCTTGGTCACCCTACACGAGTCACGTGACTTGCAACGCAATGTTTACCTAAGTGCAAAGGTTATCTTATCAATATCATGCATTAAATGCATTGTGCAGTTTGTTAATTAAACACTCATAAAATTTTCCTTTAGTTTACTCACATAAAAAAGAAACAGATATTGCAACAAAAAATTTATTTACACATATTTTAATAAATGTTCGAAATGCTCGCCATGGACTTCCAAACACAAATTTGCTCGTCGCCTGAGATTGTTCTTGAGTAAAGAAGAGTATTCTTAACACAAAAACGTCGGCTTTTACTGCCTCAAAAGCTCTTTCGATTTTTTGACACAGTTCCGCTACAGTTTCAGACGGTTGTTCATAAACTCGCCGTTTGATGTCTCCCCAAAGATAAAAATCTAAGGGAGTCAAATCGGGACTTCGCGGTGGCCATAAGTAAACATCGGTATCAACGTTCAAATTTCGTGGCAATGTACGGTTGGCAGAAAAATAAATACAAACAAATCACTTAGTATTTTTAACCTTTATTTTGTATATGTAAATAAAAAAGCCCCTAAATAGTACATTTCCTAATTAGGGTGGTAAAACAAAGAAAGGCCGCGCAATTTCTGAACAAGGTTTTTAGCTGCTTTTACCATGTAGGAACCGGCATCCGTTATAAAAAATAATAATTTATCCATGTTTTTTTTGTATTCATCGCCCCAAAGATCTTCAAGGGTTTCCTCAACGAGTTTGGTTATTGTCGAATGGTTAGTCGCCTCCAATACCTTAGAAGCAAATAAATGTGGCTGGGTACTAGTTCCATCTAGAGCTCCGATCAAAATATTTGCCACTTTTTTTCCCACGGAATCTGATGTTTCATCAACACTGAGGTAAATCATTTTATTTTGTAATTTCTCTTTCAATTCATTTTTTTTCTTTTCATACAATTCAGGTAAGCATTTTACTCGTATTTTTGTTTCACTCGGCACAGTAATATCGTTTCCATATTTATGATTTAAAAGGTTTTCTACAAAATTTCTAAATTTAGGATTGTCTAATTTTGACCACGGTATATTCGAACAAATCATAAACTCTGTTAAATCTTTATTAAATTTTTCTTGTGCATTATTTTTATGAATTTTGTTGTGTAAATCTGTTTTTAAATGGCGGTCGATACTAGATTTAGAGGGAAATAATTTCGAATTACACAATTTGCAATATACGATATCGTCTTTAATTTCGAAATCAGCATTATCTCGTATTATATCCTGTAAATGGCAGCGTGAATCAGATAATTTATCTTGATGAGATTTTGATTTCAAATGTTTCTCTATATTGTACCTTTTCTTTTTTATATTCATTTCGCAAATAGTACAGCAAGCACCTTCGTTAGTGAATATAAAATCAGTATACTGCGTCAAATCCATTTTCTCAAGTCTGATAGGGAGTTGGGTAAAGATTTATCAATGCTAAATTGTAGTTGTAAGTGTTTTTAAGAACTATTATCGTTGAAGATTTTACCACATATTATTTTGCATGACAATTAAATTGACATTTGTTGCCTATTTGGCATTTAGAATTTTTTTTACAAATGGATAATGAAATGAGTATTGAGGTTCTATGACGTATTAAGAATATAAACCTCTTTAAATATATGTACAGTTTACCAAAGTACGATTAAGAATAAAAATAAATTAAATGTTATTTATTACTAATAAATAAAACAATGATACCTATGTATTTCTTTTTTTGCGACCCTTACCAAGTGCCACGAAATTTGAACGTTGATACCGATGTTTAGCCATAAGATAGGCCCGTTTCGTCCGATCCAGCGGCCTGGGTGCTCTCTGTCCAGGTGAGCACGAACTTCGCGGTGGAAATGAGCCGGGGCTACGTCGTGCTGATAATGCAAATTAATCAAGTACTCTTCCGGTACTTCTCTTAGCAAATCTGGTACCACATTTATCAAAAATTGGAGATAGTTTTGTCCATTTAATCGTTCTTGAATGAAATATGGTCCAATCAATGCATCATTCAGAATATCTGCCCACACGTTAAGACTGAACCTTACTTGATAGGCGGCTCTTCTCGTAACGTGAGGATTTCTTCCACTCCACCAATGCTCATTATGAACATTAAATAGCCCGATCCTCGTGAACGTTGCCTCGTCAGTCCATAGTATGTTCGTGTCCAGGTTTTCTAATAGCCAACGGCATATGGCCCTCCTTCTTCCGTAATCAGCCAACATGAAATCTTGGACTGGCTGTAAGTGGTACGGATGTTGTCCTGATGCATTAAGCAGCTGCCAAACGTAACGTTGACTTACGTGAAAAAGACGTGCAGCAGCTCTTGTACTCGCTTGAGGATTACGATTAAAAAATAATCGTATGTTTCTGTACAGCCTATCCGGATGAACTCGTGGTCGACCGCGAGCCTGAGCGTGCATAGGCACAGTAAATTGGCCATAATCTCGTAGGTTTTGCACCATCCTCATAATTAAATTTTGTCTCGGTACCGGCGACTCAGGATACCTTCTTCCGAATAGTTCTTGCGTTTGACCAATTCTGCCAGTCTGAGCGTACCAAGATACTATATCAAACCTTTGTATGTTCGTGTACAGATACGGTGGAGGCATTTTTATACCATTAATCGTAATAAAACTGAATTATTTTATGAGTAAATACGATTTAAATACTTATGTTGACAATGTCGACGATGTTGACATTATTGACAATACGTGCCAAAATTCTATCCAGCCAACTTCAATATTAGGAGGTTGGATATCTAATGTTGAAATTTTCATGACAAGTGCGAAACATGAATGTAGGGTGACCACGAGATTTTAAAAATTAGGATAAATCAAATTAAAAGTGGACAAAATAAAAACGTACTTAATTTAGGTTATTTAGGTTTAAAAGCATTGTAACTTATTGTTAATTATGTATAGACTTCAAAAAAAATATTACGATTCACGATTTCAAATTCACCCTGTATGACGTCACTTATAATTTTGTTTAAATTTTTATTTAGGAAGTTACGTATTGAGATTAAAAAATAGAGTGGTATGATCCCTACAACTATTTAATCAGCATTACGTAAAAAATATTAAATTTTGAATACATGTAATAATAAAAATGGAATATCCGAGATTGTAGCCTCATTAAAGCTTTAAAACACATAAGCTCTTTAATCTCAAGTTGTTACGTAAGTATCTGTGAAACACATGTGTACCTTTGATATCCGAGCATACCAAATTGCTGTAAATTATATATACAAATTATTAGATGAAAGATACGTAAAACAACAAATACAATTTCAATTTACCATGTGCAAATAGGCAAGTCGAAGTGAAACACACACATTCTCACGTTGCGTTAAATTTTATTGGTAAATCGACCTTACATGCAGGTATGTAGGTTTAATTTGCTTTATTATATTCCAACGGGGTAAAGCATGAGTTAACGAGTGTTATCACATCAGGATCTTCTAAATAAAACCTTATATTTATATCATTATGATTCATTACTGCTTGTCTCCATTAGTATCGAGCTGGAAACTTTTTAGACTCGGTGTCCAAGTGCGCTCAACACCCTATTATATCCGAAGAGAAGATTCAGGAACTATTATTTAAAGAAGTTTAAGCTTGCATTGTCGAATGAACTTTTAAGTACATTTATCCTAACTTTCCAATAAATCTCGAGACTGAATACATATATGTATTTACGTACTAGGTAGGTTCACACAGCGTGTAAGTATCTGTCCCACGCTTTGGTGTTAACTTTTTTCTGTCGTCTATCGTCGTAAATGCGTCGAGTAGGCGTAGACCGCTAACTTTCTGCTATTATGCTTTGAACATAGTGCGACGTAACCGATAACATATGTAGGTTTTATGTAGCAAAGGTACGTATGTAGCAAAAATACTACGCAAAGGCGTAACGACAATGTGTCGCAGGCGCTGAAGGGGTACGTTAACCCATTCAGCATTAATATCATGGTGCCGTATACTAATTTTAAAACATAAACAATACATTAAAACACAATCACTTTCCACATATCTTCAACACACAACAAATAATCAACCAATATTGGAGTTGTATTCGAGTTGCTTTGGAATAATTTTCAAGAAAATTCTGAAATTTCTGATATTTCTGATTCAGACGTTTCGACGCTAGCTGTATTGCGTAGTAGAATTATTCCGATGCAACTACAACACACCTTCAATATTGGTTGATTATTTGTTTTGTGTTGGTGTTGGTTCCGTATTCTAATTTAAAATACACAAACAATACTTTAAAAACATAATCTATCTCAAACAAAACTCCAACATACAACAAATAATAAACCAATACTTAAGTTATATTGGAGTTGCATCGGAATAGTTTTTAAGCAAATTTTGATATTTCTGATTAAGAGGTTTAGGCGCTGGAGTTTTGTTTGAGATGGATTGTCTTTTTAATGTATTTTACAATTAGAATACGGCACATGTTGCCGTCACGCCTCTACGAAGCATTTTCGCTACATAGGTTTTCAGCATGGTTTCCCCGTCCCAAGTAGCACAGATGGCTGTATAACTACTCACATATAGATTTATATAGAGCTCTGCGCGTATTAAGACAGTAGATAAGGACACACTCGCGGTCCTAAAGCTGCATAATAGCTGTCAGTGATAATTAAATAGCTTAGGGCTGATTAAGAGCTGCATTACGGTCGAGAAAACTAACATTAATACGTAAAAGGTGCTATAAAGGTGAATTTGCTACGACTGTATACAGCTTTAAACCTTTTCAAATACTTTAACCGTAATAAGGTCTGTTTAGTGGGTAGAATTATGCCAAGTGCTGTTTAACAAGGTAATTGTGAACTTCTATTACGCTGACTTAATAAGGGAGCACAAATGAACTACTATGCAGCCAATAGAAGTATAATGGAACATAATATGGCGCATAATACAGCTTAAAGCTGAACATGTTTACCGCTAAGCAGCCTTTATACTGCCGTTGATACTGTCCGCATATAGCGGTTGTTTAAACGTTCAGAAGATGTCTCATAGCTGTTTAGCGGTTCAGTAGTGTAACGAATGAACGTCTTTTACTTCATAGTGGTTCATTTAAGTATCTTTAATCAGATATTATCTTAGTAACATAGCATATGTGGTACCGTAATAAGTCGTAGTCTACCATTTGCTGCATGGGGATACTAAACTGACGCGCGTATTTATATTTCACTATAACTTAGACTATTCTGAAGTATTGTTATTGGCTACGGCGTAGCGCTACGCGCGCAGCGTAGTGGTAAATGTGTTAAAAAAGCAAAAGAACGTATATAATTATGATTTTCTGATACCATTCCTGATTTAGTACCTATGTATAACTACTAAGGAACCGTTGACCGGTTTTCATTGTTGCATAGTGTATATATAATTTCTGCTAATATGCAACGAAATAAATAACTGTAATAAAATATTAATAAACAATAATTCACGTTTACTAATATTATAAATAATGTGAAAGCAACTGTCTGTCTCTTTACGCTTAAACCTCTAAAGCTGAACAGACATAGATGAAAATATGCATGAAGATAAATACTTTGTCCGGGGAAGGACATAGGTTGGTTTTCACCTATAACGGATATCATCGCTTTACCATTTAACCGCCGTAACTAAAAAAAAATACTATGAATTTTGAACTCTGTCATAAATTACGAAAGTGTCATTTACGTTGTCATTTTGTCTCATATATCAGACGATGGCGGTTAAAGGGTTACGAGAGTGAAAGCGAGGGAGAAATTATATGTACTCTAATTTACAGTTTGCCATTACGTTTTATTTAGGCGCATAAAAAGTTGCGCGCAATAGTTATAGTATATTGTGTTTCCTTTTGCGCGTTCAAGACGCGTAGCAGAGTCAGTTAAAAGCCAAGGGCGGGAAACCCTAATAACTTATTCGAATAAGACTTACTATTATACTATTGAACATTTAAGTCCTCGTTCAATTTATACCGAATGAATTATAGCCTATTCCAACCGGTACAAGTACATTTATATATTTAGCTACCTATACCTATAAATACAGACAAGCTACGAGCTGAGAGTGTTCAAGCTGCAATCGTGCCATTACATGCACTACAGCATGTTTGAAGTGTGCGTGCCGCAGCCACTGCTGGAGACCATCGGAGCGCGGACTTCTGGCCGAAGCGTGTGGTATTTTGGCGGTTCCGGGGAACCGAATATTACACCGGATCAGGTGCCGTATTCAAAATTTTAAACACGTTTAGACACGATCCAACTTAAATACAACTTCAATGGATTAACAACGCAATACAGCTAGCGTTAAACGTCTGAACCAGAAATATCAGAATTTCCTTGAAAAATATTCTGAGGCAACTTCAATACAACTTAAATATTGGTTGATTCTTTGTTGTGTGTTGGAGTTATGTTTAAGATAGACTGTGTTTTTAATGTATAGTGCAGTAAAACATTCACTTTTGCAGAACACGTATAATTTTTTTACTTCACACAAGAAATATTGAAGCACAATTTAAACAGAATATTTTTATCGAACAATGGTGGATGTCTGCCTTCCGCACGAATGGAAAAAAGAGTAGGTACAAGAACAGAACTCGGCTGAAAATTTAGCTATAAAGAAATATGAATTGATGAGATGCGAGTGGTATGAACGATGATGGCTGATTCACTGGATGAAGGAAACCTAAATTTAAAACCGAATATTTATAACGCCCGTCAGATGTGGCTATTTGGAATTTTGAGAAGTTTAAAAATTCAACTTTAAAAAATTTCATTCAATTTAAAATCAAGTTTAAAAAATCAGAGATATTCAACCAAGGTTGGCAAAACAACAAAAAAATCTATTATGGCACAAAAACACAATAAGTAATTAACTGGTTACAAAAAGGGAATCGGATTTATAACGTTAAAAAAATCTAAATAAAATAATAATTTTGAATTTCAGGAAATGGGGAACTATGAATATAAATAAAATACGTTTAGCAGCAGCTTGCTGAACCCTTTGTTTTACTTGGAGAACCGCTCGGAATACGGGTTCTAGTCCTCCGACGACGGTTTTACTTGACGAACCACGCGAAACACGGGCTCTAGTCCTCCGACGACGGTTGCCGATCGTCTCACAAGATCGGCACTCACGAGCGCCTTCCGGAGCCCTCTCGGCTCAAACGATCTCAGCACCGGCGACCACGGCAGGAAATATCCACTCTCAGACACGGCCAAAAAAAGAGCACTGGATACAGGAAAACCTGTATTGGCGATCACCCTCTTCTAGGGAACTAGATCACAAGTAAAAAAACTTCCAGGGAACAAAAATGGACCAAAATGAATAATTCTGACTTTTCCCTTCAAAACTCCAAGACGATCTCTCTCTCTTCAAATAAACAAACTCAATCTTTTTACAATCTCGAATACCTCAAAAATTCAAATTCAAAATTAGCGCGAATATTATCTCAATTTTATAACTGCCAGTTGTCTATAACAAAATGTGGACTGATATAAGCGCCATCCAACCGTAATGGCGTGAATCACAATGCACACTGTTTTTTTCATAAATCAACCACGACCTAGCGACCAGAGAAACTAAACACGGAAGTAGTTCCAAAGAACGTCGATAGATGTAGCGTCATGCTACAATTGTTAATGTATTTTAAAATTAGAATACGGCACCAGGTGGCGCAACAAAAAACCATAGTGTAGCCAAAATTATAGTTTTAGTTAATTACGTAACATGTATGCTACTTAGTTCTAAGGTATTTATCTAAAGGCTCCTAGTTCATTTAATTATTCCGCACGTAGTACCTATTTGATAAATACCTATCTTAATAATTAAATATTCATTCTGGAAATCCTAAATTAATCATGAGTTGGTGATGATGGACTACCTAAAGGTATTTAATAACATACATAATATCTCTGTAACCAGTCAGTTTTGACCCCTGGTTAACGGAAACTTGTTTGTAGAAGATTAACTTTAGTATTAGCTCCTTGAAGGAATACCCAGAATTAGATGTCAGCTTATAACTGTTTTATTAACTAAATATTCATTCTAGAAATCCTTTGCCATATTATTCATGACAATCATGACTTGGTAATGATGGTACGAGTACCTAAAGCTACTCGAAATAATATCTAAATATATTTTTCAACACACTTGCTCATAACGAGGTTCTTATTCCACCGCTTTTATACTCATAATTCTAGATATTAAACACACGTGCATTTCACAATAATTATCCAACTAGTGCAATAATTTTATAATCCGATCAATTGACGTTTGTACTCTAGTACCAAGTTGTATGTACGCAGACGAATCGTTGTAATTTAGTCAGGTATTACCTTTATATATTTTTTAAAGTAAAAAATAAGTCAATATATTAAAATATACACACTTACGACGGAATTAAAATTATACAATCCTGATTGTGAAAAAGAATAATTTCAACTTATTATATTACTCGTAATACACAATAAATTATGTTTTAAACACTAATTGTCTGTTTTAATAGTGGCTGCATAATAGGTCCGCGCCTTTGCCTCAAGCTGCACGCACAAAAGAAAATTGCGCGCCATTTTAAAAGTTAACCTCAAATTGTTTATTTGTTAGATTTTTCTCGTTGTCATTTATTAATTTAAACAAATTATATTTTAAGTGAATAAGAAGACAACTTTAGCGTTAATTTAACCTCTGGATATATTTCAAAATTGTGATACATACTAGTAAAATGTTATCATAAAAATCTAGTGAGCAAATGCGTAAGAAAAAAATACTATAAATGAAAAGTCTTTAATTTTTTGAAATGATTTGAAAAAGAGTTCCAGATAGTCAATAACATCACAAAAAGGTTAGTTAAATTTAATTATCTTAGGTTCGTAAGTACCTCCTGTAAACATTCTGATAGTTAATGTATTTATCAAAAGTTATTTATTACACGATTCTGTTTTTTCCTCGCAAGTGTGTTGAAGAACGTCGTATGCTATGCGTGTGATTGATCATTACATAGCTCAGCTTCCTTATGCGCACTCACGTGCGTTCGTGCGCACAATATAGCTTCGTATGTAATGATCAACTTAGCATACTTGTATCATAACATAATGTACTATAAGGATATTTTAGTCCAATTAAATTATAACTCCAGTCACTTGCAATAATATCTTGCACAAAAAACCGGCCAAGTGCGAGTCGGACCACGCATAACGGAGGGCTTCCGTCCCGTACCTTCAATGTAATAGGAAATATAATTATCAAAAGGCTTATGGAAGAGGTTTTTAGAGATAACTCGAAAACCCTTTAACCGAAAATGTTCAAAACAATTTTCGTTGAAAGAATATGTAAATGTGTCCTCTCAATTTTTTTCATATTTTGTGGATCTCCGGTTCAAAAGTTACAGGGGATTTCTGAAAATATTTGCTAAATAAAAAAATGTTTAGTTAGAGGTTTGCTCTAAGTTATTCTTAAAGACCTATCGATTGATGTGAAACATCTGGTATATTTCTGGGTAGGCTTTAATATGAACTGAGTAGGTATTAACATTGTTTGACTAACTTACATATTTACAAGAAAAATATTACTTTAACGAAGGAGGTTCTTGGGCTATTACTATTTTTGTTATTTCAATATTATTAACTTGACTGTGACATAAGTGCCTTAGTCGCGTTAGTCTTTTTTACAAGTCGCCATTGACTGTGATCAAATCTTGATAGATATTAGCTTCTAGAATTGAACAATAACTATTATAATAGTTCATTTAATTAGGAATATCTTTAGGGCTGAATTTTACTTTGAGTTAAGGTCCAACCAACTTACGAGTGCTGGCAAGCTAAACACTGCAGAACAAGACTTAATTAAAATGATAAAAACCTCCGACAGAGAGATAACAGCGCCATCTATTGAACCTAACCTAACTAGCTGAAAATAGCAACAAAATCGTATTAGCCGTTTTAAATATCACCTCACCCAAAATGTACCTATAACAGGCTTAACAGGCTCCATTACGTCTGGGGGAAAAATAACAACTATGCAGTATAGCAAGAGTTTTTTTAAATGTCATTCATTTTGCCACAAGCTTTTATTGCTAACTGAAATTTTCTTTGTACAATCCCTAACTGCGGACGAAGACGAATGCAACAAGCCCAAACACGACGGGATAATGTTGAGTAGTTGAGGAGTTCCTATTGGCAACCTTCAAACTTCATCATCAGATCAGCTCCATATCATCAAAATATTGCATTGTCAAGCGATATACATATGCATGCAAAATTTAAGCTTAATCGGAAACAGAGAAGTGGGTCAAGTTTTACTGGCAAGATTTGATTACAGACAAGGGGACAGGTGAAATTAAATAAAAGCCACAATATGCCTAGTCATTTTCCAAGAAGCTTGAGATATTGAAAATCAAACATTGTAAAATATTTGTACGATCATAAATATATGTACGTATTATCATATCTTCGTAATATTCTGTGGTGTATTTTTTTACAAATTAACGAATATACATTTTTGCTAGAGACCTAAGTAATTAAAAAAAAATCATCGTGTAATGTTATGTTGAGCGTTATCAAATTTTATTTACTGATATATATGCGATAAGATGAGAGTGATTCTCTGTTATTCTTTTTAAATTCAAAAAGCCACGAGAATAGAATTGAATTTGATTTTTGCGCCATTTCAAAATCACCTGCAACAGGAAATCATGAAGTTACTAATGAAGGGGAGAAGGGGTGTTTCGTCCTACGATGCTGCGCGAAGGTGCCATTGCAATTCAGCAGTTGGTCAGCGATAGCGACGGCATAAACATTCAAAATATCACCAACATTTTATTATACAGATTTTTACTATGTTTATTCTTTCATCAGACGCCGCCGCTGATTACCATACCATCGCTTCCTGTTTCAGAAAACTAGGAATCTTATCATATAAGAGGGATTTAAAATAGAAGATTACGTAACGTATTAGAAGCAATTATGTTGTATCGTATTATTTTTACGTAATTCCTAGTGTTTCCATCTTTCAGGTATCGTAACCTCTCTACTAAAGAAAAATATATAAAAAGTACAAAGTGAGTTGCCGTTGTCCTTTAGACAATCCCAGTCGGTTGCATCACTGAACGGAAAGTTACATAAATTGTGGCTCCCCAAATGATTTGTGTTCTAGTTGAGTTGGTACCTAATATTATATATAAGAGATCCCTTAGAGGGATACTCGTAATAAGTTCGCCTTTGTACTTTGTATATTTTTCTTTTATCATGTTTGTTTTGTTACAATAAATTGTTTACATACATACATACAAACGTAGAACCGACCTCAAAAACTATTTGTTAACTTCTATTTCTGATTAGGTACTTTTTTAAAATGTAAGTAAGTACCGAAAGTAGTAATAAAAACTATTCATTAAAAAAATTTATATCATACTTGGGACGCATGTTTTTTAAAGTAAACGAAGGTATATTTGCATTATTTTATGATTTATTTTCGCTTCATAAACACGTACAGTCATCGGCAATAGTACGTGACACGCTCTTATGGCCCTATAAATAAGTGCGTGTCACATATTTTTGCGGCCTTCGTGTAGGAAGATACTATTGCCGCCGACTGTACATATAATGTCCATAAATAAATTTCGCATTTTGCCTATATGCAACAAAACCGCATTCTTAGCTGATGATCCGTCAGATGTAGCTAGCTGGTTATCTTTAAAATCGATTCCACCGAGCACAGCCGTTCATGCTACCATTGAGTTGCATTATTGGCTACCAGCCGGAAAACAAAATACAAACCTATATAATTATTTGAAATTGGAACCATCAAATAATTGTTTTAAAATAAATGACTTATTTATAAACATATATAGGAGAACTTTAACTAATTCCCGTATTATTTAAACAGAAACACTTGCTTCTGCTAACGCTCCGGTCCGGATCTATATAAGGCTAGCGGCGCGCAGCGTCGAAACCATAACATCCCTGGCTGTCAACCGTCACTCCACACTCGTAAACAGCACCCATGTAATGAGCGGACAGCGCGCAAACAGGTCAGTGTGTTCATACTTAGCATTTCTTATATCTTGGATTTGTCTATCTATAGGAAACATAGGAAAAATGATTGGGCACGAGTTCATAATAAACCCTTTTTCCAGTTATAAATAATTACTGATAATCTGTCAGATACAATAAACAAAATCTAGTTATAAAATTATTGGCAGACCAGTTTTATAGTTAAAAAAAATACAACCGGTACCTACAACTTATTTTTCGCAAACATGAAATGTTACTAATATTTGCACATTGTAATAGTCATATGGAGATTTATTCTGTATTGCATTAATTTATCAATATACGGGGATTGAGTATCTAGCTAAAATATAAACATATGTAGGAAATATAAAAAAGTACATCCAATTTTAAAAAAGTCTCCTTTATTTAGGGTTCCCTAGTCAACTAGGAACCCTTATAGTTTCGCCATGTCTGTCCGTCCGTCCGTCCTTCCGCGGATAATCTCAGTAACCGTTAGCACTAGAAAGCTGAAATTTGGTACTAAAATGTATATCAATCACGCCGACAAAGTGGTAAAATAAAAAGTGGAAAAAAATGTTTTATTATGAAAAAAAAATCACTCCCCACTTTAGGTATAGGGGAAGTCTCCTATACGTAAAGTGGGGAGTGATTTTTTTCTCATTTCAACCCTAACGTGTGATATATTGTTGGATAGGTATTTAAAAATGAATAGGGGTTTAGTAAAATCATTTATTGATAATGTAAATATTTTCGGAAATAATCGCTCCAGAAGTAAAAAAAAAATGTGTCCCCCCCCCCCCCTCTAACTTTAAAAAATATGAAAAAAATATGAAAAAACCATTAGTTTAAAAAATATGAAAAAAATCTCAAAAGTAGAACTTTTAAACTTTCTAGGAAAATGATTTTGAACTTGATAGGTTGAATAGTTTTTGAAAAAAAATTACAAAATAATTTCTGAACTAAGTTTGTAATTTAACCGTATAAGCAGGTGTTTATTGTACCTGTAATTTCTACAAAATCACAATACGTGCTTTCAAAAACTCTTAAGTGGGAACACTTACTGTGACGGACGGAAAACTACGGAACCCTACACTGAGCGTGGCCCGACACGCTCTTGGCCGGTTTTTTCTGGATGACATCACTGGATGTACATAGATATAACATTATTTATTAGTATTAGCCTAGTAATCAATCAAAACTACATAATCAAAAATATTTTGGTAAATTTCTGCCTTTGATACTACGTACGACTCTGTAGGTATTATATCTGATTAATTGTACACCAACTATCAAATTTAAATTAATATTTTAGCAACTCAAATCTGGCGATGAAAGGGGTAACCTCTTATCATATGCCAGAAATCTCTGTGAGAATTAACCGTAGGTATCCGGCTTAAAGCGAAACGCCAGACAAGTCATGTTAAATTTTCCTAATCCTGACACTCCTATGAAACAACTATCTAAGATTCTGTAATCAGTTGCTCGCGACTTCACTTACTTCGCACAAGTTTCCACGCCGAATGAATGATTTTCGGGATAAAAAAGTATATATGTATGTATCTACTATTCTAGGCTAGTGCATAATAGTGTGCTATTCTAGGCTATGAAGGGCATGCAACACAACAACTTTTTTGTATAAAAAACGCGGTTTTGTCGGGTATCACACGGGTTTTTTCATACTAAAAAACTCGGGTTGCATTCTCTACTATGAACTAGGTATCTCTGTGTCAAAAAAATCAATAGGTAGGTACCATTGGGTGCTTTCCAATAGATAAACTTTAATTGTTTCGTTGCATTAATTAAATCAAAATTTCAAAAATACACATCATATCATGACAAAGAAATAAACAACCTGTTCTTAGATTTTTGCAATATTATGAGAAATTATATTATAATCATCGCCGAAAGTTACTATTGGGGAAAAGTGGTGCCAAACGACGTATAAAAAAATACTTAATTCATAGCTTTTCGCCTACTGTTTGTTTCCGCAATAATACGCAATGTTTTTTGAGACAACTTCGGCAGCTTTTAACTATTTTGTTATAACTATTTTCCAATTAAATTTTTTTCTAGTCTGTTACTCTGACCTCCACCCATTAACAGCTGCCAGATGCCCGGGTCTAGCAATAAGCATAGTATAACAATCAACCAGACTGGTTTTGTTGCTCTCATTGTTGTGTCATATGACGTAGTTTGCCTACAAGGTAAGCTAGGGCAACAGGACCGCGGCGATTTGAATGGGATATAGCAAGCAATATATTGGCAAAGTATATTAGCGACTACCTATTTGCCAACAACGCTCCTAATACTGAAATTTACGTATTTGAAAACAAATAACTTTACACGTTTCCTGACTTATTTCAGGAATGTAACAACATTTTCCACAATATTGTACACAACTTCGTTGGTTTGTTTGTGTTCTTGTAAAAAAGTTGATTGTACAGTTTTCACTCAGTACAAAAGCCACGAAAATTGTGCGCATAGTAGACCACTTCTACATATATAGTGCCCCAGGATGACTATTTTGTAGGAGGTTAGTACATTATTTACCTCCGCATTTAAAAGCCTGGATGCCATTCAATATGTCAGTACTTTCCGGTTAAGGCTGCTATGGGGTGGTGTGGTATCATTTTCGTATAAAACGGACATAAATAATTAATTTTTGATATTAAAAAATATAAGATTCCATATAAAGAAAAAAACATTATTATCTGCGGAGAGGAAAAACAGTCAGCGTATTTATATTTATTTTATTTAAAACGCCATAGAGTTGAAATATCAATTAATTTAATATACATAACATTACATAACATACCATGTAAAATACAGTTTTTATAAATACACTTTTGATACAAAAAAGTCCAGAAATAAAATGTAGTACGGAAGTTCACGTTCAGATTGATTTTCGATACTTACTGTGGAACACACATTGGGCCACTAGACACTGTCAGTAATAATGTCAATATTTCTCTACCCGCTCTTTTCTATACACCGTGGGCCCATATAACTATAATTTATAGACAGATTTTAACAGTGCATTCCTGATCATATTTAGATACTAAAATGTCCTATAAACTTTTCTGGAATAATACTTTCAGAGTTAATACCAATTTTAAAAAAATACACTTTTTATTATAACTCATCACAAAACGCCTTTCTAATGGCGTTGTTGTCACTATTGGACATAGTTTACACGTCCTTATTGACAGATATCAAAGTGACAAGGAAAACTTTGCAGAAACTAAATTTTTACAAAAAAAATGTACCAATTTGTTTTCGGACATAATTTTATTAATAACATTTGCTTATCATGTGCAATAAACATTCAAAAAATGAAAAAAAAAGTAAAAAAAAATTTTTTTTGGCGAGATTTACCTAAAGTCACATAATATTTTTTCCTTCTTTTGGTCTTAGACATTCGTGGTTAAAATCTGTCGGGTTATTCCAGCCCACGGAGTATATGAAGGATGAGAAGGATAAATATAGAAATAATGTCATTATTACTGACAGTGTCGGGTAGCCTATATACACAGAGGCGTATTTTGAGCTTTGGCGCCCTGGGCCAAAAGGGCCTTATGGCCCGGTACCTGACTGACCGGCGCCCTGAACCCAATGCGTAGGGCAGCTCACGCCGCCCTGGGCCATGGATATGGGTAAATACGCCCCTGCATGACCACAAGACGGTCCCTGATCATATACTTTTTCGTACCTATTCAGTCAAAACGTGCCTGCGGTGCCTGCTGAGATCTTATTTTACACTCCGAAATCAGAATATAACTTAGTACAATGTCACAAATTAGATTTGATAATTTATTTATCAGATGACATATAAATAAATTGCGAAATTGATAACGACTGTGTATGTACCTAGGTACCTTTTGTATTATTATACTATTTTCAATTAAACAAAAATTAAATGACCGCATCTAAACTAAATAGACATTTGTTACCTTCCATTACTGGGGTAGCTACTTGCAGCCCATCAACCTTGGGGATCTGCCAGGTTCGTTGATTTTTTTCATTGACTGCTGCACTCCTTGTATGTTCGACATTTCGCACAGATCCTAAAAACTAAACCCATTCAAAGCATTCCAAATATACCCCTTTGTCACCAAACTTCCACGCGACCAGACAGAGTTGCGCGGAGCATTCCAGGCTTTTATTTGAACTTATTTATGGATTCACAAAGGATGCTTACAAAGGACTAAACTCAAAGCTTAATAAATTTTTAAGAATGGAATATTTTTGACTTTTGGTAGGCTTGGCAATTGGGCTTCTAAAAATCTTCCTTTTCAAAACATATCTTCTTGAAAAATATTTTCTAACGTCATAATTAGCGTACGAACAGGTGGTGGCATTATTGAGCAAAGTAGGCACTGGAGTCGCCTAGGTTACATTTTATGATTTAAAGACTAATGTTTTTTTTAAGTGAAAAGTTCTGTAGCGGCGCTGTGCACTTTTTGTGATGGGGAAAAAATTATAACTCGCGACAGGTCACGTGACCGACAGATTCGTCAGATTGAAAATTCGTAAGACGGACACCTGACCTGATCGAATAAATAATTGTAATAGTTCTGAAGTATTACATTTTTAGTGTAATATAAATTGTCATGTTTGTGTACGATAGCGCAATAAATGAATATTGTACCACATAAATGATACTTTTATACTGATAATTAAAGCAATTCGTGCAAAATTATTCCCTAACCATTCCAAAATATCAAAAATTCACTACGTTAATATCCAAGTTTGCACTTCTGCCGGCACTCCCGGAGTGCACCCCGTTGTTTTTTTGTCTAAAACATACATTTTTTATTCAGGTAGTGCCAATATTTTTGTATATAATTATTTAATTCTCCTTGTTTTCTCCGCTAGACCTTTGTTTCGAACAATTTTTTGGTCTGCCTGAGTAATAATATCAAAAATAATTCAATAATTATAAAATTATAATTAAATATAATATTAATAACCTAGGCGACTCCATTGCCCTCTCTGCTTAATAATGCCACCACCTGTCCGTACGCTCATCAGAATATAATGTATGTCCGATTACGCACCCACTATAATTAAGTTTCTAGTGTTAATAATTATGTAGTTGCGTTTCCACACGAAATAAAAAGGTCAAATACGACTTTTCGTGAACCGCAGATTTCCTATCGCATGATTATTCCTTAACGGCATCCTAGCTTAGTCGGTAGTGACCCTGCCTACGAAGCTGGAGGTCCCGGGTTCGAATCGATCGCAAAAATATTTTAATTAGATTTTTTCCATTTAATTTTTTAGCACCGTCAACAGTTTTGACATTGAAAATGTTTTTTTTTGAAACATCTGTATAGGCCCGATTTTCAGCCAGAGTGCGACATCACCCTGGTGTCGTAGATATTAGAGCTACGTTAATGCTTGAGATGTTAAAAGACGCGTCTTGGTAACAGCTATAACATGAAAAAAAAATGTTTTGAAAAATCACTATTTAAAAAAAAATGCAAAAATTGAAAAAATGCTATGGTATTTCGCCCGGTTTCGGCGAGAAAACAATTCATATGTCAAAAACGAAACGCGATATCAAAAATTAAAAAAAACACCTAGAGATATGACTTTGGGCTAGGTAACATAAAAGGATAATTCTGTAGCTTAACCTTTATGACGCGAAGTTTGCGCGGAGCGTGTGAGCGCAGTAGTGTATGTAGCTCGACTAATTCGTGGAATATTTAGTGACGAAGAAAGAAATGGAATTAAATTAAATATAAATGTTTTTACTGTACCTGAATTCATTTTCAATGTGCCCGAAGGATGTGGTTGACACGAGATCTGTGATTTTTTTTACTACATCCCGTATATATATAACGTTTTAGTTTGACATGAGATTTTTTTTGAATGACTAAATAATAGGGCTCTGCAAAGCACCTTTAATTTTTCAAGATTCATAATTGTTTATAAGTTATGGATTTTTTCCTTGTGAAACAGGGAATTTCAAAATTAGTTATTTTTTAATTTTACATGTTTTGCTACAGAATGGTGTCAAAACTATACTATTAATGAATTCGGATCCCTGATTTATACGAAAACGATACCAAACTTGGCCTAGTAGGTTAACTGATGTAGATATCAAGATAAAGTTGAGAGCCTTAAAGCCCCTTAAAATTTACTTCAAAAATCTTAGTGGATCCACTTCTCAAATCCATCTTTGGATCCTAAGGAATAATCAGGCAAAAGGAAATCCTTTGTTCACGAAAAGCCGTATTTGACCTTTTTATGGCTTGTGAACACGCAACGAAGCAAATACATGTAAAATAACAAATAAATTATTTAGAAAGTCCTTATTTAACAAGGAAACAATCCATAACTTATAAATTTATAAACAATTATAAATCTTGGAAAAATAAAAGGTGTTTTAGAGAGCCCTATTATTCGCTCATTAAAAAATATAATAACACAACTAAAACGTCATACCGTGTGTGGCCAATAACACGAGCAAAAAATTAAATCGTAGATTCTACTCCTCAAACTAGACAACGTTTGTTCACCGACTTTAAAAAATAACTTGGGGTTTGATTTCTAGTAGACTTTACATTTTATTCGAATACGCAATTGATTATGTCTGTAGGGTAACAAAACTGACAAGCAATGTCAATTGGACGGATTTTAATCGACATTGATAATAATATTTAGTTTGTATGAAAAAGAGACAATCTAAAGACTCCATATTTCTTAAAAGATGTTGAACAAAAGTTTTATAGTTTCTACGTTTAATTTTTTTGCTCGGGTTATATACGACCATACTAAAAAAACTGGTGACAGTGCTAAAAATTGAAATAGAATAAATCAAATCATTTTTTTTTTTGCGATCATGAAACACGTATACATAGTGTTTATTTTTATTTAATTTAATTTAAGCATATGGTTACGTTTAGCATAGGTACGATGTACGATACATACGGAAACAAATTGGCATAGTTATTTAAAAATAAACCTTTTTTTAATTATTTTTTTCATACAATAATTGTTATATAGGTCACTAATGTAACTATTATGATTAACTCAACCAAACAATTGAAAAGTACGACATGTAAATGTAATTTCGAACATGAATAGTCCGAGTTACAAAGGAAGCATATTTTATTGACTTAACAGACAAGTGCATCATTTTGTAGCGGTGTTTCAGAATAATTTTATTTCGGTTTACACAATCAGAAAGATTAACTATCGATTATCTCAGAACTGAAGCTAATTAGGACACTGGTGTCTTTGAGAAATATACTTAATTTAAGCTCAGGAATGTTCCCTTGCAATTAAATAATTTTAAACAAAAAATAACCGACTTCACTTAGCATCCACCTTTCCAGTAGTAAATGCACGAGCTGCTGTAAAAAATACTCAAATCACTGTAGGTGTGCCTATAATAGTTGAAGAGTTCCCTCGATTTCTCCAGGATCCCAACATCAGATCTTGACTTGGTTACAATGGGACCAACTGTGAAGTATACTCTTTCAAACGAAAAAAGAATTTTCCAAATCGGTCCAGCCGTCTTCGAATAATCGGTGAACATACATAAAAATAATAATAACAATAATAATAGCAATAATTTTAAACAAAAACAAAATAGCAAAAACAAAGATCCCGACGAATTGATAACCTCCTTCGAAATCTTGAAGTCGGTTGATAAATAATACTAAATGATTTTTTTCCTGTAATCCTGTAGTTATGTAAAGAACTATTTTATATTTTATTTATTTAGGCACCGCGGTTTCTGAGATAACCGCAGGCAAGCCTTTTTTTTCTTAATATATTTTCTTTTTTACCATTATGGTACGGAAGTAACAGATTCTGCGCTAATTCTCGAGATATGCTTGGAGATGCAAGTAGGGCTTGCAATTTGAATATTTCGAATAGTAATTTTATATGCAAATTATTCGAAATATTCATATTATCCGGATAATAACCGGATAATTGCAAGCCTTAGATGCAAGCAGGAAAGTGCTAAAATGAGGTGTGGTGTGACTTGACTAAATAGGTACCACGTGTCGACTATCCATAAAAATAATCTAATAGTAGGTATTTTATGTTTTATGGCCTGTTTCTTATATACAAATTTTTATATGGAGACAGCGGCAAAGTTACATTTGTATATCACGTCACGTGACGATAGTATGCGTTTCATCACTGTTTTATCTATGCTAACACGCTAAGTTTATACTGGTTTAAACTTTATAAAATGCGGTTATTAGAAGCTAAACTATAATTTGGTATCGATTTTGTTAAATAAAAATGATTTTTACATTTTAGTCTTATTGTGTCCTAAAATATATCATTATTTAACAAGTAATTAGTTTTGAATGTACTCAGGCAAGGAGATAATTTACTAGTAAATACTACCGGTAAATATGGAAAATTTCCAACTAATTTTGGAAAACCTTTTAATTAATAAACCATTTCATACGATGTAATACGTAATGTTTTAATAAATAAAAAACTTTAACTATACGTAATGTTTTAATTAAAAAAACTTAATAAAGCAAAGGTTAGTTCACCGTAAATTACTCTTTTTTGTTACGTTACTGGGAATTTAATCGCCTTGAAAAATTTACTGGGAACGGCCCATAGGGGACAATGTATATAAATATTTCAATACAATACAAGGTGAATCGTTTTCATTATCCTTTAAAAAGTCTACAAATAATATGAATCGACAGATAAATTTTAAGACAATTCGCCAACTGACACCATCCGATGCCCCTTAGGGAATCTTGGGAACGCTTAAGAAAGTACTTTAGTTACAAGTTAGAATTAGACGTTTTATTAAATTTGCATACACATTTTATCATCTTCCCCTGAGTGCAAAACATTAAAACAGTCGATAGAATAATAACACCTATTAGATAAAACGTGACCGACAAAAAATACCTTTCACTAGTAGAATTATTTTTCTAAATATGACGAAACTATAAGTCACTCGTTGTCCGAGGAAAACTACTTTCTTCCATGAAAATTATAACATCTAATTTCATTCCTTTTAGTTTGTGCACTTTTATACGGGACAGACTGTATATCACGCATTTAAACGCATCTAAATTGTTCTGCACAGAGAAATGCAACTAGATTATTACGTAAAGTGTTTGTTTCTGTGCCATTAAGTTACTTTGCATTAGTAAATTTTAAATTCTAATGTTAATAAATTACTTATATAAGATCATACAACAATATCAAGTCCCGCGGTCAACAGATCCAACTTGTTTGATCCGTTCATCAAATTGTAATTTGATCAAAGGTTAAACTGACGCGAATTGCCGTGAAAAGGTTCACGTACCCATACTTAACATAGGAAAGGAGATGACTTATAAAATACTGACCCATAAATTTGATAGCTTTATAAGCTTCCTTGGCTATATTATTTCCCTAATGCTACTCTGCAATGTAATACTTTTAATTTTGGGTAAGGTACTAAAGTTTTTTCGAGATAACTGGCAACATTTTTCAGAAAACAAAAACATTATAACTAACAAAAAAATTAAATACATAAAAGCTAAACTGAAATAGATACTGTATACAAAAACAACAAATCCCCACGCGGCATGGTTCCGTTTTTTGGCGACCCAATTTTTTTTACATGCCAAACGCTATATAACTAATATAACAAAGAACGTAATTTTTCCGTGTTATTAGGGTTCCGTACCATAACGATAAATGAGTAACCCCTATGGTGTGACTCTGTCTGGCTGTCTGTCAGAGTCAATTTGCTCCGAAACTATTGAACCAATTGAGCAAAATTTTTGTACACATGTGTAAGTCAGCAACCCAAAGGCGAGTTCGTGTAACGTTAATGAATGAATCTTAAACATGAGGTGAGGGCCACTATTGCGAGGAAAATATAAATCAAAAAACATTTTTTTTGGATATGAGCTCAGGACCTGGACACTACTTGTCTAAAACATGTACTACTCGTATCAGCTTCAGAATTGCATACATGAGTTATGCAACTTACCTTACTAAAATATTTATACCACGACGGTGGCAAATAAGCATACGGCCCGTCTGATGGTAAGCAGCTACCGTAGCCTATGGACGCCTGCAACTCCAGAGGAGGTGAGGGATTTATTTACTTTATTTATTTATTTATGGATAGCTTGTTCTTATCTATAGGTAGGTACATACCCCTCAATTGTAATTTATACATAATGATAATGGCTTTCAAATCCTGACATTAGATGAATGCGAATATGTAGCTTGAATGCATAGGTACACTTGTATGTACGTAATTCTATGCATAATCGAAAAAGTTATCTAAGACTGCTAATTATACCTCAAAGACACGACTGCAACGCCCCTAACCTCGATTAGGTGGAGTAGCTTTTTAGTAACAATAATTCCCACTTCGAGCAACAATGTAAAGGAGGTATATTCAGAGCAATGACGCGTAGTTTCAGTGACCGCGAGGCAACCGGATGGCTCGCGGTATTTAAGTGATGAGGAGCCGCCCTGTGCAACCCGAACTGACCCAACTTGGACTGGGGCGGAAATAGGAGGGGGGTGTCAAAAATAATAATATCGCTAGGCAACCGATTGAAACAACGGTAGCCTGAAAGAATGTACGCTAGTTATATAACAAAATTGTTGGACTGGCGCCCTGGACGAGAACGAAGAAAAAACAAATAAAATTTTTTGTTAGGCAATCGCTTGAAAATTAGCATGCTTATTCTTCATCACATACAGACACCGGAAACAAAATTTCCATCCGCCCAGGCCGGGCAGTTATCGAACCATCAGAATCGGAAGCCGGATGCAGACTGAATTTTTCGATCGGTGGAGGAGAACTTAGGAAAAACACACTTACAATCATTGAAATCGGATGGCATTTGTTTTTTGAGTTTTGTATGATGTGGAAAACGCTATGCCCAAATGCCATCCCTCTCCTATGAAATTTCATCCCTCTGTGGCAATATATTGCAAAATATTTTATTGCGCGTATTCAAATTTGACGAATTTCTCGTTTGTAGGGTTAGCCACTGAGGGATGAAATTTCATAGGAGAGGGACCCTAGTCCAAGTTGGGTCAGTTCGGGTTGCACAGGGTGGTTCCACGACACGTAGCGAATACCGCGAGCCACCCAGTTGCCTCTCGGACACTGTAACTAGGCACCATTGCTTTAAGGCTTGTGTTTAAACGCTAACCAAATATGTTCATAAATTACTTCCAATAAATTCTTAATGCTTACTAAACCGGATGAATGCTCACCAAATAGTATATAGCAAGCTATTGTATAAATAAAGCTAATATTTCTTTTTGTTACATGCTATAAAAATATGTAATCATCGTTAAAGTTAGTTTCAGACCAAATAATCTATATTATTGTTAAATAGATGTCACCAATATTTTATATTATTACTTCCATTTTAGTTATTTTTGCTGACCGTGAATTTTTTTTTATACCTAACATATTATTACTTACCCCCAAATACAAGTTACTCATTTATCGCTTTATGCATTCAATTAACATATGAGATATTGTGAGTTCCTTTAATTGGCTTTCTGTGTATATTTAATTGTATAACTGTGACTTAAAAGCTGTTGGTTCTCCTTAACATAAATAAATATTGAATTCTCAATTACTGCATCACATAAAATCACGACGCCGACCGATTCTATCTTTAAGTTCGTTTTCTTGGGGGTCGCAGTTCTAACCTAACCTAACCCACTTCTGGCAACAGCTCGTTTTCTTGGGGGTCGCAGTTCTAACCTAACCTAAACTACTTCTGACAACAGTTCGTTTTCTTGGGGGTCGCAGTTCTAACCTAAGCCACTTCTGGCAACAGTTCGCTTTCTTGGGGGTCGCAGTTCTAACCTAACCCACTTCTGGCAACAGTTCGTATTCTTGGGGGTCGCAGTTCTAACCTAACCTAACCCACTTCTGGCAACAGTTCGTTTTCTTGGGGGTCGCAGTTCTAACCTAACCACTTCTGGCTGGGACTTTAAAACGAACAATGTCACGGCCTGTGCGGCCGCGTGGCAGTGGCCGGGGTGCGGGTTGCGGGGTAAAGAAAGAAAGGGAAGCGATTGTAATTTTAGATCGAGAATAATATATTTTAACTAAAGTTTAGATAATTTCATTATACTAAAGCAAATTAGTCTGTAGTTTTTGGTATTAGTTTTGATTTTTTATGAATACAATATTTGGTGAGCGAAACATCCATTCTGGGAAGCAAAAAGATATATGGACTCAACATATAATTATTATGATGTGTGTATATTTATTTTGGAATTAAAAAGGTTTTTTTTTAGGAATCTGGTATGGAGTGGGTTTATTTTATATGGAGGTAATTCATTTAACTTGGAATTTAGTTTTAGGATATAAAAGCCATTTTGGTGCGCATTTAAATTGTAGCGTTGCTTTAACTAGTACAGATTCAAACAAGATTTACCGAAAATATGGCTCGTGAAAATTTGAAAGTACCGCACGAGTCGTTCTTGCGATACTATTGTGGGGCCATTTTTTTTGGGCTGATTGTGTATCCCTAGTATTATTTGATCGGTGAATTCCTACGACAAATTTCCTTCTCCTCCTCCATCTCGGAACTTAGGTTTGCCAAATTTTATCACAGTTTCATAATAGCTTTGCAAACTTTATTCCCAACAAAGTTCATCAGCACACTGAAATATCCTTTTTCCAAAATAATAATATTGGCAAAGTTTTCCTATAAATCACAAAACCCATTAAAATCACATGATAGCGTAACCTTACTCTTTCTTTCTAGTTATTAAGTTCGAACGGGAGGCAAGAATAGAATAGACGGCGCAATAATATTGTAAAAATATTGGACCAAGTTGGCTCCGTATGGAATAAGTATATCCATTTCAAGATAATCATAGAAAGCGAATGAATATAACATATATTTTTTATACTTACCCGAAACACGTAGTTACAGCTAAAAAACTCTTTAAGTAAGTCAATTTGAAGGTCATCGGGTGTTGTCAGCCTCTTAAAAATACTTAGTGTATTTGTGTGTATTTGTTTTTCTGCTAACCGACATTGCCATGAAACTAGAACGTTGATACCGATGTATACTAATAACATAACACCTACTGCAAAAGCACGTTTAATAAATGTAATGTTATATGTACTTATATGTATACTAATAACATAACACCTACTGCAAAAGCACGTTTAATAAATGTAATGTTATATGTACTTATACAAACCATTTAAAGAGGGATCTAGTAGACGTTACAACGACAAGTTATTTATTTACAAGAAAAAGTTAGACCACCCAAAAACGGAAATACCGGAACCGGAACGCTACTTAGTTTAGTTTTAAGACACTATTTAATCGAACGAGCGGAGCGTAAGCGAAGCAAGTTACAAACAAGTTCTGGCTACTGGGACGTCTCGGCATTTCGATGGCTTTTTGATTTTGAGAGTTTGTTCCGCGATAACTTTAGTATCGTTTTTCTGATCTTCGTGAAATTTGTTGAGGTTGTAGCAGAGATAAGTATAATTTGAGAGTTCGTTTATGAGCAGGATCGTTCAAGGGGTTGTGGCGCTAGGAGGCGAAAAAAATCTTCAAATGGGTCTTGTTTTATTGGTCAATTCGTTTGCAAGTAAATCGCGAGTTCTCAGTTCGAGGCGGACTACTAGTGTTAATTCCGGTTAAACTTATCCACTACTACCTGCGGGCTTAGCCAAGATGACAATCGTTTGCAGAAAACGAATCGAAACGCTATCCGTCTCTCTATTGCACTAATATGGAAGAGTGAGCGAGAGCGTGTTGCGTTTCGTTTCGTTTTCTACAAACGATTGTCATCTTGGCTACAGGGCCTGAGCAACTAGTAGTGTTATGAGTCGAGATAATTCAACGTTAACAAATAATTACAAAGAACCGTAGAAAGGGTCCGAATAAAACGATCGCCAAGTTCAATTGCCCGCACATGCGACTATTACTCGTAAAGCATAATTGGGTACGGACAACTGGGGCTAAAAACATCCCTTTGTTTCTCTTTCATTTTCATACATATCAATAGTGACATATCTTGAAAGGCATAACTAGATCACTGTGTATATTTAGGCTAACATTATAAGTATAGGTTAGGAGCATTACGGTTTTTTTACGATCTTATAAGTAGTAGGTAAATTTCTTCCTCTATGTCGACTACAATCATTTGAGATCAGAGTGTATTATACCTATAAATCTTATGATTTGAAATTTACCTAGTAAATGTTTAGTGAAGAAAAAAATCGTCAAAAACCTAACTTAATATCTTTGTGACGGGGATGTACTGTACATGTACCTATGTTGTAAGTTTATGTATCTCTTAACTTTTTTATTTATTTAAAAAAAATATAAGAAGGGTATAGTTCATTCTAATGAGGGTTCAAAATGTTTGATCAGACGTTTACTTGGATTCTTACAGCACTTTAATATTCCGATAGCCGCCATTGTCAGCGGCTTCGCCAAACAAGCAATATTGACGTCTTTCGAGATTGCTGCTTATTGTGATCGCAAGATGTTTTGAAAATGGCACATGACGGCATTCCGTGGAAGGCTTCACTGATTGTAGGGATTTTAACGTTTAGCACTTTATATCTGTTTTTCCTATTTATATCTAAGCAGTTGTTATTTTTATAAAATTAAGTACCTAGTCAGTTCCTAAGTTCTGTCACAAGGGTTTTTAGTGATACAATATAATACAAAGCTTTTATTTAAAAAAAATGTAGACCTGATTAGAAAGCTCATTTCATACATATTAAAATATAATATGATTAACTTATAATCAAAATCGCGTATTTTATAGATCGTTGTAAACTTGAAGATTGTTGGCAGACCCAAACACGCCGATGATTTATGAAAATTGTACTTCACAAAAGTTGGTTAAGATCATTGTTATATTTAGTTGTCCAGAGTTACAAATTGTTATTTTTATGAAAGTAGTATGACACAATAATGAGAGCAATGAAACCCATCTAGTAAGATTGCGATACTATCCTTATTGCTAGATCCGGGCATCTGGCAGCTTTTAATGGGTGGATGTCAGAGTGACAGACTAGCAAAGTTTTTGAATTGGAAAAAAGTAATACCAAAATAGGTAAAAACGACCGAAGGTATCTTATTTATAGAGGACGGGGCCTATATTTTAACATTAGAACAAAAAACATTGCGTAATGTTTCAGAAACAGAAGGCGACAAACTATGAATTACATTATATGTAGTTTTGGACTAAACTTTACCCCTTCGGAAACTTTTGACAATGATATGATCTAATTATTTCTATAATTTCTCTTAATACTGCATCAAAACCAGAACTCTAGGATTTGTCTTCTTAAAGTGGTTTGCAATATTTGACCTCCACCACTTTACAGTTGCCAGATGTCCGGATCTAGAAATAAGCATAGTATCGAGAGGGCTTTCGTCGCTCTCATTATTGTGTCATATCTAACGTGGCCAGCTCTCCGTCTATTATGTTACCTCAGAAATATCATCTGATATTTACCAGTAGCTTTTTGGTGAATGAAAACATCGCGAAGACACCGGACACCGGACCTAATCCCGAAAAGGCCTAGTTTCCCCTCTGGGTTGGAAGGTCATGCAGATGGCAGTCGCTTTCGTAAAAATGAGTGCCTACGCCAATTCATGCGATTAGGTTGCCGAGCGGACCCCAGGTTCATAATTGAGCCATGGCAAAAACCGGTACAAAGGTTAGGATGTTAGAAAATACAAAAATACGAGTACAGTCAGCAGCAGAATTAGCTACGCGGGCAAAGTGTTCAAAATAACCTAAGCACGCTCTTCTTATCGTAATAGTAAAGTCGTGCCAAGATCATTTTGAACACCTCCCACGCGTAGCTACTTATGCTGCTGACTGTACATGTAAATAATTAGGTACCTACACTACAGTTAATTATTGGGTAGAGGCCATGGAGAGGCTAAATGTAAGGTATTTTTTGCTTCGGATGCATAATAAATAAATAATCCACAGTATTCCCCTTATGACGTTCAAGTCTATATTCCAACAGTAAATAATAATAATGATACAGGGTGGATATTCGTTTTGGGTCATTGAGGTGAGGCAGCTACCAGATCCCGTGCTGCTACGCGAAAATGGTCTGTTTTTTTTCCAAAATCTTAAAACGCCAATCTTCATTAATTAAAAATTGAGGGTAGGTTTTATAAGACCATTTTCGCGTAGCAGCACGGGATCTGATAGCTGCCCTCACTGACCCAAAAAAAATCCACCTGTATATGGTTGGAAGCTTTACATTAATTTTGCAACCGACTTCAAGATTTCGAAAGAGAAGGTTCTCAATTCGTCGGAATCTTTGCTTTTACTAAAAAAAATTATGTACCCATGTTACCGATTATTCTAAGACGGCTGGTCCGATGTGGAAAGTTATTTTTTTGTTTGAAGGTATATTTGACGTTGGTCCCATTGTCATCAGGTCAGGATCTGATGATAGGACCCTGGAGAAATCGAGGGAACTCTTCAAATATTATAGGCACACCGATAGCGATTTAAGTCTTTTTACAGTAGCTCGGGCATTTGCTTAATTTGGAAGTGTGAAGTGTAAGTGAAGTTGAGTTTTTTTTTTGTTTATAATTATATACTACCTACCTTCTACTTAACTATGTTTAAAAAAAATGGAATTTAATTCACCTGTGATTGAGGTTTGGATGTGTGGATCAGTCACCAACTGTCACTTCTTGCTTCTCGTTGTTGTAACAAATCGCTGGCTCAATATTGCAGGATACTATGTTGCATTTTCGGGGTAGTTAAATTTAGACTTAGTGTCACTGTGACAATGTTCAAATTTCGATCCATTAAAAGTGAAACATAGAACCCTGTAATATTGGGGCAGCGAAATGCTATTTGATGAATAAGACAACTATACTTTGCCAAGACGTCTTAAAGCCATCACTTTCGTCCGTTGACGAACTTGGAAATATCCGGAGCAAGGCTAGCAAGATGTAAAATGAATGTTTTTATTTTTATAAAATTCATGGCGCATTCTGTAACATTAGATGTTCTGCCTTTCGCCGAACTTTTTGAGCCGAATTTCACTCGACGACTAAGTAACTGTTTTTTTATGATAACGTTTCATTTGGTAGAATTATTTCGAAGGAGATTATTATAAGGACTCACAACTTTTGGGATACTCATCATTTGTAAATCTTTCAGTAGGCCAAACAAATAAACGAATAACATTAAATCTCATAATTATGCGAAACCGTCCAGTTAGGTGCGACGACGAGCGTGTTAACAGCGCACGAAGCCGAGCGAAGCGAAGCGACTGCCAGAATCGACTTTTTAAATGTTGAAAAATGTGTTGGGAACTGATAATCAGCAATACAATTTTCGGCGATAATTTAGACCGTTACTTTATTATGTTACTGAGAAGTGAGAATAATTCATATTCCTATCATTAAATAGAAAACAATTCAATCACTTTTTCATCCATTCCCAACTGTTAAAACTGTTGTTAAAAATACTCAATTAAGAATAACGAATTTGAACTAATAAAAAAATAACTAGCACATTATGAAATCGCGGCATAAAATAAAAAAACAATATATTGACGTAATTTTTGTGGAAATTATGGAATTTCGTATAATAACGCTTTAACCATTAGATAACCTATAAGTATAGCTAAACGAAAATTAAGACATACTGAATAATTGATCGAAGTTATCTCTTCTTTACAGAAGTATGTTGCACTACTGGCTTCTTCTGTCCTGGTTCGGCACCGCGAGCCTGCAGTACATTGACGTCGGGCCCACCCCAGACGCGGTCTTGGCCCCCCTCCTTTCAAAATTCGACTCTCCAGATCCGTACATGAACTACTTCACTCTCCCGCCCCAAGGAGACTTCAACGTGCCCAGTAACCCCGTCGACAACATGGACACATACAACCGGTTTTACTCCAGCGGGGATTATCCAGTCGCACATCGCAGACGACGAACCGTAGATGAAACAAAAAATTGGTTATCGAACGCACTGGACAGCCAGAAACAACCTGGACCTGAAGAGAGAACCGTTACGCCCCAATTGAACCAAGGCTCTGCATTGGATAACGAAACGAATTCGGAAATTTTGAGTCTTCGGAAAAGGAGCTTTAGCCCGTGGGGTGGCAAGCGTGCAGGAGGCGTCAATGTCGACCAGATGTGGACCTGGAAGCGTGCTACTCGCAGTAACGGGGAGCCCAGCATGCCGAAAAGGGTGCGCTTTAGTCCCTGGGGAGGCAAAAGGAGCGGCCAAGTTGTATACAAGCCCGGCAGTAAACTCAACAGGGTTATTTACTACACTTCCATACCGGCGCTTACTCGGATCTTATCCAACTATTCGC
This sequence comes from Pammene aurita, assembly GCA_947086415.1. NCBI lineage: Eukaryota > Metazoa > Arthropoda > Insecta > Lepidoptera > Tortricidae > Pammene > Pammene aurita. The sequence continues at coordinate 35,554,910 of OX352290.1, read as the reverse complement.
CCTCTGGCCAACCGTCAGAAACGAGTGATTACCAATTTAGACCGACTTTGGATAAGCGGCATGCGATTAAGATTCTACCTATAGGCGCCCAAACGGACCAAATACGCGAAGCGTTGCCATTTAAGAACTACGTATTTTCGCTGCCGCCCTTGTTTAAGCCTGGGCATCCGTACGTAGACCTGAATTTGAAAAGCGATGGCAAAAGGAAGGTCATATTTAGTCAGTGGGGAGGGAAACGAACGGCACCCATAATCGGGCCGATATGGACACCAACTCCGGGCACCGTGGATGAAGCCGCTGTAAATGCCATTTTATTTATCAGGAATAACAACATTGATGACACGAAAGAAGCGACGAAAGCACTGTAATATGGAACAACTGTCACGTAACTTCCGGACTACTTATTAAAAATGGACTCCATTCTTGGCGGCATGGTGATCTTTCCACTGCGTTATATAGTGTTTTGTCTAGCTTTCTATAAAATATTATAGTGCCATAATTAAAATAAAGACAGCAGAAAAGTTCGGAAGTTACTAATATTGTCGTCGACAAAAAGGCTGGGTTTGTCGATGGCAACGAACTGAAAATGCACTAAATAAGTCAACATTGTTAAGGTGTCGTATTGTATCTTGTTAGAATATTAAAAAAATATTAATTTGATAGTTTGTTTCAGTATCTTCAGATGTCTTACAAAACCAATGTTCAAACACTCTATAATATAACTTATAAGCGAAAGGTATAAACCCACTAAAATATTTATAGGGAACAAAATTATAACAGTAAAATTAGGTAAATCATCGGGCATTTCTTAATACTACAGTACGCGAACAGTTTTGAGCTTCGATAACTTACAAGTGCGATTTTCTTTTTTAGTTAGTGAATATGATATGATTAGTTATAGTAAAACATATTTTCTAACAGTTTTTGACGTCGCGTTAGGTATTATATAGATATTTGTTAATAACAACAAGAAAAGATTATACAAGATATATTTTCCTTTACCATACTATTGCACTCAACTATTTCAACATCATCTGTCATTTTATAACAGTTTGGACATCAGATTATGTGAGCATAATCGAAAACAATTTATTAAAATATAAGTGACCTTGAAATCTAAACGAATTACAAATGGCTAAGACGACATATGCTCTTGACAAAACCGTTATAAAATGTGCATGTTATGTTGCAAATTGCAATAGTAAAAAGCGATAGCCTGGTGGAGAAAAATAAAACTTACATAATCTTTTCTATGTGTAGCAAACAAATACATGTATTATACCTAGCGCAATGCTAACAATTGTTAGAAAATATTTTTTATTATTAGTGCTTAACGTATTCTAACAGGTCACAAAATAAAATCGGACTTGTGATTTATGCAATTTTTATAGGTTAAAAAGGCGTTCCCATACTCCACTATAAAGTTATTCCATCATTAAATTGCATGTTGAAGGTCAGATGGCAATATGAACCGTGGCCAAAAAGCTAGGACAAACGCTACGAATGATGGTTAAATTACAATGTTATTGTAATTTTGTGGTGGGATATTTTTAACACTATTTCTTAATAATAACAATGTTATTGCAGCACTTTACTGCAGTATGTATAACCTCTTAATGGAATGGAGGATTCCAGTTTGCTGGGACTCCTTTCAGAAAAAAAACTAATGTCGCGGACACTGTGCTAAAGTATGGTGCTCCAAAAGATCAAAATCATTATGTATTTGGAATATTACATACCTCTACATCAATATAAACCCTATTAATGAATGTGTTGAATAAGTTGCCATTTGATACCTACTGTGGTTTGGTTGCAAGCAGAAACCAATATAAAAATTTCATGTACTTAAATAAAACGTACATTCTTGCTAATGGAATAAAATAGTGAAATTGCATCTCACATTTTGTGTACGAAAATGCCATTTAATTATACAAAAAACTATGTACTATGCCACACACAGTGAACCAAAGCATCAGGGCCGGATTAACCATGCCAAGGCCCTGTAGGTATTTCAATTATCGGGCCCATATTACAAACATCTTAATACCTCTTTTCAAAATGATGAAGACAATTATAAGCGCGCTTGGGCCCCAGCCCAGTGCGGGGACCCTAGGCAGTTGTCTCCTCTGCCTAAAGGTTAATCCGGCCCTGCCAAGCATAATAAAGTAAACACAACATATTTAGAAATTAATTTTATTACCAAATTCTTATTGTAGTTTTGACATACCCAATAAACATAAAGGAACCATACTTAAAATATGTAAGCAGATCTTAATAGAGATATGACATGTCATTCACTAACCAAACATGTTAGTATAAGAAACATTCATCATCAAACATTCAAAAAGAAAAACTTAGCTCAAACAGTCCTTAAAATAATGTGGTATCCAGACTCGGTCTCAATAGGCTTACTCAGCTGTCCAACTTTAAGCTTAAAGGCCTCTTCCTCAAATGGAGCTTGCATTTGGCCTCGTCCAAACAATCCTAGATCACCACCTCGCTTTGCCGATGAGCAGTCGGAGTACTTTGAGGCTATATCCACAAACTGCGCATTTTTAGAAACTATCTGCTTGCGATATCCCTTAAGAGCATCTAAAGCATCCTCCTTAGAACGACTTATCTTCTCATCCCTCCATGAAGACGGTCTCCGGCTACCAGCATGTTTGATCAGGATATGGCAGCATCTGATCTCACCCGGGTCTGCTGGGGCTTCAGGTCTCTCCCACTGTGACTTCTTAGTGTAACTGTTGAGGAAATACGTCATGCCAGTAGATCGGCTGGTCCGCATCTCCCAACCTTCAGGCAGCGGAGCGTCGCTGTCTTGAGACATTCTGGAATATTTGCGCATGGTTGTGGTGGATTGTTACATATAATTTCACAAGTTGCGTTTGGTAAACACAGTTTATTCAATCCAATCCATAAATACTTAATATCAAATTCAAATTTGGTATTAAGTATTTATGGGCGTATTTTTGCGATAAGAACATTTTGCTATGTTGAAATTTTACAGTCACGCGTCAAAACAGATTGACAGTGTACTGAAGACTTCTTCTAAATAAAATGGCAAGGCTTAAAAATACGTAAGTTGGAAACGTAGATGCAACGTGACGCATAGAAGCAGGGTAAAGCTTTGGTTCATCAGGAATACAGGTACAGTACAATACTAAACTGGTGAATGTTTACATACAGAATGTGAGCCGCAAAACAAACTAACCTTCTTAAGTTGAAGTAAACCACAGGTTATGACAATAATAATAATAATAAACGGGGTTCTTACCTGGTATACTCCAACGAATCAGAAAGCCCTAAACAACAAGAATAACAATCACAAATACGTTTCAAAAGAGAAAATACAACAACAGCTTGTAGGAGTTTACGCGCTTTCGTCGGTTTGACACTTTTGACAGTTAACAGTAAGTGTTGCCAGTTGCACAACACTGAATCCAAACAAATACATCAATATTCAACTGAAAGGCCAAAATTTGTGTGTGGGTTCTATACGAAAAATCAGGACTGATAGACAGTTTTCCACTATTCAGCTGAATATTGACTATGTTCAACTAAAATAGGCTGAGATATGTCCTGAATTCCGCTAAGTGTGTGCTACACTGTTGCTGCCAGTATTTGTGGTTGAGATGAGATGCTGGTCAGCGCCACCTATTTCTACTTTAGGAAACTACATAGAAGCTAGTGAAGCTACACGTCGGGGAAGGGAAGCATTGGAGTAAGGGGCAAGACACCTAGCGTGTAACTTAAGCACTAACTAGTTACAATAGGTCACGTATGTAACCAAAGTGACCCAAATAAGTTTCTTTGTCAGACATAATAAAGAGATGGAGTTGAGGTTGTTTGAGAAATGAAAATGTTATGATTTTCTAAATCTGTAAATAGTGCCGTTCGAAGAATTAGGATAATTAATTATGCCTGCGTGTGATTGGTACGCAGATAACTACTTATATTAAGTATGGACTACGTAACGGTACGAGTATTGCATACAGTACCTACAGTTGCATCGCCGATCCCTGACTTGGTTTCAATAGTTTAACTCTCCGACCCCGAGTGTTTACCACTTAATGCGCCTTGATGTAGTAATCACAGAAATGTTGACTCCCTTTAATGAGTTTGTATAAGAACAATGAGCTCAGTGCTACCACTTACATTATGCAAGTATAAGTACAGTCAGTAGTAAGAGTGGGTGAGCGCACTAGTTACTCTGGTTTTTTTTTACGATACAAATTCATGTCAGGCTCATTTTGAATAACTCGTTCGCTTGTCTACTTCTGATCCTGAGTGTACAATATAAATAAGACTGAATTATTGTATTTTAGGGTTCCGTAGCCAAAATGGCAAAAACGGAACCCTTATAGTTTCGCCATGTCCGTCTGTCCGTCCATCCGTATGTCACAGCCATTTTACCAAATATTAATATGTTGCACATCAATCGATATAGGTAGGCCTATAGCCATATAGGTCTTTAAAAATAAGATCGAGGTTTTTTTTAACATTTTGTGATTAAGTGAATACTTTCAGAAATAATCGCTTCTAAAGTCGGAAAAATTGAGCCACCCCCATGTAACTTTTGAACCGTTAGTCCAAAAATTTGAGAAGATGGCCTTATCACATACTTACTACGAAAATTGTTTAAAACATTATTGGTTAAGCCATTTTTGAGTTATCTGCAAAAAACTTCTTCCTTAGCATCAGATACGACCTTTTCGTATTAGTTTGGTTCTTATTCCATTGAAGGTACGGGACCCTCCATTATGCGTGGTCCAACACGCACTTGGCCGGTTTTTTATGTATCTATCTCCCTCTATTTAAAATGTAGATAATTACTTGGGCAGGTATATTACTTACCTCTAATAGTTACCTCAACGAAGGCCGCAAAAATATGTGACATGTTCTTATTGCCCTACAAATATGACTGTGTCAGATATTTTTACGGCATTCGTTGAGGAAGATACTATTGCAGGTAGCTAAAAAAAATATCTTTGTTTTTATAGATACCTACAATGCAGATGGTTTCTTTTTTCGACGTCATCATTCTCCATAAATCTACATTGACAGGTCGGGTCTTCCTGTGATCTTGACTGGTTGATCGATATGTGTTTGGTAAGTAGGTACAGTACAATCTGGACAATCCGGCACTGATGGTGACAGGTGCCGAATGTGCCGGATTGGTGGAAAATTCGGATAAGTGGAAAAGTAGGTAATATCACTAAATAATATCAGTAAAAAGAAACACTGATATTACCTAATTTCCTTGGTAGTTACGCGCGAAAAATGTGATTTTTCTTACTTTATCACAATTAGAATACGAATATACCAATCATGGACGGACGGACGGACTTTAAACGGATCACCAGAATTTTTGTGACACTTTGTATTGATTTATTTATTTAATCTTTATTGCACATAAGGAAACTTAACGTACAAAAGGCGGACTTAATGCCATAAGTCATTCTCTACCAGTCAACCTTTGGGACAAAACAGAAAAGATTGTAGGCGGTGCATCTAATGAAATTAATAACGAAAGGTTACTTTATTACCCTATTCATACACATAGAATATATAAACTAGAATACATAAAATACATAAATACGTATAATAATATACAGACACAAATATATACTTATATATTTAATTTTATCTCGCCAAGAAAAGCACTTTGGAGAAGATACAGAAATTTTATTTTGAGCTACCAGCAAAGAAAGCTCGCACAGACCTTTAAACAAAAAAAAATACAAAAAGACGATGTTACACGTCTTTTTTTAATAAAAAAATTTGCGCAAAAGAAAAAAATCTTACAGGAGTTATCTCCAATATCGACAAAAAAGCTAAATGTAGGATAGTAAGTATCTATCAGTCATTGAAAGTGTTTTTGACAATAGCATGTTAGTGACAAACCACATCTGTTCGGTGCAATGCAATGTGTGTCCATGTTGGCACGGTTAGCGCAAGTGTTCAGCGACAGTATCAGATAGACATATATCACGTTCTAACTGTATTCGTCAGAAAGTGACAGATGTCTATCTCGCCCGAGAGATACTGTCGCTGCACACTTGTGCTATGCTTGTGCTAACTGTGCTACTATCTAAATACATTTGTCACATCCTCGCGTTTTTGGACCAGGGGTATGTCCTTAAACTACGTCCGGACTTGGGTATGTCCTTAAAATACGCCAAAAACAGAGGTATGGGCACTGCGAATGGCATCTCGCTAAGTGTGCTAGGGCACGTTCAGCGAATGTCATCTCGCTCAAATCTGGAGCAGAGCCCGACTGGGGAAGTACCTCCACCTTACAGAAAACCACAGCAAAATAGCACTAGACCCTACTCATAGTAAGGTTGCCAAAGAGCTCAAAGAGGACCCAAGTGTTGACGATGAGGGACCTTCTTGTTCCTTTAGCCGTCAACACAGTGAATCCTCCTTTTTGTAAAGGGTCGGCAACACGCATGTGACTCCTTTGGAGATGCGTGCGTTCACAGGTTACGGTAACTGCTTACCATCAGGCGGGCCGTATGCTTGTTTGCCACCGTCGTGGTATAAAAAAACATCACACTTTAAGTAAAATTCAATATAGTTAAAGCAATGGCGTGTAGTTACAGTGTCCAAGAGGCAACCAATTATCTCGGGGTATTGAGCTCCCGAAGTTTCATAGTATTCATTGATGTATTTACCTCAAGAGACGAAACAGCTCTAACATAGAGCTGCATGCTGCAAGCTGTATAATAGTTGTACGCATCCCTACAGATTGCTCCAAAGTGTGAAATCGTAATTTGCTAAAAATTCAATTTAGGCACATTACAATGCACTTATGAACGTCAGAGAAAAAAAAAACTACCACCGGTTCTAACCCTACACCTCTGTCCCGAGAAGTATTATGACCGGCAAGAAACTCGGCGGGACCTATTTTTTCAAAACAGTAATACAGTAATATTATATCTTAAAGATACACAATAATGCGTAGTTCTATAAGAAGACATATCAAAACAGCTTGAGAGACATACAATTTAGGTATTGTTTAATAAAAATAAAATAATAATAATAAAATCCAAATCTGATTGCTTCACAAATCGTTTGATATGCTTTCCTATCTGAACTGTGTCCTCTAAATGTTAGATGACTTTGTAGTAGTTTCTGGTTTGGGCCATGCATCTTTGTCCGTCATATAGTCCTCGACCCTGTAATAACCCTTTGACATTAAAGTTTTTTTCAAATATTGCTTAAGAGCGGGAAATGATAAATTTAAAGCATCGACGGGTAACTTGTTATAAATGTGAATACCTTGACCAAAAAATTACTTATATGCTTTGCGGATACGACTACTTCTGATAGCAAGCTTGTTTTTATTTCTAGTGTACGTTATCGCTGTGGATGTCAGATTTTTTTTTAATGTATGTATATTCTTTACAACCAAAATAATATTGTCATAGATATATTGGGAAGCAACAGTTAAAATATTAATTTCTTTAAATAATTCTCTAACTGATGCACCTGCCTTTAAGTTATACAGAAAGCGAATGGCTCTTTTATGTAAAACAAATATAGTCTGTATGTCAGCTGCTTTGCCCCAAACCAGAATACCATATGACATTACACTGAAAATAACTGTATTAAACTAAGCGAGCTGTGGCAATATTAGTTAATTGTCTAATAATTCTCCTAACGGCATGAGCGGCCGAGCTTAATCGAAGAGCGAGTTGTCTTATATGAGGACTCCATTGTAGATTTTTGTCCAACCGTCGAACCAAGGAACACTGCTTTATCTACTATCTCTAAACATTCACCATTCAGGAGAATCTTAGTGTCCACCGGTGCAACGTTTGGCAAAACAAATCTAATACATTTGGTTTTCTTAGCATTAAGTAGCAAATTGTTAATAGTAAACCAGTTCAGTACAGCAGCTAATTAATTTATTCGTAACCACTGCACCGGTTGTTATGACACTTTGTATACTGGTTCTTATTGCCCTAAAGCTTATTGTCCCTACGTATCGGCGACATCGGCGTTGTCCAATGGCTAAGGACACTCAGTATATTTAAAGTATATACAAACTAACGATTTGTATTAATCTAATTTTACTTTGACCTACGCTTTCAAGGTACACTTTCTTCAATAAGGTAAAGGAGATATTTTGTATATTTACCTATTTTATGCCTTAAAGTTCGGTTTTAACTTTTAATTTTCACCAGTAAAAAACTTATTAACTTCAGCTGTTTGTATGTGTAAGCATCCTACTATTGGCCCGCTCTCCAACCTACGCAGGCCGCGAAGTGACGCCTTTCAGTACTACGTAGGCCAGCCATTTATATGCCCACGTTAAAGCAGTATTACAGTATCGTGCCCACACAAACCGAGTGGGACGAGAAACCGTTCGAAAGAGACAATTTTTTTTATTTATACTTAAATGGCAGCTTGTAAAGAAATGTAGGTAAGTAGGGGAGACCACGGATGAACGTAACATTTTTCAGTTTTTGGTTATTTTTTCTTATTTGCTACTAGTTATGGAATATTACATCATTGTGGATAATACATACATCTTTCTTGTACCTTTTGGTATCAAAAGAAACGTTATTAATCTAATATATAGTGTTATCAATAAATGGCTAACAGTGGGTAACAGCTACCCCTGGGGTTGGTTGTAACAGTGTTGCAACTCTGCAGGCGACGGTGACCGCTTACCATCAGGCGGACTGTATACTTGTTTGCAACCGACGTGGTTTAAAAAAAGACACAGTTGCACCTGACAGGCAACTGTCACGACCTCACGAGCATGTATCTCATTGGAAGAATATTTACACGGAGAGCTGGCTATGTCAGACAATAATGAGAGTAACGAAACCCCTCTAGTTAGTTTGCTATACTATACTTATTTCTAGATCCGGGTATCTGGCAACTGTTCATTGATGGACGTCAAAGGATGCAAACCACTTCAAAATTATGTACCTACATCCTCTTGGTACATCCTCGAGTACTGGGCTTAATGCTATATTATGAGAAATTATATTAATAATTAGATTACATCATTACCAAAAGTTACTGTTGGGGGAAAGTCACAAACTACAGGATACTACTCATCATTAAGCTTTTACAAGGAGCACGAGGTCACCACATATAAGCTCAATTTTATTCGTAAATTTCTACGATTCGAACAGCACATTTCAATAGTATTCTAGACCATTTTGTAGTATAATAATTCAGGTTCACCTGCATAAAGGTGATTGATTTTCGTGGATATTTTTAATTCACATGAGTAATGATCAAAAACGTTAACTCAACTGAAATAAGCGGTCGCGCTTCATATTAAATTAGTACTGGGGCGCGATTCGAAAAATAAACACACACACTGGACAGACATAGCTCCAACCCAACTCAACCCAACTCAACTCAACGCTATAACGACATTGACATTTGCTATTCGAACAGATTTTCATTCAACATTGGTCTCACATTGGTCACACATTTATCTCACATTGGTACAACATTGGTACAACATTGGTACAATGTGTGACCAATGTGAGACCAATGTGAGACCAATGTTGAATGAAAATCTGTTCGAATAGCAAAATATGTCAATGTCGTTATAGCGTTGAGTTGAGTTGGGTTCAGTTGGGTTGGAGCTGTGTCTGTCCATGTGTGTGTTTATTTTTCGAATCGCGGCCCTGGAGTGCCTATGTGTGGTGTCCTCGAGTTGCACTTCAGATTTATCTAGTGGTTGAGGTTATCTGTGGGGAAAGTAGTGCAAAACGACGTAACTTCATAGTTTGTCGCCTAATGTTTTTGTTTTGCCAATATTACGTAATGTTTTTTTATCTAATGTCAAAATATAGGCCCTGTCCTCTATAAATGAAACAACTTTGGTAGTTTTATGTTGATATTACTTTTTTCCAGCTGAAAAATTTTGCTAGTCTATTACTCTGACCTCCACCCATTAACAGCTGCCAGATTCTCGGATCTAGCAATAAGGATAGCAATCTAACTAGATAGGTTTTGTTGCTCTCATTATCATTATTGTTCATATCTGATGTGGCCAGCTCTTCCATTTTTGAATTAGGTATCATACCGAATAAGCTCTTTCGGTTCAAAATGACGTAAGTGCCGGTGCGCGAGCGAGATAGCGCTCTGCATGTGTATCACGCTTGCACACCGTCACCACGTCTGGTTGCGGCGCCAGTGTGATTGATAAGCGCTTTAGCATTAATTTTTTTCTTATTGCATCGTACGGAATCATAGCTATTTGTTTGGATCCGATATCCACTTGGCGTATTATTAATAGTTGTAACAAATTTTATAAAAAAATGTGTTTTGTGATTTTCATTACGTAGAATAAAAATATTGTTAGGTTAGGAACTTTATAGTTGTCTTGTACCCATATTACCTTTGAATGAACGATAAAAGCTTGTGTTTTCTTTCTCTAGATGAACTGTGACTGGCGGATGAAACTGGTACCTATGATAAATGAAAGTAACATGATACAACTAGATTCGAACATAGGAGAAAGTAAATTATTTTTCTTAGCTTCATTATATATTTATTACCTACCTTGGCAATCTTTCACACGCCAAAGACATGGTCATACATAGTACAGCATAGTATTACACATCGAAATATGAAGGACTAGGTTTATACACGAGTTAAGTTTACAAGTTTAAATTACATATATTATTTAAGTAATACCTAATGCTTTATCTCTTTATTACCTATAAAGAAGTTTTTTGAAAAAATGATATAAAAATCACTTATCCTCGCTTAGTAATTCGTTAGATTACTACATGGAGACCTTTAAAACTTTCAAGCTCCTTAAGAGTTTGAATTGAAAAAAAAACATTTCTCAGTGAAGTTTCTCGATCTTTCAAGAATATCATGTTCCAAATTTCAAGGTATACTTTAAACGGTTTAACGGGTAGCATTGTCTGTCGGTAGAAGATTAGGAAATACTATGTATTGAGAACCACCCAGGAATTTGATGCCGAAGTAGATATGATAAAAAATAACGTGTTATTTTTTGGATAACCCATTTACATCATTAAAGGATACAATTAACGTTCGTTTAAGCACCACGGTATCACGCACGGTACGGTCGGTACGGTAATGGTGGATTTTTCTACTTTTCCATTTTTTCTAAGCATTGTGGTGTCGTTAGCAGACGTTCTGCTTAATACAAAATTAATTGTAGTATGGGGTAGCGCATTGTTATCGGTGAATTCTCAATACAACTTGGGACTCCGATGGCCGGTTGAGAAGTGTAAGACTTCTTCGGCAGATGTCGCTAGGCGTCCCCCTAAGACGCATATGGGATATAGTGGAGAAATTCGCAGCCATCAGGTGTGTCTCAGTAGCTCAGTTGGTCAGAGCGATGGGCATGTATCCCAGAGTCGCGAGTTCGAGTCTCGCCTGAGGCAGTGGATTTTTCTACTTTTCCATTTTTTCTAAGCACCACGGTATCGACTTAACAAGTTTTGAATTGCTGCCAAATAGGGGCTTAGATGTATTGAAACGTGTAGTAAAACCAGCCATTGTATTATAATGAAGATAAAATTTTATAAATATTTATAAAATCCGATGACTGTTATCATTAGATATGGTCAGAGAGTATATATGAAGTAGAGCGCTACAGTTTAAGAACTTTTTGAAGCTCCAAGTCTGAAGCGCCATTTGAACGAGAGCAAACCAAAGTTACCGCATAATGTAGGGGGACCGTATTTTGCCATCTAGTAATAGCGTTACTAGATGGCGCTGTACTCTCTGCCCTATATTACGGTAACTTTGGTTTGCTCTCATTCAGATTGCACTCTGTTATTGTTAAATATGACATATTACCTACTGTTATTCATACTTCTTATCAACAGTACTATAAACTATACATATGAAGTTAGCTCTGTCTGACTACCTGTAGTATCTGTCGTAATACTTACTATTTTCACTGCTAAACGACTAAAACAATTTTGACCATCTCGACATATTGAACAAAGATGAATAAGATCATAAGCTACGCTACTTAATCGAACGAGCGAAGCATAAGCGAAGTGAAGTTCTTACAACTAACTTCGGCTACTGAGACGTCTCGGCATTTCGATGGCTTTTTGATTTTAAGGGTTTGTTCCGCGATAACTTTAGTAACGTTTTTCTGATCTTTATGAAATTTGTTAGGGATACATATAATTTATAGAGAGTTCGTATATGAGCAGAAATTTGATTTCTGAAAATGTCCAAAGAAACCTCAATGTTATTTTCAAAGACCTATCGATTGATGTACAACATATTTAGTAAAAAAAAATTTTGCCAATTACTACATGTGCGGGGCCCTAAAAAAATTTTTCAGTAATTTTACCACAGACTGTAGCGGCATACAAAATAAACCTTATGTTAACATTTTTTTAAGATTCGTCAAGACGAACTATAAGTAGTTTCCGAGTAAAATGGCTGTGACATACGGCTGGACGGACGGACTGACGGACAAACGGACATGATGAAACTATAAGGGTTCCGTTTTTGCCATTTTCGCTACGGACCCCTAAAAATGAATAAAAACAACAAGTTTATGTAAGCTGACATTGAAATCATGGTGTTCTTTAAACGTGCGTGATTGCGAAGCACACATTTCACCTTAATCCATTGCAATAAGGTGAAAAAAAATGTACACGTATTTATGAACTCGACTGTAGATAGGTATTACTAAACCGCGATTACAATGGGATTGAGATAGCTGTCAACCCATATTAATTTTGACGTTAGTGTATGGCAAATCTGTCAAGTTTAATCCCATTCTCATCGCGGCTGCATAATAAATATAATGATACTTAATTGGCCCCAACAATATACGATTTTATTGGCTCCGTGCATTTCATACAGCAAGATTCTTTATTTTATGAGTTAGGTATACTTCGCTGCCGCCATGTATTATGTCATCAGCTTCGTTTGAAAGAAGTAGAATACCAATTTTTTGTGGCAACAGGCTTTAGTAGTTACCTTGAAACCTTGTAAAAACATATAATCATATAATCATATATAATTCGTCGTATTCCTTCAAGGGGGTTATTCTACAGCTTATTTGGAGTAATTTAAGTCCAGTCAAGCAGGGGTCAAAACTCATTGGTTTTCAAGTTATTCAAGATTTTAGATTTTTTTAATAAATACCCGCTTTTTGACCTAAAACTAGTATTTTTTTTTAAACTACGTATTTTTCAAATAAAAAAAAAGATTTTCCGAATAGCCAATGAATCACTGATTACGTAAAATAATAAAAAAGTACAAAACATGTCAAAATTTTGCAAATAAAAGCATCTGAAGTCAGAAGTTTTTGTTTTTTTTTTCAAATCTTGTTAAATTTTAAGGCATAACTAAACAAAAAGTAATAACACTTCGCGTACAAATTACAGAATTTATTTCCTCAGTTCATAAGCTTTCTAAAAAGGTACAATTTATGACATTTTATGCTCATTTTTTACAATTAATAATAATAATACCAGAGCAGGTACAGGACTTAGCGTACTTGACTTTACTTGTTTGTGTCGTTTTAAACTCGCCGAAGGCATACTTTGTCTCCAGTTTCTTATCTTATCTTATTCCTTGAGGTAGTAGGCACTGCAGATTGCCTTTGGTGAAACAAACAAACTGATTAAGGGTCATTAGCTAATGAGCTAATGAAGTTAAATTACTTTAATTAGTTTGTTTGTGTCACTTTAATTCTTACGGCGGGTTTTTCGCCTTCTGTTCCTTATCTTATCTTAATTTTATTGGGTGGCGATGCTTCTCATGGGGTGGGGGTGAGACTAACCAAGTTTAAATAGGTCATGTAGTAATTAATCAGTTAGTTACTTTCAACTTTCTTTCCAATTCGGACGATATTGATAACTAAGTTTTTTCTCAAATGGCTACTTACGAATTTGAAGAATACGCAGATATCATTTATTGTTACGGACTCTGTGATGGTGACGCCGCTGCAGTTAGAAGGGAGTACCAACTTCGTTACCCTAACCGCCGTTTACCTCACGTAAGCGTGTTTGGTTCATCGTACCGTCTTATTCGGGAAACAGGATCAGTTAAACGTCGTCAAGCTGATGCTGGAAAACCTCAACAATACGATCCTGCTGAAGAAGAAGAAATCTTGCACTTTTTCCGGGCAGACGGTACTACTTCGACGAGAATTATGGCTAACCGGCTCGGTATGTCTCAGTGGAAGGTGTGGTTTACCCTGCACTCAGCTCGACAGTATCCATATCATTACACTCCAGTACACGCTATTGAAGAGGGAGACCCAGCAAGAAGGATGGATTTCTGCAGATTTTTAATTAATGCTCATATCGAAGATCCCGAATACCTAAAGAGAATTTTGTGGACGGACGAATCTAATTTCAACCGTGACGGGATAACAAATTACCACAATCTGCACTTTTGGGCTCCCAAAGGTCAAATCCCAAAGAAATCAAACGAAGGAGCTCACCACCAAAGATTTTCTTTGAACGTGTGGATGGGAATCGTGCACGATAATTTAATCGGACCTTTTTTCTGCCAGCTCGATTAACCGGCATCGCGTATGAAACTTTTTTGAGGGATGAGCTACCGACGCTACTGGAAGATGTGCCGCTTGCGACAAAAATTAACATGATTTATCAGCACGATGGCTGCCCTGCTCACTTTTACCGGGGTGTGCGGCAGTGGATGGATGAAAACTACCCAAGAAGATGGATTGGTCGAGGTGGTCCAACCCCTTGGCCAGCCAGGAGCCCAGATTTAACTCCGTGTGATTTCTACATCTGGGGTCACATGAAGGCGTTGGTCTACGACAGACCGATACGTGACGTAGAAGAGCAGCAGCGTCGTAGCAGCTGCACAGACGATGAAAGACGGGCTTTCGAGGCGAGTGACAATCACTGAAGTACGAAGAAGGCTTCGTTCTTGCATACGCAGGCAGGGCAAACAGTTCGAGCAAGATTTATAATCTTTCCTTTTTAAGATTAAATTTTATTTAATAATGAAACTGTATTTTTCCTATTTTTCTTATTCCCTTACTTAATTACTTACCAAAGTATCACCCCGGGCAACTTAAAGTCCCAGAAGATAAGAAACTGGAGACAAAGTATGCCTTCGGCGAGTTTAAAACGACACAAACAAGTAAAGTCAAGTACGTTAAGTCCTGTACCTGCTCTAGTATTATTATTATTAATTGTAAAAAATGAGCATAAAATGTCATATTGTACCTTTTTAGAAAGCTTATAAACTGAGGAAATAAATTCTGTAATTTGTACGCGAAGTATTATTACTTTTTTTTAGTTATGCCTTAAAATGTAACAAGATTTGAAAAAAAAAAAACAAAAACTTCTGACTTCAGATGCTTTTATTTGCAAAATTTTGATATGTTTTGTACTTTTTTTATTATTTTACGTAATCAGTGATTCATTGCCTATTCGGAAAATCTTTTTTTTTATTTGAAAAATACGTAGTTTAAAAAAAAGTACTAGTTTTAGGTCAAAAAGCGGGTATTTATTAAAAAAATCTAAAATCTTGAATAACTTGAAAACCAATGAGTTTTGACCCCTGCTTGACTGGACTTAAATCACTCCAAATAAGCTGTAGAATAACCCCCTTGAAGGAATACGACGAATTACCAGTCACCCTGTATGTAAATACAGACGTGAAGCTCATAAAAATAAAGTACCTATAAAAGTTGAAAATACGTAGGTATGTTTGAACCAAATTAATATGATGAGATTATAAATAAAAAATAGGGTAAATGAGCGTTCGGCCACGTAAAATCGAGAATCATATACCTTCTTGTATTAATTGTACCGATTGGTTATTTGTTTCTATAGTGTCAATAGAAAAACTTACATTCTGTATACTGTCTACCTATTCCGCTTCATTCATGAAATTCGCTGACAAACCGGTTGAAAAATGGACAGAAAGGTAGGTATAGTAGGAGACCCCATGACACTGAACCTAGTTCGATAAGTTACCTAGATGAGATATATATAATTAGACGCGTCTTTAATGGGGGAACACGTAATGCTGATGCTGCAATGCAAAAAAAGTGGTGGCGTATTTTAACTTTTTTTTCGAAAAAAAAAAATCCGGTTTCTGGTACGATAAGTCTCCTATAAGACTTCAGCATCAGCATTACGTGTTCTCCCATTAAAGACGCGTCTAATTATATATATCTCATCTAGGAGACTTATCGAACTAGGTTCAGTGTCGTGGGCTCTCCTACTATTAGGACTTCACGGAGAAACCGTTTGGCACCTTCGGGCACAGAACCCTGAAACGGGATAATTTAAAGTATGTCACAAGCAGGGAATAAACAAGATTATGTTCATTATAAACTAGCTCTAAGCTATGACGTGGAGTTCGCCATAATAAGCTGCTAGTTTGACATCCTTTATGTTTATTAGGTTAATACTATTTCAAGCTACAATATTTTTATCTTAAGAACCGTTTGCGTTTGGTTTAAGCATAATATAGTAGAAAGAGTTTTCAATTCGAGTATTCAACATTTGTTTGAATAGTATGGACTAATGCTCTATAATTATAATGGTAGACGTACCCTAAACTACATAGTCCTAAGCAGTACCAGAATAACTTTTCACCCTGGTCGTTATTTCTCTGAATATATAGGTTCTTGATAAAGCTAGAACGGTTGGTTATTGCATAAAATAACACTTTATCATAGCTACTTTGAACATGCGTACCTATGAGTATATATTATAATAAACTACGCATGCTGCCTCTAATAGTCGTCAAACGCCTACGTAACCCGGCAGGTAGTGATTTTGCCTATGATGCTGGATTCGAATCCCATTTCTTTATTTGTGTTTGATGAGCATTCGAACTTTTATTCTAGAGTAATTGTTATTTTCTATGTATAAGCAAGCGTTTTTTAAGTGTTTATCTACAGGAAATGTATTATATCACCTGTGTATCGTGGAATTGCATGAGCCCACAAAACAATGCCTTACTGAAGTTCATTATTGACCAGCTATATTTTTGTAAAAAATATATTGGAAGAGATAGAGAGCGGAATACCTTGGTAATCGATTTTATCCTTAGACTAAATATATTTCAGAAATGTTATAAGTCAATTACACGTCATAATATAACGAAATGTGTTTAATCTGTATTCTACATATATATCTGTATTTGTATATTTATTGCTAAACTAACTTACTTAATACGAACTGAAATATGTTGGAGTTTTTGTCCCGAACATATTTCACCGAAAACGGGACGCAAAAGGCAATACGATTCAAATCTAATTTCAATGCGTCTATTATCACGCTGTTAAAAAAATACCTACCTATGTAATTAACACATTTGTGAATATAGATCAAGAGTAGGTCGTAGGCAACCCTACCTCATCGAGTAGCCGAATTCGGCTTATGTAGGGCAATGCACGGCAAAATGTTATGTAGGTATTTTAGTACCTGGTACCCTGAACCGAAGTTGGAGCATTTTGTACAGTCAGAAAAATATGACCCTATTTTTAGGGTTCCGTAGTCAACTAGGAACCCTTATAGTTTCGCCATGTCTGCCCGTCCCTCCGTCCATCTGCGGATAATCTCAGTGACCGTTAGCACAAGAAAGCTGAAATTTGGTACTAATATGTATATCAATCACGCCGACACAGTGGTAAAATAAAAAGTGGAAAAAAATGTTTTCTTAGGGTACCTCCCCGTGTTTTCTAGGGTATACGTAAAGTGGGGAGTGATTTTTTTTTCATTTCAACCCTAACGTGTGATATATTGTTGGATAGGTATTTAAAAATGAATAGGGGTTTACTAAAATCATTTTTTGATAATGTAAATATTTTCGGAAATAATCGCTCCAGAAGTAAAAAAAAATGTGTCCCCCCCCTCTAACTTTTGAACCATATATTTTAAAAATATGAAAAAAATCTCAAAAGTAGAACTTTATAAAAACTTTCTAGGAAAATTATTTTAAACTTGATAGGTTGAATAATTTTTGAAAAAAATTACAAAATAATTTCTGAATTAAGTTTGTAATTTAACCGTATAAGCACGTGTTTATTGTACCTGTAATTTCTACAAAATCACAATGAAATGACGTGCTTTCAAATAAAGTAAAAACGGTGAAAATCGGTTCACGAAATAAAGAATTATCCCATAAAAATCATCTTCCATACTGTAAGCTCGCGCGCAATAGTTTACTTAATTTGCCGATAGATGTCGCTGTACGTGGAACGCTCAAATCATATCCTACATGGCGGTGTTATTTTAACTCTTAAGTGGGGACACTTACTGTGACGGACGGAAAACTACGGAACCCTACACTGAGCGTGGCCCGACACGCTCTTGGCCGGTTTTTTGATTAAAGCCACTGCATTGACTAGCAAGTGGGCACGCGGCCCATTCAATAGTGCTCATAGAGAAGTGCTCAAAAATATGGTAGAAACGCGCAAACCTGATTTTTTTTTCTTTAAAAGTTGATGCATTCTTTGGAATGGCACAAGTATTAACTTCTCCTAAGTTAATTATTACGATATTTTTTAATATTTTATTTTTTACACTTGTTGATAAGCAGCATCTTACGTAGCTCGTAAAAATATATTTAAACCATCACGTGACCTCATTTGCACGTCGTACTTGAATGAGTCGATTTTTACCTTAAAACATAAAACTTGGCTGAATAACAAAAGCTCCAGGTTTAAAGGTCGACTACCATATTTTTTATTAGCAGGTTGATTATTATTTTCGAATGGCATAAGGTTAAATTTGGTAGGTAAATACTCGATGAGGTAGAATTTATCATTATATTTTTGCTGACTGTACAAAATGCTCCAATTTTAGCTCAGGATACCAAGAACTAAAATACATAACTTTTCAACTTGCATTACCCTACATAAACCAAATTCTGCTTCTCGATGAGGTAGGGTTGCCTACGGCCTACTCTTGATCTAACAGTGTAACTTGTCACTGATAGTAGTGATAGTGTCATGAGTCATGAAGTGTTTCCTATAATTAACGATTTTTACGCACTTCGATGTAAACATGAAAACCCAATTAAACTTTTAAGAGTATCGCCTTTAACGCGATTGGCTCGTCGGTTTGCGCGGAGGCGTCTGGGCACTGCGATTGGTCGACGGTTTCCCTAAGTACAGGAGTTTTCGCGGGCTTTCCATCAGTTGCCGGTAAAGTTTCCCGCGCGCAGCTGCGAGCTACGTGTTGCGAGTCACAAAAGTTATGACGAGTGCCTGATTCTAGCGAAGCAGTTTATTCACAGTAAGTCTTAATTACTTATGCCATTATTCATAAACGTCTGTGAAATTAAAATTCCGTTGATAATTTATTGTCCCTGTCACTTATTTATACACGGGATAAAAATTTAAAGGGGTTTGGGCTGAAGTTTGGTTAAGGTTTGAGCTTACCTATTTTTTTTTAATATATCGTTTTTTGATGTTTCTTTGAGACGAAAACTGTTGAATAATAGTACATTGATGCATTCAAAAATAATAGCGACATCTACAAATAAAAATAGAGCGATTTTATATACAATTTAAATTTCGTAAGATAAAGTAAGTAAGAAGGAAAACCCTGTCTGGCAAATTATGACCAAGAAAAGTTTTTATTATTTAATGTTATATTTAATAGCAAGTTTGTCATGTTATAATACAACATCTATTTTATAAAATATAGAAACTAAACAACTAAGTAAATAGGTAACTGATTTGTTTATTTAAACTGTACCTCAAAACGGAGGGGGGCATTGAGGCCTACCTAATAGTCGTAGAATTATGAACTTATTAATTTTTTATTCTCTAAAATGTCCCGCAAGGTTAACTTTGCTGGTTTACATTAAAATAATAAAAATCTTAGGTTTTTAAAAATAACAGAGGTTTCTATGAACATTTTTTGATTAAGTTCATATTTAAAAAAATAATTGCTTCGAAAGCCTAAAAATATGTGTTAAGTTACAGGGGGGGGGTTCACCTTTTGAAACATAAGTAACAAAAAAATTGCAAACTTCCTACGAAAATGTTTTGAAAATTATCGGTTCAGCCATTTTTGAGTTATATCCAAAAAACTTCTTCCACAGGCATCTGATACGACCTTTTGGTATTAATTTAGTTCTTATTCCATTAAAGATACGATTAGATGGAGCGCTGGTATATAGCTTGGCGGTAAGACGTCCGACTTTCAATCCGGAGGTCTCGGGTTCAAACTCCGACGCGTACCACTTTTTTTATGAACTTATGTCGGGATTATCATTTGATATTTACCTGGCGGTTTTCGGTAAAGGAAAACATCGTAAGGAAACCGGACCTAATCCCGATAAGGCTTAGCATCCCCTCAGGGTTGGAAGGTCAGATGGCAGTCGTTTTTTTAAAATCTAGGGCTTACTGGCGTAGGTATTCATGGGATTAGGTTGTCTCGCGGACCCCAAGCCGGGACAAACGCTACGAGGAAGGTGATTCCATTGAAGATACGGAACCCTCCATTATGCGTGGTCTAACACGCACTTATTGGCAGGTTATTTGTACCTACTCAAGTTACTTATATTAATGCAATCAGAGAATAACATTGAACAAACGCACACTGGAACCCGCCCATATATAGCTGTACTCAAAACTACAATAAGTAAAATTAAGCAAAAAAACGTACTATTTCACATTCGTAATGTCAAGTAGTGTTTATAATAATTATTGTTTACATTATATTACAATATAAAATATTCCTATGATGACGATGACGTTACATATTCATCGATAAACATGTCAACAGCTTCCGGGTGAAATATTTTTGTATTAATAATTGGCAGAGGTCGTGTGCAGGTGATGATGGGAACTGAAGAAACCAAGAGTCTCTGTCATGTTGTCGATTCTAGAAGTTTTACGACTAAATCTCTCTCGATAGTTTTTAAAGTCCTTATTCATCGCTTCCTGGGCCTCTTCACTTAATTGCCTATAGGGATCAAGTGCTCAGATATTATTGCTTCTCCTTGAATAAGGACTTTATGAACAGTAGGTGTCATGCGACACCACGGGTACAGTTTTACATATAACTTTGCTTTGTAAGTATGTTTTGAATTTACACGTATCGATCTTGTAGCCACTGGAAATTGTTTGTAAAATTATGTAAAAGCGACGTATGAGTCCTTCATCTATTTTAGTAATTTCGGCTGATATTTCGTAGTTTTGGAAAAAAATTCGAGCCACATTACCATTATTAGTATTGCCAAAACCTGGTTTTGGTTGAATTTTTATTTATTAAAGTTTTTCTTTAAACTCTTTGTGGATCCCTTTTTTGTTTTAATCAACTTTTGATTTATGCATTTTGTTAACACTCCAAGATCGTATCTCTAATTTATATGCAATGTGTAACAAAGCTTCGGAAAGCCGAATCCAAGCATGTAAAACCGATATAGCAAATGATAAATATTCTGATCTAACAGGTTTCTGTAGTACTTTGTCTAAGTAATTAAATTCACTGGAAGTAACTTCGCATAAAAAACATTTCAAAGTAGATTTAGTATCTGATAACGCGTTATAGACCTTTTGTATTTACTTTTAAATATCGTGTTGCACAATTCTCGGCGTAGAAAAAAAAAATTATCACTTTTTTCATCTGAAACAGTCGAAATGTATAGAAATAACCTTAAGGTAAAAATGGTAAAATATTACGCACTAAACCATTGTTTTAGTGAGAAAAAGTTACATTTTCGCTAAAGTAAAAACGCCTGATCAAATAGTCAGAGCAAAAAATTTGGTCTGTATTCGGAAACTGGACAACATCTTTTTCTTTCGAATAAATAATCCTAATAATGATCACTTTTTTAGCTATCATGCCTAAAAATTATCAAAAGATGGTGTCCATTATCGGAAATATGACCATTTTTATTAAATTACAATATAAGTTACTATTTGTCGGACTATCACAAACAAATAAGTGCTTTTAGGACTTAAAATACGTAAAACATAATCTACATACCTTGATCAAGATAAGACAATTCGGATTTTGAGTTATACCAACTACAATTACTTGAAATAACTCTATTTTGTTAATCAATACTAATTACCACTGACGTGACATACAAAATCCTAGACCTTTGACATAATGCAACTACGTAATGATAACTGATAATGAAGGTATTTTTCTGCAATGAGGTGCAATATTTCCCTGTTTATGCATATATTTCAATTTGAGTACAAAATACCCACAATTGCAAAGTTGAGTTTTGAGCACTGCGATGTATGGGCGGGTTCCAGTGTGAAACGTTGGCAATTTTCTACCTACCTAATATTGCCAGTCTAAATTAGCTTCAACAATCTACCAATAAATTGCAAAGTTTTATATGAGGCTGTACCGAGATAGAATACCGGTGTCCATCAATCTGCCATTCATAATCCCACAACACAGAACAATCGTAAACATTTCAAACTTCAACACTTCCCAGATTGTTTCCTAACAATTTGAGAAAGTTGGCATTTGTTATTGGCATTCGTCATTAGGTAAGTTAAGGTAAAAACTACCTAATTGCCCCACAAAACATGATCTGTTACTACAATTTAATCCTGCCTTTTTATAAATTTATTTAAATAAAATAAAATTGACCAAAGTATCATACGTAACAAATGCGTGACTATGAAACGTATATCGAAGACACCTTTTAAGAAATTTGTAATTTTCAATGGATATTAATTTAGGTCTTGAAATCAAAATAGCAATTTACTTATTATTCTGCAGATACTAGATGTACTTACGTATACTAAGGTACTACGTATACTTAAGTAAGTGTAATTACGGTTGTTAAATCATGGTGTTTTACTTAACTTTAAAACACTCGAAAAAAACCGGCCACATCACACAATTTTAACAATCACCGAATATTACTGTAACGAAAAGCAAAAATTAAATTAAAGGACAAACTTTGACTTTACCATTGACAAACTATTGTCTCCATACATTGACATATATCTCGATTAGTTTACCAACCCCAAATGAGTTTGTACTTACAATTTTTTTGTGATTTTAATTAACGTTTTTGGACTTTTCCCTTTACTTGTGCTGTAAATTTCATGATTCTAGCTAGGGCTGCTGGGAAGTACCCTACAGGTTTTGAAGTGTTAGAAAATAAGGTTCAAATGGCCGTATCTTTGGGTGTTTTGACTTGAAGCTTTTTTTTACAGCTTCAAGTGACCGCAGACAAGTATTTTATCGCTCTTGCATATTCGAACGAAGTGGTTGGCGGTTATAGGCCTGGAAATGACCTAACTTGGACTTTGTTTTTCAACCCTTAATTTGCAGTGTCTGTAGTTGATCAAAAACGAACATGCAAACTATTCACACCAGCCGGTCGCCTAAATATTTTCCCCTGTCCCCTTAATTTTTTGCTATATTTATTTTAAATTATATTATTTGTTGTTGTTTCGCCATACTATTGCGGTGTTTTAGATACAGCCTGCTAACAGATAAAAAGCGCAGAAGAAATTACTGAGACATTTCGAAGGCCATATCACATCCTTAAAACTTAAAGTAACATAGAAGACAGTTTATCGAATTTTTTTTAAATATTGTATTAATTTTCAATCTTTAAATACCTAATAGTTGTTTAACACGTAAACACCTCAATAGCATTACGTTTTTTTTATTTGTTAGGCCCATTTACGACACCTTTAGCTATAACCAGCGGTAACATACTTGTACTTGCCGTCAGACATGAAACAAAAACCGCATCTACATGACAAATGAATACGGCTCAAAATCTAACATTTTGATAATACATTTACCTAGAGATGCTGATTCTGTAAGTTTCAAAATATGGAACATTTTTGCGAAACGCTCATGATAGTCATGATACTCATGATCATGATACGGCCATAACATGAAAAATTATTAAATGTATCTTGCTCATTAACCGTAAAAATGTTTATGTTTTGTCACGCGAAGATGAAAGTTGCTCTTTATGCAGAAATAATAAAGTTTATTCAGAAAATTCGTAATAATATATCGTACAAGCTAATATTGACTTGACGAATGTCAAATAACCATAAGCAGAATTTATTCAGATGGTAATGTTATGAAAATTTCCTTTACATCGGTTATCTTAAAACTTTTGCGTTCAAAAAGGGAGTCGCATAAAAGTTGAGGCTTGAACTTAGAGATAATAAACTCGGTAAAATGTCTAATGATATTGTAACCTTTTCTAATACCAGTCTGTCAGGAAACTAGCGGACGAGCCTCTTATTATAAGTAGTCAACCTACTAAAACTAGGAAAGTGGCTCGGCCTTTATCGAAACGGAATTTCTCAGAAATAGGCTCGTTTGTGACTATTTGCCTGCACTAACCTATAACATTTCGGTTATTTTATGACACATTTTCTACTCTATGTAATAACTGTGCAAGTAGATATTTAGTGTAGTGGTGAACAAGCAGTGAGCACTCGTAGTTAAGGTACGTGACTACTGAACTATAAGTTTGATCGTAACAACGAGTTCCTTTATAATTAATGAAATATCTATATGGTATTTTCGGTATAAATATGAATAGTTAAGTATACAGGTACACATTTCTTGACAACTTTATCCTGTTAAGTCTTAGTTTTAAGTTAGATATTTACTCGGCGGTTATCACTTGCTTGCGCTTATTATTCAGGAAAAGCAAAGAAGGCTAATACCGAGCCGGACACGTACAGTAGTTGCGATTATGATTGCCTATGTAAGTGGCGTTTTTCTTCACCATTATATTGATTACTTACAGAGTTGCAAAAACATTGTATAAATATGGTATACCTACATGGAACTGAGCTATACAGTTATGTATATATGTACGGGTGGGATTTCCAATCCCGCGATGTTGTATACGAACACACAAATACCGGATTCCCTGTTTGCCCGTACAAAAGGTCCCACTGGAGCTCTCCGTACAAGCGAAACATACCTGATATTAAGATCAGATTGAAAACTCAACCTCAGTTTAGGTTTTAAACATAAAACAACTACCACCATCATCAAGGATAAAGGATGATTCACACTGTAACGTTCCGCATCCTTCACGACACTTCCGACCCTTCAGTTTGTACACAAAGCGTCTCGTGATCCTCGGAGGTCACGTGACTTGTGACAGCCTGAATCATCCTTAAAACGAATTGTTTCTACAGTTTCAAGACGTAAAGTAGATGTATGTGCTATACCTACAAATAACGGCACACATTTCAAAGGGGATGTATTTACAAAGTACAGTCGCTATCAGATATATCGGAGCGGCCAATCTCTATTGTCAAGGCGATAAAGTGCATGTTCAGATATTTTTGTAGCTTACCAGTACCTTGGCCGCTCTGATATATTTGATGGCGACCGTATCATCTTAAAGTTTTCTTTGTCAAACAACGCTAGCTAGTACACCAGAATGGGATGGCAATCTTTTTTATATTTTGTCATTCCATCGATTAAATTACCCGCCGAGCGAAATGAGACACTATATCTATTATGTGTACTATATCTACACGAGTATCTAGTGGTTTGAGCTTTTTCGATTGTCGAATTCAAATTATTAATTGAATTGGCTTAATTCAAATGAAATCTTTATATAACAAATTGACATATTAAATACTTAGTGATAAAATAGTGAGGTGTCTTTAGACCGACGAGGGTTTTACATTGCATTTTTTTTAACTGCTTGTGACAATATTTATTTTATTATCTACATTAATTTCAACGTTAATTTACAGACCCATCTAAATAGCAGAAATTACCACATCGTCAATGACTTTCCACTTTCAGGTCTTCTATCGCTACGAGGTGCTACGTCGTAGCCCGTAGCAAGTTAATGTGGTGTGTAGTGAGAAGAATCCTGCTACAGATTGCATATAGAGAACATGCATGAAAAATATTTAATTGAATTTGTTCCATAAACACGTTCAACAACCCCAAATTAATATAAATAAGTGGAAATCCGTAATAATTTTTAACAGTTTTTTAAAGATATTGCGGTTTAAAACCTTAAAATTTTAGGCATTTTTTTAGACCTCAAATGTATTTTCGAAACTTCAGTTCGATTACTTATGTTCTAACAAGAAAAAACAAACGGGTGGCACTCCGGGAGTGCCGGCAGAAGTGAAAACTTGAATATTAACTTTGTGCATTTTGATATTTTGGAATGGTTAGGGAATAATTTTGCACGAATTGCTTTAATTATCAGTATAAAAAATGTATGTGGTAAAATACAATATTCATTTATTGCGCTATCGTACACAAACATGAAATAGAATAGAAATAGAAATCATTTATTTGCTTAAACATGGTAAAATACATAAGTATAGATGTCATGATTGATGTCATTTTGTATCACATGTTTAGCCAGCATATGGCATGCAAATTAAAACCTAATTCGTATGTTACACTTAATTTACAATTTGTCAAAAAAAAAAAAAAAAACAATCTATGTCAAGATAATCATTATAGTTCATAATCTGATAAGTTAATTAATTAAATTCGTGCATGTCGCAAGCAATCAATATAAATACAAGCTATACCTACCTTTAATATATAGTCAAAATATATAATAAAAACATCTAAGTATATTTAATTAATCATCATTAAGTAATAAAAGCCAATAGGTTGTCTTAATCGTTGT
Source organism: Pammene aurita (assembly GCA_947086415.1). NCBI lineage: Eukaryota > Metazoa > Arthropoda > Insecta > Lepidoptera > Tortricidae > Pammene > Pammene aurita. Next base: position 35,528,324 of record OX352290.1, on the reverse strand, counting down.
CGTTAAAAAATTCGTTTAGGGAGTAGTAACATTTACCCCTTAGCCACTTCTTTAGTCTGGCAGTAAACAATTTGTCGGGTAATTGTCTGATTTCATATGGTAACTTATTGTAAACTAGGATACTCATTATGAAGCAGTTTTTTTCAAAGAAAGCGGTGTCAACTAGAGGCATCTGTAATTTAAACTCATCCCTTGGTCTCAATCTGTTGTTGTAGGATGGCCGTTTAAAGTAGTGCGGAAATTTGCGTACAAGGCATCCTAACTCTAATATGTATAGGTCAAATAAGGTAAACAGTCTAAGTTTCTCAAATAAAGGCTGGCAATGGGCTCTTGGTTTAGCTCCACAGACTGCTCTGATACAATTTTTTTGAACGAGAAATGTTTTTTTGCGTCTGTAGAGTTACCCCAAATTGATATGCCATATTTCAGGACCGAAGCAACATAACCATGGTAAGCAAGCAGTGATGTTTTTTCTCCTGCGATAGTCCTTACCCGTTTTAAAGCATAAACAAACCTATCAAGTTTACCGCAAACCAACTTGACATGATTTCTCCACGTACAGCATTCATCTAAGGTTATACCTAAGAACTTTAAGTCGCTAGCCCTTTCTTTAATCTGATTCTGACAGTGCAGTTGTAAGTCGAGAAGTTCAGTCTTATATTTCCGGAATTGTATGTAGCATGTTTTTGAAGTGTTCGTTTGTAAATTATTTCGGTTTAACCATGAGTCTACGGCGTTTATTGTTGTATTAATCTTATCTCTATAAGGGACAGTAGCGTCATCGGCAGGTATTATTACGGCTATATCATCAGCGAACAGGGACATCGGGCACTGTTTCCTTAGGTAGTTCATTAATATACAAAAGAAATAATAGGGGACCAAGTATACTTCCCTGTGGGACCCCATACCCGTTGCATCTGTACTCCGATCGATAAGCTATATTAACATTAGATTGGTCGAGTTTGTTTATTTCTACACATTGCATACGGTTTTTTAGGTAGCTTTCGATCCAATTAAGAGCATTTCCTCTAATTCCACAATGTTCGCACTTTTGGATCAACAATTTATGATTGACAAAATCGAAAGCCTTAGTCATGTCGAAAAAAGTAACTACTACTGAATTTTTTTCATCAATGTATTGAGTGATTCTACGTACAAGTGTATACGCTGCATCTGTGGTGGATTTATGCTTCTGAAATCCATTTTGTTCTTTAGCAATGATGTCGAATTTATTCAAAAATTGGGTAACTCTATTATGGAATGCCCTCTCAAATATCTTGGAAAATATCGGAACCAGTGTTATTGGACGATAGTTTCGAACATCAGTTTTACTGTCTTTCTTATGAATAGGCTTCACTATCGCTTTCTTGAGTCTTTCAGGAAAGATACCTTCTGTGAAAGAAAGATTGACTAGATGAGTCAGAACCAGAGATATATCTGTAACGCAATATTTGAGGACTCCGGTTGTAATACTGTCAAAGCCTACAGAGTTAGTATTATTTAGTGATTTAATAATTTTCTCTATTTCATCTGTTGTGCATGGATTTAGAAACAGACTATTTCGAATTCGTTTGACCTTTAATGACGAAACTTTGTGGGGAACAGTCGCGTTAGCATTAATGTCAAAATTCGTCGATTCTATCAAGAAATCATTGAAAACTTTTGCAATTTCAGAGGGGTTTTTTATGGTCTTTGAATTGAACTCTATGTATTCTATTTCATGTCGAGTTTTATGGTCATCATGTTTTTCGTTAATGACATCCCAAACTGCTTTGCTTTTATTTTTGGATTTACGTATAAATTTACTGCTCTCATTCTTTTTTGACGTTGTGACACATGTTTTTAACAATTTTGAATATAATTTGAGCTTTTGTCTATTCTCGGTAGTTTTTCTTTATAGTATAAATTTCTTAGTTTTCTTTTAGTCCTGCTAGATTTTATAAGTCCCTTTGTAATCCATTTGGCTCCTGATGTGTTTACTTTAATTTTAACTATTTTTTCAGAAAAGCAAAGGTTATAAAACAACGTAAAAGTATCGTGGAATTTGTTGAATGCTAAATTTAAATCATTTATTGAGAGCTCTTCGGCCCATGAAAGGCAAGAAATTAAATTCCGGAATTTTTGCATATTTTCGTTGCATAGGTCTCGTTTTATCATACACCAGTATTCCGGCACGTGCTTTATTGTGTTATTTTTCATCGGAAATTCAATTACTTGACAGGTATCATGATCAGATAGATGTACAGGGTAAACATAGCCCTTAGCATCCCTAATGTCACTTGCTATATGATCTATGCATGATTTTAAGCGTGTTGGCTGAGTCATATGCAAAGATAAGTTATAATTTTCCAGTAGTCCTTTTAGCGAGCATGATGCAGCACTTTCTATTAGGGTGTTAATATTAGCTAGAAGTGCAGTCGTTATTCGTAGCTGGATTGTTTTGGATGTTTAAAATGAACCGCTTTAAGCTTAAAAATGCACTTCTAATACCATACTTCTGGATTTTACCCGAGTTGTAAGAAAACATGTCAAGTGTTAAGTCGCGATTTGTATCGAATATATATGCATAGTTGTTGGTTTGCATATCCATGGTCAATAAGTTATTAAATAATTCTACCTTGTAATTATATATGAGAGCTCCGCAAATATAGGTAGGAAGACAGATTATTTTGTTTGTATGTGTTATTTTTTGGAGTACTTCTCTTATATAATTGACTAAGGTTATGGTACATTCTGAGGTATTTATGTCCTTTTCGCCTAAGAATATTAAACAATAGTCGCTTAAAGTGAAATGTTGGAGCTTATTTTCTAAGTTATTCAAGAGTTCTTTTGTTCCACCATTAGGTACAGTGTAGTGACAATACTCGAAGTTTTGTTCAAATGAGTTTTGCATTGCTTGAAGGGTTCTTAAGTTATTGTAGTGATTGCTTAGTATGCATAATTTTGCCGGCATTCGGCTGTTTGATGTTGACATGACAATTTATATTACATAAAAAATTTAACACTTCAGAACTATTACAATTATTTAACACTAGCTTTTGCCCGCGGCTTCGCTCGCGTTAAATTCGGGGTAACACGGTTCCCCTTTGCCCCCCGGAATGCTCCATACAAACTTCCACCCCCCTATTTTAGGGAGTGGGGGGTTAGAAAGAGACAAAAAGTAGCCTATGTCAGCACTCTCCATCCCTTCAACTATCTCCACTTAAAAAATCACGTCAATTCGTCGCCCCGTTTTGCCGTGAAAGACGGACAAACAAACAAACACATACACTTTCCCATTTATAATATTAGTATGGATATGGATATGGATTAAAAAGTTTATCTCTCAGAAATATCAACTTCCATCCATAATTTCAACGACTCTTACACCATCATCATTACTAGAACCATCATCGCCAGTCTCTAAAACTGATACGATAGGTTTTGGTAGCTGAAATAAGAAACGAACAATTTTGATTCTAACATATTTAAATGTCAAATAGTTACCGCATTAATAGTAGTTTTGTATTTCGTAGTGCTAAGATTACGATTTCGAACGAAACAGCAGGCGCAGGCATACATTTTCGCCGCGCGGTAGAAAGAGAGGGCAATACTTCCTCTCCTACGCCGCGCCGGCGGTCTATTGGCTTCAATGACATTGTAACCATTTTTCGATCAGGTCACGTGTCCGTCTTACGAATTTTCATGAATTTTATGTTATTTACATTTATTTTTAATAAAAATATCAATTTTTACTTAAAGCCTGACCATGTTGCGGAATTTCATTGGAACTAATTTCTTGCACTGGCAATGATTTTACTGACAGAATGATATGCATGTGTGAGTGCATGTGATAGGCTGTCAGTGTCATTGTCGCGGTTTATTTGAATTCAAAGAATATAATACTCACTAGGAGAAGAACGGTAACTACATACAAAAAAAATGTCCCGTCACTAAAGTTCGTTTATACTACAGCGCTCCCGTGTAGGTCGCAGTAACTAATTTGACAACCAGTTTGGCCTCATCGGTAGTAGCTAGGGTTTGCAAGTCGGATATTTCGAATAGTAATTTGTATGGAATAATATCCGGATAATTGCAAACCCTAGTAGTAGCTCGTCTGTGAAGCGGATGTCCTGGGTTCGAATCCCGGTACGGGTATTCTTTTGTTTTTTTTTTGGGATTATTGGGTATTTATTATTTATTTAGCATTACTCAAAAATATTTTTAATCGTACCAATTGTGTGCTATTTTTGTAATAAAATGGTTAAGTTATATTTTATGCAAAAAGTAATAAAGCAAGTAGGCACATTTTTGGTCTAACAAGAATTCAAAAGGATCCACATTAGAAAAACTAAAACTAAATGTATAACTTATATGTAGGTACCTAACTTTTACAAATGTGGAAGTAAAAAAGCTATTTTATTTATTTATTTTTAAGTATTAAAAGAACTGGGTTAGGTACTGCGTCGAAAAACATATGATTATTAGAAACTACCTACATTCATATAAATGCTCTATTCGTTCCTAGGCTTAATTGAACTATAGGACTATTAGGACTTCAAGAATGAAAATGAATACCTGTAGGTATATATTAAGTATATTCATTTATTAGTTTTCTACAGTGTAAAATGATACTGGAGATGTGTAGGGACACTATGGTCGCTTGTTGCGTTCAGCCGTTCATCACGCAGACAAGTTCCCTGAAGTTGCAGCCGTTATAGTTACTGCCCAGGTGGCATTGCTTCACTTAATGCATCCTTGAATCTTCTTATTATCCTGCACAACAGAAAAATAATATATCTTTAATGTTGATATCCTTTTACGTCGTTATCCTCTGCTTGCTTGTCTCTTGTTTGCTTGTCTCTGCCAAATGTGTTAAGTACAACGCGTTACTGCATACAAGCTGCATACATAAGAAATTCTGCTAGTATTTATACATGGTTACTAGTTCCCTTTTTACCTTTCCCTACCTTGCTTTCCCGTCTTTCGGTATCACTACTGCAGTAATACCTCACTTTGAGGTACCTAACAATTTATTTACTGTTGTGGCTGGTGATACAGGTATCCTCTATAATTATGTGCGCGTAGTTCACGATTAAGATAATAATATAATTATGTAAATAAGTTAAATTTTCCGGAACAGGTAATAATATTATGATAAAAATGCATGAAATATATTTCTTACCATAAAATATTTGTGGTTATCGTTGTAGAAAATGATATAATTTAAGTAAAATAAATAATCTTCATTGCTGCTTCTCCCTTTGCTACTCCCCGGGCATAGGCAAAGTGGTAGTAGCGCTATTTTTCCTAATTTCAACGGTTGCGGACTGCACTCAATATTACCAATACAATCTAGACACACGGCAGTGTGTCCGCCAAGTTCGAGCAAAAAAAAGCGACACACCGGCCGTGGGTTATATTACACGAACCATTTCGGGCCAATTTCGACCCCCCTATAACTCAAAACATATTTTATCTACGCATATGAAATTTCGAGTGTCTGTTGACATCCCCTTAATTGTCTAGAATACAAAATTTCATTATTCTACCTATAGCAGTTCTTGAGATATTGACGTCAGAAAATCGCTATTTTTACTATACACTCACTCACTGACTCACTCACTGATTCACTGACTCATCAAAAGCCTAGACCACTTCCAATGGTCGTACTGACTTGAAATTTGGCATGGAGATAGGTCTTAAGGTCAAAGTAAAGGGAAAAATCTGAAAACGGCCAAGTGTGAGTCAGTTTTAAAAATAGCGAAGGTGTAACTTTGTTCTACTATGAAGTCATAATGAACTAAATGGGTATATCTTCCAATGGTCGTACCGAACTGAAATTTGGCTCGAAGGTTTGTCTTTAGGTCGAAATAAAGTAAAAATCTGAAAACGGCCAAGTGTGAGTCAGTTTCGAAAACAACGAATGTGTAATTTTGTTCTACTATAAGTAGGTATGGAGTGGAAATGAGATAAGACTTATTTAAATTTAGATACATACCAATTTAAGACAATACATGTTTGTCTTAAAGACAAGAACAATAAAATTGTTCACCACTCTGTGTGTGTCTGTTGCGGGAACCGAACCCACGATTTACGAAGTGCAAAGCAGGTCACTAGGTACCAGTGTTGGCCGATAATTTCAATTAGAATTGAAAATTGATCAATAAGATTGAAGATTAATTCCGTAACTAATCAATTACACTAACATCAATTTTTACTAACGTTAGTTCGCATTGATTTTGTGACGTCGTTAATTACACTAACCGTCAATTAGAATTAAAACCTATTAGTTACACTAACGTCTCGAAAATTTAATAAGAACTACAGTTAATTAGATTAACGTTAGTGTAACTAAATTAATCCTGTCTTACACTAATAATTAATTTGAAAACTGCATCTCGGGTTCGGAAGTCGGGACCAATATCACAAGATGGAGCTCATGCTGGACCCTAGGGCTACCTACTGGATCTCTGGTTTGGCGCATCATAGACTCATGCTGTTTGGGCTCATTCGACTTGTACTGATGAGCAGATGGTACCGGTATCAAAATCTGGAGCTCATGCTGGACCCTGGGGATCCCTACTGGATCTCGGGTTTGGCGCATCATAGACTCATGCTGTTTGGGCTCATTCGACTTGTACTGATGAGCAGATGGTACCGGTATCAAAATCTGGAGCTCATGCTGGACCCTGGGGATCCCTACTGGATCTCGGGTTTGGCGCATCATAGACTCTTGCTGTTTGGGCTCATTCGACTTGTACTGATGAGCAGATGGTACCGGTATCAAAATCTGGAGCTCATGCTGGACCCTGGGGATCCCTACTGGATCTCGGGTTTGGCGCATCATAGACTCTTGCTGTTTGGGCTCATTCGACTTGTACTGATGAGCAGATGGTACCGGTATCAAAATCTGGAGCTCATGCTGGACCCTGGGGATCCCTACTGGATCTCGGGTTTGGCGCATCATACACTCTTGCTGTTTGGGCTCATTCGACTTGTACAGATGAGCAGATGGTACCGGTATCAAAATCTGGAGCTCATGCTGGACCCTGGGGATCCCTACTGGATCTCGGGTTTGGCGCATCATAGACTCATGCTGTTTGGGCTCATTCGACTTGTACTGATGAGCAGATGGTACCGGTATCAAAATCTGGAGCTCATGCTGGACCCTGGGGATCCCTACTGGATCTCGGGTTTGGCGCATCATAGACTCTTGCTGTTTGGGCTCATTCGACTTGTACTGATGAGCAGATGGTACCGGTATCAAAATCTGGAGCTCATGCTGGACCCTGGGGATCCCTACTGGATCTCGGGTTTGGCGCATCATACACTCTTGCTGTTTGGGCTCATTCGACTTGTACAGATGAGCAGATGGTACCGGTATCAAAATCTGGAGCTCATGCTGGACCCTGGGGATCCCTACTGGATCTCGGGTTTGGCGCATCATAGACTCATGCTGTTTGGGCTCATTCGACTTGTACTGATGAGCAGATGGTACCGGTATCAAAATCTGGAGCTTCTTTTTACTTTTACTTTCTTTGTGTGAAAGTCAAAGTCAAAGTCAAAGTCAAATTCAAAGTCAAAGTCAAAGTGAAAGTGAAAGTCAAAGTGAAAGTGAAAGTCAAAGTGAAAGTCAAAGTGAAAGTTAAAGTCAAAGTGAAAGTGAAGGTGAAAGTCAAAGTGAAAATCAAAGTGAAAGTCAAAGTGAAAGTCAAAGTGAAAGTCAAAGTGAAAGTCAAAGTGAAAGTGAAAGTCAAAGTGAAAGTCAAAGGTAAAAGTCAAAGTGAAAGTTAAAGTGAAAGTCAAAGTGAAAGTGAAAATCAAAGTGAAAGTGAAAGTGAAAGTCAAAGTCAAAGTGAAAGTCAAAGTGGAAGTGAAAGTCAAATTGAAAGTAAAAGTCAAAGTGAAAGTCAAAGTAAAAGTGAAAGTGAAAGTAAAAGTGAAAGTTAAAGAAAGTGAAAGTAAAAGTGAAAGTCAAGGTCAAGGTCAAGGTCAGGGTAAAAGTAAAAGTAATCAAAACCTCTTAGCTTAACCTAAATTCGCGTTTAGTTAGGTAAATTATTAATGTCAATTACCAATTCAATCTACACTAAAAATTAAATTAATGTTTAAATTTTTGAGAAAGACTAAAAATTAAATATCTTCAATTATTAGTTATTCGCAAAGGATTAACACGTTAGTTACAATTAATTTCAATTCTAATTGAAATCAATTTGCACTAAACTATTAGTGTTTAATTTTAACTAACGTGTTTCAATCTTCAATTTTTAATTTTCAATCACACTAACGTTCGGCCAACACTGCTAGGTACACTAGGTGCGCTAAATCAGTCAAACAAAAATGAAAAGACTATTTTTTCTCGCATAGTCTAAATAATTTCTATTTTTACAACTAATAAAATCGCAGATTCAAGAACATGGAAATCATATATACTCTAAGATGGAATTATATATACTACTGCCCATCTCACCCTCCGATACGCCACGGGATGTGATGGGATGGTGCACTTCTAGGGCTACATAATAGGCCACCAATTATAATACCTACTGGTAGGTAGGTATTACCAAGTTATTAATTATCTATGTAGGTAGCGTACTTACAAACAGTATAAAGTACGTTATTGATGTATGTAATTATATGTAAGTAGGTACATTTTATAGGTGTAGGGAGCCAGTTTATTTGTAAAAATCACCTATAAATAAATAGTAAAATAGGATTTATCATAGATTATAGGTACTCGCGCTGCCCGATCGATCCCGAAATCCCGATATATGTATGTATAGTTATACTAGATAAAAATTCCGTTCCCCGCCTCGCGCACCCTCCGTCGCTGCCTACACTCGTCCGCCGCGCTCGCGCCGTCCGTGATAAAAAAATAATAAAGAACCTACACCTAACAAAAATAAATGAAATCCCATCAAAAACATAAATGTGAAAGCCTGCCAAGTTCGATACTATGGGAATGCTTCGCCTATAAAAGAAGTGAGATCTGAATAAGTACCAAGTTCCATAAAAATACCTCAAATCATAAATAGTTATAGGAATGCACACTTGATTTCCAGCAGTTTTAAGGTACATTTTGAATAATTATCACGTTACATAGAAATACCTAAAATTATAATAGTCAGAGAAACACACACCGGTTTTTTTAGCAGTTTCCTGATAACATTTATTATTTTTAGTACTTTTTAATGATGTAACTTGGCAAGTTTTAATAGAAAATTATATACTTGACACATTGCAGTCCAAAGGTGTCGATGCATTGAAAAGGTGTGTGGTGTGTGAAAACTTGCCAAGTAACATCATTAAAAAGTACTGAAAATAATAAATGTTATCAGGAAACTGCTAAAAAAACCGGTGTGCGTTTCTCTGACTATTATAATTTTAGGTATTTCTATGTAACGTGATACTTATTCAAAATGTACCTTAAAAAACTGCTGGAAATCAAGTGTGCATTCCTATAACTATTTATGATTTGAGGTATTTTTATGGAACTTGGTACTTATTCAGATCTCACTTCTTTTATAGGCGAAGCATTCCCATAGTATCGAACTTGGCAGCCTTTCACATTTATGTTTTTGATGGGATATATTTAACCAAATACATTTCAAGTAGATGATACACTATAACTAAAGCAAAAGCCAAAACGCAACATTTTTTTACATGACATATTTATTTTGAATTTAGCTGTGATTGACAGCATAATCCATAGACAGCATACACCACAACCAGTACTATACTTTACAATTTCTCGGGCCCGATATGTCATTTGGGGAGATGTAATAAATGATAGGAAACTTAGGGAGACGAGAGAGTGAAGCAAGGCAGGGTGCAAAACTAGTTAGGCCCGAGAAATTGCAAAGTATAATATCGTTTAAAGTCGGTTCTAAATGTTGCTATATTTAAAAACACATGTTTTAAATACTGGTAATAATTGTTATAAAACGCACACACACATATAAGGACACACTTTTGTTAAGAAGGCCTAGTAACTTCTTAACAAAAGTGTGTCCTTCTTAAATTGCAAACTTTTACTATACCCTTTATACTAAGCGTCTAATTCTATTTTACTATTTATTTATAGGTGATTTTTACAAATAAACTGACTCCCTACACCTATAAAATGTACCTACTTACATATAATTACATACATCAATAACGTACTTTATTCTGTTTGTAAGTACGCTACCTACATAGATAATTAATAACTTGGTAATACCTACCTACCAGTAGGTATTATAATTGGTGGCCTATTATGTAGCCCTAGAAGTGCACCATCCCATCTCATCATATATAATTCCATCTTAGAGTATATATGATTTCCATGTTCTTGAATCTGCGATTTTATTAGTTGTAAAATTAGAAATTATTTAGACTATGCGAGAAAAAATAGTCTTTTCATTTTTGTTTGACTGATTTAGCGCACCTAGTGTACCTAGTGACCTGCTTTGCACTTCGTAAATCGTGGGTTCGGTTCCCGCAACAGACACACACAGAGTGGTGAACAATTTTATTGTTCTTGTCTTTAAGACAAACATGTATTGTCTTAAATTGGTATGTATCTAAATTTAAATAAGTCTTATCTCATTTCCACTCCATACCTACTTATAGTAGAACAAAATTACACATTCGTTGTTTTCGAAACTGACTCACACTTGGCCGTTTTCAGATTTTTACTTTATTTCGACCTAAATACAAACCTTCGAGCCAAATTTCAGGTTGGTACGACCATTGGAAGATAGACCCATTTAGTTTATTATGACTTCATAGTAGAACAAAGTTACACCTTCGCTATTTTTAAAACTGACTCACACTTGGCCGTTTTCAGATTTTTCCCTTTACTTTGACCTTAAGACCTATCTCCATGCCAAATTTCAAGTCAGTACGACCATTGGAAGTGGTCTAGGTTTTTGATGAGTCAGTGAGTGAGTGTATAGTAAAAATAGCGATTTTCTGACGTCAATATCTCAAGAACTGCTATAGGTAGAATAATGAAATTTTGTATTCTAGACAATTAAGGGGATGTCAACAGACACTCGAAATTTCATATGCGTAGATAAAATATGTTTTAAATTATAGGGTGGTCGAAATTGGCCCGAAATGGTTCGTGTAATATAACCCACGGCCGGTGTGTCGCTTTTTTTTGCTCGAACTTGGCGGACACACTGCCGTGTGTCTAGATATTCTTTGGTCAGCCGGGTTTTCTTAATTTATTTACTTCCGTCCTCCTTTTGACCAACTAACCTGTCAAATATGCCGGACGTAAACATAGTTCAAAATTTCCGAACGCACCCCTCACTGTCAAGTTGTCAACCACTAAAATATATAAATAATATGTAATATGGTTTGCCCCAGAGAAATGGGATGACAAAGAATGCTTGTCAACGATCAAAAGTGTGACAAAAAAATGAAATCCATGTATGTATCTAAATTGTCTATGTGAGCGTAAAATAGTGATGCCAAATACAACAGGTTAATTATCTATCGGTATTTGACTTTCTTATCGATACGTTATAAAGGCCTCTACAGACGTAAGCGACTAAGGTAGAATTAATAATTCAGTGGAGTGATTTGACAGCTCTCTGCATACAAAGCGGTTGTCAAATGTATGTAAAGTTCTGTCAAATCACTTCGCTGAATTATAGATTCTACCTTAGTCAAAGTAGTAAAACGGCTATTAGACATGGCAATATGTAGGGCCCAACCTGTTGTGTTAGGAGGTGTAATAGGAGGTAGGGCTCGTAGGGATCTGAAGGAGGGTGAGGGAGAGGCAGGGTACACAACAGGTTGGGCCCTACAAATTGCCATTTCTAATAGCTGTTTACACTATGACGTCAGTTGACATCCCCACTACCAACTTGACGTTTAATTTCACGCACATTTTCGACTAATATTATTCTTCTTTCTCCGTGCCCGTGCCTCTTCCCATTCGGTCGGCCCTCCGAATATTTTGCCGCCAGTTGGCTCTCTCACACTACAGACCGACGTTCGACTAATATTATTACATTACCTAATTAAATAGTTAATAACTAGTATGCTTTTTCTAAGCAAATAATATATTGTTTAATATTAAAAAAAAATAAATAAACAAAATTATTGATTATTAAATTAAAAATATTAAGTGAACAAGATTATTTCCTAAAATAATTTCAAATATTTCATACAACGGAAAACGGAATTTCAAGTCGCCGGTCGAAAGCGCATTCGATTGATCGCATGACCATTTTGACAGCTGACCTCTCATTCCAACTATATTTTTATCTCGTTCTTATCGTTTGACTAGTCGCTTTTAGGCGCGGCACACACTCGAGCGGAATCCAGCTATCATAAATAAAAATCAGCCGCAGCATAAAAGTCGGAAATTTCTTTACGGGAGCTGAATTTTTGTATGGAGCCCATATACAATATTCAGCCCGATTTCCGTTTTCCGCTGCTTTTTGACTATGGTAGCGAATTCCGCTAAATGTGTTGAGCGCCATATTTGAATGAAATAATACTGCAAGGTAAAAAAATCTTTAATAATAAAAATACCCGTTTAAAACCGGATATAAAAGGTTCTAATTTAATCGTCTTACGTAATGGCGTAATGTGAATATAATATTAATTTATTCATTGGATTTTTTTGAAGCTATAATTATAATTTTCATATCGAACAGTTATCGATATAAGTCCCTAAAACGTTTTGTCAATCCCTAGCGTAGACTAAATGTTTCGGTTTTTACACAAAATAATCATGAATACATAGGCTGCTATTTATATATCCGGAAACCGGGATTACAATCTTCTTAAATAGCATATTTGACCTCCATGGTAAAATTTGAACTTTTTTAAGTACTGGCCGGTATATTTTTTCTTTCTTATTAACGCTCGTGTTTTGTTTTTGACGGGTTTTAAATGTCATCTCGCAGCAAGAATGGAACTCACTCGTGAAAATATTCGTGCTATGATTTATTATGATTTTCGGCGTGGTTTAACGCAACAACAGTGCATAGATCAACTAACTTCAACTTTTGGTGATGAAGCCCCATCTAAAACTACTGTGTATCACTGGTTTAGTGAGTTCAATCGTGGACGTAGTATGCTTACGGACGAAGTTAAGGCAGGTCGCCCGAAATCTGCCGTTGTACAACAAAATATCGAGGCTGTGCGAAAACTTATAATGGACGACCGACATGTTACGTACCGCGAGATAGAGGCGACTCTGGGTATTTCTATGACCAGCATTAATAGCATATTACATAATTATTTGGCTGTAAAAAAAATTTGTTCGCGTTGGATACCCCACAACTTAACAAAAGAGCAAAAAGATGCTCGCGTCGAATGGTGCAATAAAATGTTAAAAAAATATAACCGTGGTGGCTCAAAAGCCGTTTATAACATCTATACAGGTGACGAATCCTGGATCTATGCATACGATCCCGAAACGAAGCAACAATCAACGGTATGGGTGTTTCAAAATGAGCCGAACCCTACGAAAGTTACTCGTGCAAAAAGTACATTGAAACAAATGGTGGCCTGCTTCTTCGGTATTAATGGCCATGTAGCTACAGTGCCACTAGAAAACCGTAGAACGGTTAATTCAGAGTGGTACACGACCATTTGCTTACCGGAAGTATTTGAACAAATTCGTAAAACTAACCAGCGACGAAGAATCATTCTTCATCATGACAATGCCAGCTGTCATACGTCACGCGAAACAACTCTATTTTTGGAGGGTCAAAATGTGGAATTAACGGGTCATCCGCCGTACAGCCCTGACTTGGCACCCAACGATTTTTATTTATTTCCAAATATAAAGAATAAATTACGCGGTCAACGATTTTCGACCGCTGAAGATGCTGTCGACGCATTCAAACAACACGTTATGGAGGTACCTCAGGCGGAGTGGCAGAAGTGCTTTAAAAATTGGTTCACGCGAATGCAAAAGTGCATAGATCATCAAGGGGAATACTTTGAAAAACAATAAAACCATTTTCAGCCGTGTACGTTTGTTTGTTTTTTTGTTTCCGGATATATAAGTAGCAACCCTCGTATTAACTATTATGATAAAATATTAGCACACAGTATACGAAACACTAATAATTAATAGTATCTAGTAAATACTTACACGATTTATTTTGCTAATATGACAAAATATTGTTTCAAAGACATCGATCGGAATATCATGTAAACCTGTGAAATGAGTAATTACTTGGGTTTTTCCTATGAGTAATAGTCCAATCTGGAACACAACACGACACCATGTTTCTCCTTTTTCATCCCAAGTTATTTTATTCACGATTGTTTTATATTTTCCACGCTAAAATATGAGCTGTCACGACGTGGGTACGTAAGCCGACTACCCAAATTCAAAAGCTGTCACTCCTTCAAAATGATCGTGTGTCTCTTTTGCACTCGTGGAATGTTCATATACGTATTGGTTTCTCTTTTGCGCACTTCGTTTATCTTTTAGCGACAAGCGCCATTTTATATCTATGGTTTGCCCAGAGAAATGAGCGCCATTTTATATCTATGGGTTTGCCATAACCATTTGTCATTAAATTAACACTTTTAAATGCAAAATACGCGACAATCCGAATTTTGCCCATATATATCTTCAATTCAAAACTGTTATTTTTTTACGCTTTTTCATTTGAGTATAATTTCAATCGGGTCTACCGTACCCCTCGAAGAAATTATTAATATAGATTTATTCGATCAGGTCACGTGTCCGTCTTACGAATTTTCAACCTGACCAGTGTTGCCAACTCCGCATTTCAATCAGTGTTAAAACTATACTAAAAAAAGTGCTAAAATAGCTATAGCTATACCTTAAAAAATTATGCAAAAAAGTGCTAAATAAAAAAAACTTATCCATTCGAATGTGTTTATTATATCTTCCAATGAAGCGAGTCATATAATATCGATTGAACTTCACTTGCGAAGCTCGATTGATCTTATTTAATTTAATAGTACTACGTACAGAAGGCTAATTTCCCTACAAAATCAATGTTTGACAGCATTTTCACATATGAACGATGACACATGACGTCTCCATACAATTTTCCCTTTCGACTTCTAGGGTTGACAAGTACGCGATTAGTTTGATTGCTAGATATGCCCCAATCTACCTAGACACCGCCTCTTATATTATGCTCTCTATCGGACCGTTTTTTCTAGCCACCTATTAACGACTGTTTTGCTCGGTAATTAGGTTCAACTGTGGTTAGTGAAATAGAGCAAAAGTAATGTCCGGTTCTCTACTGGTCCGTGTGTACAACTCCACAAAGTGACAGCTACGGCCTTGGTTAGTGATCGGATACTTTTCGAGGTTGTCAAAATCCCCTTCGTTTATTTGCAGATAATATAAAATATTTAAGTAGTTTATAGTAGTAGTTTTGTTTGTATTAAAATTACAGTTGAATTGGGCAAATGAGGTAATATATTAGATATTTATTTTGTTTTGTATTAAAACTACTGATAGCTTAGGTAGATTGAGGCAGATTGGAGCAGGTCTAGCAATCAAACTAATTCCATACTTGACTTGTCAACCCTATAAAGTCGAAGGCAAAATTGTATGAAGACCGCATGTGTCACCATTCATATTTCAAAGTTCTGTCAAACACTGATTTTATAGGGAAGATAAGCATCTTTATGTAATACTATTATATTATTCTGTGCTACTACTACTGACAATTTTGGTTTGACAGACTACAAATAAAATTTATCAACTTTTGGAAAATTATATTTTATAAAATTTAAATTTCCAAAAAGTGCTAAAAATAGTGCTAAGTGCTAAATGCAAAAAATTAGGGCTAAGTCAGTCTAAATAGTGCTAAATTTAGCCCCATAAGTGCTAAATTGGCAACACTGAACCTGTCGAATCTGTCGGTCACGTGACCCTGTCGCGAGTTTAACATTTTTTTCCCCATCACAAAAAGTGCACAGCGCCCCTAAAGAAGTTTTCACTTCAAAAAAATGTATGACAACTATATAGCTAGACGAATTTTTTCGTGCCTAAAATTACATAAATCTTCCTAAAACTTGTTCCTTCCAAACAGTTTTCTGCAACTTTGTGGTCGGTGACGTCACAATCCTCACACTTTTTGTATGGGGCGTTTTGACGCGCGGCGCAGACGCCTAACGTACCTATTTTCACATTTTTGATGTTTCAGGGCTATCATAGATAGTACGTTTATTAGAGACATTTGAATCTACAGGGAAATATAATCGAATGACGTCTTCCAAAAAAATCATGCATGTTCCTAATTGGCAGGGTGCCGTATTCTAAGAGTCCGGTAACGATTTCAAAATGAAAATCGCTAATAATGAAATAACGCACATGAAACGTTCTCTGTTTTAAAGTTAGAATACGGTCTCAGGGTGACGAATTATAATTTTGAAATACATAAACATTATTTAGGAGTTTTAACTGTCTCATTTGCGTAGACATATATTTGTCTGACTTGCTGTTGATTACTTTCTTTCGCTCACGAGCATCATGCGATGCGTAGGGCGGAGTGATTAGAATGGGGCAGTATTCTAACTTTAAAACACGTGTTGACACGACACAACTTCAATACGACTACACAATACAGCTAGAGTCTAAACGTCTGAATTGGATACATTAGAATTTGCTTGAAAATTATTCCGATGCAAGTCCAATACAACTTCAATATTGGTTGATTATTTGTTGTGTGTGTTATTTGTATTTTAAAATTACAATACGGCACATGGCCTCTAGCGTCAAAAGTATCGGAGCAGCGTGCGATGAGGAGGCTCGCATACGTTTACATTTGTTTAACAAGAATGCTGCTGGTTAATAATGGCCAACATTCGTGGTAGTCTAGATACCGATTCAGAGATACCATTTGCAGGGTGGCGCCTACGCTTTTATTGTTCTAATTGTATCTGTACAACATAAGCGCCTTCTGCTTAATGGCACCTTTTTAAATAAATAAAATATAAAATAAAATTTCTTTATTTCGGACAAACATGTATCAAAATCTTAATCTAGTGTTAGTCTTAATAATTTAACTTAATTACAATTATAAAATTTACATAAAAAAATTACACTTCAAATTGCGCTACGATTTTTATCTGCCCAGTCCAATATTTTAGGATTGGACACTCAAACCTGTCGGCAATTTCCCTTAGAATGCTTAGAATGAATTTTTAAAATGAGTGTCGCATTTACTTACTAATTACCACTTCTAAGAAATATCCACATAAATGTTTTTAAATAATGAGAATTATGTCGTTGTAGTACGGCTCATGAACTTATTTTTGGATAGGTGTACATGTCCTGGATTACTTAATCTTCCGCTTCTTTTTGAAACTATAATCGTTATTAATAAATGTATGCCATAATTAGGTGCTTACTTACAAAGTTTACCAGGAAAAAACCTATATTTATACGAGTGTATCTGCCAGACATGGAAGCATGTGATGAATAAAATAATAACTAGCAGCGTTACTAAGTCCATAAAAGTAAAGTGTAGGTACACTCTGCCGGTACGTGGCTAATTTAACAATAGCTTTTATACCTAAAAAAAGACCTGTTGTTAAATTGTTAATTTTATGTTGTTAACTAGTGTTCACAAATACACACAACAACAAAGCAAGAAATTACACACAATACATCAAAAAGGATTCCCACTAGGGCTTGCAATTAGGTACCTATTGCGAGCCCTAATCCCCCTCAGCATGATGCCACGGCAATTTTAGCCAAGGCTGGTTTCCAAATCGCTGCAACTGAACAAACTGATTACCATTGTAGAAGTATAACCAGTCCTTAGTCCCTACTTCTACTTACATATTATCAGCAATCAATGGAACACGTAATCATTAAGAATTGAAGGATTAGGTAGACTGAAACAAAAATGAAGCGTGGCGTTAAGGGGTAATTTTTTTAAAGGTATGAAGTGAGTTAGTTAACTATAAAAGTAACTTGATTTATTCCAAAACGAGCTAAAATATTTATAATATAATTATTTTAAAATATCTACTCGTACACGCCCGCAGACGTCATTACTCATTACCTACTCATTAGTTCTAAACACGAGTGTATAGTGTACACAAACATTGGGTTTGGGATCTACCTAATCCTTGTATCCAGAATGAATGAACATAGAAGGTACACATTATTTTTATTAGCCACGTAAACTCTAACTCTAGCAGTAAAATTTCTGCATATGTACCTATAAATCGGATTTCTTATATAATCCCCAGGAAAACAGAGATTCAGCGTTAAAAGCTAGAGATCAAATTGTAGCCACTAATCTTGTAATTTATGTGAGTCCAAACTTTGCGGACTTTTGCGGTATTGTCCGAAATACGCGGAAGCTATTTTATCAGCTTCGGGTGAGAACTTCACACGCAAACTTTATAACGTGACCACCGATAAAATAATAGGCATAGTGTTTTTTTTATGTATTGTATCAATTGATTCGTTTTGTTGTGAGGATCAAATGTCTATATGCGGCCAATTGTGTTAAAGCAACACAAAAGTCAGATATTAGACTTAAAGTCTGAGATTTGCATTTGTTTCTCGAAACGCTCCTAACAAAATGACGTGCAAAAGTGACGTCACGATCATATAGTCGCCCTGTTTAAAGAATGGAAAAATTATGAAATTGCTATTTGTACAGTGAAATGTTGCGTTTATGTTTATGGTTACCATACAATTTATTTAACAGTAAAATGATAAAAATCGAATGGTATCATTGTTTTTCTTTAATTTAGTACTTTAAAAAATTTAAAAATCTTTTAACCATTTCAATAGGTTTTTTAATTTTTACTTTATTTGGATATATTGGTAATTCTGCATCCTATCAACTTAATTGTATTGCATAATTCAACATGTGTCATCATCCCTATACTAGGGATACACAATCAGCCTAAAAAAATGGCCCCACAATAGTACCGCTAGAACGACTCGGGTGGTACTTTCTCTGTCTTATTACGGTATAATACTGCCCGGTTACAAATTTTTACGAGCCATATTTTCAGTAAATCTTGTTTGAAACTACAACACAACAGGAGGGTACCGCGCTTGATACAAAAGCGACATAGATTTGTGGCATTGATAAATTATTATTTTCCGAAATTGGAGCTTTGAACATCTACTTTGTTTTTTAAATGTCGATGATCCAACAATGGTTAAACAAACTTACCTGAAGTGAAGTTTGAACTTAATTATATGAAATGTTGCATCTGCAGACATTTAGCTCCCACCCGAATCCACCCGGTTCTCAATTTCGTAATGAAATATGTTATCTCTCTGTATCTTTAGGTATTTAAATAAAAGTAAATAAGATCTACCCTCAAATGGCTCCTTAAGCCAGTTGAGGGTAGATGAAAACATTACACGACCAAATAATATTGGTTAAAGCCAGGTCGTTAAGTGACAGATGCAGGCAGTTTTGTATTTGATTGGTTAACCAATAAAAGTTATAACTACCCGAAAATGTAAAAATTGTTTGTTTACTTTTATTTAAATACCTAAAGACATAAGAGTATAGTTCACTCTAAACTTAATGACGGTTGATCGACTGTCTAGGTTAAGGTAGACCTAACCTACCTACATATTTAGAGATTTTTGCGTTATTTAATTTTTAAATCTCTAAAATAGTGTGGGTACATTGAGAATGCGTACTACCTCCTTTACATTGTTGCTCGAAGAACGTGACACAAAAACGAGTGTATATCATAGTTTCGGACACGTACTCTCGGAGTATCCTGCTGTCGAATGTTCGTTGATTCGACTGTCGCTGGATCGAATGTTCACTGGGTCGAAATACTTGTGGCCGAATTATGTATAATCGAATAATCGTAATCTAGAATTGTATGGGTTCGATTTGTTGTGTATCGAATATTCGTTGATTCGAATGTTGCTAGATCGAATGTTCGCTGGGTCGAAATACTTGTGGCCGAATTATTTTTATTTTATTTATTTATTAAAGGTTTATTACTGGTGAATAACGCATTTTATCTTAGGTCTTAGGAGTGAGTGTAAATACTTCATGCAATATGATAACATTGATAACTCTTTATTTCAAGTAGGCACTGGCACTTTAAAATAATGAGTTCATAATTCTGTCAGTCAGTCATTATAGGACTGTCATATTACCTAATAATATATAATTTAATTAAACCTATTAGTGATATTATAAGTTATCATTATGGTCAGTTAGTGACTGTTTGGATTCATGTATTCCACGCACTCAAAACGCAATCGAAAGCTGGCACTCTCGCTGGAACTCCCTATTAGGCAGAAAAAAATGGAATATATTCAAGACTTTCGAAGAAATTCAAAAGGAACAAAAAAATACAGAGATGACAATATTAAAAATCTCTACGCTAGATTACACAGTGAGAAGAAGAACAAAACCAGCGGATCGTTTAAATGAATTGTTGAGGCATAAAACTGATCTAGGCACGTTAGAATTTTTGAGTGCACTGGCATATTTAACTTATATGAGAATTAGGTGAAAACATTGTACAATATTGTCATTCATTTTTTTATATAGTTTAGTTTTTCAGTAGTTCCTTCTAGTATGGCAAAGTAAATTTAAAATGGTTGAGTAATTAAGAGTTTTATTTTATCATCCTTTTTACCTTCTAACGATTTTTAGTGTCATGTTCAGATTGACAAACAAAGCTATATTTTATACAAGTATTAAAGAAAAAACATTTGTATTTTAGGATTTTTCTGTTTATAACGAATGAACTCAAAAATGACTGGACCGATTTAAAAAAAGGTTTTGACCTTAGGGTTTAACCCTAAAAAAATTTTTTTTCTACGCTTTTCGACCCAGCGAACATTCAATCCATTGACAGTCGAGCCAACGAACATTCGTACCCGAGATCTTCTACGAGATGACAATCGAAACCACAAATTCGATTCTACAATTTATTATTTCTACGCTTTTCGACCCAGCGAACATTCGATCCAGCGACAGTCGAATCAACGAACATTCGACAGCAGGATACTCCGAGAGTACGTGTCCGAAACTATGATATACACTCCACAAAAACACATGATATTTTTTTATTTTTTTGAATCATGGATTGTTTATTTAGGGTTACTAAAGAACAATCACATTAGGACTATATTATTAAAAGTCGTTTCGTAATTCTGTTGAACTAGTATCGCTAGGAAGAAAAAAAAACAATAATTTCTACGAACAACGCGGCCTCAAAACAGAAAATTAGGAATGAAACGGATTAACCTTACATTGATGGATTTATAGATTGTCATAGTCAATATAAAATGAACCCGGATGAAGCGGGGGCGATTGTTCCACTCTGCTCCCTGAAGTTACACTGTCCTTAATCTTAGAGACAATATCCGGGTTTGGATTTAGCCTACTTGCTTAATTTTAATGTCTATTGTGTCCTTCGTAAAACCAAAGATGACAGTTTTTAACCGACTTCAAGATTTCAAAAGGAGGAGGTTCTCAATTTGGTTGTATTTTTTTATAAATATTTGTTACTGTATAACTCCGTCACGTCTGAACCGATTTTGAAAATTCTTCTTTCACCGGCCTCCCCCATTGAAGTCGGTCGAAAACCGAAAACTGACTTCAAGATTCCGAAGGAGGAGGTTCTGAATTTTTATTATTTTTATTATATTTATTTTATTTTATGTATGTTCAATTGTTCACCGATTACTCGAAGACGGCTGGATCGATTTGAAAAGTCTTTTTAAGAGTATACTTGATAGGTGATCCCATTTTAACCAGGTCAGGATCTGGTCATAGGCTCCTGGAGAAATCTATGGAACACTTCAAATTTTTTTTGATTGATTTTAATATTTTTTTACAGTAGCTCGGGCATTTGCTTTTGGAAAGGTGGAGTCTAAGTGAAGTCGGTTCTTTTTTGTATAAAATTTTTTTTTCTTAAAAAAGATTTTGCTTTTGTAGGATTTACATTTTCCGTTTGAGAATAAGGAGGATTGAGAATAATTCTTAAGGAGTACGTAATATACGTTTATTCTCATTTATATTTTGGACCAAAAACCGTTTTCAATTAATACTTTGACATATCTATCTGTTTGTAACTAAATTATTTGGGTATTTACCAGAAAAATATATAATATGCTCATATTTTGAATAGACAATTGAAGAACAAGATTTGTTTCATAGTATATGCCTAGTTTGTAAAAGAACTCCAATGGTTTTTTAGTAAGATTGAATTCGATAACTTATTGCTTGAAATTTAACAAAGCAGGACTGCAAGATTTGGCGCATACAATTTATAAAATTTCTGGTTACACCAGCTGTCATGGCAATAAATAGTAATGAGGCTAAGTCGTGAAAGTGTAACTGCCACGAGTGTCCCTGAAACTGCTACCCTTAAGCTGGAGACCACTTCAGCATATTTTTATAAACGATTGAAACCTAAATTTTTTTTGGGATTTTTATAACCTGGTTTCGATTTTTTATCCTACATTACGTCTTGAGATTAAAGTTCAGGTTATTAAACTCGTATCAAATTATTTTTATATACAATTGGCATGTAAGTTTCAGAATCTAACATAATAAAATAATTGATGTGGTGTATTGTATATGTTCACAAACTTTATGTATGGTACAAAATTACTTTACGCTTAAAATAAACAACAGAATACACACCACCGATTTTTCAAACCGTTTTAACAGTAGATAATTATGAAGTCGATTACGACTTAAAGTATTAACTTTTGAAAATTGAAAAACATATAATACACACATGTCTTTACACCGTGTTTTATTTCTAAAATCTATTTTAATATTCGAATTTGATTCTGTCAACTATAAAGTTAATAATATATAATAAAAAAATCGGTTCCATTCTCAATTCTGAGAAGACAGGTTTTATAAGTTTTCAGTTGTTGTTTTCCACGTGTAAGTAACTAGAATAAAATCTCGCGATAGCCACACATACACAAGTAAACACAATCTATAAAGCCAACACCCTCGAAATTCATGTTGCTATCGCAAATGAAAAGTAAAATGAAACATTTTACAGGCAATTTCACAAAAAGTGTTCAAAAGATTATAATATTCGCTATGAATTATTTAACAGATTTCGGCGAAACATTTTAATTTCTTTTGAATATCAAATGTTCGGTTGTTGTTTTTGTTACCTCTTCGTTTATGAGGGATCGCTATGTTTACATTATTCTATGATAGCAGGAAGATGTTGTCATAAAGGGCTTATGGAAACATTGCGTAGGTACTTAATGTTATTTGCAAAGTGTTAGGGTAGGTGTGTATGTTGAAACTGTTCAAATTTATTTAAATGAAGGGAAGTTTCCAAAGGTGCTGGGAACAATTTCCAACTGCATCGTTTCATCCATTGAAGTAGTAAAATATGAAATATATTACACGTAGCAGTCCAAAGTTGCTATCCAAAAAATATATTCTGAATGTTGGAGTAAAACTACGATTTTTTTAAATAATTTAAAAATACCTAATTGTAGGACAACAATGTACGTATGTAGAATAATAATGAAATAGTATATGCAACAGTTGTATGAGCGGGGTCAAAAAAGGTGAGTGGTGTGTGTAACGTGTAACAGTTTGAGCCGTAAACGCAGCCGTGAGTAGTGTGCCTAGGCACAACACAAGCCTTGTTGAACTTACTGTTGGATTTTTGAATTGGTTGATTTATGTAAGATTTTCCCATACTATTTTGTTTAAAGCCGGTTAAATTTAGTATTTCTACAATAACTCTTTATTTATTTTACTCGACATTTTTAATAAATTTATTTCGTATAGACGTCTCGGACCTTTCTGAAAAAGTATTTCGCAACTTTTCACTATGCAATTCGCAAGTATGAAATACCGATACATTAAACAAGATTTCCCAAAAAAAAATCAATTAAACATTAGAGCTGACAAAGAGAACATTTTCGTCTTGAACAGAATTCTCTAATAACATCAGAAAAACATCATTTAGCCCGGTAACCTGACTTATTGTCGGGTTAGGTTCCCGCTGGATTGAATCACATTTGTTATCCCAAGGGATGTCCCCGCAATGTGGTTGTGGAGTTGGTAAGGTATCATTTTATTGATAATTTCGTCTGAGGTCAAGTATTTCAACATTATAATAGCATGCCAGTTTTGATAATAAATAGTACCTAATCTTATCACTTCAGTTGTAAAGTTTGAGCGCAGAGCGTTATTCGGCCCATCACAGTGTCAGGTCAGGTGATGTCAGAGGCACGTTGATTCAAATGGATTTAACAGTTTCGTAAAAAATCGTCACATTTTAGCAAGGATAGCGTCACCGCTGTCATGTGTTTACGACAGAAAAATGTTCATAGCTGGAAATGGGCTATTCTCCATATGTAAGCTGTATTCGGTAGTACTAAATAAAGAAAAAAAACCGGCCAAGAGCGTGTCGGGCCACGCTCAGTGTAGGGTTCCGTAGTTTTCCGTCCGTCACAGTAAGTGTCCCCACTTAAGAGTTAAAATAACACCGCCATGTAGGATATGATATGAGCGTTCCAAGTACAGCGACATCTATCGGCAAATTAAGTAAACTATTGCGCGCGAGCTTAAAGTATGGAAGATGATTTTTATGGGATAATTCTTTATTGCGTGAACCGATTTTCACCGTTTTTATTTTATTTGAAAGCACGTCATTTTATTGTGATTTTATAGGAATTACAGGTACAATAAACACCTGCTTATACGGTTAAATTACAAACTTAGTTCAGAAATTATTTTGTATTTTTTTTTCAAAAACTATTCAACCTATCAAGTTCAAAATAATTTTCCTAGAAAGTTTTTATAAAGTTCTAATTTTGAGATTTTTTTCATATTTTTAAAACTTATGGTTCAAAAGTTAGAGGGGGGGGGGGGACACATACTTCTGGAGCGATTATTTCCGAAAATATTTACATTATCAAAAAATGATTTTAGTAACCCCGTAGTTTGGACCCGGGGTATGTCCTTAAACTACGTCCGGACTTGGGTATGTCCTTAAACTACGCCAAAAAGAGAGGTATGGGCACTGCGAATGGCATCTCGCTAAGTGTGGTAGGGCACGTTCAGCGAATGTCATCGCTCAAATCTGGAGCAGAGCCCGACTGGGGAAGTACCTCCACCTTACAGAAAACCACAGCCAAATAGCACTAGACCCTACTCATAGTGTTGTGTTTCTGCTGGTGAGTAAGGTTGCCAAAGAGCTCAAAGAGGACCCAGTGTGTTGACGATGAGGGACCTTCTTGTTCCTTTAGCCGTCAACACAGTGAATCCTCCTTTTTGTAAAGGGTCGGCAACGCGCATGTGACTCCTTTGGAGATGCAGGCGTCCATAGGTTACGGTAGCTGCTTACCATCAGGCGGGCCGTATGCTTGTTTGCCACCGTCGTAGTATAAAAAATGATTTTAGTAAACCCCTATTCATTTTTAAATACCTATCCAACAATATATCACACGTTAGGGTTGAAATAAAAAAAACACTCCCCACTTTACGTATAGGCGAGGTACCCTAATAAAACATTTTTTTCCACTTTTTATTTTACCACTTTGTCGGCGTGATTGATAAACATATTAGTACCAAATTTCAGCTTTCTAGTGCTAACGGTCACTGAGATTATCCGCGGACGGACGGGCGGACGGGCAGACATGGCGAAACTATAAGGGTTCCTAGTTGACTACGGAACCCTAAAAAACGGCGTCAAAAACGGTATCTGATCAAATAGAAAAAAATATAAGTTTTAAATTATCAGACTTTTGGCATACTTAACTCCTTTTACCTCTTTACCTCCTTAAGTACCTAAATTAATGAACACATTTTTGCCAGCTCTACTTGTTTTAATTATACATATATCAGCTGTGCTCGTGACTCCTTCCACGAAGTATCCTACTAGCGTCCCCGAAGTGCTCTTGAATGTCATGAATCCTCGAAACACTTGAAATCAGAAGTTAAATAAATGAATAGTAATAAACTAATATTGGATGACTTAGGTAACACGCCGAAAAAAACATAGAGTAACTACAAAACACTTGTTTTAATATGGTTTTGATTAATTTGATTTGATCCTCGCAAAATCGCGGATTGAGATATGAGCCAGTAGGCAGTATTGTGTAGGTACCTAAGATGTCGATGGAGGTGCAATTAGGTATGTAGTTTGATTGAAGGGGGCCCCGTTAACTACGTAATTCTTCCATTTCCCACGCCTTGACATTACTTCCGACTAACGCATAGGGGATCCCTGCAGGGTATGGGCGCTTGCAACTTCAGTGGAGTCACTCTTCAGTGGATTCTTCAAGTATAGAAGGATTTTAATAAATTAACTGTTTTCCACTTAAACTAACTTGTACTCGTACATTTCAAATTAGCACCTAAATCTTGTTGCGGCACATGACAATACACAGAGCTCATTGTGATGCATTGAAAGCCCCACACAAAGAGTCAACACAAGTTGTCCGACCAAGTTACGTGATAACTGTGTCCCGGTTGCCTTTGTCTAACGCAGCGGGTTTTTTAGTTCAGATGCATTGCCTTTCTGTTACTTGAACATGCTTAGAAAGGGGAGTTTCAAGCGTAGATAGTCAATAATTTGAATTAAAGCGCGTCCTTTTTAGGGTTCCATACATAAATGATAAAACAGGAACCCTTATGGCGCGACTCTGAGCTCTGTATTTCTGTCGGTCCGTCTATTTACTCCGAAAGTAATGGACCGATTGAGGTGAAATTTTGTACACATATGTAAGTAGTCGACCCAAAGGTGGACGTGTAACGTAAATGAATTAATATAAAACTCAAGGTCACTTTTTAGGGGCTAATTTAGAAAATAAAATAAAAAGTTTTGCAGACTACATCGTGTGATATCGAATACTTAAAAGGTCTTGTTGTGATAATCCCATTTTTTTTTAAATCATTTTATTATGAACTCCCTTTTCTCGGATATTAATTATCTAACAATTAAAAATAGATATCAAAACATTCGCTTTAATTTCTAGATTAGAGTGGTCATAAAATAATCATGAAATAAAATTAAACAATTAAATAAATAAAACATAATAAAATTTCTAGATTAGAGTGGTCATAAAATAATCATGAAATAAAATTAAATAATTAAATAAATAAAACATAATTAAATAAAACACATTTAGAAATGCACACATCAGTCATTCACTGCAGAATATTAGGGATACGAAAGTCTGGGAGGCAATCTTTAATTTCAACAGCGGACTGTATACGTTGCGTCATGTTCATGTAAGTCTGTAAGTAAGTACATAAATCTTTATTACTTAGTTCTTTATTATTAACTAGCTTTTGCCCGCGGCTTCGCTTGCGTTAAATTCGGGGTAACACGGTTCCCCTTTGCCCTCCGTAATGCTCCATACAAACTTCCACCCCCCATTTTAGGGAAGTGGGGGGTTAGAAAGAGACAAAAAGTAGCCTATGTCACTCTCTATCCCTTCAACTATCTCCACTTAAAAAATCACGTCAATTCGTCGCCCCGTTTTGCCGTGAAAGACGGACAAACAAACAAACACACACACTTTCCCATTTATAATATTAGTATGGATGTATACGTTGCGGTCAAGATAATATTTCGATTTACGGAAGTGTGCTCCAGATGACCAGTAGACATAAATTCACGAGTGCCGCGTCGCGTTCAAATGAATGCAATAAGTTTGGACAGCGCTACGTAGTATGTTCACATTTACTCGCAACGAAATACACGTTCTTCCTTTTATTCACTTTGTACTTATTTGGCATTTCACCGGAGATAATTAATCCACCTGTGAATCCGAACCGGTGTCTGTCAATAATGTGTTAATGACGTAGTTGTATAATACATAAGGTTTATGATGCATTTTAACTGAATAAACACCAGCAAATTAACCGTGTTCCAATGTATTCGATGACGATCGAGTAGGTCGTTAATTGGCAACACGAAATCGTGTTTGTGGAAAGGAACTCTATTAATTTATAAAAGGATTTACAACTTACGCCGCCGGAAAATATAATTACGATTAAATGAGACTAACACCTATTAATTATTTTTATTGGCAGCTAAGTTCAGTTGGCATGCTAAACGGTATTATTTACGTAGGACAGTAGGACGGATATTATTTTCATCAAAGTAGTTATGTAATGTTAAATTTTTTTTACTTATTAATGTCCAGTTAAGCGTTTAAAGTGAATACCTACCTACTACATGTTGCAATAATGAAAATATATTTGCGTTTTAGCTCTACAGCTAGTTACACTTTAGTGAAATATAGTTATATTGCGTACCTACGTACGCAATATAACTATATTTCACTAAAGTGAAATTTTGTTTCGTAAAATAGGTAGGACAATGGTATGGTGGAAATAAGAGTGACAGTAGTTAGATACATGGTAGTTACAGATTGACTTATGAATCTTATGATTTACAAACTGTTGTTGCAAATTAGAAGACGTTGTAGCTACAATGCAATGGCTGGTGCTCTTGTGGCGTCACGGTACAGCAGTAATTCAAAACATACTTAAAGTTATTCTATTTCTATCTAAGTTGATGTAAATCTCCCATCAAACTTAGGCTTCAAAACGTGCTTCGAAGACTGCAGCCTTAATGGAGTTAGGAGTTTCCTGCAAGCTTCTACAGGTTCGGAGACTATAACAATACTTTGTGATCATGACTGTTTTATTTAATCTGTGTCTGGGTTGCTTAGGTATACATATCGTATGGAAAGGATCATCTCTCCATCCCATTATTGGGTGGTAATATAAGTTTTCTATTCACGGTTGAACGGTTATCTGGTTCGTCGGTTCCCACGATATACGGGTCTGAGCTGAGCAAATTCATAATTATTTATTTTATCCCGGTCAAGTTATGAAAAATGTATTAATCGTTTTATGAATAATGCAAAATGGGTCTGCCATACACTGACGGTTGATTTAATTTGATAATAGTGTTATGTCCAGTACAACATGATAAAAATATGTCTGCAATCATTTAATAAAGATTAAAAACATGATGTGATGTGCTAACAACTTAGTTGGGATGCTAGTATCTGGCTCCTACTCCCCCAAAAACATAACTATTTATTTCATTCATTATACATTAACACGTAAAGAGTCTTGTTAAGGATTTTAAAAGTAAACCATCAAAGCAAGGGGAATTATTATCCCAATCCAAATAGTTAACATTATCTAGAAAATATACCTACCTACCTACTGCAAACTATTTACTTAAGTGGGTTTACTCAACGGTCAGCAATGAAGCAAAGGATTCAGGATTAATCGTTGCTTCAAGTTTGTGAAGGGATTCTGAGAACTAGCCATTTTATTGCTAGACTGGTATCCGCATTCATTTAGGCTGTACGTTTTAGTCTTTAGTTTTATTAAAAGCCTTGTCAACAGTCACTGAAAGATGTATTTCGCTTGTACTTCCTTGACATAGCTGAATTCTAGATAGCTACGAAGCATTCAAATTAGCCTACGAATTAGGTATTAACTGAGCTCTGACAGTTTTGGATACGTAAGCGTTAGACCTTTTTACTATGAGGGTTGAATGACACTGTTGACTTAGTAATTATGTCGCAAAGTCCGACCTTATGATTCAATTTGACTACAAACTCACCGCTTAATAGAACTGATTAATGTAATATCTAGATGGTTGAAATCTTCACTGGCTTGTCATGTAATGAATTCACAAAGGTAAAGTAGAAAGTAAGGTTCGTACGGCACGGTTTTTGGCGCTTTGCATCGACTGGTGGTGCAATCGCCGTGTTTGACATGTAACAAAATGGGAATAAGCAGTGCTGATTGCTATTTTTTATTTAATTACCTATATTTTACTATACCTTAAATATATTATTTTAATGATAATTACCATCTCTATAACACTCCTCGGCACAGTCAGCTTATCATGCATAAGCTGTTTGGGCTATCGTCCTCACACTGGCCATAAATAAATAAATAAATATTATAGGACAATCTTACACAAATCGACCTAGGCCCACAGTAAGCTCAATATGGCTGGTGTTATGGGAACTCGACGACGATATATATATAATAGATAAATATGGATAAATACTTAGAAAACATCCATAACTCAGGAACAAATATCTGTGATAAACACACAAATAAATGCCCTGACCAGGATTCGAACCCGGGACCTCCTGCTTATATTTTGTGTGTTTCAACCCGCGACTTTTGGATTGAAAGTCGGATATCTTTCCAGGCTACCAACGCATTATATTTTTTACTGTACATACAGTGTGCAAATTTTATACGGGCGTATATTGTACTGGCGATTAGTATTGGACCTAGGGAACCTATTTACATTTATTTCTTTATGAAAAAAAGGAATTTATTTTTCATACATAATAATTCAGCCCGCAATGTATTGCATCCATGACAATTAAATTACTGATGCGTCATGTCAGTTATGTCAGTTTTAAATCAGTTGTATAGCGTACATTGGTGCCCGGTAGGACTTTAAAAAATCGTTACGCATAATTAATAACACTATTTAACAAAATGATTATACTATATGAGTCCTATTGCTGGATACTATAGGTGGATAAAGTATACGCCCGTATAAAATTTGCAGGCTGTATATTGTTTACATTCATGAATAATTGGATGTAAACAGAAAGGCATTTCACAAATCACGAATACATGATTATATAATAACAAAAGGTCAGGAGGATCAAAAATAAATGGAGAGGTGTTGAATTTTATGAACCAATCGACCTTAGTTAAGTTCAAGGGGTCTTAATCTTAATCCTAACATTTGATCGCTGTACAATCTTGAGCCAGCGGCAGCCATTAAAGTCTACAGATATCGTTTTAATTGTTTCCGTAATCGCATTCATTAATTCTAAAACTTATGAAGGTATTAAAATCGGATTAAAAAGCCGCGATGCAATAAAAAGCAACCGTTTGAAATTTGGATGTAACTTTAAGGTTACTCGCCGTCTTATCTTATTATTGAAATATCTGTATAATTGTCTTTAAATAAAACACAAAATAACACAAATACACACACACCCATAAACATTTTATAAAAGTAAAACATTCATATCACCTGACCGTTTACAAAAATAACTATCGCTAGAATGATTGCCGAATCATTATTTAAGTATAATAAGTGGAATTGGAAGTATCCTGTTTCAGGCGTAATAATTCGACAGGACTGTAATGGATTGCATACAATATTTTCAGGCTAGTCCTGCAAAGTAATCTTAGACTTCGATTTTTTAATATTTTCTCGTGATAGGATGATGGTATATCGTATCTAAAGTGAGAATAAAAACAGAAGTTTTCGAGTACACATTTTTTTCTGTAAGAAAATTTCTTTATTTTTCTCAAACATGCAATGAAATATTGATGTTATGTTCCTTATTATAGGCTGCAAAGTATCACGTTTCAGGTGCGGCTACACGGGAGGTCGATAATGGAATTTCATACAAATTTGGAGGCCTAGGCCGGCAAGTGCCTCTTTTTTAATTTCCATTGCACATATATTTGTGGCACAGGATCATGGCGTTCAGCCATTTAAGGCTATACTTAAGCGATATTTACTTTTTGGTTCGTTTGACATTCTGCCACTACTTACGCCTATTAAAAAAAAACAATAAACAATATGATATATTTCGCAATTTCGTTTATATATAAAATCGACATGAAAATAACAAATAACACATTATTAACAAATCCTATAATTTTAAATTGCAAAGATGGTGGCAGATTAAAAACGGGTATTAGACGTTGCAATTTGTAGGGCCCAATCTGTTGTGTACCCTGCCTCTCCCTAACCCTCCTTCAGCACCCTAAGGGCCCTACCTCTTATTACACCTCCCAAACTGACAGATTGGGCCCTACAAATTGTTATGTCTAATACCGGTTATAGGAACAGCTGATTTTTTTTTCGTGAAAGGTTGGTTATCAAGCTAAAGTATTAGCAGCAAGGGTACACACGAGCTAAAATTAAGAATTGGAATCTATAGTTACGAAATAAATTCGGAGGGTTCTGATTCTTATGCATATTTTCTATAATAATGCATAAACAGAGACCATAGACAATATTTGTAACGTTCTGAATTTATTCAGTCACCATGTACATTTTTCTTCTTAATTTTAACTCGTGTAGAATGGCCTTAAGTGCAACCTCTCGAACAGCACAGATACCTACTGTGAAAAAAAGTATTTTAGTGGGAAAATTTTAAAAACATTCTCAATATTTTATTATGTTGCGTATATTATTGTGAATTATAATGTCGATTTGTTATATTCTATAACAATATGGCTATATGTACAATAAAAGTGAATTAGGTCTGGATGTTGTTCAAATGCAAGTGAAAAATATACTTAAATGGCCGACGTACGTAATAGTTATACATTATTAAAAGCCGTTCAGTGACAATGAAATGCAGTCCGAATTTAGCAATCCAGACTTCATAACCTAATGTTTTTACGCATATTTTTGATTACGTGGTAAGTCTAATTACTGTTTTTGTTGTAGTTTGTTGATAGGATAATTCATTAATAACAATATGAACATATACTTAGTCGTAATAGTGGGAACGTTGATTGTTTTCTAGATGTTCTGTCTATATGTACTCGGCCGGCAACCCCCTACTTCCCGGCCTCTGTAGTCATGTACTATAAATCAAATGTTTGAAAAAAGCTCTATACCCACAAATAGCCTATATACCTCGGCGTGAAAACGTGTGGATACGCGGCATCGTATTCCTTTTCTATCAGTATATCTATATGTACTTAGCCGGTAATCCCGTTTTGCCGGCCTCTGCTATAATGTACCTACTATTAGGTATTGCTTCCTACACTGTATGGAATCGATTGGCACAATCGATTTTTATACAAGTTGTATGGGAAAACTTTTACTCGATTTGTGGCTTTTCTAGCCCGAAATTGTTTTTGGATAGGAATAAGATCGATTGTCATAAAAAAAGTGTGCCAAAATGACCTTTTTCTCACATCCTGTATGATTTTTCCAAAATCTGTAAACGCCAATCTTCATTACTTAATTTGTAATCGAGGGAAGGTCTTCTTAGACGATTTTCGCGGAGCAGCACGGGACCTGGTAGCTGCTCTCACTGACCCAAAAAGAGAATCCAGCTATATTATGTGTCAACTCTACTGTTCGGCAGCTTCGATTGTCACGTTGTAGAGGACCCGCGAATATCTTGCATTGCGAACTGCGGTGCGGCGGTGCAGTGCCATAATCGCGGTTGGAATATTTGCCCTAGCGAACTATGACTGGCAGTACATAATTATCCAATGTAATGCAGCTTTTATTAAATCACATATTATAGATTTTATAATTATTTTTTCTTATACTACGTAATATGTTATTTAATAAAACTTTGGCCTGGCGTTCTATTATATGCATTTAAAATACATTTAATCGGCCTCCTAGCCTAGTCGGTAGTGACCCTGCCTACGAAACAGGAGGTCCCGGGTTCAAATCCTGGTAAGGGCATTTCAGAGTTATGGGTATTTTCTATGTATCTATTTAAGCATATAATTATGAATATCATCGCCTAGCACCCATAGTACAAACTTTGCTTAGTTTGGGACTAGGATGATTTGTGTAAGATTGTCCCCCAATATTTATTTATTTCATTTTATTTAGATTAGCCTCCGTAGATGTTACTCAAACGATAAATTATTCATAATATTAAACAAACAATTTATTAACCTGTAAGGTATATTTGATGTTTACATAACTCTAGTTAGGTACCTACAAAATGTATATAGTAGGTATGAATTTAAGTTTGAAAGGGAAACACGTGTACTGTTTGATTCGAATCAAATAAAAACTAACTACCCCGTTATGTGGCTGTATTTTTTATATGTTTAGCCACACTCAGCAGTTCCGCTGCCAGTATGAAAAGGGCGCAATCGAGAAAAGTTGAAACCAAGAATAAATATTGGAACTCCAAATAGGTAGTAAACTTTCTACTCGTCTTATACAACTCGTCAAATACAGTCTATCTGCAAAAATGTTATTTCGAGAAAATTTGATAACAATTTTTAAGGGATTGTCTTATAATATTTATTTATGTGAATAATGTGCATATTCACATGAACTTTGAAGTCCATTAAATAAGAATCAATAGTGCACAATATGTCGTTTGTTTTAGAATGATCAATTGATCAAAAACATTCGTTTCAAATTATAGTGACGACAAATTTGTGACACTTAAGTGGTTTTACTTGCAGAAATTGAATATTGTATACAAGCTGTGTAGGTAAAGTTGCCGCAGGATTCCTAGTGATTTTTCATACACATATTTTTTTTAAACTATACAAAATTGATTTTTTACATTAAATTGTGACAACATTATGCATACACAATAAAGAGTGGAGAACTCCAAAGAGTATTTTAAATACTCGCGTACTCCATTTTTTTTTACAAAATAATAATGCTCATCAATAAAAGTTACCTGTATTTGATTTTTAGATTTGTGATTATGTCAACCATGCTAGTACCACACCACACACCATGCAGGTAAAGATGCTACAATGTTAACAGTGGCAATTATACCTAACCTCAAGCTCATTCCTTAAAGATATTTTATAACCATGTATATTTTGTTATGAAAATATTATTTTCATACACACTCGGCCAATATTTTTGGATGGATAATTAATTATGTATCCTGTAAGACTGAAGAAACCAGCTCCCGAAAGTGACATCTTCAACATTGGTCCTTAGAAAAGCTCAATTTGTATGGCGCGATGTAGTTTTTATTTATTTTCGCGAAAATGACTCAATGTCTTGTCTCGAATTGCTCCGAAATTGAAATCCATCAGTTTTTGAAATACACTAAAATTAAAATGCTGTAGATTAACGCCATAGGGAAGGTTTTTGCCTAAGGAAAGCTTTTTGACTTCATACTAGTTAAGGACTAATCGTCTTTTTACCCTTTCTCTCATTGTGTGTGTCTCTTTCTCTCATTGTATGGAATCTGAAACAGCGCCCTCTACAAAAAGTTTTCACCAGCCTTCCCCATTTAAAAAAATCCTTAGTTGCGTCCTTCCTCCTACTGGCGGCAGAGTTGCTGTAGTAGTATCTTTGATTGTTTAATAAAACAAATGTGTCGACAATGCAACATTACAGAACAACCGCAGAATGCATCTCATCGGTATCGGTTGATGCAACGAACGTTTACCGATAGCGCTGCGTCGGCGGTTCGCTCGCAGCTGTTGTGTAACGTGAATTCATTAATGCAGTGTTTTAGAGCGATCGAATCTAATTCTATTTACCTAAGTACATGTTTTCTAATGGACCAAGCTATTGTTTGATATTTGAACATACTGGGGTTAATGAATGTTAATGATACGAGGTTATCACAGATTACCTATGTTATGATATGAAGTTAAGTTATCCAAATCCTCACTCAGGATCGTATCTGGTTCAGCAGGTCTCCATTGCGGTTCAGCGGGGAAATGCGGCGGGAATAATGGGGACCTTTGAACCGGGTACAATACGGAGTGGGCTTTATATAAAACAAAATTTGCATTCCTTTATTCTAGTTTTTAAGTTGCCTTATTATGTGATTCTTAAATTCTTAAATTATAAGTTAGTTTTAGGTTGAATTTTTTTTATAAAATATGTAATGACTTTGGTTTCAATAAATTATTTATCAATTATCCAAATAAGTAAGTTTTACACAGGAAACCTGTAGCTAAGTAAGTACCTACATATGTGTGTAAATCCTCCATAGGTATTCAAAAAATATTAAAATCACACGAAAAATAATAAGAAAAACAAACAGACTACAATGGGGCAGCCGGTGAAGAATTATTGTAGATGGTGCACTCTTAGATTCCATACAATGAAATAACTTGCTTGACCAAACACAGCGGAGAGGACAAATCGCCAAACGTGAACTATGCGTCGTTGAAGAGTTCCTTTCTGATCATTAGCAGCAGTTCCACTTCATCAAATGTGACTATTTTGAATGAAAATGCTCGAATACAATAATCCGTATCCGTGAATCCGTACAACGTATTTAAGAGCCTGCCCCTAAACGGTTTGGCCCTTTTGATTTGGACTATGACAAATGTTGTAAGCACGACGGGCACTCGCTAGGCTGTGTTTTCATATAATTACCTATTTCGACCGTAGCGAAAAATGTTGGCATAGAAAAACTAACGACACTTACCTAAGTTTGTTCCAATCGTTATTTCCTTGAAAGCCTCCAAGTGCGGGGATCCGATCGGTAATGAGGGCAGCTTACGAAGTCTCGAACATTCTTTTTAATCCATTAGATTTTTGCATATTGAAGTTACCTACTTCAATATTTCTGCATTTCTTAATATTGCTTTAAATTATTGATACAGATACTCGTATTATGTGAATTATGAAATTAAAAATATTTATAGCTGGTTACTCACGTAATTTAAGTCGATTTTTGCTCGACATCTTTCGATCAATTTACGATGATCATTCTCACGAGCGGCCTTCCGCTTGTCAAGCAAAAATCGACTTACATTACATGAGTAACCCGCTGTAAATATTTTTAATATGTTAGTCTCACGAAAATTTTATAGTTAAAGTATGAAATTGACAAAAATATTAAGTTTACCTAACAATTATTGTTAAGCTGGATCAGATTGAATTGTCTGTACTATTGTATGAGCCTAATAGCATGAAATAAATAAGAAATACAAAGTTAAAGTCGTTTTTATAGCAGGTATAGAATTATTAGAACGTAATTATTTATTTTGCTTTTAACAAATTGGCAAGTTAAACATACAAATCGAACTGCAGTCTCAACTGCAAATAAACTTATTTAGAACAAAATTGAGTCAGCTCTTTCCTCAGACGCTGATATTGCAGTTATTTGATTGCAAGTTGAGAGAAACATTGCTTCATAAGAACTAAGAACTGCATGTTACACTATTGTTGTAAAATTATGTAATGTGCTCGTTATGGCCAGCATTGCGATCATCGCAAAATCGCTGAACAAGGGTTTTAAACGTGCAGTTAATAAAATAAAAAAACTACAGCAATCAACTGTGAGTAATGTATTTTTTATTCTTATTAGTACCCACTCATTTGTTTGTATTTCCATAATTCAATGATTAAGCACGTCTGTGGTCAAAAAATCTTGGATGTAACTTATGTAGTGTGTATAATGAATCAATATACATATTGTATATTTATGTACTAGTATATATTACCCCACACAAGCCTTATTGAGCTTACTGTGGGACTACGTCGGTTTGTGTAAGATTCTCCTATAATTTATTTATTTATTTATTTTATTTTATATTGCATTTACTCGTATTGACCGTTGTATTTGATACCAAATTTGACTACATTCTGATTTTGCCACATAACCAGACATCGGAGTATAGGGGGCAAAATTTACTGACAGGTATCTTAGGTCTTAAACACTTATAAAAACAATACTTGTCAATGTCGTCGGACAAAACATGGAGTGATCGTTAATAGGTACCTAAATGAGAAAAACATCGATAACTACGTCCATCAATATAGGAACTCCCTACCTTTCATTAAATTTAGACCTCTCTATTCCGATGTCTGCACTTAACTATCTACTTTTGACGAACACTCGTAAATAAAGATGTAAATCAAACGACTGCGAGTAGAAAACTGTTTGTTAACAAAAAAGTGTCGTATTTGACTTCTCAAAGTTTTCAGCGGTATCAGAAATGTTTTTCTTTCTATGCTTATCAGCCGCCGTTTCGGCAAGTAGGGCTCTTTACTTTGTCAGACTACTACTGCTCTTAAGATTGGTATATTTCTGCCGCCAACAGGAACTGAAATACAATAGTTAGATCCTGAATTATCATCAAATATATAATAATTTAAACTATTTTAGATTTAGGTCGTAATTATAACTTTCCTAGTTATGATTGTTATTAATGAGAAATTTTAGGCTCGACTAATTTTCTACTAATTGTTAACGTAGGTAATACATATATTTGTAATAACGCAATTTTTTCACTGAATTTGACTTTAAATCGGCATCAAATAATAACATATAATACCACAAAAAATTTGTAGCATAATCCGCAAAATTGACAAAGCGTAAACCACGTAACACAACATGCCGGATGCGGCATCTATTTATTTTTATTTTAATATTATTTATTGAAAAAAACATACGCATCTAGTTAGTTATAAGTAAAGCGGATTCAGGTCCCAAATTGATCTTTAGGGAACATTTGAAATGCGGGTCTGTTCTGTATGTACTTAAAAAATAGACCAAGGAAGCATGTACTCGTAATGTCAGTCACTGGATTTGTTCCTGTTATAAAATACCATAAGGTCAAATCTACCATTTAGAGTGCATATATGCAGGCTATGTAACCTACATAGATATAAAAAGATATAATGTAAAGGGCTTTGAACCACTATAGCTAAACGTACGTTATGTCGCTGCCCCAATTATTTTTGATTTGATGAACATCAAAGGAAAAATCCACAGAAAATTTAATGTTTTTCTAAAACGAATCTTTGTTATTTCAAAATACATTAATATCTAATGTATGTTTTCAGTGGATGTTTGGTTTTCTCTCGGCTGCCAGGTACGAGTACTGGGCTTTATTGACCGTTTATTATCCTTTTAGATAAAAAAAAACCTTTAAAAACGATGTATGTATTCATTGTGAGCTAATATTATCCGATGGTGAATTTTAATGTAATATAATAACAAAATAACATAAAAATAAGTAATGTTTTTTTTATGTGATAGTTTATTTGATGTCAGTACAAAATAAATGAAGGGCAGATGATATTTTCACAACAACAATTATTGCACCATATAAGTTGGTACAATAAAAAGTAAGCAAATTATTTAATAGGTGAAATGGCTAGCTTTACCTTGGGCTCGGTTGCCATACTTTTAGCCGCCTACTCTAAAAGGTGTAATTAAAATCTTAGGGCTAAATGAAATAACCCGGTTTGATTACATTGAAGTGTAATCAGTGAGATTAAAATAGTGCCTAAAG
Organism: Pammene aurita; assembly: GCA_947086415.1. Taxonomy (NCBI): domain Eukaryota; kingdom Metazoa; phylum Arthropoda; class Insecta; order Lepidoptera; family Tortricidae; genus Pammene; species Pammene aurita. The sequence goes on along the minus strand of OX352290.1, from coordinate 35,489,403 downwards.
CTTCAGGTAGTCGGTAACGGTCAATTTAATAATTAAGCGTCCGAGGTTCGTATTTTAGTTAATAAATAAACATATATTAACTTTTTGTGAACTGCTGGGCGTTGTTTTCTTTTCTAAACTATCTTGCACAAAATAAGTTTTTTTTACGAAGGTCCTTAAACACTAAAATCTGAAAATAACAAATTTCCAAATAGTAATAACAAAACTATCATGCAATATACTTTTTAGGAGCTCTGCTGAGCTGAAGATTATTAAAAAGATAACAACTACTAAGAATGAAATTAATCAATAAAAATAAAATAAAAACAGAAATTTTGAAGTAAATCAAATTATTTCACAACTGAAGAACAAATCAAATTATTTTAATAAATATTTTGATTTGTTTATTTTAAGCGTCCGAGGTTCGTATTTTAGTTAATAAATAAACATAGACTACTAAGAATGAAATTAATCAATAAAAACCGGCCAAGTGCGAGTCGGACTCGCGCACCGCGGATTCCGTACAAACCTATAACAAGCAAAAGTTGTAGTATGTTCATTACTAATTTCAATTTAATACCTCTACGCGTTTACGAGGAAAAAGGTAGTAAGTTTAAAATTAATAAAAAAAATATTTTTTGTATGATTTTACTAAAAATGTCTACTTTTCGTAATTTTTCCTTTGTCTGTGCTATATGAAGTTTCTTCGTGCCAAGTTTTAAGTTTCTGAGTTTACGGGAAGTACCCTTTAGGTTTTGAGTTTCTTGCGAGTACTCAGTTTCAAAATATGCGCCTTAGTTTGCTATTTCTTTTGATTGCGTTGACATAAAAGTTTAGTTTTGCGACATCTGAAAGGTCCTATAGCCCTGAGTATTTAACATGAATTTCAATTTGATACCTCCACGCGTTTACGAAGAAAAAGGTAGTAAGTGTACATTTAAAAAAAAATTTTTTTTGTATGATTTTACTTAAAATGTCTACTTTTTGTAATTTTTCCATTGTCTATGCTATATGACGTGGCTTCGTACCAAATTTTAAGTTTCTGAGTTCACGGGAAGTACCCCGTAGGTTTTGCGAGTGCCGAAAAACTCTAAAATTTGCAGCATAAACGACTGTATCTTTTGATTGCGTTGGCTTTTAAGTTTGATTTTTTTACAGCTCCAAGGGACAATAGACTTGAGTATTTGATATAAATTTTAGCTTGATACCTCCACGCGTTCCTGAGAAAAATGGTCTTGACAGACAGACAGACAGACAGACAGACAGACGGACCACAAAGTGATCCTATAAGGGTTCCGTTTTTTCCTTTCGAGGTACGGAACCCTAAAAATAAAATAAAAACAGGAATTTTGAAGTAAATCAAATTATTTTACAACTGAAGAACAAATCAAATTATTTTAATAAATATTTTGATTTGTTTATTTTAAGTAGACACACTACTATATAAATTATAAACTTAGGCTTCCAGTGTCGAGGGCTGGGATCGAACAAGCGTCTTCTGCATTCGCGGCAGACGCCTAGGTCACTTTTTCCTTTGTATATGACATTTATATAAGTTTTCAAATTATTTTGTTAAATATTTTTTGATTTGCAGTTTTCAAAGAGTAACACTGTGTATAAATGGGTATGATTACTCGATCACCAAATAAATATTAAGTCGATGACTTAATTAATAAGATTGGCCACTAGAATAATAGATCTGCCAACAAAATTGTACCACCAAATAATATCAAAACGATTACCAAAAAAATTAGCCTGGGGTCCACTTGGCAACCTAATCCCATAAATTTGCGTAGGCACTAGTTTATACGAAAGCGACTGATCTTCCTATCGAACCCAGAGCCCCTGAGGGTAAACTAGGTCTTGTTGGGACTAGGTCCGGTTTCCTCACGATGTTTTCCTTGTGTATAGCGACTTGTCTTTATCAAATAGTATTTTGTACATAAGTTCCGATAAACTCAGTGGTACGAACCGGGGTTTGAACTCCGGATTGAAATTCGGACGTCTTGCCGCCAGGCTACCAGGTGACTGAAAATATAGTGACCAAGTCCTCCGGTGTTCGAGGTATATGACATCTATTTCAGTTTATAAGTTTTATAGAGTTTTGTTGAATATTTCTGAATGATTCACAACCCACTCCAATCTTTAAAATAAAAACTTTTTATAAAATCGGAAAATCCTTTTTCCAAAATAATTGTGTCGAGGCATTAATGCAACCGCCTACGCCATTAGGTAAAATAATTTAAAAGAAAACCCCAAAACGGTGTTAACAGGATCTTAAAAAGGAAATAACGATTTCTTTAAACAAACTTGGTTAAACAACCAAGGTTTAACCTCAAATATTCAGGTGTGATTGTTTTATAGCTAATGGCGCATCGTTTAGGTGGGTACTTACGAGTTTATTAATTGCGTGTATTTTATGATAATATGGGCATAATAAAACTGTAGCGTAAGATTTGATATACTAAACAGGTAGATCGGATCCATAGTTAATAACATTGATAATGAACATTAGCTGCGTTGTGGTGTGAGTGTGTGGGTAAGTGTGAACGCTGTTGGTTTCAAATTGGTTGGTTTTACAAATTCAATCAATCAATCGATCAACTAAATTTAAAAACACATGTCAAATAATGAAAAAATACTGTAAGAAAAAATAAAACACATGCTTACTTAATACCCAATAACAATCACAAATTAAAGAAAAATACCCACTTAAACAAACCAAATATAAAATTAAATCAAAGCATAATAAAATAATACTTTGACTCACGGCTTGAGGTAGGTTGTAAATGCTCTTGGCCATCACACTTAAATATGTTTTAAGTGAAGTCGGTTCTTTTTTGTTTAAAATTATTCTAATAAAAAATCCTTAATTCACCAACATACAGCGCATACGTAGGTACCTCTTTAATCTCCGAGCTCAGTTTAACTATTATAGATTTTCACTCCCACTACCCACAAAGAATTCGATGTTTTCGTCAATCTGGCGGATACCGGGTTCATATCTCAAGCAGTTTTACGCTGATCCGGATGGCGCGTTTAGAACTCGTCCGTAATTAACTTGAATTTTACTTGAAAGTAGTATTTCTGAATAGCATAGTCACGTAACTCTCTAATTTAGTTCTGCTTTTTTCCGTTTGGTTCCTGTATAAAAGTGAATACCTACAAAAATTTCGTGAGACTAACATGTTAAAAATATTTATAACGGGTTACTCACGTAATTTAAGTCGATTTTTGGTCGACATTTTTCGATGATGTTGTGAGCATGTCGAGCAAAAATCGACTTAAATTACGTGAGTAACCCGTTATAAATATTTTTAATGTGAATACCTACTTATCATTCAAATTCAATTCTTTTTCATTATCTTTATATTTAGAGAAGTGCGAATACTCGTGAGCCGAACAGCCCACGGCGCAAACTGTTGGTTCAGGCAAAACGCTTTCGGCAAGGTTCGGATCATTGTTGCTCAAGTGGTCCGCCAACACTAGACTGCGGTTAACAAGTGTGTTAGCTTTCTTTGTATTCCAGGGATTGTCAACAATTGGTTCATTAATTTATCTCTATTTATAGGATGAAGTACATTTTGTACGACCCTGATTTTAAGATTTGATGTTATATTGGTTCCGTAAAAAAATAAATTTCTTACTATAACACAAAATAACGAGTAAACAAAACTAACTTACATTTTCGGACAACCTCCATTATACTTTTCCAATAAGCTGTTTAAGGAACTGAAGAAGAGGCTGGTAAGGAACTGAAGAAGAAGCTGGTAAGGAACTGAAGAAGAAGCTGATCAAGGCACTGAAGAAGAGGTTGGTGGAGGCAACGGGTGACCGTAGGGCTGGCTCATTCCTTGGCCAAAGATTGGGCATGGTCATCCAGAGGGGGAATGTAGTCAGTGTTATGGGATTTAGTTTAGAATAAGAGTTTGTTGAAGTTACTAAGTGATTTTCGTTTTTTTGTTTTGTTGTTGTTATTATTGTAATATTTAGTATGTATTACTGAAATATTTAAGATGTAAAATGAAATGATTTTTTTTTATATTGTTATTGAGTATGTTAAATAAATTATTTATCAAACCCTAGCTATAGTGGACATTAATCATTTAAGTTTTTTTAGGGATCCGTAGCCAAAATGGCAAAAACGGAACTCTTATGTAGTTTCGTCTAGTCCGTATGTCCGTCTATCCGTCCGTATGTAACAACCATATTACTGGGAAACTATAAGACGTATCGTGATCGCATGATGACATTTTAAAATAAGATGGATGTGTTTTATATGCCTCTACTTAGTTTGGTAATAAAATTACATTAGCAGTAGTATTAGTAGTTTGAACATTTCTTGATTTAGTGAATATTTTCAGAAATAATCATCACGAAAGTCTAAAAAAATTGTGTTCCTCCCTGTAACTTTTGAACCCGAAATCCAAAAACTATGGAATATATTATTTCTGAAAATATTCACTTAATCACAAAATGTTCAGAGAAACCCCAACGTTATTTTTAAAGACATATCGCTTGATGTGCAACATGTTGATATTTGATAAAACATTTTTTTTTTCTGACATGTATTTTTTATTTTACTTTAAGGGAGGGCCTTAAAGTAAAATAAAAAATTACTACAAAACTAAATAGCGGCATACAAAATACACATTATGTCACAATTTACTAAGATACGTCTTATAATTTCCGAGTAAAACGGCTGCAGTGACATACGGACGGACAGACGGACATTAAAAAACTATAAGGATTCAGTTTTTGCCATTTTGGCTACGGCACCCTAAAAAAAGTCCCTTTTACAGTCTTCTCGAGCCTATGCATAAAGCCAAGTGACATATAAGTATAAAGTAACCTGGTTAACGTCTAGTTATTATTCGAAGCAGTCAAACCCCAGGAGCTCTCAATGTAACGTAATCATGTGTGTAATTTATGCATAAATGGTATCCGTGACTGCTGTTAAGTTAACGCGTTGATCGATACCAAGGAGGTTGGAATCAATGGAGTTTGTATCTAGAAGCTAACTTTAAGCCGCGAAATGCGGCCAGTTCTTGATTTCAAGTTGGCATTGCCCTCCTTTTCACCAGGCTGATTCTCTAGATAGCCGCTGTCAAGCGAATTCAACGTTACTTCAATAAAGTAAAGTCATCCTGTATAAAGAGACAAACCACGAATCACGGTCACGGGCGAATAAACTTTTCTTCTACCGGGATAGATGTAAAATCTATTGTCTTTTTTATCTCGTTCAATCGTGATCATGTTTCAAAATCGACAATAAGTAGATAAAACTGATGAATATGAGTTTTTAATTAAGCACTTTTCGAATTTCACCGTTACAAATAAATAACGTTAGACTGTTTACTCTTTACAACAACAACAGGAGCCGATTAAGTGTTTTAAAAAACAGCGCTAACAGAGATTCTTCTTTTCAATTCTAGTTATGAAAACATAAAATTACATCATACAGAAATATTAAAATTAGTTTATAAGTTTTAGTTAGTGTATTTTTAGTGTACTTGTACCTAAGAAATGTTATGGTTAAATAGTAGTTTAAGTGTTTCTGAATAAAGTTTTTTCAAATTACGAATAAACAACTCTTTAATTCATAATTAATTCCAGACATAAATAGGTACCGTATATTATAAGATTTATTATCAACTATCTTTATTAGGCGATTATCACACTGGCACCGTCACCGGATGCGGCGAAGGTGTGCAAGCGTGACAGCGCTATACACATTCAAAGCGCTATCTTGCTCGCGCACCGGCGCCGCAGCAGTGTGAAACCCGCCTTAGGCTCTTTTTCCTCCATGCTCTCTTACTCATAACAATTTTAATATAAAAAGGCTTCTAACCTGTAACTGCTGTTACAGGTTAGGCTCGGTATAAAAATACTTACGGTTTTAAAATCTTTATGCAGATAAGTAGGTACATTATTTTGTATTAAGTCACTGTGGAGGCACCAACAAATTTTCAATTCATCACATGTAAGGAAGAGCTCATATTAACATATGTCACAACCATTATTACAAAATTAATGTATTTATTCGCCTCTCTAGAGTACTGCGGTAAGGTTCCCCATATCTGGTAATCTGACTACACCTACATCCGAGTTATATGAGTAATATGATTGTAAATTACTTTATTCTGTTTCAAACTTTTTAATATGAGTGAGGCCTTATTGATTTTTGAGGTCGTTTAATTTAAGTACATACTAAAAATAATAAAAAGGTGGTAAAAAACTTCAATTTAAACTAAAAAGTTTTTTTTTTATAAACAGCTTTATTAAGAAACGTTTAATATAGAAAACTAAAACTATGTACCTACTCAAAATAACTTTAACTTAAAAAACATTTTTCCTTTAATTGCAAGGGTACATTTCTGAGCTTAAATTAAGTATATTTTTCAAAGACACCAGTGTCCTAATTAGCTCCATTTCTGAGATAATCGATAATATTTTTTTATCCTTCTGATTGCGTAAACCTACATCACTTAAATTATCTTTGTACTCTGAGACATCGCAATAAATGCTCTGCACCTGTGTGTTACATCAATAAAATGCTTCCTTTGTATCTCCGAGTATTGTATGTAATGTTCAAAATTACATTGACACGACATGTCATAATTTTCAATTGTTTGGTTGAGCTAATCATAATACCCTAATACCCTAGTTACATTGGTGACCGATATAACAATTATTATATTTTAAAAAAAGAAACATTTTTTAAATACTAATTATGCCAATTTGTTTCCTTAATCGTTCCTAACCATATGCTGAAATTAACGGAAATCAAAGAAAGCACGGTGTATGATAGTTTGGGATCCTAATAAATCAGTTCGGATATAAAAGATACATGTATTTTTTTAATTGATTAAATAATGATAAAAGATAGGTACAGCTCGTTAAAATTTCAAGTGAACTCATGCCGTGCTACATTTTTTACACTCGTACTACTACGCACACATTACCCTAGGAGGGCTAAATTGAATATTATATTATGGTGTGGCTAAATTGAAGAAAAGTTTTGAATGTATACAATATTTACTAATCCACAATGCCGTCAGTAAATATGAGGTGTTCTAGAGCTATATAGGTGCTACGTTACTCGATCATGCTGGTAATTCATAAATGATAAATGTAACGCAATACATATATAGCAGGTAATCATCGATACATGTCCACCAGCGCTCAGCCAAAGATACAACTCGATCCGGGTATTCAATGCAAACTCATAAATCAAACATTCACATTTAGGACCTGCTGTCAACATTTACTCATTGATTGCGAATTTTAATTAACATTTTTTTTAAACAACGTGCGATTGGTGTGTACTAGCGTATGTATGACTTTAAAATATTGGTACAGGAACACTTCAGGCCAAACTTATTTTAAGTACATTCAATGGCAATAATAATGGATCCTCGTATACAAATTTTCTTTCAGGACGTTGTCATTGTGCTAAATATCTACAAAACAACATAACTTCACAGCGCTTGAAACATAAAACTCATTTCCTGACTTTATAAGCTTCAGATTAACGTACGTATGTGACGCGGCCATACATTGTCACTGTTAAGACGGTGCAATAGCTTAAAAATAATATTAGCAACGTTCGTTCTCTGTCCACCACCATTTTACCAACAACTCTAAAAGCAGAAGTCACTTTGATTCTGCTGCGGAAGATGTATGCTGCCTACCGTCTAGCCCATTATATGAATCCTTTTGATCCCGGTGAAATAAAACCGGCTAATCCTAACATAGTAATGAAAAGCAAAAGCTCAGGTTTCTATAAATTATTCATGGAATCTGAATGTGCAGTTTAGTGGCATTCAGATTGATGCGGCGGTAATGAAAACCGAATGTGCAATGCAACATATTTTTAAAGGAATCCTAACTTCGGTCTGCAATTATTGCATCTGTTATAACTTACTAGCCTTTTCCCGTGGCTTCGCCCGCGTACTATAAGTACTCAAAAAGGATACGATACCCATGTTGATTTTCAGACTTTGTGACCACATTTGCACCTTTAGGGGGTTGAATTTCAAAAAACCTGAAGCACGTGTCATTTATCATTAGGAATACTCCTGTGAAGTTTCGAATAAAATAGTCTAACAAATCTTGTTTCGCCATACAAACAAACAAACAAGCGGTTTGGGCTGTGCGTTGATATCAGTCAGTTTCTTCTTTTATATACATATATAGATATCTACCGCATTAAGCCAAGTGGACTTAAATTCACAAATTGTGACATTGTCATGGTAAAGGTAATATATTGTCGGTATTGAGTTATTGGTACCTCCTTATAGTTCAAAACATTCTCCTTCATATGCAAAAAGAACGAAATCTCGTTCTTCGTTCGTCGTTTTTAGCAATCGCTATGTTGAGTATTTTTATTTTTAAAAATTTTTTGAAGTTTCAACATATCTTTGTTTTGTTTTGAGATATTCGAGTTTAAAGTTTGAAAGCCTAAAAAACCTAGTTACAGGTTGAAGTTATGGAGATAGCGGTTTTAAAATGTTCCACATACATTATATTACTCGACAAATCATATGTTGTGTCTAACATTTTACATTTTATAGAAATAATACAATAATAATGCACGTAGGGTGTAGAGTCAAGAATCAAAATTAAAATATTTTATATAACTCAAAATCGACAGCTTTTCAGCTGGCTTATGTTGATTTCTGAATATTATGTAGGCTAGGTTTATAATAAAAAGAATGAAACAACCATATCTCAAGGCATAATATTTTTTTATAATAAAACAAAAAAAATCAACACTTACATAAAAAATATACAAAATCAACGTTATAATTTTTAATTATCATAGTTTACGTTAATTTAGGAACAAAACTAACGATCAAGTGTAATTGAACACAACAGTAATGTAGTTTTCTATAAAAAAGTGACTTCAAAGTTTAGACTTTTAACATGTATGTAAAGTGATCACCTACCACATTGTCGCTATTCATAAGTTTAGAGGAATAAGAATTCTACTTCCATTATTTAACATGGTGTCCGCACTATAAGTGCATATATCTAATACAAATATTATTATGAATCAATAACATAACTTATTTTATAAAAAATAACAGTCTTTTCGTCAGCTTTACTAATTTAGATCAAGTTTGTTAGTTTAACATTCCTTAGGGTCCCACATTGTCGCCTTATGAAGTTATGACTTATGAGATCAAACTTATTATTAAGACTTATTATAATAAAATTATTACTTACAAAAGTAATAATTTGTATGAAAATGATTTACACTATTCAACCTCGCACCTAGGGGTACGTAAGTGCTGACGCCAAGTCATTTAAATTCTTACGGTTGTCCCTCAGAAGCTAGTCAGTTAAATATAAGTCAACTATATTTTCTGTTAAAAAGTTTCTGATTTGTCACTAACTTATATCCTCCCCTTATTTATATTTAAGTTTTTGTTATGTAATTAATCAGTATTCAAAGCATCTGCCAGGCACCCGGATTATTAAAATTGTTAGTATGGCACACTAACTAGAGACATTTTCATTTCTCTATATAATAGCAAACCTATTTTCGTTGCTAGCCCTCCGGCTAGAGCAACGCGTGCGCAGCGTACGAGCAGCATATTCGTGGTATGGCGTATTAAGACGGTCTGGACGCACTTTAAAATAGTAAATAATTTTATTAACCTATGTGATTTATTTATTTATTTTTAACAATCCAATTGAATAAACAAACATAATATGAATTTTGATTAATATATTTTGTATCTAGTTGATTGATTTAGGCCAGATTAAAATAGACAGTTTTGCTTTGTCTTAATAATTATTGCTTATTGACCACTATTGTTAAAAGGGTAACATAACATAAAGCTAATTAAGTGAACGTAACGGGCAGCTGAGTTACGAACTGTCAAGCAAATGGATGGGAGTAAACTGAGATTTAGACAACACGACCGTGTTACTACATTTTCCAATGGCCCCGATATTACTTCAAGCTTATGAGCGACAATGTGGTACCCTAGTCGGTAAACTTTGACTGTGTTTTTAGGGTTCCGTAGCCAAATGGCAAAAAACGGAACCCTTATGGATTCGTCATGTCTGTCTGTCTGTCTGTCTGTCTGTCTGTCTGTCTGTCCGTCCGTATGTCACAGGCATTTTACTCGGAAACTATACGACGTATCTGAATAAAATTGACACATCAGGTGTATTTTGTGTGCAGCTACTTAGTTATGTAGTTAAATTTGAAAAAAAAAATACTTTTAGGGGGGCGCTCCATACAGGTAAATAAATTAAAAAAAAAATCCAAATATCAACATGTGACACATCAATCGATAGGTCTTTCAAAATAACATTGAGGTTTCTTTGATTATTTTGTGATAAAGTGAATATTTTTTGAAATAATCGCTTCGAAAGTCAGAAAAGTTGTGTAGCCCCCCTCGTAACTTTTGAACCGTAAGTTCAATAATATGAAAAAATTTGAAGAGATGCGCCTTATCATAAACTTTCAACGAAAATTGTTTTGAACATTATCGGTTCAGCCAGTTTTGAGTTATCTCCAAAAGACTTTTCCATAGGCATCAGATACGACCTTTTGGTATTAGTTTGGTTCTTATTACATTGAAGGTACGGAACCCTCCTATGCGTGGTCCGACACGCACTTGGCCGGTTTTATTTTCCTACTTTTAGTTGAAACGTTTAACTTTTTATCAATACACCGTATTATTTTAAGTGTGTAGAAGTATTTTTAATCAAAACCAATTCTCACTATTTTCGAGTTGATTAACAAAATCAGTGATATCTCGGAATCCATAAGAGACAAAGTGGTAATCCATAAGCGACAAACCATGATAACGTCACAAATAGACATTGTGGTGCCTATTCACCGCATTTGCGTACCAATGCATTCAGACGCGGAGAAATATAATAATTTAACAATAACTCAGACGCAACCTTCCAAGATCCATCGATAAATCACTTATTTCAAGTTATCCTAAACAGACATACAGGTACTAAGTGTTACTTTACTCAGGATATTCTTGGTAAACATCAAACTAAAATCTAACATATAATACTTATTTCTTATAGTGTGAATCAGGCCCAACGTTGCTACGTAAGCCGTACCTCGAATAAAATGTACCCGCCGCCGCCGTAGCTTTCAGCTCTGCAAATACCTCATTATGCTGGCCTAGGCTCCATCATCGACTAGTAGCGTATTTTTTGCTTGGTTCACCTTTTACCCTTTTCACCAGTATATTTAATTTAATAGGTAACTTGTATTTTAAATGAACTATGAATAAGTCACTAGAAGAAAGTATGTTTCTCTTTCAGTAATTTACAAGATTATGCAATGATGTATGAATATATTTATAGTCGAACAGCAGGTAAGATTTATATTTTTTATTTGGAAAACCAATTTACGTATATTATCATACATATTAGATATTTTACCAAACAGTACAGGATAAGTGGATGTAATAAAATTTATAATAATCGAACATGAAGTTTTCACTTGCACACTTGATAAAATATTGTTTGTTACATTTAGGAATTTAATTATTGAGTTTGTTTAAACTACAATTGCTACCTTTTTGCCGCGCCCCCTTGTTGGCGGCGACATTGCCCCAGAAAATGCGGCGTGTTATTATATTATAAGTGGAATATCTATTTGAGTGCCCTCTATTTGGCATAACATTAATTGTCCTAATCTGAAAACGCTTAACAGACATAATCTTATATATAACGCATAACGCTTACCTTGGCATAATCATGAAAACGCACGATATTTAACATGCATAATAGTAAATAGATATGCATAATTTTAATAGGCATATAATAAAAATTAAGTTTGTACGAAAAACGTGCGAATTTGTTCAGTGTCTAGGTAACAGATATGTTTGCGTAAGTTCGTATTTTAATAGTAATATACAAAAAAAAGTTAAAGCTATATTGTTTAATAAATCCTTTTCTGGGTTAAATAGATAATTAAGATATATCTGTGTACGGATAACTGGGAGTCTATTCGACATGGCATAACTGACAGTAGGTAGCGAGACAACTATGAGATCACACTTTTGTGACAGTTGATTCACCTAACCACCTACGTCAAAATCAACAGGTCTCGCTAGAGGAATTTCTCTATTGGCAGGGGCGCCATCTTATTGTTTTGACGTTGACGTCAGTAAATTATGGGAATCCCACGTAAGGCATTTATTTACCTCTAGTAGGTAAAGAGAGCCTTGAAGCATTTTATGAAAACTCATTTGAAAGCGACATCTCTGAATGTCTTCTGAAACTAAATACGTGTGTGAGTATGTGTGTAAATCATACGTGTATTTTCGTGCTACAATACTAGGTTAGAACTAGGGTAGTCTACATAGACGGCTTACAAGCAATTTTTTAGATTTGACGATGCATTTTTGGGTGTAGCAACTATGACGAAACCTGTGCTTTGGGTAAAAGATATGTGACAAATATTACATATTGAATAAAAATGATGACTTTAAAATTTCTTGTAACCAATAAATGTTTTTTGTCACAAGAAATAAAACAATACATTGACTTGTAAACCGACCACGTAGATCCAATATTATGTAGAAAAGGTTTAGTGTAAATCCATACTAATATTATAAATGGGAAAGTGTGTGTGTTTGTTTGTTTGTCCGTCTTTCACGGCAAAACGGGGCGACGAATTGACGTGATTTTTTTAAGTGGAGATCGTTGAAGGGATGGAGAGTGACATAGGCTACTTTTTGTCTCTTTCTAACCCCCACTTCCCTAAAATAGGGGGTGGAAGTTTGTATGGAGCATTACGGGGGGCAAAGGGGAACCATGTTACCCCGAATTTAACGCGAGCGAAGCCGCGGGAAAAAGCTAGTAAATTATAATATCAAGAATACAACCTTGATATCTATCTCACGTGTTTATATCGAGACCCGAAAAAGTGAAAGATTACAAAATTATAACGAGTGTATGGTTAAAAAAGTGGTATCTTGAGTGTTGCGGGGGGCACTAGAAGCAAACAAACTGCTGCCGAGAGTATTACAACATTTTTCACCACGCCACGGCAAAAAAATTACAAGCTTAGGTAAATACATAAAACAAAACAAATTAATTCTGCCAAACATTCATGATTCAAAATCATCGTTCTATAACGTAAAGTAATTACTGTTCTCCGTTGAAAAAAAAAATTAATTTTACTGACGCTTTAAAAAAATCAAGATAGGCGGTGGTGCTGATGTGGTGAAAAAGCATTCATACACAAGAAAATAATTTTAATAAGAAAACCTAACTACTAATAATATAACTATTTAATTTTGCAATGTTTCTGTCTGTTTTAATACCTACTTATAGTGCTGCAGTCTTTATTACGTCAACGGCTATGGAAAGTTTGAGGCATTTCAAAAACATCAGAAAAGAAATTAAATTCGAGAAATAAATTAATATTATAGGACAATCTTACACAAATCGAACTAGGCCCACAGTAAGCTCAGTAAGGCTTGTGTTATGGGTACTAGACGACGAGTATATATATATATTAGATAAATATGGATAAATACTTAAATACATAGAAAACATCCATAACTCAGGAACAAATATCTGTGATAAACACACAAACAAATTCCCTGACCAGGATTCGAACCCGGGACCACCTGCTTCGTAGGCAGGGTCACTACCGACTGGGCTAGGAGGCCGTTATTTCTATCGGTAGCCTGGTAGAGTGCCTTAAAGGATTGTTTGACATTTGATACTTCACGCAGATAAACATAGTAGAAAAATGGAGCAACAGTATAGTAATTATCAAAACAAACTCTGGTAGCCTGGCGGCCAGACGCCCGACTTACGCTCTAAGGATCGCGGGTTCAAACTTGGCTCCTACTACTGCCTCCTAACTTAACTAAGGTTTTAGACACTTCAAACAATTTTACACATATTCTTCATAGATTCTAATCTAATGTAAGACTCTTATATTACAAAGGTATTCCTAATCCTGAGAGTTGAGGATGTTATGGAAATATAAACATATCAGGTAAATATATACTAGTTATAATCCTCATGATTATAGCTAATTGCCGCTAACAAAACCCAAGTTTTGAATTACTATTTAGGAGACTCGGGATATGAAAACCAATGGGTCTTCATTTCAAAAAAGAAGCTGACGTTTACTGCAAGTAAATGTAATTGTGTAAGTTATATTCCAATATTATATCATATTATATTTCTTATATAATGAATTGATATGGTTGCACATGGCACTTTAAACTATACTTGTTTCTTTAAACATCGATTTTTTTTAAGGGTGTTCAGTTTTTTAGCTGCTTTCGCCACCGCATCTGTATGTTTATTGGATCCGGTGAGGTGAGAAGCCGCCAGTGTGTCTACGCATGTAGTATCCCACATGCACATGTACATGGGGAATGGCTATACAGCCGCATACAGTCAAGGCGTTGTAGGAGATTTATTGCTAGTGGCTTGCTTAATCTGAGGAAATCTACTCTAACATAGCATCCAAATTACACAAATAAATGCAGAGCACAGTGAATGCAGGGTACTGTAGAGATATTCCCAACAGCAGGGTGGAAGAACACCTACAACTCATCGTACTTTTTGATGTTTATCCATTCGCTCCTCAGCCAGATATCGACATTTCTTTTACGGCATGTTAATTGAACTTTAGGTTAAATAGGTAATGCCAATCATATTATATTTTAACAGTTATATATTTTTAATAAATACCTACAATTAAAAAACATAAAAATTATAAATATTAATGTGCTCTCAGTGAAAATGTCTTAAAATCATATCAATTTTATAATTACTTCTAGTAGGTATCTTACCTAGTTTGAATAGTCAGAAATCAACTTCGCGCAAAAGTTTCGTGGGGGCAATTACTAGAGGTCGCCTCCATCATTACTATCGGTAGCCTGGTAGTCAGTGCCTTAAAGGATTGTTTGACATCTGATACTTCACTACTTAAACATTATAGATACTGGTGCCGGCTATACTGTAAATTTATCAAAAATCTAAAATTACCGGTCGGCTTCCATATAGCGTTGACAGCGTTGTAGAGCCCATCACGGAGATATTGAAAACATAAGTCTTAAAGGTCGTAAATGGGCGCTAGTATGTGTGGCGTCAAGTTGAAAATACAAAAAAAATACGTTAATTTATCGTTACGCTTAAATTTTGACACACGGCGAAGCCCACTTACTTAACCACCCACAAAATCTACATACTTACCAAATTTAAGGCCATTACGGTGGGCGTATAAGGTTTTAAGACCAGTTGAAATCGCAATTTGTTGAGAAGCTATAAGACCCGTTTAGTAAGAAAATACCAAATTTAAGACCATACCGGTGGGCGCATAAGGATTTAAGACCATTTTAAGAAATAGTCGGCTTCATAACATCAACTGTAAGACACTCCTCCGTCTACAGCTCAGCCAGCCTCGTAGGTAAAGTCACTAAAATCTAACAGGACCCCCACCCCCAACCCATGGAACTGTGTAAAAGATATGTGACACCCATGGTACTGTGGGCCAAAAAAGCTTGGTGAAGTGGTTGGCGGGTCAGGATGTTTTTACCCATCCAAATTGCCATTGGAGCTGGGACGACGTATCGTACGAGCCAAATTTCTTATGAGTCACTCACTCCTAAGCCGCAGCACTGGCTACCGGCTTACCCGTCACCAAACAGGAGGTTTGGTGACGGGTGGACAGCTTTTCCAGACACTGTCAGTAATAATGACATTATTTCTCTCCTCATCTTGCTCATTCTTCATACATAGAAAAGGACGTGTACAGAAATATTGACATTATTACTGGATAGAAATAATTAAAACACTTAAAAGAAAAAGAAAAAGAAAAAATATATAAATGTACAAAAATGTATAACATAAAAAAGTTAAAAACTAAAATAAAAACGTCTTCTAAGGCCTTTCCACAAAATATCCACTTAATGAATACACACAAATAATATGTAAGTTAACCAGTAAACGCACCGGGTAGTTCGGTTTAACGGTCGGTCCCTATGCACATTACATTGTTGCATTGCGCTTGGTGTTACCGAGCGCCTTTGTTCTTAACTCGTCCACCAGTTTTTGCATTCTACCCTCTCCCATTTAGCTTTAAGATAAATATTGTTTTCTCAGTAAGTGATTTCTGTAAATCTTTTTGAGAAATAAATGTCTTAAACCGTATAGTATCTGTACCGGCACCTGATTGATTGAAATCTGATTCCGGCTTTGAGTCCGTGTTTGTGCTCCACACAGGTGTTCTTGCGGTACTTAAATGCCACATGCGTGCCTGTGGGATGCTATATGCGTAGACACACTGGCGGCTTCTCACTTCACCGGAACCAATAAACAAGCAGGTGCGGTGGCCAAAGAAGCTGAAAAACTGAAGACCCATAAAACATTTTTATACCTTTGGCGCGTGGGGACCCAGTGCTCAGTAACTTTTTAAAGAACGCAAAAAGAGGCTCGTCGACTCAATTGGTGACCAAAGAGCTGGCAGCTTCCTCGCTCAACTATTAAGTTTTGCGATACAGCGGACAAATGCTGCCACCATCCTCGTTTGTTAGTTTCTAACATGTCGATACATCTATACATATAATAAAGCTGAAGAGGGTCGAAAGTCTGTACATGGAAGATAATCGAAAAAAAGTTGTCTGGGGATACTTAGAATCGATAACAGAACACGTTCCAACAATTTTTAGAATTTTTGTCTGTTTATCTGTCTGTCTGTTTATCTGTTTATCTGTTTGTCTGTTTATTTGACCGCGCATCACGTGAAAACGGCTGAACGGATTTTGATGAAATTTTGGATAGATATAGTTTGAGTCCCGGGAAAGGATAATATATAGTTTTAATCCCGAAAAGCAACCCTGGTGGGGGTGAAAATGGGGTTGAAAGTTTGTATGGAGAATTTTTAACCGCTGAAACGATTTAGATAGAAATGAGTATGGAGATAATTTGAGTCTCGAGAAACGTCATAGGATAGTTTTCAAACCCTTGTGGGGGTGAAAAGGGGGTTGGAAGGTGGTATGAGGATTTTTTTACCGCTGAACTGATTTAGATGAAAATTGGTATAGAGATAGTATGGGTCTCGAGAAATGACAAAGGATAGTTTCTTCTTCAACCCCCCCCCCCCCCCCCCCCATCTTACTTTAGAACCGTAGGTCCAAAAAATTTGAAAAAAATAATGGAAGTGACGCCTGAAAGGTACTTTCAATAAAAACTATCTATACATATAATAAAAGCTGAAGAGGGTCGAAAGTCTGTTCATGGAATACATAATACTTCTTGGGCCAGAGGTACACCTACAGGGTTAGAACCGGTGGAGTTTTGGAACGAAGTTCCTTATCGGACAGTTCGCGGATGGGGGCCTAGGCGAAAAAAAGTCACGTGACCGTTACGAAAAAGCGTCACGTCACGAAAACGCGACACCCATACGATTGAGAAACATGTAAAATGGAATGAAATAAAAAATATATAAAATAGTATAAAGTGAAGTGAAGTGTAGTCAAACTGAGAAGTGGCAAAGTGATAAAAGTCGAGAACCTCAAAAGTCGAGAATTTTAAAAATGTCGAAAATTTCTAAATTTCCAAAATTTCCAATATTTACAAAATCTCCAAAATTTCAAAATTTTCCAAACTTTCCAAAATTTCCAAAATTTCCAAAATTTCCAAAATATCCAAAATTTCAAAAAATTTTCCAAAACTTTCAAAATTTCCAAATTTTCCAAATTTATATAATTTCCAAAATTTCCACTATTGCCAAAATTTCCAAAATTTTTAAAAAACGCAAAAAAAAATTAAAACCACAAAATTTACGAAAAAGTAAAAAATGAAATAAAATTAAATAACATAACTTCGTTCCAATCGCACTTGATTCAAACACTTTCCACGACACTCACGTATTTTATTCTTCTCTGACGTTCATTAGTGCATTGTAATGTGCTTACATTGACGAATAAATATCTTGATCTACACCAATATCATAAATCCTCTATTCCGCGTTCGCAACCGTATGTAATTAATTACCAACATTATTGCAACCAATAACGTAACATCAGTGTATTATCTGTGACAGTGTGGTAAAAACGTATGAAAATTCATTACCCTACGGTAACGTAATGAAAATCCGCCCCCCCGACCGCCGGCATGCCCCCCCGACCGCCGGCGCAATAATGTTGGTCATGGCGGTGTAATGGTGGTCATTCTATAACTATCCTCAAACCAAATAGACGACTGGGATCGTAAAACCATTAGCATCGTATTGTCTCTTTCGCACCCGCACGCCCTTATGCAGCGTGCCTGTTATCAGCCGGGCCGCATAGGGCAGGTAGAAAGCACACGGTACAAGGCATGTGGATAAGATAATATGCAAAAATGAAAACAAAGTAAGTAATGCATACAATATGTTATATTACGAAATAAATACTTTTAAGACTACAATTAGGTACTTTAGAACTAAAACATAGTAAGATTTAATAAATAAAAAATATTATAACACATACAGTTTCATCGAAAAGTATTAAAATTAAAAATATTCTTCATCGCCGTCACTATCCTCTTGAAGATTGATTATAAGTGGACGAGTATCTTTTAAATATGCTTTTTCTAAGTCTTCTTTTTGAAGGTTTTCGGCATGACGAACACATTGAATCCAATTTTCAGTAGTTACATGCATGATGGCTTCATCTAATAACTTTTCAACATCAACCATTTTAAAAGTTTTATTTTTCGCCGCTACTTCACCTTTAATCTGAGCCCATATTAATTCTATTGGGTTGTAAACTTGTAATGGCAGTGGTATGGCGGTAGGCGAATAACTTCGTGGCCGTATTCGTTGGCGAGTTGATCCACTACGTATATTTTTTTTGGTTGACTTTGTTGTACTTTTCGCATAATTTATTATTTCTTCCATCTTTTGTGTTCTTAAATCTATATCCCAGAGCAAGCATTATAGTTCTCATGGATGTAACAGAGTACTTGAAGTCTGATATTTTATTTTGAGCTTCTTGTAACACTTTTTCTACGCTTGGATACTCTCCGTTCGCATAGAATGACGAAACAATTCTTTTTATCACAGATTTGTCAAAGTCGTCTATATTGGTAACCGTAGCACATCCTTTGTACCCTTTTCTTAGGGTATTGGGGGTCCCTGCTTCCAAAACTGCTTTCCGTACTCGATCCACAGTAGTTACGCTTATTCCACACATCAAGGCCGCCAGCTTTCTTGGTTGTTGAAAGTCAATAGTCTTCATAATATCAGGATTTTCCTTCAGTTCATTAAAAAACACGTAGACATTATAAATGAGCTGTCGAGATTGTGAATCAATATCACCTTTTAACTTGGTAATAGAAGTACTGCAAAAATCGTCCATTATGGTGTATGCTTCCAGACGGTATTCGTGTGACGAATGAGGTATGAACTCTATTTGTAATCCTTTTATAATAATTGTCATCTTTGATATAGTATAATAAAATCGGGGTATTCTAACGACTGTGGCATTGTGTGATTAAATGTACAATCTTTGTGCAATAATCTAATGACCTGCGGTATTGCGTGTAGAAGGTAATAATCACTTGGTGATTAAGAAATCATGTACTCCATTTGTAATCCTTTTATAGTAATTGTCATCTTTAATATAGTATAATAAAATCGGCGTACCCTAATGATTGTGTCATTGTGTTATTATATGTAAAATAATTAGTGTGATAGTCTAATGACCTACGGTATCAGCACGATACTGAGAATAACTTAAACTTATAAAAACATATAAATAAATTACATTATTAAGCAATGAAAATATAATCAATCTTATCGACATTTAATTAAATCCAGTATCGACATGCCGCCATCCCTACGGCCGCCGGCGTTTATTGGCTCAGTCGTCCGTTTGGTTTGAGGATAGTATAATGGTTTCAATGGATTTTTAATATGTGTGTAGGTAAAGCAGTGTATGCTTCTGTACATAATTAGGCCTTATTACGTAACAGTTACATCGCCATGTCCGTCCGTCTGTCCGCGGTCTAGCTCAGTTACCGTTCGCACTAGAAAGCTGAAATTTGGTGAGGCCTGATAAGAACTTTCAATAAAAACTATATTGAATAAAATCGGTTCAGCCGTTTTTGAATTATTAGTCAAAAACGCATAGTGAAAGGAAGTGCCGAATAGTAAACTGACGTAAGCGCCGCCAAATAAACGACCTTTAGAACGGATGTTTTGTAACAGGGCAGCATCTACGAAACTCTACACTGAGCATCGCCCGACATGCTCTTGGCCGGTTTTTTTTTTCATTGTTATCCCGGAAATCACCCAATTAAGGATTACTAATTCCAATTCTAGAAAATCCCCAGCCAGGTTATACGTAGCCTATAAAAATTCAACGTCTAAAAGGGGGGGGGGGGGGTAGCCACTACACTCGATTGAGTTAAATTTGCATGGGTCATGGACGGGGGTCCCCCCTCCAAGTGCACCTAAAATAGACAAAAATCATTTCTGCATTTGTGACATCCCCCCCCCCCCAACTGATTTGACGGGAGGATCGATTTGGATGATATTTGCCGTGGACATGAACGTATAAATACAAAAGTGGTCCTTTATCGTCCGATATACACCTACTACTCTCTATGTCGTTTAAATCATGCCAAAAACAAATAGAATAAAAAAAAGTATACATTTATGAGTGTAGTTTCATTTAGTGGTAATTGTAAAATATTTTATTAGGACTACTGTCCTCTAGCGTATCCATCTGTCAACTTTACTTCAAGTTCCGCCTCCAGGGTAGCGGGAGAGAAATTAGGGGTGAATTAGCCGCTTACTGACACAGACCGAATTCCACGCGGGCGGAGCCGCGGGCACAGCTAGTATAATATATATCGGAACCTCGACAAAACAAATACCCATGATAAATACCCCGTTTTCAATAGTTTTTAAAACTTCCATAAAAAAATTGCGTTCTACGACGTTAAAAAAAAATGTTTTATTTAGAACGTCATATAAATATTGAATACCATTTTTTTTTCCAAAAATAAAAAATATAACGATGAACATTTAAAGTATTCTTTTAGAAACATGAATGAATGAATGAATGAATGAAAGATTTATTCATGACCATTACAAAAAACATAATAAACAATAACATATACAACCCGAAACATTAATTGCCACGAAATCGTCGCAACTCAGCGTTAAATGCCGGCAGGGCCAGCGCTGGTCTTCCGTTGCAACCATTTGACGACACGGCGCATTAACGCCACGATCACATCCCCAAAGTAAGAATATCTTAATCAAAACAAGACAAAAAATAAACAATAAAAAACAGGCAAAAAAACATATACCTGTTATACACTTTATAATGGCATGTTAAACTATAAGCCACTTAAACATGGATATCCAGTTATGCGTGTGCCAATTAAGTAAATTTTTGAAACGATTTAAAGTATTTTTTTCAAAACTGTCCCGCAAGGTTAACTTTTACGGTTTAAAATAAGGCGGTGAAGTGCCTAGTTTATGGACAAAAAATTTGGAGTGGTTAGCTCAAAAATAATACAAATGCAAAAATTGCGATTAGATTCGAATCTTAAAATAGGCATGATGACACATATTGATTTATGCAATAAAATTTAGTTGATAGGATGCAAAATGATCAATATATCCAACTAAAGTGAAAATTTATAAATTCTTTTGAAGTGGCTCAAAGATATCAAGCTGCAAAATTTCTTAATTTTACGATTTTTTAAAGTGTGAATTGAAATGATTTTTAACATTGCACTGTAAAATAAATTGTATGGCAACCATACACATAAACGCAACATTTCACTGTAAAAGCAATTTCATATTTTTTCCATACTTTAAACAGGGCAACTATGTGATCGTGACGTCACTTTTGCACGTCATTTTGTTAGGAGCGTTTTGAGAAACAAATGCAAACCCCGGACTTTAAGTCTCATTTCTGACTTTTCTGTTGCTTTAACGCAATTGGCCCCATATAGACATTTGATCCTCATAACAAAACGAATCGATTGATACCATACATGAAAAAAATTCACCATGCCTATTGTATGCTCCCACCGGAATTTGGTATGTAGGTTATTTGAAGTAGACTTTACCGTGAGTACAAATTTGGAGCGGTAAAACCACTGATTAATTAACGTTATTTTCTTGTATTTTCAACTTGACGCCATATGATATGATATGATATTTATTCAAGAACAATTGACATCGTGTTATACATACTAGCCCCATTTAAGACCTAGTAAGACTTATTTTTTCATGATTTCGAAGATGGGCTCTATATCGCTATATGGAAGCCAACCGATAAGATTTTTGATAAATTTACAGTGGGGCGGGCTAACAAGGTGTAATCTGTGTTCGTATCACGGATTTATATGAAGTGGATCTTTTTCTTAAACCTTGTCCCTAACCAAGGATGTGCATTTCTGTCATTGAATTTGACAACTAGTATCCGATACGTTTGCCTAAGTGAAAGAGAACTTGTAACGTCAAAGAGGGACCTCTGTATAGTACTATTGTTTACTCGGTGCCCTAGCCACAGTTGAAAATTATTACCGAGTAAAAGAGTCGTTCATAGGCGACTAGCATAAAACCGGCCAAGTGCGTGTCGGACCACGCATAATAGAGGGTTCCGTACCTTCAATGGAATAAGAACCAAACTAATACCAGAAGGTCGTATCTGATACCTATGGAAGAAGTTTTTTGGAGATAACTCAAAAATGGCTGAACTGATAATGTTCAAAACAATTTTCGTAGAAAGTATGTAATAGAAAAATGAGATAATCTTCTCAAATTTTTTTAAGTATATTATATGGACTTAGGGTTCAAATGTTCACTCAATTTTTCTGACTTTCGAGGCGATTATTTCTGAAAATATTCACTAAATCACAAAATATTCAAAATAAACCTCAATGTTATTTTTAAACACCTATCGATTGATGTGCAACATGTTGATATTAGGGGAAAAATTGTTTTTTGTAATTTAGTTACATGGAGCGCCCCCCATAAAAATATTTTCTCCTTCAATTTAACTACATATAGTCTGGCCAGCCAACGAACGCAGTAGCAATGTACAGCGACCAAAAGTATGACAACACTAAGAATCAGTGAAAAAAGCAGCAATGATCATCAAATTCTATGTTTTTAATTTTAGTTGGTATTTCCACCCCTTTCATTACGTGACATTCACGGTGTGTAAAAAGGAGACGGATATATTTCGTCTGATCTGTCATCAACTGTAACAAATAATCTGGTTGAGGCAATTGACATATGCCATAAAAACGAATTTAAATTCAATGTAGAACGTTGCAGGAGTTCTATCTCACTCGCGCTTAAGACGAGAGAGTGAAATGCACTAGAAACAAATTCAATGTAAAAGAAATGTGAATTGAAATGTTCGTCACGAACACGGTGTCTCATCACAAAGGATTGGCACATGTACGTATTTCGAATTTGCCGCGCTTTTCTACTGAATAAATGGTTTGCCAGACTATAATTAAATAGTGGCATGAAAAATACACCTTATGTCTAAATTTTATTTTATTCGTCTTATAGTTTCCGAGTAAAATGGCTGTGACATACGGACAGACGGACTGACGGACAGACAGACGGACATGACGAAACTATAAGGGTACCGTTTATACCATTTTGGCTACGGAACCCTTAAAAGTACTAAAAACGGTCCGATAGAGAGCATAATAGTGGAGGGGCGGTGCCTTACTCGCACTCGTTACAAAATTGTCACTTTTGACACATATTCACATTTTGATTGTCTGATGACGTCATTACCTCCTTAGTCAAAACGAGACACTCCCTTAGATAAGCTTCTCTGTCGGCCTCACTTTGTGACCGAAGAATGAGATCCACTTCATATACATCCATGGTTCGATACCTACGTATACCTATACCTACTAAAAAAAAGCACCAAACTCTCTGCCATGGGATTCCCAATGTCCTGTCAACATATCTAAAATGGTGGCCATAGCCATAGACGAAACGCTCTAGCGAGACCTACTGACAGCTTGACAGTTAGGTGTATCACTTTATCACCTAGCGAGACAAGTGTGAGAGCCACGTCTCGCAGTTTGGCATCTCGAATTGGGGCCCTGATATAGTATAACTGTGTACGGACTGTACCGGAAATAATATGTGACAACTTATTTAATGTTTTATGTTCGCATTAAGGCTTGATAATGAACAGTTGTACAAAAGATAAGTTCAAATATAAAATATATGTATTCTTCATTTAGGCACATTATAAAAGTCAGAGAGAGAAAAAACTACCACCGGTGCTAACCCTACACCTCTGACCCGATAAGTATTATGACCGGCAAGAAACATTGCAGGCCTTAAAAATAAGATAAATAAATCTATAAAGATTTAAAATTTTATATTACTTTTCAAAACAGGCGCCGAAGCGGGGTACGGTGCCAGTGTGGATTCCGCCAAAGTAATTTATCGTATTAATACGTCTTCTTGAAGAACGACGCTTTATTGTGTATCTTTAAGATCTCGTTATTGTGTATATTACTGTTTTGAAATAATAAGTCCCGCCGAGTTTCTTGCCAGTCATAATACTTCTCGGGACAGAGGTGCAGGGTTAGAACCCGTGGTAGTATTTTTTTTTCTCTGACGTTCATAAGTGCATTGTAATCTGCCTACATTGAAGAATAAATATCTTGAATTTATGCGTTTTAATATAGACCCGGAATATTTATATTGTGTGAAACGTATGTTCTCATAGGTTACTTAGGGCTTTTATCTAAAGTGAATTTGGTTAACGTTTTGGATACACGTAGGGCGGGTTGTATCATATACAATTCACGACTTGATCAATGTTAAATATGGCGGCTCAGCTCATCCCAACTGCCATGTTTAAAGTTGGTCAGTTCTCTAGTTGTGCGTGTTACAGTCGGCACCAAACTGTCAGTTAATGTCATCGACAAAGTTTGACTATTGTTGACTCTATAGGATAAAGCGCCACCATATTTAACGTTGATGTGTTCGATTATTGTGCAACCCACCCTTACTAAGCGTTTGTTTCTTTTTTGTGTAGTGAATGCCATTTAGTCAGTGATAATGTGACATACCTATAGGTATTATCCATCGGTTTTTATACTTAGGCACGATTATTAGTATTAGTTACATACTAGTAACTCGACACAAAATAATCATTGTTCTGAATTACGGTCACGTATTTAAGTTTGGTGATATTTAACGCCAAAATTGCATGTGCAACCCTTTCATGGGCTAAGCAGACAAAGGCAGGTGCAGGCGTCGCATGGTCGCTCTATTTTCGGTCTCTGATCACCTCATAGGGAATAACTAAACACTCGCCACTACTCGTACAAACAAATGTTCTATTTCACAATATTATTACTCTGTTTTGTTTCATAATAATCTAATCATATTCTAAACCTAAAATATAGCATATTAGGCACACTATTACAAATAATATCGACATTTTTAGCACTATTTATTTTTATTTACACTATCATTTCTTTTTAAAGCTTGACAAAGTTACTCATATATTTATTTTCGGGTAGTGTCAATTTGATAAAATATTGTGATTTCATTTCTTATAGCATAAAAAAATCAAGTCAATGAAGCTTGTGAAAACCGGCCGTTTCAATAAAACATGGCGAAAAGAAGGATTCCGTAGTTTGTCGTAAACAATGATTGCCTTAACGTAGGTATAAGTCTAAATGAGAATATATCTTAAGGGTACGCTAGCTCAGTTCAGTAGCCTGCTGTTTGTTTTAAAGCAACAAACTAACAAACCAATATATATTTTATGACCATGTAATTTTTTTATTATAATTATGAGTTCAATAACTTTTAGGTAAATTTAGTAGATATAAAAATACCAGTTTTTTGTATTAAATATCTGTGACACTTGTAGGTGCGTTGAAATCATAATAATATCATGTAGTGAGCTAACGATTACCCCTTATCTCTCTTAAATTTATATTTCGTCCTTATACACACTAACCAACTTAACTCTGACAGTACAGTTTGTTAGAAACGGGCAAAACATAAATTAACCAATTGAGGCCTGAGAGGCGTTTATGAATTACGGGATTAATCTTTATATCTAGATTCATAGTTTTTCTTTTAGATAGAAACATTCAAAAGTCGCTACACTACTTAGGAATCCCTAAGACGGTTAAAACAGCTAATATGTAAAGTTTACTTGAAATGTTTACGATTTAACTTGAAAGGTGGACCTTCCTTAAATTAAGTTAATACCTGACTAACTTAGGGGTTTTTGGGACCTCACGCTAAGTATTTGTTTTAAAAACTTTCTGGCTCAAAGGGATTGGGAGCTTTGCATTTTTCCAGAAAACCGAGAGGATTTGTGTCTTTAATGTAATAATCCTTACTTTTACAGTTTATCATTAGAAGCGGATAATATTGGGTACCTATTCAGAAAAAAAGTTAGTCGATTTTGTTAAAGGGCAATGTCTTTCAATCGTAAATAAACCAGGGACTAAAAATCTTTTTGCTGGCTTATTGGGACAACAGCGGCGTGTATTTATAATGCAGCGACCTTTTTTCGATTTAAAAATAGCCGAACAAAGAGAATCGAGGGCCTATATTTTTAAAGAAATTTATTAATTAGTACAAATTAATGTATCTATTGTAATTTAGTAATACATATATATTATAAGTAGGTACTATGAATTATCTTTAATATTAATTTATTCTGTATTGACGTGTAAAATGTATATTTTATGAATAAACGATTGGATTGAATTGAATTGTGTTATATTTATGATACAAATGTAAACTTAGGTGTGTTTCAAAATACAGCTTAATGTCACCGGTGGATTATCGATAATCCTTTTAAGATTATTCAATTTAAACCCAATGAGGGCAATGAGCCACCCAACAGGCATGACGAAGCCGAATTTTAATTCAATTCAACTCTGTTATTGTCTAGTTAATAAATATTTGGCGAGCTATAAACAGGACCGTAAAGCACCTGTTATGTTCTGCATTTTATTTTATCGCTCTACAGCTAGAAACTGGTTTACCATTATTCAAGCAGTCACGTCTTTTTATTAATACCATAGTAAGACTAGTAAATATCTTGGTAGTGCCTATACAATACAATTATTGGTAGCATGTAATCTATCTGATTATTTAAATTGTTTCCAGTGTCTATATAGCTATAAAAATATTGAAAAAAAACTTAAGTTACTATTTCATAACACTGAAATATGAAATTCAATTAAAAATTTAAACCATCCTCCAAAACTCCAAATTGTTTACCTAAATTGGTGAAATATGGGTGCTTACAAAATAAAAAAAAATGTCCACACATTAGGTTATACACCGTGGGCCCGTATAACTAGACAGATTTTAACAGTGTATTCCTGATCATATTTAGATACTAAAATGTCCTATAAACTTTTCTGGAATACGCCTAATTTCAGAGTTAATACCAATTTTAAAAAAATACACTTTTTATTATAACTCATCACAAAACGCTTTTCTAATGGCGTTGTTGCCACTATTGGACATAGTTTTTACGTCCTTATTGACAGATATCAAAGTGACAAGGAAAACTTTGCAGAAACTATTTTTTTACAAAAAAAAAATGTACCAAATTGTTTTAGGCGATAATTTTATTAATAACATTTGCTTTTCATGTGCAATAAACATTCAAAAAATGGAAAAAAAAACGAAAAAAAATTTTTTTTTTTGGCGAAATTGACCTAAAGTCACATAATATTTTTTCCTTCTTTTGGTCTTAAAAATTCGTGGTTAAGATCTGTCGGGTTATTCCAGCCCACGGTGTATACTAAATTTTAGTGCCTATATTTTTTGTTGTTCCTTATTAGTTTTTTTTTGTATGTAGCAGTGGCAAATATATTAAAGGAAACCTAAAAATAAGTTTTCACCTCACTGACTCGGAAAGCTATTTTTTATTCTTTAAAAACAGATAGCAAAACTGCATTTTATTCACAAGAGTGCAAAGAATATTTGAAATTCGAACGTGATATTAGTCACTTTTTTAAACATAATAACATGTAAAGGCCACTCCAGACAGGACAATCTTCGCCCA
Organism: Pammene aurita; assembly: GCA_947086415.1. Lineage (NCBI taxonomy): Eukaryota > Metazoa > Arthropoda > Insecta > Lepidoptera > Tortricidae > Pammene > Pammene aurita. Next base: position 35,461,354 of record OX352290.1, on the reverse strand, counting down.
TCTGATTAAATTGTCTGATCAAATCAGGTGCTGTGGACGTGTGGACGCAAAAATTATTTTATATTTAATTGTATTCAATTAAAAACATTTAGTGTAAACAATTTTGTTTCATGATTTTACTATAAAACGCTTTAAATCTTCCAAGAAAGATTATTTTGATCGATCCATTTTAATTGATGAACTACCTGTCTCAGAATAATTCGAAAATTGTGCATTGTTTTTGTTTTATCTGTGACATGTAACTTTTTAATTTTGAAAAGTTACTTTTGTTTACTTATATTTTTAAGTTTCAGATTGCGTTTTTTATTATTTATTAATGTAATATCTGCCATCACCTTTCAATAAATGTATTAAATCAACGCAAAGACCAGCTGAGATATTTATGTAGGTACTTTACGACAGGTGTAATACATTTTTCGTGATATATGGGACTTTGAGGTTATGTAGAGTTTTGTATCGAATTATCATTTCAAGTTCTTTCTTTCAGTGTAAAATCGAATAATTGAAGCGAAAAATAGTGCTAAATGAAGTCCAAGATTGTTTGTTGCATAGGAGCAAGTGGTGCATATTGTCACAAAGCAAGAAAACACTACAATTTAACAGGTTTAAGCACCAAGCATCCCGCTACCTACAACAGACTTTTATCAAGCCTTTGAAATGTTTTCCTTTATGTACCTACCTAAGCTATGTATAAAATAAATAAACACCAAAACCTCACGCGTGCGTTTATTGATTATTCAATTATACAATTCGTACATTAGATTAAATAAGTGCCTACCTAAAATAGTCGTCAAACGAAATGTAAAAGGAAATCACAATAAATAAGTAGGAGTATACTGAGTGATATAATATAAGTTAACATGACTCTCTTATTCATACAGATAATGAAGCTGATCCTGTTCCATTCTAAACTGAAAAGTTGTATTTTCTGGTAGATATAGGTAGTTACTCGTTTCCCTCGACTGGCCTTATGATTTTAGCAATCATTGTAAGTATCAAAGTTTCATTCCTTCCTGCATGTCAACTATTGTATTTTGACCGCATAATCTCCTGTCATTTTTAGGGTTCCGTAGTCAACTAGGAACCCTTATAGTTTCGCCATGTCTGCCCGTCCGTCCGTCCCTCCGTCCGCGGATAATCTCAGTGACCGTTAGCACTAGAAAGCTGAAATTTGGTACTAATATGTATATCAATCACGCCGATAAAGTGGTAAAATAAAAAGTGGATTTTATTTATTTATTAGGGTACCTCCCCTATACGTCAAGTGGGGAGTGATTTTTTTTTTCATTTCAACCCTAACGTGTGATATATTGTTGGATAGGTATTTAAAAATGAATAGGGGTTTACTAAAATCATTTTTCGATAATGTAAATATTTTCGGAAATAATCGCTTCAGAAGTAAAAAAATATGCGTCCCCCCCCCTCTAACTTTTGAACCATAACTTTTAAAAATATGAAAAAAATCTCAAAAGTAGAACTTTATAAAAACTTTCTAGGAAAATTATTTTGAACTTGATAGGATGAATAGTTTTTGAAAAAAAATTACAAAATAATTTCTGAACTAAGTTTGTAATTTAACCGTATAAGCAGGTGTTTATTGTACCTGTAATTTCTACAAAATTACAATGAAATGACGTGCTTTCAAATAAAGTAAAAACGGTGAAAATCGGTTCACGCAATAAAGAATTATTCCATAAAAATCATCTTCCATACTTTAAGCTCGCGCGCAAAAGTTTACTTAATTTGCCGAGAGATGTCGCTGTACGTGGAACTCTCATATCATATCCTACATGGCGGTGTTATTAACTCTTAAGTGGGGACACTTACTGTGACGGACGGAAAACTACGGAACCCTACACTGAGCGTGGCCCGACACGCTCTTGGCCGGTTTTTTTATGTAGTTATTTTAATTTCTTCGCACCTTCTTTTTCATTGTAAAATCATAACTATATCAGAATTATCAATTATTTTATTATTCAATGCAGAATTACAATTTTCGAAATGACGTACAAAAGCGCGCGACAGGCGTCCAAAAAATACTAAGTTTTGTTTGATGTACATTGCTGCTTTTCTATGGAGCAATGCTGCTGTTCAATTCGCTTAGTGTTGCTATATTTTTGTTTGGTGTACATTGCTACTGCGTTCGTTGGCTGGCCAGACTATATTTTCCTCGCTTTAGTGAGGTGAAAAGATTTGTGTTACACACGGCTGCAAAGTTATTTTCACGTCTCGTGTGTTGCAACACTTGCTACGCTCAGGATTCTATTTTTGAACTACTCGCTTCGATCAGGATTCTATTTTCGAACCACTCGCTTCGCTCGCGGTTCAACCATAGAATCCATTCGCTACCTCGCAGTTCAACCCTAGAATCCATTCGCTAGCTCGTGCTTCAATTCCACACTCGCGGTTAAAATACAACTTTGCACCCTTGTATAACAAATAACTATTTCCTTTTCTTCAATAAAAGTCTCCACTGACTGAAAAATAGACAAGAACGTAAAAATCAAGCTCTATTTTACGCTCCGACACTGGTAGATAGCAGGATATGGTAATGGATATCATGCGTTGTTTGATTTGAGCCCGTTATTGCGAGAAAACATAACTTCGCCGCTTTATTGCTATTGTCTTAACTTGAGCTGGCTAGTAATTGTTCAACTACCCCCAAATAACTCCTAAGTTGTTCCCAAGGAGATATTACCTATGAAGTTTGCATGAAGAAGCAAAGTTTGAGGCGTAAATTTGACCATTTGAACTCGTCACGTTGGAAATGGCGTACCTTATCTTCAGGGTTATTCTCTTGGCAGTAGTCTAACAGCAGTAGCCCATTTAATAAAGTTACAAGCGACAATTTACAAGTGGAAATCTATCCCTATGTGTTCGAAAGAGACAACAGCTTGTAAATAGTCACTTGTAGTTTTGTTAAATGGGCCACTGTCAATAGGCTGTCAAACTAATTTTCTTTTGACGATATTTTAAATAGAATCACCTAGCAGAAAGCGAAAAAGAACGGCGAATAAACATTTTAACCGGGTAAGGGAAATGAAAACTTCAGTTTCATAGTTATACCCAACCCTGAACTTTCGGCTATTATCTGATAATGCCACTTAAAATGCTATATTAATGGCAAAAGGAAAATCTGCCTGGACGATTAAACAATTTTCAGATTGAAATTTTGTTGGTTCTTGCGTACCAGATGAAGAAATGCGAAACTGGTGTATTGTTGTATAAGCGTGACTCATTCATAATGAGATGGGTTTCAATTGAAATAGGTTCAATTAAAACCTAACGTAGGTCTAGTCCAATGTCTTTACTTACTTACTGCAGTGGCACAACGACCCGAAGTGGATTCGACACCAAATACCACCAAGCTTCTCCGTTAAACGCCGTTTCTGTCCAATCGACGGCGCCTAACTCGATGAGATCTTTCAGCACTTCGCTTTTCCAGCGGTACCTTGTACGCCTAGGCAGTCTTCGATCATTTGGCTCGCCATGGGAGTCTAGCGGCTTATGTTTCTCCGATGGAACCAGTTCTTCGATATCCTACTTTCTACGGAGCTTTGAGTATCACTCACATACAAGTGAGCCCCAGTGTTTTGCGGTAAATTTTCGCCTTAACCATTAATTATTCTTCTTGTCTTAGTGTCCAAGCTTTGCATCCTTACTCCAATATTGGCCTTAATTATAAGGCCAATATTGGAATAAAACCATTAGGTTTTACTAATAATGCGTCGTTTCATTTTTCTAGTCATTAGCTTGGAAACTAACACTATAATCTTGGATGCATCGTCACTGATACCAACCAGAGGGAGGTCGAGATAAGTCCAGATCCGGATCCAGAACCGGCTTTATTGTGCGGCTGCCCTACACAGCGTCTTTGCTGTTAAAAACACTTCATCAAGGGCGGAACAGTAAGCTGCTGGCCACAAAGCCATGAAAAATGCCTGGAAACTTAAAAATCAGAATTGACAACCCACATGTAGGTAATCAAAGCATCACATCACAACAAGGATGATTCTTTTAATAACGCCCCGCGGTGTCAGTGGTGACAGAGGTCCGCCTTGTTATTCAAATGTGGGATGAGCTCCATTATGTGGAGCTTAGATGTAGGATTCATACTCTCAGCACGTAATGACAATATAAACAGCGTGTTTAGGTAATCATAACCCATGGAGATAAAAATTTAGGTAAAACCCGGAATGGCTTAGTTAAGTTATTTGCGCCGCTACATAGCTCGGAGCATTAATCATATGAATATAGGTACCTAAATCATTATCTATCAAGAGTTAGGTCAGGTTAGTTAGGAACATTTATTTAATTTATTGTTTTAGGTTTTTTAGTTACAAATAAATAGAGGTTAGGAATTATAATGGAAGATGTAAGTATTTTTTTTTGGTTAAAATTTTACACACAGATAGGTATAATAACCAGGATCGTTAGATAGGTATAAGTAAGAATAAGAATAAGATTCTTTATTTCAGACCAAGTCCATATACATTTTAATTAAAATAATAATAACATTAATTAAGATTACCTATAATATTAAATTTTATAACAAATTAAATACAATTAATTACATTTGTTAGTAAGCAACAAGAAATACATTATTAGTCTTACAACTAAGGTTAGTATACACATACAGGTAAAAACAGCATCCTATTTCTACATATAGTATATTGGCTTGCCTGTCAGTACATGTATCATATGGCAATGGTTCATGTACTGACAGTCAAACCTTGACGCAAATGCCCTCAGGATAATGTTAGAGCTGTCCCGCACCCTACGTGCCAGGGATGTGCACCGCTTCCGCATCGTGGTGTAAAAACAGTCTACCCTAGCTTCAGCAAACATCCCCGATGCGCTGCAGTAGCGAGGCAGCCCTATCATCATCCTGAAGGCATTGTTGTATTGTACGCGGAGGGCGTTGTACTGTTTCTGGCTGTAAAGGCTCTAAGTAGAGTTACCTTAACTTCAGCAGAGCAACGAGCAAACCTGCGGGATTTGTCCTAACAGACAAGGCCCTCCGTTCTCGCTCAATATCGGCATCATCTTTCAAGTCTGAGGTTACCACATGGCCGAGGTACTTAAAAGATTCTACCCTATTCAAAGGAGTACCATACAAGCGAATAGGCTGCACAGGTGGCAGATCTTTACCTTTTACCTGAAAGACCATGCATTCGCTCTTTTTTATATTGTATATTAGGCCGTGACTGCTAGCAAATTGCTCACAGATGCCAAGCAAGATCCTTTCTATTCAAAGAATCACTTAAGTCTGGTATTATTAGGTTCTATATGGACAACGTCGCCGACAAGGGCTAGTATTAAACGAGTAGAAATCAACTGAAAGCCCGGGTTCAGATTATTTTTGCACGCCCCCGGAGGATTATGACGAATTAACCCTTAGCACGTGTGTATGGTGAGGGAGATTTAAATTTAAAATGTTACCGGATTCTATTTTTCATTTTAACATAATATATACTGTTGGCAGATATTTGACTCTGTAATAGGTCAGGTCACTACACTACATCACTACCTACATCAAAAAATTATGTCATCATTAACTGCTGTGACTCTAGTGAAACCCCGGGAAAAAGGGCATAATCCTATAACATAAAAGACACCTTTACCTATTTTTGCTGAGCCAATTCGACTTATAGACCTTTTCACTAGTCACAGAGTGGCCCTGCACTAATACTGGATCGGCAGCAGCGGTTTATTAAATAACTATACACAACTGTTTTGTGCAATTGTTCCTAACCAGATAAAGCGTATAAATATGCAACACGTTTTTATAATTTGATATATATAAACATAACACACGCACAACTCTTTGCGATATGAAAAGCGTAGGTAAATAGTCAGAGCGTAAATTCACCTCCTTGATTTCTTTTTCAAATTACGACGCTGCTAGCAGCACTCCTGAGTTTCACCATACACCACTACAGTTCACAACAACGAAGTGAACAATAAAATTATAACTTATTGTACCTACGTCAAACTTTTATTACATTTATTAATATGAAAATACGAGTTACGTTTTCATTTTCGAACAAAATGCTGTATGGCAATTAAACTTTACATATGTCTGGGATAAGAAGTTAAATATGTTCGAAAAATAATATAAACAAATATTAGCAAAACATATTTCATTCCCACATACAATTTGTAAAGTTTAATTTCGATGCCCAGTATAGTTAGCTGTATGAATTGTAGTAGTAGTAGTAAACACTTTATTGCACCAAACCAGTACTTACATGAAAAAATATAGTTAGTGTGTACAAAGGCGAACTTATCCCTTGAAACTACATTGACTTATCTTTTGAATTGTACTTAGATATTTTTAGTAGGATATTGTTTTAACAATCTCCTAAAACTATAAAAGTTAAACCCAAAAACGTATATCATAATAGGTTTTTTTATTAGCGACCAAAACAATACATTAAATCTTTGTATTTAGTTTTATAGTTATATTATAACATTACAACAACGAGTTACAGAGAAAATTCAATAAAAAAACCTATTCAATAGTTTATAATAACATGTTCTACCGGAGTAAGGAGCGTCACTCAAATCATTTAATAAACTAAACCCTATGGCTTTAAAAATGTGCATTTTAAATGTCCCAGAATCTTCTCCAAACGACTTTAATGCGACATTGAATTATTACATTTGAAATCGAATAAATTCAGAAAACGAATTCAATTCAAGTCCGACAGTGCGGCTACATACCAATAACACCTGATTGATTGAATTCCACGGGTTGTGCTGGACAACCTGATTTGTATAATAATTCAATTCTATTTTACAGCAACTTGGTCCATGCTTTTGATAAAACGATTTTATCTACACTCATACTGTAAGTACTCTAAATGCGTTCAAAAACCGTAGACAATGACAAGCATTACAACAAACGATTTAACTATGATAAGTTTCTTATCTGCGGCAGTAACGTAATTTAACTATGCATGCTCAAATATTGTTAAGCAATGAGTTTCAAATTTGGAACATCGAATTTGATAACATAATGTTACCGCCATGGCCAACTCGATTGGTCCCGCGCGAGCGCCGGCACAATCGAGTAGGCCATGACGGTACAATGCCGGTCATTCTATGGTTTCCGAACAATTAATTTAATATATATAATATGAGTGTAGATAAAGCAGTGTATGCAACTGTACGTAATTAGGCCTTAAAACACTCGTGTGATCTTATTATGAAATTCGCCTGCGGCTCATTTCATAAAACCACACTCATATTTTAAGGACCCTTATTACGTAACAGTTACATAAACTACTATTATTGACATCAATGTCTTGCTATTTATTTACGTAGCACAACAATTTACTTACTTGTTGATACCTATTTTATTAATGTTATGCATTTTTATAAACCTGTTTGGATTTTTAAATCATTATTTTATCATATATCTCTTTCGAATACTTTTGTGTCTGAACTAGTCACAGCAAACTCAATTTATTATAGAAAATTACCCAACTCAAATACGTCTAGATTTCAACAGAGTTCTTACTCTTTTGATTTTCATACGTTGTTATCATTACATATTTTTCCTTACTTTGTTAGTTCGCATCCCTCCGAAAACAAAACGTTTAAAGCCGGTGACCCAGATAGATAGCAGATAACCTATTTATCTGTCGGATAAGCAGCCATTGCCCCGGATCCGTAAACTGCATCGCCTCAGAGTCCTAGACGCTAGTTTTTTTTTAAGACGGAAAGAAGCAGTCGTGCTGATGCTGACTTAGTGCCAGTTGCACGAATCACTTTTGTCGGACTCATTGGCTTAACCCGGCAGGGCACCAAACCGTCAGAATTTTTTTGTATGGAAATTTTCATAGTAACGTGCTGCGTGACGCTGATGAATCCGTCAAAAGTGGTTGGTAACTTGCCCTTAGACTAATGTGAATTAATTTAGGGATCAGCATGAACTACTGCTTTGTATTAATTTTATGTTACGATAAAATACTAAATTTTTTAAGCATACCAGAGGGTCTAGCCCAGTGACAATCAATTATTGTCATCGCCAATCAAAACCTAAATAATGTTATGTGGAAATGATCAACTGAATTCTCGTTCACATTTGTCGCTGTCGATAAACGACTGTCATATTGATTCCGTACCTAGTCTCTATACACTTCTAAGTACTCTGAAAATTTAACGAGCCGTAAAGAGTGAAATTATCATGCTCGGATGGCGTACGATCGGTATTACCAGTTATTTTAAAATACCGATCATTTCCTTGTCAAAAGTCGTAAGTTTTAAACGTATTAAGTAGGTTCCAGCTCGAATCAACAAGTCCGCAAGTCCCAGCCGCGCTGGACAGGTGTGAGTTATGTACTTTGAAACTTGTTCTGCGTCGATTCCTGCTGCTTTATGGCCTGTTTCTTAACTTTGACATAAATAGCATGCTTCATAAATGCCTTGACCGCTCAGTTTTCTTTTCTAAAACAATAAGTAAATATAGGCTTGACTATAGCAACGTAATGACTAACAGGGTGGTTTCATTCAAACTTTACTGTTTTATACTTTGCAAGGTGAATGTAAATATAGGTACCTAGACTTATATAGGTAACAACTTTTGCTAAAGGAATATCATCCAAATATGTGAAAAATTTAAAGACATCCCATATATGTAGAAAACACCGCCAATCGCCATCCGATCAGCCGAAATATTTATATGAAAGAGCACCGGTTTAATTTGACATTTTAGTGTTGGTCCTTATAATTAGTCAAAGTTACTCAGTATAACATAACTTTACATACTAGTATAACTATGGGTCAAAAAAACACCTAGTGTAAAATGTATCCATTAGGCGGTATAATGTTACCTCAAACGGAACTGCAACGTACTGCTACGGGCTACGATTTAGCGTAGGTAGTGCAGCTGAGCTACGAATGTGATAATATTTTCGTCTGTGCTTTTTTTATATGTCTATTTATAATACAGAATATCAACTGATCTGGATATTAATGTTCACAATTTGACACGAGATCCGGCCCAAACAAAACCAGTTAAACGATAAAAGTTGAATCGTCAAATGTTTTGGAGTCTTTGTTTTTATCTAGGCTATTATTGAAATGTTTATCGCAATTAAACCGTTGGACTTAACAGCCCTATTAGGAGTTGTCACCATCCACTCTGCTCCCGCCGAGATGGAGGCAATCAAAGGTATACTAAACTGTTGAGTGGTTTGACAATGAACAAAGACTAGGACTGCCTTGCTACTGGCTGGAGACGATCTCAACAATTTTAATTTTCGAAAGTATCAAGTAATTGGTATATAACACGCTTTAATTTACCGTAGATAATGCTTGAAAAATAATGTAGTATATAATAATAATAAATACATAGTTTTTTTTTATTGAAAATTAAATAAATATGGGGCACTCTATCTCTATGTACTACCGATTTAAAAAAAGGAGGAAATTATATGTTCGGGTATATGTATTAAATATATATTTATGTAGAGCAGGGTTTCTCAAAATCCTAACCACACATAGGATTCTTCTTCTTTCGGGTCGAGGTTCCTGATATACCTTGTGGATGCCCTGAAAACAGCAATGTTGACAGCCCTATTAAATTATCTATACGACTTACAATCCCAATCTAAAGATTTTTTTCTCTAGCATTCTATCTTTATATTCTTAACGCATAAAACCCAACGTGACATCGCTATTTGTAAAGGAACCCTACTTTATGTGCACTTTACAATTTTATTGACTGGAGGTAAAATGAAGTTAAAGTGTTTGACATTAAGAGGCAATCATTTTATTGTTTAGTATTGGTGTAAGAGTTTAAGTGGAATTGATACCATTTTCTCCTTTTTAATGGCAGTTTGATTTTTGTTTTTTTTTATTGAATATTCTGAAATCAAGTGTTTGTTTGGTTATTAGACGAGCTAAAATGTTGTACATGTTAAGTTTTGTATTTTGAGGATTGCAATTTTAGGACAATTTCAAGTTGCTCTATAAGTATTATGTTACTCTGACTTTATAAACGTGTTATAATGATCACCAGTCCACCACACAACGCATAGATACGTTCCTATGTAGGTTACATTGGAAAACATATTTGGAACATATGTGCAAAAATACGATAAATAAATAAATAAATATTATGTGACATTCTTACACCAATCAAGGTCCAATAAGGCTTTTGTTATGGGTACTAGACGACGATATATAGAATAGATAGATATTAATAAATAGTTATATACACAGGAACAAATTTAATATCCGTGATAAAAACACAAATACATGCCATGACCAGAATTCGAATCCGAGACCTCTTGCTTCATAGGCAGGGTCACTACCGACTGGGCTAGGAGACCGTTTAAACGACACGAACTTATTTAAATACTCAATAAGGCTTTTGTTATGGGTACTAGACGACGATATATAGAATAGATAGATATTAATAAATAGTTATATACACAGGAACAAATTTAATATCCGTGATAAAAACACAAATACATGCCATGACCAGAATTCGAATCCGAGACCTCTTGCTTCATAGGCAGGGTCACTACCGACTGGGCTAGGAGACCGTTTAAACGACACGAACTTATTTAAATACTCGTATTTAAATAAGTTTTCAACGTGTCATGGCTTTTGTGTGGGGCAGAATTACCTATTAAATACGTGATAAAGACGTGAAAAGCTCATTTTATACAACTAAGCGCTTTTTGTCCATTAACTATAATTATTTATAAGATAATAGAAAATCAAACTTAAATCGGTTGTGTGCAAGTTTTAAAAAGTTCCTTATTCTCACTTACAAACATAGGTACACATAATTCACTTTAGACCGATTAATTGCAAAGAACTTGAGAAACGGCAACAAAAGCCGCATTCTAATTTTGGAAAAATCTGGGTCTGTTATTAAAATAGTCTTGGAGCGATTAGCTCGCGCGTATACCTGTATTACTGCAAGTTAGATGCGTCTAGTCTAGAGTAATATAATATCAAATCGAAACCATATTAAATTGGAATACTTACACCGCATGGAGTGGGAATGCGCCACTGCCACGCGGCTTGGTGAGCTGCTTTAGGTAAACTGCTTGTAATAAAATAATGAGCAAAACAGCTAGTCGTTTACAACATACTTATTAAATCTACAACCTTCCAGTCTTATGCCACGAAATAATAAATGAAACAGGCAGCTGTTATGTTACCGTCTGTACAAGGTTTAAATTTAGTATCATAATGGTGAAACTCGAAGCGAGGGTGATTTTTTCCCACTAAACATTGGGTCGAGCGAGACGTTGGTAATAAAATAAACATCATTATATCAAACTTAGCGCCAAACATAAGGGAAGGAATGAACTTTTTATATATTCATATTAGTCGTTGAAGTATAATGTCTTTGTCGCAGATAGCTTAAAATTGCCATTGTTTGTGTATAACTAGATCTAAGTCAATCATTTTCTCGGTTTATACCAATTTGTTTGTGTTAATAACGTGTATAAATATTGTGTTTCTATGTCTAGTTGCTAAGTCTTATCTGTGTCTAATTTTATTGATATCATGTCATAATACGCAAAATGTCTAGATTATAAGAATTTTGTACTAATTTACGAAGAAATGTCCTATATAAATATCAATTTTAACCCTCCTACAAACATGTAATACTGTAAGCTTATTAGCCAATAAATGTCTCACATACACGGCACATACCAGCCACTAGTACGAGCACGCTAAAAAACCCATAAAAGAGGCCAGCACTCGTACTCGTTGCTCACTTCAACCTCACTTCTACAACAACTCCCAGCGGGGAAACACCTGCAACTACACTGCTCAAATGTTTTACAATTTTAAATAAGCGTTATTATTCATCTCCCTACATGACCTGGTAAATGGTACAGCGGGTCAGCGCTGCTTGGTTCAACGTGGTAATCCGGTCTGCACACAACAGCTGGTCCTTCGAGCTCCGGATATCAGAAAACTGCGGCCAATTGAAGATAGAAACAAGTACGCGCTGAGCTGGATTAATTTCGCTCAGAATCTTCATACGGTGTCCGGCCTAACCGCTGATACACCTGCCCGCTTTCGCGGAAGAGCCCTGTGCTATTTACCAGCTTGCTGGACGGACCGCTCGTGTAGAGGCCATACTCCACGTTCGTGTCCTGGCAACTTTCGTTGCAACGTCACATGGTTGACGTCTTCACACTGCTTTCGGACGCTCTGGCACTTGCACTTAGCCTTTGCGCGAGATTCAGTGCATCAGGGATTAACGCCCACGAGTAAGTAAAGTGAACGTAGGGCCGCTTTCACTGCACTAGGCAGTGTCAGCCATTAGGTTTTAGGTAGGTAAGGTTAGGGAACCCCACGTGCGTCAAGAAGCAAGAAGAAAGAAGAAGATGTCCGATCATACGCTCAAGATGTCTCTTCGCTCACACAAGGGACAACCCTCCAGAGCCGTTACCCCGCCGTCTGGTGAAACAACCTCCGGCGATACCAATACATGGGACAAAGGCACCACCAGCACTCTTGGCGATGGTCCTAGTGTCGAACCGCGTCTACAGCCGCCGCCGGCAATAGCGCCGGCGCCCGCTTATTCCGAAATATCGGAAGACGAGGCGGAAAAGACGTTAGTTAAAAGTCCACCGGGGACATCGTGTAAACCTAACACGTCCGCCGGGGAAAAAGACCGCTTTTCTCAGTGCGGCGACCGCGGTAGTAAAAAAGTGCGCGAAAATCGAAGTGAAAAGTGCGACGAAAAGTTAGCTCTGTTGCTAGCGGAACTCGAGGTTCATAAAGCCGCCCTCGCCGTTGCTAATAAAGAGACGGAAACTGCCAAGTTAAGGCTACAGATTGCCCAGCATGAGGCGCAATCTGTTAGCGGTAAGTCCGAACCTCTTGTCGAAAAAGACGAGCAACGCGTGAGGAATTGGGTAGAACGACAGTCCCAGCTAGATCAGAGCAATTACGTAACTAAAAATGAAGCGTCCGCGTTACACACAATACGTAATTTCGCCTCTAGCGCGCCGGCGCCCAGCGCCCCCGCGCCCCGCGAGCCGCATATGAGTACTCATCGCCCGCCGCGAGATGTGTCTAGTCAGTATGCGCCCATTATGCATAGGCCACCCGAATTACCCGCTTTCGACGGTAATATCACAGAATGGATCGCATTCCGTGCCGAATTTAACGATACCGCGCCCATGTTTAGTTACGTACATAACGTCAGTCGAATTAGGCGCGCGTTGAAAGGTGAAGCGCGTACCGCGGTGAAATCCATAATGTATACCGTCCAGGATCCATACGAGATAATGGAGGCCTTAGAGAGGCAGTTCGGGGACCCTGAAGAGATCGTGTTGACTGAGCTACATAATGTTAAACGCATGCCGCGCCTAGCCGAAGATAACAGTAATATCGTGTCTTTTGCCGCGCACGTCGCAAATGCAGTAGCGACAATAAAATCATTAAAGCAAGAAAAATACTTGTACGCGCCAGAGCTAGTCAACAAGATCGTCGATAAGTTGAACCTTATTGTTAGGTACGAATGGGGCAAGTTCAAACAAGCTAATTTGAACTCGCCCGATTTAGTCGCGATATCAGAATTTCTGCTAGAAATTAGTTCCGCGGCTAAAAGAACGAGTCGTCATCGAGGTCCGAAGCCGAAAAATGCCGTGAACACGGTTTCCTTTGAGCTGGACATAGGTCAGGGCGTCATACCGCCCCCACCCGTACTCCCGCCCCCGTGTTCTCCCGCGACTATTCGAGCGACTCCAACGACAGCTACCAGAGCACTCGCCCGCGAAATAGAGTAGATAGAGCTCACACGGGGGAGTATAGGTCGCCGACGGTAGCTCAAACGAAGCCCCGCGAGGCTAAAAGGCCCGCGTATACGGGGACCAAGCCCAAACAACATTCGGTACCAGCACGATTTACGTCACGTGATAAGTGTTTAATATGTCATAATCATGAACACAAAGTGGAAGCGTGTACTAAATTTTTGAATGCATCGGTATCCGAACGTTGGGATTGGGCGAAAAACGAAAAGCTGTGCTATAAATGTCTAGGCGCGGCGCACCGTGGTCGCTTCAAATGCAGGTATGTGGCTTGCGGAGTGCAACAGTGCGAAGCCGGGCATCACAGGTTACTACACGGTTTGAACGCATCTAAAGCGCCCGTGGAAGACAAAAAAGTCAGTAACGTTCACGCGATTAGAATAGCGCCCACGTTTTTGAAAATGATGCCCGTAGAGGTTACGGGCCCACTAGGTACTACGCAAGCCTTAGCCCTGTTAGATGAAGGGGCGGCCCTTAGTTTGATTTCACACGAAACAGCCGATCGTATAATGCCCCGAGAGCGGGGAGAAACGCTCGACATAGAAGGTATAGGTGGGAGCGTGAGCGATCCGGACTCTTGTAACGTGCGATTCGCAATCCGCGGCTTTTGCAGTAGGCATCTAGAAATGATGGAAGCGCTTACCATCAATCGATTGAACGTAGGAGCGCAAGGCGTCTCCAAAAACATAGTCGCGCAGTGCGACCATTTAGCCGACATAGCCGAGGAGCTGTGTTACGATTCTGCCGCGCCTTCAATAATTATAGGTCAAGATAATTGGCATTTGATAGTGACGCGCCAAATTATCAGCGGTAAATCGCACCTCCCGGTAGCTAGTTTGACGCGGCTAGGATGGTCACTGCACGGACCGCATAGGTCATCGGAGGCAACCGTAGCGTTTGTAGGCCACATGGGGCCACAAACGGCCGACGATGAAGCTTTAGCTCTCATGAAGGAACATTTCGATATCGAGTCACTAGGGGTAGTTAAAAAGTTACCTCGGGCCGATCCCGATCAAAGAGCAATAGATTTACTAGAAGCGACATGTGAAAAAATCCCCGGGGAAGATAGGTTCCGAGCGGGTTTGTTATGGCGTACCGATAACGAAGAATTGCCAAATAATAAAGCGCACGCGTTACGGCGGCTGTACAGCCTGGAAAATAAGTTAGATCGCGACCCTATTCTGAAAATCGAGTATACTAAGCACATAAATAACCTGTTAGACAAAGGTTACGCGGAAAAAGTAGACTCGCCGCCCCCGCAGGACGCGCCTAGGGCATGGTACTTGGCGCATTTCGCAACGTTTCATCCGCAGCGCGGAAAAATGCGCGTAGTTTGGGACGCAGCCGCTACCGCGTACGGTAGGTCGCTAAATAGTGCTCTTCTAGCGGGTCCTGATCTGTTAGAATCCTTATTCGGCGTGTTAGTCCGTTTTAGGGAAGGCAGGACCGCGGTAATAGCCGACATTAAAGAAATGTTCCTGCAGATAGAGATTGTAGAACGCGATCGAGATTCGTTACGTTTTGTTTGGCGGGGGGAGGACCGCTCAGCCTCACCGCAAGAATATAGGATGAAAAGACTGATATTCGGGTCCGCGGCTTCGCCGACGACGGCATTGTACGTCAAAAACAAAAACGCATACGAACATGCGAAAGAATTTCCGATCGCCGCTGAGAAAACTATAAAAAGCACGTATATGGACGACTTAGTCGTAGCTTTTGACCAGTGTGAGAGCGACGTTAGGCGCATAGTAAACGAAATTTACGCGCTTAATTTACGCGCGTCGTTCGAGCTCCGCGGGTTCGCCTCTAACAACCCAAACGTAATTTCTGACGTAGTTCCTAGCAAAGAGGATACGTCCCTCATCGGGGGAGGCGAAAGCGAGCGCATATTAGGCTTAAAATGGAACCATAGACGCGACACGTTAGGGTTTAACGTAAATTTACGCAACACGCCCGAAGACGTGCTCAACGGTACGAAATTACCCACTAAACGACAGGTGACGAGTAGCGCGATGTCGATATTCGATCCCATAGGCTACGTAAGCCCGATCTCTGTCTTAGGGAAGGCATTGATGCAGGAAGTCTGGCGTACAGGGATAGGCTGGGATACCGTTATACCCACCTCGCTCGCACCCGCGTGGAATTCATTCGTGAGTAATATTCAGCAACTTAGGGAGTTAGAAATACCGCGATACGTACCCGCGAGAAATAGAGAGGCCGACATGCACGTTTTTTGCGACGCTAGTGAAAAGATATACGCCGCCGCGATATACTTAGTTAGCGAAGGCCCGGACGGACAAAAGTCCGCAGCCTTAGTAGCCGCCAAGGCGCGAGTCGCACCGTTGCGTATTGTCAGCATTCCTAGGTTAGAATTGCAAGGTTGTGTGCTAGCGACACGGCTAGCCGACACAGTAGTAAAGGAGTCCGATTATGTCATCAAACATAGGTATTTCTGGAGCGACGCTCGGACAGCGTTATCCTGGATAAGGTCGGATCCACGTCGGTACAAAAGCTTTGTCGCACATAGAGTAGCCGAAATAGAAAACACAACTAAACCTACCGATTGGCGTTGGGTACCTAGCGCGTTAAACGTCGCCGACGACGCTACTAAGGGCGTCCCGGCCCAGTTCGGAGCTAACCACCGGTGGTTTATAGGGCCTGATTTTATACGGCAAGCCGAGGAGCATTGGCCGCGGGAGAAAACAGTAGAACCCGTCGTAGAAACGTGCGAAGAGCGCGTCATAAAACCGATTTGCTCTGTAAATACCGTTCAAAACAAGTTCGCATACTTGCCCGAGACATGTAGATTCTCGAAGTTTACTAGGCTGGTTCGCACTACGGCCAGAGTTTTGATTGCTGCCGAGGTATTCAAAGCCAGATTGTCTGTCAATAGAAATCCAGAAACAGAAATGAATAAAAGACACATAAGTCTAGCGGAGATACTGCTGATTAAACGGAGCCAAAATGAGTCGTATGCCGAAGAGATACGACTAATGGAAGCCGGGCGCGCGCTGCCGAGGAAGTCTGCATTACATCGAGTTGCTATGAAGCTAGATAAGAACGGAATAATTGTGCTAGATGCCCGAATAGACAGAGACGAAGCCCATATACCTGTCTTGCACGCTAAGGAGGCATTTACCAAGCTGTTGATCCATCATTTCCACGCACTTTTCAACCACGGAAATCATGCGACGGTGATCAACGAATTGAAGCAAAGATATTACATAGTCGGACTGCGCGGTACGATTCGTTATCTAACGAATAAGTGCCAATGGTGTCGGACCTATAAAGGAGCTACCCTCAAGGTTCCTGTAGGCGACCTACCGCCAGAGAGGCTCAAGGCGAATCAACCGCCATTTACCGCAGCAGCCGTAGATTTGTTCGGTCCTATGCAAATTGTCATAGGCCGCCGCCGAGAAAAGCGATGGGGCGTCCTTTACACGTGCCTCACCACTAGAGCCGTGCACCTAGAGCTAGCCGCCTCCCTATCGGCAGCCTCTATGATCCTATCGCTACGAAGAATGATGTCTCGACGCGGCGCACCCACCGTTCTGTACTCAGATAACGCCACAAACTTTTACGGCGCAGAACGCGAGCTATCAGAGGCCAAAAACTCTCTGCCCGATAGTCTCAAACAATTTATGACCGAACGACGCATGATCTGGAAGAAGATCCCGCCTGGCAACCCCTCCGCCGGCGGGGCTTGGGAGCGTCTAGTCGGAAGCGTGAAAACAGCTCTGAAAGTCACGCTAAAAGACAGAGCACCCCATGAAGAAGTTCTCCATACGCTATTGCTGGAAGCTGAACACCTGGTAAACTCCAGACCGCTGACCCCAGTGAATCCTGACTTAGAGGCTGAAGCGCTCACGCCGAACCACTTTCTCATCGGCCGATCGAACGCTATGTCCCCGCTGGGAGTCTTCTCCGACGAAAATATGAGCCTTTCGTCCTGGAAAACAGCTCAAGCACTAGCTGACAACTTCTGGAAATGCTGGCTAAAAGAATATCGTCCAAACCTGATGCCACGATGCAGTGCACACCAGAACGCGACGAAACTACACGTAGGAGATGTAGTAATTATAGCCGACGGCACGATGCCACGAGGTACTTGGCCTAGAGGCGTGATCGCACAGCTCTTTCCAGGTCCTGATGGCCACATAAGAGTAGCCATTGTACGTACTCGCGCAGGAGAAGTTCGCCGCCCGGTTTCCAGACTCATTCTCATCTGCTCTGCACCAATCGACTGTGCTGACGCACGTGGGGGAGAATTGTCGCAGATAGCTTAAAATTGCCATTGTTTGTGTATAACTAGATCTAAGTCAATCATTTTCTCGGTTTATACCAATTTGTTTGTGTTAATAACGTGTATAAATATTGTGTTTCTATGTCTAGTTGCTAAGTCTTATCTGTGTCTAATTTTATTGATATCATGTCATAATACGCAAAATGTCTAGATTATAAGAATTTTGTACTAATTTACGAAGAAATGTCCTATATAAATATCAATTTTAACCCTCCTACAAACATGTAATACTGTAAGCTTATTAGCCAATAAATGTCTCACATACACGGCACATACCAGCCACTAGTACGAGCACGCTAAAAAACCCATAAAAGAGGCCAGCACTCGTACTCGTTGCTCACTTCAACCTCACTTCTACAACAACTCCCAGCGGGGAAACACCTGCAACTACACTGCTCAAATGTTTTACAATTTTAAATAAGCGTTATTATTCATCTCCCTACATGACCTGGTAAATGGTACAGCGGGTCAGCGCTGCTTGGTTCAACGTGGTAATCCGGTCTGCACACAACAGTCTTGTTTATATTGGAAAATTATTAAGAAGAATACATGACAAACTTTGGGTTTAGTATGATTACCTACTTCTTCGGGAAATGAAAACACATATTGGGTAAGTTTTTCTTATAAGTACCTTCCTAACAGAAAAGCTTAGTACAATGTACATAGATATACCTACTAAAATTTAAATCTGTAAGTACTTACGTAGCAAGTGTGATGTCACATACCTAGTGTTTATATATTCTGTTCTGTTAATGTTGTCGCATGTGATCATCATCATCACATATTAAGGAGATAGGCTCTTGTCGGTGCTGCAGTTTCTATGCATGTCCGTCATAATCTCTTTTACAGGCTGATGATGCTCTTCTTGGAATCCTTGACTTCCTATCTGACTATTATATAATCTGCGTTCAAAGTCTATCCTCTATCGCACGTTAGTAGGAACCTAATTTATTAATTACTAGCTTTTGCCCGCGGCTTCGCTCGCGTTAAATTCGGGGTAACACGGTTCCCCTTTGCCCCTCGGAATGCGCCATACAAACTTCCACCCCCCATTTTAGGGAAGTGGGGGGTTAGAGAGAGACAAAAAGTAGCCTATGTCACTCTCCATCCCTTCAACTATCTCCACTTAAAAAATCACGTCAATTCATCGCCCCGTTTTGCCGTGAAAGACGGACAAACAAACAAACACACACATTTTCCCATTTATAATATTAGTATGGATTAAGTACAAATAAATTTCTTAAATATTTAAAATAGAATGGCTTGGATTTTTCCCCAATTAACTATTAACATTTTCAAATTGTGATATGGCATTTCCACATCGATTATGTTCAAATTTACGAGAACTGTACCTACTTCATTACCCTATAGAGTTAAGTATACAATACTTTAGAGATTTGAATTCTCTTTTTCGAAAACACTTACATTTTATATAAGGTTCTAAAAAAATCCAGGTAATTACGGTGCCTAACACGGTGCACTAACCTCGTTGGCTGGCGAAATTGCGACGGGAAAAATTATCACTTGCTGACAAATTGCGCGCTTAGACAAAAAAAATAAACAGCTGCCAGAAGCGCTAGCAGAATTATTATCACACTAATTTACGGCATATTCAAAGTTTTATAACAATGATGTAATTACCATGTATTTATGTATACAAATACTTAGACAGTTATTCTTAAATTTCGATCTGCGATCGGAATCAACTGTACCTCCTACTTCTAAACAGAAAATCATGGGCAGAAGCTAGTATCATAATCATATATATTTTACTGTCACAGTTGGATACATTCGCTGGATAATGGACGAATATTTTAGGGGAATGAAAAGAAACGCAAAAAGTCTCAAGAGATTTTTTTACTTTCGAAGAAATACGGGTAATGAATCTTATAAAAAAAATATCCTCTGGGGCAAACCTTGTCTTAAAAATAATTATGGTGTTAATTAGATGTTCATTTAAATATTTAGCAGGAAAAATATTTTAAGTTAAATTAATTTTGTACTAAGCAGAAACGTCTGCAAGCGAAATTTCTATTTTATAATTATTTTATTGCAGTATAACTTACCATTAAAATAAAACTACATATTAACTAAACTAATATTTACTAAAATCTAAAACATACTTACAAATAAAAACCAGCCAAGAGCGTGTCGGGCCACGCTCAGTGTAGGGTTCCGTAGTTTTCCGTCCGTCACAGTAAGTGTCCCCACTTAAGAGCTAAAATAACACCGCCATGTAGGATATGATATGAGCGTTCCACGTACAGCGACATCTATCGGCAAATTAAGTAAACTATTGCGCGCGAGCTTAAAGTATGGAAGATGATTTTTATGGGATAATTCTTTATTGCGTGAACCGATTTTCACCGTTTTTACTTTATTTGAAAGCACGTCATTTCATTGTGATTTTGTAGAAATTACAGGTACAATAAACACCTGCTTATACGGTTAAATTACAAACTGAATTCAGAAATAATTTTGTAATTTTTTTGCAAAAACTATTCAACCTATCAAGTTCAAAATAATTTTCCTAGAAAGTTTTTATACAGTTCTACTTTTGAGATTTTTTTCATATTTTTAATACTTATGGTTCAAAAGTTAGAGGGGGGGGGACACATTTTTTTTTACTTCTGGAGCGATTATTTCCGAAAATATTTACATTATCAAAAAATGATTTTAGTAAACCCCTATTCATTTTTAAATACCTATCCAACAATATATCCTCCCTCACTTTACGTATAGGGGAGGTACCCTAATAAAACATTTTTTTCCACTTATTATTTTACCACTTTGTCGGCGTATTTGATATACATATTAGTACCAAATTTCAGCTTTCTAGTCCTAACGGTCACTGAGATTATCCGCGGACGGACGGACGGGCAGACATGGCGAAACTATAAGGGTTCCTAGTTGACTACGGAACCCTAAAAATGGGCTCCAAGTCGGATCCGACCGGTAGGGTGCCCGGAAGGCTGGCGGCATTGCCGCGTTGGACGGCAATACCGATGCGCTGGGCAAAGTATGCCCCAGCCTTCTGGTCACCCGTCGCATTAATAAGGCGCTTGGCTAGCTCCTTACATATTTTGTGGGCTCCTGGTCCCCACGGCCCAAGCGTCTCCACCCCAAATGGCTCAAACATGTAACCACTGTCAATGCCTACATACTTGCGCCGCTTTAGGTGTTCGGCAGCGTCGGCGGCAGCCCCGGCCCTGGCTGATGTCCGTGGAAGGTGGGACGGTGCGAGGGTGCATCCCAAACCAAGGGCCGTCCCAACTTCCAGGGAACCAGGGTCATGCTATCTGGCCTTTTACCATCATCACGCGCTAGACCCGTCGGTTCTAGAACCGACGGCGCTCCGGCGGTGACGAGGGCTCGATCATGGCGCGACATACGGCTGACGCTTCTAGAGCATGAAAGACCGTGGAGACCAAACCTCGTTACACTTTATAATTGAAAGAAAAATGAAAAATTCACCGCGTCGAGCAAGATTCGAACTTGCGACCTTTCGGATCACCGGTCCGACCGCTCTGACCAACTGAGCCATCGACGCTTACTCAACCGCGGTGAATCTTTCCATCAGTTCCTTCTTTGCTTACGTCAGAGGGTGACGTGTAGCGACATCTACCGTAAGTGTATATACACGTTAACGGCATCGAACGACGATGGATCGGTGCTCGACGCGGTGAATATTCCATTTTTCTTTCAATTATAAAATTGATATTTTTAGTTGTACTTGCAAAATTTTTTAATCTAGTGGTATTTGTATTGTCACGTGATCCTCAGAGGTCATGTGAGATGTTCTGTATTGTACAAAGTGAAGTGTCGGAAGTGTCGTGTAGGACGCGGAAAGGAACAGCGTGAACCATCCTTAATACTGAGACTCTTTAGAAACATAACATAACATAACACAACATAACATAACATAACATAACATGAATACTTTTCATTGCACACCTCAAACTAAAGAAACACATAAAATACAAGTTACAAACAGTAGAAGCAGAGGTAAAACAATTAGCAATCTTATCATTAAAAAGCGGTCTCTTCCAGACAATCTTTGGGAAGCGAAAACCGTTGAAAATAATCAGAAGTACGTAGGTGTGACATTTACTTTTATTTATTACTAGCTTTTGCCCGCGGCTTCGCTCGCGTTAAATTCGGGGTAACACGGTTCCCCTTTCCTGATTGCCCCCCCGGAATGCTCCATACAAACTTCCACCCCCCATTTTAGGGAAGTGGGGGGTTAGAAAGAGACAAAAAGTAGCCTATGTCACTCTGCATCTCTTCAACTATCTCCACTTAAAAAATTACGTCAATTCGTCGCTCCGTTTTGCCGTGAAAGACGGACAAACAAACAAACACACACATACACTTTCCCATTTATAATATTAGTATGGATTTTATTTTATTACAAAAGGCTATGAGTTTGAAACTCAATTGGAACTATGCACATCAACATTCATAAGTATTTAAATGGTTATGATTACGATGATTGGTTATGATATTAGCTGAACAAAGAAAAAACATTATTAATGGCACTAATTGACTTGATAGTATCAACGTTAATCTGCTGATAACCTTATAATGTGGTGTATACATAGGTATGCAGCTATCAAAAGCGCCGAAACTTTCGGACTTGTCTTTTTTTATGACAAAAGGGATAATCTGATATGATGGATAGAGTATGTAATGTATTACTATCTTATACTAACAAAGTTTATCGTGTACGCCGGTAAAGTAAAGTGCGAAAATATGTTCAAATATTGCTGGGTTCATAATTACCTATTAAATATAGTGTGGCAAAAACGGAACCCTTATAGTTTCGCCGTGTCCGTCTGTCTATCCGTCCGTCCGTCCGTCCGTATGTCACAGCCATTTTACTCGGAAACTAAAAAACGTATCTTAATAAAATTTACACATAAGTTGTATTTTGTATACTAGCCCACCTAACGAAGGAAAACTTAAAGGAAATAATTCGTGTATAGCCAAATTTTGGTCTAGTTGTAGGCAAAGGTATCTTACACAACATACTAAAAGTACCGATGGGTGGGGGCGCCGCTAACGGGGAGAGGGGGGTGTAAATGTCCCTTATAACATAACATAAATACTCTTTATTGCACACCTCAAAATAAAGAAACACATAAAATACAAGTTACAAACAGAATAATCAGAGGTAAAGCAATTGGCGGTCTTATCGCTAAAAAGCGATCTCTTCCAGACAACCTTATTTTGGTTTTTCGTAAAAAACTCAGTAACGGTGGCTCATACGAACAAATATTCTTCTGCTTAATTCATCCACATATAATTTTCTATAAAAAAGATTCTTTGCACTTTTTTGCTGGGATCAATGTTTAATGAGATATCGAGGAAATACGATAAACACTTTTTTAAACTTTAGGAGCTATTATTTACGAAAGTATTAGTGTTTTCCAAAGATTGTTTTATAATACCTTTATTATTTTTTAAAGACCTATCCAACGATATCGCACACGCGCACGGGTTGGAGTAAAAAAAATATTTACCCCCCCACTTTATGTGTACGGGACCTGTACCAGCAACAATTATAGTTTTTCAGATTTTGTTTTAAAACTTTGTCGGCGTAATTAAAACACATACTCATACGAAATGTCACTTGTCTAGTACTAGCCATCACTGAGCAGAGTGAGCAGGGTGCCTACCCTTATAGTTTCGCCATGTCCGTCTGTCCCCGTCTGTCCGTCCACGGCTTTGTTTAGTGATTATTAGTACTAGACGTCTAGACGGACAGAAGGGATCAGACGAACATGGCGAAACTATAAGGGTAGTTAGTGAGGTAGCAGGGTGAGCAGCCTGCTCAGTGATGGTTAGTACTAGAAAAGAAAAAGATCGTAAGGGTATGTGTTCTAATCACGCCGACAAAGTTTTAAAATAAAATCTGAAAAAATATTATTTTTTCGGGTACCTCCCGTACACATGAAGTGGGGGGTAAAATTTTTTTTTACTCCAACCCTAATGTGTGGGATATCATTGGATAGGTCTTTTAAAAAAAATGAGTAATGTAAAACAATTTTTGGATATAACTATTACTTTCGTAAATAATAGCTCCGAAAGTTTAAAAAAGGGTTTATCGTATTTCCTCGATATCTCATTGAACATTGATCTCAGCAAAAAAGTGCAAAGAATCTTTTTTATAGAAAATTATATTTGGATGAATTAAGTACAAGAACATTTTTTCGTATGAGCCACCGTTACTGAGTTATTTACGAAAAACCAAAAAAGGGACCTTTACACCCCCCCACCCCCCGTTAGCGGCGCCCCCATCCACCGGTACTTTTAGTATGTTGTGTAAGATACTTTTGTCTACAACTACACCAAAATTCAGCTATACACGAATTATTTCCTCTATCAGGCAGTTAAGCGTCTTCGTTTGGTGAGCTATACTTAGTTATGTAGTTAAATTGCAGAAAAAAAAACTTTTAGGCGGAGTGCTCCATACATGTACCTAACTAAATAAAATAAAAAAATAACCAAATATCAACATGTGGCATATGAATCGATAGGTCTTTAAAAATAACATTGATGTTTCTTTGAACATTTTGTGATTAAGAATATTTTTTGAAACAATCGCTTCGAAAGTCAGAATAATTGTTCCCCCCCCCCTGTAACTTTTGAACCGTAAGTTCAAAAAATATGATAAAATTTGAGAAGACAGCCTTATTATATAGTTACCTTCTTTTAATCTCTGTTTGTACTATCGACGCAGAGAGTTGGAGCCGAGCCGTGCATGCGTTCGCGGGCGGTGTGCTTATGCTTTCAACCGTTTTCTCGACGACTGTACGCATGGTGTTTCGTATTTAAGTGACTCGCTGAGCTTTAGTGTACCTAATAAATGACTATCAATCTGTGTGTGACTCGTATTTATTACTTTTACTCGTGTGAATGGTGTCAAGATATTTAATATGTAAGTTTAAAATTGCCTCATTTTATTTAATATTAGAGTTTTTATTTAGAAGTTATATTTACTAAATAGTGTTGAATTACGATTGTCAGGTGGGCAACAGTTTCCGAGCTTTAGTACTGTCTATTGTATATTGCGTATTTTTAAAATATTATATTGTTTTCATTTCAGTTGTTTTGATATAAACAGCTTTTCTTAAATCGCGACGTTAGGGTCGCCTTTTTGCTCTAAAGCCTGCTGTGCCGTGTCATGCCTTTAACTCCAGTAGTAAATGCGGGTTATAGTAAACTACAGTGTAAACTCTATATAACGACACTCAAGGGACTGAGCATTTTTCGGCGTTATAGAGAGTGGTCGTTAAATGGGGGGAAACAAAAAAATATCTTTCTACCAGGTCTTCGTATTGGTGTTTCTTTAATTTCTTAGCAGTTTTTCCGTCGTCCTCTGCTTGCAGAATTTTTTCTTTGTTTTTCCATATTATAGACACGGTAGAGCGGCTAAATCCAAAGCGTCTTCCAACTTCACTTATCTTTTCTCCCGCCTCTATTGAGCGTATTAATAAAATGTTTACAGTTCGAAAGTCTGTAAGAAACTGCAATAGAACTTGACAAAAGCCTAGTGACCATCGTAAACATGTGCAAGTTCATCATACAAAAACAAAAGACAACATTTCTTAGAATCTCCGGTACGTCAGTAAAAGTAAACACGTGCAGGATAATAAAACAACAAAACAGCAAACAAAAAAACGTACACAGCTGAAGTTTTTATCAATTTCGGCAACTTAGAAAGTATTGCTTAATGTTTTATCATACCATCTTGTGGTCGTTAAATAGTGACCGTGACGGTATATAGAGTGTATTACTGTATACAAAACAAGGTAAACCAACCAAACTCAAGCAATTTCGACGTTTTAAGGAGTTTGTCGTTAAATCGAGTGACGTTATAAAGAGTTTACACTGTATATATGTTACATTCTGCATCAAAAGGCACCATATGTTGGCTATGCTTACGCTTTTATAGGTTGAACACAATATTGGATATGGACAAAAGTGTCACATTTAATTTAAACTATTTTTTGTATATACTAGTGAAGCCTAAGAGTCCGGTAAAGTTTTTTTTCGATTTCGCTCAACTTTTTGATACTAGTTTACAGTAACTAATAAGACTATTTTTAGTTTGTATACATATATTGAAAGGTAGTTCCTTGTTAAACTGTATAAGTGTAACACTTTTTTGATTTTATGTGTCGTTTATAAATTATTCACCTTAATCTAACAGCTGTTTCGCGATTTTTGCTTGGAGAGGTGAAAAGAGTAAGATTTTTATTGATTAAAATGATGTTAAACTAGTAAGTAAAACATATAAATACGTTGAAAAATGAGTCGTTTAAGGAATAAGTACAACAGTTTTTTTCATTTTCATACATAATTTTTAAGCAAGTGTATGTTTACCTAGAACGATTTTGGGAAAAATTACCGAAGTTTAGGTGGTATTTATGGGAATATGTTAAAGTATTTTACAAAAATTTTAATGCAGAAATAAACTTGGCTTCATGATTTATTCAGATAATATAAAACATATTGGAGGGCACAACAAATAATAATAAAAAAACAAGCGACAAGATTGCACGAATCAACGTCCTCACTAAACAAGCTCTGCAAGAATTGAGTTTTCGGGTATTAAATATCAAAAAATGTGGACCAAAAGTATTTTTTTGCAATACCAAGACTTCAAACTATCTTATAAAATACAATTCATGTGCATTATTTCATTATTAGCGATTTTCGTTTTCAAATCATTACCGGACTCTATAGTTAAGTTTCACAAGTTAGACACTATAGTGTCTTAAATCTTAATGTACCTTACCTAAACTTATTCAAATGCCTATTTGCATAAAACCATTGCCATTTGAATTGTTCCTCAAGAAGATTACACTGCTTCCAAAGTGACACTCACGAAGTGATTTGCTTGCGTGAAGCCATTCCTTACAATGGAAGTCCAACTAGCTATTAGTTTCATCATTTTGTAATAGAGTGCAAATGGAGAGCGGTGCTCAAGATTTAACGGCCTCCTAGCCTAGTTGGTAGTGACCCTGCCTACGAAGCAGGAGGTCCCGGGTTCGAATCCTGGTCAAGGCATTTATTTGTGTGTTTATCACAGATATTTGTTTCACAGTTATGGATGTTTTCTATGTATTTAAGTATTTATCCATATTTATCTATTATATATATCGTCGTCTAGTACCCATAACTCAAGCCTTATTGAGCTTACTGTGGGCCTAGGTCAATTTGTGTAAGATTGTCCTATAATATTTATTTATAATATTTATAAGATAAGAAGCACGCACCAATGCGAATCAGAAGACATGACAAAACTGTCAGAAGGTAAACTCATCATCTTGAAGTCGAGGCCTGAACTAAACTTAATATACATTTCATGCCAATGATTGACGAATACAAATGCATGCAAACGCATGCAACATTTAGTTATTGGTAAATTTTATTTTATTATTGGCTCCTCAAGTTGCTATTTCTCAAAGAAGAACCTGCCTACCTTATAGTTGCTTTATCCTCTACCTCCTCGTCACATACCATCATCGTAACTGTTCGAACTCATATAATTGTATTTGATATATGTATACCTGGCCAATGTTGCACGTCCTGGTTAGATTTGTTGGCTGAATGCAATGCAATATTTGTTTTAAATTTAAAAGTTTCAATCACGCAGTACGGTCTACGGTAGCGTATGTGGAAACATGCCGGTCACGAATTCAGCGGGATTTTATACAAATATCCCCGTTGGGTTTTTAAATAAAAAATCAGATGAGGTAGCGTGATTTGGCAAATGAGTCATGATTGTTTACAAATGAGAAAAGGTATGCATATTGCCACTACGGCGGTAAGGATTAGGATTAGGTTGTTAATTTCGCAAGAAAATCTTACACTGTATATTTAAGAAACTAATGAATTGAAGTTAGGAGATTTATTCAAAAAAATCTAGGTCAAAGTAACGGAATACCCAAACACGTAAAAGTGAGGTGTTTTTGTGCAAGTCTTGTGATGAAATTAAATTACTTGGGAGCGTGGATGACGTAAACTTTATTGCACAATAAAAATAAGTACAAATGGCGGACATAATGCCTCAAGGCATTCTCTAACAGTGAATTTTCGACTTGAATTTTATGTTTATATATCTAAACAGTTATCTGGGGGCACGGCAGTAGCCCCGCCAAGTCGAGCGCGAAGCAAACACTGCCGTACCATCCTTTACTGGAACCATTTCGCCGCATTTTCAGGCCCCTATTTGAGAACCTCTGGATAAGACCAGAACGCAGAAATTTTCGCCATCCAGTAAGCTATAATCACATACTTAAAATCCAAAATTACAAGTCTGTAGGTCATTTAGTTCCGAAGTTAAGCGAAAGCAAAGTTTCGCATTTATGACACTCACTCACTCACTCATCATAAAAATAGAAGTAGTACTTCCCATAAACTCAGAGAGCTGAAATTTGGTACAGAGTTAGGGTTTAATGGCCACATAAAGGAACAACTATAAAAACTAGGATAATCGAAGATCTGGAGTACCTGGTGACCCTGATTAGAAAACAAAATTTGGCCAAAATATAATGCATTGGACTAAGAGCGGTGATACCCGCACAAGAAAAAAACTGTTTCAAATAAGAAAATCTAATAAAATAAATCAATAAGCTCACGTTTCTACAAAAAGAAGTGAAATCCCACCAAAAACATTCTGTAAAAAACTAGCCAAGTCTCGATGGAGCTGCTTGTTTATCTCTAAAAAGTAATGAAATCTAGACAAAGTCGTGCCTAATCTAAGGTTCCTTACTGCGATTTCTTTATTATTAAAGTTAATGTTGTGTGACTTGGCCGTTGAAGGGTACCCAAGGGTACAAAACCAGGTGCTCCATGACACCATTGCACCAATCTGTGTCCAGAACCGCTGACGAACCCATTGACGATGGAAAATTGCCACTTGGGAAACGTTGATTCAATAACCAGTCATGACTGGTTATTCAATACCCTTGTGTACCCTTCAACGGCCAAGTCACACAACATTAACTATAATGATAAAGAAATCGCAGTAAGGAACCTTAGACTTGGCACGACTTTGTCTAGATTTCATTACTTTTTAGAGATAAACAAGCAGCTCCATCGAGACTTGGCTAGTTTTTTAAAGAATGTTTTTGGTGGGATAAGATTTACACGAAATTTCTTGTAAAAAAGAAAAAAACATTAGAGATGGAACAGATATTAAATCGTTTTTAGGGTTCCGTAGCCAAAATGACAAACACGGAACCCTTATAGTTTCGTCATGTCCGTCTGTCCGTCCGTTCGTATGTCACAGCCATTTTACTCGGAAACTATAAGACATATCTTAATAAAATTTAGACATGAGGTGTATTTTGTATGCCGCTAGTTGTGTAGTGAAATTACAGAAAAAAATATTTTCAGAGGGGCCTCCATCCATACATATAACTAACTTTCAAAAAATTTTTTTTTACCAAATATCAACATGTTGCACATTACGAGGGTTGCTACTTATATATCCGGAAACAAAAAAACAAACAAACGTACACGGCTGAAAATGGTTTTATCGTTTTTCAAAGTATTCCCCTTGATGATCTATGCACTTTTGCATTCGCGTGAACCAATTTTTAAAGCACTTCTGCCACTCCGCCTGAGGTACCTCCATAACGTGTTGTTTGAATGCGTCGACAGCATTTTCAGCGGTCGAAAATCGTTGACCGCGTAATTTATTCTTTATATTTGGAAATAAATAAAAATCGTTGGGTGCCAAGTCAGGGCTGTACGGCGGATGACCCGTTAATTCCACATTTTGACCCTCCAAAAATAGAGTTGTTTCGCGTGACGTATGACAGCTGGCATTGTCATGATGAAGAATGATTCTTCGTCGCTGGTTAGTTTTACGAATTTGTTCAAATACTTCCGGTAAGCAAATGGTCGTGTACCACTCTGAATTAACCGTTCTACGGTTTTCTAGTGGCACTGTAGCTACATGGCCATTAATACCGAAGAAGCAGGCCACCATTTGTTTCAATGTACTTTTTGCACGAGTAACTTTCGTAGGGTTCGGCTCATTTTGAAACACCCATACCGTTGATTGTTGCTTCGTTTCGGGATCGTATGCATAGATCCAGGATTCGTCACCTGTATAGATGTTATAAACGGCTTTTGAGTCACCACGGTTATATTTTTTTAATATTTTATTGCACCATTCGACGCGAGCATCTTTTTGCTCTTTTGTTAAGTTGTGGGGTATCCAACGCGAACAAATTTTTTTTACATCCAAATAATTATGTAATATGCTATTAATGCTGGTCATAGAAATACCCAGAGTCGCCTCTATCTCGCAGTACGTAACATGTCGGTCGTCCATTATAAGTTTTCGCACAGCCTCGATATTTTGTTGTACAACGACCGATTTCGGGCGACCTGCCTTAACTTCGTCCGTAAGCATACTACGTCCACGATTGAACTCACTAAACCAGTGATACACAGTAGTTTTAGATGGGCCTTCATCACCAAAAGTTGAAGTTAGTTGATCTATGCACTGTTGTTGCGTTAAACCACGCCGAAAATCATAATAAATCATAGCACGAATATTTTCACGAGTGAGTTCCATTCTTGCTGCGAGATGACATTTAAAACCCGTCAAAAACAAAACACGAGCGTTAATAAGAAAGAAAAAATATACCGGCCAGTACTTAAAAAAGTTCAAATTTTACCATGGAGGTCAAATATGCTATTTAAGAAGATTGTAATCCCGGTTTCCGGATATATAAATAGCAGCCTATGTAATCGATAGGACTTTAAAAATAACATTGAGGTTTTTTTCAAAATTTTTTGATTAAGGGATTAATTCCAGAAATAATCCTTTCGAAAGTCGGAAAAATAGCGTTCCCTCCCCCTGTAACTTTTGAACCGTACGTCCAAAAAATATGAAAAATTTTTAGAAGATGCGCGTTATCATATACTTTCTACGAAAATTATTGTAACGTTATCGTTCCAACCATTTTTGAGTTAACAATTTCTTCCTTGGGCATCAGATACGACCTTTTGGCATTAGTTTGGTTTTATTCGATTGAAGCTTCGATTATGCGTGGCAGTGTTGGCCGTTAATTTCAATTAGAATTGAAAATTGATCAACAAGATTGAAGATTAATTCCGTAACTAATCAATTACACTAACCATCAATTTTTACTAACGAACGTTAGTTCGCATTGATTTCGTGACGTCGTTAATTACACTAACCGTCATTAAGAATTAACCTGTTAGTTACACTAACGTCTTGAAAATTTAATAAGATTAACAGTTAATTAGATTAACGTTAGTGTAACTAAATTAATCCTGTCTTGTACTAATAATTAATGTTAAAACTGTATCTCGGGTATGGAAGTTGGGACCAATATCACAAGATGGAGCTCATGCTGGACCCTGGGGATCCCTACTGGATCTCGGGTTTGGCGCATACAACAACAAGTCGAAAGAGTCTATGATGCGCCAAACCCGAGATCCGGTAGGGATCCCCAGGGTCCAGCATGAGCTCCAGATTTTGATACCGTACCATCTGCTCATCAGTACCAGTCGAATGAGCCCAAACAGCATGAGTCTATGATGCGCCAAACCCGAGATCAAGTAGGGATCCCCAGGGTCCAGCATGAGCTCCATATTTGGATACCGGTACCATTTGCTCATCAGTACAAGTCGAATGAGCCTAAACAGCCAGTCTATGATGCGCCAAACCCGAGATCCAGTAGGGATCCCCAGGGTCCAGCATGAACTCCATATTTTGATACCGGTACCTTCTGCTCATCAGTACAAGTCGAATAAGCCCAAACAGCATGAGTCTATGATGCGCCAAACCCGAGATCCAGTAGGGATCCCCAGGGTCCAGCATGGCCTCCATCTTAGGATACCGGTCCCATTGCGTATTAATACAAGCCCCCGAGTCCGGAGTCAAAATCAAAACAAAAATCAAAACCACGTAGCTTTACCTAAACCCGCGTTTAGTTAGGTTAATTATTAATGTCAATTATGCATTCAATCTACACTAAAAATTATATTAATGTGTTCAATTTTGAGAAAGACTAAAAATTAAATATCTTCAATTATTAGTTATTCGCAAAGGATTAACACGTTAGTTACAATTAATTTTAATTCTAATTGAAATCAATTTGCATCAAACTATTAGTGTTCAATTTTAACTAACGTGTTTCAATCTTGAATTTTTAATTTTCAATTACACTAACGTTCGGCCAACACTGATGCGTGGTCACGCACTTAGCCGGTTTTTATTAGGGTTCCGTAGTAAACTAGGAACCCTTATCGTTTCGCCATGTCTGCCCGTCCGTCCGTCCCTCCGCGGATAATCTCAGTGACCGTTAGCACTAGAAAGCTGAAATTTGGTACTAATATGTATATCAATCACGCCAACAAAGTGGTAAAATAAAAAGTGGAGAAAGTGTTTTATTAGGGTACCTCCCTTATACGTAAAGTGGGGAGTGATTTTTTTTTCATTTCAACCCTAACGTGTGATATATTGTTGGATAGGTATTTAAAAATGAATAAGGGTTTACTAAAATCATTTTTTGATAATGTAAATATTTTCGGAAATATTCGCTCTAAAGTAAAAAAAAATGTGTCCCCCCCCCCCTCTAACTTTTGAACCATAAGTTTTAAAAATATGAAAAAAATCTCAAATGTAGAACTTTATAAAAACTTTCTAGGAAAATTATTTTGAACTTGATAGGTTCAATAGTTTTTGAAAAAAAAATACAAAATATTTTCTGAACTAACTTTGTAATTTAACCGTATAAGCAGGTGTTTATTGTACCTGTAATTTCTACAAAATCACAACGAAATGACGTGCTTTCAAATAAAATAAAAACGGTGAAAATCGGTTCACGCAATAAAGAATTATCCCATAAAAATCATCTTCCATACTTTAAGCTCGCGCGCAATAGTTTACTTAATTTGCCGATAGATGTCACTGTACGTGGAACGCTCATATCATATCCTACATGGCGGTGTTATTTTAACTCTTAAGTGGGGACACTTACTGTGACGGATGGAAAACTACGGAACCCTACACTGAGCGTGGCCCGACACGCTCTTGGCCGGTTTTTATTTTTGTTTTCAATTTTCTGGTAGTATTGGGACGTTTTTATTGTCAAAACTGAACCAACAATTTGCCTGCAAATCGATACTGTAAAATAAATTATAAAATGCAGTAATAACAGATAACATCTTGGTTGATCTGTCGTATCGCTTCACAAAGGACAAGAGCACGCATTAACGAGAAAAAAAATGCAATTCATTAATTATAGAGATCATTTAATTTTTTTATATGTACAATAGATGTTTTTGTTTAATTTACAAGACGCATACATTCTTAATAAATAAATTTTTAGTTTCTTTTTTATTTATTAAGCTCTAGGTACAGTCGAGGTCAAAGATATGTTTACTCTTTTGCACCTTATTCCTTTGTAATAGGGTGCAAAAGTGTAAACATATCTTTGACCTCGACTGTACATGGTTTGGAAAAGACAACTTAATTGGATGCTAATGTCTTTTATAGAGAAAATAGTGAAAAACTCGAAAGAAAAGTATAGGATATTTTTAAATTTTTGTCATGGTTATATTAAACTTCAAGTAATTTAATCTAAAACTTTCAATATAATTATGTAGTATCCTGAAAAAAGTACATTGTGTAGGCACGAGGTTAAATCATTTATAAACAGTGGAACAATAGTATTTTATACAATCGTGACATAATTAAGAGCTTTTCAGTCGAGTACCGTGTTTAGGCCACGAAGCTTGCTGAGTGGCCTAAGTAAGGTACGAGATTGAAAAGCTTGATTATGTCACTATTGTATACAATATTTTTTCTACGAGTGCTCAATCTAGATAAGCCGGTAAGAATAGAGTTCGACGAAAGACCTGCTGCCTCTATACAATTGAGTAAGTTCTATTTCCCAGTGGTTTGTGCTGGCGGTCAGGGAGGGGGACACGGGCGGTCGGGAAGGACAACAGTGTTACAATATTGTATGAAAATCCTTTGTACCATCGTCGGCGATGTCACAATATGCGACCATAAAAGCTCTATCGGAAAGTATGCGCTAGTAGTTCGGTTTACACAATCACAATTCAAGCATTACAGTCGACGAGTAGAAAAAAATATTTAAAACATTTAAATACTACACATTAGACATACCTATTTGGCGTAGCCACCGATCAAATAATACTAGGGATACACAAACAGCCCAAAAAATGGTACTTTCTTTGACAGTCTTAGGGTGGGTTGCACCACGCACAATAACGAACTCATCAACGTTAAATATGGCGACGGAGCTGTCATCCCATAGAAAACTGTCAAACTTTTCATACAATTTTTTTAACGATGACGTTGATGTTAACAGACGTATTGGTGCAACTGCCCCTTATTACGGTATAAGACTGGCCGGTTACAAATTTTTACGAACCTTATTTTCAGTAAATCTTGTTTGAGTCTGTAACTCCTTTACATTGTTGCTCGAAGGGCGTAGCAATTAATTTTGAAGGTTGGGTATTTGTCCGTGAATTATTTATTATACGATAACGTACTTCTTTTATCATAAGTGTGTTCACAATTACCTATAAATAAAATGACAATCACGTGAGCTGGCAAATTGCTTCTCACCTCAGCTGCGTCAAAGAAGCCATTGAGAGTAAACGTCTAATTGACTTCTTTTGCTGATTCTTTTATTAGACACCTACCTAGTTAGTTAAAATTTAACGCATGAATATCTTTGTTAAATGGTGATAGATAACTACACTATTTGATATACGTTTTAATAATTCGCAAGTCACTGTGTTTGTTTTAAATTAAATGCAATGAAGTAAGATTTTACAGAAGTATAGATAGTCCTGCAATTCACAAACATTTTTAATCTGTGCGCGCTCTTAAAATAATTAACTAGGCAACGCAAATAGAATACAATGCATTTAAATAGTAATCTATATACGAGTACATATAACTAAAATAAAAATAAATAAATATTATAGGACAACCTATCTACCTATGCGACACAACCCTGTAAATTGTTGAAAC
This sequence comes from Pammene aurita, assembly GCA_947086415.1. Taxonomy (NCBI): domain Eukaryota; kingdom Metazoa; phylum Arthropoda; class Insecta; order Lepidoptera; family Tortricidae; genus Pammene; species Pammene aurita. The sequence continues at coordinate 35,426,181 of OX352290.1, read as the reverse complement.
ACTACGCGGAACGTGACCACGTTTGACTTTGAACCACGTTGACCCCTCGGTTGTATGGAAGAAATCGCTACCTAGCGATAAGACCGCCTGTTGACTGCATGTACTTTTAATCTGTGTACTGTACTGTTCTATTTTATTGAGGTGTGCAATAAAGAATATTTGCATTGTAGGTATTGTTGTTGACTAAGTTTGAACTTGAAAAATGAAAATATACCTAGTTAATATTTACCTATTCACACAGAAGATTATACTGTTGAACGATATGGTTTTTGCATTAGATTATTCTCTATATTAAACACTACAAAGATTAGGTATCTTTATAGTAGTATTCAAAGCAGTATATTTGTATTGATTATAAAATAGCAGCAGTCAGGTATATTCACAGAGTCCAATGTTAACATGGTTCCATATGCGTTAACATCGAGATTTTGGAGTCGGAAAATTTACATTTAAAAGGATAAGTTTTTTGTAAGTGAATTGTATTTTCTTTTGTTATGATTGTATTTTGACCAGTTTTTTGTGCAATAAACTATTTACGTACAGTTAACCAATTTGATTCCTAGGCCACTCTAGAATCTTGTCACAATAGCTAGTTTGGTAGCGAATCGGTTACGTACGTTTATACGTATCCACGGGCAACTGTCATTACAACAAGGTTCTACAGTGGCCTAGGAATCAAATTGGTTGACTGTACGTATGTTTATATATACATTTTGAAGTTTTTTATAAATGCCAAATAAGTGACCAATTACTATGCACGTTTGCGTAGCGTTGTACGTATTGACTAACATGAAGTACAGTAGGTAGGTAGGTTCGATTCAGTGTTTGAAACAACTACTAAGGTCTCAGTCGACATAGACTAAAACAAAGTGGCATTTAGTAGGTATTGTAGCACATTCAGTGCCACCTAGTGCTACGTGCTACGCTCGTAGCCCGTAGCAACGTATTCGTCGTATGTAGCGCGTTACTAATACGAACAGAGAACCCGACAGTTGGGTTCTCGGCCCTGAATGAGTAGTTAGTAAGAGGGACACCAGGGTGCGTAGCCAACGTGCCAATCGTTAACGCTCCGTAGCGTATCGTAGTCACGTCTCTCTATCACTCTTCCATATTTGTGTGACAGTGACAGTTGCGTTTCGTTCACTACGACGCGTTAACGATTGGCACCTTGGCTACGCACCCTAGTCTACTTATAGTCACAGATAAGGTTACATGTAGGTACTTATGAGTTTCCATTGGGGGCCTTACAAATATTTTAATCAATAAGACTAAGTTGGTAGGTACCTACTGTTTTACCGATCTACTGGAGTTTTTGTTGAAACAGAACTTTCATTTCGTTATCTACAGGATGTTATATAAATCCATAAAGCATTTGGTTATTCCGCCCACCGGCGACCAAATTTTGTTTTCATTCATTACTTTTTTATACAATCTGCGCGGAAGGAACTAATTCAATGCCAAATTGTATCATTTGTGCACGAGTGGTGTTTGTTCTATTGATGAATTTGTGAAAACAGTTTTAGGCCATTGGGCCAGGGCCGAAAATTTTGATAAAAATGCAATAAATGGTTCTTTGCCTACATACAACAGGAACACCTATAAGAAATCTATTATACATATATGTTTAGGTATTAAAAGTAACAACTAGTAGTCCGCCTCGACTGGGAACTGAGAACTCGCGATTTCCTTGCAAACGACATAACAACGATAACGAATATAACAAGACCCCGATGATGATTGTTTCGCACCTTCTAGCTCCCTAACCCCTTGACCGATCTTGCTCATATACGAACTCATATTATATGTATCTCTGCTAAAACCCCAACAAATTTCATAAAGTTCGGCAACACAATTACTAAAAGTTATCACGAAATAACTATTCAAAATCAAAAAGTCATAGAAATGCAGGGACGTCTAGGTAGCCAGCTCAGAGTTCTGTTGTGTCTGAAGTTGTCTAAAAGAACTTCACTTCGCTTACGCTCCGCTCGTTCGACAATGGTTTACGAAACACTTATGGAATCACTTCGGTCGTCGCAATTTGTAAAACGTGTCTTTCTCGGTTTGACGTAGAAAGCTGAAAATGTCGGCTGTAAAAAGGTACTGAGGCCGTAACTGCTTATATTAAATTTTATGAGGAAGTTTAGGGGGACAAAGGGGGAAAGCAACTTTACGTCATTCCTTGGTCTTACTGTTAATAAATTGCGCGAAGTGCAAATGCAGCGAACGTTGGGACTAATACCTACCTTTAACGGCAACGCTTCTGCATCAGAGGAAACCGCATTTACCGTATGTCGGACTCGGAACTCGCCTGCTATTTGTGTCAAGTTTATTTCCTTAAAACACGATATGATCATAAATAACTTTTTAAAACAAAACATAAACACACCTATATATGAATACTTACCTACCTATATCATAAACACGACGCACTACGCAAGGAACACAATCACAATAAGAGGTAGGATGGTAGAGTCATATAAGAAAAGATTGATCGAAATTAACTACCCAATTACCTAAAACAGGTAAAATAAGAATTTATGACGGGTAATCAGCACGACAGAAGGCCTAGCGCGAACCTCGATAATCGAAATTACGTTACCTGCGTCTTTTGCGCTTGAATTAGTAAGTGCGATAGAGTGGAAGATAACATCATTTCGATTTTTGAGGTTCGTAGTACGCCCTCAGATTTTGTAATGACTGATCTGTGTTGAAAACATGCTTAAAACTATATTTAAGCATGTTGTCTGCCTATGTAGACAGTTTTTCTGACAGCGGAATTGCAACATTTGCATCGAAAACCGTGACGTGATGATGATGACGTTAACAGACTGGTTAGTGCAACCGGCCCTAAATTAAGTCGTGTTGAGTCCACTGTATATAGAGCTAGATTTTTTTCATAATAACCTTAATTACTGGAAATTTTTTAAACCTTGTTTCTAAATAAACGTAAATGCATCAAAATAGCTACAATGTTCCCCAAAATATGTGTTCAAAAAGTACACGTCAAACACGCATTGATCGCTTATCGCATGACAATGGCCGGTGCCGTGGTGCCACAAATTTATTTATCGTGAATGGCCGTAAGTGCTCCGACACCGCGCGATAGTAGGTCGACATATTGCATTGTCGTTAACGTCATGCGACAAAACGAGAGTGCCGTGCCTCGAACCGAGAATCGCATTGGAACAACGCATTTGCTTTTATCGATTTATTAAAACAATTAGGAGGAAAATATTACTTTAGTGATATCTGATAATCGATTAATTAAATTCCTTTCCGGTACTCATTTTAAATACCTGAGTATTTGAAAATACCTAATGATAAAACATATTATTTACCGTTGTATGTTCACCTTCCATAGGTTTTTGTTAAGAACAAGATCGAGTATTATTTCCAGTGAGTAAACATACTACTAATACAATTTTACGTATTTACTTACATATGTATGACGAAAAAAGCTACAAAAAGAGGTGCAGTGTTTATTCAAATCAATTATTGGTCTTAAGGCTTTAAAAAATATTTCGCATATTTAAACGCATGTATTGAATCAGGGATCCGTTTTGTGAAATAATTTTAAATCCATATACTTCTATTAGACGATGAAACCAACTACTACCGAAAACTAACCAACATTATAGAACTACAGAACCCTACACAAAGCGTAGCCTGATTGTGATTAGATTATTTTTATTTTTAATCACGGATTTCACTAAAAGTTAAATCCCTTTAATGGACTTAGGTAAATCCATTCCGAGTTCAACTTCCTCCCAGGTGCCTCCCGGGACTAAATTTTTATAAGATTTGTATCTCCTTTTAGGCAATAAATTAAGAAGTCTGCTCATCGGAAATACGTCAACTTTTATTAGGAATTTTAATATCCATTTCATATTTTCTGTAAATAATACATTGGGTTTTAATGAACAAAAGCTTTTGGATTAATAATGACCTAACAAAAAATTAATCTGCCGCCGACTTTGGCCGCCTTTCTCCCATCCTAGGAATAAGATATAAATAGCTGTTTGGTGAAGAAAACCATGTTTTTCAAGCCAGGCAAGGTTGATTGTCGTAGGCAAAGTTGTAGCAGTTGACGGGACTAAATAATTCGGCATTTGTTATTATTTGCTTACACTGACAAAAATCTCCTGTGGATATATGCGAAGGTGTGTTTAGATAATCAAAAAGGTAAGGTAAGGTAAGGTTGCCAAAGAGCTCAAAGAGGACCCAGTGTGGTAACGACGAGGGACCCTCTTGTTTCTTTAGCCGTCAACACAGTAAATCCTCCTTTTTGTAAACGGTCACCAACGCGCATGTGACACCTATGGAGTTGCAGGCTTCCATAGGCTACAGTAGCTGCTTACCATCAGGCGGGCCGTATGCTTGTTTGCTACCGTCGTGGTATAAAAAAAGATATTTATGATGATTTTGCTCGATTCGATATTTTTGATGGGTTCTAGAGAGAAAACGCATTTTATATAATGTTCTCTAACTAGAAAACACTGTTACAAGACTATTTAAACACATAGGTATACTTATTGTAAATAATAATATCGCTTATTGTAGCTGACTTTGCTTTAAGCATATAGCTAGTTTTTCGAAATTGGTCAAAAACGCGTTAAGTAATCATTAAATATTTAAAAAAAACAAATGCTGTACCGGCTTGACTTTGACCTAAAAGCTACCTTTGCACTTCAGGCTGTGGTCATAACGCGGGCTCATATATTTTTGTCTAATATTAATATTGTACTAGCTGTTGCCCGCGACTACGTTCGCGTGTGATTTTTTTGTTGGTGATATAAACTTTCAGTCCCTTTTTAACTCTATGATTTGAAATCCGAGTGGAAATTGCACAGAATACTAACCTCTAGTGCGTTAGTCGCTCTTAGGATAGAGGCGCCCTCGTCTATTGGTTTCTATAGGAATCGACCGTGTTTTATCTGAAGTGACAGAAATGGCAATTTAAATTGCTGGGATATGAGTAACTTATATTGATATTTCTAGAAGCGAATAATAATTAAACGCTCGAAAGACGCTAGTGTGGGGTGGCCCTTACATTTATTACACTTATTTCTCTACGACGGCCAAAGAGCTACTGTCCATGTCCGTTCTCTTGCGCTTTGCGCCCAATCAACACAACCAATTTAGCTGTCACGCCAACTCCTCTAGACGCGCTTTACTGTCCTATTTTCAACCTCTTTGAGAAAGAGTACAACGAATTTTTAGGTCACTCGATTAAAATTACCTACTCACTCACTAAAATTTATACATAGTTATAAAAAATATTAAACCTCTTTAAGGGTTGAAGAGCGAGAGAATACAATCTACTATTTCACTTCTCATGCTCGTAAAGTTCGACTTTAAGATGTGCGTGGACGACATAAAATCGCATTTTAAGCTCTAGGGCATAAAGTAAAATTTTCTTCTAAGACTAAGAATGTGGCTCAACAGCCAAACAGAGTCAAAATATATTGCACAATTTAATTGAGCAGTAAAATTTCGTAGAATACTGAAACTTGTTCTATTATTATATTCTTGCTATAATTGCGTGTTGTCTATAATTAAATATATGAAATCAAATAAAATAGGAGTTGATAATAGTTTAGAAATGCCCCGAAATATTTTTATGACTTGGCAGAAAACAAGTATCTATGTCTAAATACACATGTTGAAAATTAAAAAAAAACATTAAAAAAATAATTGGTGGGAACCATATTTGTTTTCATTGTAATACTTTTGTTACAACTTGAAATTGTTTTACGATTACCGATAAATAATTTCCTGGCAATTGAAGTGAAAATTAGAGTGTAACCCTCGTCCATAAAACCCATTTTACACTCGACTAAATATCAATCCTCGCTCGCCAGCTCGCTCGGCTCTTCACGCCTCTTTTATTTAAACAATAGTAGATTGTACAACAAGTTGTTGGTACGCAACAGTTTTACTACATTAAACCCTTACAAACTTTCAACTCATAAACATAGTAGATTGTACAACAAGTGCATAAAACGTACGATTTTACGCACTTGTTGTACAATCTACTATTGTTTATGAGTTGAATTTTGTAAGAGTTTAATGTAGTAAAACTGTTGCGTACCCTAATACGACACTTATAATAGTAGTTTATGTAACTGTTACGTAATATAATAAGGCCTAATTACGTACAGTTGCATACACTGCTTTATCTACACTCATATTATATATTCTAAATGAAGTGTTCGGAAACCATAGAATGACCGCCATTGCACCGCCATCGCCAACTCGATTATGCCGGCGGTCGCGCGGGCGCGTGCCGTTGGTCAGGAAGGAGGACAGGATTTACATTATGTTATCAAATTCGATGTTCGGAATTTTAAACTCATAACGTATCAATATGAGCATGTAAAGTTAAAATTACGTTACTGCCACAGATAAAAAGCTTATCATAGTAAAATCGGTTGTGGTAATGCTAGCCTTTGCCTACCGTTTTTGAACACGTTTTAGAGGACTTACAATGTGAGTGTAGATAAATATACTTACCTACGCTATAGTAATACCTCACTATCAAGCTTCGGTAGTCTCTAATTTAAAAATTGTAGATAAACCATCCCCATACAAATTTTGATATAGTTAGACTACTACATATATTTTTACTTTTAGTAATGTTGTATGTTGTTAGAGTCTGACCATTGAAATATTACCCAAATATTTGGCGGGAAATTCAAAAAATCATGGGCTGGTCGGGAAATTCAAAAAACCTTGTGTAGCAGGAATAATAGTTTTGATACTAGAAAATACTTTTGACTTCTGTGCACACGTAAGGTAGGTAGGTAGGTTTAGGTAAACAGACAGAAGTCAACGAAGTAAACAAGCTTCACAGGCTGTTAGAAAGATCTTTAACCGACTGCAACAAGAGAAATACATTCAGAAATTAAATTCCCCAAAACATGCTCAGAAGCAAGTAAAAAAAATCTAATAACTATGTACCTACTTGAGTTCCCTATTCACTTGTTTTAAGGGATGGTTTTAGTTGGTTTACGTACTATATAGACATGTTTCGCGCAAATATTTTTATTTATATTTTTACATAAAATTACTACAGATTTCTCCTAAATATTGGTTTTCAGTAAGTTACTTCTTACGTTCCAATGTTTTGATTGTATTGATATTTTCCAGAACTTCTAGTTTATCCGTTCCTTTACACACTTGTCCTGTTTATGAGATTCAGATTAATAAATTCACGTACTTAATCAAAGTTATAGGCAAATGTTAGAACTAGTACTTAAAGTATCAAAATATTAATAGAGCCTACCTACAAAATTTTTGACGACTTGTAAACATTGCAGTTTTTCGTTATACAACACGCTTCACGTCAACTTCGCACATCGTCGTAATTATTTACGAGCCTAAATAATAGTTTGCGGACCACTCGGTACAGTAATTTAAATATTATTTAAAATAAACCCCTTATAAACCGTGAACAATTTGAAATAATGACATGGTATGAGGATTTACAAAAAAAATTGTCTTGTGCCTTGTTACTGACCCTTTGTAATGGCTTTCTTTTTGCAAAACGCCACACAAACAGTCAAGGCACAGCCTAAAATTAAAAAATAATTAAACAACAGACAAGTGTACCTGAGTGGTGTGCGACGGGAACACAGGCATAACTTTGTGTGTGAAGAAAAGAGAGGTAGGGCGTGCTAATGAGCCGTCAGCCCTCGTCAGGGGTAAAAGAGCGTCATGGACGTGTAGGTTGGAAGAAGTTTTTTGTATATGTTGACTAGTGACAGTTAGTCCGAATCATTATAAAATACTCCGTCATAGTTAAAGTCTGGTCCCATCCGGAGGAAGAAATGAAACTTTGCATGCAAGTACCTTATAAGTTATAACAATAACAGGTAGTCCAATAGGTGATTTAATGAGGAACGGTTTGTTACTTACCAGTTTTGTTGTATTGACAATTATTGTAGAGAATTTAATGTGGAACATTTTGTTAATTTCCAGTTTTGTTGTATTGACAATTATTGTAGAGAATTTAATGAGGAACGTTTTGTTAATTGCCAGTTTTGTTGCATTGACAATTGTTTTAGAGAATTTAGTGAGGAACGTTTTGTTAATTGCCAGTTTTGTTGTAAGTTTTATCGTTTTCATAAAAAGTGTAACAACCTGCAAATTAGGACACAAAAGTGGGGAAAACAATCACTTGATAAGCTATTTCTACCTCTATTTTTTTTCGTATCTATATTTATAAGCTACGTGGATGCAAAGTTCCATGCTTTCTTCCGAAAGGGACCAGATTTTGTAAAATTGTTAGCGATCGGAGCCGCACTAAAAGTACACTTGAGCTTATATTTATAATATATAAGTAAAAAGCCTTAGGTGAACTATATTCATACCTAATGCTTTCTAGTAAATACTTGTTTACCATAAGCTATATTATTATTTTTATACATACATATATTGGACTTTTGTTACTATTTGCATTGTCATTGCGTCACTTTCGTTTACCATACTCGTATAGAAGTAATTAATTGGTGCCTTAAAATGTAGACAGAAATTTCTACTACTGATGTTCCGACAGTATGTTTCTAAAACTACGAAAATTTCCACATAATTGTAGTCAATTTACGGAATCTTATCATATTTCGTATGGAAATTGTAACAATCCATATCCACAAAGTAAATTTCTGAAAATGTGAAATTAAGGTACCAGGTTTTTCAAGATTTTTTCCATACACATCTGCAAATATCTATTATAGTCATTCCAGATGCACTAGAAAATTGTTCTAAACACACAATGATTATTGTTAATAGTATTTTATGCAACAGTTGTATAAAAGGGGTCAAAAAAGGTGAGTGGCGTGGGTAACAATTTGGGCCGTAGGCGAAAATTGTTAAGAAAAACGCCACGAACATTTTTTGACCTACTTATACGACGTTGCATACAATATTTTTTCTACGACTACACATAGTTTTACAAAAAGTGCGAAATTGAACACTTCATGGATATTGCAGTTATTTTGTCAACATAATCAACAGTAATTTAAGTTTCACCTTTTAAAACACTGTATTTCAAGAATACTAACACAAACACACACACCGTCGTTATTAAATCAATTATCAAAGAGCGACAGAGATTAGTAAAAATATATTATTTTCAAAGTTTGTAGTTTGCCACCACAAATGAATGGCAAACGTAAAAACTACAAAGTATGTCTGTGGTTCTTTTCGTTTTTTCTTTTTTAAAGATTTTTTTTCTAAAAACGCTACGTTTATTTAGGTTTCTTAGGTTGGCAGTAATTTATTTTCTTCTGAAGTCGTGACTGCACGCGATTCTATTTTGGCGCTATTATTTAACAGTTGTTTTTTTGGGGAATAGACTAGATTGATTATAGACTTTTCTTCGAGTATATTATCTTTGTGTTTCTTCGAGTATATAGATGATGACGAATGTATAAATGATAGATAAACGGGAGTAGAAAAAAAAATTGGGTTCACAGGGCACCTCTGTTAGCAGTTGCATTATATCACATAATAACCCTAGGGTCTTTATGAAGAACAGACTAGATAGACTTTTTTGAAATTGCATAAGACATGCTTTTATATTCGTTTGCGGGACCATATAATTGACAGATAAAAGTACCGGAGTAGAAAAAAGTAGGTATCTCCGTTACGTGTGCGTTTTTGGCAGAGTATTTGCTGTCCTGTCTGCCAAAAACGTACACCGTCACCAACAATAATTACCTTCGTAAAGAAGCTAACAAATTAATTAGCACCCGATTAATTAACCTTTCAGAACTTGGTGATTCCTTGCAAGATAATTATAACTTTAAATGTTTTCGTGTTAAATCTTCTAATCATAATTGGGTACTAGTTCGGTTATATTAATTCATTTAAAACTTTTCCTTCTTTGGGCAAGCAGTGTCTACCATGTCATTGAAAATTGCATTATTTTGTGGAAGGTACTGATTGGTTTCTGAAGGTTCTGATCTTTTCATTTGCTTGTAAACATTAAAATATTAGGTACCTAAGTTAGTAGTTTATAACTTAAATAAATTATGCCTTACAAATGAAATGTACGTACCTAACATAACATAATATAATCTTGATCATGACATAATCTGCCAATTATGCCGGCCGTCAGTTAACGTTAAAAACTAACGGTTAGTAGTATCGTAGCTACATTTGAATAAATGACTGGTCTGTGTTGTAAGATAACAGACATGAGAATTTTGTGACGCCTTTTCCTAGAACCTAGAACCACAACTGTTTTATTTTTAACCGACTTCAAGATTTCAAAAGGGTAGGTTCTCAATTCGGGTTGTACCTATGTTTTTTGTTCTTGTCTTATTCCATGGAATGTTTTTGGTTTAAGTACGTATATCCGTACACAAAACACAGAATCAGTGTTTTTACGAATATCCGTATTCGCCGCATATTTATTACGTACCTATTCGTAAAAAATCTAAATATGCGTAAAAAATAATGTATGTGAAAATATCGCAATATTTATATCTACTTCTTTGTGAAACGGAACACACTTCGATTTTTAAGGTTAACCTCAATAATTTATTTTTAGGGTTTTTAAAGAAATGTAGGGTATGATTGTGACTAGAGTGAGGGTAGTTTGAACTTGTTTCCAATAAAACAGTTAGCTTCCGATTGCCGACTTTTATTGACGTTGCATCTGCTACCGACCCACTACTACTACTACTTATTATGCGTTTTTTGACAAAGTTGCGTTCGGCGCTCGAGGTCACAAACTTGGATTATTTATTGGGCCAACATCACAAACAAGTCCGCAAAAAAATCAGATCTACTGGATTTGACGCACACGATGGTTGTATAAAGTTACTGGATAAAGTAGCCCGGCTGCATTTATCCTCTGTTTATATTATAAGTACAGTTTATATAAAGCCTGAAGCTCCAATACTTACCTTTAAATTCATAAAATAACCAATATAGTTGGGATTAAAATAAATTAAACAGTTAACCCTTATTAGCCTGTGACATTCAGATAACGAATTTAACTAGGGACCCCAATAAGCGGCATAGGGTCTGGGATAAACTATATTAATGCCTACTGAATAAAGTTTACGAGTAAATACTACTTCAATAATTTTATAGTACCTACCTACTTACGGTTGCGGTTTAATACAAATAACCAAAATTACGGGGTAATCCTGTTTTATTTCAAATAAAACTTTTATAATGTTTATTTTAGCAAAACCTATTTATCAAGTATAAATGAATACCATTTTTTTTATCACAGAATAATAAAAGCTTTAACCAGTTTTAACATAAATAGTAAGCGCTTAATTACCAAGACAGTAACAAAAAACCTTTAATGTAGGTTTTACCAATTTGTATACCTACCTAACATGAAAAAGCGAGGAGTCAAACGAGCATCTCCATTTTCCAGTTTAATCAAAGGACTTCGCTTTATGTAACTTCAAATACGGTTTACGCAACATGTCGTGTCTGGTAATAAGGTCACCGACGTAAATTAAATATCTACTTATAAACAACTAAGCCGTACTCCTGACTCCTCTCTGTTATTAGTAGAATAGATACATTCATTATCTCATTGTAGTTACTGGAGTTAATAAAGAGTAAGTACGGATTTGCAGCATATTGCATTGAAGTTGCAGAGCGTTGCATTGCTCTCTTATAGAGTACCTCCACTGTCATTATCAAACATCTTAATAACACGATGATGTGTAAAGCTAAGTCTGTAAAAATAAGTTTGCATATAAAATAATAATATTTACAAGATTTTATCACCAACTACCTAGGTACTCGCTTGTAGTTGGTAATCTACTATTATTCTCAACATTATTCTAATGAGCTCATAATTTGATCTTTGGGTGTTATATTCGACGTCATTAATAAGTGAGTTACTTATAATATTAAGTATGTTTACATTTTGCACTGAGTCTCCGATATATCTGATGGCGATTACGTACGTCAACGTACAATCGCCATCAGATGTATCGGAGCTGCCAAGGTGGTCACAAATATCTGAACAACGCCTCTATTGCCAAGGCGATGAAATGCATGTTCAGATATTTTTGAGTACCTTGGCCGCTCCGATATATTTGATGGCGACTGTACGAGTTTTGAGTTTACTGATTAATAAAATTTCAATGTCATCCAACTAATAAGGTATAGTATTATTATATTAACCTGTCTGAAGATAGGTACATATGTCAACCCAACAAGTAGTATGAAAAATATATACATGTATAAATACATGTATACAATAACATCAACAATATTATTCTCGTTAGCATGCACAGACAGACTTGCGTACAAGTTAGAAGTTATTTGTAAGTAGTCTTGGCCCGCGGCTATTCGTTAGGCTGTGTTCGGTCGTGCGTCGGCCCTGGGGGCCGCTGTACACTTCGTCACCTTGCTTATTAGCTTAGGCAAGCGACATTTACTTATGCTCGATGGCGACGCACCGTTTGTTTTTTGAAGTTTTTACCGTTTATTGTTAGTAGTGAAACCAAAAATAACACTTCTTAATATTTTTTACAAAGGCATTTTTATTTTAATAACATGACATATGACATTAAGTTAATTTAAAGAGTGTATTGACAATTATAAGGACAAGTGAAATGTGTAATAACTTTTTAAAAGTTTATTATTTTGCGTATGTTTTGGGCATTTGGTTGGAAGGCCTTAAACGTTTTAGTGTTGACTAAAACACCTGTAAACCTTTGCTTTCGGGCGACTTTTCGTCGTTTGCTTCGGACGTTTCTCATCAGATTCGGACAACGTTTACTGTGACCAGTTTTGACGCTTGAGCCAAGTTTTTTTAATTTTTTTACGGAATCCGATTCCGTGAAGCTTTGCCGAAGTTTTCTCTTCATGATTGCCCATCACGTCCTCGATGGGACGTACCTAAGAGTAATTTGGCGGATTCATATTCTTAGCAGCATGACGCACGTCGTGGGTTTCCATCCACTCTCACTCTCCAAAATAAAGTAGAGCCCCTGTGGCGTCTAATCAGTGACAAAATTCATTTTGTCCACACTTCTTTATGTAAAGATTGGCAGTCCTCGTGGAAGTAGTGACGAAACGCCGTAGATTTCATACTGCATTCGCATATTACCTTTGCGCATATTACCACACATTGTCTTAGATCCAAATTTTTTGGAAAAAAATTGACGTTTTGTTCTCATTCAGGTGTTCTCCTTTGCGAATAGTAGAGTAATACAGGCCCGGTAAAACAAAAAATCCAGTTTGAAGGGGTTTTCATCGCTTAGAATTATGCACTGTTCATTTTTAAGTAAAACTGTCATATAAATTTCGAAGACGGTGTTTAACTTTTGCAGCCTATTTTGGAGTTGGTTTGGCTTCCGTTGCTTCCGAGGGCTACCCAGTCGTTGCGATTCTTGGCCCTTTGAACCATTCCTACAGAAGTTCTCTACTTTTTTCCACATATCTTATTGAAGCACTGAGTGAGTTTTTGATTTTTCGATGTATCTTTGAGTCGATATTGCGATTATTCGAGCCAGTTTTTCGACGATTTTTCGACTTGTCATTAAAAGAGAAGTCTTACCCAAACTTTTTAATGCAATTTAAATTGCAGAAACACACACCCTCACGATTTTAGCGATCTTTCTCATGGACATACCGTTTTCTCGTATGTATTTGTCCAAGAGTATTTTTCGTTGCTCCTGTGTATGGCCTCTCAGTTTATAAAATCAAAAGTGATCCGGAAAAATTATTCTAGTAATTGATTTAACATCATATCATCTACAACATAATAAATAATTTATGTTTTTAAAGCAAATAAAACAAGAATGACGGCTTGTTGCAGTTGTCCTTATACTTGTCAATACAGTCTTTAATAACATTTACTAACCATGTATATTATTAACTAGTAATAATCTTGTAAAACAGACAGGTGTACTCATTTAAGAATGCGCAAGCAGATTCATTATATCCATTTTGCGTCTTAAAAGCAGTTTTTTTTGCGATAACCGTCGTACGATAGGATTAGTCATGTTGATTTGACACTTAGATTATAGAACAGTTCAAACGTAGCCCTCTTTAGACACAATTGACACCTAATGCTTCGATTGCTATTGTTACAGACCACCATGAACACGGCCCGGGTATACTGTCTGCTGATCGTCGTCTGCGTGCACCTGACCCAGCACGTCACTAGCGCGCAGCACAAGCGCGCACCCATGGGCTTCGTCGGCATGCGTGGCAAGAAGTTCACCGACCTCGACGACCCCGAGGTCTTCAAGCGAAAACCGCAGTACAACTTTATAGGCGTCAAAGGCAAAAAGGATCTATTTGACTTCGACCAGGAAGTCAAGCGAGCTCCTATGGGATTCCTCGGAATGCGAGGCAAAAAAGATCCCGATTCTTACCTGCTCCCACCTCACTCTTCATCCGAACTCTATGACGATACTGGATATTTCAGAGGCAAGATAGATTACTCACCGATCCGTATGCTGGAACAGCACAATCAATTGCAGAACTACCAGCTAAATGAATTATTAGAGAGGTTGCGAGCGGTCGAGGAAAACGAGGCTTCCATGCCTGAGTCTGCGGAAGATGACATGTCTAACGTGATAAACAAAAGAGCGGCAAAAATGAACCAATTTTACGGCGTGAGAGGCAAGAAATCCGCCCAGCCTTTTGAAGCTAACTTTCGAGGCAGATTCATTGCGGTGAGGGGCAAAAGGGATATGAAAAACAACGACGCACAGGAGATCAAGTTTTTGTTGGGGCAAAATGAGCCGTGGCCGAAAAGGAAGGCGCAGATGGGCTTCTTTGGCATGCGCGGCAAGAAATGGGCTGACGGTAAACCGCCTTTGTTACTACTTGTTACTTAGATGCGACAATACAATTAGCTTCAAAATCTACATTTAATACTCGCTCCAACCGATGTAGTACCTTCGTATACCTATTACGGTTCCTGAGATATAGTCCGCTAAAAGACATACAGACGGCAATGTTTAAGTTTCGTTAGACAAACTCTGCCGGTCTCATCTCATACAGAAAAATTAAACTTTCCATAATCAATTAAAACTTCAAAATTAAATTGCAGCTCCACGCAACTACTTCTCAGTACCGTAAAATGGGGTGAGTAGGGATTGCGTGGAGAGTTGGGTTATGAATGCGGAGAGAAGGGATGCCAGGGGGGTGAGATGGTGTTTAAAGGCTACTGCTACTAAATAATGTATTCATATTACAAATGGAGCTATAGTGATATACATAAGAAAAAGAAATCGATCCAACAATGTCCCAAAATCACCTTTGTATGAAATCCTATCTCACCCCAACTACGAGGTACTACGGGGTGAGGAGGGGTTTTGTGTTTATCGGTAAAGTTATAAAATGGAACTACCCAAAATCATAAAAAAACTGAAATACAAACGTCCGGTACATTTATTATATATACCATTCAGTTTACATATGCAAAAATAAAATGTTATCGAGGTTTAAATGTCAGTTTTCTCCCTACTCACCCCATTTTACGGTACCTATAGTAGAAATACCTACCATAACATTTTGCGAAATAGTATTACTCACAGCCCGATTTAAATAATTAAGTAGACGAAGTAAAAAAAAATTACTTACGAAGTAATTTACATTATCTTGATAAAATATATTTTTCACCTCACTGGCTCGGAAATTTTTATTCTTTAAAAACAGATAGCAAAACTGCATTTTATTCACAAGAGTGCAAAGAATATTTGAAATTCGAACGTGATATTAGTCACTTTTTTTAACATAATAACATGTAAAGGCCACTCTAGACAGGACAATCTTCGCCCATCTGATTAAATTGTCTGATCAAATCAGGTGCTGTGACGCAAAAATTATTTTATATTTAATTGTATTCAATTAAAAACTTTAGTGTAAACAATTTTGTTTCATGATTTTACTATAAAACGCTTTAAATCTTTCAAGAAATATTATTTTGATCGATCCATTTTAATTGATGAACTACCTGTCTCAGAATAATTCGAAAATTGTGCATTGTATTTGTTTTATCTGTGACATGTTACTTTTTAATTTTAAAAAGTTAGTTTTGTTTACTTATATTTTTAAGTTTCAGATTGCGCTTTTTATTATTTATTAATGTTATATCTGCCATCACCTTTAAATAAATGTATTAAATCAACGCAAAGACCAGCTGAGATATTTATATAGGTACCTACTTACGACAGGTGTAATACATTTTTTTGTGATATATGTGACTTTGAGGTTATGTAGAGTTTTGTATCGAATTATCATTTCAAGTACTTTCTTTCAGTGTAAAATCGAATAATTGAAGCGAAAACTAGTGCTAAATGAAGTCCAAGATCGTTTGTTGCATAGGAGCAAGTGCTGCATATTGTCACCAAGCAAGAAAACACTACAATTTAATAGGTTTAAGCACCAAGCATCCCGCTACCTACAACAGAGTTTTATCAAGCCTTTGAAATGTTTACCTTTATGTACCTGCCTAAGCTATGTATAAAATAAATAAACACCAAAACCCCACGTGCGTTTATTGATTATTCAATTATACAATTCGTACATTAGATTAAATAAGTGCCTACCTAAAATAGTCGTCAAACGAAATGATAAAAGGAAATCATAATAAATAAGTAGGAGTATACTGAGTGATATGATATATGTAAATTAACATGACTCTCTTATTCATACAGATAATGAAGCTAATCCTGTTCCATTCCAAACTGAAAAGTTGTATTTTGTGGTAGATATAGGTAGTTACTCGTTTCCCTCGACTGGCCTTATGATTTTAGCAATCATTGTAAGTATCAATGTTTCATTCCTTGGATGTCAACTATTGTATTTTGACCGCATAATATTCTGTCTTCTGTTGTTATTTTAATTTCTTCGCACCTTCTTTTTCATTGTAAAGTCATAAATATATCAGAATTATCAATTATTTTATTATTCAATGCAGGATTACAATTTTCGAAATGACGTACAAAAGCGCGCGACAGGCGTCCAAAAAATACTAAGTTTTGTTTGATGTACATTGCTACTGCGTTTGTTGGCTGGCCAGACTATATTTTCCTCGCTTTAGTGAGGTGAAAAGATTTGTGTTCAACACGGCTGCAAAGTTATTTTTACGTCTCGTGTGTTGCAACACTTGCTACGCTCAGGATTCTATTTTTGAACTACTCGCTTCGCTCAGGATTCTATTTTCGAGCCACTCGCTTCGCTCGCGGTTCAACCATAGAATCTATTCGCTACCTCGCAGTTCAACCCTAGAATCCATTCGCTAGCTCGTGCTTCAATTCCACACTCGCGGTTAAAATACAACTTTGCACCCTTGTATAACAAATAACTATTAAACCAGCTAAGGGTTCTCTAAATTATAGCCGAAAATTGTATTGCTGATTATCAGTTCCCAAACCAACTTTTCGCGTAATTTCATTTCGCGGAATGATTATGTGCCAACTTATCAAAAGATGTTGTTTTATTTCCCAACCTCACAGTTACCACCTGTACGTTTGGTATGTTTTTTTGAGGAAAGGCAGCGATTTAAACTAATTTAAAAATGGTCAACGCGTCCCGATTGAAACTTTGTCAGATGATAGTTTATTTCCTATTATAAATATTAAAAAAATATTAGTCGGCTGTATCGCAGTGAAAAGACCGTCAGCTGGTCACGTGAACATACGATCTTCAGGGCATCAGCTGACGGTCTTTCCACCTCGATACAGCCGGCTGACGATTTTTCATGTTTGTAAGAACATATAAACTATCATCTGACAAATTTTCAATCGGGACGCGTTGATTGTTTTTTTAAAAGTGATTAAAGGGCCGCCGTTCCTCAACCCAGCAACGGAGCGGGAGCTGACCTTCACCAGGCTTCATTGTACATCTACTTCACATGTTATCGCCTGGGACGCGATTGGTCATGAAATTTGTTCCTGGCTTACGGTCCATTAAGTTTGCGTAATATTCATTTCGTAAGTATGATTTTCACTTGGGTCATTTTAATTTGCTATTAGTTAGTTGTCAAAGTGAATCATCGGCGAAATGTTGGTTGGCAAGTGAAATTCGGTCAACAAAAGTTTGGCGAAAAGGCAGAACACACGCCAAGATCGCATCGAGTGAGATTGCTCAGTAGATATAGGGTTTCGTAGCCGTTACTACAGACAAAACTCCGAGAATAACAAGAAAGTTTTTAACGACCACTAAATTTTTTCGATTTCCAGTGAAACGAACGTTTTCAGTAGGTGGTTAACATGAGGAACGTGTTAGTAAACGTGAAAGTATACCTATGAAAGTATACCAAATTACTACTTTCGAGTAAGTATCTACTAAAGTCTCTGAGCTAAGCCACGGACTAGTAGTCAACAAAACCAAACCGTAAAAAACAATAGAACTGTGAAAGTAGAGTACCTAATTTAATTAATAAAAATCGATTACACTCAAAAGTGTAAGGTATTTACTACAAATGTGGTGCAAATACTTACCAGTTAAATCAGTTTATCTAATTAAAAACCGCCCAAAAGCATGTCGGGCCACGCTCTGCGTGGGGTTCCGTAGTTGCATGACCGTCACAATGGTGCTGGAGTGGGCCGAATTTGAGGTTTTTTATCGAACTGACACACTACTTTGAACAAAACAAACAAATTGTGTTTTAGGGCACTTAGGTCACCATATTATAAAGGATGTTTATAAAATTCAATTGCATTACGAGTATTGAGGTTATAATATAATGTACCTATGTAGATTACGAGTATACTAAATATTTTTTTCTATGGAGTCAATCCGATAAGAGCAAAAGCGTTTTTGCCCATTCCGACAACGACATTTCGACAACTCATCCGGCCGTAACAGCCAAAAATGTATACGCGATTTCGGAATCATTAGTCAGAAAAAGCTCTTCAGTATGACCTACCTAATCACTTCAGACACTATGGCTAAGTGCGCTTTCACGCTATCAGATGTCGGATATCACCACGAAGAAGACAAATTTAAAAATTGTACATTTCTATACTTTTTCTTAAAATACAAATTTCTCAAAAGAAAACACTAACGCAAAAAATGCGGGCTTAATGTAATAGGGTACTCTCCTGCAGCTTATTTTTTCTTGGGTATCCGATATCCGATATCGGATCGGATAGTGTGTAAGTAAACGCTCTAAGAGTTGAAAAATACCTATATATACATATTAACATGGATTTTTCCCTAACCACAGTTAAACCTTATCACGGAGTAAAACAGTCGTCGTTCACATGTGACTATGTAGGACGGTGTCCCACTCGCACTCGTTACAAAATTGTTACATTTCACACATATTGATTTCTGATTGATATTTTGATTGTCTAATGACGTCATTACCTCCTTAGTCAAAACGAGACACAGTCCCCTAGATAACCTTAGCTTTCAGCCTCACTCTGTGACCGAAGAATTAGATCCACTTCATAAAAATCCATGCATATTAAGTGCTATTGACATATATCATTACTAGCTTTCCGCCCCGCGACTTCGTCCGCGTATGATAGCACCTTCGCACCCCTATTTAACCCCCTCAGGGGTAGAATTTTCCATAACGGTGAAAGGACTTTTATTGTATTTTAATAATCTTCCCACAGAGTTAAGTCTCTAGCTCAAAAAAATAAATTTCCCCCATACAAACTTTGAACCCCTTTTCAACACCCTCAGGGGTAGAATTATCCAAGACGCTAAAAGTACTTTTATTTTATTTGATTTCTTTCTACAAAGTTAAAAGTTTCTAACTAAAAAAAAAATTCCCCGATACAAACTTTGCACCCCTTTTTAACCCCCTCAGGGGTGAAATTATCCTAAACGCTGAAAGTACTTTTTGTGTATTCTAATAAGTAATATTCCTACAAAGTTGTAAGTCTCTAGCTCAAAGAAAAAAGTTTTCCGCATACAAACTTTGCACCCCTATTTACCCCCCTCAGAGGCGGAATTATCCAGAACGCTGAAATCACTTTTATAATTTTATAAATATCAGGAAACGTACGAAGTTTTCAAGTCTCTAACTTAATATTGAAAATCCTACACATGCAAACTTTTAACCCCCTTTTTACCCCCTTTTGGGTTGAATTTTTCAAAATCTTCTTATTATTTCAACACGTTATAAATGTAACCCGACCTGCAAATTACAACTTTCTAGCTTCAGTTGTTACGGTCTCGCTTTAATACAAACTTTTCAACCCCGTTTTAACTCCTCTCGGGTGGAATTTTGAAAAAAGCTGAAATCAGTTATTTTTGCTTTTAAGTTAGTAGCCTGCAAATGAAATTTAAAGTCTGTCACAAAAAAAATGTAATCTCTATACAAACTTTCAACCCCTTTTTTACCCCCTTAGAGGTTGAATTTCAAAAAACGCTGAAATCACTTTTATAATTTTTTGATTATTAGTAAGCATTCAAAGTTTCAAACCTCTAACCTTAAATTTTAAGCCCCATCCACACAAACTTTCAACCCCCTTAGGGGATGAATTTTTCAAAATCGCTTCTTATTACTTGTACACAACACAAATGTAACCAGACCTGAAATTTTCAACTTTCTAGCTTCAGTAGTTTCGGGTCTGGGTGGATCAGTCAGTCAGGACAAAGGCATTCATATATATAGGTTGATAGATAGATAAGAAGCTGTATGCAGCCAGCTGGATTAACCAAAAAATTAATAGTCTTTTTATTTTGTTTCAGAGTCCAGTTTCGAAGAAGAACAAGTAAACTAAGTGTCCCCAGTGCAACGATCAGTTCTTGCTCCAAAAGACTTGTACTACCCACATATCTTATAAATTATTCTGCGCCTTTCCGCTTTCAAAGTATAAATAGGTCAAGTTATACCTAGGCAGTGTTAACTTAAACGAATAGCTCTAGGTTAAAACGTTGCTTTCAGAAAATTACCAGTTAAAATAAAAATATAAATGTTGTACGTAGATAGACGAAACTTTTCCTAAATCCAAAGTTGAGTGAAGTAGTGATGCTCTGATTATTTATTGTTGTATTAAAATAAAACTATTCATATTCGTACTATAGTTATTAATTTAATAATTGTTAAGATACCTGTTTCTCGATTCGACTTTAAGAGATGTTATTTAACGAAGTTTTATAATAATTTTAATTAATAATGTAATGTATTGTACATTTTGTTAAGGCTGGCAAAATGTTACAGAACACTATTAAAATTAAATGAATGCAGTTGCCTATTGCCTGTTGTTTATTTAACTTTCACCTCTACGATAGACATTAATGTATATATATACCTCCATATAGGCATTAGATTCTGTTGTACGAGTAGGCCAGTATAACTGTTCGCCGAACGTAAAATACAGTCCGTTAACTAATTTCATTGTGGTAACCGCTGAGGATTTCTACCATAGCACCAAGATCTAACTCCACCTTTCCAAGAGCTAATTCCCGAGCTACTATAATAAATACCTACTCCAATCGATCACTATTAGTGTGCCTATAATATTTGAAGAGTTACCTCGATTGCTCCAGGATTGTTTATTCAGGCACTAACCTGATCACAATGAGACTGACCTGCAACCATCCTGCAACTATATCCTTTCAATTAAAAAATATTTTTTCAAATAGATTTAAAAATTACTGCGTTTTTCGAAAATACAGACTAATTGGGAACCCCATTCTTTTTAGATGTCGGTTCACACACACGAACACGAGTTCGCAAACATCAGTGTAAGTACAGTCAGCTGCAGAGAAAAATACCCCCCCACCCCCACCCCCCTGCATACTAACTTTGTATGCAGCGTGGCCCTTTTTCTCTGCAGCTGACCGTACCTTTCCTTAAAGTCGGTGGTGTAACTGGTGTACACGACAACAAAGGGCATGATACAGATTTTACTGATGATTGGATCCCCTTTTGTATAGTGAGACCTTATTATCAATAGGCCATTTTAGGAACGGGAGCCCCTTAAATTTATGGTGCAGTGGGGGTAAAAAGGGGGAGGTTTATTTCCCGAGTCAGCCGTTTATTAGCAGAGTCAGATAGATTGAAAACTATGTCTTAACAATATACTGCAAAAGCTTGTAGAGAATTTCATGAAAAAAATATTTATCATTGAAAGTTTTGTGGTAACTTCAACCGTTTTTATAAAAAATACGAAAGAGTGCAAATTGGGGCACATAAGTCCATACTTTTGTGGGAAGTGGGGGAAACCGCCGCTGGATGACCAATTGCGACTTCTATTTGCTTTTCTTACTGGTGTTTTGATATGGCATTTAGGCAGTCCTTATTAAATCATGTTATAAATCTGTGTTTCATGCTAAAATAATACCCAATCTAACAATTTTTTTACTAACATTACTTAAACATATGAGATACTTATGAATACTTTGTATAATGGGGATAAAAAGGGCTTTTGTCTTATTAAAAAAATATAGGCAGTCTTTCGTAATAAATTGAAAGGAGAATTTTAAGTAAAGAAATATATAGGTATTTTCACGCGAAAATATGTAAATGCATAAATAAATTAAGTGTCCTTATTTTATACGAAAAAGATACCATACTCAATTATTTATATAGGTTATTTTTATTTTAGACATTTTAGTACCGGGAACTTGCAATAATTGTTTTCCCTCTATATTACTTTTAAAAATATATTGTAAATATGCTTTTAGGAATGCGAACTACAAGGGCTTCTTAGATCAATTATTTTTTCCTAAAACTTTAAACTTAACATATACATAGGAATTTATTTTTAAATGTTATTTTATTCGATTGTTTTACACAAAAATATATAAAACAAATATCAGAAAAAAATTAAGGCATCCTCTTTTTATACGGAAATTATATCAAAGTCAACTAAAGCTTGTCCCAGTAAAAAATGTCGTTAGTTTACGCAACGTTTGTATATCAGGTTTCAATCAAAATGGTTGCAACTGGTTGGTTATACGTTAAATGCATCTCGTTTCTTTATTTAATGTTAGAAAAAATCTGTCACAGTCACATTTTCAAAGATATCGTCTACACAAGAAAAACTTCATGAGAAAATATTGTACAAATATGTCCAATATCAAGGGATTTCCACGAATAAAGTGGCGATGGAGCTAAACACGTCTGTTAAAACTGACCAAAGAGTCCTAAAACAATTCAGAGAGACTGGCGGTATTCGACGGCGTCCTGGAAGTGGTCGGAAGACCGGGTTTCTTAAGAAAAATATTGAGAAGAGTATCATAGCTGCTTTGCTGAAAAAATCTACATTATCTGTAAGATATTTAGCTAAAAAGGATAAACGTCTAAATCAACTGTGCAACGAGTAAAGAAAAATAATTCTATAAAGACGTTCAAACAAACTTAAGTGCCTAATAGAAATTCGAAACAAGAAACTGACGCTAAAACAAGATCAAGAAAACTGTATTCAAAATTAATGACAAAAAAGTACTGTACTGTGATGGACGACGAAACATATTGCAAGCTTGATTTTAAATCACTGCCATCTGAGACATCATTTTTATTCGGGGACCGATAGAAAAACTGTCAATGACGAGTACAAGGTAATAAAAACGGATAAATTTGCGAAGAAGGTTCTTGTATGGCAAGCGATCTATTCTTGCGGCAAACGCAGCACCCCATACTTTGCTAATGGAACTATGAAAGGCGATATATACCTTAAAGAGTGCATGGAAAAGCGATTATTGCCGTTTATTAAGCGACACAAGAAGCCAGTTCTGTTTTGGCCTGATCGGGCCACGTGCCACTATTCTAAAAATATGATAAAATGGTACAAAGCCAATAATGTCGAATTTGTGGAAAAATACCAAAATCCTCCTAGCTGCCCTGAATTACGACCTATAGAAAATTATTGGGCTCGTAACGAAAGTTTTGAGATTCTTGAAATTTAAAAAAGGAACGGCACTGGTTTATACTTTTTTTTAAAGATTATTTGTTTAGCATTCAAACATAGACAACCATTTGAGGAATCATTTCCAAATAAAAAAAATACGGTTATTTTATAATTCAATTCCGCGGTAATTTTTCGTCAACCATGGATTTTTCGCGAGAACATTTCCGTGCGATGATTTTGTACGACTATAAGTTTGGGTTGAATGAAAGTGAGTACAGAGAGCGTTTAGTTTCAGCATTTGGGGACTGTGCACCGTCGTGTGCAACAGTTTTCAGATGGTTTACCCAATTCAAACGTGGAGACTTCTCCTTGAATGACGATGAAAGAAGTGGTCGTCCAGATACTTCAGTTACAGAAGAAAACATCTTAGCTGTAAAAAAAATTATAAAGGAAGATCCAAAAGTGACTTATAAACAAATAGAAGAGGTTCTGAAGATTTCATCGCCGGGCATTAATGATATTTTACACAACCGGCTTGGTGTCAGGAAACTATGTTCACGATGGGTGCCTCACGCATTGAATGAAGAACAAAAAGGAGCTCGCGTCACCTGGTGCAAATATATGCTCAAAAAATTTAACCAGGGTGAGGGACGGACCATCTTTAATATTATTACTGAAGATGAGAGTTGGATTTACCAATACGATCCACCAACTAAGCGGCAATCGACAGTTTGGGTGTTTCCTGACGATGAACCTCCAACAAAGGTAAAACGCGGGCGAAGTGTCGGAAAAAAAATGGTGACCACATTTTTTTCCGCATGTGGTCATGTAGCTACAATTTCTTTGGATGACCAAAAGACTGTGAATGCTCAGTGATATACTGAAGTGTGCTTACCGGCTGTGTTTAAAAATTTGACTGAAAAACGACCTAAATCTGGTTTGAGGGGGCTATTTCTGCATCATGACAATGCGTCGCCACACAAGGCCATTCTCACCAAAGACTTTTTGAAGCGTACGGATATCGAAGAGTTGTGTCATCCTTCATATAGCCCCGATTTATCTCCTTGCGATTTCTTTCTCTTCCCGAAAATCAAACTCGGACTTCGTGACACGCGATTCAATAGTCCTGAGGATGCTCGGAATGCCTACTTTCAGGCCGTAGAAGACCTTCCTAAAGAAGATTACCGGGAATGCTACAAATCATGGTTTAGGTGGATGAACCGCTGCATAGAAGCTAACGGAGAGTATTTTGAGAACCTGTAATAAAAAATATTTCAATAGCTTTAGTAGTTTTTTTGTATCTCAAAACTTTCGTAGTGACCTAAGGTATGAAGCAGAAACTCTTAAAACATAATACTAACGCAACATCAGTTGAAAACTTCAAGCGAAAATGGAATACAGCTTCAAAACTAATCACAGACACAGATGTACAAAACCTGATGGCAGGTATCAAAAGAAAATTACGAAGTTTCTGGATGAATAAACAATAGAACAAAAACATAACAAAAATATATTTTATTTACTACATTTCTAATAAAATGTTGTCAAAAATTTGGTAATTTTTTTATTGTTTATGTTTTTCCATACGAACAAATAAACGACATTTTTTTCTGGGACAAGCTTTATATAGCAAACTCTTTTTTTATAATTTTTAAGTGCACTTCCACCACTTAAAAAATTGCATCAACAATTTGATGGGCTCCCCTTCTTAAATCAATCATAGAGCCAAAAGGACCACCTCTTCAAAAGGAAATTCCATCATCAACATTTTTTTTATAATTAAGTGTACTTACACCACGGACTATTCCTAGCTTTTTAAATAGAGAAAATCCCGGGCATGGTAAACTAATTTATAAAAAAATCACTCAACATATTTTAAAGCCGTTTTCAGATTTTTAATCATAAACAAATCAAGGCTTCCCGGTTAGGACAGTATATCAACGCACGACTGAGTTTGACTTGAAGCGAGAAACTACTTACTTTATCCCGTAGAGACTAATGTCAAATATGTGGGATTGACTAACAACACTCACGTCCTCACTTATTGGCTCATCCACACACTAACCTGTAACCATCCTATTTAAATTAAATAAAAATAACATGTCTTAAATGACCAACGTCTGTATAATTACAGGTACTACCTTAGATTTAATTTTCGCAGTTTTCTTCATTCGTCAAGCTATATTTAGGTAACCATCTCTGCAAGGGCCTTTATGCTGACAATAAAGAACACCAATTACTTCGGAGGTCACGTAAGGATATTTGTAATCTCATCTCGTTCTAAACCTGATTATTCAGACTAATGGGTTGCGGAAAATTTAGGACTGAGACTTGTTTGCGAATCACGAATTAATTTTCGTAATCGCTCCCTTAGAAATCTTGATAATTATTCCCCTGCTAACTATAATCGTACCACAGAATATAAACTTGAATAGAAGGACCACTTGACTGTCTTACAAAACCACTCTGACAAATATTTATACATTGTGATTTTTCGAGTTCCGATCATTTCAAGCGTAGAGTCCTTATATGGCCGGTTTCTTTTTCATTACACATTACGACCGTTGCCTGATAATGTGAGGATGACGATTCTATTGTCGCATACGTAAGCGCGTACGTTAATGTAGGTAAATATGGAAATGCATACTTACTCAAAATCTAAGTTATAGATTCCACACATACTTTACTTAGCATCGAGTTCTTCGATGAAATATCTAAATAAGTGAACATGACAATATTCTGGGCGAAAATGTCGCGGCAGGACAATTGGGAGATATGCATTTTCTGAACACGGTTCAGTAACCGGTCCAGTGACCGGTCTACGACTTACGTTCTTCCGCTAAACTAAAAATACACTAGGCTAGGCTTTTTGGACCCGGGGTATGTCCTTAAACTACGTCCGGACCTGGGTATGTCCTTAAACTACGCCAAAAAGAGAGGTATGGGCACTGCGAATGGCATCTCGCTAAGTGTGGTAGGGCACGTTCAGCGAATGTCATCGCTCAAATCTGGAGCAGAGCCCGACTGGGGAAGTACCTCCACCTTACAGAAAACCACAGCCAAATAGCACTAGACCCTACTCATAGTGTTGTGTTCCTGCTGGTGAGTAAGGTTGCCAAAGAGCTCAAAGAGGACCCAGTGTGTTGACGATGAGGGACCTTCTTGTTCCTTTAGTCGTCAACACAGTGAATCCTCCTTTTTGTAAAGGGTTGGCAACGCGCATGTGACTCCTTTGGAGTTACAGGCGTCCATAGGTTACGGTAGCTGCTTACCATCAGGCGGGCCGTATGCTTGTTTGCCACCGTCGTGGTATAAAAAAAAAAAAAAAAAAAAAGGCAGTCTTATTCATCCATATTAGAGTAGACGGAGATCTGGCTAAGTCAGATATGCACAATAATGAGAGCAACGAAACCCCTCTAGTTGGTTTGCTACACTAAGGGCCTGTTTCACAATCTCCAGATAAACGTATCTGCCAGTTAAAATTATTGTTATCCTTTTCTCCAGTCATATAAAAGAAAAGGACAGCAAACATTTATCTGACAGATATGCTTTTACTGGAGATTGTGAAACAGGCCATAAGTTAACTTCTAGATCCGAACATCTGGCTACAGCTGTTCATTGGTGGAGGTCAAAGAATGCAAACCACTTCAAGTATATAAATTCTATAAATCATTATAGCCCTTGGCTTTAGCCGGGTTATAATGTTGTACTAAATATCATTATAACCCGCTGGTTAATAATGTGATTTCACTTCCCATAGTTCTTATTGTTATGTGCTTGAAGCCTAATTTCGTAAAGTCCGCTCGGTGCACAGCCCATCCATGCCAGCCGAGGCCTACGCTGCCGCGTAGAATTGATTTGAAAATCGAATTTTCACTTCTCATGCTTGTAAAGTTCGACTTTAAGTCGCGCGTGGACGACATAAAATCGCTTTTTAAGCTCTAGTGCATAAAGTAAGATTTCCTTCTAAAAATGAGGCCCAACAGAGCCAAAATATATTGCACAATTTAATTGAGCAGTAAAATTTCGTACAATACTAAAATTTGTTCTTTTATAATATTATTGTTATAATTATTTGAATTCCGTGTAGGAAACACGGAATTTATTAAATTAATTAAATCAGATAAAAAAGGAGTTGATAATAGTTTAAAAATGCCCTGAAATGTTTTTATGACTTGGTAGAAAACAAGTATCTATGTCTAAATTCACATGTTGAAAATTAAAAAAAAAAAAACATTAAAGAATTAATTGGCGGGAACCATATTTATTTTCATTGTAATATTTTTGTTACAATTTGAAATAGTTTTACGATTAACGAGAAAAAAATTTCCTTGCAATTGAAGTAAAAATTAGAGCGTAAAACTCGTTCATAAAACCCATTTTACACTCGACTTTATACCAATCTCCGCTCGCAAGCTCGCTCGGATGGATAAACGCCTCGCGTAAAATGTACGTTTTATGCACTTGTTGTACTATCTACTGTATTCGGAAAATCGTGCTGGCCACCTCAATTTTTAGTGTTTCGTACCAATACTTGGTTTATGAAACACTTATAGACGGAGAACTGGCCACGTCAGATATGACACAATAATAAGAGCCCATGTAGTTAGTTTGCTATACTATGCTTATTTCTAGATCCGGACATCTGGCGGCTGTAAAGTGGTGGAGGTCAAATAATGCAAATAACTTGAAGAAAACAAATCCTAGAGTTCTGGGTTTAATGAAATTTTATGAGAAATTATGTAATTAATTAGGTTATATCATATCTAGAAGGTTCTGTTGGGGGAAAGTAGTGCCAAATGATGTAAAATGCAATTGTTAGTTAATCGCCTACTGTTTTTGTTTCCGTAATAATAGACAATGGTTTTTAATCTAATGTTAAAATATAGGCCCTATCCTCTATAAATGACACAACTTTGGCATTATTTTGGTATTACTTTTTCCCAACTTAAAAACTTTGTTGGTCTGTCACTCTGATATCCACCCATTAAAAGCTGCCAGATGCCCGGATCTAGCAATAAGAATGGTAAAGCAGTCTAACTAGACAGGTTTAATTGCTCTCATTATTGTGTCACATCTGACGTGGCAAGCTGACGCAAACCATTATGGGATCACTCCGGTCGCAGAAATCGGTAAAACGCGTCTTTCTCGGAAACGGTTTAACGTAGAAAGCTGAAATTTGGAATAGGTATAGAAAATGTCGGCTGTAACAAGGTACCGAGGCTTTAACTGCTTAAATTTAATTTTATGAGGAAGTTTAGGGGGGTTAAGAGGGAAAGTGAATTTTATTTTTCATTTGTAAGAATCGTGTGGGGTACCAATAGAAAGCCTGCAAAAAGTTAGGACAGCTGACTGATTTTGACTTCATTTTACGAGCAGAAGTTTTGATAAAAAACGCATTTGAAAATGCAGTTTTTCATACAAAAATTACGGCTCTGTCCACGCGTTTTTTTCAGAAACTATAGCTAACTAGGAACTGAGAACTGAATAGTCCACTAAACAGACCCTGCAGATGACGGCATAATTATTTGGTAGACCTATCTTTAACAGTTTTCAGACCACGGATTGACCTTAGGTTACTATAGGACTCGATATGTACCTACAGTCAATTTACAGTGGTAATTTCCTATGATTTATATTAAAAGCATAAGAGAAAAATAGTACATACAAAATTAATCTTTTCTCAAACATGCTCGGAAATGGTCGCATTTTGTTCGTAAATTGAAGACGCAAAGTGCTCAATTTTATTCTTTTCAAATTTAAAAAGTAAAAACGCAGCGGAAAAAAATGAGTTTCCATAGAATCATTTTACTAATAGGAATTAAATGACTGTATGAAAATCCATTTTTATCCGCTGCGTTAACTTTTTAAATCCTACAATTGCAAATAAATGACTAAGGAAATGTTGCATTCAGCCAAGTGAAAGCTTCGTTCAACCAGACAAATGTCAAAATAATCGCAAACACGGTGTCGCGATTCGAGATGCGCGCGCATTGGCGCATGCGCGTATCGGACGATTATTTGTCTGAGATTTGAAAAAAAAAATGCAAAATCAAAGGCGGCAATTCGTTGTGAATTAAGTTATCGTTTTCTTTAAAATTAATTAAAATAGAAAATAGTATGAGCTCAAATGACGACAGTGAGATGGAAATAGACGGCACACCGTCTCATTTGAAAGAAGAAGCAAGCTTAATAATGAACAACTTGCTTCCTGCTAAGTCGCGGGACAAATATAACAGGTCTCACGACATGGTACGTTCATGCTGTGGAAGGACAGCCAAAATGCTAGAAATACCTTTTCGTTCACAAATTGCCCTGGAATGTCTAATATAACATTTAACATTAACTAATAACATGCCGTTTTTTTTGTATTGTACTATGTCACTTAACCCTTATTAAAAACTTATTACTTGTAGTTGAAATTTAATTTGTTTGATTTCCTCACATTATTTGAGAAAAGCACTATGTATACCTCAATGGAAAGAGGCATTTTCCGACTCGGACCTTTGCCAGGCCTCGGCAAGCCTCGGCCTGGCATCTAGGTACCTCGTCAGGAAATGCCTTTCTTTCCATCCCTCGGCAACAATGTACTATTACTCAACGGTTATAAATGTAAATATTAAACGAGAAATATTAAAGCTGTACTTGTCGTCCGCATTGTTTTTTTACCTTTTAAACATTTCATTCGGCTAAGAAATATCATTTCCAACAGCCAACCGTCTGAACGGCAATCCCTTCAAACTATAGGATAGAGAGAGATAGTGAGATCAAAAACCTTGGTTGTCTCGTTCTGTGTCATAGTTTGCATGACCACCGCATCTGATCGTGCGAATACGGCTTCATATAATCAGCTAATGTTAAATGATCTACTGGGCCACTTCAACAGACATGGATTGCTTACAAGCAATCAGTTTGGTTTCACAAAGGGACGTTCACAACCGACGCTGCTGCGGTACTCATCAAACATATTTTCATTGCCTGGGAAAAACATTACGATACAATTGGTATATTCTGTGATCTTTCTAAAGCGTTTGATTGTGTAGATCATACAACCCTCATTCTTAAATTAGAACATTATGGTTTGTCAGAAAATGCCTTGAATCTCATGTCTTCATAGCAATAGAACACAAACAGTTGTTGTAACTAAAACCCAGTCTAAAGGGACTTTAGTAAAATTATGAGTGCCACAGGGTTCTATTTTGGGCCCATTCCTGTTTTTGGTTTATATAAATGATTTACCTTGTGTAGTACAAAACCTTTGTGAAATACTTCTGTTTGCCGATGATACATCTTTAATTTTCAAAGTTGACCGGCAATCTACCGATTTTACTGTAATCAATAACACACTAGCTGCTTTACTGAACTGGTTTACTATTAACAATTTGCTACTTAATGCTAAGAAAACCAAATGTATTAGATTTGTTTTGCCAAACGTTGCACCGGTGGACACTAAGATTCTCCTGAATGGTGAATGTTTAGAGATAGTAGATAAAGCAGTGTTCCTTGGTTCGACGTTGGACAAAAATCTACAATGGAGTCCTCATATAAGAAAACTCGCTCTTCGATTAAGCTCGGCCGCTCATGCCGTTAGGAGAATTAGACAATTAACGAATATTGACACAGCTCGCTTAGTTTATCACAGTTACTTTCATAGTGTAATGTCATATAAATAAATAAATAAATAAATATTTGGGGACAATCTTACACAAATCAACCTAGTCCCAAACTAAGCAAAGCTTGTACTATGGGTACTAGGCGACGATATACATACTTATATAGATAAATATATACTTAGATACATAGGAAACACCCATAACTCAGGAACAAATATTCGTGATAAACACACAAATAAATGCCCTTACCAGGATTTGAACCCGGGACCTCCTGCTTCGTAGGCAGTGTCACTACCGACTGGGCTAGGAGGCCGTTAATATGGTATTCTGGTTTGGGGCAAAGCAGCTGACAGACAGACTATATTTGTTTTACGAAAAAGAGCCATCCGCTTTCTGTATAACTTAAAGGCAGATGCATCAGTTAGAGAACTATTTAAAGAAATTAATATTTTAACTGTTGCTTCCCAATATATCTATGACAATATTATTTTTGTTGTAAAGAATATACATACATTCAAAAAAATTTCTGACATCCACAGCTATAACACTAGAAATAAAAACAAGCTTGCTATCAGAAGTAGTCGTATCCGCAAAGCATATAAGTAATTTTTTGGTCAAGGTATTCACATTTATAACGAGTTACCCGTCGATGCTTTAAATTTATCATTTCCCGCTCTTAACAAATATTTGAAAAAAAGTTTAATGTCAAAGGGTTATTACAGAGTCGAGGACTATATGACGGACAAACATGCACGCCCAAACCAGAAACTACTACAAAATCATCTAACATTTAGAGGACACAGTTCAGATAGGAAAGCATATCAAACGTTTTGTGAAGCGATCAGATTTGGATTTTATTATTATTTTATTTTAATTAAACAATTGTATGTCTCTCAAGCTGTTTTGATATGTCTTCTTATAGAACTACGCATTATTGTGTATCTTTAAGATATAATATTACTGTATTACTGTTTTGAAAAAATAAGTCCCGTCGAGTTTCTTGCCGGTCATAAATAATACTGGGTCAGAGGTGTAGGGTTAGAACCGGTGGTAGTTTTTCTTTTTCTCTCTGACGTTCATAAGTGCATTGTAATGAGCCTAAATTGAAGAATAAATGTCTTTTATCTTTTTATCTTTTTTTTATCATAGACAATACAACTTTTTTAAAGGTTTAAGATTTAACAGTTGTGTGAAAGGAGCATATTTAATAATGTCTTAATAGTTTTTGACGAAAATTGTTTTTTTTAAACATTATGTGAATGAACTTTGGCAGATGATTAGCAGTATAAGTAGTGCTCTATACTCAAAAAAATATATTGTAAAGGGATATAATTCATAAATTCCTGATGAAATGCTAACCTAAATATGTAATTTATTTAATTTACTATATTTCCTCGCACATTTGGAGAAAAACGTTATATATGACTCGGTGGGAATAGAAATTCGTGAACTCGTCTTATATTTTCGGACTCAGCTGCGCGAAAAAATGGCTCGTCCACGAATTTATCTTTCCCGTCCTCTTGTCACGATCTCTGGGATCTAAAGGCCTAGTCTAGTTTAATCCAAATTATCGCCAGTTTCCTTATATCCTTATACTTATATCTTCGTGAGTCTGGCCAGTGATCGTCTATTCCTCTACGTTGTGTTCTAAAGTAACCAGGGTCAACACAGTAAAGAAAGCTCGTCCGCGCTCCGCCCGTTGAAGAGAACGCGATGCGCGCCTCTAAATAAATATTATTTCTTTACGCTATTACTTAGCTAGAGGAGCTATTGGAAGCTACTAAAGGAAGGTACAACTTTTTACTGAAACTGAAAAGCCAAAGAAACTTAGAACGCTTAGAAAGCCAAAGTACTAAAATTTTCCCTAAGCTCTGATGACTATACATACTTACCTCCTGAAAGGAACACTACAACCCCAATAATCTAATTTCCTATATAAACATGATTTGTCAGTCGATTCCAGCGGTTTTTCGCTCGTCAAAGTTTAGTAGTAGATCCCTAGTTATGTAGTAACCCGATAATTTTTAGGAGACTGATAAAGAGGTTGTTGAAACAAAAACAAGGATATTTATTTTAAACGTTATTTCCTATAAATGGTACTTTACGAGGAAAAGATATTAAGTAAATATGTAGGTATATAAAATTAATTAGTAAATTAAATATTCGGTTATAAGTTCAAGTTGTTGATGCGGGGTTTTAGAGGTAAAACTGAAGGATGGTGTCAGGATATCTGTAAAAGAAAAGGCTATTCGGTAGTTTCCATATAGACAAAGTCTTCCCAATATTTGCGGTGAAGATTAATGCTAGAAAATTAATTTGTAAAATTTTGTTATTGACGATGAAATGATCTCTTGTCTTATTGGAATATTTTTTAACTACAAGCAAATATGTTTTTTTTTTATTTAACTCCTACGCCCTAAAAGCGCTAATGTTAACGAATCCAGGCAGTAACAACTTTTCAAATTAGTTGTTTTTTCTGATTATTTTGATTAGATATCATTTTGCACGTATTTAAACAAAAGTTAGGATGGGTAGCTGATGTGTGAAAGGTTTTCCCTTATCTACACGCCTGTAATCCGTGCGGTGGAGATTATTAGCTCAGACCCTGTCTACATTTTTTTTATTTATTTTTATTTTGTGTTATTATTTTCTCTACTAATAACTTTATTAAGAAGCTACCAATGTTTCGTAACCTACACACCAGAGGAAAGAAACGCCAAGAAAACCTCTGAGATGACTAGCTAATTAATTAAACCAAAATTAAACCTAAAATTCAACCAAAGTGACTGTGGTCATGCCGAAATAAATCATAGAAATATGTCGTGTTAGGCAGTTATGCTAATTCAAACTTCAAGGACGAGCAAATAGCATTGTACGTAGAGTGAGACATTGTTTCTAACTACCAAACTCTTCATCTAATTATCAAATTTTACAGATGATGTACGACTATTATAATGAAAGTCTGAATTAACTTATGAACTATTTTCGTTCAGTTGTAGTTGATATGGATTCCCATAACTCACTCCAGCACGATTCAATCTCTCATTTGAATTTCAATACTTTATTGTAGTGGCTTTCTCTTTGCCAATAATTGTATTTCCAACAATATAATAATATTTATTCAATAATTATTGTGAATGGTGATAAAATACAAGTCTCACTATATCAGAGAACATTGTTAAAATTTTCATAATATTTTTGTTTTACAACTCAATGTTGGTACAAAAGTTAGATGCCTTATTTCAGCTCAAAAGTAATAGATAATTTCACTTATATTAATAACACTTCATAGAAGGATCAAGGTAGTGGTTATGAAGAATGAACATAATCGTTCAATGGTTAATGTCGGTTACACTGTCATACATAAATAATGTTACAATCACACAAATAATAATTACTTCAGTTCAAGTCAATGCTTATATACCAAAGCATATGAACCGTAAGTATAATAGAGGACACACTCTTTTAAATTCATAAATCAGGTACGTAAAACACGCTAAAAATCGTTCCCAAAATAGGGTAAACGTCTTAATATATACTCAATTAAATTCATATGCCGCAACCGCAAAACATAAAAATATAACGCATTACGCAATAAAATTCGCAAACCGTATAAAAATATAACGCATACGATATATAGGATATAGGATAACCGCATCCACAAAACGTATAAAAATATAACGCATTCCGCAAACTTATAAAAATATAACGCATACGCAATATAGGATAAACGCATCCATCCCTATTTCGATAAATTCGTAAAATGTTTCCGCATACTCCGTTAAATTTCGTACGCATATATACATATATATATACATATAATAATTCAACCAAATTTTACATAAATTAAATACAAGAACCACAACAATAAGCAAAATGTTCATAATATAACAGTCAATTAAAAGCACTTACTCAACTCCAAGGCCTAAAGAGAATACACAGAAAAGAAATAAATTTTATAAGTGAATAGATTTTGCCTCACCAAATTAGACTTCTTTTGCTGGTCCTATTGGCAGCTCAGGGCGGGGCCTCGGTGTTTGTAGCACGGTGCTTGTAGCTCTATTCAGCGGCAGAAGTCAGGTCCCGTTGCTCAGTCGTCCCGTAGTCCCGTAGGTAGAAGGCAAGGTGCTCGCAGATCTGGTCGGAGTCAAAGTGATTCCCTACGATACGCCCTCCCCTTATATAGCATCAAAATTACGTATATAAACGCTAACTACTCCCGTGACGTCAGAGAGGTTCGAAACGTCCGCCTTGTGGTAGCTTGGTTAGATTGATTTAAGTCAATTTGAACCTTATTGATCCTTTAGTTCACACTATTTTAAAGACCAAATTCCTATAATAACCAAATTTTAAAGACCTAGTTGCACAATCTCCTATCTCCCATAGAGAATGTTTTTCTTGAATATTTATCCAATTATGCAATTTCCAATGAAAATTTATATGAAAATAGATGAAAACATTGGCCCCGCGTATGATTTAATAAGCCCCTGTAAGTATTAATGTCTATTTTCCCCGTAAAATGCCAATATATCTTTGTATACCAATTTGATTCTTAAGATCCCTACGCTACATACTTCTATAAGAAACAAGTTCCTATGAGCGCCCTACCCTTTTTGGAAAACCTAACCTCTAAGAAAGCGATTTTCTATAATTCGGACAAAGTAAGTATTTCCTAAGCTGAATTTATATAATTTATGATGAGGATAATTTTTCTGCATATACTATGACAAGATCCTATCGGATTTACTGCGTATTTACTCTGTAAAATACCAATATAACTTTTATCAGGAAATTCGCTTTTTATCCTAATTTTCATCGCTTTCCTTTATTTGTTTTGATCAAAATTGTGTTTATCACACGTTTATAAGCTAAAACTAGCCTAGAATTCCATCAAACATCAGTAATTTTAAAATCCTTACAATCTTTTTACGACAATTTTTGGTCATAAAATTTGTCTATTTTAGCGCTTTACTGAATTGAACTCTTTATGTTTTATAAAAACAAAGCTCCCAACTTTATTCATTTCCGTTATTTAACTTGATAATACGAGTTTTTACATAATATTCCCAAAAATCGATTTTGGATGAAAAAGTGAGTTCTTAGCTTTTTCACGCTTAATTCATTCAATTTCGTTAATATACTTCCTGCAATAGAACTTTAATTACTTTCCCTTTAATTTAAGTATCGATTTATAACAATAATTAACAAATTAAAAACATAACCTCTCCATTTGGACAAATTTTCGGACAAATCTAAAATATTATTAGGTAATACTTTTTGTTATTGAATAAATTATCAATAATACATTTATTCTATACAATAAACTACATTTCATCTCGAAAATCCTATTAAAAGTATAAATTTT
This sequence comes from Pammene aurita, assembly GCA_947086415.1. Classification (NCBI taxonomy): domain Eukaryota; kingdom Metazoa; phylum Arthropoda; class Insecta; order Lepidoptera; family Tortricidae; genus Pammene; species Pammene aurita. Next base: position 35,389,441 of record OX352290.1, on the reverse strand, counting down.
CATAATTACTTAACGAACAATATTCTCAGTTGTCGGTCAATCCCTTCCCTAGGTATACTTACAATGAGAATAATATGAAATTATAAGAAACTGATGATAAAGCAATTTGTAATCAAAATACTAATTTCTAAATGGGTAAAAGAACCTGTCTATGTTACTAACAGTTTGTACTATGTCAAAAAATGTCTTTAGTAAATCATATATTTTTGTACTTAGCCCATATCTTAAGAATGAAGTAAATATTTCTAGAACATACTTTATATACAACCTCCTGCTATTCTATGAGTTTTATTTTACCTAATAATACATCCCTTATTGAAGGAATCCATCTCAAGATTGCTAAAACTTTATGAAAAATCTAGTGCGGTAACCAAATTACTGTTTGTCCACTGCAAATAGTACAAACGGATATTTCAGATAATGATTCCCCAAAATGTTGCATACTTATCCTGTTAAGATGTTATTCATAGCTACTGTTCCTGTGAAAACTAAAACATACATTAAATATCTACACAAGCTGCATATATAAATTACATATGTATGCCACTTATGGTCATAATGCCATTTGAAATACCCAAATAATAATAATAATAACCATTATTTCTATCTAAAATACAACTATGTAAAATACATAGTTAATCGACCAAGATCATGAATGTTTCAAAGTCTTGCCAATCAACGGTGAACAACATTTAACAAAACTTTATGTTATCAACTGCTTATGCAATAATGCAAAAATAAGTAATAATATAAATATAATCATATCTAAACATAATATAATTTATCGAAAACTGTGAGAAATCCTAGTAAAGATTTCAGGTTTTATATTTTCCAAATATTCTCATTTCCTGAGAGCTATATAATAGCTTATCATTAAAGTTCAGGTGTATATGGTTGCTAATAAAACACATGATGCTTATATATTTCCATATACTTTATTTCCTTTGTCAGATCATTAACTTGATCTTTTCTTACATACTAAAATAAAACCAATATGTAATAAGGTGAACCTCCACCCTCATACATACTATGTGAATCATTTATTTTTATTTGTTCATGAACTTTACTCATGAAAATATCATGTAAAAGCTTACAAATGAAGCTCTATCAGCCTTTAAAGTCATTTTCCTAATTTTCATACTTAGAGGACCCTATGGACCTCTACACCGTCCTTCATCATGCTTCCTCATCGACCTCCTGTTTTTTAAAGATTGTATGACCAAACGGCCATTAAGTACCCCTAGACCTATATGGCAATATTTTCATGAAGATTGTCTTTGAACGATGCCAGTTAGTCCGAGTAAGTATAGAACAATGAGCTTAAAGTAGGAAGGATAATACGGTCAGTGTGTCGAATTATCTTTACTCAGTCCTTTTAGCTATTTGTATGTCATAAAACCTAGAATTGATGGGCCCAGTAGACGAATACCTATCTCGTTGATGTCAAATGTTGTTATTGTTAAATAAGTATATAAAGGATATAAGTAGTATCCTCATACTACCGATGACTACCTATAGCTGTCTTGCCTAGTTACAAAGTCTGAAATAGCGGTTTCGCAGATAGTCCACTCTCGCACTCAAAGGTCAGTAAGGAATGAAGTTAGGGACACAGGGAGGGTCTTTAACATTAGATACACACAAACACATCAAATAAAATTACTTTGGTAAATCGTGACATTATAGATATAGGAATACTTAACTTTCTTGTGGCTGAAGTCTGCCTGCAATCCCTACTGCACATGCGTATCCTAGTGGTTTCACATCCGGTTTTCCTAAGCTGCTGTTTTATGCTGCACATTCTTGCACCTCAGTACAAACGACACGATCTTGTATACTTGATAAATTTGACGGTTGTTATAAACAAATTCCAATGTCAGTGGTTTTAAATTTGAAATTCTGAGAGTATTCATTCTTCTAAGGCATAGACTACAGTAGAAGTGAAAAGGCAGATATACACTATATAACCAACCAGTTCGTGGTCCTTGAAAATATAAAGTAAACCTAAAATATATTTAACAATTATAATTATTTGAACGGGTATGGACGGCCCGTTACACTCTGCAATAATGTACTATTAAATTTCGAACAGGCCTCAAAGCAACGCACGTCGTCAGGTGACAAACAAATTCACTAATTACCTACTACCACAAGTTTATAGCCGTAATGAACCGTATTGGTAACAAAACAAGGCGGATTTTACTTTACTTATTTTTTATTTATCTATTCTATACATATAATAAAGCAAAGGAGAGTAGAAAATCTGTACATTTGTAAGCATTATTATTGATAAATATTTAACTTGTAAGGATAACTACTTTTTATTTAGCATCATCTTAAAAGACTGTCAAATGACTATTCCTTGTTGCTCGTTCCCGCCATTTTGATGGCGATGATTAATTTAAACGTTAATTCAAGCAATACCTGTATTTAACAGGTCGAGACCACGCGTACTTGTATTCATAATACCTTTTGATTATTTTCGATATGTGATATATATATATAGATATGATATATCACATGTAGAGTCGATATGTAGAGTCACATGTAGAGTCGATATGTAGAGTCGATATGTAGAGTCGATATGTAGAGTCGATATGTAGAGTCGATATGTAGAGTCGATATGTAGAGTCACATGTAGAGTCGATATGTAGAGTCACATGTAGAGTCGATACGTATGGTGTCGAAATATAAAATCACGTATAGGTCGAAATATAAAGTCACATTTGGAGTCGATGTAGACTCAACGTGTAGAGACGAAAAATGACGTGTAGAGTCAAATGAAGAATAAAAACTTATATGATTCTTATGTAAAGCCAAATGTTTGAGGCGACACGTATGAAGTCTTCCACGCATATGGTGGGGTTAATGCAACAAAAGTGAACGGACATGTCAAACCTTTTTTCAGGCCTACCTAAATAGATATATTTACCTATATAACCTAATTATGTAAAGCACGTGGATGAACGTGCAGGGCTTATTCAGGCCTACCTTAAAAATCTAGTACCCATGAAACGCACGTGGATGAACGTGCGGTACTTTTAATCAAACTTACTTAAATGTATCTAGTACCTGCGCAACGCACGTGAATAATGTGGGAAACTTTCATTCAGTTTTACCTTAATATACCTAGCAATATTATTTATCACTTTTAGGGAAAGTAATCAATAAACTTTGAATATCATGCGATTATGAGAATGCACGATATATGTACGTCATCATATATTTTAGAGCTTGGTTCTTGTAGGTATACGTAAAACACCAATATTTTTATTTGCAGTCATGTAAAGTATGGACAACTCAAATGAAATAAATCACAGATAATCTAATCAAATAAGACGCCAAAAAATGGTTTAGTGGTCTCTGATTACATTTACTATTTTATTATTAAAGCTCATCAATTACCATTGTAATATTTTGTATGTATGCCTAATAAATATCAGACGTTAATTTAATCGTTTGTGCAGTTTGAGAAATTTAATTTAATGAAATGCAATACTTATTTCTATGAATTATCTACCTACATTTAACCTAATAGTCAAGTTTAATGACATTTAACATGAAAGCTGGGTAACAGGCAAATCCCTTTTACTAAATGGGTGAATCCATCTCGGAATTGTACATTTTATAAATCTTTTTGAATTCAGTGTACTGAGCTAAACGTACAGTTAGTTAAACGAATATAGTAACAATAATAAACATAATAAGAAAAATAAATAAAGGAATTAATAGTTAATATTATTCGTTATCATGTTATGTCCTCCTGAGGTCAGTGACAAAAGGGCAAAATTAGGGTTGTTTCATTCATGTCAAAAATTGGATAGTTTTAAATTTCTGCGACTAGTGCAAATTGAGGTTCGTAAGGAACTTGCATAATAAATCTTTGCAAAACCACATACTTAGTACTTTAGCTTTTAGGCCCTGACTTTTCTAGTACTAAATAGGATAATGACGACACTTGGTTTAGCTTGCTTTCATCGCTACTAAACAAGTTATTTATTATTATAATATAAGTATTTCACATATTTATCAAAGTTCATAGTATCAGACCACTGACTGATTTATTATCACATTGGATAATGTTACGAATCCAGCAATACGAGATGATTTTAATCAATGAATTGAAAATATATCTATCAAAGTTCATAGTACCAGACCACTAAGACTGATTACGAATCCAGCAATACAAGATCATTTTAATCAATTAATTGAAACATCGATACAAATAATTAAATTCTGATTAATAAACTTGTATAAAAAAAATATCTTAGCGTGACTAAGTAATCGTGACAAAGTAAAATTAACGCAAAATAAACTGCCTATATGTTTTAAAAATCTAAATTAATAAGTTTGCGTTACATTAACATTGTCTTATTGTACTTTTAGACAATTTTCGGTAGATAACATTAAAACGTATATCACTATACCTACTTATTAGGTAACTAACCACAGTAGAACACTTCGAAGTTCAACTTAAAATAAATAAAACTTCATTAAAACAACTCCGCGCTTGGAAATCATATATTTTAATCCAAAATGTTACTCTTTTCTTAAACTACTACGAGCAATTACATGTATCTTATCATTTAATCACACGCGTCAAGTTGTATAAAAGCAAACGTTAATCAAACAAAAGGTAGTTACTTAATGATCATAATCATTTATTTCTTGCAATACCTAATAGATAATAGGTAATAATATTTAATTCTTAAACTTATACTTTTAAAACGTAAATAAACAATTAAATAATTGCCATTATAATATTTAGGTAATCACACATGTTGAAATGTGTATATGTTGAAAATAACAAGACCAAAATTATTCACGTTTCTAAAGAAAGTGTTACAAGTTTCAGACTGACGACCCAGGAGCGTCCAGGTGAAAGGGCCAGGGTTTGGTATTTCTTTACCACCCAGGAGTGCCCAGGTGAGAGGGTCGGGGTGTAGAACACTTCCGACCCAGGAGCGCCAAAGTGAGATGGCTAGGGTTATGATATGATATTCTTCTTCCTCGAGAAAGGCATCATCTTCACTGACGCTACGCTCTCGAAAGAATGATCATGGTCGTCACGTCATGTGTAGTGGTGTGGTTCAGAACGCTACTCCACTCTGCACGACTCTTCGCTGTCGTTATGTATTCAACTACGTTGTGAGTGTTAATAAAATTGGTCTGAATCAATCATGTGGTTATACATGTGGTATTGTGCGATATTCATGTGAAAGTGATAAGTATTATGTTATTTGTATGTATTTTATGTTATAAAGGTTCCTTCTAATTTGAATTTTCAAATGCATTAAACAGTCTGATAATATTTTATTCAATAACGTAAACAATAATTGCGCTTACAAATTAACTATTGGTTCGATCTTTGCTGTATTGATATATCAAACTCTATCATTATTCAATCATTTTAACGCCTGTGTTACACCTTATTGGTATTACTTAAGCTTGATGATAAAGTCATGTTAATTAAATATTCTGAAGAAGTATTATTATTTTGACCTTTGCTGTATTGATATATCAAACTCCATCACTATTCAATAATTTTAACTGTTATGATATATATATCTTATTCGTAATACTCAAACTTGATGATAGAGTCCTAATAATTAAATATTATGAAGTCGATAAGCAATAATATTATGAAGTTAAGAAGTCGATAGAATAATCATTTATTTCCTTTGTTGTTTGCACTGAATGAAATAAACTTGTACTACTTTTACAATGAGCACTTATGTAGAAACTTAATCATAAAGATAAAGGGTAATCAACTCTTTGTGAACTTCTTGTGAAGTTCTATACTTTATTATCGATGATAGTTCATTTTACATTGTATAATCATTTAATAATAATTTCTAATAATATACTACAATGATGTGAAACTGATAGTCAAGGGTTGATATGACCATGAGTAATATAAAAACATTATTTCATTAACTTATTACAAGAGAAAATGTATTAAATCCGATGTGTTAAGATTCAAAACTCTAATTATGTTATTAATATGGGTATTTAAACAGTTTGTATTCATTACCTTTTACTGTCAGAATTGATCTGTAAATTATTTTATTTGAGCTATACTCTTTATTCATTTTTCTTCTTAGGATTAGGTTTTTTACAATATTTATATAAAAGTAAAATATAAAAATACATCTAAAACATACAAAAACAGTAAAAACATTATAAAAAACCTATCCTAGGGTGCCGCCGGCAACGGAGCAAGGCCCAGGCTGCCAGTGGTCAGGGCCGCAGAGAGAGGAACCTTCGGACTATGCGCGCCGTGTCCAGGATAACTGCCTTCTGAATCTGACCCTTGATCCAACCACAACCCCGTAGCGAAAGTCTCTCTAGGTGTTGGTCGAGATTCTTCGCTATGAGACCGTTCGCAGAAACAACTATCGGCACAATGATCGCCGAATCAACCTCCCACATGGCGGTTACCTCGTGAGCCAAGTCTAGGTACTTGCTGGACTTGTCCTTCTCGGCGTTCACGAGGTTCTCGTCACATGGGACGGTGATGTCGACGAGCATGGCCCGGCGTTGCGGTCGATCTATTACCACGATATCAGGCTTATTGGCTACAATAGTCCTGTCCGTGATAATAGATCGATCCCAATAGAGCGTGGCACGACCATTTTCGAGAACTGGCGCAGGTGTGTACTTGTAGTACGGCACTTCGTGGTCCACAAGACCGTATAGGAGAGCAAGCTGCTGGTGTATAATCCTGGCTACGAGGTTATGTCTGTGCAAGTACTCGCCGTTAGCAAGATGAGAACAACCGGAGATATGCCTGAGTGACTCTCCGGGACGGCGGCATGCCCGACAAATGTCGACCGTACCGTCCTTCAGGATATATTTCCGGTAGTTATTCGTCATGATAACTTCGTCCGCAATTGCACAGGCAAAACCTTCGGTTTCTCCGAAGAGGTCCCCGAATCGTAACCAGTTCACCGACGCGAGCAGGTCTACGTCGGGTCCCGTGAGGGCCCTGTAGAACCGCCCGTGTAGCTCCTTGCTCTCCCATACCGCCTTGCGATCCTCGGTGCTTAGCGCCACAGGTTTGCGCCAGTTCTCGTTTGCCAAGGAGAGCGGCGTGAGACCCTTATCTACTGCCACCACATCACGATGCATCCCACACTCGTTGTTAAGGAAATAGTTCCTGAGATTGTACACCTCACGGTTGTGGAGATTTTTGGCGTTTAAAAAGCCGCGACCTCCACACTTCCGTGGGATGTACAATCTCATAACAGACGAGCGTGGGTGAAGCATACGGTGTGTGGTGAGCAATAGACGGACTCTCCGATCCAGGGCATCCAGCTCGGTCTGTGTCCACCTTAGTATGCCAAAGGATTATGACAGTAAGTTATAGTTTTCTCAGCGGCGATCGGAAATTCTTTCGCATGTTCGTATGCGTTTTTGTTTTTGACGTACAATGCCGTCGTCGGCGAAGCCGCGGATCCGAATATCAGTCTTTTCATCCTATATTCTTGCGGTGAGGCTGAGCGGTCCTCCTCCCGCTAAACAAAACGTAACGAATCTCGATCGCGTTCTACAATATCTATCTGCAGGAACATTTCTTTAATGTCGGCTATTACCGCGGTCCTGCCTTCCCTAAAACGGACTAACACGCCGAATAAGGATTCTAACAGATCAGGACCCGCTAGAAGAGCACTATTTAGCGACCTACCGTACGCGGTAGCGGCTGCGTCCCAAACTACGCGCATTTTTCCGCGCTGCGGATGAAACGTTGCGAAATGCACCAAGTACCATGCCCTAGGCGCGTCCTGCGGGGGCGGCGAGTCTACTTTTTCCACGTAACCTTTGTCTAACAGGTTATTTATGTGCTTAGTATACTCGATTTTCAGAATAGGGTCGCGATCTAACTTGTTTTCCAGGCTGTACAGCCGCCGTAACGCGTGCGCTTTATTATTTGGCAATTCTTCGTTATCGGTACGCCATAACAAACCCGCTCGGAACCTATCTTCCCCGGGGATTTTTTCACATGTCGCTTCTAGTAAATCTTAATAAAATATTGCTCTTTGATCGGGATCGGCCTGAGGTAACTTTTTAACTACCCCTAGTGACTCGATATCGAAATGTTCCTTCATGAGAGCTAAAGCTTCATCGTCGGCCGTTCGTGGCCCCATGTGGCCTACAAACGCTACGGTTGCCTCCGATGACCTATGTGGTCCGTGCAGTGACCATCCTAGCCGCGTCAAACTAGCTACCGGGAGGTGCGATTTACCGCTGATAATTTGGCGCGTCACTATCAAATGCCAATTATCTTGACCTATAATTATTGAAGGCGCGGCAGAATCGTAACACAGCTCCTCGGCTATGTCGGCTAAATGGTCGCACTGCGCGACTATGTTTTTGGAGACGCCTTGCGCTCCTACGTTCAATCGATTGATGGTAAGCGCTTCCATCATTTCTAGATGCCTACTGCAAAAGCCGCGGATCGCGAATCGCACGTTACAAGAGTCCGGATCGCTCACGCTCCCACCTATACCTTCTATGTCGAGCGTTTCTCTCGGGGCATTATACGATCGGCTGTTTCGTGTGAAATCAAACTAAGGGCCGCCCCTTCATCTAACAGGGCTAAGGCTTGCGTAGTACCCAGTGGGCCCGTAACCTCTACGGGCATCATTTTCAAAAACGTGGGCGCTATTCTAATCGCGTGAACGTTACTGACTTTTTTGTCTTCCACGGGCGCTTTAGATGCGTTCAAACCGTGTAGTAACCTGTGATGCCCGGCTTCGCACTGTTGCACTCCGCAAGCCACATACCTGCACTTGAAGCGACCACGTTGCGCCGCGCCTAGACATTTATAGCACAGCTTTTCGTTTTTCGCCCAATCCCAACGTTCGGTTACCGCTGCATTCAAAAAATTCGTACACGCTTCCACTTTGTGTTCATGATTATGACATATTAAACACTTATTACGTGACGTAAATTGTGCTGGTACCGAATGTGGTGGTGGTTGGCTGGGTGGTCCCCCCAACAGTTACCACAGAGTGCTGGCTCGTCCTTGGGGTGCGTGCAGGCGTGCGACCAGTGGCTGCCTGCGCAACTTACGCAGACGGTTGGTCGGTAGCAGCCAAGTGATGAGTGGCGGAAGCCCTGGCAGCGATGGCATTGCGGGGGCCCGCGTTTGCCTCGCCAGGGCTCCACCCGGATCTTCTCCGTGATGTGGCTGAGCTCGGTGATGTCCATGAAGCCCGGGTTCTCCTTCTCCGTCCCGAACAGCTTCACGAAGAACACGCTGCCTCCTCGTCCTCGACCTATGGAGATGAGCTTTACGTGGTCTACCTTGTATCCGAGGGCGGCGCAGCCCTCAGTGATAGACTGGGTGGTGGTACTTGCGGGAAGACCGCGGATAGCGGCCTTCAGTGGTAGTTGTGACTTCTTCCGGTGCTGGACAAACTTGATGCGTTTGTCCTTCTCGTGTGCCTCCTTCAGGTAGCCGATGACGTCCCTGTATTCCTCCCCGGTCCTGGGGAGGAACATGACGCCGTCGGGAGTCAGCGTCTGAGTCCGGGCCTTGTACCCGAGCTGAGCCTCGATGGTCTTGAGGTGCTGCTCGTAGTGAGCAACGAGTACGAGTGCTGACCTCTTTTATGGGTTTTCTAGCGTGCTCGTACTAGTGGCTGGTATGTGCCGTGTAAGTCTTTCGTTTATTTGCCAATAATCTTAAACTATTACATGATTGTAGGAGGGTGTAAATTTATATTATTATGGGACATTTCTTCATAGATAAGTACAAAATTCTTATAATCTAGACATTTTGGGTATTACGACACAATTTCAATAAAATTAGACACAGATAATACTTAGGAACTAGACATAGAAACACAATATTTATACACGTTATTAAACAAACAAATTGGTATAAATCGAGAAAATGATTAACTTAGATCTAGTTACACAAAAACAACAGTAATTTTAAGCTATCTGCGACAATTATTATCTTTCTTATTGATCGATCTATCTTTATTATCGATGATAGTTCATTTTACACTGTATAATCATCAGAGCTCGGATTTTTCACGGCAAAACAAAACACTAGCGTAATTTAGCCAGTGCTTGAAATATTATTTTATCGATATCGATAATTCAAAACTAGAAGAAATAAAAGTCACCAAATAAAATTAATATGTAATAAAACTAATAAAAACATTTGTATAAAGTTACTATATATTAGAAACAGACGCAATTTCTTCTTCAAAATCTACGTCAGTACACACAGCAGCACAAGACATTTTATTTGGGTAATAGTGATAGGAGTAGATGATCATTATCTTTTCAACATTCTCTGGGAGTAAACAGTTGCGTTTATCAATATAAATCCATTTATGTACACTAAATGTACGTTCAACTTCAGTTGACGTCAAGGGAGCAAATTTATAGAATTCATTATCAGTTCGGGTAATATTTTCAGATATGTCTCTTCAAATTTCGTAATCAGGATTTCGTTCGAGCACGGCTTCAAATTTACGTATCACTGGTAAAAGTTTACTCCAGTTTACGTAGCAACGAACAGTATCCAGAATGAGGAAGGATTCCGCAATGGATAAAGTCGAACATTGCAATTGTTCTATTGAAGAGGCTATTACTTCGTAGTTGTCGCGAATGAAATTTAACTCCGGTCGTAGTTTGCGTGTTTGAAAACATTTTTTTGCAGCTCTTATAGCTGCCGAGTCATTAGCAAGTATGGAGACGACATCACGTATTTGCTCATAGTATTGAGCGTAATATACCGCAGCAGATATCCAAGTTCCCCATCTGGTGATAATTGGCTCGGGAGGTAGGGGAATGGACGGATATTTTGCCTTAAAAAGGCGTACACGCTCTGGAGATTTTAGGAATATCTTTTTGACATTCGATATCAACCCATCCACACCTTTGAAATTATCTCGCACTTCTTCGGCAACCCGGTGCAGACCATGAGCTAAACACGTAATGTGTTTCATACGAGGAAACGTTGCTTTTAAAATACGACCGGCTTTAAGCATATATGCGGCACTATTTGTGCAAAGTAAAAGCAAATTGTTTACGTTATCATTGAAAGAATTTTGAAACAAAAATTTTAATTGGTTTATTATTAGGTTTGCTATTGTTTCCCCATTTACCTTCTCTAAAACCTTCGACCCCAAAAGATAAAATTGCTTAGAACAATTTTTTTGCAAAGACCGAATCACCACGTTTGTCACACATTTTCCCATGAAATCTGGTGTTTCGTCTATAGATATCCACAAATAATTGGTTTTGTTTACCTCTCTTATACCCTGTATAGTTTTTTTGTACACGAGATTTAAATAAATTTTTCGCAGGGTCGATTCGTCCGGTAAAGAAGTCATAGAGCAGTCGCAACATAAATACTTGTTAAAAAAATGACGAAAATTATTGTTGTTGACTGTTGCCCATGGTATGTTGCATGAAATAAGAAAAATAATTAAATCGAAATAAAATTGATGTTTCCTATTTGGTTGCCCCGAACGGTAATTGTGGCGGTTGCTTTTCACATGATTCTCAATATTGCATTTCTTCAGTTTTAGATGCATATCGCACATAGAGCAGTATATAGTGGAGGTCACTTCATTATAGACTAACTCAGGGTGATTTTCAATCCACGTTTTGATCCGATCTTGTACATTACTCATTTTTGTATTAATTGATACCTTGCAATATTAAGTTATTATACGTATATCCAACACGTCGGATTCAATGCGTTGCGAAATAAATAATACCTAGATGCAATTTACGTTTTATACGTAATGAAATGACAGTTAAAGTGTGAATGTCATATGTCATGTGAGATGAAATTTGCAGTCGTTTCTATCATTTTAAATGAGGTGGTATAGTTACTTCGTTCTAAGTTGTACATGCAGACCTACCTCTTTGTTGCTCGACTATGGCAAAGCTAAAATGAAAAGTTATTTTATTACTTATACAGGATGTCCGGTAATTAATGCACAACCTTCTAACCCCCAGTAGGTCACCTTAGACTGGTCAAAAATATTGATTTTGAGCTCTAGTAAGTCTCCTGTTTTTCGAAATTTTCGCACGTTTGTTAGTTTTTAAATTTTGACATTCACACTGATAGGTGTACCATCGAATAAAAAAAGAAAAAATGTACTGAGGCAATACCTGTCATATACTCTAGTAAGACTCGATAGGTGTCGATAAAATAATATTTCAAGCACTGGCTAAATTACGCTAGTGTTTTGTTTTGCCGTGAAAAATCCGAGCTCTGATAATCATTTATAATAATATACTACAATGATGTGAAACTGATAGTCAAGGGTTGTCATGACCATGAGTAATATAAAAACATTATTTCATTAACTTATTACAAGAGAAAATGTATTAAATCCAATGTGTTAAGATCCAAAACTCTAATTATGTTATTAATATGGGTATTTAAACAGTTTGTATTCATTACCTTTTATTGTCAGAATTTATTTGTAAATTATTTTATTAGTGCTATTATTTCATTAAGTTTTGGCGAAGGGTCTCGCCTCGAATAGGATGACCGAGCTGTAAGCATTATTATTGATAAATACTTTAACTTGTAAGGATAACTACTTTTTATTTAGCATCATCTTAAAAGACTGTCAATTGACTATTCCTTGTTGCTCGTTCCCGCCATTTTGATGTTATAAAATGACGGGTATACAGCTGCGACCGGCATTCGGATCTTGACCAGATTATTGTAAAGACGTCTTGAAAATATTATTGTCACATAGTGTAATTGATTCATATTTAAACCTTGTAACAAACAAATATAAGTGTAAATACTGGTAAAGTATTCGTTTATTTTATTATCCTAGTGATATCCCTATACATTGGAGATAGTAGCAAAAATTTTAATTAGGTTGAACACGCCAAAACCTGGGCATGTAAAAATAGCTATAGTTATTCGAAAAATGGAGATATTTAAACTTTTTAAACAACAATTTTCTCACAAGGAACTGGGCTATAAAATGATGATAGTTTTATTTTCTTTTATTTATTCGTTGGCAAAATGTCGAGCGTACAACATCAAAAACGTGAACGCATTTTGCACGAACACGTAAAAAATCCCATGATAAGCTACAGAGATATCGCGAAAAGGCTGAAATATCCACAATCTCCGGTTGGTCACGTATTAAAAACTTTCCGTATACGCTTGACAATAGATAGAAAGCCAGGAAGTGGTGGGTTGCAGGGAGTCAAGAATAAGAAAAAGGAAAGAGTATTTTAAAGATTTTTGCCTCAAATCATACGATTTCATCTCGTGATGATGCTAAAAAAGTGAAAATGTCTCAGTCCGATGTACAAAAAGTGAAACAGAGGGCAGGACTGAGGAGTTATAAAGCCCAGGCCGCACCAGATCGAGACTCAAAACAGAACTTATCCGCATAGATACGGTCGCGACAACTCTATGAAGATTTTCTTACAAAATTTTAATGCGCGGTGATGGACGACGATACGTATACAAAATTGGATTTTAAACAAATACCTGGTCAAGAGTTTTGTACTAGCAAATCTCGGACAGATACTCCTGAAGATTTTGAATTAAAAAAACGAGGGCAATTTTCAAAAAAATACCTTCTTTGGTAGGCAATATGTAGCTGTGGTAAAAGAAGTCGCTCTTTTATCACCACCGGGACAATAAACGGCGATATTTATTGGAAAGATTGTTTACAGAAGAGTTTTCTGCCTTTTATAAGACAGCATGCCTCATTACCGCTGTTTTGGCCAGATCTAGCCAGTTGACATACGCAAAATCAGTTATGGAATGGTACAACGCTAACGGGATCATGGTGGTACCCAAAATATACAATCCGCCAATTAGTCCAGAACTGCGGCCTGTTGAAGAGTACTGGAGTATTATGAAAGGAATTCTAAAAAAGAAAGGCGGAGAAGTAAAATCGGTCTCTGATCTACAAAAAATATGGACCTGGGCGACAAAAATCATTTCTAAAGAAAGCGTGCAAAGTCTTATGACCCGTGTGCGTAGAAAAGTTCGATCTATGGCTTATTGTGTAAACATTAATTAAAATTAAAAATGTGATTTTAGAAGTCATTAAATTTCTCATTAAATGTGGTATTCATAATGTAGTTATTTATTTACAAACTGGTTTAAAAACAAATTTTACGTGCCCAAGTTTTGGCGTGTTCAACCTTAGTAGCTCTTAAAATCGATAACAGATCAGTATTCGACGATTTTTAGAACTTTTGTCTGTTTGTATTTTTGTCTGTTTGTCTGTTTATATATTACCAGTTCGCATAAAAACGTCTGACCGGATTTCTATAAATAATATTAACTTTATGGTTTTAGCGGGTAGAACATAGTATGGTAAATACAATTATTATAACGCTGAATTCAAGTCACAAATTGATATTGGTTTATTTGGAAACATTATACATAAACAATGTAGTAGGTTTTTTCATATTCTTAATAAAAAGTATACGTACATAGTAAATACGGAACCCTAAAAACGGAAATCGAAAAAATGCCCAGAGCTAAATGAACCACAACGCTATCTCTCGCAGGATTGTCTTACTAACTAAGACGTCACTGAGCAGCAGTTATCTGACAACAAAGTTGGAAGTTTAGTTTAGGCGCAAAAACAACACGTGATGGGTATTTAGGTGGCAAAAAGGGGCCAAGGCAAAGAAAAGACTCACTAAACGAATTTTATTCATAGCTTCATAGCATAAATGGTTAGGTTAAAAGTTTAAGACGGGAGAAATAGAATATTGATTGAATTTATTACATGATAGGTGGGGCAGCCACCCCCCCCCCCCCCCCACGCACGTAATGTATCAATATTATTCTTGATACATTAGTCCATTTTATTTGAATTTTATCAATTCAAATTTATTTTTATAGAACCTGCAGTTTTACTCCGTATAATGCAGCATCTTATGATATGACACTCGCGGTGTTTGTTTTAGGCATTAATAAAAAATCTGGCCAAGTCCGAGTCGGAACTCGGGATACCAAGTGTTTCGTACCACAAGGTTAACAAATAATTCTCACCGTGTGACTTTGGGTTTTTAGGGTTCCGTAGCCAAATGGCAAAAAACGGAACCCTTATGGATTCGTCATGTCTGTCTGTCTGTCTGTCCGTCCGTCCGTATGTCACAGGCATTTTACTCGGAAACTATAATATGTATCTGAATAAAATTTACACATAAGGTGTATTTTGTATGCAGCTACTTAGTTATGTAGTTAAATTTGAAAAAAGAAAATATTTTTAGGGGGGCGCTCCATACAGGTAACTAAATAAAACTAAAAAATAACCAAATATCAACATGTGACACATCAATCGATAGGTCTTTCAAAATAACATTGAGGTTTCTTTGACTATTTTGTGATTAAGTGAATATTTTCTGAAGTAATCGCTTCGAAAGTCAGAAAAGTTGTGTCCCCCCTGTAACTTTTGAACCGTAAGTTCAAAAAATATAAAAAATTTTGAAAAGATGCGCCTTATCATATACTTTCTACGAAAATTGTTTTGAATATTATCGGTTCAGCCATTTTTGAGTTATCTCCAAAAAACTTCTTCCATAGGCATCAGATCTTTTGGTATTAGTTTGGTTCTTATTCCATTGAAGGTACGGAACCCTCCTATGCGTGGTCCGACACGCACTTGGCCGGTTTTTATAATATACTAGCTGTACCCGAGGCTTCGCTCACGTGCGTTTTAGTAGGCTTTACCACTTTTCGTTACCCTCAACAGTCCATTGCTAAAAGTTGCCTACGCATTCAATATGTCAAAAAGTCAGTGCAGCAGTTTACTAACCCAGCAGCAGCAGAGACTAAGAGCGAAATCAATGATCAAGGGAAGTGTATGAGCGGGAAGATCTGCCGATCTGAACCCGTAGAGCCGAACGCCCGAAGCGTTGTAGTAGAAAATGCCTTTGCAGTAGCTTAAATACTTTGATTTACTTTAATAAAAATCCGTTTCTAGTAGCCTTAGCTATTTTATTGTCTCGCAAGAGGTGAGAAAAGTAGAGTAGGGTGATTGTGCTAGTTTTCGTCCACTCTTGTCAGTTTTCTGTCCATACTTATTTATATGTTTATATTCAAGTTTTTCCTAAAATAAAAGCTAAAAATTAAAAAAATCTACTAAAGAATAAACTATAAATATAAAATTTGTTGACCTTAAAAAGTTTTTCCTATTTAGAGTGACAGACTAGCAAAATTTTTCAGTTGGAAAAATGTAATACCAAAATAGGTAAAAACTGCCGAAGTTGTCTTATTTATAGAGACGGGGCCTATATTTTAACATAAGAACCAAAACATTGCGTATTATTTCGGAAAGAAAAACAGTAAGCAACAAACTATGAATTACATTATACGTCGTTTTGGACTACTTTCCCCCATCAGAATGTTTTGGCAATTATATAATCTAATTATTTATATAATTTCTCATAATAAGTACTGCATCAAAACCAGAAATCTAGGATTTGTATTCTTTGACTTCTACCAGTTTACAGCTGCCACATGTCCGTATCTAGAAATCAGCATAGTATAGCAAACTAACGAGAGGGTTTTTGTCGCTCTCATTATTGTGTCATATCTGACGTGGCTAGCTCTTCGTCTATATTGTCCATGGTTGAAAAAATTAAACTCAAACTGTACCTACTAAATAACATCACACAATTTTTACAATTCATGTTTACTTATAAGTCCTACCATATGGTCCTACAAAATGCTTGAGGAGTGAAACCATGAATCGGGCTTATTGGAGGAAAATTGGAGAGGCGTATGCCCAACAGTGGGCGCATACTCGCTGAGAAAGAAGAGAGAATGCTAGACCGTAGACTTGTTGTTACTTTACTATTTTCCTGTAATCTACTCGTGTAGGTAAATAACTATTTTATATAAATGTTTTTTTCAAAATTTTAGGCTCAGCCGTTTCCGCGACTTATCTCGGATTCGGATTATTCTCGGATCCCTATCGGTCGCCTAATTTAGGGTTCCGTACCTCAAAAAAAAAACGGATCTCTTATAGCATCACTTAGTTGCCGGTCTGTCTGTTAATGTGACGGGATACGCAAACGTGTAAAATTGAAGTGCTTTTGTGCAAGTTTTGTGATGAAATCAAAACACTTGGGAGAATTAATGTGGCTAGATCTAAAGGGACATATAGTCAGGTATCATACTATTTTAATGTTTATCATAATTAGGTATACATATACAGGGGTATAAAGTGAGGGTATATTTTTAAACAGTTTGTAGGGTACTTACCAGATCCCGTGCCGCTACGCGAAAATGGTTTTTGAAGATCTTTCTTAACTTTTCAATTTATTGTTATTGCTCATGTAATTTTTTCCTAAAGCCGCATTCTAATCGCACACCGGAGCGGGATACGGTGACAGTGTGAAATCCACCAATAACTACTACGAACAGAGAGCCTGCCGCTCAATTATAACTAGTATTTAGTAATTACCTATTGCGTGCGTAGGGTTGGTCCTGCTCACAAATTCTGAATTATTCTGTACACGGATTAACGTTGAGGGTTTCTTATATTTACAACGGAACCCTAAAAATATGTTTAAAGAACATTTCAACCCACCTTTCACCCTTCGGCCTACTGTCTACCTACGCTGTTTGCTATCACGCATTCACAGGCACAACCTGCTTTAATCTACCAAACTTAATTGTATGCAGGTCGCCCATATAAAATTCACTCTTATCGGTTATATGACAGTTCCTCCAGTGAGACGTATTCAGTCAGTAGCGGTCATCAAATGGACGTGGACGTCTCTCAGTTTCACCAACCCGCTCAACGTGCGTGACGCCTGAGCGTGGAGCGTGTCGACGCGCTAGGCCGATTGTGTACTACGAGTATACCGGACTCAATACATTACGCGCTACGCCGTAGTACGGCTGTCTACGGTTGCGCAGGTAAATATTATAATGATTACCCATAGTCCCGTCTCGTTGGCAATATTTTGAGGGTTAAGTTTCGAAAATTCTAAAGTCACTTATAATTGAAGTTGGAAATACAGTGTGTACATGAGAATCTTTCAGTGCGTTTTGTGTCATATTCAATTGGTGCTTTTTTTGTAATTAAATAATTTGAGGTTAACTTTTTTAGCTTGCCATAACTTGAGTAAAAGAATATTAGAGTTAGAAAATATAACTGTTTTGTATTAAGAACAGTTTTATTGTTGTACAAAACTAGTTTGTGTCATTTACGTCGAGTGCAATTTTATATAGTATGACAACGCTAAAAAACTACGTATAAAAAATTAGAGTTCATAAAATAAGGATTAACTATATCATCACCTCAAAATATGTCAATAAAATCAATATGTGTCAAATTAAGCAATGAAAATTTAAGTTTCTTGGTAATTTCGTTTTTTTAGGCTGTTATCGTTTTAATAAACTATTAAAGTCATCAGAGTTCACATTCTAATAATCAAAAAGTGATTTTAAAGTAGATATTTCAATTTGTGTCACTTTCATCAATGATATTTCGTCTAAAATTAAACAGAAACAATATTTGCATTCAGAGGAAACCTTCTTAACTATAGCGAGTGACCTTGATGGTACGCCCGTTCGGCTTACTTCTGTAGTGACCACTAGAAGTAGACCCCCGGCTCGCTTCTTAACAAGCTAATACATTGGTCAACCAGGCGCTGGCATCTTAGCTGCTACGATGTAGGTACTTGCTCACGGAGGTACGCGCGGGGTGATAAAGCTGACATACACGACAAAACTGAGCGGAGGAGCGAGTCGCGGGAAGCCGGCGAGTAGGGCAATGAACTCGTGCGTGTCTCGCCAATACGTACCTTTTAAGCGGTAGCCGCTTTGTTTGTGTTATGTTGAGTACATTTTCGAAGATTTCAAGCATCGTGAATTATGGGTAGAAAACGCAACGTAATTTTTTTATTTAGTTCTGTTTTATTGGAACGAAGTTCCTTATCGGGCGGTTCGCGGATGGGGGGCTAGGCGAAAAAAAGTCACGTGACCGTCACGAAAAAGCATTGAGAAACATGTGAAATGGAATGAAATAAAAAAAATGAAAAATAGAATAAAGGGAAGTGAAGTGAAGTGAAAGTGAAAGTGAGAAGTGACAAAGTGAAAAAACTCAAGTTAAAAAATTTCAATAACTTGAAGAATTTCAAAAATTTCAAAAATCTCAAAAATTTCAAAAATCTCAAAAACCTCAAAATAAAATCTATAAAATCTATAAAATCTATAAAACTATAAAATCTATAAAATCTATAAAATCTAAAAAATCTAAAAATAAAAAAATTCAAAAACGACAAAAATTACGAAAAAGTCAAAAATTAAATAATATTACTTCGTTCTAACCGAGTGTTCCACGACACTAACGTATTTAGTTTTTACTTTTGTTTATTTTTGTTTTTTATTTTCGTCTGTATTTTGTTTTTATTTTGTCATTTTGTATTGATTCTGTTTTTATTCCGTTTATTTTGTTTTATTGTATTCTTATTTTACTCTTCTTTTTTATACCACAACGTGGCAAACAAGCATACGGCCCGCCAGATGGTAAGCAGTAGCATATGGATGCCTGCAACACCAGAGGTGTCACATGCGCGTTGCCGACCCTTTACAAAAAGGAGGAACAAGTTCAGAGTCCATTACCTCGGCCGATGGTTTTAGAGCAAAGTTTTTTCAATAAAACACGCTTATTTTAGCGTATTCTATATGGAAAAATCATAAAAAAGTACATGTTATAATGACGTCCCGTCGATGTCTTTTTTTCGAAATCCAAATAATATATAAGTTCAAAGTCCATTATCTCGGCCATTATTGATTTTAGAGAAAAGTTTCTTAAGTAAAACACACTTATTTTAGCATACTCTATACGGAATAATCATAAAAAGTACACGTTTTAATGACGTCCCGTCGATGGTTTTCTTTCGAAGTCCAAATGATATACAAGTTTAAAGTCCATATTATCTCGGCCATTATTGATTTTAGAGAAAAGTTTCTTAAGTAAAACACACTTATTTTAGCATACTCTATACGGAATAATCATAAAAAGTACACGTTTTAATGACGTCCCGTCGATGGTTTTTTTTCGAAGTCCAAATGATATACAAGTTTCATGTCCAATCGGACATTTTTTATTTTGGAGAAATGTTTTTCAAATAAAACATGCTTATTCTAGCGTATTCTATACGGTAAAATCATAAAAAATACGCTATATAATGATACCCCATCGCTGGTTGTTTTTTCGAAGTCAAAATTATATACAAGTTCAGAGTCCATTATCTCGGCCATTTTTGATTGTAGAGAAAAGTTACTTCAGTAAAACACGCTTTTATTAGCGTATTCTATAAGGAAAAATCATAAAAAGTACACGTTATAATGACGTCTCGATATGCAAGTTCAAAGTCCATTATCTCGGCCATTTTTGATTAGGAAGAAAAGTTTTAAAATAAAACACGCTTATTTTAGCATATTCTACACGGAATAATCATAAAAAGTACACGTTATAATGAAGTCCCGTCGATGGTTTTTTTTCGAAGTCCAAATTATATACAAGTTCAAAGTCCATCTCAGCCATTTTCGATTTTAGAAAAAAATGTTTTTAAAATAAAACACGCATATTTTAGCGTATTCTATACGGAAAAATCATAAAAAGTTCATGTTATAATGAGGTCCTGTCGATAGTTTTTTTCCAAATCAAAATTATATACAAGTTCAAAGAACATTATCTCGGCCATTTTTTATTTTAGAGAAAAGTTTATCAAATAAACCAAGCTTATTTTAGCGTATTCTATACGAAATACCATAAAAAGTACACGTTATAATGACGTCCCGTCGATGGTTTTTTTTCGAAGTCCAAATGATATACAAGTTTCATGTCCAATCGGCCATTTTTTATTTTGGAGAAAAGTTTTTCAAATAAAACATGCTTATTTTAGCGTATTCTATACGGAAAAAATAATTAAAAGTAGACTTTATAATGATACTCCGTCGCCATTTTATTTTTTAAGTCCAAATTAGTCCATGTAGTCAATCTTCAAAGTCCGGTAACTTCGATGTTTTTGGGTAAAAAAAATGTTTCTTATAAAACTTGCTTATTTTAACACATTCTACAAAATAAAGTATGTGTCATAATCAGAGCTCGGATTTTTCACGGCAAAACAAAACACTAGCGTAATTTAGCCAGTGCTTGAAATATTATTTTATCGATATCGATAATTCAGAACTAGAAGAAATAAAAGTCACCAAATAAAATTAATATGTAATAAAACTAATAAAAACATTTGTATAAAGTTACTATATATTAGAAACAGACGCAATTTCTTCTTCAAAATCTACGTCAGTACACACAGCAGCACAAGACATTTTATTTGGGTAATAGTGATAGGAGTAGATGATCATTATCTTTTCAACATTCTCTGGGAGTAAACAGTTGCGTTTATCACTATAAATCCATTTATGTACACTAAATGTACGTTCAACTTCAGTTGACGTCAAGGGAGCAAATTTATAGAATTCATTATCAGTTCGGGTAATATTTTCAGATATGTCTCTTAAAATTTCGTAATCAGGATTTCGTTCGAGCACGGCTTCAAATTTACGTATCACTGGTAAAAGTTTACTCCAGTTTACGTAGCAACGAACAGTATCCAGAATGAGGAAGGATTCCGCAATGGATAAAGTCGAACATTGCAATTGTTCTACTGAAGAGGCTATTACTTCGTAGTTGTCGCGAATGAAAATTAACTCCGGTCGTAGTTTGCGTGTTTGAAAACATTTTTTTGCAGCTCTTATAGCTGCCGAGTCATTAGCAAGTATGGAGACGACATCACGTATTTGCTCATAGTATTGAGCGTAATATACCGCAGCAGATATCCAAGTTCCCCATCTGGTGATAATTGGCTCGGGAGGTAGGGGAATGGACGGATATTTTGCCTTAAAAAGGCGTACACGCTCTGGAGATTTTAGGAATATCTTTTTGACATTCGATATCAACCCATCCACACCTTTGAAATTATCTCGCACTTCTTCGGCAACCCGGTGCAGACCATGAGCTAAACACGTAATGTGTTTCATACGAGGAAACGTTGCTTTTAAAATACGACCGGCTTTAAGCATATATGCGGCACTATCTGTGCAAAGTAAAAGCAAATTGTTTACGTTATCATTGAAAGAATTTTGAAACAAAATTTTTAATTGGTTTATTATTAGGTTTGCTATTGTTTCCCCATTTACCTTCTCTAAAACCTTCGACCCCAAAAGATAAAATTGCTTAGAACAATTTTTTTGCAAAGACCGAATCACCACGTTTGTCACACATTTTCCCATGAAATCTGGTGTTTCGTCTATAGATATCCACAAATAATTGGTTTTGTTTACCTCTCTTATACCCTGTATAGTTTTTTTGTACACGAGATTTAAATAAATTTTTCGCAGGGTCGATTTAGTCCGGTAAAGAAGTCATAGAGCAGTCGCAACATAAATACTTGTTAAAAAAATGACGAAAATTATTGTTGTTGACTGTTGCCCATGGTATGTTGCATGAAATAAGAAAAATAATTAAATCGAAATAAAATTGATGTTTCCTATTTGGTTGCCCCGAACGGTAATTGTGGCGGTTGCTTTTCACATGATTCTCAATATTGCATTTCTTCAGTTTTAGATGCATATCGCACATAGAGCAGTATATAGTGGAGGTCACTTCATTATAGACTAACTCAGGGTGATTTTCAATCCACGATTTGATCCGATCTTGTACATTACTCATTTTTGTATTAATTGATACCTTGCAATATTAAGTTATTATACGTATATCCAACACGTCGGATTCAATGCGTTGCGAAATAAATAATACCTAGATGCAATTTACGTTTTATACGTAATGAAATGACAGTTAAAGTGTGAATGTCATATGTCATGTGAGATGAAATTTGCAGTCGTTTCTATCATTTTAAATGAGGTGGTATAGTTACTTCGTTCTAAGTTGTACATGCAGACCTACCTCTTTGTTGCTCGACTATGGCAAAGCTAAAATGAAAAGTTATTTTATTACTTATACAGGATGTCCGGTAATTAATGCACAACCTTCTAACCCCCAGTAGGTCACCTTAGACTGGTCAAAAATATTGATTTTGAGCTCTAGTAAGTCTCCTGTTTTTCGAAATTTTCGCACGTTTGTTAGTTTTTAAATTTTGACATTCACACTGATAGGTGTACCATCGAATAAAAAAAGAAAAAATGTACTGAGGCAATACCTGTCATATACTCTAGTAAGACTCGATAGGTGTCGATAAAATAATATTTCAAGCACTGGCTAAATTACGCTAGTGTTTTGTTTTGCCGTGAAAAATCCGAGCTCTGGTCATAATGATACCATTCCAACCAATATAGTCCAAATTGTACTTAACCTTCAGGGCCCCATAACTTCGAAATTATTGAGTTAAAAAAAACGTGTTAAAGAAAAGTTGCTTATTTGTATGTGTTATATACGATAAGTTAATAAAAACATAGCCTTATTATGACATCACACTGATGAAAAATTTATTAAGTCCAGCCCGGCCCTTTGCTAGTCCAACCGAGCGGCAGATAACGATATTTCGATTTTCGCGTTTCACGATAGCCACTCTGTAAACACTTGATGCATAAATTACATATTTATTAGTTACAAGTTACAATTTGCCAAAATACTGTTTAAATGGTAAACTAGGTTTACCGTGGCACACAGATCCACCGTTGCAGTCCCTTATGGACTACGTTTACATTAATTATCCTTAACTTACTTAAGTTTTATATTATTGCTTTCTTTACTATGAAAAATAAAGAACAGCGACTGAAAAATCGCTGTTTGTCTTTGTCGCACTTATTACTATTACTACTATTACCAGAGCTCGGATTTTTCACGGCAAAACAAAACACTAGCGTAATTTAGCCAGTGCTTGAAATATTATTTTATCGACACCTATCGAGTCTTACTAGAGTATATGACAGGTATTGCCTCAGTACATTTTTTCTTTTTTTATTCGATGGTACACCTATCAGTGTGAATGTCAAAATTTAAAAACTAACAAACGTGCGAAAATTTCGAAAAACAGGAGACTTACTAGAGCTCAAAATCAATATTTTTGACCAGTCTAAGGTGACCTACTGGGGGTTAGAAGGTTGTGCATTAATTACCGGACATCCTGTATAAGTAATAAAATAACTTTTCATTTTAGCTTTGCCATAGTCGAGCAACAAAGAGGTAGGTCTGCATGTACAACTTAGAACGAAGTAACTATACCACCTCATTTAAAATGATAGAAACGACTGCAAATTTCATCTCACATGACATATGACATTCACACTTTAACTGTCATTTCATTACGTATAAAACGTAAATTGCATCTAGGTATTATTTATTTCGCAACGCATTGAATCCGACGTGTTGGATATACGTATAATAACTTAATATTGCAAGGTATCAATTAATACAAAAACCGGCCAAGAGCGTGTCGGGCGACGCTCAGTGTAGGGTTCCGTAGTTTTCCGTCCGTCACAGTAAGTGTCCCCACTTAAGAGTTAATAACACCGCCATGTAGCATATGATACGAGAGTTCCACGTACAGCGACATCTATCGGCAAATTAAGTAAACTATTGCGCGCGAGCTTAAAGTATGGAAGATGATTTTTATTGAATAATTCTTTATTGCGTGAACCGATTTTCACCGTTTTTACTTTATTTGAAAGCACGTCATTTCATTGTAATTTTGTAGAAATTACAGGTACAATAAACACCTGCTTATACGGTTAAATTACAAACTTAGTTCAGAAATTATTTTGTAATTTTTTTTCAAAAACTATTCAACCTATCAAGTTCAAAATAATTTTCCTAGAAAGTTTTTATAAAGTTCTACTTTTGAGATTTTTTTCATATTTTTAAAACTTATGGTTCAAAAGTTAGAGGGGGGGGGGGACGCATATTTTTTTACTTCTGGAGCGATTATTTCCGAAAATATTTACATTATCGAAAAATGATTTTAGTAAACCCCTATTCATTTTTAAATACCTATCTAACAATATATCACACGTTAGGGTTGAAATGAAAAAAAAATCACTCCCCACTTTACGTATAGGGGAGGTACCCTAATAAAAAAAAAAATTCCACTTTTTATTTTACCACGTTGTCGGCGTGATTGATATACATATTAGTACCAAATTTCAGCTTTCTAGTGCTAACGGTCACTGAGATTACCCGCGGACGGACGGACGGACGGACGGGCAGACATGGCGAAACTATAAGGGTTCCTAGTTGACTACGGAACCCTAAAAATGAGTAATGTACAAGATCGGATCAAAACGTGGATTGAAAATCACCCTGAGTTAGTCTATAATGAAGTGACCTCCACTATATACTGCTCTATGTGCGATATGCATCTAAAACTGAAGAAATGCAATATTGAGAATCATGTGAAAAGCAACCGCCACAATTACCGTTCGGGGCAATCAAATAGGAAACATCAATTTTATTTCGATTTAATTATTTTTCTTATTTCATGCAACATACCATGTGCAACAGTCAACAACAATAATTTTCGTCATTTTTTTAACAAGTATTTATGTTGCGACTGCTCTATGACTTCTTTACCGGACGAATCGACCCTGCGAAAAACTTATTTAAATCTCGTGTACAAAAAAACTATACAGGGTATAAGAGAGGTAAACAAAACCAATTATTTGTGGATATCTATAGACGAAACACCAGATTTCATGGGAAAATGTGTGAGAAACGTGGTGATTCGGTCTTTGCAAAAAAATTGTTCTAAGCAATTTTATCTTTTGGGATCGAAGGTTTTAGAGAAGGTAAATGGGGAAACAATAGCAAACCTAATAATAAACCAATTAAAATTTTTGTTTCAAAATTCTTTCAATGACAACGTAAACAATTTGCTTTTACTTTGCACAGATAGTGCCGCATATATGCTTAAAGCCGGTCGTATTTTAAAAGCAACGTTTCCTCGTATGAAACACATTACGTGTTTAGCTCATGGTCTGCACCGGGTTGCCGAAGAAGTGCGAGATAATTTCAAAGGTGTGGATGGGTTGATATCGAATGTCAAAAAGATATTCCTAAAATTTCCAGAGCGTGTACGCCTTTTTAAGGCAAAATATCCGTCCATTCCCCTACCTCCCGAGCCAATTATCACCAGATGGGGAACTTGGATATCTGCTGCGGTATATTACGCTCAATACTATGAGCAAATACGTGATGTCGTCTCCATACTTGCTAATGACTCGGCAGCTATAAGAGCTGCAAAAAAATGGTTTCAAACACGCAAACTACGACCGGAGTTAAATTTCATTCGCGACAACTACGAAGTAATAGCCTCTTCAATAGAACAATTGCAATGTTCGACTTTATCCATTGCGGAATCCTTCCTCATTCTGGATACTGTTCGTTGCTACGTAAACTGGAGTAAACTTTTACCAGTGATACGTAAATTTGAAGCCGTGCTCGAACGAAATCCTGATTACGAAATTTTAAGAGACATATCTGAAAATATTACCCGAACTGATAATGAATTCTATAAATTTGCTCCCTTGACGTCAACTGAAGTTGAACGTACATTTAGTGTACATAAATGGATTTATAGTGATAAACGCAACTGTTTACTCCCAGAGAATGTTGAAAAGATAATGATCATCTACTCCTATCACTATTACCCAAATAAAATGTCTTGTGCTGCTGTGTGTACTGACGTAGATTTTGAAGAAGAAATTGCGTCTGTTTCTAATATATAGTAACTTTATACAAATGTTTTTATTAGTTTTATTACATATTAATTTTATTTGGTGACTTTTATTTCTTCTAGTTCTGAATTATCGATATCGATAAAATAATATTTCAAGCACTGGCTAAATTACGCTAGTGTTTTGTTTTGCCGTGAAAAATCCGAGCTCTGACTATTACTATATGTATGTATAGAGTAATAATAGAAAACAAACAAGCCGCTAGGCAGCCTGGTCGGCACATGAACCCCGCCCGCGCCTTACCCTTCCCCGCGTATGCCCGTTACGCAAAACAAATTATCATTCCGAAAAATAAAAATAATCCATTGATTATAATGACACAAATTTCAAATATTGTTTCTATGCGCTTTTATAAAAATATTGATGCAAACTTTAATAACTTTAATATTTTATTATACTGTTAACAGGGGTCATACAAGAAAAAAAATTAAAGTAAATAAATATCATTGATTAATATGGCACAAATTTATTCAAATAATAGATACCGATATTTTAGAAAGCACAGTACCTAATCGATCAACTCTAATTTTATATAGGCTTGTAAAAGTCCACATATATGTGCTGATTGAACGTCAGTATTCCCATTGATGAAAGTGACACAAAACGCGTGCGTGCGTCAGTGACAACTTTGCTGTTACAGTGAAAAAACAATTTTGATCTCTAATTTTTTATTTAACCAATAATGTTTAAAAAAAGAAATGTCTAAGTTTCTACCTACGCAACAACCTAGGATGACACAAATTATTATTATTAGCTAAGTTCTATGGCCTGAACTTTGTATGCGAATAATAAGCATCTTTAATATTATCGAAACTTCATAATTTATCGGTACGGGTCTACCATGGGTACATGTGCCGATCAAATATTTCCTAATTAACTTATACCATTACGGTTCAGAACCTTTTATACATGGTGATTTCGGGGCCGTGGAGTGGAGCAAGAGAACAAGGCGTGATACAGAACTTAAAGATGAACCCTGATAATGGTGGTCATGATTTTTTTAATCACCAGTATTGATAATTATTTTTCAGATGATAAGAAGAAAAAGACATTTTTGCGTACAATTTCGTGATAGGTAACTACATATGCTGTATGGGAAATGACAAGACGTCATAAAAATAATAGAATGACCATGAATTACTTAATTTAAGGTTAATTTTACAAAAATATAAGAAAAATTAAATTAAATGTTTTGAGGAAATATACCATACAACTAAATAATGTTGATCAGTTACCCAGTCAGAAAGTGATTCCGAATCACGACCCACAAATCACCCTGTATACAGGGTGGAAAGATAAGTCTGGCCCTGGAGGGAAACTACCTTAAAACCTTGAGATAGCTCAATTCGCTCAAAGGAAACATTCATTTATTTTTCCTAAAAACTAAAGCTGCATTCACAGTTTTTTTCTTAATTTTCACTTTTTTCCATACTAATTGTATGAAAAATATTATTATTATTATTTATGGGTTCTCTTGTGCCCTAAACTTGGTTGGTATTTAGAAGTTTTTATCCTCGTTGGAAACAGGATCGATTGGCATCAATTGTCATAAAAATTGTTTATGGCAAAAATTACAAATTAAATACTTTTTTTGAAAACTGTACTCTTTTCCAAAAATTTGTAAATGCAGTTATGTCCCTTTTAAGAAATTAAAGAATGTTTCCTTTCAGTGAATAGAGCTATCTCACGTTTTAAGGTAGTTTTCCTCCAGGGCCCGACTTATCTTTCCACCCTGTATATGGAACGCGGCAGAACGTGCAGTGAATGTCCGCTGTGAGAATTAGATAGGTAACTAAGGTAACTTAAATAAAATATATCGCGTGGTAGACCTCGCAAGCCTGTCTTTTTTTCTACGTTTTTAACCTCTATAATATCTCCACAATTTAGAAAATTTCGACAAAAATAATCCATAAAATTAATGAACTTGCTCCATTAATTTCACTAGAATAAAAGTAGCTGAAATAGTGACGGCTAATTTTCTAAGTAGGTAAGGACATATATTAGTCGAGGGCTTGCTTTGATAGAGGTTTCTAATGTGATGTCGTAAACAATCATATTTTTTTGTGCTTACATTACAAACGCTGGCTGAACCCTACGAGATAGATCAAAATAATGTACTGTATTTTACACCTTAAAAAGGTCTTCAAAAAAGTCCGTGATGGTATATATGTCTATCTCTTAGGGATAACCCACAATAACCATTTTTTATCCCGTGCGAAGTCGCGGCAGGTCGTTAGTGTAGGTACTATAAAATGTTTTTCCATAAAAGTTCACATTTTCCCATGTCGTGCGTTGTCGTCGCTTACAATTCCGGCCTTGCTCAATAACTATATACTTGAATAAATCCAAATCTTGCAACTAAATTACCTACCTATATATAATACCTATATATAATATATAATACCTATAAGTACAGTCAACCAATTTGATTCCTAGGCCACTCTAGAACCTTGTCACAATGGCTAGTTTGGTAGCGAATAGGTTACGTTTATACGTATCCACGGGCAACTGTCATTACGACAAGGTTCTACAGTGGCCTAGGAAATGGCAGTGGCAAATTGGTTGACCGTACGTACTTCTTAGTTTTTATACAAGCAACTCGAGAATGTTCATTGTTGCAGAGCACCATGAACACGGGCAGCTTATGTCTATTTGTCATCGTCTGCGTGTACGTCGGCCAGTACATCGCAGTGGCGACGGTTGGCTTCCAGCAGCATGTCGGTAAACGAGACCCTGAAGAAATAGCAGGCTTTACCGCAGTACGAGGCAAGAAGTATGTAGTTTTGTCATTGCCTATCGCAGTGCCGGCTATAGACTACCAGCAGCATGTCGGGAAACGAGACCTTGAAAACAAAGCAGGCTTTTCCGCAGTAAGAGGCAAGAAAAATTATGATTTGTCATTGCCTCCCGACGTCTATAGCAACAGTGAATCATTGCAAGATAACAATTATAATATTCCGATCATATTTTACTACGCGAATCACCATGATCTACCTCGATTATTAGGCATGTTAGCCATTGAAGAGGAGGCATCTAACTCTGAAACAGCTGAGGAAAACGCTCTACCGGTGGACATCAAGAGCTTGAGAAGTAAAAAAGAGAAAATCGTAAAAATTGCCTCCAGACCGGAATTTAACCCTACGAGGGGCAAAAAAAGTTTTGAGGAATATTATGATGAATATTAAATGAAAATGATCTACAAGATGGACCCGAATATAACCCACCCAACGTTGACTACGACGCATTACGAGCTTATAGTTAAAGTTACAGTGACCGAGAGGCAACCGGAAGGCTTGCGGTATTTAAGCTCCCTACGTGTTGTGGAACCTACCTGTGCCACCCGAATTGACCCACGTTGAACTTTGTTTTTCATCTTCCCCACCCTCATTTTTCTGACGGCTTCCAACTCTGACGGGTCGATAACCGACCAGCCGGTGTGAATGGCCATTTGCATGCTCGTTCTTAATCACATACAGATGCTGGAAATGATGGGGTGAGGGGGCGAGGGGGGGGGGGTGAAAAACAAAGTCCAACGTGGATCTGTTTCGTGGGTTGCACAACACGTAGGGAGCTTAAATACCGCGAGCCATCCGGTTGCCTCGCGGACACCGAAACTACGCGTCATTGCTCTGAATATTACGAGTAACCTAAATATTATGTTGTTATATAGATCTTTGAACGATGAACAGCTGCCAGACGCCCAGATCAAGAAATATACATGGATATTTTTCAAATAAAAACTATCTGTTGTCAACATTTACATTTAGTTTTTTATTATCCAATTTCTATATTCACATTTATTTAAAAAAACTTCACAGATTTACACTACCTAGTATTTCGCTCCGATAGTAACGTAAAGGAGACCGTCAATTCGCCTATATATTTGAGAGTATTATATAAAATGACTACTTGCCTATTTTATAATGCGAACATCATTAATTAAAATGAAAGGGTTAGGTTAATAACCGGTAAGGAAGCCAATTTAAACCTTAGGTAAGTACCGAAATGAAGCAGTTTTGTAACCCAGCGTTAAAAAACCCGGCTATAAGCAGTTCCGGTAATCCGGTCCCCCTCTAAAGTCCTAAATGCCTATGTCCTGACTGACTGACTGATCCACGCAGAGCCGAAACTATTACTGAAGCTAGAAAGTTGAAAACTTCAGATCGGGTTACATTTATAATGTGTACAATAAGAAATTCAACCCCGTTTTTAAAAATTCAACCCCTAAGGGGTTAAAAGGGGGTTCAAAGTTTGTATGGGTAGGGTTTAAAATTTAAAGTTAGAAATTTGAAACTTCGTACGTTTATAAACTCAAAGCGACTGCTCGAAGCCAAGCTCTAACCAAGGCTGAAGTTAGATAAAGTTTTCAATGGACAAATGGATATTAAATACGCGGTATGTAACGTCAGCAGCAGAAGTAGCTTAATGGGTGGGGTATTCAAACTAAATTTCACGCGCTCTTATTCTCGTAGCAAAAAGTCGTGTCAAGATAATTTTGAATACCTCACCCGCTTAGCTACTTTTTTATTTTATTTATTGAATAAGAAAAAAGTAAATTACAATATTTGTATTACAAGACCTATCAATGGCAAAACCTTATTTTTAAATCATTTATCCCGTTTTGGGGTTCCGTAGCCAAAATGGCACAAACGGAACCGTTTCGTCATGTCAATCCGTCCGTATACTTGAGCTTGTGTTTGCTTGAGTTTTGAGTTTGTATAGAGATTCCATTTTTTTTATGACAGACTTGAAATTTCGTTTGTAGGCTACTACTTAACTTAAAAGCAAAAAAATCGGCCAAGTTCGTGTCGGACCACGCATAACGCGTGGTTTTTCGTTTGCGTTTTTCAAAATTTCCACCCCAGAGGAGTTGAAAAGTATGTATTAAAGGGAGGCCGTAACTACTGAAGCTGGTTGAAGAAGGTTGTAATTTGCAGGACGGGTTACATTTATAACCTGTACTTACAAGAATTAAGTAATTTTGAAAAATTCAACCCGGAGGTAAAAAGTGGGTTGAATGGGTGGGGTTTAAAAATTAAAGTTAGAGATTTGAAACTTGGTACGTTTACTAATAATTAAAAAACAATAAAAGTGCATGTAGCTTTTTCAAAATTCAACCTCGAACCCAAAGGGTCACGCACAGTACGGTTCAAGAGGAATTTCCTCCCACGAACGCTGCGGCTGTGGAATGAACTCCATGCCGAGGTTTTCCCAGCGGGCTACAGTATGGGGTTCTTCAGAAAAGGAATGAATAGGTTTCTAATGGGTAGGCAACGCGCATGTGAATCCTCTGGGGGTTGCAGGCGTCCATAGGCTACGGTAACTACTTACCATCAGGCGGTCCGTATGCTTGTTTGCCACAGTCGTGGTCAAAAGTCATAATTTGCAGGACGGATTACATTTATAATCTGTATAAGTAATAAGAGATTTTGAAAAAAATCAACCCCTAAGAGGGTTAAAAGTTTGTATGGGTGGGATTTAAAGTAACAGGCTTGAAATTTCTTTTCAGCGTTTTTTAAAATTTAACCCCTAACGGGGTTAAAAGTTTGTAGAGAGATTTACTCTTTTTTTGTGACAGACTTTAAAGTTCGTTTCTAGGCGTTCGTTCACTTGAAAGCAAAAAAACTGATTTCAGCGTTTTTCTAAATGCCACCGCAGAGGAAGCTAGTAAATAAATAATTTCAAACAAAAAAGAACCGACTTCACTTAGCATCCACCTTTCCAAAAGCAAATGCTCGAGCTGCTGTAAAAAAATACTCAAATCACTATACTTAGTCGGTTCATAAGTTCTGTCACAAGAGTTTTGAGTGATAAAATATAATACAAAGCTTTTAATTAATAAATGGAGACATGATTAGAAAGCTCATTTCATACAAATTTAAATATACTATGATTAATTTAAAATTAAGATCGCGTATTTTATAGATCCTTGTAAACTTGTAGATTGTTGTCAGACACAAACACGCCGTGATTTATGAAAATTATACTTTACAAAAGTTGGTGAAAATCATTTTTGTAGTTGTCCAGGAGTTACAAAGGGGTTATTGTTATTTTTATGAAAGTAGAAGATTAAGGCATTTTTCGAAACCTATATTTTGTTGACTTACAAGTCTGTGCTTCAGCAATTCTCCTGCTGAATCTTATATTTTTTTCAGTTTTGAGCAAAACACGATGATTTTGATGCCATACATCAAGGTTGTCTTCCAAAATGGTGTACAGTCAAGTGTAAAAATATGGGTGTACTAACTCATCTTACTCAAAAATATGTCCCATAGTATCTTATGCCGTTGTAATAAGTGCGTAGTACCATATTTATGAGACGATTTTTTCGATACGTATTTTTGCACTTGACTGTACCCATACCAGCCGTCATGTCAGACAGACCCACGTTAATTATATAATTAAATGAAGGTAAAAGATCAAGCTAAGGCAGTATGCAATACTGAAGCCTCTTAAAATTGAATAAAAATAATTAGGGTCAAAATCAACTCGAACAGGGCGCGTTTTTGACGTGGTTTTTTATTGCGCTTTTTCAAAGTCACAAGTTTGTTACAAGGAATTGTGTAAAACTGCCCCTACTATTTGCATTAAATGATATCGTAAATTGATCAATGTTAAATAGGCTTTTAACCATATATTGACATAGTATTTTAGAGATTTCTATTAGCTCCTATTTAACCAATCAAAACCCTAGTGACAGAACTTATGAACCGACTATAAGTAGGTGTGCCTATAATAGTTGAAGAGTTCCCTCGATTTCTCCAGGATCCCATCATCAGATCCTGACCTGGTTACAATTGGACCAACTGTGAAGTATACTTTTCAAACAAAAAAAAAGAATGTTCCAAATCGGTCCAGCCGTCTTCGAATAATCGGTAAAGATACATTTAAAAAAAAATTGCAAAAAAGAAACAAAGATCCCGACGAATTGATAATCTCCTCCTTCGAAATCTTGAAGTCGGTTGATAACATTTTACGTAAGAAAAAGCAAACAATACCTAGTTTTAATAACATCAATAGTGTTATTATCCGTTTTATTTCATAAATAACTATCGCGGCAACCGAAGACAAAATTCAATTAGTGTTAATTTAAAAAATATGGTTTGAGTCATAATCTAAGATAATAACTCTTGGATACTGGAGTAAGTACCTACTCCACTATCCATAGTCATATTCGAGAAACCTTGTTGCCATAAAAATCTAGTGAGAAATACATGAAACGTGAGAATTTCTAAACAATCGTCGAACTTATTGGTCGATAAATGTAACGTATTTAACTTTATAGGTACAGTCGCCATCAGATATATCGGAGCGGCCAAGGTGTCCAAATATTTCTGAGCAAGACTAAATTTCTATAAATTCTGCACTCTCCAAATGCCATTTATATCGCAACTACTGCAATGCCATAAACATCTGAGCATGCTGTTTTTCAATGATTTCTTTGCATACGTCCTGTCGAAAATATCTGATCGAACAAAATGCCAAACGTATCTAAGCAACAAAGGAGTTCACAAATATCTATTCATTTGAGAAGAATATACTGTATATTATATGCCTTACGTCGTATAATTGTTTGGGTAAGGCCCATCGTCGTTCTGACCCGCCACCCGCCAAATTTTGACAAAAGGTAAACTATTATTATCATATTATTATTCGCAACCATAGACAAGCTTCCTGTCATGCATAAAAGAAAGGGCTTAAGAAGTCAGGAAAATCTACTTACTTTTACCTTATTTAAAGTGCGCTCCTTTTGTTGTTTTTGCTTTTAAAATGTGTACTGTACGAGTATATTATGTGCAATCTATCTTTACTACTATAATAAAGAGGAAAGATTTGTATTTTTGGATGTTTAAGTACGTTTGTAATGAATAAATTTAAAAACTGCTGTGCCAATTTCAAAAACTCTTTCACCATTTGAAAGCTGCGATCCGTGCGACGCCGGGACGGGCCGCTAGTACTATATGTACCTATATACTAATATTAGAAAGAGGAAAGATTTGTTTGTTTGTTTGTATTGAATAGGCTCCGAAAATACAAGACCAACTATAGCAAGATTACTTGCCATACCTTACCAGGGTGCCATGTGATTCTATTTTTTATATTTGTAACTACTGTATGTACAGTCGCCATCAGATATATCGGAGCGGGAAAGGAGGTCAAAAATATCTGAGCAACGCCTCTATTGTCAAGGCAATAAAGTGTATGTTCAGATATTTTTGAGCACCTTGGCCGCTCCGATTTCAATTTGAAAAATTCTTTCACCGTTGGTAATCTACACTCTTTGCAGGTAACGGGATCCGTACCAAAAATTGCCGTGAACCCTGCGTAGCGGGACGGGCTGCTCGTAAATAATATTTGCATTGTATTCGATTGGTTATTTTCATCACTCGAATGCAGTGGACAGGCACCTTTATAAGGGAGTAGTATTTAAATTGTCTTGGTTTCGCACTATACTCGATACCACTTTACATTTTGAATCTCCTAAGCCAAGCCTAAGATTAAGGGTTGGTCAAGACCAACTAACGTTGAAACACTAACAATGAATTTTATTGAAAACTATCAATGAATTTTATTGAATCAATTTTATTATAATAAGAGAATTTCTATGTACCGAGTACTAAAACTTAATGTATACATATTTTATTAAAATTGTCTTCAGTATTTAGTGTAACCACCATCAGCATTCCTCACCGCCCTCAGCCGGTGTTGCATGGAGCCCACAAGTTTCGCACAGTAATCGCGGCCCCTGAAAGACTCCCACACAGCGATTGCATGTCGTCTTAACTGTTCTTTCGTCCTACACTGGTCCGTATCCCACTCCTGGACCATTTTGCCCCACAAATTTTCGATCGGGTTGAGATCCGGACTTTTCGCGGGCATTTTGATTCGTGTAAGAGTATCTCTGTGTTCATGAAGCCATGCTTGCACTAGCCGAGAGTTGTGAACAGAGCTATTGTCTTGCATAAATGTCACACGACGGTTCGGATAACATATGTCTACACTGGGCAGGAATGAATCTTCCAGTATTTCGACATAATCCTTGGCATTCATCCGCCCAGTTATTTCTACAAGCTCTCCGGGTCCTTCCTTTGACATCCAACCCCAGAAGCCAATAGTTATCCGTCCGCTACGTCTAACAGGCACTACATGTCGTGCATGGTATCGAGTGTTATCTGGCCTCCATAGTGTTAACCTACCATTGTCAGACGAACAAAACACCTTTTCGTCCATAAAAAGAACATCATCGAAGTTTTTATTGCGATTAGAGACTGCAAACTGCAGCCTTTCATCCATATGTCTTTGGGTAAGAGCTGGCTTCCGCGCAGGCACTCGGTTTTGTAAGCCTCCTTCTTTGAGACGTCTTCGTATTGTACTACTTGAGACATTGAATTCACCAGAAAAATGGGTGGTATTAATGAAACGTTCGTTCCGGGCCTTTTCTAATATATTTGCGTCTTGGAGATTCGTTGTTGACCTTGGACGCCCAAATGACACGTGGTTGTTTAGTCCAGCTTCCTGCTCCCACCTTTCTAACCATAAATATACGGTGTTTCTCTGTAAAAAAAACATATTTTTAATACACGACTCCTTTATAGCGGTAGATAAAATATAAAAGGATTTCAAAGTACTTACTGCTATTCCGAGTTCGTTGGCAATATCAGTAACGGGTAAGCCACCATTTTTCAAATCTATTATTTTCTTTTTAACGTCGTTGTCAATACGATACGGATATGCCATTATTTAATTTAAAATCGCAAATGTATTTCACAAAAGCTGCAGAATAATGAAATCTACAGAAATGGAAGAAGACAATTGAATGAAATTGTCAAACGTCAAAAATATTAAATATGGAAAATAGATTAGACTATTAAGAGTATGAGAATGCAAAGGAGTTTGCAAATCAAAGACAAATTACTAACAGTCTTCCATTGGTTAAGTCAACTATACCACTTCTGTTGGTTAAGTCAACTATACAGGGTGGAAAGATAAGTCGGGCCCTAGAGGGAAACTACCCTAAAACGTTGAGATAGCTCAATTAACTAAAAGGAAACATTATTTTATTTTTAAAAAGAGACATATCTGCATTTACATATTTTCGAGAAAATGTACAGTTCACAAAAAAACTACGCCTTTTGTAATTTTTGTCAAAAAATTTTTTATGACAATTGATGGGAATCGATCATATTTCCAACAAGACTACAAACTTCTTAATACAAACCAAATTTACGTCACAAGAGAAGCCATAAATAATGAAAAAAAAACATACAATTTTAGCATGGAAAAAAGGGAAAATTAGAAAAAAAAACTGTGAATGTAGTTTTACTTTTTAGGCAAAATAAAAGAATGTTTCCTTTCAGTGAATTTCTATCTCAACGTTTTAAGGTAGTTTCCTTCCAGGGCCCGACTTATCTTTCCATCCTGTATAAATCAAATGCTGACCGCTGAAACTTAGGTGTTATTAAAGTAGCACTTATAGTAGAGCATAGTCACAGAAATGTGTTGATTAGACACGATTTTCAAGTGTCTTTTCAGATAAGATGAAATAAACAACGAATACCTACTTCGTACATTCATAGTTTTGACATGGTTAATTGCAGGAAACTGCCCCAACCAATGTTTCCTGACCACATACCATTCAACGTAATAATTACTCCCAATAGTAGCTTTTTTGTTAAGAACTGCTTGGCATGTTGAGTTTGAGTAACTAAATTATACCTACAGCTTTTTCAAAAACCAACCGCAGATCCGGTCTTTCCCGCCAGAGCATCATATTTTTCTGAAACTAATTTTTCCTGTTTTTAGGGTACCGTAGCATAAATTGCAAAACGGAACCTAAAAATACATTAAAATACGTTAAAAATAACTAGGCGATTTCTATACTACTACTGGTGGAAAACAAGCGCACGACCCAGCCCAGCTGATAGGCAATCATCGTAAGCGTAAATAAATTTGATAAATTAACAGTCCCGTCGGCTCCGGTACTATAGTGCCGACTGTCACCCAAGGACATGCTCAAGGGCCCCCCCCGGGCCTGTCTTGTTGCGCGCGCGCTCCGTGCAAGGAACTCGTATCTGGGAGCATACTCGTATTTGAATTTGTGAAGCAAAAGCAAGATTTTTTAAATTTGTTTCTCGATTTTTTTAGCATGATACAGTGAGTAAATTCTTATAATTCAACTTTGGATTATGTTCCTTGTGTTTTAAACCATATCTGAAGCTAGTTATTACTAAGAAACGGTCGCTTATTTATATATTTTTCTAAATAATTTTATAAAAGTACCCTATTGGTTCACAGTGAAACAATATTTAATGGCATTCAATGAAACGGTGCATTTTTCATTGTATAGAATATTGTTTCATTGAAGGCTGGGTGGCAAATTAGGACAGGATAACAATTTCATGAGATTTTTTTTCAGCGTATGCATTAAGAGTCCGGTATCGATTTGAAAACGAAAATCGCTAATAATGACATTATGCACATGAATTGCATTTGGTAAGATAGCTTGAAGTCTTGTTATTGCAAAAAAGTACTTTAGGTCGATATATATTAATACTTAATACCTTAAAACTCAATTCTTACAGAGCTTGTTTAGTGAGGACGTTGATTCATGCAATTTTGTCGTATG
Organism: Pammene aurita; assembly: GCA_947086415.1. NCBI lineage: Eukaryota > Metazoa > Arthropoda > Insecta > Lepidoptera > Tortricidae > Pammene > Pammene aurita. Next base: position 35,351,066 of record OX352290.1, on the reverse strand, counting down.
ATGTTTAATTATTATTTGTTATGGACCCTAATATGTTTTGTATTATCTGAATAAAGCATGAAGTGCAGTTTATTTTTGTATTTTTATATTTGTAAAATTATTCAATATCATTCCGAAAATATCACCTAAACTTCGGCAATTTTTAGCAAAGTTGCTCTAGCAAAACATACTCTCCTTTAAAAAATATATATGAAAAATATACATTTATTCCTAAGGCGACTCATTTTCCAATGTTTTTATATATTTTACGTACTTGTATAACTTAATTTTAATCAATAAAAACCTTACTCTTTTCACCTCTCCAAGCAAAAATCGCGAAACAGGTGTTAGATTAGGGTGAATTATTTATAAATGAAGCATAAAATTAAAAAATCGTTGTATTTATTTCATTCAAAAAGAAACGATCTTTCATAATATGTATACAAAATTATAGAGGTTATGTTAGTTACTGCATAATAGCATCAAAAAGTTGAGCGAAATCGAAAAAAAAAACTTTACCGGACTCTTAATATGCATTTTTATACCAGACAGTGCTTATTTGTTATTTTTTATAAACACAGATACCAGGAATGTTTCCATTAACATAAAAAATATTACCCCTTTTATTTGCAGTTTTTGGCAATCAGTGTGCAAATATTCTTAGATACGTTATTATTTAACTTAATAAGCGCTTACCGGTTCCCAATCATTGCCCTAGTCTTCTATTAGCTGACTTTAGGATATCTTTACAAAAACCTGAAATGTTGATTTTCATTTTTTAAGTCAATTTTGATAAGTATTACCCGTGCTTAGTTTTGACTTTTTTTCCTATTAAAATATATTTTTTTCATTGAAATACTCTAACTTTATTATTTCCTGATAATACCTATTTCTATTTAGTAACATAGTTTCAATGTCGGTTATCTGTGTATCTTTTGTAAATAATGAAACGGAATAGCAAAAACTCACGTGTTTCATTGAACAAAATAAATGTGGACACAATGAAACATAAGCACTTTTAATAAATAATTCCTGTTTTTTTTTTAAGTAAAAAGTTGCGAAAATGAGTTCAATATTTTTAATGATAATGCCTTACTTGACTAAATCCCCATCCTATTATAAAATATTAGACTTATCATTCGAGATAACAGAGATAGGATCTGCCATCATAATTGGTTAAAATCGTACGCATAAACGTCACTTATTATAAGTAATACCGTTTCAATGTTGATTACACCTGTTTCAATGTAGATCATGATTATTATCCCTGTTTCAATGTGAAAAAAACCCGTGTTTCATAGGAAAGGTGCACAAGGAATGTTTAGAATACAAAACATATCTTAAGTGAAGCAAAAACCTTGAATGCCATACGGTAGTCAAATAAATTGTTTATCTTCGTACCAAATATAATGCTCGTACTTATCTTCACAGAGTATATTGAATAGTGGGGTATAGAGATATCAGTCAAGACTTTCGGATGCCGCGCCATCTATAAAAAGTTCACCGCAACTTTTCATCGGTATATACATTTATAGCTACGTATACAGCTATAATAGCAATGGCGGGCTTATTAAATTTAATGATTTTATATCGCCATTGCAAAGGTCTGAGCAAACTGAACCAGGCCACATCATTTATGAACATTCACACATGATACTGTATAGCCATCTGTAGTTGATTCACCGAAGCCTATCCGAGTTCATATATTCGCTACTTTGTTCTAACTGAAAACACCGTGCTTATCTTTAAAAACGGCAGAGCTAGAAGGCTCGAAATTTGGGTGTTCCATTGATGAACAACTTACCCTACAGTAATTTTAAGTCCATCTTGTACTTTTTAGTCAATATTAAACGGAGTAAGGGGGGAGTAACAGAAAGCAACATGCAAGTGCAGGGCCGATCGTTTTAGCAATCTTTGGAGGACCAGCAATGGAAAATTATCAGCTGAAATTATAATGAAGGTAATGAGGAAGTCTGCATGTTACATTCACGAAATCGCGGACAAAGCTGCGTCTGTATATTCACAGCACATCTTGTAGATGACTGTCAAACTAGTACTAAGTAATACATTTTGACCCCAATTTTCTTTGCAATTATACCTAATTGGAGGCCAGGCTTATACTAGTTGCCTACCACGACGTGACTCGGTGACAACAACCAAGCAATCTGAATAACTGACATTTCGCTTATTCTCCCACTATTAAATGCAACAGAAATGCAAAAAATACACGACTTTTAGAAAGGGACAAATATATTGTTTGACATTACGTTACTCTTCTCGTGAATTATCAAAATTTGAAATACGAAATTCACACACTACTACTTGTTTCGGCGGCCTATTCGCAATGTCTACTTTTAACATCGTTAATTGCTAACCAGTGAACTTGACATCCAACCCATAGATAACTGTAACGCTACAAGGGTCCATTTTATACCTGACACTGGCACTCGGTATTAAATATGTTTTGTGAATAGGTATACTATTATGACAAATATCGCATCACATTCTTAACAAAGACCAAGATAAAGACAAAAAGTGTTGAAAATGTAACCTCAATGCTAAATCTTAAGCTATATTTTGCTTAAATGAACAGATATTTGTGAACGTCTTTGTTGCTTAGATACGTTTGGCATTTTGTTCGATCAGATATTTTCGACAGGACGTATGCAAAGAAATCATTGAAAAACAGCATGCTCAGATGTTTATGGCATTGCAGTAGTTGCGATATAAATGGCATTTGGAGAGTGCAGAATTTATAGAAATTTAGTCTTGCTCAGAAATATTTGGACACCTTGGCCGCTCCGATATATCTGATGGCGACTGTACCATATTCATACACGTTTCTGCGTGGTTCATAGTATTGAGGAAAAGAAACAAATCAATTTCATAATATTTTTTATTAAATCTTTCTCCTTATAAATCCATCGATTGCTAACATAATATTGAATAGATCGTACATAGAAGCCATGTCTCGAGTGATTGATATACATATAAATACAATTACAGGTAGGTATAATAATGGGTGATAATGATAATGAAAACAACCTTTATATAATAAACAGAAATACCGTCCTCTGGCAGTCATGGTTTAGAAAAAAGAAAGAATAATTCTTATCCCAACGACGGCAAAAACGACACCTATGAGTCACGGTTAACATAAGTAGGTATCTATTCTTGTTTGTCCTGTAACTCGCCACATAGGTATCACAATAATTATGTAGCACAGTTATGTTAGTTTTAATAAAACATCATGTAACTAAGCACAGGGTAGTCGCATCTTATAACTATGGCAGATTCCCAAAAAATATTACGCGGACTCATATAAGCTGCAAAATAGCTCTGATTAGGTAGTAAGACAATAACAATTCTTTTGTCGCCGATTAGTTGTAGTGACTGAAAAACAAGATCTTGAACAGATTTTTCAGTAGGTAGGTAGGTATCTGTCATGGTTTTGGAGCTATTTCGAATTTAGTAGCAAAGCACCCTGTGCTTAAAACATGCGATTCTAACAAAAGGAACGCTATAAACATAAAACACATGATTGTAATACGATCTCAGAAAAATAGATACAAACTATACATTTCATATTAGGCACAATTGTTCGGATGTAAAAGGCTAAGGCGATTATCACACTGGCGCCGGAACCGGAAGCGACATTGGTGTGCAAGCGTAACAGCGCTATACACATTCAGAGCGCTATCTCACTCGCGCACCGGCGCCGCATGCAGAAACCGCAACAGTGTGAATGCCGCCTAAAATGACCATATGATGGCCATAAAAATAAATACAACAGTAATACAAAAGTAGGTAATGAATTTTATTCTTTTGATTCTCATTCACGTACCTACAAATAAAGTGTCTATTGGACAAAGGTAAGTGATCCAGACATAAGCTAACTATGTTTTTAACTTTTGAACGCCAAAAACCCTTAGGTTTCGTGAGATGTAGAGCGCCCTAGAAAACATGTAAAGCCTGACCAGAAATATGCGCCATGTTGCGGAATTTCATTGGAACTAATTTCTTACACTGGAAATAATTTTAATGACAGGATGATTATGCATGTGTGAGTGCGTGATAGGCTGTCACTATCATTGTGGTAGTTTACTTGAATAATAATAAAGTGTTGAATATAAAATATTAAACGACAAAAAATCTCAAAATTATCCATAGTCAAGAGCGAAACATTGTAAATAGTGTATATAATAAACTGCTGTAAATAATACGCTCGGGAAATGAAACTATTTAGCTGTGAAACATTTTCAATTAAACATCAGAGCTGACAGGTAAACAAATCAAGATGTCACCATACCATAGAGAATAATACGCTCTACGATTATATTGAACTGTTGCCATATAAATTAGAGTAATAGCGCCCTCTTGACAATAATCATATATTTCTGGTCAGGCTTTACCTAGCTAAGCATATGTAGCCTACGCTTTGAAAGTAACGGCTTTGACACACTCGAGTGCGATGCCGGCGGGAGGTGAGCGCGGTGCGACACTGACGTCTGACGTCCGAGTGTATTTGTCGTTATATTAGGCACAACGATGTCGCCACGCGCTTACGCCCCGCCTGCATTGCGCTCGGGTGTGACGAAGCCTTTACCTTCATGCTTTCTAGTGGCTGATCAGATAGAAGTCAAATGGCGGTCAAAAGATTAGGCACATAAAACAGAACTCAAAAAAAAAAGCTGTTGGAACAGTAGGTATGTATAAAAACTGCCATCTAGTATCAAAATACATGTCGAAGATGACTGGAAATTATTAAATAATTTAAACTACTATAGAATAATGAAATGAACAAAGCTCGGAATGAGTTTAAGCTAATATACCGGAAAATAATGGATAATTTCGGTTTCGATTCGTACATTCCATTTTAACCCGTCATAAAGAAACTGTCTTTGGAAAGCAACCAAAATCAAAAGTTTTTATTTCAAATGGGCACCTATATTACACATTTTAGAAAGTTTAAACTTAAAACCGAGCCTTGAAAATGAATGGAATATACAAGTTTTGGAACGTTTGTCCCTGATATTATGATATAAGATAATTTGTTACTATTATAATTATTAGGTTAAATACCGTTACTCTACATTTATTGTGTTCAAGCTTAGAACAGTAAAATAATAATGAAAAAAAAAAAAAGGTTTACATGAAAAATATTGAAAACTGTGTGAATCCAACTAAAACTTAAATGAATTAATATAAAAAACATGAGAAAACAAGTTGTAATTATTTGAACGCTAACTAGTTATTTTACAAAAGTTGTTTATGCATCGTTTAACAACTTAATTATTATTATACGGCTAGTTGTTATTGACATTATGGGTAGTTGATCTAGAGCAAGGGTCTTCAAACTACGGCCCGCGAACCAACCAATAACGCCAGAGATAAATTCCATACAATCGCGAAAATAAAACAGACGCCCGGCCAGGCCCTAGGGTAAAAAAGTTTGGAGACACCTGGTCTAGAGACTCGTTTGGTATCAAATAATACCAAACATCAAATTATGAATGCAATATTTCATGATTTACATACTTGTTTTACTTAATCCATTATTTCCACGTATTTAACTTGAACCTTCGACCATACACAATGTTACAAGTGTCGAATACGTGCCAATCTCGCCTCGCGTGATTGTCTACGTCTAGTGCCAAAAGCTCTCTGTAGCTATGCTAATAACATGATGTATTAGAGTAGAAATGGTAAGATTAGTTTTTTATCTACACTTTACTTTTCAATTAGCGAACACTATCTAATTGTTTTGTGAATTTTACGATAATACAAATGTTGAAATTACACAATGGAAAAATTTGTGGATGATTTTATGTAACCGGTTGCCAAGGAGACCGGTATTCACTTCATGATTTTTATTGTGCTGCCACTGGTATAATGTTTTTTTGTTATAAACTGGGATGAGCCAATGATTGCTAAATGCATACATAAAGTGGCATAAAAGGGCTTGATCTCAAAGACGTATTTGAAATAAGCTGTATGTTCGTGTATTCAGAAATATAAAATATCATACCAACTTTATATTGGATGTTTCTGAAACTGCCTTGGGGTAATTTATTAGTACACCTTAAGGCAGGAGATGTTGTTGCCAAAAATGAGTACGAAACTAAGATTATATTTACCTCCCTCCCACACAAGCGCCTCGCTCTTAAAGCGTCCGGCAATCGTCTCTAAACAGAAGCGAAGTAATAAATTGATTTCCTTATATATATTTCCTACAACCGGGTCATTAATAAAACATCACAATAAATAAAAACTAATTATAATTTACACAAAATGTAATACGCACTGCAAAAACAGCATTTTATACACAACCTATCAAAGATACTATCAAACGTGAACAATTAATAATATTTTATAGAAATTAATGACATTAATTCCATTAGTCCCTGATCCTAGTTATACTCGTTCACTGCCCTGACTACACTAAATGAATTCCAATGATTAATGTACGAAAATATGTTTTCATTATCCCATAACACGAAATGTTAAGCAGTGATTAATGATTATATTTGTTATTTTATTTCTAATATTACCTTTGCTTAAAGTTAGCAAGATGATAAGCTTGGAAACATCTTAGTAGAATCAAGGATTTGCAATATAAATGCATTAATAAATATTATATTCATACTAACAGTCTGCTTCTCAAATTTAAATATTCGATATTTAAATTTTACCATCCGTTTAACGTGGCATGGTATACTTTCATGACGCATTTAACCCACGTAAAGCCATTGGGTAGAGCATGTTATTGATATACTTTAGTCAACACTTCCCGTCATTGGAAAAATAGAATACCTGCGTGGTAACTGTTCCACGAATTGAATTTTTAGTTACTTGCCCTTTCCTAATGATTTGAATGATTGGCTAAAATATAGTAACGTATAATTTTTTCCAAAACAACATCTCTTATATCCATTTAAAATACGTTACTTCATCCTGGTTGTATGTAAAAGAGAAGCAGATACCCCACAACCCATTCTCAAGGCATACATATTGGCTGTTAAAACTGCAATACATACTCCCAAGTTCTTTTCCTATATAAATCTATAGTTCAATTTCATCACTAACGAATACAAAAAAGTAATGTAGCACCAAAATAGTAACTAAATATGAACCGACTATTCAAGGCACCTCATATTTTCACATACCTAAAATATACGACATATAAGAAATTTTAAAACCGATCTACACGTATCCAAGAGACTTGGTATAAGATTCCTTCTGTTTCTAATGTTCATCTAGAGAGAGGTAAAATCGCTTGAAATTCAAATGATATTATAATTTGTGATTGCGAACTGCAGTGCGTATAATGCTAGTCAGTTTTAAAGCGAGCAACATCCGTTTATATGTACATATGAAATACATGTTTACGAAAAATACTACTTTAGATTTCTAGCAATTCAATATGGTGACGATAGACATACAAATTTTCCATAATAACCTACGAAGCAATTTGTGCTTTTCCTAATCAGTCTATCAGACAGCCAATATGTATACCGGGTGACATATTAAACGTAGTACAAATTAGCGTATTCAGCTGATGACTAATCAAATGTTGTTTGTAACCATCAAAATTATATTTTATGAAGATAAGTTTCACAAGTCGTTTCATTCGTCATCGGCCGAACCGGCAACATTGTCGCAATTCGTTCAATGCGTCACCCTGTGCATTGAGACACCGTCTCGATAATCACGCACGGTTAAATATCTGACGAAAAATAAGAGGTTATTCCAAGTCGATCGTCGACGTTGTTAGTCGAGTGGGAGGCGTGGTTTAGATGGCGTTCTGCAGCGTGAGCGGATGGTTGAGCGCGCCGTGGCCGTTGTGCGAGGAGAAGTCGTCGACATCGGCGGGCACGGCGGGCTTGGCGGGCACGGCGGGCACGGCGGACACGGCGGGCACGGCGGGCTTGGCGGCGAGGTCGGCGGCGCGCTCGCCCTGCAGGAAGGCGGCGGACACGTGCGCCAGGCTGTGGCCGTTGCCGTTGTTGGTCCCCGTGTTGGCGTTGTTCGCGTCGTTGGACGGGCTCTTGGCCGGCTGCTCTTGCGTTTTGTCTTCGATCTTTAATAAATATGTTTCTTCTTTATATATATATATATATATATATATCTTTAATAAGTAGGTTTTGATGATTCATTGACGTGTTTACTTAGAATAACAAAATAATTAAAATAACTTAATAATATTTTTTCTAAAAATCCGGCAAGGTTGATTTTTACGGTTAAAAACTAGGCGGTGAAGTGCCTAGTTTATGGTCAAATAAAAATTAAACAGTTAAGGAAATTGCAGGCTCGATTTCGCGACATAAATGTTTAATACAAATGCCATTTTTGTCGAGGTACAAACTTTTTAAAAGTTCAACAGTTATGCAAAAATAAAGCAAAGGTCCTAAACAGTCGAAACACGACATCGGAATTTGTTATTTATAATGTTGGTACCGCGACTTTTTAGTTATCTCAAATAGCTTGCGGTAAATTCACAAGAAAAATAAACTTCAAATTTTTAATAAAAATATATAAAGGCGGCAAAGCTGAGCGTGTACCTCGAGCACAAAAAATTGTCGTTTCGACTTTATCTGACTCTCTCACTCAAAATGAACAGCGATGGAGATGGAGATACAGGATTCGAATCGAAATTCGATGTTCGCGGTAGCGGTCATTCTTTTAACCTAGAGGTTATCCTGAAATACATTATTCATGTCAATATTGTTTGTTGTTCATCAACGTTGGCTGTTTTGCATTATTTTTGAAAAAAAAACACTATATTTGACTCGGCGCGAAGGGCCATTGCTGGCTTATTATTAAATTAAACGGACTCCTAAAGTCGTCCGTTTAAACATAATACTCAGTCATCAATGTGCTACTTCGCCTCCTCGACAATAATGTAGTATTGTTTCATTTTCAATTTACTAATTTGTAAAGGTTGTCCTTGTTTTTTAAAATTAGTGCCCAAAAGTCAATTTTATCGTCTGCAGTGACAAACACATTATTAGCGCTAATATATTCCATATGCGTGCAGAATGTATCCACGCGTTATGTTCATTTGGTTAATGAGGTATACACCTAAGCTCTTTGTAGCATCACTTGAATATGTCACACGATTTTTGTTAATTGCGTATGAAATATGTACTTGTAGATGTGGTACATACGCTTACAAGCTATCTTAATGCTAAGTAAATATTTGACGTGTGGCACTGACCGGCTGTGTGTCGGACAGCCCCAGCAGGTCGGCGGTGACGTTGCCGTTGTTGGTGACGGGCGCTGCTGCCGGAGACTCGGCCGCCGGCGACGCCTCTGTAGCCTGCTGTACGGATAGAAACGGATCCATCAAGTTTGTAACAATCGCTTCGCTCGCGGTATAACAATAGAATCCATTCGCTAGCTCGTAGTTCAACCCTAGAATCCATACTAATATTATAAATGGGAAAGTGTATGTGTGTGTTTGTTTGTTTGTCCGTCTTTCACGGCAAAACGGGGCGACGAATTGACGTGATGTTTTAAGTGGAGATAGTTGAAGGGATGGAGAGTGACATAGGCTACTTTTTGTATCTTTCTAACCCCCCACTTACCTTAAATGGGGGGTGAAAGTTTGTATGGAGCATTCCGGGGGGCAATCAGGAAAGCGGAACCATTGAGTTATTATTACTAACGTATAGAGAAGACATCGCCCATCACTACTGTGTTCCGTTCAACTGCGGTCGGCCGGCCGCACGTCACTCAGTCGCTTGTGAGTTCTAAAGCGCCGCAGTCGTATTTGTTTTAAAACGAAACAGTGTAAAAACTCGTTAAATATGCCCTCGTGTGTGCTGCGATATTGCACTAATAATTCAAGCAATACGTCGAAGTGCAAAGGAGTAACTTTCCATCGGTAAGTTACTATATAATCATTTTAAATCTTAATTGTAGCAAAATTGTTAGTGGACGCCATGTTGCGTCATTTGTCATAGACTAAAAATTAAGAGATGTGACATTGTGTGCATTGTGTGGATAGTAAGGTGATTTTTCTTTATAATATTTGTACACATTATTTAGAAAAGAACTGACTTAAGTTAATGGATGAAAAAGGTAAAATATGAAAACTATCCTTAAAAATTTAAAAGTAATAATTTGTCTTTTTTTATTCAAGTTTTCCACGTCTGGGGCGCAAAGACAGGGAAAAATGGATAAAATTTGTCCAAAACAACCGCAGCGAAGAGACCTGGCTACCGTCCGATCATACTTGTTAGTGGGCGGGAGCACCTGGATACCAGCTTGGGCCCTTTGACTCGGTACAAAGGCGCGCTGTGCGGATCGTCGACGATCCCAAACTCGCGAGTGATATTGAACCTTTGAGTCTAAGGAGAGACTTTGCCTCCTTATGTGTGTTCTATCGCTTGTACAATGGGTTGTGCTCCGAAGAACTGTTTGATATGATGCCCACGGCAGCTTTTTATCACCGCACCGCTCGCCGCCGGCAGGGTGTTCATCCTCACACCCTGGAGCCCAAAGGGTCGCGCACAGTACGGTTCAAGAGGAATTTCCTCCCACGAACGCTGCGGCTGTGGAATGAACTCCCTGCCGAGGTTTTCCCAGCGGGCTACAGTATGAGGTTCTTCAAAAAAGGAGTGAATAGGTACCTAAAGGGTAGGCAACGCGCATGTGAATCCTCTGGGGTTGCAGGCGTCCATAGGCTACGGTAACTGCTTACCATCAGGTGGGCCGTATGCTTGTTTGCCACCGTCGTAGTATAAAAAAAAAAAAAAAAATACTTATGTATGTTCGTTGTATTTTCGCGAAGAGGATTATATATAACAAAGGCGGGAAGGCGTTTTTTGAAGAAGTCTGCAGTACCTTGTATTGATGTAAGCAACATTAAAACATTAATAAAAATAGTAACCATTAATGAAAGTAGTAGTTATTTCAGCCGACACTAACATTATATTAGGTTTGTTTTAGCCGAGAGTTGGCCACAGTAGCACTGAAACAATGGAACCAATTTCTGAGTCTGTTAGTGAGTCTGAATCAATTTTTGATTCTCCGAGAAAAATTGTTCTTAAGCGGAAAATACATGACATGACCATTGCTAAAAAAAAATTAACTGATAAAATTAAAAAAGTCCAACGCCAAAACCGAAAGCTAAAGAAGAAATGTGAATCTCTGACAAATCTCGTGAAATCCCTTAAAACCAAATTTTCATTTGATGTAATGGCCCTAAATAATTGCTGGCTAAAGCAGAGTTGGTAGAAGTACACAAAAGACTCATGAAGAAAAATAAACAGAGTAGAACTTCGTTAAAATTTACACCGGCACTACGTAAGTTCGCGCTAAAACTAAATTATTATTCACCAGCAGCCTACAAATATGTCAGAAATACAACAACGTCCTTCCACATCTAAGAACTCTTTGCCGATGGTATGGAACTGTTGATGCTGAGCCAGGATTTACGAATGAAGCGTTTGACGCTTTAAAACTAAAATGTGCATCAAGTAACAAGTCTATTATATGTAATTTAGTCTTCGACGAGATGTCTATTCGTACGCAAAAACTACTTCACAACCAACACAAACTCGGAGCCGTTAATTTTGGAGCAGGCCCACAAGAAGGTGATGTTAGAGATAAAGTAGCGTCTCAGGCCTTAGTGTTTATGTTGGTATCGCTGACCGAAAATTGGAAGCTCCCTGTGGGCTACTTTTTAATAGCAGGAATAACGGCTGAAACGAAGGCCAATTTTATCACAACATGCTTACAAAAGTGTCATGACGCTGGTATTTCAGTAGTAAGCGTTACATTTGATGGTTGCTCCGCAAATTTGTCAGCTGCTGAAATTCTAGGTTGTAAACTAACCGACCCAAATAATTTTGTGACCCGTTTTCCACACCCAAGTACTCAAGAAAAGGTATGTGTATTTCTTGATCCATGCCATGTTATTAAATTAATAAGAAATACTTTTGAAAAAAAAAGACTGTTTTTCGATGAAGATGGTAAGAAAATTAGATGGCAGCTTTTGATAAATCTGAACAAACTTCAAACTAAAGAGGGTCTCAGATTCGGTAACAAAATAACACCCCGTCACCTCCACTTTCGTAATCAGATCATGAAGGTCAAGCTGGCTACGCAATTATTAAGTAAGAGTGTAGCAAAAGCATTGCTTTTATGTGACCAGGTATTAAAATCCTCGCAGTTCTTAGACTCCTCTCAGCAACTATATTTTTTTTGGAAATCGTGAATGACTTTTTTGACACAATGAATTCAAGAAAGTGTCACTTCTATGGATTCAAGCGACCAATTGATCAAAATAATAAATCTGGAGTATTTGAATTTCTTGACAAAGTAAAGAAGTACATATTAAATTTGGAATTTCACATAAAACACAGACGAGTGATTAAAAGAAAAAATATTGCACCTCGTATTACATTATTAATTTCAAAGCAGAAAATCGTCGAATCATTAAACAAAACAGGATTTATTGGCGCTATCATTTGCATTGAATGATAACTGAAAACATTGTATCAAAATGCAGTCGAGGAAAAAAAAGTCATGAATTATATTTCAACGTATCGGCTCAGCCAGGACCATTTGGAACTTTTTTTTGGGATTATCAGAAAGCATGGTGGATACAACAACCCCAATATCATACAATTTCGAGCTGCGTATAAAAAATCATTGAATCACTTAGAACTTCGCTCATCTTTTACAGGCAATTGTATTCCACTAGACAATTTCAATATTTTGCATAAATCTTCAACTGACGTGATCAACGCACTACACACATGAACAGACATGAGGATGAGGAATATGAAATCTTGTCGGCTACTCGCTGCTTAGAATCTGACATAGAAGCCGAGAACAACTGTACAATTTTTGCCGACATACTCAGTAGCGAACAAATCCCATTTGGTTCCCAGTTGATTGTTGGATACATATCTGGCTATGTTTCTCGGATTCTGACACGGTCATTAAAATGCGAAGTTTGTGTGGATAGTTTGAACACAACCGAAAGGCTGCCTCATCATCAACTGATAACTATAAAAGACATGGGTGGTTTGTCGTACTCCACAGAAGATGTGTATAAAATATGTGTCGCCGCTGAAACTGTAATACGTAAATTTATAAAACAAAGTGGTGGAATCAGTCTCTCTGCTAAATACACTTTCAGTTATATAACTGTCAATACTTTGAAATACTTTGTTCAGAAGGAGGTATTTACATCATTAATTCAACATTCTTTTCAGCAACCAAGCACCTTAAATCACCGAACACGTTTGATACGGGCCATCATAAATAACTACACATCTATTCGCTTGAAACACGAAGCTAAAACTGATCAGACAACTAATTATTTCTCAAAGCGGCAAAAGTTAACAAAACTTATATTGTTTAAGGGTAACTAAATAAAAATAATATTACTTAAAAACTATACGGCTGTTTTTTAATGAAAGCAAAAGGCTTTTCATGGTCCCCTGAACCAGTTAATATATGTCGGATCGGAGCGGCCACGGTGCTCAAAAATATCTGAACATGCACTCTAACGCTGTGACAATAGAGGCCTGGTCAGATGTTTGTGACCACCCTGGCCGCTCCGATATATCTTATGGCGACTGTACATACCTCAGAGGCAAGTGTAATAAATATTACTCTTACTCAATTAAAATTGTCTATTTATTTTTTATAAACAAAAAATAAACAGACAATATTAATATAACTTAATATTAAATGTATCATCCACGTTCCCGTAGGTACCTAATTAAATAGGCAGAATGTAAACAAAAGTGTCGCGTCTGTGACAGTGTCATCGTATGACTAGTTAGTCGCCCTCCCCGCGCCCCGCACTACCGCGCTTGCTACCCATATTTCGTTCGTGCCGTCTGTTCTATGTACGTAGTACATTATACTTCAATGAGCGGAACCGTGTTACCCCGAATTTAACGCGAGCGAAGCCGCGGGCAAAACCTAGTAACTAATAATCGTACAACAAATAACTATTTTTGAATGGCGGAGTTTTCCAGCTGCTGTCATAAGAATCTCAAGTCACAGTTCCGCCACCTGGTGTACAAACACTCATTGGTAGAGAGTATGTATTGTGAAGAGACCCGTACCTGTGGCGGCTCAGACGCGCTGTGGTCGGCGTTGCCGTTGTCGGCGCCGGCTTGCTGCTCTGTCTCTTCTTGTTGCTTCTTGTCTTCTTCGGCCTGGGGAGCAAACAACGTCAATGTCAATAAGCATGTTGTTAAATTATTATAAAGTATCAATTTTTAATTCAAAACTACAAGACATCACGTGGCTACAGTAGCGACAACAGAACAGTAGATATTGGCCTTTCACTTCCAAACTTGGCGGCCCGTAGCGTAGCCACGCCATCATCGTCGTCGCGCAAAGTCGCGAAGCCAAAGCACACTATAACATCTGAACAGTTTCCAGTGTCCAAATTAGACTTGTACTTTCTCGAGAACGTTCTCCATATAGGTACAAAACGGAGAACGTTCTCGAGAACAGCAAAAACTATGGTCCACATAATAGTGAGCTCAGTCTACTTGTACGATAGCGCTGAACTGGCCATCGCTCAAATCTGGAGCAGAGCCCGACTGGGGAAGTACCTCCACCTTACAGCCAAATAGCACTAGATCCTACTCATAGTGTTGTGTTCCTGCTGGTGAGTAAGGGAGGGAGGGACGATGAGGGACCTTCTTGTTCCTTTAGCCGTCAACACAACAAACTCCTTTTTGTAAAGGTTCGGCAACGCGCATGTGACTCCTTTGCAGATGCAGGCGTCCATAGGTTACGGTAGCTGCTTACCATCAGGCGGGCCGTATGCTTGTTTGCAACCGTCTTGGTGTAAAACAGGTACATCTTATTCATGCTCGGATTGGGTCGGGAGGGCCCGGTGGCGCCGAGCCCCACAAGCCAGGCGCTACAGGCTGGGGCCCGGTCGGCGAACGCTATCTCGACTATATGGCCAGTTCGGCGCTATCCTTACAAGTCGGCTGACCTCACTATTATGTGGACCATAGTTTTTGCTGTTATCGAGAACGTTCTCCATAAAAACCGGCCAAGAGCGTGTCGGGCCACGCTCAGTGTAGGGTTCCGTAGTTTTCCGTCCGTCACAGTAAGTGTCCCCACTTAAGAGTTAAAATAACACCGCCATGTAGGATATAATATGAGCGTTCCACTTACAGCGACATCTATCGGCAAATTAAGTAAACTATTGCGCGCGAGCTTAAAGTATGGAAGATGATTTTTATGGGATAATTCTTTATTGCGTGAACCGATTTTCACCGTTTTTACTTTATTTGAAAGCATGCCATTTCATTGTGATTTTGTAGAAATTACAGGTACACTAAACACCTGCTTATACGGTTAAATTACAAACTGAATTCAGAAATAATTTTGTAATTTTTTTTCAAAAACTATTCAACCTATCAAGTTCAAAATAATTTTCCTAGAAAGTTTTTATAAAGTTCTACTTATGAGATTTTTTTCATATTTTTAAAACTTATGGTTCAAAAGTTAGAGGGGGAGGACACATTTTTTTTTACTTCTGGAGCGATATTTTCCGAAAATATTTACATTATCAAAAAATGATTCTAGTAAACCCCTATTCATTTTTAAATACCTATCCAACAATATATCACACGTTAGGGTTGAAATGAAAAAAAAATCACTCCCCACTTTACGTATAGGGGAGGTACCCTAATAAAACATTTTTTTCCACTTTTTATTTTACCACTTTGTCGGCGTGATTGATATACATATTAGTACCAAATTTCAGTTTTCTAGTGCTAACGGTCACTGAGATTATCCGCGGACGGACGGACGGACGGGCAGACATGGCGAAACTATAAGGGTTCCTAGTTGACTACGGAACCCTAAAAATGGAGAATAAAGTACAAGTCTAGTATAGTGTGCTTTGGCTTCGCGACTTTGCGCGACGACGATGATGGCGTGGCTACACTGCGGACCGCCAAGTGTGGACCCTTTACAAAATAAGTATCTCGTGGTTGTGTATCGTATGGTACCTTCCTGAGCCTGGTGCGCGCCATGATGGCCTCGACGCGCTGCCGGCGCGCCACGCGCTCCCGCTCGGTGCGCTGCAGCTCCTCGCGCCGGAGCCGCTCCGCCTCCTCGGCCTGGCGCCGCTTCTCGTTCTCCTCGGCGGCGCGCAAGTGCCGCTCGGCCTCCTCGCGCGCTTTACGCTCGGCCTCTTCGCGCTCTAGCTGTTGTTGCGCCTGAAGTTGAAGCATGGGATCAGACGTTTCAGATTGCTGGGTTCTTAAACGTATGGCGATACTGAGTGCTATGTAATGGTTTAAGAGCCGGCCACGTCAGATGACACAATAATAAGATCAATGAAACCCATCTAGTAAGATTTTGCAATCTTACTAGATGGGTTTCATTGCAGATGCCCGGATCTAGCAATAAGGACAGTATTGCTACTGTCCTTATTGCTAGATCCGGGCATCTGGCAGCTTTTAATTGGGTGGATGTCAAAGTGACAGACCAGCAAAATTTTTGAATTGGAAAAAAGTGATACCAAAATAGGTAAAAACTGCCGAAGTTATCTTATTTATAGAGTTTTAACATTAGAACAAAAAACATTGCGTAATATTTCGGAAACAGAAATAGTAGGCTAAGTACGTCGTTTTGGACTACTTTCCCCCATCAGAAACTTTTGGCAATGATATGATCTAATTATTTATATAATTTTTCATAATACTGCATCCAAACCAGAACTCTAAGATTTGTAATCTCAAACTGGTTTGCATTCTTTGACCTTCACCACTTTACAACTGCCAGATGTCAAGATCTAGAAATAAGCATAGCATAGCAAACTAACGAGAGGGGTTTCGTCGCTCTCATTATTGTGTCGTATCTGACGTGGCTAGCTCTCCGTCTATAAGGGCGTATGCTACCTGACGCGATTACACGGAGCGGGGCCCAGCACGCTGGTACAAATCAAGGAAAAATCCGTCGCAAGCAACTGCGCCAGTTAGCGCCGCTCATTATATTTATACTCGATTAATACCCGCACCAGCTAGCGTACGCCCTAAGAGATCATTCCCATTTCCCGCCGTGGAAGAAGTTTATATCTCGAGATTTAAAGTTGAAGAAATTTGAACCCTATGTCATTATATTTTAGGTTTAATTTTTTTCAAGTTTTCATCTCGAGATATCAACTTCTTCCCGCCGTGTATGGAGTTCGACTCTGATATCGACTTTGATCGTCTAAGACGTCAAATCACGCGCACGGAAACTCGTGACGCCAGAGCATGATATCACGTTCAAAATATCATCATTCTGTCCGATGCTGAGCGGTCAAGAGTTAAGATTCTTAGAATGGTTGCTTTGATTAGTAATCTTCGATCCAGATCCATGGTCAGAATTAGAACCCTTATTTTATCTTTCCAAAATCAGTATTTTGAACCAGCTTTAGTAAACAAGAAAAATACAATTGATCTATATCCTAATAAGTACAAAACAAATCTATCACTTGGATCTCCCACCTCAATGGCTTTCCTAAGTTTCTCCTCTTGCTCGGCGCGCTGCAGACGCGCGAGCTCCTTGGCCTCCTCCTCCTCGCGCCGCTGCCGCTCCTCCTCGAGGCGTTGCCTCTCCGCCTCCTCCTCAGCTTCGCGTTCAAGTCTGGAATATTATGTTAACAGAGTTACAAAATATAATCAATAAAACAATACTTTGGATTGTCTATTGTGTATTGGATTTTCCGGCACAAGGTCACCAGATTTTTAATTATATAATCGGAATACGATACATGTAGTTCGGATATTTTTTGAAGTTTGACTCGTATGTGCATTTGAGCGGAGTGCGGCAAATTCGCATGCATCCCACGTGCGCATGTGTTTTTAACCGACTTCAAGAATTCGAAGGATCAATTCGTCGGTATCTTTGCTTTTGCTTTTTTTATGTTCACCGATTATTCGAAGACGGCTGGACTGATTTTGAAATTATTTTTTGTCTGAAAGAGTTCTTCACAGTTGGTCCCATTCTAACCAGGTCAGGATCTGATGATGGGATCCTGGAGAAATCGAGGGAACTTTACAAATATTATAAGCACACCAATAGTGATTTAAATATTATTTTTAGTAGCTCGAGCGTTTCCCTTTGGAAAGGTGGAGACTAAGTAAAGTCGGTTCTTTTTTGTTTATAATCATACTATTAAGGCTGATGGCGTCTAATTCGCTTATTCATTATTATTTATTCATTCGTTCATTCAAATCTGCATTGCTGTTAATTATCGTTTGTTCCACGGAGTATATGGAGACGGTATCGACCGTAGTTTGTTCCAAAACCAGCGTAGCCGGCATTTACATGCACACATTCTCATCAAAGCACGCACGAGGTGATACACACAAAGAAATGTCAGTCTCTCATTCGCTGTGTTGATGTGTGCGTACACTCGAAAATACGTAACCGCTTACATTACAGGGATGGTGGCCTGTCGATATATATATTTTATCGATATCGATTATGGATAATTAACTCCATAATACCGCGCCACACCTCATATTAATAAAACAATGTCGATTTTTATTAATAGCTGCATAAAAATCTACCCTAATAAGGGTTCATCCATTAATTACGTCAGATGTTAGGGGGGACGGAGAGATCAACAAAGTGTGACGAGTTCTGATAAGGGGAAGGGGGAGTTTTATTTCTTGTGACATCACAAATACAAATATCGTGTACATATATACACATAGTACAGTGTACACTTTTTTTGAAGGAAAGGAACTCTTTATGTCTTCTAGTCTGACATTCAAACACTTTGTATTATTATTTTTCTTTCTTTGATTTCATTTAATATATTATTTAAAATGGGAAAAATAAAGAAATAGTCATTTTAAACATTATTGTTGAAATTTGTTTGACGTAGTTTGTGGATGTACCCTCATCTATCTAATTTATGTGTCTGCTAAAATACTAAAAATAATCGTGACTCAAACTGTCTTCATACCAAATTTCATCTTAATCGGTTCAGCAGTTTAAGTGTGAAAAGGTAACAGGCAGACAGAGACACTTTCGCATTAATAATATTTGTATGGTTAGACGTACCATTATACAGTTATCGTATCTATAAAATAAGTTGATCATTGGATTAATTAATCCAGTCAATCACGTTATTTTGTTTTCGAAAGAAATAAAATTATTTTCTACTATAGGACAGACAAGTTACACCTTAAACAATGTGTTCAAAATTATCGATAATAAAATAAATAACGGGCCGCACTCTCGTGGCGGCAGGCGCGGCAGCCATGTTGCCCAGCAACGTGACGAGACTTACGAGCGACGTTCGTATTTCTAAATACATTGCGCGTCACTCGCGTAATCCTGCGACCTGCAGCAATAGCCAGCGAGCAATTGATATGAATACTGTTGTACCATCGGATAATGGGTGAATGTCGTAATAAAAGTCTACAATTTTTGGAAAAAATGTGAAATACTCGGTTTTTATACTTACCGGCGGAAAGCAACTACTCCAGGGGCCTCCTTTAATTCGTTGCTTCGTATACGACACGACAAAATTGTACAACACGGCATTATTATATGTTTTTTTGGCACTAAATTCGTCACACGTGGTCGAACGACGACTGAACCGCGCGGCATGAGGTTTCGACAAGTTTATGCGCATCTGATCATAAACCATGTAACGCGCGCCCCGCCCATTACCGCGTCCAGTATTTATCTAGTCCTTGGTTTGTCCTTATCGGCTGCGTTAGTTAGAAAGACAAGGGTCAAATCAAATACAGACATTGAAAACATTGAAAAAAAAAAGCATTATGAGTTGATAGCAGCGCCCTCTATATTTCCGTTGTGACACTTGCGATAGTGTCGGCGGGAAGGGTATCTAACTCTATTAAGTAGTTAGAAGTAGATCAAAATAAATGCAAAAAGATGATTGAAGGCATTGAAAATTTCGTCAACATAGTAACTTGACCCATAGCTTAATTGGTAAAGCGATCCAGCCCCGGCAAGGCGTATTGATGCAGGTTCAAGTCCTGCTGGGTTGATTATTTTTTCAATGTTTTCAATGTATGTTCAAAAATAATTAGAAGGGTCAAAATTTATGAATAAGCTAAAGTGTTGCAAAAAAGCGTGCGTCAGTGACCTCTGTCGCTCCAGCTCGGCCTGCCGCTCCAGCTCCTCGCGGGCGCGGCGGCGGCGCTCGGCCAGCGCGGCCTTGGCCTGCTCCTCCGTCGTGATGCGGCGGGAGATCATGGACGCTGCCAACAAATACACTTCGATACTATTGGTACTGTGCATACACATATAAAATAAGAAGACGTAGACGTAGCGCCGTAAAGACAAAACTGTGATTCCATAGCCGATTTCTTCGTGTTTACGCGCGACACGCACACATATACAACTCGTGGACGAGCAGTGATTGGCTCAAACGTCAAAAGGGGCATTTCACGCCAAGCGGGCAGCGAAAAACATGTCAGGTTATAGAATTTGTTGAAATTTGCAGCATTTATACTTCTCGTCATCCTGAATCGATGTACATTTTTAGTTTTTTTTTATTCGACGCTGTTTCCGGTTTAGAAGCATTTAAACATTGAAGGAAATTTGAGGACTGGATTTTTCAAAAGCTGTTTCGGATATTACCGAATAAAATAAAAAATATGATTTGTAAGGTTTCTCATAGAATATAAGCTGTTATTTTTTATAGTTATAATAACTTTGAAATTTATAATTTTTTTCATACAAAAAACCGGAAGTAAATTTTTTGTATGAATTTTTGACTAAGTTCGGTATTTAAAAAAAAAAAATTTTTATCTTAAAACGTAGCTTGTAGTTCATAGAAATGACATGAAAATTTTGAGAATGGGATTCGCAATAGTTTCAAAGACACAGGCACATAAGTACAAAGGTGCCGCTCAGGGCGCCGTACTGACGATTTCTTAGGTTAATCAGCGTACAGGCAAACGATTTATAAAAATGCTTAATCGTCACTATAAATGGTTTTTTTTTCAATTGAGTTATACCTTAAGTATATGTATGTATGATACCTAAATAGTAGTTATTGTTTACTTTTTAAAGGGTTAATGAAACAGGTTAAGTAATAACAAAATATATTTTATTTTGACACTTTCACAATTTTGTAATTCTCACTGTAACTTGTTCGTCTCACGATGAGATCATCATTGATTGTTGGTATAAAAGCGTGATACTTTTTTGTACCCGGAATAGTCACAGCAGATTCAAATCGTTGTTGCAGAAATTCTCTTTGTGTTTGCAGATCTTCCTTAGAACTGTATAACACAACCGTTTCAGTTAGAGCAGATTTTGCCCATTCGTATAATCTTTTAGGAGTTGTAATTGCCTTACTCGCTGGTAACTGCAGGCTTGCTCGGGTTGCTAACCTTTTTAAATTTCCACCAACGCCATCGCATGGCCCTTTTCCATGAGCGGTGGCATGAAAATGAATTTCAGCTTCACTGTCGAAATCTTCTTTATAGTGGCATAGATTTATAAAATTAAAACGGTTTTTAAAATGTTGCGAAGCCCCGTCTGTACTGTATATAATTTTTTTTACTATTAGTCCTTTATTTAAAAGATACTGGTGTAATTGTTTTTGAAATTCATAGAATGTTGCCGTGTCGTGTTTTAGATCGTTGGAAATCATGACAATACTTTCATGTTTTGTTTGATTTCCCTCCCTGTAGTAATACACCGATGTCAAAATTGTGGCTTGTTTATTATTCCAATGGTAAGATTGGACTGCGTCTTGAATGACAAAGCTATAATTTTCCGCGAAATCACATTGAACAAGAATTTCTCCTTCGGCAAGAGTATCCTTCAGTGTTTTAAAATAAGACGATTGCTGTTCAGCAATATATGCATGCGGCTTCAAAACATCCAAACTTTGGCATAAGTTATCAACAAAATCGTCCGCCGGAAGAATTTGGGTGGTTATCGTGTAACGATCTGTACCTATCCATTGCTCAAACTGCACACTTGTAATTTGATTGTCGTCGAAAACTGTTTTCAAATGTTCGCGGATCTGATTAGGGCCTGGGCATGACGCACAACGTTCGTTGGTGGTAGATTTTGATGTCGTTAAATGACATATAGGTTTTGGGTTTGGGCACATCATCATTCGTAGGCAATCTTTATAGGATGTTAGGTGCATATTGGTTCCTGATGTGAGAGAATCGATATCTCCTCCACTCAACATCAACTTGGCGTTTTGATGATAAATACATACGCAAACAAGATGAGTGCCAGAGTCTCCGGCAAGAATACATTGTTTGGGTCGCAATGTGTAAAATTTAGTTAGACCTATTTTGACGTCGGGATACTCTTTTTTAAATACTTGGTACAGTTCTTCTATGTTACTCAAAATTAATTGTTTTTGGATGTGAGACCTGGTACCGTCGCTTAATTTGACTGAAACAAAATCTTTTTTACCAGGCAGAATACGGCTAACATCTTCTCGAAGATAGAAACTTCTTACAAGATTTTCTATTTCCACGGGTAGCTAGTTACTTCCGCTTCGAGGATTAGGAGTTGTTAACACACCATGTTGATCCACCAGATGTTTTGCCTTGTTGGTTTGCCGTCTCGATGCTCCAAATTCTTCTGCCAGTTTGTTAACGCTCCAAGATTTCGGTGCAATAGTCAGAATTAAAGTTTTTGTAGACGCCGACGTGGATGGATCATTAAACTTTTCCTTTAAGGTGACAGGTATCACGGTTGACGACTGCATTTTGCGTTTTTATAATCGCAGCTTCCGCTTCTGCCATCTAGTATACTTGAGATGAACTATGACAATTCAATGTTGACATGTTTAAATAGTCAAACAATCGCGGTCTTTTACAGTAAGATGGCGCTTTGATAATAATTTCATTTTATGTGTACTTACTTAATTAAAGTTACTATTGTATGTAGGTAATCAATGACGAAATAATTTAAGTTACCTATAATATAAAACGACTTGGCCAACGCACGCCATTACGTACAGTATCATAATCGCACAATTATAATGTTTTATTCTAAATATCCAAAATAAGCATTCATCATGGCGGTTATATTTCTATGTGTCAAGTACGTGTCAAGTCTTTCAAAATAAAATGTACTTAACTGAAGATAATATTATTTGTAACTAATTTGTTTTATGTCCTCTTCTGCTCTGAAAAATCCAGGTTTTTAGTATCTATAACGAAATTAGAGATGGTCAAAAACGCTTTCAATGAGGACGGTAAAGTGCGTTGGGATAAGACCGCATCGGGAGAACATCGGATAATTCAATTACCTATCTGGAAAATTAGCCTTTAGTTGCAAATACAAACCACACATCCTCCAACACTATTGTGTACCTCTACCTAGTTGCATTTTGATATAATGGCGATGGCGCTTTTTTCAGGTACCTACACATTTTACTTAAATGTTTCTTCCGGTATGCTTAATAACAACGACTGTTGGTTAACTGAAAGGTTAAAAAAACCGGCTAAGTGCGTGTCGGACCACGCATAGGAGGGTTCCGTACCTTCAATGGAATAAGAACCAAACTAATACCAAAAGGTCGTATCTGATGCCTATGGAAGAAGTTTTTTGGAAATAACTCAAAAATGGCCAAACAATTTTCGTAGAAAGTATATGCTAAGGCGCATCTCCTCAATTTTTTTCATATTTTTTGGACTTACGGTTCAAAAGTTACAGGGGGCTACACAATTTTTCTGACTTTCGAAGCGATTATTTCAAAAAATATTCACTTAATCACAAAAAGATCAAACAAACCTCAATATTATTTTTAAAGACCTATCGATTGATGTGTCACATGTTGATATTTGGTAAAAAGATTTTTTGAAATTTAGTAACATGTATCGAGCGCCCCCCCCCTTAAAATATATTTTTTTTCAAATTTCAAGTAGCGGCATACAGAAATACACCTTATGTGTAAATTTTATTCAGATACGTCGTATAGTTTCCGAGTAAAATGGCTGTGACATACGGACGGACAGACAGACAGACAGACATGACGAATCCATAAGGGTTCCGTTTTTTGCCATTTGGCTACGGAACCCTAAAAATCACTTATTCTTTATTTGACGATCTCCTAGCCCAGTCGGTGGTGACCCTGCCTACGAAGCAGGAGGTCCCGAGTTCGAATCCTGGTCAGGGCATTTATTTGTGTGTTGATCGCAGATATTTGTTCCTGAGTTATGGATGTTTTCTATGTATTTAAGTATTTATCCATATTTATCTATTATATATATCGTCGTCTAGTACCCATAACACAAGCCTTATTGAGCTTACTGTGGGCCTAGGTCGATTTGTGTAAGATTGTCGTATAATATTTATTTATTATTTATAGTAAATGTATGGAAAATATTTAATTTGTAGCTTTTTAGTACATTACCGTAAGTTGACCCCTAATAGGAAACTATTAGAAACGATAGGAATGGAATCGATTGGCATAAAAAAGCAGCATGTGAAAAATAAAAATAAATAATTTTCATAAAGTATGGGAAAAGTTTTTCTCAATTTGTGGCTTTTCTAGCCGCAAATTATTTTTGATCCCATACAAGAATGGGATCGATTGGCATCAAAAAGAAGTTTACCAAATGTGACCTCTTTCTCGCATTCTGTATGTTTTTTCCAAAATCCGTAACGTTATTAATTTGAAATTGAGGGAAGGTCTTCTAAGGCCATTTTCGCGTTGCAGCGAGGGATCTGGTAGCTGCCCCCACTGACCCAAAAATAAATTGAACTTGTATATTATTTCAAATTATCGAAGTTACAAGTAAAAGTAGTTAAGATAAAAGTAATTGCAATTACAAATTATATGTAATCGGGAATACTACTAACATGTAATCTCAATTACAAGCTATTTCAATTACTTAATATAATTGATTTTCTTGTAATTTAATTAGCAATTTAATACATTACAAAAGTAGGTACCATCTAATAAATTACGCCCAACACTGAATAAACATCAGGTTCAAGAGGGTCCTATGGAGGATGTATGCTATCTGCTGCCGAAGTCACGCATACATGTGATCTTTATAGACAAAAAAGTTTCGTTCTATAAATTCAATTGTTTGTCACAAAAAATGGTTTGATTTGTTTTTGCGTGGCATTTAAGACGGGATCTTATTAATTGTTGCTGTGAACATTTTTTAAATGTGTACCTAGTTGGTTACTAGGAACAGGTTTAGACACGGGTATGTTACGTCCAAAAGGGAGGTATGGGCACTCCGAATGTTATCTCGCTAACTGTGGTAAGGCACAGTTCAGCGAATGTTATCACGCTCAAATCTGGACCTGGCTCAGAGCTCGACTGGGGAAGTACCTCACAGAAAACCATAGCCAAAAAGCAAATAACTTAATTCAACCTAAAGTTTAAGATTAATTTTTTAACATTAATCATTTTCATTTATACATATACCATAAGTGTTCTTTACTAAAAAAAATTACAAGCGTTTGTCGTCTCACATAAGACTTATAAATTGAAATTACACAAAATAATTAAAAACATGAAAAGTCAGCACGAGTAAGTTAATAACATATAATACCTGCTTTTGCCCGCGGCTTCGCTCGCGTTAAATTCGGGGTAACAAACCATACAAACTTCCACCCCCCATTTTAGGGAAGTGGGGGGTTAGAAAGAGACAAAAAGTAGCCTATGTCACTCTCCATCCCTTCAACTATCTCCATTTAAAAAATCACTTCAATTCGTCGCCCCGTTTTGCCGTGAATGACGGACAAACAAACAAACACACACGTACACTTTCCCATTTATAATATTAGTATGGATTAGTTGTATCGTGTCGTGTATAGGGACGTCACGGTTTTTTTGGGTACATTTTTGGGTTAGTTTTGGTTAATTGTCATCTATTTCAATAGTTTTACCATATCAAAATCCATTACAATATTAAAATACTAGCTTTTACCCGCGACTTCGTCTGCGCGAAATTAACATGAGCGATATGGAATTACATAATAAAACGCAAAATAAAAGTTACTAGTTAGTAAAATCTAAGAGCAAATATAAAACTAGTACGTATGCTATTTCAAGTCAACCGGGAGCAACAATTCCATATAAACTTCCATTCCGTTTTCACCCCCTTATACATACCAAATTTCATCTAAATTAGTTGAGCGGTTTAAGCGTGAAGAGTTAATAGACAGACACACTATAATATTAGTATGGATACGTCCATATAATATATCTCTTCAAGTAGGGTGGGGAAAAAAAGAATTATAGCCAAAAGAGTTTTTTAATTTTTTTTAAATTTTGAAACATCTTGCTTCAAAGGTTTGAAACATCTTGTCTTTCCACTCTCAATATTTTTAACTCACTCGTTTTTGAAAAGTTTGAGAAAATGCTGAAAGGTTGACATGAACATAATACAGGCGGTTTATAATTATATCTATTATTAGAAACCGTGCATAGGGTGGTTATGCTAGTTTTCCGTCCGGGTTGCCGTCCACCTGATTAAACTGCTACAAATTTAGTGGACTAAGAGCTGGCCACGTCAGATATGACACAATAATGAGAGCAATGAAACCTGACTATTGTGTCATATCTGACGTGGCCAGCTCTCCGTCTACATGGAAAAAAAATTTTGAGGTCAAATTGGCCATTGATAATAATTATTTATTCTTTAATTGATATATTAATTTTAAGCTTTACTTTGAAAAACTTGAATATCAATATATCAATAAGTATGGACGAACAATTATCGCGAATAACAAACTGACACATACTCCACTTTTACAAAAAATGTTTTAGTATAAAAAACCTTTCGAGTATGATTTATTTTCGTATAATATTAATCTAAACAAGATCATATAAGCTCTAGAACGGGCACTTCAAAATTTATTATTGCATTACAAAACTGGCAAAATCGATAAGTGGAAGAAAACTAGCACCTAAAAACTTACTAAGAGTTCATTTTATTGAATAGTCCAATCTTAAGTAGAAGGAGTAGATTTTGAAATTTTATACACGACAAACAGCTTAGGTACACTTCATACTGATTTGAAACAAGGATTAATATTTCGAGAAATTTTTACAAAGGTAAAGCATAAAAGTCAGCCCTGAAAGCTGACCAACTAGTTCAAAAATGGTCCGATCTTACCCCATCGTACCTTACGAGTACTTATTGGTTTTTTCATTTTAGGGATTGTGAGAAATTATATTGGTATATATACTTATACGATTAAATTAATTCCATATCTACTTACCTACCTAATAATAACATTAATAATTCACTATATCTTTTAAATCGTACGAAAACGAACATACAATAAGCCATATAAACCTAATGGCGCGACCAGACATCGCAGAGTACCGGGACAGCCGAGCCGATTGTTTCTTTCTTATTCCATAGTAAAGAGAGAGATATATAACCTATCACGATGATGTGGACAAATCATTGACAAATGCACGAATGTGTTTCAACTTCAAGCGCATTTGATTCTATTCAATGAATCCGTCATTCATATCATAATATAGATCTAGCTTGCAACAGCGCAAAGCAAGAAGCGAAATGAGCAAATGAAAGTAAGCTGGCAACGTCGCCTCGGATGGAAACTGCTCGAACAAACGCGCTCTTGTAATACAAATTATGGTAAAAACATGGACGAAGCCGTCTATGGTAAAAAGTACCCATACCCACTGTAAAAATTGAATAATGAATTAGTCTCTTTTATAAGTTGGTAGTTTAAATATATTGGGTAAAAAAGTCAAAATAAAAAGATTAAACTAACTATTTAGTAACTTGACTATAGTATGATTTGACTTTTTTTTGTCCAAAAATACCTATAAATCGCTTAGGATCAGGATTGAAAATATAAATGAGAAATGAGATAAAAAAATAAACAAAAAAGTTAACATCAGCCTAGATTTGAACTCGGACATATCTACTTAGTAAGCAAGCGTACTATAACCTAAGCTATGTGGAACGAATTTCCGCACTCAAAATTACTAATCATATTACTCAAATTTGACACATGAAACATGCCTCTGGCTGCAATAGAATAAACGCCTATAAGTTTTATTAGCAATTGCATAGTTCTGATTATTACAGGCTCTTACAAGGTTTTGCGTCTTAAACCTTTATTAAGCGCTTAATACGACTATAGTATCTGCCGAACATTAGTAATGTGCTAAGACGTAGTTATGTTTAATTTCGCAACATAGAATTATTTCTGACCGACATAAAACTTGCGACAAGTTTTCTCCAAAACAGTTTCTTAACGATGATATATATACCTAATTATGTTATACAAGACCAAGCACGTATCGGTACAGCGAACACAACTATATGCCCCTACAGAAAATGTAACATTCATGCTCCAACGTGGTTTGTTTTCTTCAAAAACCTTGCACAAAAACACCTCGATTTGACGTGTTTGCATATATCGTCGCCTTAATTGTTTTAAAATTTCGTAATCGTCTGTGTTATCTGTTTGCGACGATTTATTATTGTGCTTTTCCTCAGGAATAAACAATTCGTCTTTGACGGTCTGGGAACATTCACTTGATGTGACGCTACTCTGTGATAGCACAGGATCTGTACCAATTTCTGGAGGAGTTTCGGTTGAAAGGCGTTTCCTGCAATGTTCACAAACATAAGCAGCTGATGAAACTCTCCATTTTGTAGCTAATCCCATTGAAACCTTCCGAAGATTTTTTGTCTTACGATGAACTGGCAAGTGGAATGGATTGAAACATTGATTACCGTAGTAATTCATAATATAAAAATCACTAAATATACTGGGATGAACACAATAACATGTATCGCAACACAAAATAATATTAACTTAATTAAATGGCACTCAATCATAAAAACGCACTGTTCGCAAAGCGGCACAAGCGTCACTGACATAAATAACCGTTAAAACAAATCAAATAAGTCGTTATAATCTGTCTCGCTCTTGCTTTTAACGGCGAGTCCTATGAACAACTAAGTAATATTTAAAATAGATAAGAGATGGTGTTAGTGGTCACGTTTTAATTAATTGATGTTAGTAAATTTAAATATTCTTTAACTTTAAAATTATTAGAATATTGCACATGGATGTATATTATTTACATATATTTACTATATTTAATGTTTATGTGATGTGTATTGGAAGATATATCACTATCATACTTTAAAACGCAAACCGCTACGCAACCCAAGGAACCGCCAGTACGGCGCTCTGAGCGGCACCTTTGTACTTATGTTCCAGTAGCTTAGAAACTATTGCGAATCCCATTCTCAAACTTTTCATGTCATTTCCATGAACTACAAGCTACGTTTTAAGATAAAAATTTTTTTTTTTTTAAATACCGAACTTAGTCTAAAATTAATATTAAAAATTTACTTCCGGTTTTTTGTATGAAAAAAATAATAAATTTCAAAGTTATTATAACTGTAAAAAATAACAGCTTATATTCTATGAGAAACCTTACAAACCATATTTTTGATTTTATTCGGTAATATCCGAAACAGCTTTTGAAAAATCCAGTCCTCAAATTTCCTTAAATTTTTAAATGCTTCTAAACCGGAAACAGCGTCGAATAAAAAAAAACTAAAAATGTACATCGATTCAGGATAACGAGAAGTATAAACGCTGCAAATTTCAACAAATTCTATAACCTGACATGTTTTTCGCTGCCCGCTTGGCGTGAAATGCCCCAAAAGTGAGTGTGTGTGCACGAGACCGCGGCTTATTATGGAATCACAGTTTTATCTTCGTGGGATTCCGTCTCCTTATTTTATATGTCTATGGTACTGTGTCATGGTATAAAACCGGCCCAGAGCATCTCGGGCCATGCTCATCGTTGGGTACGGTAGTTACCGGCCCGTCACAATATACCCAATCAAAATGTTTTTTTTTTTATATGATATTTTGCTGTACTTGCGTCTTTTTTACTAGGCGTCTGAGTTTTCATTGAAAATAAGTACAGTTACACATCTCTATCGGTTCCAAATAGGGAAGCAAGGCGGCAAGTATTTAAAATGTCCAAAGCAAAAAAAGGTACCAAAAAGGATAGAATTATCTGAAAACAATTAATTACATACCTGTCATCTCGTTTTCTTCAGCCTTCTCCTGGGACGGTTCTTTCTTTTCTTCGACCTTCTTCTCTTCTGACTTTTCTTTCTTTTCTACGACTATCTCCTTCTTTTCTTCTGGTTTTTCAATTATTTGCTCTACTTTTCCTACCTTCACCTCAACTTTTTCTACTTTTTGTTCTACAGCTTCTTTCTTTTCCTCTACAATTTGTTTATTTTCTACTTTCTCCCCTTCGACTGGCTTCTGTACTTCTACTAGTTCAGGCTTGGCCTCTGCTACTTTATTCACCGCAACCGGTGGATTGACTATGTTTGTATTCTGGTTTTCTTTGTTTTCATAAACCTAAAAATGAATTAAATAAAGATAAACGTTACAACAATAAAACCATTCGCTGATGTCGCACCGTTCAAATGGTTAAACTTTATCTTAAACCTACAAGCAAGGACATAAATTCTATTGTAGCTGTTAGCAGTTAACTTATAAATGATTAAAATCGTACCTTATCATTTAGTGGCTGTCCAGCGTGTTCATTTCCATTTATAATCTGCAACGCTTCCAGCTTTTGACTCACTTCTTGCACGTTGATGTGATTTTTATCGCTCGCCTTTTGCTGGAAAAATCAATAGCATGTATAAAACAATTTGAAGATATATTTCTAAGAACATATTTATATGTACTGCGCCGAATCGTCATAATAATTGGTAACTCTTGAATCGAATTGGTAACGGTCGAACCTTTATAGTGATGGTAAGGTTTGAAGTCATCATCGTTTCTAACTAGATGTCGGCAGCGGTTATTTCGATCGGTCACCGATTTTCGAATTTCGAATTCAACGACCGTCCGTAACGTCACTTTGGATACGTTCTGAACAAACACTTACCTTGACAGTTTCTTTGTCCTGGCTAGGTTCCTTGGAGCGCGCTGGGTCGGGAGAGAGCGCGCGGCCGGGCGACGCGGACATGGACTTGCGGTTGGGGTGCTCTTTGGAGGGCTTTGGCTTTCTGTGCACGGGCGGCTTGCCCTCGCCCGGCGCGGCCGGCGTCGGCGCTGCAGCCGCTGGAATGTTGGTATTGCTTGTTAATGTTAAGTCTTTCATAACGGCCTAGTCCTGGGCGTCACACATTGTATTTAAGCAGGAAGTAGTACTAACGTTTTCAACTAAGTTGAAATCTCTTTTGAATTAAAGACTGTGTTCAAAATGGAAGGAATAGGTATAATCAGATGACGCACTTAGAAAAAAAACCGGCTAAGTGCGAGTCGGACTCGCGCACCGAGGGTTCCGTACAAACCTGTAGGTATATAGGGGTAGTAACTTTAAAATTATTAAAAATATTTTTAATATATGATTTAACTAAAAATTTACGGTTTTCGCAATTTTTCCTTTATCTGTGCTATAACACGTTGCTTCGTACCAAATTTCAAGATTCTGAGTTCACGGGAAGTACCCTGTAGGTTTTGATCCTTGCGAGTTTCAAAAATTTGCGGCATAAACGGCTGTATCTTTTGATTGCGTTGGCTTAGAAGTCTGATTTTTCACAGCTCCAAGGGACAGTAGACTTGAGTATTTGATATAAATTTCAGCTTGATACGTCCACGCGTTCCCGAGAAAAATGGTCTTGACAGACAGACAGGACAGGCGGACAACAAAGTGATCCTATAAGGGTTCCGTTTTTTCCTTTCGAGGTACGGAACCCTAAAAATGAAAAAAAAAAAAACTGCTTAACAGCTTACGGTTTGCAAACCGGATCCACAAAGTATGTAATGTCTCTTTTATACATTTCGCGTTCAGATTGCAAAATTCTTAGCTATTCGTGTCCACTCCGCCTGTAGTCGGCTGACCGGTTAGCTCATGTAGTATTGTATTGTATTACCTGGCCGGGAGGCGT
This sequence comes from Pammene aurita, assembly GCA_947086415.1. NCBI lineage: Eukaryota > Metazoa > Arthropoda > Insecta > Lepidoptera > Tortricidae > Pammene > Pammene aurita. The sequence goes on along the minus strand of OX352290.1, from coordinate 35,319,180 downwards.
GCATGGAGACCGGGCGCGGTCGGCGCGGCGTGGTGTGCGCGCGGCGCGGCACGGCGGCCGCCATCAGCGTGCTGTCGCGCGACACCGACGGCGTCGTGGCCGCACTCTGACTGTTCGTGTCCACGCCGCCTGTAGTCGGCTGACCGGTTAGCTCATGTAGTATTGTATTGTATTACCTGGCCGGGAGGCGTGCATGGAGACCGGCGCGGTCGGCGCGGCGTGGTGTGCGCGCGGCGCGGCACGGCGGCCGCCATCAGCGTGCTGTCGCGCGACACCGACGGCGTCGTGGCCGCGCTCTGACTGTTCGTGTCCACGCCGCCTGTAGTCGGCTGACCGGTTAGCTCATGTAGTATTGTATTGTATTACCTGGCCGGGAGGCGTGCATGGAGACCGGGCGCGGTCGGCGCGGCGTGGTGTGCGCGCGGCGCGGCACGGCGGCCGCCATCAGCGTGCTGTCGCGCGACACCGACGGCGTCGTGGCCGCGCTCTGACTGTTCGTGTCCACGCCGCCTGTAGTCGGCTGACCGGTTAGCTCATGTAGTATTGTATTGTATTACCTGGCCGGGAGGCGTGCATGGAGACCGGCGCGGTCGGCGCGGCGTGGTGTGCGCGCGGCGCGGCACGGCGGCCGCCATCAGCGTGCTGTCGCGCGACACCGACGGCGTCGTGGCCGCGCTCTGACTGTTCGTGTCCACGCCGCCTGTAGTCGGCTGACCGGTTAGCTCATGTAGTATTGTATTGTATTACCTGGCCGGGAGGCGTGCATGGAGACCGGGCGCGGTCGGCGCGGCGTGGTGTGCGCGCGGCGCGGCACGGCGGCCGCCATCAGCGTGCTGTCGCGCGACACCGACGGCGTCGTGGCCGCGCTCTGACTGTTCGTGTCCACGCCGCCTGTAGTCGGCTGACCGGTTAGCTCATGTAGTATTGTATTGTATTACCTGGCCGGGAGGCGTGCATGGAGACCGGGCGCGGTCGGCGCGGCGTGGTGTGCGCGCGGCGCGGCACGGCGGCCGCCATCAGCGTGCTGTCGCGCGACACCGACGGCGTCGTGGCCGCGCTCTGACTGTTCGTGTCCACGCCGCCTGTAGTCGGCTGACCGGTTAGCTCATGTAGTATTGTATTGTATTACCTGGCCGGGAGGCGTGCATGGAGACCGGGCGCGGTCGGCGCGGCGTGGTGTGCGCGCGGCGCGGCACGGCGGCCGCCATCAGCGTGCTGTCGCGCGACACCGACGGCGTCGTGGCCGCGCTCTGACTGTTCGTGTCCACGCCGCCTGTAGTCGGCTGACCGGTTAGCTCATGTAGTATTGTATTGTATTACCTGGCCGGGAGGCGTGCATGGAGACCGGGCGCGGTCGGCGCGGCGTGGTGTGCGCGCGGCGCGGCACGGCGGCCGCCATCAGCGTGCTGTCGCGCGACACCGACGGCGTCGTGGCCGCGCTCTGACTGTTCGTGTCCACGCCGCCTGTAGTCGGCTGACCGGTTAGCTCATGTAGTATTGTATTGTATTACCTGGCCGGGAGGCGTGCATGGAGACCGGGCGCGGTCGGCGCGGCGTGGTGTGCGCGCGGCGCGGCACGGCGGCCGCCATCAGCGTGCTGTCGCGCGACACCGACGGCGTCGTGGCCGCGCTCTGACTGTTCGTGTCCACGCCGCCTGTGGCCGACGAACCGGTTAACTTAGGTCATCATTACACGACAGAGGCACAGGTGACTTTACAATAGTTTTGGAATAGTAGACTCGGGGTTGATTTTATTAGTAAACACAGATGACTCGCGCAATTCGTTAACTTATTATTCGTTCTCTGTAGCAATAACAAAAGTTTAGCTGTTATTGCTCGTCGAAGTTTGTTATATTTATGATTTTTATTTTCTTTAGCATTGGGGACGTTACAGATAACACAGCACGCCTTAAATACTCGTTGAAATGTGGGCTACAGACAAGTATTCATGAAATGAATTCGCATTCAACTATGAAAAAATTTAAAGATAGGAAGAAAAATGCTTCATACTACAAAGACATGTATTGAAAAGAATTGTATTGCTTAGGATTTTTTTATAGGTAGGTAAATCTAGCATAGGTATTGGGTACGATAGTATTGTTTAGTGATGCAACATCCAACATTTAAAGTAAAACATGGCAACATTCAACATACATGTTATTTACACAGCTAAGCTAAAGCACATCTAACATTGAACACTATTGTCTGATTAGTGATTATGATTAGAGCTACTTAACTAAGTTACAACTTAACTAAATCCAACGCAGGATTAGCCTTTCATGAAACATGAAGTCAATGTAGATGATTAATTGTCACGGTCAATATAAACTTCGAAAGAAATTTAGTGACTTGATGACACAATACAGTACCGACACCCAGTAAAGTATCTAATGCAAGGGTTTTACATTGCGGTAAAAAATCTGATAATATCTTCACACTCAGGCTACGTGAAGAAAAAAAAAACAGTTTTCTCGTCTCAATTAAATGACGGCTCTCTATGTTAATTATGAACACTGTCCTGTATTGTGCACCAAGTCGACATCAGAATAGAATCTTATCACTCGGCAACAAGGCTCACCTCTAGGCGTGTTGACCCCCGTGCCGGCGATGGAAGCGGGTCTGGGCTTGCGCACGGGCCGCTGTCGTAGTACGGGCGCGGCGTTGGACAGCGCGCTCGCGGGCCGCGAGCCGGGCGTCGTGTCGCCCGAGCGCGGTTCTGTGGCGTATTTACACGTGAGGCACGAATTAGGTACTATAAGCATCGGGCTGACTTGATGGGAGAGGACAAAGGAGTGGGATTTAAGGTGTTCTGGTACTGTGCATGTAGCGAACATAGCGCGAATAGAGATAATGGAAGCGGGTGTTGGCTTGAGCAAGGGTCGTTGTCGCAGCATGGGCCTTTGACAGCGCGCCCGCGGGTCGCAGGTCGCGAGTTTGGCGTCGTGTCCGAGCGCGTTTTTGTGACGTATTTACACGTCCTCACGCACGGTACACCGGCACAAATTAGGTACTAGTAGGAATCAGGCTCAATTGATGGGGAACAAGATCAAGGAGTGGGATATCAGGTGTTCTCGCACTGTGGAAGTAGCGAACAATGCGCACGGGCAATTGTCACTATACTGGCGCGGGGTTGCATAGCGCGGTTCTGTGGCGTATTTACACGATTTAGGCATCAGAACTTGACATGATGGGAAAGTGTGCAAGTAGCGAAAATTGTGCGAATAGAGATAATGGAAGCAGGTGTCGCCCTACGTACGCACGGATCTTTGCCTTATGGACTAAGAGCTGGCTACGTCAGATATGACACAATACTGAGAGCAATGAAACCTGTCTAGTTAGATTGCTTTACCATCCTTATTACAAGATCCGAGCATCTGGCAGCTTTTAATGGGTGGAGGTCAGAGTGACAGACCAATAAAGTTTTTCAGTTGGAAAAAAGTAATACCTACCAAAATAGGTAAAAACTGCCGAAGTGGTCTCATCTATTTGAAAAGGCAGATGTTTTAGCATTATAACATAAAACATGGTGTATTATTGCGAAAACAAAAACAGTTACATCATTTGGCACAGTCACCGGCAATAGTATCTTCTTACACGAAGGTCGCAAAAATATGTGACACACTCTATTGACCCTACATATAAGAGCGTGTCACATATTTTTGCGGCCTTCGTGTAGGAAGATACTATTCTCGGTGACTGTACTACTTTCCCACAACAGAAACATCTGACTATGATATAATCTAATTATTTACATAATTTCCCATAATATTGTTTCAAACCCAGCATAGAACTCTAGGATTTGTTTTCTTCAAGCTATTTTCATTCTTTGACCGCCACCAGATTACAGCTGCCAGATGTCCGGATCTATTAAATAAGCATATTATAGCAAACTAACTAGAGGGGTTTCGTTACTCTCATTATTGTATCTTATCTGACGTGGCCAGCTCTCTGTCTGTCAGTGGGCTGTAGTGTATTTACACGTGAGGGACGAATTACTAGGCATCAGGAGGACTTGGTGGAAAGAGGATGTAGAAGCACTCGCACTAAACACACGTCTGTTTGATATATGCGTATTTCATGAATGTATACAAATATAAACTTTATTTCATAGTTAGGTTCGGAAGGGGATAAAAACGGATTGAGAATTTCGGATTAATTTTCAGACATATATAATTTACGAGGAAAGTGCTGTACACAAACCCTGTGCATTATAAGTATAAGTTAAGATCCCAACTTACCTTTGTTTTGAAGTTACGTGTTTCAAGAGTGACGAATTAAGAGTAAAATATGAAGGCTCACCTTGTACCCAATAAGGAAGTGCCGAAAAAAACAACCAACTGTGAGTAAAATGTGACTAGAAAAATATACAGAAGTTAAATAGTAACCCGTGATTTAAAAATGACTAGACAGATCTATGAAATGAAGAGATCAGACACTTAACGGTAAAAGTAGAAGAAGGATGGATACACATTAACACCAATTGAATAAAATGAGATGAAAAGATGAAACCTTTTTTACATTAGCTACTTTGTTAGTTAGTTAATAAATAAAGTCCTTACATTTTATACCTTCGCTAAATTTATACAACCACGCTGCGGCTATCGAAGCACATACTGTACAAGATGACAAGTCAGCGTTTCGCTTACAGTATTTTCTAATTGTAAACAGCGTTTAGGTAGGTATTCTATCTAGCGTATGCGCCATCCTTTTACACTTAGTACTAACAAATAATCAAATAGTCGCCATATCTCGGACAATAAGGCAAGACGCCTCTCACGCAATGTTTTTAAACCTCTATATCGTCTTCATCTTCCTTCTTGTATCAATGTCTTAAATGGGCGTCTGTCACCAAAGCAAAGCAGGTTATAAAATGCTTCTAAAACCATAAATATTTTCAAATCCTAGCGTTAGTCACCAAAACAAAACTTAATGTTTTAAAAAGCATCTCCGCGAGCATAACTTCACAGTAGCGTCGCTTATCATTATCATTGGAGCGGGTTCAAACTATAGAAGTATTGTGTTTATCTTATCGCCAAACACTAAATCAAAGCCTATTTCAAAAGTCATGGGGTACATGGTTTTTAGGGTTCCGTAGGCAAATGGCAAAAAACGGAACCCTTATGGATTCGTCATGTCTGTCTGTCCGTCCGTATGTCACAGCCATTTTACTCGGATACGACGTATCTGAATAAAATTTACACATAAGGTGTATTTTGTATACCGCTACTTAGTTACGTAGTTAAATTTGAAAAAAAAAAAAAATATATTTTTAGGGGGGGCGCTCCATACATGTAACTAAATTTCAATTTTTTTTAAAACCAAATATCAACATGTGACACATCAATCGATAGGTCTTTAAAAATAACATTAAGGTTTCTTTGACCATTTTGTGATTAAGTGAATATTTTCTGAAATAATTGCTTCTGTCTTAACAATTGCCCTGTAACTTTTGAACCGTAAGTCCAAAAAATATGAAAAAAATTGAGGAGATGCGTCTTATCATATACTTTCTACGAAAATTGTTTTGAACATTATCGGTTCAGCCATTTTTGAGTTATCTCCAAAAAACTTCTTCCATAGGCATCAGATACGATCTTTTGGTATTAGTTTGGTTCTTATTCCATTGAAGGTACGGAACCCTCCTATGCGTGGTCCGACACGCACTTGGACGGTTTGTTTATACTTGTACTTGTATGACCGGTAACGAAATGGGTGGTACGAAAAATTGAGGTATGAACATTTTTCAGTCTTTTTTTTATGAGGATGAAAAACCTCGAGAAAGAAGAACAACCGATATCCTAGCTTCAGTTACCAAACTCACTATTACATCGCCGTCTCACCCCTCAATAGATATTTGTACAACAAGAGAAGAAAGTTCATATTTACTTCCGAGTGCTAATTTTGAGTCCTGAGCAAGCGAAAGACTCCATAATAATTTAGAATCTTGAGCGTAGAGAGGGACTCAAAAGCACAAGATGTAAATAACTTTATTCTCATGTTGAACACACTATTTTTCACCTCAGCAGTGAGAAGACATGGAAAAATACAACCTGGGTGATGCTTAATCCTTCTTTGTCACTTTTTCACTTGTATTTATTATAATATTCTTACATTTGAGTTCAAAAACCTCAATTATAAGTTAACTAGCTTTTTCCCGCGGCTTCGCCCGCGTACTAAAAGTACTAAAAAAGGAGGTTCTCAGTTAGACCCGTATGTTTGTATGTAGGAATGTATGTTTGTCCGCGATCATCTTGCGTTTTGCTGAACTGATTTAGAAGCGGTTTTCGGAAAAGTATTCGTTACATTCTGGAGGTTTCGGTATACCAACTTTTGAAGACGGCGGTTCCCTCATTTTTTATTTTAAAGAAATTATTGCAATAATTGTTTAATTGTTACGCCATCAACGACTTACTACTGAGAGATTATGAATAATACAGATTTCTACTCTTGAATAGAAGCTTTTCCCCGCGACTTCATTTGCGTGGAATTAGTAATCCACCCCCCTTATTACCCGCTTAAGGAATGACTTCTGGGATAACAACTATTATATATCCTTCCCCAGAACGCAAAATATCTCCATACCAAATCATCTAAATAGGTTCAACGGTTATTAATTTCCCATACAAACTTTCAACCCCCGTTTCACCCCGTAGAGGGTTGATTTTCGAGATAAAAACTATCCTATATGGTTTACCGCGACTCAATCTATATAATATGTACCAAGTTTCATTTCAATCGTCTGTTCAGCGGTTAATAATTCGCCATACAAACTACCAACATGTTTTCTACCCCTCTAAGATTGATTTTCGGCTTAAAAAATATTCTATATTGTTTCCTGGGACTTAAACTATATCCACAACAAAATTATCTAAATCGATTCGCGGTAAAAAAATCTCCATACAAACCTCCAACCCCCATTTCACCCCCTTAAAGATCGATTTTCGAGATAAAAACTGTCCCATGTCGTTTCCCGGTACACAAACTATCTCTATACCAAGTTTCATCTAAATTGGTTCAACGTTTAAAAATTCCCCATACAAACTATCAACCTCCATTTCACCCCTTAAGTGTTGATTTCGTAATCAGCGACTCGATAAACCATAGAAACAATACCCATGTTGATATTTAAATTTTGTCACCACATTTCCCCCTTATGGGTTGAATTCTCAAAAAAAGCCGAAACACTTGTTTTCTCATTTATCGTTAGGAATACTCCTGGAAAGTTTCGAATAAAATAGTTGAACTAATCTCGTTTCCCATACAAACTTTGAACCCCATTTCCCCCCTTAGGAGGTAAATTTTTAAAAATAATTTCTAAGTGCATCCTTATGCCTTATAAGGAGCCTAGTACCACATTTGGAATCTCTAGAACCAGCGGTTTGGGCTGTGCGTTGATATGTCAGTCAGTTTCTTCTTTTATATATTTAGAAGAAGATTGGAATTTGGCACAAATACTTTCAAGAATTTTTATGTCCACAATATTAAATTTCAAAATCGATGCCATTTTCTTAATTAACGTCACAAAAAATCACAAAAACGACACCCATATGGATATTTAGACATTTCAACCCCATTGTACCCTAACAGGGGAGATGGTATTTCACGTCCGCCACGTCGGATTTTAAAATCGTCGTTGTTTTCGTAATCAACGACCCGATAAACTATAGAAACAATACCCATGTTGATTTTCAGACTTTTTGACCACATTTCTCCCATTTAGGGGTTGAATTCTCAAAAAACCTGCAACACGTATTTACTCATTTATTGTTAGGAATACTTCTGTGAAGTTTCGAATAAAATAGACTAACTAATCTTGTTTCCCCATACAAACTTTGGACCCCCATTTCACCCCCTTAGGGTCAGTCAGTCAGTCACCTTTGAGTTATATAATAAGTTAATAACACAAAAAATAATCAAAATAAATTAAATATTTTTAAAATATCTATACCGCCATTTTGACTTTTGTCAACTTTTTTTTATCTGCGTTCGGCATATACAAGATATACCTATACTCCGCTTAGCACGTTATTTCTTTGAAGCCTAAGCTGCCAAACAGAAGGGGTGCGGGAGGGGAACACGCAATGCTAGACAGGGAACGCGCCATTGTTCCGTGGGGCGTAAGAGAGAGCCAGGCATTAATGTTTGCCATAGAGACGTAGTAAGTTTACTGTCACTTACAATAAAATACTGTCTCACTATAGGGTGAAATTACTCCGAGCGTGGCAGCGGGGGTCGCCCGGCTATGCGGGGTCTTGGGTTATTAGTCTATGGCGTTCGGTAACTACTGGTTGATCACAATACTAGAGATTGTTGTAAGTAATAATATTTTTCACATGATAATCTTGTAATTTTTCCGTTTATACTTATTTGATCTTGAAATAAAGAACGTAAATTATTTTAGGCGTTGTATGGTTAAACATTTCAAAATTAAAATTGGTTTAAATTATATTTACAAATTAGTACTTCTGCGCATTTCGGAACGTTTCGTTCTGACTCTGTTTCAGGGGTCGAATCGAAATTTCAGAATACGAATTAAAATTAAATAAAATTTGATTGAATGACGTTTAAAATATTTCTGACTCTCTCTCTTTACTACTGACGTGAAAAAGACAACACGAATAGCTTCCGAGTATTTCGAATTTGTATTAGACCTCGCGCGCAGATTGACATTGTAATTCCAAGGTCAACAAGGTCATTTTGTCTCACGCTCGCAGCAAAATTGAGTTTTGCTCACTGTTTTTAGGTATCAAAGAACCCTCGTTCCTGCTGCTGAGGTGAAAAGCATATTTTAATCTTATGTTAGCGTCAGTCACTAAAGCAAAGCATTGAAACCCATCTTAGCGTCATCCTATCCTAGCGTCAGTCACCAAAGCGAAGCTCCACACCCAGCCAAGCTCAGCCCCTGAAAGTCTTACGGGTCCTGTTGAGGTGGTGCATGGAGGGCGAGCCGGAGAGCGGGCGCGAGGGCAGCTTGTCCAGCCTCGTCATGGAGTAGGCTCTACCTGGGGCGCGCGGCGCGGGCAACGTGGGCACGAGGTCGGTGCGGCGCCGGGCCACGCTCGACCACATCGCTACGGGGGGCTGTCGGTCGGGTTCGTCTGGAATACGGATTATTTGGGTTTACTTGCAAGTTTTACGACAAACGAAGAAACGTTGCATAATGTTCATCAAAATGGGACTTGTCGTTACATTTTATGCATCCTTTTACAGATAATATTTGTAACGTTTTCAAGTCAAATGTATATAATTGTCGGTTGTCAATAAGGTGTAACTGCAATTAAAATCATTTAGAAATAAACATTATTAACAATCGACATCGACGTACATTTGATTTGACTTGAAAACGTCACATTTGCAATAGATGTATCTCAAATTATTGTAAGCAAGCTTTATTTAAATGATAACGTTGGCTTTTAGGTAATCGAATATGTTAAGATTCGTTTAAAGGCAATTTTACTCTTATCTGTTATTTGATTAGAATTACATGAGATAATACGTTCCTATCGAATTAAATATCAACATACGGGTACAAAATCCACAAATAACGGATCCCCCAAACATATAATCTAATCTATGATCCGTAGCAAAGATCTGCCAGCAATTCAACTAACCTAAACATTTTTTGAATCGTTTAATATGCATATATTTGCAACGACGGAAAACTTAAAATTAAAATGGTTGAAGAGTTACATAGTTATGTCATAGGTGTTATTGTATTTTATTGCGCACTGCACGCGTCACTACGCAAGACGTCTCGCGTCTTACAAGTCTTACAACGAATTAGCATAATCTCTTTTAATCTATGGCAAGGCCGCGCTCGATTAACATCGAATACGGGTGCTTCTATACATTTATTACGTCATACTATACAGGAATATTATATAGATATGTATTCTTTTTCATAAAAGTTATGTTACACATAAGTAAAAATATATCAACTTACAGAAACTTGTAAACATCCTCAATCCTATAGAAGCTGCGTTGAAATAAAGGGTTCACACGATAAATGGTTAGTGAAGACAGTTCATACATGCTTGGAGCCCATTTGTTGAAGATGTGCATACATTGTACAATGCTATAGTTCCTATATTCAATTCATCACAAAATTCACATTTACTGATCATAAGAACACATAATTCACGCTACAGAAATTATAGGAACTGTATTTTGCATTCAAAATCCAATGAGAAATTAGCAACAGCAAAGTCAAAAAATATAGAAGGGATAGTTTTCATGGTTTAGAACGATTGCGAGTCGATAGCAGGGGTTGTGCGTACGCATTCAAGGAATATTGCAACCTGCAATTAACTACTGAAGCCCTGACAAGAAAAGTTGCTTATAACATGTTTAAAAATTAATAAGCATACTGCATAGTATTAGGCCTCAATTCGAAAGATGTTAGGTTCATTACAAATTTATACTGGAATCAGAAAGCCAGTCTGAGTGTGACGATGTAGACATTCTTAGAGGAGTTCGTCAAGACGGTGTTTTATCTCCTGTTATTAAATCTCTACTCAGAAAATATCTTCTCAGAAGCCCTGAGTGACACAGAGGTTGATGTAATAGTCAACGGGAAAGCCATTAACAACATCTGATATGCCGATGATACCCTACTGGCGACCACATTGGAAGATCTACAGATGTTGGTAAATATAGTGCATTCTGTGAGCGCGTCATATGGCCTTAACATTAACATCAAGAAGACCAAATATCAACATGTTACACATCAATCGATAGGTCTTTAAAAATAAAATCGAGTTTTCTTCAAACATTTTGTGATTAAGTGAACATTTTCAGAAATAATCGCTTCGAAAGTCAGAAAAATTGTGTAATTTTTGAACCGTAAGTCTAATAAATATGAAAAAATTAAGAAGATGCGCTTTATCACTTACTTTCTACGAAAGTTGTTTTGGACATTATCGGTTAAGCCATTTTTGAGTTATTTCCAAAAACTTCTTCCATAGGCATCAGTTACGACCTTTTAGTATTAGTTTGGTTCTTATTAAATTGAAGGTAAAAAAAACCGGCCGATGTCGGACCACGCATAATGGAGGGTTCCGTCCATTATGCGTGGTCTGACATGCACTTGGCCGGTTTTTTCATTAATTTTGTGCGATACGAAGTAATAAATAAATAAAATACTACTATTTAAAGTAGGAAAACATTGCATATCTCTTTGACAACCTCGACCTTATCCTCCCCACCCCTTTTAAGAAGTTTATTAAGGAAATGTGAAGTTCTGTTTTTAGTGGCCGGCAAAGAACTGTTATAGACAGTCAGATAAGCTTATTTTAAATATAAATAAAACAGGTAATCATTCGACCACAACCTGAAAGATGAAGCATGCTTATATAAAACCTGTCTTACACTCGTGCCTTAAAAGTTGTTTTAAGTTATATTATTTAGCTGGAAATATGTTTGCTGGAGTGAATCTCCTCCTTAGTTGATAGTGAAGTCACATGTACATATTATGCAGGTGCGTACAGGTGCTAGTGCAGGTTGCATTGTACGAGTTTGCGTCCGGATTGAGCGGATTCAGTGAGCCCGTGGTGTTAAATGCTAACGGAAGCTAACAACGCGATTAGCTCGCAAACGCTCTACAGTAAGAATATTGAATATTTTCGTACAGATTGTCATAATTGAGTCATATATGTATTTAAGTTTCATGTACTCATTAAATTATATTTTTCACAATTATTGTAGTTAATATTAATGAAACCAATGAGACAGAAGGTAAAACAAATTTAATTGTATGCATCAAGTAGTATAGAAATAAATTAAGAATTATTTAATTGTGAAATTGATTTAATGTGTACACTAAACTTTTTCGCCACACTGCTAAGCTATGTATAAGGTACAGAAAACTCATGCAATAGTAAACTATCTCCCACATTTCTCCGAGTATATTGCCGGCACTTTGCGCCGGTCCAACCAAGGGACCAGTAGGTTTAAGATAAAGAGCCCTGCCGTGAATTAGACTCACATGAACAAGATGCGATTACCTTTGTTATCATTGTCTGCGTCGAGGTGCAGCGCGGACGCGCGCCTCGTGAGCGGCGCAGACGCGAACATCACATTTGTTGTTGATGCCGCCCTGCAATGTACACAAATACACTTTAGCGCTACTCGTATGGATGACTTATTAACTTCATTTCCATCACCATGCTAAGATAATTATGTTAAGCATTTCTGTTGCTTTTTATGCGATTGAGAAGCTGGTTAGTTTTTGACGATTTTTTGTTGTACACATTTCAACAACTCTACAGGTCGTGCACAGCAGTTGCCTGTTATTAGGGTAAATCGCCAGTAACTGGCCACCTCATATTAATAATAATGAACCCTGAAAAGATAGATGTCATATACTTCAGAAAAAGTGACCAAACCCTCCGGTGTCCGAGGCCAGATTTGAACTGGCGTCTTCAGCTTTCGCGGCTGACGTCCTGACCACTAGACCACCCGGTCACGGCGGAACTTGACAAATTTTCTCATGTATATGCATTCTCTGAATTTGAAACGGCTAGGCGCCGTTGACCATACTCTAAGGGCATGCGAAGTACGTGCTTGCACCTCCTATCCGAATCTCTTTCGTGATTCTGGTATAGCGAGAGAGATGGTGCTGCCATCTATGAATCTTGAAGCAAATCAAATTATTTTGTTCAATATTTTTTTTTTTTGATTTGCAATTTTGTAGTTACACTACTATATATAAACTGAAAAGATAGATGTCATATACTTCAGAAAAAGTGACCAAACCCTCCGGTGTCCGAGGCCAGATTTGAACTGGCGTCTTCAGCTTTCGCGGCTGACGTCCTGACCACTAGACCACCCGGTCACGGCGGAACTTGACAAATTTTCTCATGTATATGCATTCTCTGAATTTGAAACGGCTAGGCGCCGTTGACCATACTCTAAGGGCATGCGAAGTACGTGCTTGCACCTCCTATCCGAATCTCTTTCGTGATTCTGGTATAGCGAGAGAGATGGTGCTGCCATCTATGAATCTTGAAGCAAATCAAATTATTTTGTTCAATATTTTTTTTTGATTTGCAATTTTGTAGTTACACTACTATATATAAACTGAAAAGATAGATGTCATATACTTCAGAAAAAGTGACCAAACCCTCCGGTGTCCGAGGCCAGATTTGAACTGGCGTCTTCAGCTTTCGCGGCTGACACCGGAGGGTTTGGTCACTTTTTCTGAAGTATATGACATCTATCTTTTCAGTTTATATATAGTAGTGTAACTACAAAATTGCAAATCAAAAAAAATATTGAACAAAATAATTTGATTTGCTTCAAGATTCATAGATGGCAGCACCATCTCTCTCGCTATACCAGAATCACGAAAGAGATTCGGATAGGAGGTGCAAGCACGTACTTCGCATGCCCTTAGAGTATGGTCAACGGCGCCTAGCCGTTTCAAATTCAGAGAATGCATATACATGAGAAAATTTGTCAAGTACCGCCGTGACCGGGTGGTCTAGTGGTCAGGACGTCAGCCGCGAAAGCTGAAGACGCCAGTTCAAATCTGGCCTCGGACACCGGAGGGTTTGGTCATTTTTTCTGAAGTATATGACATCTATCTTTTCAGTTTATATATAGTAGTGTAACTACAAAATTGCAAATCAAAAAAAAAAAATATTGAACAAAATAATTTGATTTGCTTCAAGATTAATAATGAACCCTGTTTACCTATAAACACAATTCATTTAAGTATAAGGACTGAACTCTATTCACCTACAAACAGAATTAATTTTAGTATAACTTGGCCAGTTATTGAAGGGGGCCAGTGACCAGTAATTAAGATTACCCTTCAATAACTGGGCAAGTTATACTAAAATGAATTCTGTTTGTAGGTGAATAGAGTTCAGTTATTGAAAGGTGGCCAGTTACTGGCGATTTACTCTAGGTACTACTTCAGTCGATTTAAAATAAGGAGTTAGTTTTAAGCTACATTTGTTACAAATGAAAGCCGGTTTATCCATGCTGTTGCTATATTTTATTCCTAAAATGTTTAGTTTTCGTTCTAGTGCTCCTTCAGTCTCCACGGTAGAAAATTTATAGAAATTTGGCACACTAGTAAATTTTACGGATCATAATATTAACATTGCTATAGCTTGATGTTGATGATTTAATGTCTGAATTTAATGTTCAAGTAATTTATTCGTTACAATATTATTATCTAATTTTATTGTTAGTACTTCTAATACTGCGGCTAAAATTCCTGCACCCGCATAAATAATTCAGTCATAGGCCAAAACAACCAAACATGGACACAAAACAATCCTTCTCCTCAAAGAAACACCCAATTTCACCGTCACCTTTTGGTCCAAACTGTTGAATTGTGTTTTAATACCGTACTAGCTGACCTGGCGTACTTAATTAGTACCGCCAACTCCTTTTTTTAATTTCTCCAATATTTTTATGGTTATTCTGCCATTCACGGTTGGATATATAAAAAAAAAAACATTATTTGAATTTGTTCAGCCGTTCTTGAGTAATGGATGTATAATATATTTTTCTTAATATGAGTTCATCGAAATGGTTGATCGAATCAGTGTTAAAAATGTATTTTAAATATTACAATAAGTAGTCCTCCTTACTACGAATATTATTTATTTACCTAGCATTTTCATTGGAGTAGTCAATTATTTACATTAAGTAAACAGTTATTCAAGTTTAACTCAAAGCCCAAAATTCTATGTCGTTCCTTTTATATTTCATTTTATTCGACCGACCTTTATTAGTATTACATTTAAAATCCTTTATAAATAATACAGGAACTGCCAAAACAGCAATATATCACAATCGAGTTACATAAAAATTTCACCATTGTCAAATCTGACGCGCTAAGGTCGCCGTTTTGAAACAATGGGATTGAGACAATAGGAACTGACGTCACGGGGTCGCTGGACCATGGCAATTATGTCAGCTGCCGGGTCCTGACAGGATGTGAATATATTAGCCTAGCTATAAGCTTGCCTACATCCGTAAGGCATTGGTTTTATGGAATATCTGTTACGTATTGTAACAAGTACAGTATGCTTAATAAATTATTGTAAATGATATCAAATATAAATTTACTATGACTTTTGGAAGGGAATACGATGCTAGGACTACACAATATGCGTCATACGATGCCACCGGTTACGGTACAGTGTGGGTCTGATTAACCCGACGAAATTTTGATTCCTAGACCACTATATAACCGTTATAATGGCCGTTGCGCCCGTTGCTCCGTGGTTACGTATTAAACGTATCGTTGCACTACTAAACTAGCTATTATACAAGGTTTTATAGTGGCCTGAACGGTAAGTTCAACAGTTAGTTGAAGTTACTAATTGAATAAAATCCAATACGACTAACGACTTTCTTTTCATTTTTTCTATAGTAGTTCGAATTGTAGAAGGAATTATGACTGTACACTTAAAATATTAAAAAGACCGCCGATAGTAATGTTTCAGTGTATTTATAGTTGCTGTATAATAATAATAAGTTGAGTAGTCAGATACGTAGGATGAAATATCTATCGGATACCAATATGAGTTTCACGTTTACTTTTAGTAGTAATATTGATTGTGTGGCCACAGATGTTGATAATCAATACATCAATTTGGTAGGTATCGTATTTTACGTGTCTAAATAGGCCTATAGATGGGCATTGTGCGTGAATCATGCGATATAATATTTCTAGTAATTAAGAACTCAAATATTTTGATTATTGTAATTTAATTACATTCTGACCACTAAGGAAGTTATTGAATGTGAAATGTCTTTATATAGATACCGTTATTGTAATTTTTACGTGAAATGCTAATTTTAAATAATCTGATTATTGTTGCTTATTTTAAATAATTTACTTTATCTTCAAAATTAAACGTGTTAATGCAATTATAGAAGTGTTTTACTGCAAATATTTATGTTAAGACATAGCTCTGACAAGTCATGCAAGAAAAGTTTGCATGATGTAAAGCAGGTTAATCACAAATATTGGTAAAAGCTGGACAGAGTAGTTATGGACATTTTGTAAAATATTAGCTACCTATACAATACACTTTCATAGCGCCACTGTTAGTACATGTACAGTCACCGGCAATAGTATCTTCCTACACGAAGGCCGCAAAAATATGTGTCACGCTCTTTTGGTCCTACAAATAAGAGCGTGTCACATATTTTTGCGGCCTTCATGTAGGAAGATACTATTGCCGGTGACTGTACGCATATAACTCAATACCACTAGTAATACGTCGTGTAAGTATAATAATGCAGAACTGTTAGAAATTCAATAAAATGAAGCGCGCAAATCGCCAACTTCAGATAAGATCAGATGGTGAAAAGGGGTGTAAAGTTACCTCCAGCATTGCAGACAACTACTTGTAGGAAATAATAAACAAGTATATACACAACTACACGAGTGAAATACTTCAGATGCAAATTAATGCAAAGATGGTTATAGTCGTACGTTGTTATAAGAGTGAAAGTATCGACAACTGGCACATTTTATTTAAGAAAACGGGACTATTGATCACGTACGCGTATGATTAGATTATCTACTTTGACCTTGTAACACTAGAAATGACAATGTATACATATAACACGTGTTATTATTAGTATTAGTCTCAATTTCTTAAATATTATACTCGTGAAAGTTCAAATCTATGAATCTATAAATGTATTGTATGTCCGTCTAATGACATGCAAAAAAGAACCGTGCACTTATACCTAATACTGTTTACTTTTACAATGAAGGGTAAAATTCTAAAAACATTTACACTGAATTTACAAACACACACAAAACAAATAATTAGTACAGTTAAGGAGCCAAAATCAAACTAAAATTAGTAGGTATTAATTCTCTAAACACGTGTTGAAAAACAAATTAAAAACTGCTTACAGTGACTCAAAAAAGTTCATCTGATCAATGGGGTTGGTACTGGAGTGGGAAAACACGAAAAAAAAAACAAAATTAGTGTAAAATAAAACGGTGAAACATAAAATCAATTTTCAAGGGTTGTCCTGTTATCCACAGGGGTGCACCGAACAGTCGAATAGAACCGTCACCAAAAAGGAAAATAAGTAAACATAACCCAAACGAAATAGGTAAGCAAAGCTAGAATAAATGATTATAGGTAACTTAGCCAAAATATATATGAATCAATCGATTGTATGACTAAAATAATTTCAGAATGAAATCGGCTGAATCGACATTTTCTTGTCACTCATTGCCATCGTTACGTTCCCCTGGGTCACTTATTGTATCACATTTGAAATTCTCCAAACATACATTTTTATGGTAGTTATGAGCACTTTTCGTAATGAGCCGTCTACTCGTACCAAGCATGTTTGTAAAACGTGGCAAAACATTTCTTATATGAAACTCCTGCTATTATTATCCCCTGGCTGACGGGATCGAATAACAAGAAATAGTAGATCCAACCTTATATTAAACCATTTATTAAATTCAAGTGAAAGGGGCAACACGAAACGATCATACAGCTTTGGTTTGATCTAAATAGATTCTATTCTAGCTAATAAAAGTTTACTATTCTTTACATAGCTCTCACTCTTTAAAATGCAATTACTATTCAGAGCAATGACGCGTAGTTTCAGTGACCGCGAGGCAACCGGATGGCTCGCGGTATTTAAGCTCCTGAAGTGACGAGGAACCGCCCTGTGTAACCCGAACTGACCCAACTTGGACTGGAGCGGAAATAGAGGGTTTGCAAACATTTTTTTTTAATCGCGAGGCACCCGATTGAAACAGTGGTTGCCTGAAAGAATGTACCCTGGTTATATAACAAAATTTTAATGCCATCCCTCCTGTTTGGACTGGTTCCCTATACGAGAACGTAAAAATTAAAAAAAAAATTGTCAGGCAACCGCTTGAAAATTGGTATGCTTGTTCTTCATCACATGGAGACACCGGAAACAAATTGCCATCCGCTCAGGCCGGGCAGTTATCGAACCATCAGAGTTGGAAGCCGGACGCAAGGTGAATTTTTCTATCGGTGGAGGAGAACTTAGGAAAAACGCACTGGCAATCATTGAAATCGGATGGCATTTGTATTTTGATTTTTGTATGATGTGGCAAATGATATGCCCAAATGCGATCCCTCTCCTATGAAATTTCATCCCTCTGTGGCCACCCCTACAAACGAGAAATTCGTCAAATTTGAATACGCGTAATAAAATGTATTGCAATCAATTGCCACAGAGGGATGAAATTTCATAGGAGAGGTATGGCATTTGGGCATATCGTTTTCCACATCATACAAAACTCATAAAACAAATGCCATCCGAATTCAATGATTGTAAGTGCGTTTTTCCTAAGTTCTCCTCCGTCGATCGAAAAATTCACCTTGCGTCCAGCTTCCAACTCTGATGGTTCGATAACTGCCCGGCCTGGGCAGATGGCAATTTGTTTCCGGTGTCTATATGTGATGAATAACAAGCATGCTAATTTTCAAGCGGTTGCCTGACCATTTTTTTTTTCATATTTTTCTTCGCTCTCGTACAGGGAACCAGTCCAACCAGGAGGGATGGCATTAAAATTTTGTTACATAACCAGCGTACATTCTTTCAGGCAACCGCTGTTTCAATCGGTTGCCTCGCGATAAAAAAAAATTTTTTGCACCACCCCTCTATTTCCACTCCAGTCCAAGTTGGGTCACTTTGGGATGCACAGGGTGGTTCCTCATCACTTCAGGAGCTTAAATACCGCGAGCCATCCGGTTGCCTCGCGGTCACTGAAACTACGCGTCATTGCTTTAACTATACGGGTAGACGAGTACTAATGAAAACAAGTAAGAACTCGACAATATTTTTGTCATGCACGATTTTTTATGAAAACATTTAATAAAGATACAATTAGATTTTTAAACGTTTATGAACAAGTAGTTTTGGAAAATTACTGCAATGAAAATCTTTACTATATTAGTGGTTTATTTTTGTAAATTTTTGCTTGATTGAGAAAAGAAAAAAATAAGTGTATAATTTTGGAAAATCTAACTGATGAAAGTGATAAATTAATTTACAATCATATTTTTCAACCCTTTTGGTTCCTTTTCGCTAAACAATGTGCCTAAAAACCTAGCCCTAATACGTTACAGCAACTGTTCGTCGAACATACCTGCGCGCGGCCCAGAAGAATCCCGCCGAGTCGAGAGGCTCGAGGAGGCGGGGGGTGGATGATCCGAAGGCGAACGCGGAGCGGGGCGAAGAGCGACTCGCGCGCGCGCGTTCTAGGCGCTCCGTGCGCTCGCGCTCCCGTTGCAGCAACGCTTCGCGCCGCGATACGGACGCTTCCCATATCGCGCGTTTACGTTCTTCTACCTGATGATAAACAGCAGATTAAGTTTTTTTGTAAAGTTAAATTAGAATCAAAACATTAGCCCCCTTATTCATAAACGTCTCTCAGGCCTCAATTAGTTCATTTATGTTTTGTCCTTATCTATCACTTTGACAGTTGTGTTTGTTAGAAACAGACAAAACATAAAAAACATAAATTACCTAATTGAGGCCTGAGAGACGTTTATGAATAAATAAATAAATAAATATTATGGGACAATCTTACACAAATCAACCTAGTCCCACAGTAAGCTCAATAAGGCTTGTGTTGTGGGTACTAAGCGACGATATATATAATAGATAGATATAGATAAATACTTAAATACATAGAAAACATCCATAACTCAGGAACAAATATCCGTGATGAACACACAAATAAATTCCCTGACCAGGATTCGAACCCGGGACCTCCGGCTTCATAAGCAGGGTCACTAGCAACTAGGCTAGGAGGCCGTTAAAATAAGGCAGATTGTAAATTGTATTAATTTGCAAAAATATTTTTTTATCAAGAAGAAAAGTAACACATTACGAGTATAAACTCTCTTATTATATATGTAGGTATGATCAATTATAAATATTACTGAAAATATTAGCGTATTAATGATTTGCGTTAATATTCTTACTAGCGAATCTAGCGATCAACGAAGCTCTGCTTATACCGGATGATCAATCGAAATGGGTCAGTATGGAGAAGTCAGAAACTATGAGAGATAGCGACATCAGTTCTTAGGAACCATGGCTTCGATTTTACATTTAAGGCGCTAGGCGCTGAATGTGGCCCAAAACTGTTACTTTCTAAGGGATATATCTCAATAACGAGTCATTCAAAAAATTTGAAAAAAATATTTGTTAATTACCATTTCATGTACAACATTGTCAACGTTTGAATAACTCGTGTAACGTATAGTTTCTCTGTTATTTAAATGTAACGAAATGTCGTTTTATTCGATTTAAAATATTGTTGAACTAAAAAATGTGTACTACAGAACACTACAAACTCAACGTAGGATATTTAAATTGATTAAATTTTCTTAAACAACTTGATCATAATTCCACATTTCGTGCGTTGGTAGCTCGAAAACGGCGTTGCTGGCAGTCGTGAGCTAGCTTTGAGACGAGGAGGCCGTGTCGCTGGTCGCTCCGTGCTTCCCTTGTACTACATATACTTGTGATTGGCCCGTGAGCAATAATATCGGACTTACTGTGCCTAAAGACTAAATAACTGCAGAGGGTTCATGCGATGCGGACATAACGTGTCTTCCCGGAATCTATAAAGTATAGACGTTTTATCTTTTAAGATAATGTTCTCGTATGCATGTTTATGTACGTTCGTATAAAAAGTGTATTTTATTTAGATTATAATACAAGTAAAAAGCAAATAAAATTAAAATGGAGGAAAAAACAAAAATCATGAATCTCATAATTCTCTGAAAACAAATTTGGTCATGTAAGTAAACTACAATTATGTTTTAGTAGACTAATGCATCACGCAAAATAGGCGTTAGTCGTCGAGTTGTGGAAATCTGCTAGTACTGCAATACAATAGACTAATAATCAATTTAATAAAAACTCCGAAGCACCGAATTTATTTAAACATATTTATTTAAGAATACCGTGTTCTAAACGAATGTAATATGCGTTTTTTTTTAAAGATTAAACACAATTCTTAATGTTATACTTTATACTAATTTATCAAATCAAGAAATTGCGAAGTAAACTGCAAATGATTGCATATAAACCGGCCAAGAGAATGTCGGGCTATGCTCAGTGTAAGGATCCGTAGTTGCCGGCCTGTTACAATACATCCATTCAAAAGGTAGTTTAAACAGATGTTTTGTGGCACTTACGTTATTTTACTAAAGGCATCACTCAAAAACGGCTCAACCGATTTTATTCCATATAGTTTTTATTGAAAATACGTGATAAGTATTTCAATGGCCTCACTTCCAGGAATTTTTCCAAATTTTTTGGATCCACGGTTCAAAAATCAAAGAGCATGTTTTACTTTCGAAGCTATTATTTACGAAAGTATTCGTTTCATCCAAAAGTTGTTTAAGGCTTATTCTTCTTGAAAGACCTATCCAACAATGTGTTTCAGACACTTATTGTTTTACCACTTTGTAGGCGTAATTAAAACACATACTCATACCAAATTTCAGTGTACTAACTATCACTGAGCAAAGCCTGATTGAGATTCTAATAAAAAATGGCTGATATTTAAGAGTTCAAATTATGTAAGAATAAAGGAAAAAAAGCTTTTTTTTTATACCACGACGCTGGCAAACAAGCATACGACCCACCTGATGGAAAGCAGTTATAAAGCATATGGACGCCTGCAACCCCAGAAGATTCACATGCGCGTTGACTACCAAAAAAACTTTACTATGTCGGTGAAATAAATACAAATTTTATATTAATTATCAACACAAAGTAAATAAATAAATTACTAGTAAGGGTTAATACTACCTATCAAATATCTTTAAAGGGCCGGCCAAGTTTGTATCGGACCACGCATATTGTAGGGTTCCGTAGAAAGTAGTTTCTTGGAGATAACTGAAAAACGGATAAACCGATAATATGTGTAATAATTATCGTAGAAATTAAGTACTAAGCCTTCTTGGTTTTTTCATATTTTTTAGACTTACGGATTAAAAGTTAGATGGGGAGCCTATTATATTTAGACTTTCGAACAAATATTTCTGAAAATATTGACTTAATAAAACAGTTTTAAAAATCCTCTATATACCGGGTGATTCATGAGACGTGAGCAGGCTTAACACTACGGATTCAGTTAAAAATAAGCTATTGTTTGATATCAGTGTGATAAGCGCAAAAAAAAATCTTTAAGTAAAAATAAAACGTTTGAAATTATTTACGACACGCATGGTCACTCTACAATTAGAATACTCCGTCGAGTACTGATATTCTCTTGTTTTCCTGTGATATGTGTCAAATTGATGTCTGGTTACTTTGGAAACATCGTATCTCACTTAATTTTTTTTTTTGTTTCATAATCAATGTTCTGTCATGATTGTTAAAGAGGTTTTATCTTTATTGATTTATTTATGTGGGGTGACCATGACTACAGAGAATAAAATTTCGACGAAACAAAAAGGTTAAAAAAAATTGAAAGGCGTTATTGTTTCACTTAAACATGATGGCGGTCGATTCATTATCGTTAACTAAGTGTGTAGGGTTATTCCTGCTCACGTCTCATGAATCATCCAGTATATATAAAATATTTTTAAAACCGTATCGTACAACATGTTCATATTTACAAAAAATATATTTTTGACATTTAGTTTGGCATATGTATGTATGGAGTGCCTCCCCTAAAAGTTTTTTAGCAATTTAGCCAGAAAACTAAGTAGCGGCACATGAAACACACCTCTAGATACAATTTCAGTAATATATGTTTTATAATAAAAATGACTTTGACATACGGACGGACAGACGGACATGTTTCAAAAAACTTTTAAGGGTTCCGTTTTTGCCATTTTGGCTATGGAACCCTAAGAAGTGTTTGCGCTGTGTTATATTTTAAAGATCTAAATTTAATGGGCTTACAGCTCTCATGACAATTGTATGACGATTTCGTGCACAAATACCGCTCCTTACATGTGCATTTTTACTATACGCAACTCAGAACAGGCTTAGTTTTGTTAATTTATCGTAATTAAGTGAATTTTTACGGTTAATATTTAAAATCGCAACAAAAAAATAACCATCTATTAAGCTCACTTGCACAGCAAAAAAAATCCAAATTCACATGAAAACACCGCTTTGATGTGCATTCAGTTTTTTTTGCTATAATAGTCAATATTTTTTAATTTTTTCTGATATGCGGAATATTTTTAACCATATTTCGTAAATTCGTAAATATTTTGCCGCTTACTGTACTTTAAATTCAAAATCTAGGTTTTTATTTTTTTACATAAAAATCTACTAATCGAGATCGTTATTACTTATCTTATTTAATAGGTAAGTAGCATTCCTAAAAATGTCACCGTAGTACTTAATCACAGTATTCAAATCACAAAACATCCGCAAAAGGATTATAATTATTATAAAGCTGCCCGCGCGCCTCTGAGTAAAGTCATATTCTTTGAACATTGTTGCGGTGCATCGCGGTGGATTTACGCACGATCGAAATGAGAGGGGTACGCGGGTGGCGCGGGTAGCGAGCGCCCAAACGCTCAAGGACACTCCGGCGACAATCGTCTTAATAATAATGGCATTCATTTTTTTTTAATCTCTCATACATAATCGGGAATCGAACCTGGTCGAAGTCTCAGTAAATACTACACGCGATTACATAAAGAATATTGACCAGGTTATGTATGAGAGGTTAAAAAAAAGTTTGAATGTCATTATTATTAAATCTAAAATCGACGCCATAGTTCCTAAGAACAAATTTCGCTATCTCTCATAGTTTCTGACTTCTCCATACTAACCTATTTGGATTGATCGCCCTGTATATTTAGACAACTTATAAGTCTTATAACTCTCTAAGCCTATTCGAATCTTAAAGTATTTAATTAAACATACGAGTATGTGCTCTCTGACCAACTAACTGAACAACCCCCGTTTGAAGGTGGGATCACGAAGTCAGCACACGCATTCATTCGGAAGGTATCGGATGTTAATTCCGAGAATGCTGAGCGGACGAATGCGGCAGCTCAAGTGGTGCGCAGTAGAATCGATAGACGCCACGTTGGTAGGCAGTTGTAAATTTAAAGGGGCTGATGTTGAAACTCTACGTTAGGAACCTGTGGTGTGCATCTAACGTAGTATCGAACAGATGCTGTTTATTTCAAACATTGCATTTAATACCACTTATATGTATCAAGATTCTTTACTTGACAGTTTTTTGCCTATACAACGACACATCTAATAAGGTATCTTCAAATGAATGAAAATGTATTTCGCCTATTTTCGTATAAATCAATATGTACCTAATATGGGGCACTATTAATTTTCCATTATCATATTAACACTGGATCGACATCACTAAACAACTACTTAGTCCACAATAAGGCACTGGTCTCACCGCGAGCGACTAAACTATGAGCTATCGGCTATTTCAAGGGACAAAAGATAATCGCTCCCATGTAAATAAAAGAGAGAGATGTATATTGATAGTTCATAGCTGGGCTATGAACTATAATCGCCCGGCGATGATATATCTCTCTCTTTTATTTACACGGGAGCGATTATCTTTTGTCCCTTGAAATAGCCGATAGCTCATAGCTTACTATCTCGCGGTGGGACCAGTGCCTAAGTTTGTAATTAAGGCGTTTCATCATTTTCGCTTTTACCTAATTTGGCACCTGACCTTACCCGTTATCCGCTTAAACCGTTAGAAGAACATTTTAAATGAGCACCACATTTTTATGACCACATTAAGACAAAAAGCAATAATATAATTACCATGCAAGGACAAAAGTGCACTTGTTTTGGCATCGTTCCATGTAAACTGAGATTAACCAACTAACGACTGTATAGCATCATCTTTTAAAAATAAATGATAAAAACTGCGATTATAATTCGCTATCTGTTAAGGAAATGATAATATGAGTTGATAATTCAACGAAACTGCTAAGACTCATTGCCATAATAAGAATAGCTTGAGTTGGCGAGGAAATCCGGCGCTGTTTACAAAATGAAGAATCTTTGCACAGTTGAGTACCTACATTATGTTAATTATTAGGTCTAATATCGTAACGCACCCATTATAATTACTAGGGCCCGGAATTTTGCGTACGGTTTGTGAAACGTCATAGGGAGAGAACACCAATGTTTATCGATATATCGATAAATCGGGAGTTTTTTTATTAGTGTCTTTAAAAAATAATACCTCAAACTTTCAAATGATATATACTCTTTTTAACGGTCAATCACGAAAAAAGCTTAACAAATAAATTATAATCAATAATTAAAATATAATAAATTATAGTTTTAAAAAGGATGATGTACGGTAAACGTACGAGTGCTCGACACTGTCCCAATGGATAACACCTTTATTATTAAGTCACTGTCAAAAGAGGTGACAGAAGGGTGTCATCTATTGGGCATTAGGGTGTTGAGCACTGGTACTTTTACTTTATGTATTTGAAAGTTTGAGGTATTATTTTTTAAAGACTAATAAAAAAACTCCCGATTTATCGATATATCGATAAACATTGGTGTTCTCTCTCTATGAGGTTTCACAAACCGCACGCAAAATTCCGGGTCCTAATAATTACTAATAATAAACGACGCATCATAATTGATTACTCTGTTAAAAATGTTAAATAATACAAACTAGGCCTAAAATTATGTAATATATGTAGATTAAAAAACTCCCGATGAAATATACTTTTATATGTAAACAGTTAAAATACGCTTACGCCGTAACTAACATCTGAACAAAAGTAAGACGGTATCCAAATGCACTGATTTTACATCGTCTAGTTTTTTTAAGCAAGTATGCGAACCCTACAGCGTCATTGCGACCACTAACCAAAAGTGCAAGAAAAATATCTACGTCTGTGTCTCTTCTACCACTGCCATGTTATGAAATATAAATATTCAAAACTTATAATTTTTCGTTTCCAAATAGCCTCGCTGTTCGCAAATATCCTCATTTTACGGTATAAAGGTGCGACCACACCGCTGCTTAAAATACGGCAACGTTACGGAATCGCAGTATTCGCAGTGACGCATCGTATCCGTACCGTTTTTATCACATGCCCTCCACACCGCTGCTCGAAATACGCAGTCGCAACGTGTACGCCGTGACGTGCCCCATACTAAATATTTTGACGCAGCTCAATGTCTGCGTATTTCAAGCAGCGGTGTGGAGAGCATGCGTTAAAATCGTGACGTTTACGGCACGTCATTGCGATTCCGTACCGTCAGCGTATTTTGAGCAGCGGTGTGGAGGGCATGCGATAAAAACGGTGCGGGTACGATGCGTCACTGCGATTCCGTAGCGTCACCGTATTTTAAGCAGCGGTGTGGTCGCACCTTAACAGTGGATGGCGGCGGCGGAACTCGTTTCCTACCGACATTCCTAATTTTCTGCAATATAAGGTCTGTCTGTGTGTTACAAAACAAAGTAAACCCCAAAAAGCTTGGGCTTGTCTACGAATATTTTTGATGCCCCGCAATTGATGTAGGTAGGTATAAATAATGTGTAATAGTAATAGAATTCCGCAACCTTGCAAATTTATAGATACATGAAAAGTGTACTTTCTTATTCAAATCCACTTAAAGAGTTTAACCCGAATGTCGAAGCTTTGTAGGTAGCGTTCGAGACGATGAAGATAATCCGTCATGGGCTAAGCCTATACGTAACGTAAAGTGAAGTGGTGTACTGTATAATTAGTTGAATTAGTAACAATATCAAAACCGCTTATGGCCTGTTCATTTCGTGTATTGGATTTATTTGCGTAGGTACTAGGTAGTGTACTTATTTGCGTGACTTCCTTTTGCCACATTGAGAAAAGAGATGTAACATGCATGTTAGGGCTGATCGCAATAAGAATACATGAGATAAATAAGCGCCACTAGATTTAAAATATGTATTTGGTGCATACACAAAGATTTCTATAATGTACGTCAGGAAATAACATTGATTTAAATAGTTACAAATAGTGCATATTTGAGGGATTCGCTTTGGCATAATTACTCGGTCTGAATATGTTACCAGGTCTGTGTGGTGTAACAATATTACAGTATTTAGGTAAACTTCACAAGCAAATATTCAGTTTACAGGAATAAAGCAGACTTATGGTAATGAACTAATAACTCCTTCAAACACAAAGTGGGTTCTAATCGCTTTGGTTCATTCATTCGTACGCAATGAAGGCCATGATAGTCATCGTGATCTTGAAATTTTCCGAACAACAACCAAACCAAAATCACATTAAATTTGTCTGCTCTAATAGTGTTACTGAGTGTAGATACTTACATTACATACGGAGACATATTAATTTGGAAAAAATCAACGACAATAATGCTTATACTAATTTCGAGCAAATATATCGCTCACTTCTACAATACATGCCTACTAGAACTCGTCAGAAAATGGAAATAGGTATTAGTACAATTGCAAAGATACAACGCTACAAGATAGTTGTTACGTCAGCGGTACCAAATCGATCGTTGGCAGCGCCCGCAGCATGGACCAATCGTTACGACCACATTCGATAAACAATTGAGATGAAGAGGGGAATAAACTGGTGGGATTATCAGGAATTTGAATGACAACCTCTGACATGGAAAACAAAACTAAAGTGGCCGCTTTTGTTAATGGCGGCCGAGCCGAGCCAACGAATGATAAAATTTTGATACTTATACGAAAAGCATTTTATCGTCACCGTTACTACGTCACGCAAAGTTTAAGAGGAAGATGACAAAAAGACAAAATTGGTTGATGTGGAGTCGAGGTTAATCACAAGAATTACTAAAGCCTGACCAAATATATGATCATTGTCAAGAGGGCGCTATTATTCTCATTTATATGGCAACAGTTCAGTATAGTCATAGAGCGTATTTTTCTCTATGGTATAGTGACATTTTGATTTTTTACCTGTCAGCTCTGATGTTAATTTGAAAATGTTTCACAGCAAAACATTTTCCGAGCATATTATTTACAGCGGTTTATTATATACACTGCTAACAATGTTTCGCTCTTGACTATGGATAATTTTGGGATTTTTTGTCGTTTATTATTTAATATTCAACACTTTATTACTATTCAAGTAAATCGCCACAAGTGACAGCCTATCACATGCACTCACAAATGTAAATAATTAGTTCCAATGAAATTCCGCAACATGGCGCATGATCATATACTTCTGGTCAGGCTTTAGGTTAAATATGAGGTATCAACAAAACATAAGGACAAATTATGGACGAAAGTTCTAAAGAATAGTAAAAATTTGTCAACTCAACCAATTCATTTGATTAATTATAAATTATTTATAATGTCAATTTTTAATTAACTAAGTATGTGTTACTGGGAATGTTCCATTCGTGCCATAACATTATATTTTGGAACACTCCCTTTTGCGTTAATGCAGTTCCTATAAATTTAAGCTTCATAAACTTTAGTTTAGATGCTTTTTATGGAGGTTCTGTCGAACTTTTAAATCTTATTCCCATTTCTATATATATTTGTAAGCTTTCTCCTTGTAGCTTCTTTTTAACAATAATGCTATTTATAAAACTTGACTTTGAGGTCAGTAGCGGTCATCAGGTACGAGTGAAAAAGTCTCTTACAAAATGGTTTCAAACAATAGAAGAAAGAACATAGCAGTTTTGTCTAGAGTCAAAAATGACAAGAAATTTGCGTGCTTTAATTTTTGCATTTATTTAGCTGCAAATGCAACGTTAGTATTGCATTTGCAGCTAAACAAATGCAAAAAATTAAAATAATAAATTTTAAAATAATTCCTAATGTTCTTAATGTCACTGATAAAATGCTTTAACATGAAATTATTATTGCTTTTTTGATGATCAATTGTTTACATTTTCTCATCATGATTATGATTTAACTACAACCACGCTATGAATAGGAACATATATTTAGAAAATCTCTGCCGATGATAGAAAATCTATGTTCTAAATAATTTTGGATTCAAAAAGTATTTCCTCAAATAAAAGTTATTTGACCAAAACTTGCAGATCCACACATGCATCAGAACTACCTACTTATTTTTGTAATCCCCGTCAATTATAAGAAATCGTAAAATGTCCAAAATCAGACGGTCAGATTCAACGGTTTCTGGTGGTAAAAAAACATACCTAGGTCATATTGATAAATTATCAATTATAAAAAAGCGCCCATTTCATGCAGGTTGACAAACAGACATTGATTTTCTAGACCGGTCCAACCCAAATCTGTAATGATGTCAATGTCAAGAGCGCGCTTTCACTAACGGACGTTTTCACGCCGGTCTAGATATTCCACATAGTCTATTTTTTACACTAACTACAACAACTTAAGCACTGATACTTTATTTACAGCCAAATTATTTCCCATTAGCAGCACGAATGAGAAATAAAAATATGAATATAAACATTAGATAATATGCTTCTTGTAGCTGTGGACAAAAAATAGAATTAACACGAATACTGGAGTACTGGACGATTTGGGAGACAAGATCAACCTTACTCATTTAAGTAGAATTTGACTTTCCTATTGACAATAGTGAAAATGTTAATTTGAAAAAAAAACAATAATTAGCTGTTTTATTAGACTTACGTTTCAAGTGCAGTCTGGGCTTACCTAGCTACTCTAAAACAGGAGGGTTACTTTCAACATGTGTGAAAACTACATCGTAGTTATAAATCAGTATACTATTCAGTGAAGCTTCGGTCATTTCTGATCTACCGCTTTGTTTACTAGTTTAATTGAAGACCTAGATTTGAGAGAACTATGTTCAATTTGGTGAGATGCCACGACTTATGTTTGCTTTGCGTTGCTAGTTGTTAGTCAATTGTCCTCCCGGGCTAGCCGGCTAGACTATAACTCTAATCGCTTAGTCAACGTTAAATTTCCTACCATTCAAAAAGAATATTCAGTGTTAAAAAACCGGCCAAGAGCGTGTCGGGGCACGCTCAGTGTAGGGTTCCGTAGTTTTCTGTCCGTCACAGTAAGTGTCCCCACTTAAGAGTTTATGAAAGCACGTCATTTCATTGTGGTTTTGTAGAAATTACAGGTACAATAAACACCTGCTTATACGGTTAAAAAAGACTTAGTTCAGAAATTATTATGTAATTTTTTTCAAAAACTATTCAACCTATCAAGTTCAAAACAATTTACTACTTTTGAGATTTTTTTCATATTTTTAAAACTTATGGTTCAAAAGTTAGAGGGGGGGGGGGGGGGAGACACATTTTTTTTTTACTTCTGGAGCGATTATTTCCGAAAATATTTACATTATCAAAAAATTATTTTCCTATTCATTTTTAAATACCTATCCAACAATATATCACACGTTAGAGTTGAAATAAAAAAAAAACACTCCACTTTACGTATAGGGGAGGTACCCTAATAAAACATTTTTTTCTACTTTTTATTTTACCACTTTGTCGGCGTGATTGATATACATATTAGTACCAAATTTCAGCTTTCTAGTGCTAACGGTCACTGAGATTATCCGCGGATGGACGGACGGACGGGCAGACATGGCGAAACTATAAGGGTTCCTAGTTGACTACGGAACCCTAAAAAAGTCACATTTTATCAGATAGACGTGATGTAACAAAAGTCGTACTATAATTAATTACAATTAGCTCTCTTTCTGTCCTTTACTAAACTCAATAACCAGGTAGTGGAAGTATAAGTGGAAATATAATTTCATCTGGAGCGAACCCAGAAAGTAGAAGCTTACCCCCTTATTCATAAACGGCCACTAAAGTTAAGAGATCGCTGATAATCGTTTGTCCCTTTCCCTCATATAGGTTGGACGGAAAGGGACAAACGATTATCAGAGGCCTCTTAACTTTAGTAGACGTTTATGAATAAGGGGGTAAGTGTGCAACTGGGATAAATAGTAAAATTAGTAACTGAATTTTTTTAAACATTTATATTTAGTTTATACGAGCGAGAAGACCGGCAAATACAAGAAGTAAACCTTCTTGTATTTGCTTGTTAAATGTGAAACTCGAGGAAAACATACCCTCCTTAGCGCCTCGGTGTAGTCAAGTGAAAACCCCGACATTTCTCCAATATAACTACCTATACACTGAATATAATATATATTTTAAACACGCAATCCCATTCCGAACCCATCAGAACCGTCACAGATACAGAAACAGAACCGAACACTTTCAAAATGATTCAGTAACTATCACTCGCTCGATTGCGAGCGCTGATTGAAAAAACGCCCATTTTCTAGAATGTAGCCGCTAACACCAACATATATATTACAGTTAATTCTTCACTAATTTCTAACAAATCAGACGAGAACTTAATTTCATCAATGGTAAAGCTAACGTGGGTTAACTAATGAAGCCAACTTAATCCAGAAATCGACAAACAGGGGTTTCTCGGGAAGTTAGTTATGTCTATGAGTTTGTCAACGGCAAAGTTTGATTGGTACGTGATCCTGAAGGAAGTGTATTTTTGTCACGACTCCTTGACGCGGTGCGGGTTAAAATTAAATGTTTTTGATGCACTACAACAGAACGACTCGGGATTATTTCCGTATAGGCCATTAACGTATGAGTGGGTTTGGTATTTTATTTCGTTTACAGGAAGCTGACGAAATTGCTTAGAAGATTTGATATGTGGATTGTTATTAAATTGGATGGCTGTCAGGTTTTAAAAAAATAATATTTAAAAATCGAAATATAGAGAAGCTCTTCCTTCTTTTTACAGTTTGTAATGGGATTGGTCGGTTTTATATTGGCGATCTTGACCGCATTCGTACGTTGTAATTAGTGTCAATGAGAACAGACACGTAGATCGAAATAGGTTTATATGAATACCTCTATATGCCTAAAATTGGACCTTGCTTCTTGGACTGGACAAACAAGTGCCTACAATTTTCTTGAAGAAAACTTCAAAAAAGAAGCTCTGCCTGATGGTTTTACCTTTTCATATTGTCGTTATCAACCAATGGGTCGAGGTTAATGAACGTTCAATTTACTTTAGTTTAATAATCGAACTAAATATGTGTGCTTATATTAGTTACGAATCGACGATAAATTATCAAGGCAGTTCTTTGATATGTTCACACATGCTTGTGCACAGCACACTATTAAACGTTCTTACTAGGTATACCCACTACAATTGGTAGAGATGCATTGGACCTAACGTCGAGCCGTAATTGACAATAAACTGTTACGTAACGTTGACCCGGTCACCTATAACAGTGGTATTGGTGATAAATACCTGCTTCTGCGTAATATATAAATAAATAAATATTACGAGACAATCTTACACAAATTGTCTTGTGTTGGGCTTGTGTTGTGATGATAATATATATAGATAAATACTTAAAAACAAAGAAACCATCCATTACTCAGGAAGGTAGTAGTGATAAAAACACAAATAAATGCTCTGACCAGGATTCGAACCCGGGACCTCCTGCTTCATAGACAGGCGGGGTCAATACCGACTAGGCTAGGAGGCCGTGTTTATATATTAACCTCGTTTTCAATAACTTCTCAAATAAATAAATAAACAAGTAAATATTTGGGGACAATCTTACACAAATCAATCTACTCCCAACTAAGCGAAGCTTGTACTATGGGTATTAGGCGACGATATACATACTTATATAGATAAATATATACTTAGATACATAGAAAACACAAAACACACACCCACAAAACATCATCTCTTAAAGCAGAATTTACAAGTATAATAACTAGAATCTATTTTTAATTACATTTGCGAGGTGTGAGATCTGTTCACATAGAGTGGAACTTCGTATGAATTTGACAGAATTGATATTATTTATTTCCTAAAAATGTTGTCTGAACGTTTGTTGAATTCTGTAGCAGTAAAATCTAATCTGAATCTTTTCTATATATATGTACGACATATATATATATATATCCTATGAAACTGATTACTGACCATAAGCTAAACCTGCCTAGTTTACTGTCGTTTCGATTTTTTTTATATGGGACTCATATAAGTAGTAATCTATGCATTTACCAACACGGTTTATCATAATACTACATAACTAGGAAATGACATGATTAACAAGACAGTTCCTAGCGAGAATGCAAGACAATCTACTGCAAGAATGCAAACCATGCGCTGCCATAAGCCTGAGACAAATCTAAACGGCTAAACAAGTGAGAACTGAGATGACATCACCAGAGCGAGGCCGTGACGTCAGGAGGCAAAACAGCGTGCAATTACCTTGCGCTGGCATTTTACACGTCGGAATGTTTTAAGAGAAAATATATATGCGCAAATTTATTTCATTAAGAGTTTAGCATACTGACACCTAAAGCGAAATCAAGCACTACAGACAGGCGAGTTAATACTAACAGGCCTTATAATATTTTATAACAAGCCATTAATGTGAAACTGAAAATAGATGTCATATACTTAAGAAAAAGTGACCAAACCCTCCGGTGTCCGAGGCCAGATTTGAACTGGCGTCTTCAGCTTTCGCGGCCGGCTGAAGCCGCGAAAGCTGAAGACGCCAGTTCAAATCTGGCCTCGGACATCGGAGGGTTTGGTCACTTTTTCTGAAGTATATGACATCTATTTTCAGTTTATATATAGTAGTGTAACTACTTAAAAAAATTGCAAATCAAAAAATATTGAACAAAATAATTTGATTTGCTTCAAGATTCATAAATTAACTAATTGAGGCAATTGTACCTATTAATTCTGTTTGATGGAATTTCATATACTTAAGTATAGGTTTGATTTAAAGTAGGTATGTTTAAAGTTAACGAACTCTAATTTCAAAGCAAAGGTAAAATATTTTAATTGACACAAATCAATTTTAATTTTTATATAATCTATATATGTTCGATAATAATATTGCAAAATCATTAGCCCATAAAATGATGCAAGAGGTAATCAAGATGTGTTAATGGATTCTGCAAGCAATACTGCAATTCGTTGAAATTTACTTAGCACCTAAACCAGTAAAGCTTTGTAAAGGAACGTGTTTCGATTTTGATTACTTGTATTTAAACACACAAACAATCTTGTCATAAAAACGTGGATTTATTTAGGTACTATACAAAATTTTAAACGAAAAAGAAAACAACTCTTTCATCTTCCGGCCTCCGGGCTGTTTGTTAACGGAATACTTTTCCAGTAGAAATAGGACCTTCCTCTTACCTGTACCCTTCTGTCGTCATCCCTCGCTCTCTGGTCGGCCTGTCTCTTCCGTCGCTCCTCGTCCCTCTTCTCCCGCTGCGCTTGCGCCGCCGCTGCATGTGCTCGTAGCTCGTCGAGCCGCTTCCTCTGTTCCGCTTCGCGTCTTTCGCGCGCTAATCTGGCTCTGTCTAGAGCTTCTGCAGACGCTGAAAAGAAAAACCGATTTTTAGACTTTTTTTGTAAGTTGTAGGCGGGCTAGGTTACCCTATATTCCGGCATTATTTGGATCATTCATTACAATTCAATCTACCGCAGTGGCTATATTTTAAGCACAAAACGTCAACGTCATAAAGAACTGATAATATTAGCTTTTATGTGATGAAACTGGATTAGTTACATGTTGCATACAGTACTATGTGTTCTTCCTTGCGACTGAACTGCGCCATTAACATAAAGGTCTGTGCCCACCATTCCGTCCAAACCATAACCGTGCCCGTACCAAAACATACAAAAAAAATAGATGTCTTTGCCCACTAGATAGTTTCGGCCGGTGCAGGCCCACACCGTAACGTGCCATGACCAGGTCGTCCAGCATTATTGTCGAGAATATACATAGATATATATTGCAGCCTACATGGCCCGGTACGGTGCCAGTTTGCTACACATTTGCAACGGCTTCTAACCGCATGCACATATGCTCTACGGATATTTTGCTTTTGTACTTAATTTTGAACGGGCATCATATGCGTTACAAACCCGTTGGCGTTACATACGGGTATAAACAGCTTTTGATACACTGTAGTGGGCAAAGCCCAGCGAGGGTCGCTATTTTCCGTGTATTTCACGGTTCTTGATAGAATTAACGGTCATGGTTTGCACAGAATAGTGGGCACAGACCTTAAAACGGTACAAAACTTTTTCGATTAAGGAATATGCAGGTTTCCTATTACAATTTATTAGATTGCTAATATTTATAGAAACATCATGACACCTGCAGGTTCTTGAGTAGGATTATTATCTTCCACATGAAGATTGTTGAAGCGCATAATAAATATCATTTATAAATATTGTAGTTGTAGAGCAACTAACGTGTATCATAACGACCCTTTCTCCCGCAGAAGAGTCAAGATTCGGCGCGGTCCAATTCCAATGATTATCGGCCATTAGGTTGGTTTATAGGCGCCGTGCATGCGCGCGAGGCAGGCGAAAGTGTTAATGGGTTACGGTTCAAATTGTACTCTGCTTTTTCCAATGTACCTATGTGGTTATGTTCACGTTCATATAACATAACTCAGGTATCTAATAATAATAATTCGATAAACTACTGGTATGTGTCAGTTTATTTTGTCAAAGGTTCCTAAAGTGTATCCCGCGAATACATATGAATACAGAAGTGTATATAGATATACCTACCGTAGTGGGACTATGATAGTTTGGCTGAACATGTTTTTTAGGATTAATATCCTAAATTTCTCATGCAATAAGACTATGATAATAATAACACCTATTTACGAGTCACACGATCGTATCTAACTCCATTTATTAACCTTGCTGGAGTTGCTAGCATGTTAATTAAGCTTACAATTAAAATCTTCTGTTTTAGTTGGGTAAGTTACCAACTCAAAACCCTCAAATTATATTTTATATTATTTGTCAGTTTAAATTACCTAAAGTTTTTATTCTATCAAACACGTAACGATACGATATTTAATAGTTTTATTTATTTAGTAGCATGATTGCTTTTATAATATTGATTCATGTTAGGTACATTTGGAAGGCAAATGGACTAAATACCTTAAACCCTCAGAGCTTTGACCCAATTAATGCAAAGCACGCACACACGCGTGTTGACACACATACTACAATCAATGCGTGAATGGAATGTCACAACTCATTGAACATATAGATCAATAGGTTTATTGATTTTATTTGTAAATAGTTGCTCGGGGGCTGGGAATTTTGTTTGGGTCATCATTTAATCAAAATAATGAGCGCTTAGTCACAGCTAAACTATAAAGCTGACTACGCGCTGCGAGGATCCTTTGCCTATAATAACTATTGCCAAGGATTACAAGTTTAAAATATTGTAGTATGCGATAGACACAGAAGCGTTTACTAGAGTTAAAGGACTGCACCGTGACAAGATATTAATATATCTTGTAGAGGTTTACTGTAGGTCCTTAGAAACGAAATTTTCAGCGAGCTGGTTTTTTTTCAATGCAATGTTTAATTCGATACATGTTTGTCGATGAGTAAGCTAAACATTTTGCTCGATATGCTATGCTCAATCTTTGGCAGACTAAAGACAGAGATCTTCTGTATTGCTAATGAGTAATGTAATGACATTTACTAGGATAGTGACAAGCACTCGAAAGTATCCCTTCTAGGTATTCGAATTGGCAAATGTAATTTCGTGGTGCTACACCAAATACGTCTTTATTTTATTTGTATTTAACTGTTTATGTAATATTGTGTACGTCATGAATAAATATCTTGTATCCTGAATCTTGAATCTAATCTTATAAAAAATTACTTAAAATTGATTCCTGGGTAAAAACGGTAGGAGAGCCCACAGTAAATAAAAATGGAGAAAAGGAATATCCATAAGAAGGAATAAGGAATAGCACTTTCAAATTTAGGGGCAACGATGATTAAGGAAGTATCATTGGAAGACTGTCTGACTAAATAAGGAAAGGTCCTTATTTAGTTAGACAGTCTTCTTTGCTCATCAAGACGATTATGAGAAACCGCAACTCAGTGGATTTGCATTATTTTCTGGCCACCTTCGGTCTCTATTATCAGACTAGCTTGATTACGCTTCATTCGGAAAGCTCAATTAATATCGTTTATCGTATTAGCTGTACCCATTTCTAACAAATTATTAATAATAACTTGCTATTCTAGCTTACAAAATTATACGTTATTAAGTAAATAAGTGGAGTGTTACTACAAGACCGTTACCGCTGTCCCAGTGATTACCCCTGCTTAAGGGGACACACTGTATTTAGACTGTGAGTTTGATAAAAAACATGTTTTATTTTCTATAAATAAACATTACAGAAAAAAAACCGGCCAAGTGCGTGTCGGACCACGCATACTGGAGGGTTCCGTACCTTCAACCACTTTCCACGGTTATAAGACAAAATAATGATCTGCCTATGGGAGAGGATTTTTGGAGATAACTCGAAAACGCTTTAACCGTTAATGTTCAAAACAATTTTCGTTGAAAGAATATACAAAGATGTATCTCCTCAAATTTTTCATAATTTTTGGATCTCCGGTTTAAAGGTACAGGTATGGGGGGGGGCACAAATTTTTAGACTTTCGGGGTGATTATTTCTGAAAATATTCACTAAATAAAAAAATAAAAACCCAAAATAAAACTTCAATGTTATTTTTAAAGACCTATCGATTGATGTGCAATATGTTGCTATATGGTAATTTTTTTTAAAACAATTAGTTACACACCTTAAAAAATATTTTTTTAGCAATTTTACTACAAAACTAAGTAGTGGCGTACAATATACACCATTATGATACGTCTTATAGTTTCCGAGTAAAATGGCTGTGACATACGGACGGACGGACAGACGGACATGATAAAACTATAAGGGTTCCGTTTTTGTATTTTGGCTACGGAAACCTAAAAAGTACCTAAAGCATTTTTAGAACGTACCTACTTAATTGTTTTTTACTTATTCCAATTCCGACCTTTAAAACTTCCAGCCGAATTGTTGATTACTTACTTACAGCTATTTTTAAGTTGAAAATATCAAACAGATTTCATGATTTCGAAGGAAAAGTTTCTCAATTCGTCGGGATCTTGGTTTATTTTTCTTTGCTATTTTTTAAGTTTTATATTTATGGAGACGCTTTAGGTACATTTCCCTCCTGTAAAAGGATAGGCAAAAAATCCGTTCATAAAAACTTGTTCAAAAATCGATTACACGCATTTCGGTCATCGTTTTGTCTTTGCAATATGCAATATGGTTTATGTATGCTTTCATTTGAAAGAATCGCACGTAGAATAGACCACGAGTGCATAAAAAAATTAAAGTACTATAATTTATATTTAAAAATAGTTGTTACAAATAGATAATTTCAAATTTCGCGCCTAAACGAATCTACAGTTCCTGTGACGTCACTCATGTGTGTCACTTTCACTCGCCATATTTTGTCGCCTTGGTTCGTCCTGTGAAACCTTACCAACAGTGTCAAATTCTTGTTTTTTTGTTTTAATTTTTTGATCTGGATCAAATTTCTGGTTCTGGTTCTATATAACAAAACTAGTGACAGGTACATCCTATACTGGTGCCATCTGGCCAAACCGTTGACAGTAGCCAACCCCATTAGTTGTCATAACAGGAGTGACGTCACCAGACGCTGATTGGTGGATTAAAACACGTTCCGTTCCACATTACTTCAAATCTTAATTATTGTTTGAAATTAGTATAAAGTCAAAATGTTTCAACAAAATAATGGTAAATATTATAGCTGCATCTTCCCTGTTGTCAACAAGTGGACTACCTATTGCTCTATTTGTGTTTTGAAGACTGCTTTACGCATTTTTTTAATAAACGTAAACATAGCTACTGCGAAATTTGCATAGGTGTTACGTCCTTTTCAAAATTGCCCGTCCGGTAAACGGCTACTGCACCTTTTTCTCCAATTTTAGGCATGGCTAACCTTGAAGGTATCCGACGAATTTAACTTGATGAATAGCATCGTTTGATTTTGATAAGCTCGTAAGTCGATCGTTGCAAAAGATATCTAATTATGCTTAATACTCGTAGTCCCGTCACTAAACTTTAAGTTGTTCGAGGAGATCACATTTAATCCTACACTATTTTGTCCTTGGGATTTATTAAAAAGATGTATTAAGTTTTTCCCAAAAAATACATTTTGCTTACTTTAAAAAAAAAATTTGAAAATTTTAATGTTTATTTCCCACAAACATTAAATCCTACACTAGAGATTTTTATTCCAAGGGACTACCTGAATATTTAAAATAGTATTTGAAATATTCACCACCTGTCAAGTTGAGAATACATTAGAAATAATGAAAATGTTTAAAAAATTCAATAATAATCAAACACTAATTATATAAATGGCGATTTTTCACTATACTGTCGAGACAATTATTACGCTCCGTTTAAAAAAAAATTTACAGCGGTGACTGTATTATTACTATTTCCTAAATGATTTTAAATGATTTTCGAACACGCGCATTAATTCTACACTCATGATTTTGATGCTCCTTTTAGCTTTAATAATATGTTACATAATATCAAAATTTCACCAGTAAATATACTGAGCATTTTCAGGAATTGTAAAATTAGTAATCAAAAAATAAACATAATTGGAGCGGGGCGCGGGCGGAAACTACAACACATAAGACGTGCGGCGGCCGATACGATTAGTGCACTTAAGGTCATTGACCGTGTAGGTATCTAAGAAGCGCAGAAGGGCATAGCGTATGGTGCGTAGTTGCTTACTTAGGAGTAATAATCAGGGTGGAATAAATAATAGGCTCATTTTATTTATTAGTATTACACTATTTTTTAAATCACACTGATAAAATATAATTCTTAATATTATTTTAATTTATATTTATATAAATGCCTATGTCCTGACTGACAGATCCACGCAGAGCCGAAACTACTGAAGCTGGAAAGTTGAAATTTGCAGATAAGGTGTACAAGTAATAAGGATCGATTTTGAAAAATTCAAGCCCTAAGGGGGTAAAAAGGGGGTTAAACGTTTGTATGGTTAGGCTTTAAAATTTTAAGTTAGAAACTTGAAACTTCGTACGTTTGTTGCTAATTAAAAAATAATTAAAGTCATTTCAGCGTTTTCTGGTATATAACCTCTAACGGCGTTAAAAAGGGGTTGAAATTATGTAACGAAATATTTAAAAAAAAATAGTGACAGACTTGAAAGTTCGTCTGTAGGCTACTAAGCTACAAACAAAAAAATAATTTCAGCACTTTTCAAAACTCTACCCCAAAGGAGTTGAAACGGGGTTGAAAAGTTGGATTGTAGCCAGGCTTCTTCACTTCACTACTTCTTTCTAGCTTCACTAGAAAGTTATAATTTTCATTCATAATGTGTACAAGTAATAAGAAACAAATTTGAAAAATTAAACCCCTAAGGGAGTAAAAACGAAAAGTTAAAAATTTGTATGGGTTAAAATTTTAAGTTCGAGGCATGCAACTTCGTACATTTAATTCATTAAAAATAATGAAAGTAATATAGCGTTTTTTTCATTCAACCCCACAAACGGGGTTAAAAAGGGGTTGAAAGTTGATATAGATACCTACTTTTTTGTGACAGACTCGAAAGTTCATTTGTAGTGCTTCAAAAAAAAAACTAATTTCAGTGTTTTTCAAAATTCCACCCTAGATGAGTTAAAACAAGGTTGAAAAGTTTGTACTAAAACGAGGGCAAAACTGCTGAAGCTAGAAAGTTGTAATTTGCAGATAGGCTACTTTGTACCTATTTTGTCTACTTATTAAAGAATAAGAAAGCAATTTCAGCGTGTCTTGATATTCATCCCTAAAGGGGGTTAAAAAACGTTGACGATTTGTATGAAGAATATATGTATATGGCTTAAAAGTAAGTTGTATGATAATTATTATAAACAAAAAATATTCTAATACCAAACAACACATTTTATAAAGATGAAACTGTGTATGAGTAGGTAGCCGTATTACAAGTGGACGAAGTCGCGGGCAGAAAGCTAGTCTATCTTTAAATGCTTTTGTCCTGACTGA
This sequence comes from Pammene aurita, assembly GCA_947086415.1. NCBI lineage: Eukaryota > Metazoa > Arthropoda > Insecta > Lepidoptera > Tortricidae > Pammene > Pammene aurita. The sequence goes on along the minus strand of OX352290.1, from coordinate 35,278,269 downwards.
CTCATCAACGCAAACACCGAAACCACTGCAGCAACAGTTGAAAATGTTAGACCAGGGTACATGTATAATTTGTATGTACTAAGAGGTGATTTCGAATAAATCAATGGCTAAGGGGGTAAATAGTGGTGTCGCAGATAGCTTAAAATTACTGTTGTTTTTGTGTAACTAGATCTAAGTTAATCATTTTCTCGATTTATACCAATTTGTTTATTTTTGTAATTTAATAAAGTGTATAAATTCGTGTTTACATGTCTAGTTCTTAAGTACTGATTTATGTCTTAATTTTATTGATATCATGTCATAATACGCAAAATGTCTAGATTATAAGAATTTTGTATTAATTTATGAAGAAATGTCCCATATAAATATCAATTTTAACCCTCCTACCAACATGTAATACTGTAAGCTTATTCGTGAATAAATATCTAATTTACACGGCACATACCAGCCACTAGTACGAGCACGCTAAAAAACCCATAAAAGAGGCCAGCACTCGTACTCGTTGCTCACTTCTACAACTACTCCCAGCGGGGAAACACCTGCAACTACACTGCTCAAATATTTTACAATTCTAAATAAGTGTTTTTATTCATCTCCCTACATGACCTGGTAAATGGTACAGCGGGTCAGCGCTGCTTGGTTCGACGTGGTAATCCGGTCTGCACACAACAGCTGGTCCTTCGAGCTCCGGATATCAGAAAACTGCGGCCAATTGAAGAAAGAAACAAGTACGCGCTGAGCTGGATTAATTTCGCTCAGAATCTTCATACGGTGTCCGGCCTAACCGCTGATACACCTGCCCGCTTTCGCGGAAGAGCCCTGTGCTATTTACCAGCTTGCTGGACGGACCGCTCGTGTAGAGGCCATACTCCACGTTCGTGTCCTGGCAACTTTCGTTGCAACGTCACATGGTTGACGTCTTCACACTGCTTTCGGACGCTCTGGCACTTGCACTTAGCCTTTGCGCGAGATTCAGTGCATCAGGGATTAACGCCCACGAGTAAGTAACGTAGGGCCGCTTTCACTGCACTAGGCAGTGTCAGCCATTAGGTTTTAGGTAGGTAAGGTTAGGGAACCCCACGTGCGTCAAGAAGCAAGAAGAAAGAAGAAGATGTCCGATCATACGCTCAAGATGTCTCTTCGCTCACACAAGGGACAACCCTCCAGAGCCGTTACCCCGCCGTCTGGTGAAACAACCTCCGGCGATACCAATACATGGGACAAAGGCACCACCAGCACTCTTGGCGATGGTCCTAGTGTCGAACCGCGTCTACAGCCGCCGCCGGCAATAGCGCCGGTGCCCGCTTATTCGGAAATATCGGAAGACGAGGCGGAAAAGACGTTAGTTAAAAGTCCACCGGGGACATCGTGTAAACCTAACACGTCCGCCGGGGAAAAAGACCGCTTTTCTCAGTGCGGCGACCGCGGTAGTAAAAAAGTGCGCGAAAATCGAAGTGTGTATAGTGAAAAGTGCGACGAAAAGTTAGCTCTGTTGCTAGCGGAACTCGAGGTTCATAAAGCCGCCCTCGCCGTTGCTAATAAAGAGACGGAAACTGCCAAGTTAAGGCTACAGATTGCCCAGCATGAGGCGCAATCTGTTAGCGGTAAGTCCGAACCTCTTGTCGAAAAAGACGAGCAACGCGTGAGGAATTGGGTAGAACGACAGTCCCAGCTAGATCAGAGCAATTACGTAACTAAAAATGAAGCGTCCGCGTTACACACAATACGTAATTTCGCCTCTAGCGCGCCGGCGCCCAGCGCCCCCGCGCCCCGCGAGCCGCATATGAGTACTCATCGCCCGCCGCGAGATGTGTCTAGTCAGTATGCGCCCATTATGCATAGGCCACCCGAATTACCCGCTTTCGACGGTAATATCACAGAATGGATCGCATTCCGTGCCGAATTTAACGATACCGCGCCCATGTTTAGTTACGTAAATAACGTCAATCGAATTAGGCGCGCGTAGAAAGGTGAAGCGCGTACCGCGGTGAAATCCATAATGTATACCGTCCAGGATCCATACGAGATAATGGAGGCCTTAGAGAGGCAGTTCGGGGACCCTGAAGAGATCGTGTTGACTGAGCTACATAATGTTAACGCATGACGCATGCCGCGCCTAGCCGAAGATAACAGTAATATCGTGTCTTTTGCCGCGCACGTCGCAAATGCAGTAGCGACAATAAAAACATTAAAGCAAGAAAAATACTTGTACGCGCCAGAGCAAGTCAACAAGATCGTCGATAAGTTGAACCTTATTGTTAGGTACGAATGGGGCAAGTTCAAACAAGCTAATTTGAACTCGCCCGATTTAGTCGCGATATCAGAATTTCTGCTAGAAATTAGTTCCGCGGCTAAAAGAACGAGTCGTCATCGAGGCCCGAAGCCGAAAAATGCCGTGAACACGGTTTCCTTTGAGCTGGACAATAGGTCAGGGCGTCATACCGCCCCCACCCGTACTCCCGCCCCCGTGTTCTCCCGCGACTATTCGAGCGACTCCAACGACAGCTACCAGAGCACTCGCCCGCGAAATAGAGTAGATAGAGCTCACACGGGGGAGTATAGGTCGCCGACGGTAGCTAAAACGAAGCCCCGCGAGGCTAAAAGGCCCGCGTATACGGGGACCAAGCCCAAACAACATTCGGTACCAGCACGATTTACGTCACGTGATAAGTGTTTAATATGTCATAATCATGAACACAAAGTGGAAGCGTGTACTAAATTTTTGAATGCATCGGTATCCGAACGTTGGGATTGGGCGAAAAACGAAAAGCTGTGCTATAAATGTCTAGGCGCGGCGCACCGTGGTCGCTTCAAATGCAGGTATGTGGCTTGCGGAGTGCAACAGTGCGAAGCCGGGCATCCCAGGTTACTACACGGTTTGAACGCATCTAAAGCGCCCGTGGAAGACAAAAAAGTCAGTAACGTTCACGCGATTAGAATAGCGCCCACGTTTTTGAAAATGATGCCCGTAGAGGTTACGGGCCCACTAGGTACTACGCAAGCCTTAGCCCTGTTAGATGAAGGGGCGGCTCTTAGTTTGATTTCACACGAAACAGCCGATCGTATAATGCCCCGAGAGCGGGGAGAAACGCTCGACATAGAAGGTATAGGTGGGAGCGTGAGCGATCCGGACTCTTGTAACGTGCGATTCGCAATCCGCGGCTTTTGCAGTAGGCATCTAGAAATGATGGAAGCGCTTACCATCAATCGATTGAACGTAGGAGCGCAAGGCGTCTCCAAAAACATAGTCGCGCAGTGCGACCATTTAGCCGACATAGCCGAGGAGCTGTGTTACGATTCTGCCGCTCCTTCAATAATTATAGGTCAAGATAATTGGCATTTGATAGTGACGCGCCAAATTATCAGCGGTAAATCGCACCTCCCGGTAGCTAGTTTGACGCGGCTAGGATGGTCACTGCACGGACTGCATAGGTCATCGGAGGCAACCGTAGCGTTTGTAGGCCACATGGGGCCACAAACGGCCGACGATGAAGCTTTAGCTCTCATGAAGGAACATTTCGATATCGAGTCACTAGGGGTAGTTAAAAAGTTACCTCGGGCCGATGCCGATCAAAGAGCAATAGATTTACTAGAAGCGACATGTGAAAAAATCCCCGGGGAAGATAGGTTCCGAGCGGGTTTGTTATGGCGTACCGATAACGAAGAATTGCCAAATAATAAAGCGCACGCGTTACGGCGGCTGTACAGCCTGGAATAGGTAATAGCCGACATTAAAGAGATGTTCCTGCAGATAGAGATTGTAGAACGCGATCGAGATTCGTTACGTTTTGTTTGGCGGGGGGAGGACCGCTCAGCCTCACCGCAAGAATATAGGATGAAAAGACTGATATTCGGGTCCGCGGCTTCGCCGACGACGGCATTGTACGTCAAAAACAAAAACGCATACGAACATGCGAAAGAATTTCCGATCGCCGCTGAGAAAACTATAAAAAGCACGTATATGGACGACTTAGTCGTAGCTTTTGACCAGTGTGAGAGCGACGTTAGGCGCATAGTAAACGAAATTTACGCGCGTCGTTCGAGCTCCGCGGGTTCGCCTCTAACAACCCAAACGTAATTTCTGACGTAGTTCCTAGCAAAGAGGATACGTCCCTCATCGGGGGAGGCGAAAGCGAGCGCACATTAGGCTTAAAATGGAACCATAGACGCGACACGTTAGGGTTTAACGTAAATTTACGCAACACGCCCGAAGACGTGCTCAACGGTACGAAATTACCCACTAAACGACAGGTGACGAGTAGCGCGATGTCGATATTCGATCCCATAGGCTACGTAAGCCCGATCTCTGTCTTAGGGAAGGCATTGATGCAGGAAGTCTGGCGTACAGGGATAGGCTGGGATACCGTTATACCCACCTCGCTCGCACCCGCGTGGAATTCATTCGTGAGTAATATTCAGCAACTTAGGGAGTTAGAAATACCGCGATACGTACCCGCGAGAAATAGAGAGGCCGACATGCACGTTTTTTGCGACGCTAGCGAAAAGATATAAGCCGCCGCGATATACTTAGTTAGCGAAGGCCCGGACGGACAAAAGTCCGCAGCCTTAGTAGCCGCCAAGGCGCGAGTCGCACCGTTGCGTATTGTCAGCATTCCTAGGTTAGAATTGCAAGGTTGTGTGCTAGCGACACGGCTAGCCGACACAGTAGTAAAGGAGTCCGATTATGTCATTAAACATAGGTATTTCTGGAGCGACGCTCGGACAGCGTTATCCTGGATAAGGTCGGATCCACGTCGGTACAAAAGCTTTGTCGCACATAGAGTAACCGAAATAGAAAACACCTAAACCTACCGATTGGCGTTGGGTACCTAGCGCGTTAAACGTCGCCGACGACGCTACTAAGGGCGTCCCGGCCCAGTTCGGAGCTAACCACCGGTGGTTTATAGGGCCTGATTTTATACGGCAAGCCGAGGAGCATTGGCCGCGCGAGAAAACAGTAGAGCCCGTCGTAGAAACGTGCGAAGAGCGCGTCATAAAACCGGTTTGCTCTGTAAATACCGTTCAAAACAAGTTCGCATACTTGCCCGAGACATGTAGATTCTCGAAGTTCACTAGGCTGGTTCGCACTACGGCCAGAGTTTTGATTGCTGCCGAGGTATTCAAAGCCAGATTGTCTGTCAATAGAAATCCAGAAACAGAAATGAATAACAGACACATAAGTCTAGCGGAGATACTGCTGATTAAACGGAGCCAAAATGAGTCGTATGCCGAAGAGATACGACTAATGGAAGCCGGGCGCGCGCTGCCGAGGAAGTCTGCATTACATCGAGTTGCTATGAAGCTTGATAAGAACGGAATAATTGTGCTAGATGCCCGAATAGACAGAGACGAAGCCCATATACCTGTCTTGCACGCTAAGGAGGCATTTACCAAGCTGTTGATCCATCATTTCCACGCACTTTTCAACCACGGAAATCATGCGACGGTGATCAACGAATTGAAGCAAAGATATTACATAGTCGGACTGCGCGGTACAATTCGTTATCTGACGAATAAGTGCCAATGGTGTCGGACCTATAAAGGAGCTACCCTCAAGGTTCCTGTAGGCGACCTACCGCCAGAGAGGCTCAAGGCGAATCAACCGCCATTTACCGCAGCAGCCGTAGATTTGTTCGGTCCTATGCAAATTGTCATAGGCCGCCGCCGAGAAAAGCGATGGGGCGTCCTTTACACGTGCCTCACCACTAGAGCCGTGCACCTAGAGCTAGCCGCCTCCCTATCGGCAGCCTCTATGATCCTATCGCTACGAAGAATGATGTCTCGACGCGGCGCACCCACCGTTCTGTACTCAGATAACGCCACAAACTTTTACGGCGCAGAACGCGAGCTATCAGAGGCCAAAAACTCTCTGCCCGATAGTCTCAAACAATTTATGACCGAACGACGCATGATCTGGAAGAAGATCCCGCCTGGCAACCCCTCCGCCGGCGGGGCTTGGGAGCGTCTAGTCGGAAGCGTGAAAACAGCTCTGAAAGTCACGCTAAAAGACAGAGCACCCCATGAAGAAGTTCTCCATACGCTACTGCTGGAAGCTGAACACCTGGTAAACTCCAGACCGCTGACCCCAGTGAATCCTGACTTAGAGGCTGAAGCGCTCACGCCGAACCACTTTCTCATCGGCCGATCGAACGCTATGTCCCCGCTGGGAGTCTTCTCCGACGAAAATATGAGCCTTTCGTCCTGGAAAACAGCTCAAGCACTAGCTGACAACTTCTGGAAACGCTGGCTGAAAGAATATCGTCCAAACCTGATGCCACGATCCAGTGCACACCAGAACGCGACGAAACTACACGTAGGAGATGGAGTAATTATAGCCGACGGTACGATGCCACGAGGTACTTGGCCTAGAGGCGTGATCCCACAGCTCTTTCCAGGTCCTGATGGCCACATAAGAGTAGCCATTGTACGTACTCGCGCAGGAGAAGTCCGCCGCCCGGTTTCCAGACTCATTCTCATCTGCTCCACACCAATCGACGGTGCTGACGCACGTGGGGGAGAATTGTCGCAGATAGCTTAAAATTACTGTTGTTTTTGTGTAACTAGATCTAAGTTAATCATTTTCTCGATTTATACCAATTTGTTTATTTTTGTAATTTAATAAAGTGTATAAATTCGTGTTTACATGTCTAGTTCTTAAGTACTGATTTATGTCTTAATTTTATTGATATCATGTCATAATACGCAAAATGTCTAGATTATAAGAATTTTGTACTAATTTATGAAGAAATGTCCCATATAAATATCAATTTTAACCCTCCTACCAACATGTAATACTGTAAGCTTATTCGTGAATAAATATCTAATTTACACGGCTCATACCAGCCACTAGTACGAGCACGCTAAAAAACCCATAAAAGAGGCCAGCACTCGTACTCGTTGCTCACTTCTACAACTACTCCCAGCGGGGAAACACCTGCAACTACACTGCTCAAATGTTTTACAATTCTAAATAAGTGTTTTTATTCATCTCCCTACATGACCTGGTAAATGGTACAGCGGGTCAGCGCTGCTTGGTTCGACGTGGTAATCCGGTCTGCACACAACAAGTGGGTTAAAAGTTTGTATGGGTAGGATTTTTTTTATATAGTCTTAAAAATTCGCTGTCGCTGATGATTAAAAATAATAAAAGAAATACCAGTTTTTTGAAATTCAACCCCTACAGTGTTAAAAATGGGTTGAAATCTGTAGTTTTTTTTCGTGACTGACTTAAATGTTCGTTTGTAGGCTAATCGCTTAAAAATAAAAAATAAAGTAATTTTAGTGTTTTTCAAAATTCCACCCCAGAGGAGTTAAAACGGGGTTGAAAAGTTTGTATTAAAGCGAAGCCGTTACATCGGAAGCTACTAAGTTGTAATTTGCGGGTGGGGTACATTTATAATATGTACAAGTAATAGGAAGCAATTTTAAAAAATTCAAAAAAGGGGTTTAAAATTAGTATGGGTAGAATTTAAAATTTTAAGTTAGAATCTTAAAACTTCGTACGTTGGCTGATCATTAAAAAATAATAAAAAAGATTTTAGCAGTTTTTGAAATTCAAAGGTTAAATGGGGTTAAAAAGAGGTTGACTTCTCTCGTGACTTCCATCGATGGCGTATTCGTACCACAGATGACCTCCTTTGTCAAACACATAGGCGAAGCCCTCGCGGACCGCTGGAATAAATCGCTGAGTACGATACTGGGTTGGCTTAGAACAAGGATATGCACTACTATAATTCGAGCCACCAGTATGTGCATACGAGGCACACGTCACAAATTCAAACCTGCAGCAAAACTATTGGGGTTCGACGACGGAGCAGGCATTCCCAGCTCTAACTAAACTGTCACCTGCCTAACCGTGCATTGCAGAGATGTGAATTATTACCTTTATTTTTTTATACATTATTATTACCTATTTCTTTAATAAATGACTTCTTGCCCTCCTAAAAAGAGGTTGAACCCCATTGAAGTTGAAAGTTTGTATAGAGATTACAAGTTTTGAAAGACAGACTTGAAACTTTGTTTGTAGGCTACTCTTTATAATCTGTACAAGTAATAAGAAGCGCGTTGAAAACTTGTTTGTGTGGTGTTTATAATTTTAAGTTCAAGACTGCGTAAGTTTACTGCTAATTTAAAATAATAAAAGTGATTTTAGCCTTTCTTTTAATTAAACTCCTAACGGGGTTAAAAAGGGGTTGCAAGTATGTATATATATTTTGTGAGACTTAAAACGAAGTTTGTGGACTTAAAAGAAAAAAAACTTTTAAGGGTGTTTTTTTAAGAACTAGCCATATTGTGCGAGGTGATTTGGTAGGCCATAATAAACAACTTTTACTATTGAGTCAACTCTTAATCACCTCTCACAATATGGCTAGTTATTAAAAAAAACATCCTTTAAAGTTTTTTTTTCTTTTAAGTGGGTAGTACTACAAACTTTCAACCCTAGGGGAGTTGAAACGGCGTTGAATACTTTTTATTAAAGCAAGGCCGAAACTACTGAAGCTAGAAAGTAATAATTTGCAGATTGGACACTTCGTAGTTGGTCTGCTTATTTAATGCCTGTCATTAAAAGGTCTCTTGGATTCTCAGAAATCAATTTTCGACATGATCGGATTAAATTGTACAAAAATTAAAATGGTCGCCGTTTTACAATTTTGATGTTAGATTCGTATTAGCCGTGCGGATCCTCAGATATCGATTTTCAAAGTGATCAAAAATATACAGAACAAAATAACATTGCGGCCTTTTGTATCGATGATAATCACATAATTTCAGGATGGCGCTACTTTTTCGAATTCAAACCCTGGACAAAATTATTCTATTAATTGTATGTCAATTTCAAAACCAAATAATAATAAGAATAAATAAAACAACTTGTCAAAATTTTTTACAACCCTGAACCTTCCGCAAAGACGAGAAACAAATAGGTTCTATGAAGTTAGATGACTGTATAGATTATATAATTGATATGTATACTATTCACATCCATGATAGCTGTGATATTATACAGTCGAATACAAAGATATGTATCCACTTTTGAACCTTATTACAACGGATTAAGGTGAAAAAGTAAATACAGCCTAGCTCTTTGTAGTCGACTGTACAATCCAGTTTTAGGGTTCCGTAGCCAGAATGGCAAAAACGGAACCCTTATAGTTTTATTCATGTCCGTCTGTCCATCCGTCCGTATGTCACAGCCATTTTACTCGGAAACTATAGGATGTATCTTAATACAATTTAGACATAAGGTGTATTTTGTATGCCGCTATTTAGTTATGTAGTGAAATTGCAGAAAAAAATATTTTCAGCGGGGCACTCCATACATGTAACAAAATTAAAAAAAAAAAAACCAAATATCAACATGTTGCACATCAATCGATAGGTCTTTAAAAATAACGTTGAGGTTTCTTTGAACATTTGTGATTAAGTGAAAAGATTCAGAAATAATCGCTTCGAAATTCGAAAAAATAGCGTCCCCCCCTGTAAATTTTGAATCGTAAGTTCAAAAATGTGAAAGAAATTAAGAAGATGCGCGTTAGCATATACTTTCTAAGAAAATTGTTTTCAACATTATCGGTTTAGCCATTTTTGAGTTATTTTCAAAAAAACTTCTTCCATAGGCATCAGATACGACCTTTTGGCATTAGTCTGGTTCTTAATCCATTAAAGCTACGGAATCCTCCATTATGCGTGGTCCGACACGCACTTGGCCGGTTTTATTATTAGTCTTTTAGCGCCGTAACCACCAAAAAAACAAACGCAATAAACCGAAAACATCAAAACAAACGGTATTATCCGATGGGTATCCTAGCAAATAAGCTATAAATAGCAGGTATAGCTCTCCTATTCATTCATAGCTTACAAGCGTGTCACACAAGAAGAACAGATTACTGGTCCCTAGACTACGCATTATGAAGCCTAAATCGACCTAGTATTAAGTTATTTTATATGTTTAATTTGAAGTTCGCAGTGCCTTGGATTTACTGTAATGCTGTGTAACTGTTTTGCATGATAAATAAATAAATAAGTGTGTTTAATACGCATTATGAAGTTTCTCATGACGTGACCACTAAATACAGAGCTGAGAATGGCGTCACTCGCTTCTATCCTATACAAAATTTACAACAATCCATGTGAATGATTTAACTCATAAACTCGATTTTTGTTGATATTTTATTTATAGCAAATAAATTCTCTTGGTGTATCGTCGTTTATATTGACCGACGTTTGTGAGTGTGCTTCCCAGGTACGAAAATAACAGTTCGATTGCATCTATCTAACCATCGAACCTAAAACCACAATATGCTCTGTTCTGAAATGACTGATTGGGGCAAACATAATAACATTTCAATATCGGAAATCAGAAATAAAGAAAAAAGGTTTAAAAAAATCCCTTTACCAACCTGTAGTACTTGCGAGTCTTCTGATTTGCTCTATCTAATACAAGTAGGTAAGTAATCTGTGCTACGTAGTAACCTTGCCGCGGAGGCGGGAGTTTTAAAATATGAACCTTAAATTATAAGTTGTTTATTTCGATTGCTCGTAAATCACTTAGTATATTTACGATATTTTTTTGATTATGTATGTTAAATAAAGAGACAATTTAAGGAAAAAATATTCACAAGTGTAGGTTCGTATAAAGTGATCATATTCGCCAAAAAAACTAAAAAATGTCATAATAAATAGATGTAAACATGTCACCGTGGTGAAAAATTACTGTAACACTTAGATCTGTATTAGTACCATACTACCAAATTTTCGAATTGTGTTCGAATTTCTAAGTCACTTTTTTATAAATATAAAGAAAAAAATGTCACTTAATGAAGCTTATAGACGAAAGCTCAGAGAAACAATTCGGGAAATCTTTAAGTTAGTCATCACTTATTTAAACAAATATAATAGTGCTAGATCTCCAGTGTAGGATTTAGTCAATGTAGTGTTCCAGACGTTGTCTATAATGTTTTCGATTTCCTGAAATGCACAATCACGTCACTGGGGAAAAATGTGTAGTGGGAATCTGACTACCCTACTTAATAACTAGAAAAAGCTTCCAAAAGTGTAGGATGCAAGGTAATTTTTTTTGGCCCCCGTCTATAAAGTAAGGTTGATATTCGAAATCATTTCGGAAAAGGAGAGTACCTATAAGCACAAGTATGCTCTATGAGACTATTGTCATGGTTAATCATCCGGAGATAAAGGAACAGATGTTTTGGAACTTCATAACTATTGATAATAGTAATTTAGAATTTTAGACATCATTACATTCATTACATTGTTCCGCGGTTTAGCGATTCAGCGCGGGAATACTGCCTAGGTATGTGATGGGCACCTTACCGAGGGGTAGGTTTAAAGGATTGATTTTAGACTTAGTTATATATTTATTTTTCAGGTTAGATTTAATTTTAGTAGTTTAGTTTTATAAATATTTGTATTATGGTAATCTGTTAAATTGGCGAATCAATTTGTTGCTATTGTTAGTACCTACTTCTAGTATTTCTTAGTACCTACTACCAACCTATATTTCATATATGAGGAGATATTTGACCCCTTACAAACAAACTTCTATGAGCAATTTCATACACCTTGCTCGAGTACCAAGGTTAAGTACCCATACTCCGTAATCCGTATAGGTACTCGAACAAGGTAGGTAAGGTACCTTAGTACAAGGTACCTACCTACAATGATGATACCTATGGATGATATTTACTTATCAAGAAGACTTAAAATGTAATTTTGAGCAATACTGTCACGTGAACAATGCAACATAATAGGTAGGTGTAGCTATTATGCAGAAATATAAAGTCACACGCGAGGTTACCTGTAGGACTATGACGTCCGTCATATGTAGATGTCGTATCTACGACATCTACATATGACGGACGTCATAGTCCAACAAAAGAAAGACCAGTTGCATAATATGTAAGTAATTAGTCACAATTACAAAATATACATTAGGCACAGGGGGGCTGCAACTCTCTCAACTGCAAAGAAGTTTCAACTTCTGGAATTTTCTGGGATTGGCACAGCACCTATTTCTCTATTTAAGGCCGTTCCTCGATTCTGACAAGCCACGCCCACCCGTTATAGACACGTTAATGGCTCCCGAGCACGGATGAAAGAGATGCAGCGCTCTTGAGGATCAGACTGTTTGAACAAATAACGAAAAATACGCATGTAATTTTGCCTAATTTTGCTTTTGTGAGTTTTTAGACAAACCAGAATGCCATAATTTTAACTAAGTTATATTGCTTAATATCTAATGGTTTACGTAAGCTAAGGAAAATAAGGGGAAATAGGACTCAATTTCGGTTTTTTTTTCTATTGAGCCAACTTTCAACAATCGTGTTTCGGCTTGTACTGTACACAAGAATATTAAATATAGTCTAAAAACATAAATTTGAAAATAAATTCAGTCCCTTCTCCCGTTTAGTCAATAGTGTACCCGTAGCCCCTTAAATATTTCACCCAGATTTATCTCATAGTACACGATGATTTTTAATCCGTGAACAGGATTGGAATAATATTAAAATTTAGCCCAAATTAAACTTATTCGGCGAGGTCTCGCGTTATTTCTTCACTGTTTAATTAATTAAAAGTGAAAACATAGTTAAAACAAGTAACCATTGAATACATGGTCATCCTACAGTATAATAAAGTTTAACTACGATACGTCAAGTGCCTTGGCCGCTCCTATATATCTGATCGAGACTGTAGTTTAAGGCTTCCTAAAGGGGTTTGGGTAACTTTGTATGGACTAGTGGCGTCATTTTTTTTTTAGCGGCCATCGTTTTTTTCCTATGTAGCACTACCTTAGACTAGCATATCTGAAAAATAAGTTTTGCCGTAAGTAATATCGGAGCTAAGATATAGCCCTTGAAACAATGTTATTGGACAAGTGAATATACCTAACTCCGACAGGTTAAAGAGACAGTAGGCGACTAATTTTCGCAAAACTGCCGACGGGGCCCGCTTAATAGAGGTGCCCAACGCTGATAACGGGAGAGCAGCTGACAGTCTACGGGAGAGATTGGAGGCCCTTGTGGGGGATGATGCACGGGTGTACAGGCCTGTGAAAATGGCTGGTCTGAGGGTGGCAAACCTGAACGAGGCGGCAATGCCAGACGCCGTGGCAGCGGCTATAGCGGCCAAGGGCGGGTGCAGTGTGGCGGAAGTGAAGGTGGGCACAACCCGCGCTTCCTTCAATGGCTCAGGGTCGACACTCGTCAAGTGCCCTGCGACGGTGGCCAAAAGGGTGATGGACGCTGGGGGAAGATTATGAGTGGGATGGTCAAGCGCGGTAGTGCAGGCCGTGGATCCGGCACCGCTCCGCTGCTACAGGTGTATGGGAACGGGGCACACGAGAACAACGTGTCCGTCACCGGTAGACCGCGGCAATCTGTGTGTCCGGTGTAGTAAGCCGGGGCATATAATAGCTGAGTGCACGGCGGAACTTGCGTTCTATGCTGCGTGCCACCAGGCAAAGCGCCCAGCCGGATATTTAATGGGTGGGCTAGCATGCAATCCACCTCAGACCAGAGGCAGGCTAAACCCCGAACGGGCCCCGGGGCGCAGCCATAAAGTGCCAGTCAGGCCGACGAGGGAGAGAATGATATGGAGAGCTGATGCCGCCACACCAATTAAAAATTCTTCAGTGCAATGCCAACCACGCTGTCAGAGCCCAGGACTTGTTCATGCAGCATATGGCAGAGTGGCACATTGACTAGGTTGTGGTGGCGGAGCCGTATGCGGTCCCTCCGAGGCCGCATTGGTACGGGTCGTTGGATATGACGGCGGCGTTAGTGGTACCTGCGGCGGGCAGCCTGGCTCCCCTAACAGGAGTCGAAAGAGGACAAGGTTTCGCGGCGGCTAAATGGGGGACAAATCCTGGTTATTGGAGTGTATTTCTCACCCAATCGGCCGCTGCGAGAATTTGAGACATTTCTTGGCTCGCTTGAGGGCGTCATCCTTAGGGCTGCCCCAACGCAGGTGATGGTGATTGGCGACCTCAATGCCAAGAACCAAGCATGGGGTGGTGTCGCTTCGAATCCGAAGAGGGGCAAGCTCCATGACTGGGTGGTAGCGATGGGGCTGGACACGCTAAACCGGGGACGGATAAATACGTGCGTGCGCTAGAATGGGGGGTCTATTGTGGACGTCTCCTTTGCGACCCCCGCCATTACGGCACGTGTTTCTGATTGGCGTGTCCTCGAGGAGGTAGAGACCCTCTCCGATCATCTCTACATCCGGATGAGGGTCACCCCAGCGTTAGCCACTGCTCCAAGTGGTGCTGGTGCAGGTGCTAGGGCCGGTGGTTTCCCAAGGTGGGCGCTATCCGCCCTTGATCGGGAAATGGTAGATGAGGCGGCAATTATCGAAGCTTGGTGTGCCCCTCCGGTGGGCAGAGCCGATGTAGAGGATAAGGCCGAAAGATTCAGAGCAACCCTGACGGCGGTGTGCGATGCGGCAATGCCCCGGGCTAGACGGTTTGCGGGTAAGCGCCAAGTGTATTGGTGGTCGGAGGAGGTTGCTGCGCTTCGGTACGAAGTACAGAGCCAGTAACAGAGCCCGCCGCGCCTACAGCCGCTGCCGAAGGAGGAGGCATACCGCGCAGGAGGAGGAAACGCTTCGCGTGGCCCTCAAGGAGGCAAGGGAGGCCCTTAAGGTCAATATAGCCCACAGGAAGGACGAAGCGTGGAAGGAGCTCCTGTACACACTGGACAGGAACCCATGGGGGCGACCATATATTATGGTCCGAAACAAGATGAAGGTAGCCCCCTCTACGGAGGCCATGGACCCGGAGCTCCTTGGCAGAGTTATCGAGGGCCTGTCCCCTCCGGAGGACCCATCATTAACTCCCCCACTCATGGCAGCCCCGGAGCGTGATGGACCAGAAGGACCCCCATTTGACGCGCCTGCAGTCACGGAGGCCGAGTGGGACCGCGCCGTTGATCGGCTGAGAGCCTGCCGGAAGGCCCCAGGACCAGGCGGAGTGCCCGGCAAGGTGCTATTCCTAGCACTGAAGCACCCTCGGGGTTCGCCTTAAGACCCTCTTTGAGGACTATTTGAGGGCGGGGCGCTTCCCGAGGTGCTGGAAGGAGGGTAAATTGTGCCTGCTGAGGAAAGAGGGCCGACCGGCGGACTCACCGTCGGGATACCGTCCCCTAGTGCTGCTGGACGAAACGGCCAAAATGTATGAGAGGATTTTGTTCTCACGTATCCAGCAGCACATGGCTACGTATGGACCAAACCTTTCCGATCGGCAGTTTTGATTCCAAGGGGGCTCTCAACTATTGACGCAGTGAGTGCTTTGAGGAGGCACGTGGAGCACGCGGAGGGACAAGGGGAGGGAGTGGTGGCGGTGTCCTTGGACATCGCTAACGCGTTTTGTACCCTCCCATAGCCGGTGATAGGAGAGGCCCTTCGGTACCACGGGGTACTCTTGTACCTAAGGCGGGCGATAGAGCACTACTTAACTGGGTGGGTAGTGCACTATGAAACAAAACTAGGGCGGCGCGCACACGGCCTGGCATGCGGGGTTCCACAGGGGTCTGTGTTAGGGCCCCTTTTATGAAACATTGGGTTTGACTGGGCCGTCAGAGGGACACAACTGCCACGCATGGTCACCATCTGTTACGCCGATGACACGATGGTGGCCGTGAGGGGAAAGCGGCTCGAAGAAACTCTTCGGAGAGCGGCCGTAGCGACGGCAATGACTGTCGGTCGCATAGAGCTCCTCGGGTTGAAGGTGTCCCTCCCAAAAACGGAGGCGATCGTCTTCGGCAAATGGCGGTTGGGCCCTGACACAACCATTACCGTCGGAGGGGAAGCTGTCCGGGTTAAGCCCCACATTAAATATCTGGGCCTTATCCTGGACAGAGGTTGGCAATTTCGTGAGCACTTCGCGAGGCTCGCCCCTCGGCTAGTGGGAGCTGCATCGGCTCTGGGGCGCTTGCTGCCCAACGTAGGTGGACCCAACAGCTCCTGCAGGAAGCTGTTTGCGGGTGTGCTTAGGAGCATGGCTCTGTATGGTGCACCAATATGGGTGGACCGGCTGACGGAAAGAACAAAACCTTTGCTCCGTCGGCCCCAAAGGATAGTGGCGCAGCGGGCAGCAAGGGCCTACTGCACCACAGCTTTTGCCGCGGTGTGCCTCCTCGCCGGTACCCCGCCGTGGGAGCTGGATGCTCAGGTGCTGGCGGAGAGGTACAGGGTAAGGGCTGAGGCTCGGGAAAGGGGTGAGCTCCCGGACCCAGAAGAAGTCGAGAGGGCGGCGCGACAGGCTCTGGACAGGCTCCGGGAGCGCTGGAAATCTGTGCTGGAGGATAGCCTCTATGGAACCCGCACCATAGGTGCTATTCTCCCATACTTTGAGGGCTGGTTGGGCCGGAAGCATGGGGCCCTCACTTATAGGATGACGCAGGTGATGACCGGACACGGGTGTTTCGGGCATTACCTGCACCAAATCGGGAGGGAGTTGGGGCCCCAGTGCCTGGATTGTGGAGCGGTGGACGACACGGCCCAGCACACGCTGGAAGGGTGTCCCCACTGGAACAGAGAGGGCAACGATGACGGCAGCAATGAGGGTGCGGGATCTCTTGCTGCACAGCATTGTCGGAGCAATGCTGTGCAGCGACAGATGCTGGAGAGCGGTGGCAACCTTCTGCGAGGAAGTAATCTCGCAGAAGGAGGCAGCGGAGCGGGAGCGTGAAAATAGCGCAGACGCGCCACCGCTCCGGCGCAGGCGGCTAGGGAGGAGACGTAGGCAATATGCCCTAGACAACGGCTAGCTCCTCCCCAATGTAGGGCCCGTGGGCTGGGGACCCACATCCAATTGGCTCTATCCGTCTAAGAAGAAAGTCAAGCGTCATGGCTCTCTTCTCCCAAGGTGCGGGTGCCCGGCAATTCCGGCTGGGCTACCGGGGAGCGCCGCGGACGAATGCGCAAGTTATCCCGTGGCGTTCCCCCTAACGGTAGTGCGGATGACGCCGGTGGGTTTTTAGTGGGTAGGCCTCTCCCCTCCCTCTGTCCAGCAGAGGGAGTTAAGGGAGAGGAGAGTCCCACATACCCCCCACTATGGGCCCTCCCCAGGTGCCGATATATGAGTCATTGGCGTGGAAAAAAACATACATATAGTAATAACAAAGAAAGTAGTCGTTTTTACTCATTCCAATACATTTCAACAAGAATTATGAGTTTTCACTATGAAACTGTAAAGTGTGATATCTCGGCCCCGATATTATTTAGCTATATGTACTACATAATAAAATAAGTTTCTTTTGAATTGCTCTTTCAAAATTTACAACTTTCATGAGTGGCCGCTAACTTTCAAAACGACGCCAACTTTACCCAAACCCCTTTAATCATTTGAGTTATACTTTTTAAAATACTTTTTGGCACCGATGTTAATCAACCGACTTCAAGATTTCGAAGGAGGAGGTTATCAATATGTATGTTCACCGATTATTCGAAGACGGCTGGACCGATTTGGAAAATTCTTTTTTTGTTGGAAAGAGTATACAGTTCACAGTTGGTTCTATTGTAAGCAGGTCAGGATCTGATGATGGGATCCTGGAGAAATCGAGGGAACTGTTCAACTATTATAGGCACCTATAGTGATTTGAGTATTTTTTACAGCATCTCGAGCATTTGCTTTTGGAAAGGTGGATGCTAAGTGAAGTCGGCTCTTTTTTGTTTAAAATTATTTACGTAAACTTTCGAAACTCAAGTGTCTCTAAGGTAATACGATAGAACTTGACTGGCATGAGCCTTATGTTATGCTAGATATTAGGTATATTGTATCAAGTAATGTAACGTAGGTGTTTCAATGGCCAGTGAGTCAACTCAGCAGTCTGAGATCATTATCAAGATAGCGAAGTTAACAGATGTATGGCGATGGAGTAGTATAACATTACAGAGAAAATGTGACGTTTTCAATACTTTAGTAACGCTTTATTGACAACCAACAATGATGTACCTTTGGCTTCGAAAAGTCACAAATGTTTTTTTTTTTTAGCCACAATCACTATTTATTCTAATTTTCACAAAACGTAACCGTAATGTGCTATTCTCTTGGTAGCCGTACATACTTATACAGGGAGTTTATTGCTCTTGAAAGTCGTGTTGTAAAAGAACATAAACTGA
Organism: Pammene aurita; assembly: GCA_947086415.1. Classification (NCBI taxonomy): domain Eukaryota; kingdom Metazoa; phylum Arthropoda; class Insecta; order Lepidoptera; family Tortricidae; genus Pammene; species Pammene aurita. Next base: position 35,260,131 of record OX352290.1, on the reverse strand, counting down.
GGTTGGGTACCTATTAGGGGTAACACCCGTATAATATAATATAGTATCGTAAGTACGCTACTATATTTTTTATTTTCAAGTAAAATTTATTATTATTTTTGACATACGCTGTATGGATAACGACAAGACATCAAATTGAGTAGAGTATTGAACGGTGATCAGATTGTATGCCAAAATGTATTTTTCTACTTAGTATCATCTGAAAAATAATTATCAACATTTGGAGACAAAAAAATAGGATTAACATCATTAGGTTCAATTTAATTCTGTATCACGACTTGATCGTTTGCTACACGACCCAGATTTCATCCTGTAGGTACCTATTTCTCTTTAAAAAAAGCTGGTAACCCTACCCTAGTACCTAGGCAACAACAAATTAATTCCTTACCAAAAAAATAATTTACGATAAGTATAAGGAGTATAGGAGAGCTCTTGGGTACCTAATCTTATTCATATCCATATTCATATTTTATTGCAGCCCTTTAACCAACCTACCTACTCCATCGAACATAGAGATCCGTTTACGACATCTAGCCCGATATCGCTATCTACTGATAAGCGAGATGTCGGAATGTAGACTTAGCTATCGATCAGGTCAATAATGTTTACATTGGTACCTCAATATCAGATAAGTACCAACCTAATCTTAAATCTCGTTTTCCTTTCGTCTTTGTTGTGTCCTTTTTGTTTAAGACGAAATTGAGCTTCTGCTGCAACAATGTAAAGGAAGAAATAAAATAATACTGTCAAAATACCGGGGGAGCCACACTCAGAACATCACTTCACAACACCTATAAATTAGTTGAAAACCTAATTGTTAATGGACCGTAGGTAGCCAGGAAGAAATTTCTTAGATAAGATAGAAAGATAGGTAGCTTTTGAAGTGGTTATGGACGAAGTTACATAATGAAGCCTCGTGAAGGTTAGCTGCCGCTGCGTTGGCGGGCAGCCATTTATTCACTTAAAAAAATGGTCAAATTATAGTTTATTTGCTCTTTTCACTGTGATACAGCCGGCTGATGATTTTCTATTATAGGTAATTAGAATAGCATATATAATATAAACTATCAGCTGCAGAATTGCATACATAACTTATGAATGGCTTGAATGAGTTCATTTAAAATGTGGGTTTGCATTTTTGCAGCCTGCTGTACATCGCCCATACGACAAACAATTTTATTCTCCTGGTTTATGGTATTTAGGTAATTGTTATGCAGATAGGCTAGGTACGTAAGTATACAGGTTCCTACTTGCATAGACTAATTTATAAATAAGTTTACGAAAACAGCTGTAACAATTCCAATTCAAAGTAAGAAATTAGTTTTGATAAGAATTCTTAACATTTGCTACCTACAAGGCGCACCTCGAATTAGTCTTCGTATTAAAAAACTGTCAAGGAACCACTGACTAATCAGGTCATTCACCTGCTTTTTCTACCGCTACCGGTTCGAGCAATTAGTATATACCTAGTATACCTACATACTAGAATTAAACAGACCATAGGCCACAGACGTCATCAATGCTTCGAGTAGGTAGGTGGATATGCAGCATTTCTAGGTGCCTATTGAGTTTTAAGGTTAATCTTACTAAGCAAATACCCAAATCCGAACATGTAGGTTTCACATAAGGTTACATCCGAAATACCAAAACACCCACAAGGTTTCACAACTTTAACACTTGAGCAGAGAGTGCACTTTTGATCAGCAATAACAATGATTACGACATGGAAATGTCAACTTTTTTCTGAGATAATAAAGTTCAAAATCAGTTTAAGGTAAGTCAAGGTCACTATATCTCACCATTGATATTATGCTGATTTGATTATATTACCAAAGACCCCTGTTTATGAATCGATTTAATTATGCTGACATTTTATTAGGTTTGGTCATAGAGTGGGTTTATTAATTTTGAATTTGATGTAAGTTGACTCAGACTTCCAGACATCATTCATATTTTTTAATGACTTAAACATTATGAAATGTAAATGACAAAATTAATGTGTTTTGGCTGCTTGTTGTATGTTGGCTCTGGTAGGTACAATAGCTAATGATTAAAACTTCATACATATAATAAAACAATTATTAACAATCTTACAAAAATCAACGTAGTACCTTAGTAAGCTCAAAAATATGTATTTATTAAACTTATATCATCACACATAGTTTGTTCATCACGTCGTATCATCACGCATTGTTTTTGGCAACAAAAAGAAAAAAACAAGTTGAAACACTACATTTTGTCATGAAACTATGATACCTACCAGTAGCCCAGTAGCGGCGCGTCCAAAGAACACGATTCCTATCGGCTTGCCTAATTTTCAGGCACCTAAGCAGTTTTCCTACAGCTCATGAAGACATTTTAAGCCAAAACCTAAGAAATTTTTTGACCCACCGCCACTGATACCTACAGGAAGGTACTTTCTACTAGTGAAATGTTTATACCTACTAACAGTGTATATTTAGATGACATGCCTATTCAACCAATGACTCATGACATCATTGATGAATTATGCATAGAATGTCAATAGTCAACACTCAAGAATGGTCTGATGGGTTAAGTTAAGATTTCTAATTTTGAATCAATCTAGTGAGAATTCAAAATTTATTTATATTTTACCATAATGGTGGCAAACAAGCAAATGGCCCGCCTGATGGTAAACAGCTACCATAGCTTATAGGCAGCTGCAACTCAAGAGGTCTTTCATGCGCGTTGCTCAACCTTTGAATTATAGGACGATTTACTGTCTTGATGGCTAAAGGAAGAGGGCCCCGATCCTCAACACACTTCATAATTTTCAATTAATTTGGTTTCAATATATATTTTGATATCATAGATTTCATACAGTAAAAACCGAGGTATGTATTTAACAGCCTTGGTACCCTAGCTGGCAAAGACCCTGCCTATGTAACTAGAGGTCCCAGGTTCGTAAGAGCTATTATATAATCTGTGTCCCAGGTTTGAATCCCGGTAAGCACATTTGATTGTATGTTTGTAACAGATGTTCCTGAGTTATTAATTAACATAGCTTATTGTTCTCAGCTGGAAAGAGCTGGAAGTAGCCACTCAAGATAGTGACACATACAATATTTGATAAGATCTTCTACGAGCCATATGTCCCTATAATGAGGGATAACAGGAAGAAATTATCTTCATCGTCATCATCATGTGGCCGCCTAGTACCCATTAGTACAAGCCTTGTTTATTTTGGGGTTAAGTAAATTAAGTGTGAGATTGAATTTTAATGTTTAATCATTCGTTTAATTATATTACAAATATGGTAAGCCAAATATGTGTAGTGACCTTTCAAATATCAATACTTTTATATTGTTATCAGCAATTATAACCTCAATTAAACTTAATGAGCTGTTTTAAACTATAAAAGTATGATTTAATTTACACATCATTGGCATATGATTGTTTAAAATGCACTCCAAACATTTTGTCAAAGCCAAAGAAAATAAGCAATTACTTAAAAGTTTCAAAGTTCTATTAATAGACCACAACATGATTAAAGGCTAAGAAACAGGCCCATGCAGATAAATAAATTGCACTCTTTCAAGACAAAATAAATGGTAATGCAAATTATCATGTGCAATCTGCATGGTGCTGTTTCAGATATTGTTCGAGGTTGAAGTGGCCATTATCAGCCTGATAGCAGGTTATTAATCCAATACAAACACTCCAAGATAAGAAAGGGAGAATTACCATGTTATGCACCAGATATTTTCATATAGGAAACATGTGCCCACACATTCACATTTTATGCTTTCTATGCATCTTTTTATGTCTCTTGCAGACGATTTATGGTGTAAAATTAGAGAGAGCTTGTTGACTGAATAGTGTGTGAGGTGCAGAGGTGCATGACTAGCCGCAGGCCTGACAAGAGAAAATTGCAGTCACTGCTGAATTGGCCTCACATAGTTTTTCCTCTTGTCAGCGAGTGGCATGAACCAGGTCTCATCGCAAATCTTACGGCCCTCAACTACAAATATCCCCTAATAGTTAACAGGCATATAATTCTCAGTAAGAATTCAGTTTTACAAGCATACTAAATAAATCCTCTAGGTCAAATTGACAGCTATTGGAGCTGGACGTCTTCATGCAAGAACAACTTTGATAATATTAATTGTAGACATTGTAGTATGCAAGGTTATGAACTAGCACAAACTTTAGAAGTTAGAACAGGAGTTCCCAACCTTTTACCCTATGTGCCTCATCCAATGTTTTGCTAAAACACTATGCCCTTCTATGAGCTAAAATCTAGGAGTCAAAACCGGGCTCCATCTGCACCATGGTACAGACCTTATACAGTTTAAATCTGGAGCTGCTTGCTGTGTGTAGTGGAAGTTTAAAGAGTTATTGAATGTCTTGTTTGTTGCTATTGAATACCAGTGCAAATATTATGTAAAACCAAATGTTAAAATTAGATTTGTTGTGGTGTGGCTATTGTTGAATGTATCATCTTTAAATTTCCTATTTTATAATATCATCAATAAAAGGTGGTACTTTTAAAAATATAATAATTATAGACTGGCTGATGCCGATTTTTGGTAAACAACAAAAAGTGTTAAATTAAATTTGGTTATGATTTTCTAAATTTAATTTATTACGTTTATTGGTTGACCCAGTAACTACCTATACAACAGATGATATTCTGCCACTGTCTATATCTATTAGATTTAGAACACAAGTAGCCTTTGTTATCCAGTTATCAAGACAGTAATATATTCGCGTAATATGAGGCTAATGCTTATCTTTATACTCTAGTGATAAATTATTTTTCTCATCTACGTATCACTTATTTTTTATGATAGAAATTTGTTTTGCCCAAAGTTAGTTACATCTGATAAGAGTTATGGGCATAATATCTATACACAAATACAAAGGCAAATGTAATAAAAATTTATCAACATGACGTCTACGGTTACAGTACAGACAGCAGTTGTCTAAGTAGGTACAGAAATGTCAGAACAATCATATGGTGCATATGACTCAAGTATCGCATCATTAGGTCAACAAATGATTAAATATACATTACATAAGGCAATATATCCGCAAAATAGCTTCCTACACAGCTAAAAATTATCAAATAACTGCATTTTAAGCATGCAATTGATCAAAACCTATGTTCGGGGCATGAATATTACATAGAATGACATTAGTACTCATTTTTAGCACATTCCTCTGCACTTGTAACCGTCTGGCACGTATTTCGCTAATAATAGAACATACCACGACGCTAAAAAGACGCCTAATAAAGATAAAAACAAAACATAACACTTGCGACGGGCGAGCCACTGCGGACATTCTCGAAAGCGGTGCACAGACCCACGACGTGGGGCCACGACACGGTTTAGGGTTAGACGGTATTTAAACACTTATTACACAAAACAACACATTTTAACTTTTATTGCACTGGTACCTTTACTTTCAGCGGTTTCCACAACATTCACGTCATCAACCATCTTGCTGGATGACAGTCACTCACTAAATTCACTTTTTAATCGAACATATTCGAAAACTCAACTCATACTTCGTTCGTTCACTATTTTCAGCCAGACAGCCAGCCAGCGATCTATACGACGGACACTGCGTTCCGTTCACTGTTAACGAAACACATACCGTATGCGGGCAACATCAATTTAATTGCTGCGTATGCGTTCAAACCAATTTTAAATATTTAAAATTTTAATTATATTAAATTATATTTATATTAAAACAATGCACTCAATCATGTTTTGTACTATCACGCTGTTTAAATTAAGGCATATCTATATCCATTAGAATGTAGCGACATCTAGCAAATAACGTGAGCATTATATTGGCTTATAAAAACGTCGATAGATGGCAGTGTAGTAAGTTGCATTTCGCGCCATCTCTATCTATTTATTCTTAAGTTTTATCTGGAAGTTGTATGTGTGCAAGCCTAGTTTCATAGTAAATTTACATCCAAGGCTTAGATGGCGCTAATATCAATATATTTACTGCTCTCTGTTGGTGTTTTTATAAACCAAAATGATTCGCTATTTACAAACTAGATGACGATTTACATACTAAAAACTTTAAAAAGAAAGTACAATTAAAGCTTGTCTTGTATCAGAAATGAAAATGATCATTTTACTGAATATTTATTATATTTGTACCGCACTTTAAATACAAAATCTTATTTTTATTTCTTCGTAACTTTTTGTTTGATAACATATAGTAAACCTTATTGAATACAGTATTATAAGTAAGACCACATCTGTACGCTCTAAAAATTATTATAATTAATCGTTTAAATTCCGACCAGTTCCTACAATCGCTAGTGCGGCGGAAACTACCATCCTCAGTAAAATTGTACCACCAAGGCAAAACACGCCAACCGGTGTATTAGATTTCTCTAACTACTTTTGTCATGAATTAATGAATTTTACTTTATTTATTTATTTGAACTTTATTGCACAATAATTAGGTAAGTACGAATTGCGTAGGTACTTAATGTTTCAAGGGATTCTCTGCCGCTTTATTTAGGTAGGCGTAGCCCCCCGGCTACCTAGTTCCCCAACTAGGACAGGTATTTTGGGGTCATGGACAAGGGCTGGCACTACCGACTATATATACTATCCATGGAATATCCATCTGGCAGCGTTCTGACGGTGACACGGGCTCACCGGAACATTCAACCGCGAACACAGCCTAATACCTCCTCACCCTAACTTGGGCCGAGAGCCGGGGCCCGGGCTCTCTCGAAGGTAGCATGCAAGGCAACACCAACCGCTAGTCTCTCATGACCCTAGTTGTCGCTCACGACGTGGAAAACCCTCGGTTTCACCTCCTCAGGTAGTTCTCGCAGCAACCACCCTGCACTGCAGTGGCCACTCCCAGCCCGTTATCATACACCCTCGATTTGCCTAGACAGGTTACGGGTCCGCAGTATTATACAGGACAGCGGCATTCCATTCCTGTTCCTCTCTGATGCCGTAGCCGCCTGACACGAAGTTCCTCTTCAGCCAATACTTTGCATCTTCTCACTCTATGAGAGTTTTCCCTGTGATGTACCAAGATTTGATTTGTATTTGTATCTTGTTTAAAAACCATTTTAAAAGACTTGAAATTGTGTGTTTTGTCAAATTACCTATACTATACAGGCATTAGCAATATAAATCCATTAGAATGGAATTTAACACACTACTTTAAATACGTACCTAAGTTGGTAGAGTTGGGATTTACGTAAAATAAAACAGTCAGATGATATTGCTTGTGCTTTTTGTGCAACGAACAAACGACATGATTGTCTTAACTCATTCGTAGTTTGCGAAACCATTGACTCATTCTGGGAAGTTTTCCTTGCGCTCACTCATGTTGTAAAACATCTTTACTAATAACACAGAATAACTAATAGTACTACCGTCTAATAATTAAGGTTTATGGTGGAGTTTGGGAAGTAGGTTGGTTAAAACTAGTGTTGGTTAGTTGGTTTAAATAGACCAAGGAATGAGACGAACACTTCTACGGAAACACTTCTAGCTGTCTTTTAACATTGAATGTTAGAGTAAATCTTAACATAAGCACTAAATACTAAGATTTGACTTTCTAATACCCACGTAAGCATGAGTAAATATACTAAAATAATAAGCGATAAGCGATGACTACAGACGAAAACAACAACCATAAACGATTTTGGAAACCGTTTGTATGTATTTAAACCCCTTGGGAAAACAGGAATCAACATCCTACTCCAGCGTTTGTCCCGGCTTCTTGCCACGGCTCTATTGAACACGAGGTCCGCTCGGCAATCTTATCCCAGGAATTAGCATAGGCACTAGTTTTTACAACTTCCAACCCAGAGGGGAAACTAAGTTAGGCCTTGTTAGGATTAGGTCCGGTTTCCTCACGACGTTTTCCTTCACCGAAAAGTGACTAATGATATTTAGTACAGCTCCGAAAACCTCAGTGGTACGAGTAAGATTTTGTATCCGAGACGTCCGGATTGAAAGTTTGACGTCTTACCACCAGGCCACCAGCGCTCGAGCCGGTCTCTGCATGTCACAGTACGGTGTTAGAATGGTGTCTGATCGGGATGCAACGTTTGCTACGTGTTTGCAACAGGTTTGCATTTGCAACAGGTTCTAACCCCGTACCTATGCTCCACGGAGATTTTTCTTTTGTACGTTATTTCGAACGGGCATCATACGCCTTACAAACGGGTATGATACGACACGGGTAACAAACCCGTTGCATAAACGTTGCATGCGGGTATAAACTGCTGTTGTACGTTGTTTAGTGGGCAAAGCACAGCATGTGACGTTTCTTTCCTTGTAAAGTAGAAAAATCCACTGCTTCAGGCGAGACTCGAACTCACGACCCTGGGATACATGCCCATCGCTCTGACGAACTGAGCTACTGAGACTTACCTGAAGTTGCGAATTTCTCCACTATATCCTTTATGCGTCTTAGGGGGACGCCTAGCGACATCTGCCGAAGAAGTCTTACACTTCTCAACCGGCCATCGGAGTCCCAAGTTGTATTGAGAATTCACCGATAACAATGCGCTACCCCATACTATAATTCGTTTTTTTTTGAGATTAGAAAAACGTTGATAGAACGATTTACAGGGTTCTTTATTAGGCACGATAAATGTCACAACTGTCAAAGTGCCTACGCCGTCATTAAACATACTTAAATATATTTGTATTTATAGTAAAGCCATGCCTACGTATTTGTAAATGTTATATTGAGTATTTAACAATAATTTGGTAGTTGTTATATGCACTAAATATTAAATTTTTTATCATTGTTAATGTTCTTGTGAATGTTGCACAATAAAATACCTAGAGAAGAGGAGGTTCACAATGGATGGGTCGAATTTTAAATATTTTCTCTCGTCATCTGTCATTAGTATCTCTCAGCCGTACCTGGATAGTTTTTAATGTTTAAAGCTTATTGTGATTCTTATTTAAGTAAAGGTATTTGCTTGCTCTATTATTGTGCGTTTGGTTGGAGGGTTATGGAGCAATCAGAGGCAGGCCCGAGTGGCATACAACAAGAAAAGCCACCTCGTAGTCCACCAAATTTTTTACCATCACCTAAGACAGTTGCTTTATTATTTAGTATTATATAATAAAACTATTAAATAACGTTTAGACGCATTTTTATTTACGAAAAATTATTAATAAGTGCATATTATGATTGTCAATTAAATAATTGTCGTGAGTACTGATTAAAAAAACTAGATCTTAAGTTTTCGTTTTAGAACGTACGTGCGTCGCTGTCAGGTCAGTTTTTCATTTTTCACGTGTCTCTAACGTTGGCATACAAAATCTAAAACGATATTGTGTATTTATTGTTGTGTTGGATTACTTAATCTGCAAATTGTTATTATTTATTCACAAATGTGAACTCTTAATCATGTTAACTAATCCTCTGTTGGTGTGCTTGCAGTGTGTTTAAATTGAACATTTAGAACAGGTTGGCAACTACTGTTTCTATGTTTACTTAATAATAATAATAATAATAAATACTCTTTATTGCACACCTCATACAGTTACAAGCACAAATTTTACAATTAGATAAATTTAGGTAGAGGTAACAACAGGCGGTCTTATCGCTAATGAGCGATTTCTTCCAGACAACCTTTGGGTAGTGGAGACTAGAGAAAAACAATAAGCAGTAGGTGGTGCATAGAACCAAAAGAGACGAAATAGATAACACAGCACATTCATATGAATAGACATACTTAAATAAATACAAAATAAACATACATATACGTACATATATACATATATAATACACACAATAAGAAACAACAGTGTCAACTTAAAAACCTAAGGAAGAGATAAATAGTATTCCTTAAGTTGCGATTTAAAGCTACCAATAGATTGCGCGCGTTTAATGTTGAGAGGGAGAGAATTCCACAAACGAACGGCCTGGAACGTAAATGAGCAATTATAAAATTTGGAAGATGAAGATGGCACTTTTAGGAGCAATTTTTGAGAGGATCTAATAGAATTAAGATAAGAGAAACGCTCTTTGAGGTAGCGGGGAGTTGCAGGGTTAAAAAGTATAGAAAAGAGTAAAGAAAGTATGTGAGAGTTACGGCGGTGACGGATAGGGAGCCATTTGAGTTGAGAACGAAAACTAGAAACATGGTCGAATTTGCGTAATCCGAAAATGAACCGAATGCAGGCATTTTGAATACGCTCAAGCTTATTAAGTTGCTCCTCGGTTAGGTCTAAATAGGAGATATCTGCATAATCAAGAATGGGGAGAAGTAACGACTGAGCAAGCGCAATTTTAGTAGCATTTGGCAGGAAATTCCGGAGCCGTCTGAGAGACCCTATGGCAGCAAACATCTTCCTGCTCACTTCACTCACCTGAGGCACCCATGATAGACAACGATCCATGATTACGCCAAGATTTTTCACTTGGTTGGAAAAAGGAATTTGGATACCATCGAAGACTATCGGAGGGAGCCTGAGAAAGTCAATTTTGGAGATTTGTTTAGCGCTACCCATCACAATTACCTGTGACTTTAGGGGGTTTACTTTTAAACCGTAATTTTGACTCCAATTTGATATGCGGAGCAGATCAAGATTCGTGGCTTCTATAACTGAATTGAGATCGCTATGCATACCCTGCGAATATAATTGAAGGTCGTCGGCATAGAGGTGATACGAAGAGGAGAGATCAAGAGTTATGGAATTAATGAAGATAGAAAATAAAAGAGGAGACAGCACACCACCCTGTGGAACACCAGCTGATGTGCTGCACCAGGAAGAACACGAAGAATCTAGTTTAATTCTTTGCCGACGACCAACCAAATAGCTGCGGAACCAGTCAATCGCTGCAGCCGATATGTTAAGAGACTGTAAGAACGCGAGCAAAATGTCAAAATCGACCGTGTTAAAGGCATTACTGAAATCTAGAAGTGCAAGAACTGTAAGCTTCTGGTCATTCATACCCAAACGGATGTCATCGGTAACCTTGACAAGAGCCGAGGTAGTACTATGGCCCGGACGAAAACCAGATTGAAATGGGTTTAGGAGGTCATTTCTATTCAGGAAGGAAGTTAGTTGCTGATGCACTAGCCGTTCGAGGACTTTGGATAGGAAAGGAAGAATGGAGATGGGGCGATAGTCAGAGAAGGAACTGGGGTTGGCCTTTTTGGGTAAAGGAATAATATTGGCATCCTTCCACAGACTGGGAAAAGTACTTGATGAAATGGAAAAATTCAGAATACCGGTGATAATAGGAACAAACAAATCAAGGAGAGGGAGTATCATATTTCGGCTAACACAGTCAACACCAACGGCGTTAGAAGTGATATTCAATATACCCTTCCTAACATCACTCTCACAGAAATGGCTAAAATAGAAAGAAGAGAAATCTAAGGCAGGAAGTGATGAAAGATGATGAAGTGAGTTAGATTTCTTAGGACCACTGAAACAGGTGGACGATGAAAAATGCTGGTTAAGCTGGTCAACGCTAATATTGTTTAAATTGGTTGCCTGTTGAGATTTGCCAACTCCGAGACCTTTCAAAAATTTCCACACTTTGGCTGGATTTCCATCTTCAACAGAACTGTGAATATGACGCCTCTGAGCATCTCGACATATAGTGCTACAGCGATTGCGCAGGGTATGATATTTAAGTTTATTTTTCTCAGAGTTGTTAGCCTTATACTTAGATTTAGATTGATTCTTCCTCTCTATAAGGGCTTTAATATCCTCAGTGAGCCAAGGAGCAGGGAGATGCTTGACTTTTATTGCACGAACAGGAGCATGAGCGTCATAAAGTTGTATGAGGAGCGAATTAAAGAGAGAAACTTGATCGTCTACCGAACCCGCTCGAGCGATACTGCTCCAATCGATTGTTAAAGCGTCATCTCGAAGCTTTTCCACATTTAATCCACTAAAATTGCGCTGCAAAAGAATTTTTGATTTAGATTTGGGAGGACGAATTTTGTAAGAGAGATAGAGCAGATCATGATATGAGAAGGCATCCGCGGAGTATTGTCCAAATTTAGACACATGAGAAGTCGAAGAAACTAAAGTTAAATCAAGAAGAGAAGGCGAGCAATTTGGAAAATAGTGTGTGGCGTCTGAAGGGAGAATAGTTAGATTGCATGCATCTACTTAATTTCTAATCTCAAAAAAAAAAACGAAGTATAAATAGAAATATTTTTTTTCCTTTATTTAAAAATTCGAGACTCGAACTCTTATATTTAAGTCTCGCCTGAGGCAGTGGGTTTTTTCTACTTTTCCTTTATTTCTCAACATTGTGGTATCGTTAGCAGACGTTCTGCTTAATACAAAATTAATTGTCCTAGAACGGTCATGATTTGGACGGGCACACGCACAGACCTTTAGATATTAAAAGCAACAACGTATGTATATGTACAGTCACCGGCAATAGTATGTTCCTACACGAAGGCCGCAAAAATATGTGACACGCTCTTATGGCCCTACAAAAAAGAGTGTGTCCAATATTTTTGCGACCTTCATGTAGGAAGATACTATTGCCGGTGACGGCGGTGACTGTACAATCGGGTTCAGAATTGCATGGCCAATCTATGAATGAATTCATTGATAAATTGACCATGCAATTTTGAACCCGATGGTACCTACAGTTAGAACGTAAAAATACTACATAAATATAAATATGTATAGTTTTAAAACAATATAACGAGTTGGGCTGTAATCTTTAAGGTAATTATTAGTTGCTGACTAAGCCGCAGTTTCGAAAGCAAACTTGCGTAGTCGCAGGGAAAACCACACCTGAGACGAGTGTTCTAATAGTGCATCCGCTACAAATTAGGAATATCGCCCATATATAATAGATCCTGGTGGTAAATTATCAATGTAATTGAGTATCTACTTACCTATTACAAATTTGAACCAGGTATAGGAAAACTCACATGAAAGAGTAGTATAATGTATTTAGAATTCAATTTATTCCATACTTGTTTATACCTACATTTTTTTTACCTTTCACCTCTGAACATGATTCCATTTGTATGGGAATCGCGTCCACCGCGCACTACAATTTTTTTTTACAACAAAATGTAGTTATGAAGACGAAATGATACATTTACCTACAGATTAAAATAGAAATGCGCTAAGTTAACTGTACTACCTTAGTTAACTGTACTACCTTAAATAGTTTAAATAGCTTATTTAACTTTTATGTAATGAAAATATTATTTTATTTTTTAAATGAGACATAACTGCATTTACATTTTTTTGGAAACTGTACAGTTTCCAAACTAACTACTTATTTTGACATTTTTACCAAAAATAATTTTGATGACAATAAATGCCAATCGATCCTATTTCCAACTAGGATAAACAATTTCTTCATCTCAACTAAATATAGGGCCAGCAGGATTTTTTTTTCGTCCCATACAAGCTTTTGATCCTGGAAAGGAAAGGGATCGATTGGCATAAATTTTTTTTCGTAATAAATGAAATTTTTCTCCCTGTATGTATTTTCCAATATCTGTAAACGCCAATCTTCGTTAATTAAAAACTGAGGGAAGGTTTCCACAAACCATTTTCACGTAGCAGAACGGGATCTGGAAGCTTTATATACAGCGTGAAATCAGGGTCGTATAGCAAGCGATCAAGGCGTGATACAGAGGATCGAAAGATGAACCTAATGATATCATAACTCTTTTGGCACCAATATTGATAATTATTTTTCAGATGATAAGCAGAAAAATAAATTTTGGCATACAATTTGGTCACCCGTTTGCCGTTTTCCATACAGCGTAATGTGAAAACTAATAGGGACATTTTACTTGAAAAAAAAAATCATACTACCATATGATAATGGTGATCAGTTACAGAGTCAGAAAAAGTGGTTCAGGATCACGACTCAGATTTCACCCTGTATATAGGACGTTTATGTTTTTCGAGAGTATTTTTGCAGGAGGTAGGTATGTCTATTTTTTCTTGGCACGCCCATATGCCCGATATATATATATATATATATATATATATATATATATGCCAAATATGCCCCTTAATAATACTTAAATATTTGTTAAAAACGACAGGAATAAACATCTTTCATTTTCAACTTTGAACCACTTTTTTATGTCAGTATCTAACCACAAAAACTTAACAAACTATACTAACTGATGAAAAGGCGCAGTTAAAGGGTTAAATAGGCATTTCCCGTTGGATATATGGATATTACGTATCATTTTTTGATTAATATGTGTCCTATCTGCAGTATAGATAGTTCCATAACTCTCGTAAAATAGGTACTGAAGCAGAACTGTGTCACTTTGTATAATTTGTAATATTGAAAAATAAATACAAAATAGTACCTAAATTAAGATAATTTTTGAGGATTTTTATGAGGATATAACGTATCATTTGCGGTATATCATACAAAAAAATTCCGCCGTATCGCTGGAGGAGCCCGAACTTGGTAGGTTTTGGAAATTATTTTTGTTTAATCGCCCCAAAAAGTTCATTCATACATATGATACTACACACACACGATAGTGGTCTAAGAGCTGGCCACGTCAGATATGACACAATAATGAGAGCAATAAAACCTGTCTTGTTAGACTGCTTTACCATCCTTTTTGCTAGATCCCGGCATCTGGCAGCTTTTAATGGGTGGAAGTCAGAGTGACAGACCAACAAAGTTTTTAAGTTGGAAAAAAGTCATACCAAAATAGGTAAAAACTGCCATAGTTATGTCATTTATAGAGGACAGGGCCTATATTTTAACATTAGATTAAAAACCATTGTCTATTGTTGCGGAAACAAAAACAGTAGGCGACTAACTAAAAATTGCATTAAACATCATTTGACACTACTTTTTCCCAACAGAAACTTCTGGACATGATATAATCTAATTAATTACATAATTTCCCATAATATTGCATCAAACCCAGAACTCTAGGATTTGTTTTCTTCAAGTTATTTGCATTCTTTGACATCCACCACTTTACAGCTGCCAGATGTCCGGATCTAGAAATAAGAATAGTATAGCAAACGAACTAGAGGGGTTTCGTTGCTCTCATTATTGTGTCATATCACTCATATCTGACGTGGCCAGCTCTCCGTCAATAGGTTTCTGTAAAAAAAAGACTCAACTTTTTTTAAAGAACTGCGGATCAAAAAATATTTGTTTGTGTTTTGACCTCCATTACGCGTGTGTCAAACGGCTATTGTACACCGATTTGCGGTTTTTTTTGTGTACACCTTCCGCTGTTACATCTAACTTTTAAAATGGTACACGATAAAAAATAATATCAATAGACTCTGTGAGTAATATCGAAAAATTATAAGTTAATTATGATGTTGACTCAGAAACACCAGATCTGTGAGTTCAATGTTAATTTAGCAGATAGTTACAATTTTCAAGGGAACAGGTTTCTACGTAAAATTTAAATAACGTCCAAGTTGAACAAAATCACATGCATTGGCCTAAGTCCTAAGACATTTAGATTAAGAAGGCTGCCCAATCCATGTGTTTGTAAGTAAGTTAATTACTTTCCAATTTTGCTGGTTAGTGTAGTTTGTGAGCAGGTTGTCTGCACACCTGAATAACACTGGTCGCTGAACGCAGTTGGCGTTTGACTTTCGAACGAGCGCCCGATGCGCGCGAAAAACGTAGCTGTCAAACTTTTGCCGCCATCACTCGGCGTATTTTGACATTTGCGAATTTAAAAACAAACCTAACTTTTTTTCCATTAATTGTGAGTGTTACTTTAAATTTATTTGTTATTAAGTAGTGTTATTTAAGTGTTTTCTTCACAATTTTCATAGTAATGCAGTGAAAAGTGTGTGTTTATTAAAGAAAGTGTAAATTGGAATTAATAATGAAGCTCCTGTACAACACATGCGTTGCATGTTTGACTCTACTGGCTGTTACAATAGGTGAGTAATTAAAATAATTGTAAAGTTAGACTTAAGTAGGAATTGTGCTAGTTTTCGTCCACATATGTCAGTTTTCCGTCCATACTTATTTATAGGTACATTTATATTAATTTTTTCCCAAAATAAAAGCTTAAAATAAATTAAAAAAACCTCCAAAGAATAAACTATAAATTTAAGAAAAAATATTCATCTTATAAAGTTTTCCCCATATATTTGTAGCAGTTTAATCAAGTGGACGGTAAACTGGACATGGACGGGAAACTAGCACAATCACCCTAGATTAAAGGTTTACTAAATCGATACCGAAATAATATTCAAAAGATTAATTGAGTAGTAGTAGTTATGTCTTTTAATTAGTATTTATCAAGTTGTTTTAATCGTGCTGGTATAAATGCGTTCACGACCTTAAGTTCAATAAAACAAGTTAATTAACAGTATTAATCAACGAACGTTTTGGTCCCGTTCTTACGGAAAATGCTCATGTTCCGGGTTTTTTATAGTTGAATAAAATTTTATCAATCTTATTAAAAACATCTTTAATATAAACTCGGCTGTAACTAAAATGCTGACTGTAATTATAATATTACCTTAAATTTACACTATTCCATATGAATTAACTACTCCCAGTTAATAAGTCCCATGCATTCGTGTATTATTAATGAGTCTAATTTATTAATTTATATTACTCATTCCAAACGAATTTTTCTTATCAAACATTCTCCAATTCTATTTTAAACTCTATCGGGCATTAATAAGTGCTATATTAGCTCGTTAACGATCGCCTATCGATACTATGCTATATTGAATGTAATACTTTCGCGAGAGAAAGTGGTTACCAATTAACACTAAAGATCCGGCGTTTAAAGCAACAGGCTGAGCTGAGCCGCACAGTTTGTAAACAGATTATAATATCACTCTCGATTTTCACATATTACCTATCATTATTCATTGAGCTAGACTTGTATGGCTGAGTATGAAAATGGTCTGTCCATAGCCGTGCTGTTGGCTGTTTAATAAAAGTTTCATTTCAGGATAGGACATTCTGTGTATTGTGTGTAAATCCTTGAATACGATTAAAGTTAAATACAAAATGTTTAAATACAAAAACTGATATAGCTTGTATCCTGTTAAGGAGAGGGTTTAATCCAGCTGTAGAAAAGTGCTTCATATTCCTGCCGACAAATGATCGCCTTCAAGTATGTATAATCACTCAGCATATTGTTATAATTGCAAAAAAAACACATTTACCTACCTCAACAACCAGGGATCGAATACTGGTATTCTTCTTCTTCTTCTTCTTCCTTCCCTTAGTCCCAGTTCTATCTGGGGTCGGGCCTCCTTGTACGGAGGCGCCAGGATGCTCTATCCTGGATTGTCGTGGGGGTTAAATTCTGCGCTTTCAATTCCCTTTTGATAGTGGGCCACCATGTCTCAGGGAGGGGTTATCTATGTTTTACCAAAAAATGTTTGACAAATTATCACTTCCCAACACATTTTTCGTAGAATTTCATTTACCAAATAATCGTTTGCCAAATAACACTTGACAAATGATTCTTACGCAAACCTAACGTTTGTCATGATCATGTTTAAGCAACATCTCGTTTACCAACTGGTACTTTGACCAAATTTAATTCAGTCAAATATGTTAGTTGGCATAATATGTTTTAACCAAAACAAAATAAGGCAAATGATGTGTATCGTCAATATTCAATTTACCATTTCTTTTCCGTCGGTTAATCAGCAGAGGAGCTCTCAAATGACAAATAATTTAAATGCGCTTTGCCTTGTGGTCGCAGTTCTAACCTACCTACTATCTGTTAGCAGTTCTTTTTTGTCAGGGGTCACAGTTCTAACCTAACCTAACCTACTATCTGTTAGCAGTTCTTTTTAGTGGACAGTCGCAGTTCTAACCTAACCTAACCTACTATTTTGCCAGCAGTCTGTTCCTCTTGGGAGTCAAAGTTCTAACCTAACCTAACCTACTATACAGTAGCGGTTCTTTTTTGTTGGGGGTCACAGTTCTAACCTAACCTAACTTACTATTCTTCAGAAATCTTACTGTTTTCATAATTATTAAATCTTAATTTTTTTCTAAATTTTCATAACCCAATCAAATGTGATTTTTGTCCATTTATGGTTTGCCGTAACATTAACTTGACTAAATGTTTATTGTTTAATGTTTATAGTTTCGCCATGTCTGTCCGTCCGTCCGTCCGTCCGCGGATAATCTCAGTGACCGTTAGCATTAGAAAGCTGAAATTTGGTACAAATATGCATAGCTGGGCACCGTTAATCAAATAGTTTACTTCGTTAATCGTTAATCCGCTACAAAAAAAGTTAGCTTCGTTAAACGTTAAAGCGTTACATTTCGGAAGAATTAACGCAAGTTAACGTTAATCGTTAATCCGTTAATATGTGTAAAATTGCTAAGTAATGAAATAATCAAATGAAACAAATCTCTTCGCAGTTTTCTCACTCGCACGCGCCGGCAAAATATATCTAGTTTTGTTTTTGTTTCACTCGCTGCCACGCGCCGCCCGGCACTTGTCGTTCATTTCATACTTGTCTGAACCTATTTTTCGCGCCGCGCCGCGGTACCGTGCGGTAAATAGTAGGCATTGGATTAACGATTAACGGACTTCTGCATATTAACGGAAGTTAACGTGTCCGTTAACATTTTTAAAAGTTAACTTAAAAGTTAATCCGTTAATCAAAATGTTAACTTCGTTAATTAATGATTAACGGATTAACGAGTTAATGCCCAGCTATGCAAATATGTATATCAATCACGCCGACAAAGTGGTAGAATAAAAAGTGGAAAAAAAAGTTTTATTAGGGTACCATACGTAAAGTGGGGAGTGATTTTTTTTTTTCATTTCAACCCTAACGTGTGATATATTGTTGGATAGGTATTTAAAAAAGAATAGGGGTTTAGTAAAATATTTTTTTGATAATGTAAATATTTTCGGAAATAATCGCTCCAGAAGTTAAAAAAAATGTGTCCCCCCCCTCTAACTTTTGAACCATTAGTTTTAAAAATATGAAAAAAATCTCAAAAGTAGAACTTTATAAAAACTTTCTAGGAAAATTATTTTGAACTTGACAGGTTGAATAGTTTTTGAAGAAAAAATACAAAACATTTTTTTTTTTAAGTTTGTAATTTAACCGTATAAGCAGGTGTTTATTGTACCTGTAATTTCTACAATTTCTTAAGTGGGGACACTTACTGTGATGGACGGAAAACTACGGAACCCTACACTGAGCGTGGCCCGACACGCTCTTGGCCGGTTTTTTGCCTTATTAAAGCATTTGCTAAAATATCAAATGCCATAATGTAATTTTTCGTAATCATATTTTGCTAAATAAAAATTTGACGTAATGAAAATATTCGTATTAAAATTGTGCCAAAGTTTGATTTGCCAAACAAAATAGTTGCTAAAATTTGTTTGGGAAATGAAATTTGACCAAAATAAATTTGGTAAATCGGCAGGATCCCCTCAGGGAGTCTACCTCTTCCCAGAGATTTAGAGCGAATACTAGTATTATTTTTATACAAATTAACCGGTATTCATTCATTCATTATTCCGTTTGACCTTTCCTATTCTTTGCAAACATATTTCATTATTTTTAACAGACTTAAATATTTTTAAAAGCGGAGGTGAGGACCTCGCCTGTATTTTTTGTACGTTATTTACGCGAATTACTCCGACAATTATGAACAGATTTGAATGATCCTTTCTTTATTGAAAAGAAGATATCCGTCCCGTGGTCCCGTTGGATTTTGGTTCTAATTTTGATGATCGGATCTAAGAGGAACAGATAGGTCTTCTCTATCTTGAAAGGCACATGCATGGTGATTTTGATATTTTCTTTAGTGATTCAAGCATTCGCATTCGAAAATCAGCAAATTGGTGTTTGAAGTCGGTTTTCTTTTTTTTGAGTAAGTAGATTTTTTTACTGATGACATGTCTCTTCTCTAGTGGCAATAAAAGTAGAGGAAACACCCTAACACAAGCTATGTTCATTGAAAACCATCGGACATTTCCACATCATCAGTTAACCCTACATGGATATTATAATTTATAACGCATAGTATCTATTGTATAAAACTGCGAAACGCATAAATACCTATGAAAAAAATTCACTCACGTATATTTGTTCATTAGTTGTACCTAGTTCAAGATCTATTTGAAGGCCACAAGTATTTAGCGCACCCTACAACGAACGGTACCTTTATTGGCAGTGTTTCATTGAGAAGGGCAGTCTGCGTTCGCCGGACCCGGTTGGCCGGTTCCGCATCTATGTCAGCTGGTGTTAACTGATATTTTAAAAGCTGGGTCACACTTCGCCATGTATCGTCCAAGTTACGTAGGAAGGCCTACTAAGTAGGTACCTACATCTATAGTAAGAATTTTATTAAATGTTCGAATGTCACTAAAGAGCTCTTCCTATACGTCCGGAAATCTTAAATACTTACTTATTTTTTATATTTTTTTATTTATTTCAAGATAAAATTAAGTGGTAGGTATACATATTTATTCGCCAAACTGAGGACAGTTTGTTGGCGAATAGTGCGCTCTATAATAAAAATATCAATTTTGTGTTATTGTGTTTAACAGTAAACAAAGTCATAACTTGACATTCATCATCATCTTCTTCTTGTAACATCATATGTGTGTGTGTATATTAGTAGTTACATTTATGTCTATCATTTATGATTAAAGATTAACAAATAAAACGGTGGAACAACACAATAAAATTTACCAACATACCGACGCAGGCACGAACACGCCCGTACAAAGTCAAATTGTTAGTACTTAAATTATAAGTATCATAACTCTTGCTTTTGACATTAAGTAGATGACGGATGAGGAGTTGAGTAGAGACCTAGAGAAACTGCATATATGTATATGCACTCTATGTAGACAATAATTTGCATATATAAAACGTGTCAAAAATTTGTGTAAGTATTTTAGGCGAATCGCATGAGATCCATAGAAAGCGTTTTGAGGAATTAATTTCCAGCAGGCCGGAAATCGTTTTAATACTTTCAATTGATCTTAAACGAATTATAATCTGAGTTTGCCTAAGAGGCGTGCATAAGTTTTGGCAGTAAAATAACTGCGAATTGTTTGCTGTTTTTCAGTTATTTGCTTGTAGCTCGAAAACGGTAGGTCCGTCGGAAAAAATCAATCCATTCTATGTTAAAGGGGGTTAAAATCGACTGTATGTTGGGGGTAGAGAGACTAGATTGAAAGTTGGCTTTATGAGGAATTTTGAGAATATCTCGTTGCGGATTTTGTCCAAGGAGGTCTTATTGGCCTTAGGTGAATATAGGGCTGCCAGGAATAGTTGACTTGCTGAAATGAGGTCCTCAAGATCAACACAGTAGTAAAAATTTCCGAAAAATAATGCTCACCTCCTGGGATTGGGCAAACTCGGATTACACGAATGTAGGACCAAATGAAGGAAAACGGTTTCCAGCTTGCTGGAAATTCATTGTTCGAAAAAGTCTCAGTAGTAAAAAAATCCCAAAAAGAATGCTCACCTCCTCGGATTGGGCAAACTCGGATTACACGAATGTGTATAGGACCAAATGAAGGAAAACGGTTTCCAGCCTGCTGGAAATTCATTCTTCGAAAAAGTCTCATTTGGTTGGCTTGTTTACAATCTGTACCTAAATAAATACCTACTATCAATGTATGGATCTCAACGACGGTAGGACCTAATTTGTGCAAGTGTGACGGACGCGCGCACGCATAGCCTAGTACTGCAGTGATATCGTTAGGCTCGCGATTGTATGACACGACCGGTGGGGCATTAACACGGATTCGACCGATTCGTGCCAAATCAGTAATAATGTGAATCGGGTCAGATACAGAAGGCGGTATTTTCTTTTCCTGGCCGGTTAAGATTGCCATATTATCG
Source organism: Pammene aurita (assembly GCA_947086415.1). NCBI lineage: Eukaryota > Metazoa > Arthropoda > Insecta > Lepidoptera > Tortricidae > Pammene > Pammene aurita. The sequence continues at coordinate 35,238,322 of OX352290.1, read as the reverse complement.
CCTATCCCGTCATGCGTCATAATAAGTAGGTACTTGTTAGAATGTGTCAGCCATTATGACATTAAAAAACCGACCCTCAAAGGCTAGCTGGACATTGCGAAGCTAAGTAGCTTCTGTTTACAACCCTAAACACCTGTCCTGCTACTAGCGACACTACTGAACATGATGTACATATTTTGATATTTTACTACATAACATTTGCATTATAAAACCCGAGCCTAACGAAATTAATAAAGAGTATAATGTACACGATTTTTTTTGTATACGTACTAAACTGGATAACAAAAATTTTATCAATATTAGGTTGGTAGACCTACCACCCAGTTCGCCGTAGTTCACCAAACTAATCTATGAATATGAATATGAGGACTGAAGAGGATAATCTCGCTTTACAAAATTTCTTAGTGCATATAAAAAGCATGTTGCAATGATATTTTATTTTGGTAAAAAAAATAACTAAATAGTGTAAGCGCGTCGCCTAGCCAAGCGACAGTGAATGCGCAATTCTCGCCGTGAGAACGATCACCGAAATTTCTACAACATTCTGAGAAAACAACAGTTTTTAAAAGTGATTGAAAGTTAAATAAGACTTACGACGTAGGTAGCAAGGTCTCCACCAATCTGACCACTTTCCCTCATGAAGAAAGTTTTAAAAATTCTAGTGGCGTTCGAATTTGCATAATTATTTGGGACATACGAAGCGCACAGTCATAGATGCATACGAAAATCGATAGAAAATGAAATTAATCATGTTTGACTAGTAGTTGTATGTATGATAGTAATGGGTCTATAAGTTAGAACCACACTATATTTAAAAAAAATACGGCATGTTTTTGTTGTACATAAGCTACCTTCATAATTACATACGTTAGGTAGGTTTAATTAACGCAACTAACAGAATAAGTAACAATTATTTTACATTAAATTTTAATAAAGTAGTGTTTTTTGATTTTTAAGGCACTATTATTCACTGGGACATGACTTATTGTATTTAACATATAACCTTAAATATGCTCAGTTGACCTCACCTTACATACACCAGTTAAACAACTAATAACGGAATTTATTGCCTTGAGCGTTAATGTTGTAAGGAAATCGTCCTTCGACATCAATTTTGTCAGTCATAGCCAAAATATGTGAGCCAAAAATGCAAAATAAGAATTATGCTCATCCCAAGAAAAGCTGTCTAACCCAAAAAGTTTGGAAATGTATTAAATTGTCTGAAGTTGCCATATTTTGAATTCTTTCGTACTATCAGCTGCAGAATTGCATACCCAATTTGTGACTGAATTCATTAAAAATGTGGTAATGGATTTTTGCAGCCTATACCACATTAAAAATTATCTCTTTATTAGTACCTATAAGAATAGGCATGACTCATATGCATCAGGTTACCTTAAATACATCAAGTTACTCGCGGCACCGCTGAAGCGTGAACCGATGAAAACGTCCGATTGTATTGTAATTATATAAATCCCACACTTCCACTGCATACGGTAGAAGTTATAGGTTATTCATGGTCGATTAAACAGCATCATTGAAGAAAAATATTCGTTAAAATATGGGTCATGCTTATCATATTTAATACCTAAAAATAATGGACTAAGAGCTGGCTGCGTCAGATATAAGTATCACACAATAATGAGAGCCACAAAACCCATCTGATTAGATTGCTATACTATCCTTATTGCTAGTCCAGGTATCTAGCAGCTTTTAATGGGTGGAGGTCAGTGACAGACTAGCAAAATTTTTCAATTGGAAAATAGTAATACCTGCTGTTGTCTCAGTTCTAAAGGACAGGGTCTATATTTTAACATGAGAACAAAAAACATTGCGTATTATTACGGAAACAAAAACAGCAGGCGACAAACTGAATTAAGTACATTATATATCGTTTGGCACTACTTTCCCCCAACAGAAACTTTTGGCAATTATATAATCTAATTATTTATATAATTTCTCATAATTGCATCAAACCCAGAACTCTAGGATTTATTTTCTTGAAGTGGTTTGCATTATTGACCTCCATCAATTTACACCTGCTAGATGTCCAGATCTAGAAATAAACATAGTATAGCAAACTGACTAGACGGGTTTCGTTGCCCTCATTATTGTGTCATATCTGACGTGGCTAGCTCTCCGTCTTTATAGCGATATGAAAAACATCATTATCTGCTGTGTTGTGTAGGTGGATATTTTAATTTTCATTATAATTCATGGCTAGTGGCATGTCGCTGCATTTTGAAGTTTATTTTTGATGGTTTGTTTCGTGTGTTTTAACAATAATACAGTTGTTCAAATATTTGTAAGTGAAACGTACCATCCGGTTCATAATTGCATACCCAGTTTATGAAAGAATTCATACAAACTTTGTATGCAGCGTGGGCCTTTTTCTCTGCAGCTGACCGTACATACTCGTAGGTAGTAAAAGCTTTTCCTTAGAGGGCTCACAATGTTGCGATCTTAGGTGCAACAGTTTTTTTTTCGGTTCTGTGCTTACAACAAGATTTTTAATTTTGTATACAGTTTACATAGTTTGACAGGCAGGTTGACAGATGACTATAAGATTATATAATGTGAGGACGAGTTTAGTGAAAGGGTCCACTTTGTCGATTTATATGGTTTTTTTATTCTTTCACAAAAAAATAGCATGTATTGTGTAGTTTTAAGAAGTTTTAACAGCATAATTATCGACAATGTGCCTTTATCCTTAAACTAACACATATATTCTTGGTTTACCATTGAATTGCCGACAGACATTTAATCGAATATTATTTCAGAGACAACGTTTCAAGTATTTTCATTTCATCGACAACTCATTGCGTCGAGGATACGATACTAGGTAATTTGAACAGAGGTCTTTTAATTGGTAGTTGACTTATTTCAAGAAAATTCATGTTATGGCTTTTTATTTCGGGTCTTTTTACTTCATTTTTTTTACATGTAATAATATTTATTCCGTATATAATTATTTTTCTTAGCGGTCGCAGTTCTAACCTATCATAATCCACTTCTGGCAACAGTTCTTTTTCTTGGGGGTCGCAGTTCTAACCTAACCTAACCCACTTCTGGCAACAGTTCGTTTTCTTGGGGGTCGCAGTTCTAACCTAACCTAACACACTTCTGACAACCGTTCGTTTTCTTGGGGGTCGCAGTTCTAACCTAACCTAACCCACTTCTGGCAACAGTTCGTTATCTTGGGGGTCACAGTTCTAACCTAACTTAACCCACTTCTGGCAACAGTTCGTTTTCTTGAGGGTCCCATTTAGTAAGTCGAAGAAATGAATTGCAATGTTTTGTAGTTTTGCCAATTAAGATAATTTGAAACAAATCAGCGATTAAGTAATATTCGTTGAATAGTATTTCTACGCAGTAAGATAAATTTAAATAAATATTAGTTGAAATAAAATAACACCAAACAATATGTTAGTACTAAAGTTTCGATGAATCGTTGTCGATGAAATGAAATAATATTCGATGAAAAGGTTGTCGACAAAACAAGGGTACACCTATATTCTTATGTACCTAGAATTTATTTATTTTTAGGGTTCCGTACCTTGAAAGGAAACAAACCAGCCAAGTGCGAGTCGGACTCGCGCACCGAGGGTTCCGTACAAACCTGTAGGTATACAGGGGTAGTAACTTTAAAATTATTAAAAATATTTTTATTATAATGATGTAAGTAAAAATTTACGGTTTTCGCAATTTTCCTTTATCTGTGCTATAAGACGTTGCTTCATACCAAATTTCAAGATTCTGAGTTCACGGGAAGTAACCTGAAGGTTTTGATTCCCTTGCGAGTTTCGAAAGTTTGCGGCATAAACGGCTGTATCTTTTGATTGCGTTGGTTTAGAAGTCTGATTTTTTCACAGCTCCAAGGGACAGTAGACCTGAGTATTTCATATAAATTTCAGCTTGATACCTTTACGCGTTCCTGAGAAAAATGGTCTTGACAGACAGACAGACAGACAGACAGACAGACGGACAACAAAGTGATCCTATAAGGGTTCCGTTTTTTCCTTTCGAGGTACGGAACCCTAAAAACGGAACCCTTATAGGATCACTTTGTTTTAGGGTTCCGTACCTCGCAAAACCTACGGGGTACTTCCCGTGACCTCAGAAACTTGAAATTTGGCATGAAGCAATGTCATATAGCATAGAGAATGGAAAAATTACAAAAAGTAGACATTTTTAGTAAAATCATACAAAAAAAATATTTTTTAAAATTTTAAACTTCCTACCCTTTTCCTCGTAAACGCGTAGAGGTATTAAATTGAAATTCATGTCAAATACTCAGGGCTATAGGTCCTTTCAGATGTAGCAAAACCAAACTTTTATGTCAACGCAATAAAAAGAAATAGCAATTTAAGTCGCATATTTTGAAACTGAGTACTCGCAAGAAATTCAAAACCTAAAGGGCACTTCCCGTAAACTCAGAAACTTGTTACTTGGCACGAAGAAACTTCATATAGCACAGACAAAGGAAAAATTACGAAAAGTAGACATTTTTAGTAAAATCATACAAAAAATATATATTTTTAATTTTAAACTTAGGTACTACCTTTTTCCTCGTAAACGCGTAGAGGTATTAAATTGAAATTCATATCAAATACTCAGGTCTATAATAATATACCTTTAAGCTGTAACAAAATCAATTTTCTATGCAATGGGTGAACTTTTACTTATATATCTACAGGTTTGTACGGAACCCTCGGTGCGCGAGTCCGACTCGCACTTGGCCGGTTTTTTCCAATATACTCGTATTAATACATAATTTAAAAGCTGCGTAAGTGCAGGCTGCCAAATTAGCCAATACACTGGAAAGATTAAGACAGAGATTTCGACATATGTTGGTTAATACCTAGTCGCCACAAAGCTTCTGCTCGTCTCATCGCTAGTTTTCGTGTCGTTCCAATTAATACAAGTTTGGAAAACTGCATACAGCATACACTTGTTATTAACAACCCAGCATAAGAACAACTCAACAAGGTAAATAAAAACCGCAGGGAACTGTCATATGGGAGAACTGTACGACCGCTCTCACCGGTCGTTGTGGAGATCCATGGATTAGATTCGGTGCGGATCAATTTTAGTTTAGTGGTTTATAGGACGTTCTGTAATGTAAATGTAACGCAATTTCATCCTACTCACGTGTGAGTACGTTTATGGAGAAGTCACTCTTTACATTTCGATTTAATAATTAGGAGTTATTGAATTCCGTTTGAACTTTTTTAAGTTAGGATAATAATATACATACCTACGAGTATAACTTACGTGACCACCCATTACACGTACACTAGATACATTAATTAACACACATTACAGTAGGTATGTACATTAAGAAATATTAACGCTTTATAGCCCACCATCAGATCAAACTAATAAACAAAGTCCTTTCATACATTATTCGCTTTAGGCTTAAATGAACATACAAATATTTGAAGCGTATTTGTTTTTAGATATCAATGTACAATACATTCTTCTAAAACAAATATAAGTTGTTGTGGCCAATTGGTCAGTTACCAAACGTGTGTAGATATTTATCCAATAAAGTCAATGTCAAAACTATTTGCTTGGCTATTGTGGAATTTCTCTCATGTCTACTTCACGCACGTGTGTTGTGAAAGTGTCATTTAATATTTACACGGCTATAACAGGTGTATCTGTCTAAAGCGTGCAAATTGTTTAAATAAATTCCGAATTAGAAAAGTTGTTTTAGTGGTTTTGTTTAAGTAACATATTAAAGAAGATGATGAAAACACTAAAATAGTGGAGGCAATAACTTCTGATAAAGTGGTCTTGTCCATAATGTCAGAATTTGTATCTCTTAATAAGAGTAATATAATATTAAGCCCTTTGCCTTTACTGTTATATGTGCAGATACTTATAGATTTCGAATCGGATGAAATCAGTTCGTTACATTGCAATCAAATGTTTTGGAAGATACAGATCCTGGATTATCAAGTTTACCAATAGTTTGAGTAGATTAATATCTTTCCGCTTACAATATTCAATGAGGCTTGATGGTGTAGCGTTAACACAAGTTGGTTGTGTAAATCAACTGGTCGTAATTTTACGTAAACTTTGGATAATATACATATTCCAATAAAACTTATACCTTAACGATTTTGTTTATTTAATCGCTCAAACACTTAAATCTTTTAGACAGACACTCATATGACCACGTCCTCAGTGTGAAAGGTGTCAAATGATTGGTGGGCAGAAACTGATGTTCAATGATTTCACACAGGTGCAACTGCAGACAAGGTTATCATTATTAGCGTCTACACTACATGTTAAGAATTATATTTGAGTATTTTATTTAGTGGCAAGACTGATGCTAATTTTATCTAAAAGTTTAGTTAAGTAAGTTGCCTTATAACGATTCATGGTTTCTACACATTTCTGTTCCTATCGGGACCACGGTGACAATATCATCCTCTGTACGGCGAAGGTAATTTTAAAAGTATAAATAAGCGGTTAAAATTCCGTTTGTACCTATAGAAATGTTGTCTTCTATCGTAAGTAAAATGTACCTACATACGTTTTAAATAAGTCAAAGAGTTAAATCAGTAAAAAGTTTTTTAACGGATATAATATTTAGACGCCACCTGACCACTGACAAGGGCGCTAAAGGCTCTCGGTAAATCAGTGAAGTACTTTAATATTGTGGTCGTTTACCCTAAAACTTGCAGCCCACTTTATTTTTAATAATTCGCTTGATATTTTAGTAAGTATCAATTCAGTCCAGGCACACGAATAATATTAATGTAGTATTAAGCTGGTTTAACTTATTATGGCAGGAGTACTCAGATTACTGTAAGTAAAAATACTGCTTTATTTGGTACACCAAAATACATTGTATTCGTGCGTAATGTACCTGCATGGACACTGTAGACAGTGTTTCTTCACATACAGTTAACGTTACAAATTTCTTTTTCCAATAACAGCTACCGTATACAATGACCGAGACAATCAGACTGCTGCCCGCGGTCACCTGTCAACCCGTCATTTCACAGGCTGCACCGTCCGCTCCAATAACGTCGTTTAGTTTCTCTATAAACGCTTCCAGTGAAGACAGTGGCTTTATTGGTTCAGTTCGGGAACGATGTCAATCATGATTATCACGAGGTTAGTTATAGGATTTTAGAGCTACTACTGCTACACTAGGCGGGTATGTAGTAATCGGTGCACCTATATTATAAACAGCGTAGTTACTTATATGTGATAGGTATCTCTATATCCTTCATCTTCAAAGCACCTTCCACGGTACCTTTTCCAAAAAAGTGTTACATATAAACATATTTAACAGTCTTATGAGATCAACTTGTAGAATAATATTTTACCTATTACTAAAAATTGCTAATGTAGCAATCACCCAAAAAGGATTTCGTAATTTGGAAATGGTCTACCTATAATGTTAATTTAATAATCAATGAATTATTCAGATGTTTGAGTTTCACTTTTACACATTTAATAAATTATATAATACAAAGTCCGTCATGCATGAATCTTGATAACCAAAAATAACATTTTTTTACTTAGTATTGATCTTAAGGCTACAAAGTTACATCTATTAATCAACAAGGTTAATGAGCGTTATCCACTATTTTGGTCGTAGCTATTGCACAAGTATTTTTAATGAAGTCCTGGTCTGTTAATTTTGAAACAAATAGTATAGAAACAAGGAAAATGAATATGTGTAAACGATTGCTATTGTACAAAATATTTAAGGTACATACTTCTGAAGCAGCCCTAAAGTAATTCGCAAATTTTAGAAAGTTTCATTTAAATGCAAATATGTGTGTCTGGTTTATGCCATATATGACAACCTTCAATAGCACCCAAGGCATTAAATCATGTGAACTCACCACTTTCTGCGAATACTAAAGAGTCCTATGAGATAACGGTGTCACGGTTACTGATGTCAACATTGGTAAATGGCTCGGCAGTTAGTCTAACTTGATGTGCTGACACTTAACCTCTAGCGTTACATTGAGGCCTTTTTTGTGTGGACCCAATAGCGAATTATTCAGGATTATATAAATGAATAATAAAACCTCCGTCTTCCAATAAACGGAGCAGTCAGTGTCATAATTTGGTTGAAAGTTTTCAATGTATGATTCTGAGTAGGTAGTAGCGGTTACCTTACTCATAATAGGTATAGGCTTAATATATCGACTATATTTTACTTATAACCTTACCTGCCGCCCACTGGTCCACGTTTTGCTTCCGTAAATCTGTTCGTATGACGGTTCCATTCAATATAGGTAATACTTTGCCTTTGTTCTTAACTATAGATATTTGATGCTTGATTCGTATATTAGGCATACCAGATTAACTCAAGGCATGCCTATTTGCGGCGGATCGAAATCGCAATATTTCCTCTAACGTATAATCTTCATCCCTTAGATTGACCGACGTTTGGCCGGGCATTATAATTGTATTTCTAGTTATGTCGAAACGACAGCTACTTATGTAAATATTACCTAATAGACGGAGAGCTAGCCACGTCAGATATGACACAATAACGAGAGCGACGAAATCCCTCTCGTTAGTTTGCTATACTATGCTTATTTCTAGATCCGGACATCTGGCAGCTGTAAAATGGTGGAGGTCAAAAAATGCAAACCATTTTAAGAATACAAATCATAGAGTTCTGGTTTTGATGCAGTATTATGAGAAATTATATAAATAATTAGATAATATCATTGCTAAAACTTTCCGATGGGGGAAAGTAGTCCAAAACGACGTATAATGTAATTCATAGTATATCGCCTACTGTTTTTGTTTCCGTAATAGTACGCAATGATTTTTTGTTCTAATGTTAAAATTTAGGCCCTGTCCTTTATACCTGAGACAATTTCGGCAGTTTTTACCTAGTTTGGTATATTACTATATTCCAATTTAAAAATTTTGCTAGTCTGTGACTCTCACCTCCACCCATTAAAAGCTGCCAGATGCCCGGACCTAGCAATAACGATAGTACCTATAGCAATCTAACCGGACGGGTTTTGTTACTCTCAGTATTGTGTCATATCTGACCCCAGCTCTTAGTTCCTAAGCCATTTTCAAAATACTACGCCAGCTATTAATAATATTAATGTACCTATAAATTTGTTCACTTTCGATTCGATATGCTTTCACCGCAATGTAAGGTTCACCACACTGATTTTATCTTTTAACTTATACGGCTTTTGGGTAATCATTTAGTTTAAAAGGAAAGTAGTTTTCTAATTAAGGATATTATTAGTAATCACCGGATGTCCGGACTTAGAAAGTGTCCATAAGAATGCATCAGGATTAGAGTTTAATCAGACCAACTCGTTGTTAGTTCTAGATGACGTAGATATGTGACCTAGTAGACCAAGCGAGTTTGCAGCGAACCACTTGCACCACGGCCGGCCCTTTACAGCCTCTTAACGCTTCCGTCTCCACTACGAGTATTGTGACGTCGATCCAGTTATTGACCTCAACCTCAAATGAGTTCCTGCTTCTGCTCTAAACTTTCCTGTGTCTTTCGGATAATATATAGGTATTAAAAACCTAACATATACCTACTTCAAACAACAACAGCTTGTCTTTCAACAAAGAGATGTAATGTTCAAACGATCCAGAAAGTCATACGCCAGATGATTACGATCTTCAAATATGAAGGAACGACTACGGAGAGAGGTTATTCGGAGCAAAAGGCCACTCCCCGGTTGGCTCTTAAAAATTAAGGCCAGCGTTTATTTCTTCCTGTTTCAAAGTTACCAATGGATAATGCTTTAGTGTAGGTAAGTATGTTTTACTTTCACATAACCAGTGAAAGGTTAGTACAGGTAGGTAGTCTGCATTCTTTGAGCCCCGGGCTAAAACTAGTATTCAATCAGAATTAAATTAATGATGATAAAATAATTTTTAATCCGACAGATGATTATATTTTTTCCACTCGTTAGTTATTTAGTCACAATTAAATAATATGTAGTTAAGTATAATGTTTTTATAAAGTTTTTGTCTACAGACTTCAGAAGACATTTTTATTATTTAATATCTTTCGTACAATTTAAAACACGTGCACATTTTTACGTGACAATTTAGTCTTAAAATACGAAATATAAATGTTACTTATTTATAATAAAACTTAAATAAGAAATCTATGAGTGAGTGAGAAAACTAACTATTACATCGGTATACTTGTTAACTCACAAAAGATATATTTCTAACTTTTGGTATGGCTCGTGCGCGATGTTAGGCAGATGGTATCCACCGCAGCGCCTGTGCCGATGGTTTATTAAGATTGTGGGCACGCGACTTTAACTGTTCTTTTATAACAGCTGTCTTATTAGTCACCTACAATAAAACTAAAAATGGAAGTGATTTTATTTTCTAAATACAGCTTAGGAAATAAAAGTTTATTCATTTGACCAACCGCGAAAGTGTTAGAGCCCCCAAATATCAATAGAAAATAGTACAGGTACAAATATTTAGGATTAACTTGAATATTACTTGTTTGATTAATTTATTTATCATAATTACATCACAGTCGATGAAAGTCTTACAGCTGTGATGAGAAAACGGATGTTTATGTCATAAAAACAATAACCATAATTTACCGCAAACTGGCCATAATTCTGTAACGTTCACGTATAACGGAGCCGGTTGTGTCACCGTGATTATATTGTGAGGATATTTAAGACTGGTTTAACCGGACAATACGGGTGTTGCGAAAGCGGGAAACGGGGGGGGGGGGGGGGGGGGGGTTGCATTGAACTGCAAAAAGCTTTCAATCTCTTTAACATTTCTGTCGAACATTCGTAGGTATTTTGCATGAATGAATGTAGCTTGTACTGTAAAGGTTATGGTAAACCAGAAAACATATTAAAGCTCTTAGCTGTCGTTAACTTCCGTTGTTAAGTAAATTACTGTTTTAGTTGATTTCCATAATGTATGTTTAGCCTTTCTTTTCAAGTCATTCAAATCGAAGTAGATTATGGTTCTTCTTTTAAACGACAGCTCACCTACTGTACCTATTAATTACAATCCAAAACGTTGTGTACCCGCAGGATGCTGGAAACCTATTAGGGTAGAGACGGGTTTTCAATTCATCTGCCCCTTTTTGATTAAACACTATAAATCCGATAAAATTCACACGAGTCACGTAAAACTAATATCAAATCATGATAACATTCATAAAGTTTGAATGTCTTTCAAGTCTAAGGTGCATAATGTCGCCAACCGCGACAGATGTCGTCAAATTAACGTCAATTGTCGTCATTATTTATCATTACCTGCGGCACAGTCATTAAACGAATCGGTGTTAGATGGTTATCGGTCCACATATAACGTCTATCTTATTGTTTTATTACGTTATTCGCGTTAGTCTTTTAATTTTGCAACCTCTTATTTGTTTTAAGTTCATCTTTGGTCTAGAGATGGTATACATTAGGTATCAATATGAACTTGAACTAATTAGCATAACATTTGTATGATAGTATAGGTATGTAGCGATTAATAAAATATGTATAAAATCAAATTATAGTGTACTTAAATAATGTAGGTACAAAATGTTATAGATATAAAACATCACTGAATAGTTAATTTCTTTCTGCTTATGTAAAAGTGTTATAAAGCCACAAAATTAATAATAAGCTAAAATCTCTCAGACCATATAGCATTTTATACAATCGTGACATAATGAAGAGCTTTTCAGTCGAGTACAGTGTTGAGACCACGAAGCATGCTGGGTGTCGTGTAAGTATGGTACGAGATTGAAAAGCTCTTCATTATGTCACTATTGTATACAATACTTTTTCTACGAGTGCTCATAATAGGCAAGCCGGTAAGAATTAAGTTCGACGAATGCCTTAGAACCTGCTCCCTCTCTACAATTTACTAACTTCAATCTCCCGGTGGATTGTGCCGGCGGCCGGGGAGGAGGGCGTTCTCCTCCAAGACCGTGCTATAATATTGTATGAAAATCCATTTCAGCATCGTCGATGATGCTAAAATATTGCGACCATAAGAAGAGCTCCATCGAAAGGTATGCACTAGTAGTTCTTATGTAATAAATCTTATTTGAAGGTCCCTATTCGAATGGGCACTGATTATACGAGTCATAGAAATAATATAAATTCATACGCCGTACGATTACGAGGCAGTCGATCTCTATCAAAATAGCACATTCTATTCCATTAGGTTATGAAATTTTCATTGGACCTATCATCCGGATAATGCGTTATTTTAATGACTTGTCATAATTACCTACTTATTTTTTATTGTTTCTGCCGGGGACCTGTCATTCAATATAATACTATGTTATATGTAAGGACGTATCAAAAACCGGACAAGTGCATGTCGGACCACGCATAATGGAGGTTCCGTACCTTCAATGGAATAAGAACCAAACTAATAAATACCAAAAGGCCGTATCTGATGCCTATGGAAGAATTTTTTTGGAGATAACTCCAAAATGTCTGAACGGCTAATGTTCAAAACAATTTTCGTAGAAAGTATGTGATAAGGCGTATCTTTTTAATTTTTGCATAGTTTTTGGACTTACGGTAAAAAAAATCCAAGGGGAATACAGGATACAGGGGGAAGATACAGGGGGAGGGAGGGACACAATTTTTCTGACTTTCGAAGATATTATGTCTGAAAATATTCACTTAATCACAAAATGTAGATATTTGGTAAAAAAATGTTTTTGGAAATGTATTGGAGCGCCCCCCCCTTACCATATTTTTTTCTGCAACTTAACTACTTACATAACGAAATAGCGGCATAATACAAAATACACCTTGTGCCAAATTTTATTAAGATACGTTGTATAGTTTCCAAGTAAAATAGCTTTGACATACGGACGGACGTACGGACAGACGGATATGACGAAACTATAAGGGTTCCGTTTTTGCCATTTTGACTATATTCTTATAAATATGGTCTGTAACGGTGGCCAACATTACACATTTCCGGGTTCAGGAATGATAATGAGTGCCCTAAAATTTATGGGATTACTATACTAGTTTTAATTTTTACCCGCGGATTCGTCTGCGTGGAATAGGTAATCCACTTCCCTTTTTACCCATTTAATAAATCATTTTGGGGATAAGAAAATTCTAGAAACATCCTTCCCCAGACCTCAAATTCTCTCCATATAAAATTACACCATAATTTGTTCATCCACAAACTTCCACCCCTCTTTTCACCCCCTTAATGCTTGATTTGTGTCATTTGTGGGATGTAAACTCCTTGCCTCTTGAATGTCCTTTCCAGGGAAACCAGTTCAACGGTTTAAGCGTGAAGAGGACAGACAGACAAAGACACTTTAGAATTTATAATATGTATTATATGTATTTAGTATTGATTTCTTTACTTACTTTTAATTATAAGGTCATACTTAAAAGGAAAAGTGCGCTTTACAGCAATCTTCCCATCAATATGCGCTCACGATGACATTGTTTCCGTTGTTATTAATCGCCATTAATAACATTAAAAAAGTAACCATCACTTGTGTCGCAAAAGTTTTCTCGACTATGAGAGATTTCCACCGTTTCCCTGTGCACAATAGTCAATATTTACAGCTAGAGAGTGCTTGGGAACAATAACAGTGAAAGCAATTGGCAATAGGTATTTTCTAGTAAACTGACCCTGCCGTATGACACACAGAAAGTAAACAATGGTGTATTATGAAAACTACTTTAGGGGTTGAATGTCTTTGTATTGTGACGGTATGAACGCATTCATACTCGTATCGACCTTGAACATAGTTTATTCAGAAAATTTAAGACAGAAATAAGAAATACAAAAACATAAGGTCCGTACCTTCAATGGAATAAAAATCAAACTAATACCATGGAATCTTCTTTGACTAATACCATAAGGTCGTATCTGATGCTTATGGAAGAAGGTTTTAGGGAATAACTCAAAAATAGCTGAACCGATAGTGTTCAAAATCCTCCGCTGTTAAGATTCTGACATAAAATCAGTTTTTTTTTCTTTAATGAAGTGTCAGAAAGGGGCCCAGGAACTGGTTTTGGCCACTATTTCCTATGGCTCCTGATAACTGAATGACAACTGACACATGACAGATGAGTGATGACAGTGCCATCTGTGCTGCCATGGGGCTGCCATAATTTACTCTTATACTTACTACAAGAATTCCAAAAATCACTGAAATGTATTCAGTCAACATTTCTAAGACCCCCCAAATAAGTTTTTCTAAAATATCTTCAATGTACATTTTTTTTCTCTTTACGCGTTTATTATATGTATAGATAAACCATAAACTTGTAAATTTGTCTGTAACTTAATAAAGTTGAAAATGGCCAAAACCGGCACAGTGACCACAACCTCTGTAATAAGACTGATAAGGCGCATTTTCGCAATATTTTAGACTTTCGAAGCGATTGTTTCTGAGAAATTTACTTAATCACATAATGTCGAAAAAAACCTTGCCTACAGAACCCTAAAAAGTCTCCTTAAATTGCTGCCAAGAAGACTACTGGCCGCATTGCCACGTATATAACTAACTATTTGATGAAAGTCTATCAGGTATTTAATCTGGTTTGTCTATCGGGTGCTATGCCAGTTGTTGGATCTACCCTACGAGTATTTGTGGCATCCATGTGGCATCGCTATTTATCTAAATATTCGCTAGGGAGAAATTAAAATAATTTTAAATCTTTTTATTGTTCACAATAAAAATATTTATAAAACTTGGAACTCGTGATATCTTGAGGTTAGGTGTCCGTTTTGAGACCAGTATGCCTTCTGATAAAATGCCATATGGCTCTGGACTCATGTCCACGGTATGGCGCCGCCACCGCGAAACGGCAAGCTTTACGGCGGCTTTTAGTACTAGAAATTCCTGTACCGTGGATGATGTTTATAATTTACGTTCGGAGGAAAATATTTTGAGGGAAACCCTATAAAATTAAATACGAAGAATATTAATTCCGGTTTATTGATTTAGGTCTCGATATTCTTTACCACAAACCTTTAGATTTCAATACATTCACATATTATGTTTCTTCAACCTTCATACAAATAATTATATTAGCGTAATATACTATTGTCTGGCCATGAACAGGATGAGTATTGAGTAGGTTCCCAATAATTACCAATAGTTAATAGTAATTAGTAAACGAAATGTTTCCGTGGCGTAATAACTTTACCTACTCATTTTCGTGAACAATTACTCTTGCGTTTATTCATAGTTAAAACTTATAGGTAATTGTTAAAATAGTTGAGGTCAAGTGAACCGAGCTCAATATGTTATTTTGATTCGATTTGAACGGGTAAATGTTATATCGTGAATCCATGTAACAATTTCGCTCATACTAGCTTTTGTTTTAGAGGCCAGGGTCTGCTTAATTTCTTTTTGGAACCTTGCATATTTGAATAGCAGTTTTTAGGGTTCCGTAGTCAACTAGGAACCCTTATAGTTTCGCCATGTCTGCCCGTCCGTCCGTCCGTCCGTCCGCGGATAATCTCAGTGACCGTTAGCACTAGAAAGCTGAAATTTGGTACTAATATGTATATCAATCACGCCGACAAAGTGGTAAAATAAAAAGTGGAATTTTTTTTTTATTAGGGTACCTCCCCTATACGTAAAGTGGGGAGTGATTTTTTTTTTCATTTCAACCCTAACGTGTGATATATTGTTGGATAGGTATTTAAAAATGAATAGGGGTTTACTAAAATCATTTTTCGATAATGTAAATATTTTCGGAAATAATCGCTCCAGAAGTAAAAAAATATGCGTCCCCCCCCCTCTAACTTTTGAACCATAAGTTTTAAAAATATGAAAAAAATCTCAAAAGTAGAACTTTATAAAAACTTTCTAGGAAAATTATTTTGAACTTGATAGGATGAATAGTTTTTGAAAAAAAATTACAAAATAATTTCTGAATTAAGTTTGTAATTTAACCGTATAAGCAGGTGTTTATTGTACCTGTGATTTCTACAAAATTACAATGAAATGACGTGCTTTCAAATAAAGTAAAAACGGTGAAAATCGGTTCACGCAATAAAGAATTATTCCATAAAAATCATCTCCCATACTTTAAGCTCGCGCGCAATAGTTTACTTAATTTGCCGATAGATGTCGCTGTACGTGGAACTCTCATATCATATCCTACATGGCGGTGTTATTAACTCTTAAGTGGGGACACTTACTGTGACGGACGGAAAACTACGGAACCCTACACTGAGCGTGGCCCGACACGCTCTTGGCCGGTTTTTGTCAGATTTAGTACCAACAAGAAGTGGAAAGCCTTTGTCAGAGCCTCGTCAGTTGTATATCGGGG
This sequence comes from Pammene aurita, assembly GCA_947086415.1. NCBI lineage: Eukaryota > Metazoa > Arthropoda > Insecta > Lepidoptera > Tortricidae > Pammene > Pammene aurita. Next base: position 35,222,030 of record OX352290.1, on the reverse strand, counting down.
CCCGAATATGTAACTAAACCTAGGTTTAGGTATAGGCTACAACCGTAGGCGTTGGTATATATCTAGATATATACCTATATCACTTTTTAGGGTTCCGTACCCCGAGAGGAAAAAACGGAACCCTTATAGGATCACTTTGTGGTCCGTCCGTCCGTCTCTCAAGACCCTTTTTCTCAGGAATGCGTGGAGGTATCAAGCTGAAATTTATATCAAATACTCAGGTCTACTGTCCCTTGGAATCGTGAAAAAATCTAACTTCTAAGCCGACGCAATCAAATGATACAGCCGTTTATGCTGCAAATTTCCGCAAATTTTCGAAACTCGTAAGGGAATCAAAACCTACAGGGTACTTTCCCGTGAACTCAGAATCTTGAAATTTGGTACGAAGCAACGTCTTATAGCACAAATAAAGGAAAAATTACGAAAACCGTAAATTTTTACTTACATCATATAATAAAAATATTTTTAATAATTTTAAAGTTACTACCCCTATATACCTATAGGTTTGTACGGAACCCTCGGTGCGCGAGTCCGACTCGCACTTGGCCGTTTTTTTTTTAAAGTTCCGAACTAGGAACTTCCTCAAGAGCTCAATTAAAATAGTGGCTAAAAAAGTTACAAGTTACAAGGTACCTATGCTAAATTTCATTTGAATATGATTATATCACACATAACGTTGAAATTTTGATAAAAAGAGAAATGGGTATATTTCAATGAGCAAAACTCCCTGTTACTGTCTGATATGCCAAGCCGGATACATTACTGCATTTGTACTGAATATGTCAATACAACCTTGACTGCAGCGGTCAATGTCACACGAAATGACTCTCGTGGGAAAGTCGGTTCGATGCGGCACCAACAATGTATGATGGTATAGTACATTACTTACCTAGGGCTGTAAAAAAAAGAAAGCCCGAAATCGCAGGTATTTGGGACCCGAGCCGCAGGCGAGGGTTGTAAATATGCGATAGAGGGCTTTCTTTTTTACTGCCCGTGGTGAGTACACAATTTTACGTCCCCACCTGGCCATAATGCGAGTTTTACCGTAAGCGTAGCGAGCGGTAAAACTCACATTATGGCCAGGTGTGACGTAAATTAATTAAAGATACTTCAAGCAGAAAACCTGTGAATATTCAAGTTGAAATGTTCGTATCTATGCTTTTATATTTATACTATTTATTCAGTGCGCCTTGAAAAAAACATCAATAAGTCCTAGAGTATTTAAAAGGATAATAGTTTCGTCAACACTAAATCTCCTTCTATATTGTGCCATATTTACTAAATTCTCCGCTACTACTCGTAATCTATGAAATTCGTACCGAAGCTTCTGAGAGACTTGTCTTTCCGACTTTCGGCACAGACTCTACATATAATCGTGATCGTCGCGTTTTTCTTGGCGGATATTCATTGCATCGAGCTATTGCCTTGCACTGAACTCTTTCCAAACAAGGTCACTACCTACCGATCGCATTCGCAAGTGAAAACTTTCTCTTGATATAAAGAGTGCCACTAGTGCCTATGTCAGCATTTGATTGCATTGTAAAAATGACGATTTTTATTAAAATCATCAGATAATTAAAATCTGTCGGCGGTCTGACATCGATCTTCTAGGTAAAATGGATGATACGGACAATAAACGGGTGAACAAAAGCTTTGACATATATTTGTATATTTTATTCAATTTCAATCAGTCATGAGTCATGAAGTATTAAGGTATGTACATGCTTCATAAACGGTATAGTAGCAGCGTGGCAGGTGTGAAAACTCTGTTAAAAAGGTGAAGTTATTTTATTTTAATTTATCTTCATATTTTTTCCGTCTACATATATTAGCAACAGTTGATAAGGAACCCATTAGACCTTTAGAAGCTAATCCATTGATCACTGATGGTTTAAAAGTTGCTCGCCTGTTCCTCTCTTGTGTGTCATAAATACCTACAACATTTTAATATTAATGAATACTTAATTTTTACATTACGGTAAACGCCTGGATTGCTCGACACTGTCCCAGTACGTGTCATTTAAACTTGAATATTTAATTAGCAATAAAGGTGACAGTCGGGTGTCAACTATTGGGCATTAGAGTGTCGATCACTAGAGCGTTTCCCTTATTCAATGACCTTTCCATCTAACATAACATAATTACAGGAGTTACAGGAGATTTCAAACACATGTTTATCAACCTGCTACGAAACACGTACAATCCGTATAAGTCGGTAATCGGTTTTGAAAGTCAACACCCTTAACCTTGCAGTGCCTCTCTCGATTGGGTTCTTGCTCGTATAACACTACATAATCCATACTATGTACATAAAAACACTAAGTGCCTGTTTCACAATCTCCAGATAAACTTATCTGCCAGTTAAAATTATTGCTATCCTTTTCTCCAGTCATATAAAAGAAAAGGACGGCAAACATTAATCTGACAGATAGGTATGCTTTAACTGGAGATTGTGAAACAGGCCATTAATATCGACTAGATACTAAGGTACCTACTAATGTAGCGTAAACCTTTAACAACAAGATTTTTTATAGGTAATGATTAGCCGGCCAAGGTGCTTGTTTTACTATGTATTTTATTTATTAATGTGAGTATCTTGTTAATTATCATAAAATGAAATTTGTTTACAAATTGTCTATCCGTCTATACATACGCGCTTGCTTTAAAAGAAAAAAGATTTTAATACATTTACATGCAGGTAACGCATGTAAATATTAAGTATATATTATATCTAATGTGATATATATCAGATTCAAATCAGTGTGTTACTCGGACCTTGGTTTAAGCTCACTCGACCGCATTAACAAGTACCTCTATAAATAATATATATTTGGTGTTCGCAACACGTTTGCTAAATATTTATTACGGATTTGTACTTGGGCTCTATAACACCCACCCGGTTCTTAAACTGACCTCAAATGGATTGCGCTTGTTTTAGAGATAATGTCGGTTGTGGGAATTTTGATCTGAAGTTTTACGATTTCTACGCAAACAACGTCGCGGGCGGAGGAAGCTGAAGGTTAAAACATTTGTATTACCCTCTTAAATTCACCGCTACGACAACTAAATAGGCCAAGCGGTTTTGGAGCGAACTCATCGACATATAATATCAAGACGAGTAAAGGCAAGCAAAGTTCATGTGAAAACACGACCCATTTTCATGTTTACAAAACTAAAATGTCTTATGTCTTGTTAACCAATCAAGTACTCATTCTTTAAGCATATTTTTTGTGTTAACCTTAATTCTGCAAAGGTTTCATGCCATTTCACCAATAAGAAAAGTTGCCGTGTTGTGAGTGGTCAAAATCAATTTGACAATGAAGTTTAATTGGACAGGAGACACTAAAATCAAATGACTGAAAATGTCAAGTTAACGTATAATAAATACGCCTTATTTTGACGTGGATGTGTTCACGTAATAAATAATACTTAATGCAATCAATTAACAATTTATTTTTAGTGCATTTTTCATTACTTATGTAATATACGTAAATTTAATCGTTCTTGGAATAAGGAATATGAAAGCCTTCTATTCATCTTTCATTTATTTAATTAAAGTGCTTAATTACAATATAGGGACTTACATACTACAAAATAAGCATAAAAATTAACATATTTTTTTTACAATTTTATAAATCCGTTACATAGGGAGACCCTCTTGGTCTCAAGCAACATAATGTTAATAAGCAATTAAGGTTGATTATGGCAAAAGAAAAACGATTATTTTTTAATCAATCAACTACAAACACTGAAAGCATTGAAAAAAATAACCAACCCAGCAGGATTTGAACCTCGCATCGATACGCCTTACCGGGGCTCGATCGCTTTACCAATTAAGCTATGGGTTCAGTTACTGAGTTGACGAAATTCTCAATGCCTTCAATCATCTTTTTGCATTTATTTTTACATCGACTTTATAGCAGTCGTAAGCGACATCTAGGTGCTAACTACTAGATTTAGATACCCTTCCCGCCGACCCTATTGCAAGTGTCACAACGGAAATAATAGATGGCGCTGCTATCAACTCATAATTATTTTACATGTTTTTTTAAAGTGGGGTATTCCACTCATACAATAGTATGTTATTCAATCAAATACAAACAATGAAAACATCGAAAAAATAATCAACCCAGCAGGATTTGTATTTGATCGAATAACATACTATTGTATGAGTGGAATGCCCCACTTTAAAAAAACATGTAAAATATTTATGGATTATTTTTTAACTCTATTTATGACCAGACTAGAAAATAATAGCATACCTTCAATATAAATAGTTAAAATTCTCTTTGCTTCCTCGTTTTTTAGAACTAAATAAATAACGGATGAGTTCGTTTATGTCTACTATTTATTTTAGCAGGCTTAGGGAAATACAAAGATAAATTTACATTTTGTATACATTTTTTAATACTACAACGGTATCAAACAGGCATACGGCTCACCTGATGGTAAGCAGCTACCGTAGCCTATGGACGCCTGTAACTCCAGAGGTGTCTCATGTGCTTTGCCGACGCTTTCATATAAAAGAGGATTCACTGTGTTGACAGCTAAAGGGACAAGAGGATCCCCCGTCGTCAACACACTGCATCCTCTGAGCTCTCTGGCAACCTTACTCACCGGCAGGAACACAACACTATGAGTAGGGTTTCGTACTAATTGGCTGTGGTTTTCTGTAAGGTAGAAGTAGTTTCCCAGTCGGGCTCTGCTCTAGATTTGATAATTAAAGACTATGCTATGAAGTTATAGCATTCATTATTAATGAAAAACAAGAGTCATACCTTTTAGCCAGTTGTACTAGAAATGGCACGGCCAGAATGGTATGATTTTACCAGAGTAAGTATAGTATTCGAAGGGTTTTGTTTTGTCGATTTATTACTACTAGGTAATACTAATAAATGAACATTCAGTATACTTTTCCTCAAATGAGTTATGTTTACTTTTCCAAAACTTATATTGCATAACATCGACCAAGTCCGTAATGTATGAGAATATCTATGCGTGATTTACTTACCGATGAAAAGAAATATCACCATCTTTGGCGCCTGTGTGGCTCCTGCACCAATTCACGGCACAAGCCGGCATTTTAATACCGATATATTATCGAAATTTCATGGACCGAAATAACTAATATTTTGACGACATGACAATTTCAAAATGTTTGACATGACATTAGGGCACCGCTGTCACAAGCTCCGCCCACTTTGGCACCAGGAAAGTGGAGCACATTTTGAGCGTTGATTACGCTTCCTTACTTATTATTCTTCCAAGAGCGAACTAGGAAAACTCATTTGTAGTGCACAAACATAAAAGCAGCCTGTCATCCATATATTTATATCGTCTTCGTTTCGTCGGGGTAAAATTAATAAAAACTAAAATTACTAAACGTACATTTTATATAGATAGGTATTCATTAATGCCTATCCATTAAATATGTCATTCACAAGCAGTCGGATATGCGCATTGTCATTTAAAGTTATTGTCATTAATATTTCTATTGTATCGTTGCTAGTGAAAGTCTTGCCAACTGATATATTAACTTAACTGACAGTCTTATAGAATGCGTTTTTTCTCATGATTCCTTGTTTGCTTTTCTTCTTTTATTATTCGTTGAAGTCGTTTGAAGATTGACAAGCTTTTTTATTCAATTACGGCAAAGTCAAAAGTCTACATACATATATAGGTATACCATGTGTATGTTTTTGTGTCGTGTGTTTTAAGGTAGCGTCAAAACTACCCACTGAGAAAGTTTAAATGAATGAGGAGAGACGTTTTTATAACAATTATAATCTAGGTAACACTTACTATTAGGTACCAATGGTACCATCGGGTTCATAATTGCATACCCAGTTTATGAATGAATTCATTGAAAAATTGGGTATGCAATTATGAACCCGATAGTACATTTAAAATAAACTTTATAAGTGAAAACCTGTAATTGGCTTTGTAATTCTACTCTGGTTTATAGTAATTTGTATTATGCTATTGGTTTTCCATATGTATGTAAAATAAAGGAAAAAACTCTTCATTTCCTAGAACTAAATTGTTTGATTATGTGTTAGGTTAGACACGGTTATTAGGCATAGTCACATCACAACCTGGTCAGTCATCTAACAATCCAGTCAAGTTACAAATCAAGCAACTAAGTAAGCTAGGGCCGTAACACATTACCTAACAATTACGCATCTACTTGTCAATGCACATTAGATCGAAACCTTCAACTGTTGCTCAAAGCAAGCTTTACCTTAATATTCATATTGAAGCTAAACAATAGTTTGACCCTTGTGTGGTGTCGAAAACTTGCTAATAGCTTATTATGCGTAATATTGATTGCAATAGATGCCTTCGACTTGTTTATTGACCAACATCTCGGTGATGTCAATTTATAATATAATGGTTACTTTTGAAATCTTAGAGTCTGTCAACATGGCTTGAGTTTAACACGCAGTCTCTGGCAATTGTAGATAATTAAAATATTCTTTTGACCTTTTCTTGATTCAAATGAAGGTTAGGTACCTACTGAAAGTATTTCGTTATAGGTATTTCACACTAATCCCTTTTAGGTCGAAGGGTGCGGGCAGCTAGGTGTCTTGTGTATTATCTAACATTACATTATACTATGAATTAGCAGCACAAAAACATATTCTAGCTATCTTTAGTAATCACTCCTAAAAGTTTAGTTTAATTTAAATTGAGTACACTTAATGCCTACACTTCTATTTATTTTCATAATAATTATGCGAAGCTTATTCGTTGCATTTTTTTACAATCACATATATTTACTATAATTTACAGTTTTTTTTAAATAAATTCGATTTTTCTCTGAATCACAGTATTCGAATTAAATAAAACCTCGTATATACACCTAGTTTACGTGTTTAGTTCCAATTATATTTTTTGACCTTAATTAAGAACCGACAGCAAGACGTAAATTAACATAAAATATATTATAGGACAATCTTACAGAAATCGGCCTTGTAAACTAAGGCTTTCTAAGGCTTGTGTTGTGCCGTGTAGGTACTAAACCGCAATATAATATTTAAATATAAATAGATAAATACTTAAATACAAAGAAAACATTCACAGCTCAGGAACAAATATCCGTGATACTCACACAAAAAATGCACTTAGCAGGATTCGAACCCGGGACCTCCTGCTTCGTTATAGGCAGAGCATAACTACTCGACCAGGCTATAAATACGTTAAGTAAGTTTAGTTTTTATTTTTACACGTGATAAGTCGTATCACAGCTCTTATTGCATCCATTAGATCACTAGGTCGAGTCAATGTGTGCAATAATGTGTTTATAATGACTGTGTTACGCAATATATCCGCTGCTCCAGCCAGCGACAGCTCTGTAAGTGACGCCAGTTGAGATAGGTCAAGATCAGGCCGTTGACTTACCATCAGTAGGTACCTTTTGTTCACCTATTATTTCTTTATTCTAGAAAATATAGCAACATCGAATGTCGATTATTTTAGTAATAGTTATATAGAAACTAAAATAGTTATTTGTTATACAAGGGTGCAAAGTTGTATTTTAACCGCGAGTGTGGAATTGAAGCACGAGCTAGCGAATGGATTCTAGGGTTGAACTGCGAGGTAGCAAATGGATTTTATGGTTGAACCGCGAGCGAAGCGAGTGGTTCGAAAATAGAATCCTGAGCGAAGCGAATAGTTTAAAAATAGAATCCTGAGCGTAGCAAGTGTTGCAACACACGAGACGTAAAAATAACTTTGCAGCCGTGTGTAACACAAATCTTTTCACCTCACTAATGCGAGAAAAATATAGTCTGGCCAGCCAACGAACGCAGTAGCAATGCACATCAAACAAAAATATAGCAACACTAAGCGAATCGAACAGCAGCATTGCTCTATAGAAAAGCAGCAATGTACATCAAACAAAACTTAGTATATTTTGGACGCCTGTCGCGCGCTTTTGTACGTCATTTCGAAAAATGTAATTCTGCATTGAATAATAAAATAATTGATAATTCTGATATATTTATGACTTAACGATGAAAAAGAAGAGGCGAAGAAATTAAAATAACAACATAAAGATGACAGAAGATTATGCGGTCATAAAAACTTTTTACAAAAAAAAGATAAACCGACTTCAAAAAGGATAAAATAAATTATTATATTATTTATATGCGTTACAAACTGATATGTTTGAAGTCGGTGCCAAGCCAAAAAGTTACAATACCGGTCAAATCAGCTTCAAGTCTGAAAATCACAAAACAGTTAATACGAACGAGGCGTATGTGTTCAGTGAATTATTCTTCATACTATAGAACTTATTCTGGTATTGACTGTACGTAGGTTTTCATTCTAGTACAGAAAGAAAATATAATCATGCGTCTTATGATGTTTGTTAATAAACTTGTTTACTAATTGTCGGACTAACCATATCTTGAACGGAGCTCGTGCTTCGGTTTGAATTATTTATTCTACTTCATCTAAGGTGTTTTATCGAAGTGTAAAAGAATTCAATGGCTAGATTGATTTTTCTATAGTCAGACACACTGGGTGTGTGGGTCACACATTTTCAGTAGAAAAAGGCACGATATTTAAATTCTATTGTTGACCATACGTGTTTTTTATTTTTATTTGCCGCCTTTTTCTGATTATTGACAAAGTAGACGTGTAATAGAGAATATATACATAGGTACCACATTTCATCAAAATTGTATTAGTAGTTTAGACGTGAAAATGTAACAGATAAATTCACATTCACCTTTTCAATATAAGTAGGTATCGATATGTTTTCAGATTTTCAGACTTGAAGCTGATTTGACCGGTATTGTAACTTTTTGGCTTGGCACCGACTTCAAACATATCAGTTTGTAACGCATATAAATAATATAATAATTTATTTTATCCTTTTTGAAGTCGGTTTATCTTTTTTTGTAAAAAGTTTTTATTTTTCCATTTTTAGTGGTTATATAATTATCATAATCGGACAACGGATCTCGCAATAATCGGTGAAGATATATAAGAAAAAGTTCATAATACGTAACTCAATGTAAGGAAAGTTCCACTTATCATATGTGGACTTCATCATTAGGTCCACTCCATCAAATTAGTGGTTTTCGAAAGGAAATGCTTGAGTTGCTTAAAAAAACATCCAAATCACCATGCATGTGCCTTCAAAAATTGAGGAGTTCCCTTAATTCGTCATGGATCCCATCATCAGAACAGCACCAGATTAATGTGGAACCATCTCAGAGGTAGTTACTTTCAGACAAAAAAAGAATTCCTGAAATCGGATCACGGGTCTCGGAGTAATCGCTGAACATCCCATATTTAAAAAAATCATCATCATTATCATCAAAACAAATATCACAATGACGTTCACATCATCAAATTGGTGGTTTCCGAGAGAAAACCCTCGAGTTGCTTAAGAAAACACCCAAATCACCATACATATGCCTTTAAAAATTGAGGAGTTCCCTTAATTCGTCATGGATCCCATCATCAGAACAGCACCAGATTAATGTGGAACCATCTCAGAGGTAGTTACTTTCAGACAAAAAAAGAATTCCTGAAATCAGATCACGGGTCTCGGAGTAATCGCTGAACATCCCACATTTAAAAAAATCATCATCATTATCATCAAAACAATTATCACAATGACGTTCACATCATCAAATTGGTGATTTCCGAGAGAAAACCCTCGAGTTGCTTAAGAAAACACCCAAATCACCATACATATGCCTTTAAAAATTGAGGAGTTCCCTCAATTCCTCATAGATTCCATCATCAGAACAGCACCATATTAATTTGGGACCACCTTGGAAGTACATCCTTTCAAACATAAAAATAATTATTCAAATCGGACCACGGGTCTCGGAGTAATCGCTGAACATCCTACATTTAAAAAAATCATCATCATTATCATCAAAACAATCATCATTATCAGGTCCACTTCATCAAATTGGTGGTTTTCGAGAGAAAACTCTCGAGTTGCTTAAGAAAACACCCAAATCACCATACATGTGCCTTCAAAAATTGAGGAGTTCCCTCAATTCCTCATGGATTCCATCATCAGAACAGCACCAGATTAATTTGGGACTACCTTGAAAGTACACCCTTTCAAACATAAAAAGAATTATTCAAATCGGACCACGGGTCTCGGAGTAATCGCTGAACATCCTAAATAAAAAAAAATCATCATCATTATCATAAAAACAATCATCATTATCTGGTCCACATCATCAAATTGGTGGTTTCCGAGAGAAAACCCTCGAGTTGCTTAAGAAAACACCCAAATCGCCATACATATGCCTTTAAAAATTGAGGAGTTCCCTCAATTCCTCATAGATTCCATCATCAGAACAGCACCAGATTAATATGGGACCACCTTGGAAGTAGACCCTTTCAAACAAAAAAAGAACAATACTGTGGCAAACTACAACGTTTGCAACTCCGGCTCCGGACTACCTACCCGCTTGGAAGGACTAGACTATACATAATACAGGCATACATACTATGTATAATTAGTATACCTACATTACCTACTTAATCTATACGTAGATTATAATATAATACATATGCATAAGTGTGCACTAATGTTTTTACATTAGTTTTAATATTTTTATTATCCATGATACAATTAAAATAACCTATGCGAGAGATTATTTTGGGTACAAAACAATGAAATATGACGATTAATACATTCATACATACATTCGATATAATTAACTATTAGACTACATGCGATGTATGCTTTATAATCAGACATAGAACTTTTAGTGGTAGGAATAAAAATATCCTATGGATTTCCCAACGATATTTATTTATGGATAAAGCCTAATGACATGTATGATGTCCATATATTATGAATTAGCAAGTCGCATATATTATTACATATTTCCGCGGTTTCGCCCGCTTGAATTTTGAGGAAAAACTATCCTAAATGATCCTCCGGAGTTTAAACTATTAGTGTTACCTATATACAAAATTTCATGAAATTCTGTGCAGTAGTTTTGCATAGTTCGCGAACTAACCTATTTCTCCTTACGCGTTTATTATATTTATAGATTAAATAGAACAATTACTTAAAAGGCCTATGATTGGTAAAGCTACATTGAACTACCGGGCAATAGTGGAAACTCATTATATGATAGCAACTTTACCTACTAGTAGTAGTTTTGCCTACTAGCATACAGTTAAAAGTGTTAAAACACAATGTCTCATACAGTTATTGTAAGAGTACCTAAGAAAGTATTTTAACACTACAAGGATGGAATCTTTACATTCATAGCAGGTGCATAAATGTTGTTACATCAGTCGAAACTAGACAGACTTAAGCATTTCACATGCCGGAGCGGTTTGACGCGGTTTTTCCTACACATAATCATTTAGAACACGTTTTGAATCTAGCCGTTACACGGATTATGGTCAGACGAGTTACTCTGGGAACTTCAGCGATAGATTCATTTCGTTCTTCTTTCGTAAATGTGGAACACCTCTTTCTTTCTAGTATGAAACGAACTGACAATTGCTACTGAGGAAAGTTGCACCTGTAAACCAAGTACATTATTTACTGAATACCTAATAATTATAGTTCGCCAACAAACAGTCTCGCAGTTTTATTTGGCGAAACTTTAATTTATACCAAGATTATACCTACACAACAAAGGCGGCATTCAGCCTCCCTTGCAGACCTGTCTGTAAAGTATCAAAGGTCACTCTCGATTTCATAGGGAAAGTTACTGGTTGGCTTGGGTTGGCATAAACGACATTTATCTTGACCGTGAACATTTATAAACGTTGTATAACCCTAAGTGAGCATAATCTGTTTTGTAAAATTGTTAAAGCGTGTAAAAGGTGGATCTTCTACAGTCTAAAATAAGATAATTCATTTGAGTGATTGTTTAGATTTAGTAGACAATTCTTTCATTATAAAAACATTAAGTATGAAAACTACAGTATGTGGTTTTGTATATTATGATTAGATTCAGTACTATGCCAATACCACGTAGTATTGGCATAGTTTTTATCTAATCATTTAAAGTTTTCTCAAGCAAGTCATTTATTGATTTCGTGTTGCTATCGGCGATCAACAGAATAATATATTGTTCATCTCACTAGCTCGGAAAGCTCTTTTTTGTTAATACATAACATATAAAACAGATAGCAAAACTGCATTTTATTCACAAGAGTGCAAAGAATATTTGAAATTCGAACGTGATATTAGTCACTTTTTTAAACATAATAATAACATGTAAATACATTATAAGACCTGTCGTCATGTATGGATCAGAGTGTTGGGCCCTAAAGGTGACGGATGAAAAGAGATTGCATGCAACGGAGATGAGAATGTTAAGGTGGATGTGTGGAGTGACGAGAATGGATCGGATAAGGAATGAATATATAAGAGGAAGCCTGAAAGTCGCACCAATAACTGACAAATTAAGGGCTAATCGCCTAGCGTGGTACGGGCATGTTATGCGGAGGGATGAAAGTCATGTTACGAGAAAGGTATTAAGAATGAATGTGGAAGGATGTAGGAGAAGAGGAAAACCTAGGAAAAGGTGGATGGACTGTGTGAGAGATGACATGAAAAGAAAGGATGTGAGTGATGAGATGACGGGTGATAGAGATGTGTGGAAGAAAAAGACATGCTGCGCCGACCCCAAGTAAATGGGATAAGGGCAAGAGGATGATGAACATGTAAAGGCCACTCCAGACAGGACAATCTTCGCCCATCTGATTAGATTGTCTGATCAAATCAGGTGCTGTGGACGCAAAAATTATTTTATATTTAATTGTATTCAATTAAAAACATTTAGTGTAAACAATTTTGTTTCATGATATGACTATAAAACGCTTTAAGTCTAGAAATATTATTTTGATCGATCCATTTTAATTGATGAACTATCTGTCTCTGAATAATTCGAAAATTGTGCATTGTTTTTGTTTTACCTGTGACATGTAACTTTTTAATTTTAAAAAGTTAGTTTTGTTTACTTATATTTTTAAGTTTCAGATTGCGTTTTTATTATTTTTTAATGTAATATCTGCCATCACCTTTCAATAAATGTATTAAATCAACGCAAAGACCAGCTGAGATTATTAATGTAGGTACTTACGACAGGTGTAATACATTTTTCGTGATATATGTGACTTTGAGGTTAAGTAGAGTTTTGTATCGAATTATCATTTCAAGTTCTTTCTTTCAGTGTAAAATCGAATAATTGAAGCGAAAACTAGTGCTAAATGAAGTCCAAGATCGTTTGTTGCATAGGAGCAAGTGCTGCATATTGTCACGAAGCAAGAAAACACTACAATTTAACAGGTTTAAGCACCAAGCATCCCGCTACCTACAACAGACTTTTATCAAGCCTTTGAAATGTTTTCCTTTATGTACCTACCTAAGCTATGTATAAAATAAATAGACACCAAAACCTCACGTGCGTTTATTGATTATTCAATTATACAATTCGTACATTAGATTAAATAAGTGCCTACCTAAAATAGTCGTCAAACGAAATGATAGAAGGAAATCATAATAAATAAGTAGGAGTATACTGAGTGATATAATATATGTAAATTAACATGACTCTCTTAATACAGATAATGAAGCTAATCCTGTTCCATTCTAAACTGAAAAGTTGTATTTTCTGGTAGATATAGGTAGTTACTCGTTTCCCTCGACTGGTCTTATGATTTTAGCAATCATTGTAAGTATCAATGTTTCATTCCTTCCTGGATGTCAACTATTGTATTTTTAACCGACTTCAATTTCATAGAAGGAGGAGGTTCTGTATTCGGTTTGGGCTTTTTTTTTTATGTATGTTCACCGATTACTCTGAGACGCGTGGTCCGATTTGAATAGTTCTTTTTTTGTTTGAAAGGGTCTACTTCCAAGGTGGTCCCATATTAATCTGGTGCTGTTCTGATGATGGAATCTATGAGGAATTGAGGGAACTCCTCAATTTTTAAAGGCATATGTATGGCGATTTGGGTGTTTTCTTAAGCAACTCGAGGGTTTTCTCTCGGAAACCACCAATTTGATGATGTGGACCAGATTAATTTGGGACTACCTTGAAAGTACACCCTTTCAAACATAAAAAGAATTATTCAAATCGGACCACGGGTCTCGGAGTAATCGCTGAACATCCTAAATAAAAAAAAATCATCATCATTATCATAAAAACAATCATCATTATCTGGTCCACATCATCAAATTGGTGGTTTCCGAGAGAAAACCCTCGAGTTGCTTAAGAAAACACCCAAATCGCCATACATATGCCTTTAAAAATTGAGGAGTTCCCTCAATTCCTCATAGATTCCATCATCAGAACAGCACCAGATTAATATGGGACCACCTTGGAAGTAGACCCTTTCAAACAAAAAAAGAACTATTCAAATCGGACCACGCGTCTCAGAGTAATCGGTGAACATACATAAAAAAAAAAGCCCAAACCGAATACAGAACCTCCTCCTTCTATGAAATTGAAGTCGGTTAAAAATACAATAGTTGACATCCAGGAAGGAATGAAACATTGATACTTACAATGATTGCTAAAATCATAAGACCAGTCGAGGGAAACGAGTAACTACCTATATCTACCAGAAAATACAACTTTTCAGTTTAGAATGGAACAGGATTAGCTTCATTATCTGTATTAAGAGAGTCATGTTAATTTACATATATTATATCACTCAGTATACTCCTACTTATTTATTATGATTTCCTTCTATCATTTCGTTTGACGACTATTTTAGGTAGGCACTTATTTAATCTAATGTACGAATTGTATAATTGAATAATCAATAAACGCACGTGAGGTTTTGGTGTCTATTTATTTTATACATAGCTTAGGTAGGTACATAAAGGAAAACATTTCAAAGGCTTGATAAAAGTCTGTTGTAGGTAGCGGGATGCTTGGTGCTTAAACCTGTTAAATTGTAGTGTTTTCTTGCTTCGTGACAATATGCAGCACTTGCTCCTATGCAACAAACGATCTTGGACTTCATTTAGCACTAGTTTTCGCTTCAATTATTCGATTTTACACTGAAAGAAAGAACTTGAAATGATAATTCGATACAAAACTCTACTTAACCTCAAAGTCACATATATCACGAAAAATGTATTACACCTGTCGTAAGTACCTACATTAATAATCTCAGCTGGTCTTTGCGTTGATTTAATACATTTATTGAAAGGTGATGGCAGATATTACATTAAAAAATAATAAAAACGCAATCTGAAACTTAAAAATATAAGTAAACAAAACTAACTTTTTAAAATTAAAAAGTTACATGTCACAGGTAAAACAAAAACAATGCACAATTTTCGAATTATTCAGAGACAGATAGTTCATCAATTAAAATGGATCGATCAAAATAATATTTCTAGACTTAAAGCGTTTTATAGTCATATCATGAAACAAAATTGTTTACACTAAATGTTTTTAATTGAATACAATTAAATATAAAATAATTTTTGCGTCCACAGCACCTGATTTGATCAGACAATCTAATCAGATGGGCGAAGATTGTCCTGTCTGGAGTGGCCTTTACATGTTCATCATCCTCTTGCCCTTATCCCATTTACTTGGGGTCGGCGCAGCATGTCTTTTTCTTCCACACATCTCTATCACCCGTCATCTCATCACTCACATCCTTTCTTTTCATGTCATCTCTCACACAGTCCATCCACCTTTTCCTAGGTTTTCCTCTTCTCCTACATCCTTCCACATTCATTCTTAATACCTTTCTCGTAACATGACTTTCATCCCTCCGCATAACATGCCCGTACCACGCTAGGCGATTAGCCCTTAATTTGTCAGTTATTGGTGCGACTTTCAGGCTTCCTCTTATATATTCATTCCTTATCCGATCCATTCTCGTCACTCCACACATCCACCTTAACATTCTCATCTCCGTTGCATGCAATCTCTTTTCATCCGTCACCTTTAGGGCCCAACACTCTGATCCATACATGACGACAGGTCTTATAATGTATTTACATGTTATTATTATGTTTAAAAAAGTGACTAATATCACGTTCGAATTTCAAATATTCTTTGCACTCTTGTGAATAAAATGCAGTTTTGCTATCTGTTTTATATGTTATGTATTAACAAAAAAGAGCTTTCCGAGCTAGTGAGATGAACAATATATTATTCTGTTGATCGCCGATAGCAACACGAAATCAATAAATGACTTGCTTGAGAAAACTTTAAATGATTAGATAAAAACTATGCCAATACTACGTGGTATTGGCATAGTACTGAATCTAATCATAATATACAAAACCACATACTGTAGTTTTCATACTTAATGTTTTTATAATGAAAGAATTGTCTACTAAATCTAAACAATCACTCAAATGAATTATCTTATTTTAGACTGTAGAAGATCCACCTTTTACACGCTTTAACAATTTTACAAAACAGATTATGCTCACTTAGGGTTATACAACGTTTATAAATGTTCACGGTCAAGATAAATGTCGTTTATGCCAACCCAAGCCAACCAGTAACTTTCCCTATGAAATCGAGAGTGACCTTTGATACTTTACAGACAGGTCTGCAAGGGAGGCTGAATGCCGCCTTTGTTGTGTAGGTATAATCTTGGTATAAATTAAAGTTTCGCCAAATAAAACTGCGAGACTGTTTGTTGGCGAACTATAATTATTAGGTATTCAGTAAATAATGTACTTGGTTTACAGGTGCAACTTTCCTCAGTAGCAATTGTCAGTTCGTTTCATACTAGAAAGAAAGAGGTGTTCCACATTTACGAAAGAAGAACGAAATGAATCTATCGCTGAAGTTCCCAGAGTAACTCGTCTGACCATAATCCGTGTAACGGCTAGATTCAAAACGTGTTCTAAATGATTATGTGTAGGAAAAACCGCGTCAAACCGCTCCGGCATGTGAAATGCTTAAGTCTGTCTAGTTTCGACTGATGTAACAACATTTATGCACCTGCTATGAATGTAAAGATTCCATCCTTGTAGTGTTAAAATACTTTCTTAGGTACTCTTACAATAACTGTATGAGACATTGTGTTTTAACACTTTTAACTGTATGCTAGTAGGCAAAACTACTACTAGTAGGTAAAGTTGCTATCATATAATGAGTTTCCACTATTGCCCGGTAGTTCAATGTAGCTTTACCAATCATAGGCCTTTTAAGTAATTGTTCTATTTAATCTATAAATATAATAAACGCGTAAGGAGAAATAGGTTAGTTCGCGAACTATGCAAAACTACTGCACAGAATTTCATGAAATTTTGTATATAGGTAACACTAATAGTTTAAACTCCGGAGGATCATTTAGGATAGTTTTTCCTCAAAATTCAAGCGGGCGAAACCGCGGAAATATGTAATAATATATGCGACTTGCTAATTCATAATATATGGACATCATACATGTCATTAGGCTTTATCCATAAATAAATATCGTTGGGAAATCCATAGGATATTTTTATTCCTACCACTAAAAGTTCTATGTCTGATTATAAAGCATACATCGCATGTAGTCTAATAGTTAATTATATCGAATGTATGTATGAATGTATTAATCGTCATATTTCATTGTTTTGTACCCAAAATAATCTCTCGCATAGGTTATTTTAATTGTATCATGGATAATAAAAATATTAAAACTAATGTAAAAACATTAGTGCACACTTATGCATATGTATTATATTATAATCTACGTATAGATTAAGTAGGTAATGTAGGTATACTAATTATACATAGTATGTATGCCTGTATTATGTATAGTCTAGTCCTTCCAAGCGGGTAGGTAGTCCGGAGCCGGAGTTGCAAACGTTGTAGTTTGCCACACGGAACATATTAATGTGTTCAATGGTTCAAATATTTTGATGGCAGCTATGCCAGCTATTCATAATATTATAAGAATCTGTAACGGTTCTCCGACAGGCGATTCGACGACGGGCTGTTCGTCGACAGATCTTTTCATCTTTTTTTTTTCGTCGACAGAACTTTTCTCCGACGCACGTTTCGCCGACAGAATTATTCATCTTTTTTTTTCGTCGACAGAACTTTTCTCCGACGCACGTTTCGCCGACAGCACTATTCATCTTTTGATTTTTCGACGACGAACGTTTCGCCGACAGATAATTTCAACTAACGCGCATCACACATTTGAGAGGAATTATGCGCGAAATATCATAGACGTCTTAGTAAAAGTGGGAAATTTGTGTACGGTAGTTAAATTTTTGTCTGGAACCACAGACAATTTGCAGCCGTCTTCTGGCTGATTTTTCTCTATATCTATACCTTGCCTTCGTAACGTTTGTGTTCAGCTTAAACGAGCACCAACTAAGCTCTATCTAGACCCTGGAAGAAGGCGACAAATTGAAATAAAAACATCGTATGACAACCCCGTATATAAGGCGACTTAACAATAATGATACTTGAATTTTTTTTTCTTACGGGATAAATCAATTACAATCTTTATAAAAATTACTATAAATTTTTCTGGAAAATATTACACGTTTTTATTCAGTTTCACCTGCGTTGTCTGTAATCAAATCTCTTAAGTTACATTTGACCCACTTCTCGGTTTCCGATTGAGCTGAAATTTTGCGCGCATGTGAATATTATGGTGACCAAACTATCCAAAATATTATTCGCCGATTATCGATTCGCAGACAACCACTCGCAGATGGGTTCTTTGGTAGAAACACGATTGGCAGAATTTCATTACGCAGAGTAATCTTTTCGAAGATCAGTCAGTGCGCAGATTATTGATTCGCAGATTTTCTTTTCGTAGAATGATCGTTTTGTAAGTGGCACGATTTTCCGACCAACCATTAGTCGAAAAACGGTTCAAAGAATGATCATTTGGTATAAAATATTGTTTCCTAGGCATTTTATAATACGTCGCTGTTTTATGATATGCCTAGCTAACATCCATCATACCGTTCAAAGCTCATCCATTGACAGCATTAGGCATATCGTAAGTAGGCTACCTATTTATACATATAGAGTGTACGCTACGAGTACAAATTGTCCTGTATATTTTTATTAGTTATTACGCACATTGTCATTTGTCTGGCTAAATCTTAAGCATAATATTATATCAGCTTTTGCCCGCAACTTCGTCTGCGTAAAATTAATCCCCCTTTTTATGTCTTCAAGCAGAAATAGACCAGTATATCATAATCTGCATCTATAAACTTCCATCTTGCAACTTATCATCCTTTATAAATACTGTTGAGAATGTCCTTAGTAAAGCGATGACTACGAAAAAATCTATAGTTGTATGTGGAGATTTCAACATAGACATTCTGTCTCAATCAGTTGAAAAAGATCAGTATGTCGCTTTATTTGGGTCATTTAATTTGTATCATGTTTTTAATATGCCTACTAGGGTTACTCCAACAACCGCTACATGTATTGATAACATTTGGTTAAACTGCCCGCACCTTGAAGCTAGTGTGGTAAACGGCATTCGATCGCATCACAAAGCTCTTATAGTTAGGCTACCACATAAAAAGAAGAAATTCTGCCGCGAGATTGAAATAAGACCATTGGGTAAAAGCAGACTAGAACGGCTTAAATCCAATCTAGCAGTTACAATCTCAAATGTGCAAGTAGACTAATGATCCGAATGAACTGTTTAACATGCTGCAAAGCACTGTAGGTATGCAAGGAATTTAATAAGACCTGCCCGAAAAGGCAAATAAAAAAAAATAAAAAAATGTCATTTCAGGACTGGGCCACGATAGGAATACGTATAAGTAGAGACAGATTATATCAGCTATATGAAAGGAGATCGTATACTACGGACGAACGATTTCATAACTATGTCAGGTGTTATTCGAAACTGTTTTAACAAGTGTGCATAAAATCAAAAGCAGCTTATCTTGAAGAAATAATTAAATGCTCAAATAACAAACCCAAGACTGTTTGGAAAATAATAAATACAGAGATGGGTAAACAACGTAAAACCAATCCTACAATCGCCTTGTCAGTAGATAGCAAATTAGAAGCAGACCCCCTTATAGTAGCAAACCAATTCAACACCTTCTTTTCTGAAATTGCTAAGGAGACCACTCAATTCCTGGCATCGTCAAAGGCAGTGGCTGAATCTTTGTTAAACAAAAATGTAGATCGTAAAAACGTAAGTGACTTTCAATTTAATTTCGTTTCCCATTTAGATATACTAAAGGCCTTCAAAACGTTAAAAATAAAAAGGACTGAAGATCTATGGGGTGTTTCGGTTCAGGTACTGGAATCAATTTTGGTGGTTGTAGCTCCGGCTCTAGCATTAATTTTTAATAGCAGCATAGAAAGGGGCGTTTTCCCGAGTTTAATGAAACTAAGTAAGGTCGTACCAATTTTTAAAGAGGGTGATAGACATAATCCGACTAATTATCGTCCAGTGTCAATTCTACCAGCGTTTATCAAAATATTTGAAAAAATTTTGCTTACTCAATTAATTTCTCATTTCAATCTTAATAAAATTATACATACACAACAATTCGGTTTTACCAAAGGTAGATCCACCGCTGATGCCGGTATGAGTTTGATTAAATTCATCTTACAAGCTTGGGAAGAGTCGCATGATGTCACTGGTGTTTTTTGCGACCTTTCCAAAGCATTCGATTGTGTGGAGCATGGGACTTTGATTTGCAAGCTTCATTTCTATGGCATTCAAGGACAAGCGTTGAACATTTTACAATTACTTTTGTCAGGTAGAAGCCAAAAGGTTTCGGTAAATGGTGCCCTCTCGTCGGATAAAATGGTTGAGCTAGGTGTTCCCCAGGGATCGATTTTGGGCCCTTTTCTGTTCCTGGTTTATGTAAATGACCTGCCCTACATGGTAAGCCGGAGTTCAGGCATTGTTATGTTTGCGATGACACTTCCTTGATTTTAAGGTAGACAGGAAAGATACGGAACTTGCTGAGCCAAATAATACTCTCTCCAAAGTCTGTAATTGGTTTGCTGCAAATAATTTGGTACTAAATCCTAAAAAAACTAAATGTTTAAAGTTTTCTTTAGCCAACAACGTTTCCAATGTAAATTCAATCTCTAAAATTAAGCTTTATGGCCAATCTATTGAATTTGTAAGAACGACAGTTTTCCTAGGGATAACACTCGACTCTAAACTACAGTGGGAGCCCATGTAAGTGCATTAGCTAGCAGATTGAGCTCCGCTGCCTTTGCAGTCAGAAAAATTAGACAACTAGCGAATGTACCCACGGCCCGGTTAGTCTACTTTGCATACTTTAACTGTTTGTTAAACTATGGTCTCGTTCTTTGGGGTTCCGCTGCCAATATAGATACAATATTTATTCTACAAAAACGAGAAATAAGGGCAATATATAATTTAGGGACACGGGAATCATTAAGAGATTTCTTTAAGGAAATTGATATTTTAACTGTGCCTTCGCTGTATATTTTTAACTTAATTATGTATGTGAGGGGAAATTTGCACAATTTCCCAACAAATGCCGATAAAGCTATTGTTACCAGGAACTCGGGTAAGCTTAAAGTTTGCTTCTATAGACTAGCAAAAACAAAAAAGTCATTCTTGGAAAATTGTATAAAGTTCTACAATAAAATTCCTGAAGACATCTGTCAACTCACTGATGCAAGATTTAAGGTCATTATAAAAGGAGCACTAATTGCTAGGGCATATTATAAAATTAACGACTATATCATAGATAAAGACATATGGAAAATATCTAGTGTAAGTGACAAAGCTACCCAAAATAAGGGTTGAATATTTATTTTACTTAAGTGTTTTAGTGGATAATTTGATATATTACCTATGTGTATTTGAAATTAATTATTATTGTTATCGTTATTATTATTTTCTGTACAATTGTAATTGTTGACGTTCATAGGTGCATTATATTAATGACAAAACAAAAATTTAAAAATTTACAAGAGATTAGTTCGGGATAAGAAATATTCTATATCTAACTCAAACTATCTCCATTGCAATTTTTATACAGAATGTTTTTTCAATAACTAGCCATATTGTGAGAGGTGCTTACGGATTGGGTAAGTCGGTTCAGCGGTTATTGATGCCCCATACAAATTTTCACCCCCCTTTTCACCCCTAAATCATCTAATTATGGGATTAAAATATTTTATAAACTCATATATTTGCTGTTGTCCCTATAAAAGACCATAGGCCACCAACTACAAAAATTAAGACGCGCAATATTCCCCGCCGTACAGTGTGAGCGTCATAAGATAAGATGGTGATTATAGTCATCAACCAACCAAAACCTCCTAAATGTAATTATTCCCTTAGTTAAAAAATGATTGTATAACAATATGGTAACTGGCCAAATGCGAGTCGGACTTGCGCACCGAGGGTTCCGTACAAACCTGTAGGTATATATGGGTAGTAACTTTAACATTATTAAAAATATTTTGTATTATATGATTTAACTAAAAATTTACGGTTTTCGCAATTTTTCCTTTATCCGTGCTATAAGACGTTGCTTCGTACCAAATTTCAAGATTCTGAGTTCACGGGAAGTACCCTGTAGGTTTGGATTCCCTTGCGAGTTTCGAAAATTTGCAGCATAAACGGCTGTATCTTTTGATTGCGTTGGCTTAGAAGTTTGATTTTTTCCTAGTTCCAAGGGACAGTAGACCTGAGTATTTGATATAAATTTTAGCTAGATACCTTCACGCGTTCCTGAGAAAAAGGGTCTTGACATACGGACGGACGGACAACAAAATGATCCTATAATTTGATTTTAGCGCAGACTTCGCTTGCACGCAAGTTTCGCGCCATATTTGAATCGTGAACACACGTTCACGATTACCCTCATCTGGCAGAAAAATATTGGTCAGAAATACACTTGGCATAACGTGTTTCGCAGAAACACTTTCGGTCGAATGGTAATTTTGCATAAAGGTAGTATGTAGTTGGCATAACTACTACTACGCATACGACACGTTTTGCAGCATATTGTTTTGCAGAACATTACTTTGGCTGACTTTGGTTTAGCATCATTTTATGTACCGGAATAATCCTATAGCATATATATTTTCTGCTAGCAGAAAAGTGAGTTAGGTAAATTGTATGTACATTTAGATTTATTTAGGTTAGGTTAGAACTGCAACCCCCGCGGAAACAAACTGTTGTCAAAAAAATGGATTAGGTTAGGTTAGAGTTGCGACCCCCCGCGGAAACAACTGTCACCAGAAAAGTGGCATAGGTTAGGTTAGAACTGCGACCCCCGCGGAAAAAAAATGTTGGCAGAAAATTGGGTTAGGTTAGGTTAGAACTGCGACTCCCGCAGAAACAAACTGTTGCCTGAAAAGTGGGTTAGGTTAGGTAAAAGTATTTGTGGCGGCCGCAACGGGCCATTGCTCTTGGTGGATCGAGCATACCGCGTTAACTCGCACGTAGCAGCCTGGCCGGGAGCCCGCGTTAGGAAGACACAACAAATTACTACAGACACAATTGGCAGATAACAATTTAATTAACCAGAATACCGACACAAATATACTCATTATTACAACGTCTGCACGTTTTTATGAGCAATACATCCAATCCCGCATATGTCTTGTACAATATGATAAGACAATAAAGATTATCTTGTAATCAAAAACATATTCGGCTTCACAACTTTATGCCGCCTAAATATTATGCAAACAAAAAATTCTGCGAAAGTACTATTCATTTAGAAGACATGAGCATAACTCATCAAAATTATGCCAATATAGGATTCGACATTATAAAAATCTGCGAAATGATTTATGCCAAATCATACACTGTGTAAGGTGTTTCTGCCAAACGTTACTTCTGCCAAGTATCATTATGCAAAACAAATATATGTCAAAAAAGGTTCTGCAAGACAATAGTAACCCGTCTAATGATTCTCCGAAATATTATTCGCAGATTTTTGATTCGCAGACAACGACTCGCCAAACAACGTTTCGCAGAATGGTTTATTCGTAGATGTATCTTTTGCTCGACTAACGTTTGGCAGCTCTACGGTTCGCAACTAGTTCAGTTCTGCAGCATCTGTTTTAATTCGCAGAACAATTATTGGAAGAAATTCGTTTGGCAGAAGGTTCACTATTGTCTTGCAGAAACTTTTTTGACATATATTTGGTTTTCATAATGATACTCGTTCGTAACGATGAACGTTGTTTGGCGAGTCGTTGTCTGCGAATCAAAAATTTGCGAATAATATTTCGGAGAATCCTTAGACAGCCGAATACAATGCAATATTATGATGAGATGGAGCTGATTTTATGATGGAGCTGGAAGGTGCTCCATAAATACTCAATCATAATATTGCATTTTCATGCGCGCAATATTTCAGCTCAATCGGAAACCGAGAAGTGGGTCAAATTTAACTTAAGAGATTTAATGACAGACAACGCAGGTGAAACTGAATAAAAGCGTGTAAAAAGTTAAAAAAAATTTTTATTAATTTTTATAAAAATTGTAATTGATTTATCCCGTAAGAAAAAAAAATTCAAGTATCATTATTGTTACGTCGCCTTATATACGGGGTTGTCATACGATGTTTTTATTTAAATTTGTCGCCTACTTCCAGGGTCTAGATAGAGCTTATTTGTTGCTCGTTTAAGCTGAACACAAATGTTACGAAGACAAGCTGCCGGATACGGTTACTCAATCGGATGAACTCCGTTTACGATTGGTTAATTTGACGTATATGCCGGTGCCATACGTTAAGTTTTGAACACAGTTTTTTGTTGCTTCACACACTTCAGGATCCAGCTACCATAGAGAAAAATCAGCCAGAAGACGGATATCCGGCTGCAAATTGTCTGTGGTTCCATACAAAAATTTAACTACCATACACAGATTTCCCACTTTTACTAAGATGTCTATGATATTCCGCGCATAATTCCTCTCAAATGTGTGATGCGCGTTAGTTGAAATTATCTGTCGGCGAAACGGTCGTCGTCGAAAAATCAAAAGACTAATAGTGCTGTCGGCGAAACGTGCGTCGGAGAAAAGTTCTGTCGACGAAAAAAAAAGAAGATGAATAGTTCTGTCGGCGAAACGTGCGTCGGAGAAAAGTTCTGTCGACGAAAAAAAAAAGATGAAAAGTTCTGTCGACGAACAGCCCGTCGTCGAATCGCCTGTCGGAGAACCGTTACAGATTCATATTATAAAGTAGGTAAAATACCTTTGGTTACATAAATCAACCACAAAACTGCTACTACTTAACTGCCGATCTGTACTACAATGTTATTTGTTATCGATCGTATGAAACGAAACAAAAACGAAAGCGATGTCTCGAAGCGATGATAACTCGTCACAAGCGTAACAATGTGTAATGTAAGTAGTGTGCTTACAATTGTGGGATGCTCGGGCGCCGAGCGATTTCACGGCGATTTAGACGCAATCAGGTGAGATTGCTGTTTCGCTGTTGCCGTCACTCAAACGGGTTAAGTGAAAAACAATTGCTTATAGGTAGCATTAAATTAAAGGTAGTGAAAAACTGTAAAAAAAATATATAAATGATATATAATATCTATTTGAACTGACGGGACTTAACTGCGTATATAATTTTAAAATTACCTCAGACGTTTCGAGGACAACATTGTCCCCGTGGTCCCGAAGAAAGACAAACAACCACTACCACCACCACCACCACCACCACCACCAATCACCACCACGACTACGGGGACAATGTTGTCCTCGAAACGTCGAAGGTAATGTAAAAATTATATACGCGGTTAAGTCCCATCAGTACAAATAGATATGTGTAAAAACCGTGAAAGTTTAAATCAGTATTAAATGATATATGCCTCTACCAATGGGGGATCAATGTTACTCTGCGTCCGTAGGAAACGCCTTAGACACGTGATCCCTGGGTGGTGCTAAAAGAGTAACAAGCTTGGCAACTGCACTGTACCATCCGGACCTCGCAGCATTCATTGGACTTTCTTTATCATCTGTTTTCCTGCTACTAAATACTATCCCAAGGAAGAAATGCCTGTGACATGTAGCCATACGATAAATAAATAAATGACTCCATGACTTTACGTAAGTTTGAGAATAAACGTGTTATTTGATTATTTTAAAAATATAAGATATGGACAGACAGTCTAAAAAATAAATAAATTAAATAGAACGCTGCAATTATACAAATGTTGCGATTTATATGCTATGGTGACCAAGTTAATGCGTCCATAGAGAAATCGCAACGTATTGGTCTGCGTGACAGTATATAAAAAGCACATCATAAAAATAATAAGTGTGTATATTTGTTACTATGTCGAGCAACGTGTTATCCATTACATTTTGCACACGCTTGCTGTTCCACGCTTCGTTAGCTCGAGATATTTTCACTTTTCTTTCTACAAATAACTGTCCAACACACCATTTCATGCCAATTTGACAGATAAATAAAGTAATTTAAGTGTTACGTTTGTTCGTTTGTTCCATATCATTTTATTGATTTTTCCGCACTACTTAGTTGGAAATGATTAGTACCTACTCCTACTTTGGTACGAGTATAAAGAAGAGTAATAAAACCCACTTTTAAATAATACCTTTCAGTTTTCCCTTATAATAACCTTGCTGTATGTTTAATATTATAAAAAAGCATCATTAAGTCTTAAAAAATAGGTGATACATCTATTGATATATATATTTTTATACAAATTGTTGCATTATAAAACTATTCAAACAGAATTCAAACATTTCAGACTAACTACATATAACTACTATAATATAAAAAAACAAGATAAGCAATGACTTTAATACAAAATAGTTTTAATCCAGTTGTAAGGCATATTAGTAAGTATCTCTAACCGGGCAATTTAGCATAATGATACCCACAAGAATTCCATTGTCGTTATAACACGAAACAATGAAGTTAGTAAAGGTAACGTCACCAAAACTACTATAAAGAATTGTAAGACAATAAGTTTCGCTACAATTTAAATGCGCACCAAAATGGCTTTTATATCCTAAAACTAAATTCCAAGTTAAATTAATTACCTCCATATAAAATAAACCCACTCCATACCAGATCCCTAAAAAAACCTTTTTAATTCCAAAATAAATATACACACATCAGAATAATTATATGTTGAGTCCATATATCTTTTTGCTTCCCAGAATGGATGTTTTGCTCACCAAATATTGTTTTCATAAAAAATCAAAACTAATACCAAAAACAGCAGACTAATTTGTTTTAGTATAATCAAATTATCTAAACTTTAGTTAAAATATATTATTCTCGATCTAAAATTACAATCGCTTCCCTTTCTTTCTTTACCCCGCAAGCCGCACCCCGGCCACTGCCAGGCGGCGCACAGGCCGTGACATTGTTCATTTTAAAGTCCCAGCCAGAAGTTGTTAGGTTAGACCTGCGACCCCCAAGAAATCGAACTGTTGCCAGAAGTGGGTTAGGTTAGGTTAGAACTGCGACTTTTTCGCGGAGAATACGCAGGTGGTCCCGTGTTCCCGCCTACAGACAGCGAAGCGGCCAAGGGCGAACTGCGACCCCCAAGAAAACGAACTGCTGCCAGAAGTGGGTTAGGTTAGGTTAGAACTGCGGACCCCCAAGAAAACGAACTGTTGCCAGAAGAGGGTTAGGTTAGGTTAGAACTGCGACCCCCAAGAAAACGAACTGTTGTCAGAAGTGGGTTAGGTTAGGTTAGAACTGCGACCCCCAAGAAAACGAGCTGTTGCCAGAAGTGGGTTCGGTTGGGTTAGAACTGCGACCCCCAAGAAAACGAACTGTTGCCAGTAGTGGGTTAATTTAGAACTGCGAGCCCCAAGAAAACGAACTTAAAGATAAAATCGGTCGGCGTCGGCGGCGTGATTTTATGTGATGCAGTAATTGAGAATATTTATTTAAGTACTATATCATATGTTAATTGAATGCATGAAGCGATAAATGAGTAACTTGTATTTGGGGGTAAGTAGTAATATGTTACGTATAAAAAAAATTTCACGGTCAGCAAAAATGACAAAAATGGAAGTAATAATATAAAATATTGGTGACATCTATTAAACAATAATATAGATTATTTGGTCTGAAACTATCTTTAACGATGATTACATATTTTTATAGCATGTAACAAAATGAAATATTAGCTTTATTTATACAATAGTTTGCGATATACTATTTGGTGAGCATTCGTCCAGTTTGGTAAGCATTAAGAATTTATTGGAAGTAATTTATGAACATATTTGGTTAGCGTGTAAACACAAGCCAATAAGTTTTGTGAAAACCGTTGTTGTGTGCAGACCGGATTACCACGTTGAACCAAGCAGCGCTGACCCGCTGTACCATTTACCAGGTCATGTAGGGAGATGAATAAGAACACTTATTTAGAATTGTAAAACATTTGAGCATTGTAGTTGCAGGTGTTTCCCCGCTGGGAGTTGTTGTATAAGTGAGCAACGAGTGTGTGTGTGTGTGGTGTCGTCCGCTGCTCCTCTAATGATGGGGGCAGGGGTTGGAGTGCCCGCATTGCTGCTATGACTCCTGTGTCATGTCGCATCCCACTGCGGTGGGATGGTCGCTCGTCGTCGTTTTGAGGACGACTTGACGTCTGGTGTGGCCGCGGCGGGCCCGATGGCCCTGCCGCAGCGATGGTGTCAGGTGCGGTCCGCGGCGGGCCCGATGGCCCAGCCACGGTGATGTCATCTTCTTCGTCTTAGCCCTGGCGTGCCGCGGCGGGCCCGGTGGCCCAGCCGCGGCGGCGGTGTCCGCGGCGGGCCCGATGGCCCAGCCGCGGTGATGTCATCTGCTTCGACGCGAGTCCCGGCGTGCCGCGGCTGGGCCATCGGGCCCAGCCGCTGTGATGTCATCTGCTTCTAGTCCCGGCGAGCCGCGGCGGGCCCGATGGCCCGGCCGCGTCGACGTTGTCCGCGGCGGGCCCGATGGCCCAGCCGCGGTGCTGGCGTCTGCTGCTATCCGAGGTGTAGCAGGGCCCGTGGTAGAGCCCGGGCCCTGCGCTTGGGAGGCCTGATGTAGTGGGGTGCGATGTTCTGGAGGTGTTCGTAGCCAGAGTTGTCCGCGCGGTCAAACATGACCCGCGCGAGTCTGACTACGAACTCCTCCAGGCCCTCCCACTGTAGTTCTTCGGCGATGGTAGCGTTCCTCTTGCGTCTCGGTGCCTTGGTGAGGATGCGTAGCGCTATCGTCTCTTGTCGTCTTAGCTTCTCCTTGTTTGTCCTGCAACAGAAAGAATACCACGCAGGTGCGGCGTAGGTAAGTCGTGTTCGAACGTAAGCTTTGTACAGTCCGAGTTTGGTCCGTACAGGGAGCTTATTGCTGAACACGGGGTATAATTTCGTGCGGGCGTTCAGGGCTCGGCGGCGTGTTTCCGCGGCGTGCTGCGTCATCGTGAGCCTTTTGTCGATGGTGACCCCCAGATATTTCACTGTGGGCGACCATACAAGAGGCTGACCTAAGAGAGAAGGAGGAGGAGGCAGTTTAATGGCATTAGTAGTAATAATGGCTTGCGTCTTGCCCACGTTGACTGATAGTCTCCATTTGGAGAGCCAGATGTGCGGTGTGAGATGCCGGAGCAGCAACCTCTCGAATACTTTCGAGAGGTTGCTGAGCAGTGTGATGGGCCGATAGTTCTCGGCTTTTCTTCTGTCCTTCCCAGGTTTGGGTAGGACAATGACTCGTCCAGTCTTCCAGGCGGTCGGGAAGTGACCCGAACGCATTATTCCGTTGAACAGGCGTGCCACCGCCGCTAAGGTGTTTAGCGGCAGGTGACGAAGCGCCATGTTCGGAATGTCGTCCGGGCCCGGCGCCTTCCTTGGGTTGCAGTGTCGCCTGATGGTTGTTTGGACCTGTGAAGGAGAGAAGTAGATCGGGTCATCGTGTGGTTGGATTGGCGTGCTGAGGTATTCCTGCACGCGCTCCACGATGTCGGCCGAGTGTAGCGGGTTTGAGTCGGGGTTCGGTCTGAATTGGTGTTCGAGAATCTCTGCCCGGTCCCGAGCTCCGTATTTCAGCTTTCCGTCCGCTCCCTCTAGCGGTCGTATCGGCTCCGGTGTAGTGCTGAGTTGCTTGCATAACCTGTGAATAGAGGGTACATTATCAGTTATACTTTCAATGTGTTCTTCCCAGCTTTGGGCGCGATAGTCGCTGAGTTTTTCCCCTAGCAGTCGTTCTAGGCGGTTGAGCTCTGTCTTGACCGACTGAGCCCTTAGCCTTTGCCACTGCTTCCTGTACCAACGCTTTTTCTCCAAGAGGGCCTGTAGTGGCCTGGGGAGAGGTTTGCGCCGATCGGTGTATGGGACCGTGTGCGCTGCTCCGTTGAGGGCTGCCTTGATGTCCTTGGTGATTGTCTCGGTTGCTGCGTCGACTTCTGCTGCGGTAGAGATGGAACCTGTGCGGGGAGTGTTTACCAGTGTTTCTGAGAACGCTTCCCAGTCGTAGCGGCGGCTGGGACCTCTGGTGAGCCTCGTGGTGGGCACGTCGGCGATAGTCAGCAGCACCGGGCGGTGGTCTGACGTGAGATCATACAATACCTCGTGGCGCATGACAGCATTGACTCCGCGAGAGATCGCAAAGTCAATGGTGGTACCCCTGCGCCACATGTCGTTGAAGTGGTAGTGTGTGGGCTCGTAGGGCCCCTCCGCTGTTAGTTCGAGCTCTTCCACGGCTTCGTAGATGCGCCTGCCCGGCTGCGAGCAGGCGGAGGAATTCCAAGCGGGATGCTCGGCGTTGAAATCCCCGGCCAGGATGGTCGGCACGGGGGAGTCCACTATGAGCGCCTGGAGGTCGTTGCGGATGTCGGTGGCGTCGCAGTATCCGCAGGGTCTGTAAATAGCAAACAAACGCAGATCATGTCCGACTAGTTTGATATCTACCCCATAGGCGGAGAGGGTAGTTGGCTGCGGCGGCGGGTCCACCAGTTGGTGGACGATCGTCTTCTTCACTAGGACGGCTAGTCCTCTCCATGTGTGTGCGTTGAGAGGGTTCGCCTGGTCTAGGCGGTAGACCTGGTATCCGTTGATGTTGAGGTGCTGCGAGGGCTTCAGAATCGTCTCGCAGATGAGCATGATGTCGATGTTCTGGCTGTGGAGAAAATGACGGAGCTCGTTCGTTTTTCCCGTTAGGGAATTCGCGTTCCAATATACAATTCGTAACTTTCTCTTTTAGGCCGTAAAAGATCGAGAGTGGCTTGCGAGCAAACTACTTACAGTTGCTGCTGTGGTGGTGAGCCGGCTTGGACCTAGCCAGACTTGGAGAGTTTGGAGACGGCCTCTGTGAACTGCTCCATGGCCGCGGCGAGCGCGGCGGTGATGTTTGTTAGCTGCTGAGCTAACGCGTCCAGTTGGTTGTTTACCGGCTTTGTTGCGAGTGTAGCCTCGCTGCGGGGCCGCTGCGGCCTCTGGGTGCGTGGTTGTTGCTGCTGCTGCTGCTGTTCTCTCCTTTGTCCTCTTGTCCGGGGCCTGGGAGGGTTCCCTCCCAGGCGCCATGAGAGAGCCCTGAGCTGAGTCCTCTACCTGGTTTGGCGTGTCCGACGCTCTGGTAGCAGGGCCGTGGCGCTGGCGTTGGCGGCGGGAGTGAGACCTGGTCCCCGCTTGCCAGTTGCGCAGCTCCTGTAGGTAGACCGGGCACTGCTTGTGGTTGGCTGGGTGGTCCCCCCAACAGTTACCACAGAGTGCCGGCTCGTCCTTGGGGTGCGTGCAGGCGTGCGACCAGTGGCTGCCTGCGCAACTTACGCAGACGGTTGGTCGGTGGCAGCCGAGTGATGAGTGGCGGAAGCCCTGGCAGCGATGGCATTGCGGGGGCCCGCGTTTGCCTCGCCAGGGCTCCACCCGGATCTTCTCCGTGATGTGGCCGAGTTCGGTGATGTCCATGAAGCCCGGGTTCTCCTTCTCCGTCCCGAACAGCTTCACGAAGAACACGCTGCCTCCTCGTCCTCGACCTATGGAGATGAGCTTCACATGGTCTACCTTGTAACCGAGGGCGGCGCAGCCCTCAGTGATAGACTGGGTGGTGGTACTTGCGGGAAGACCGCGGATAGCGGCCTTCAGTTGTAGTTGCGACTTCTTCCGGTGCTGGACAAACTTGATGCGTTTGTCCTTCGCGTGTGCCTCCTTCAGGTAGCCGATGACGTCCCTGTATTCCTCCCCGGTCCTGGCGAGGAACATGACGCCGTCGGGAGTCAGCGTCTGAGTCCGGGCCTTGTACCCGAGCTGAGCCTCGATGATCTTGAGGTGCTGCTCGTAGTCCGGGAATACCTCGACCGAGATCGTGGGCGGCTGGCCCGTGATGGCGGGGGCTCCGGTGTCGGCTTCTGTGGGAAGAGAGGGATCGGCGTTAGCGCTGCGTTTGCGAGATGTGGATGGTTTTGGCGGGGGGGACTTGATGGCTTGCGCGTAGGTGTTTCTCGGTGCGGGGTTGGTGGCCTTCTTCTTCAATCCCGTAGCTGCGGTTGGTGTTGCAGCGCTGTCCTTTTCCGCGGCTCGTCCCGGTGTCGCTGGCTGCTGGGGTTCCTGTGGGCAGGCAACGGGGTGAGGGGGCCCGTGGGACACGGGGGAAATGCGGTTGCATTCCCGTTTTCCCTCCTGTCCCGGCGGGCTGTCCTCATCTCGTTGCCTCTTCTGAAGGCGCGAGTTGGTATGCGCCTGCAGGGTTGAGAGCAGTGCCGCCTCGAGCGAGTCGAGTGAGTCCTCGGGTAGCAATCCTAGAGTCACTCGCTTGAGTTTCTCAAAGATTGCCACCCAAGAAGCCAGGTCCAACGCGAGGTCGGTCGAGTCGTGGGCTGACTCGAGCCGTCGGCGTCGAAGTGGTCTGGCCGGCGTGGTGTTTGCGCCGGCCCGGTGCTGCGGTGGTGGTGGGGGTGACCTCGCGCCACGTGGTGGTAAATCACCACGTGGTGTTGAGAAAACATCACGTGGTGATTTTTCGCCGTCTCCCTGGTCCATGTCCACGTCCGCGGGCTACTCGGAGTCGCAGCTGTCCTCGTTGTCTGATCCGGACGGGGGCTTCTCCACGGGGCCGTCATCGGTCCCGCTTTCAGATTCGAGATCTGAGTCCGAGACCTCCGACCCCGTGTAGCTGCCCCTGGCCGGCAGACGCCTGCGTGGAGAGCCGCGCTCCGCCTCGCCCTCGGATGCGTTGGCATCGACCAGGGCGTCGGCGTTCACGTTGGCTGCTAGGTCCTCCTCCGGCGGCGTCGGTGTCCTCTTCTTCGGCGGCGTGCGTTGCGTCATGGTGGCCATGTTTGCAGTCGTCAGTGGTCGGCTATGTAATGATAGCACAACAGCGCGGATACGGCTAGGGGGCGTGGTCACTTTGAGAGCGAGCTCAGAGCGCGTGCGTTCCCTGCGGTGTCGCGGCGACGACTTGTTCCTGAGCAACGAGTACGAGTGCTGGCCTCTTTTATGGGTTTTCTAGCGTGCTCGTACTAGTGGCTGGTATGTGCCGTGTAAGTTATATATTTATTGACGAATAAGCTTACAGTATTACATGTTTGTAGGAGGGTTAAAATTGATATTTTTATGGGACATTTCTTCATAGATTAGTACAAAATTATTATAATCTAGACATTTTTGGGTATTACGACATAATATCAATAAAATTAGACATAGATCAGTACTTAGGAACTAGACAGAAACACAATATTTATACACTTTATTAAATTACAAAAATAAACAAACTGGTATAAATCGAGAAAATGATTAACTTAGATCTAGTTACACAAAAACAACAGTAATTTTAAGCTATCTGTGACAACCGTCATCATCACAATCATATTTTAAAAAGACGAAATAGCCATTAATCCAAGTTGCAGCATCAAAAATTAAAGCGCACCTGAATTTAAAACATTTGGTTGAGCAATTGTATAACTTATATATATAACCCACAAATGCCGAGTTATTCGTTTTCTAACTGCTATGCTCTTTTATAATATATATCTTCCCCTAAGTGTATACATAGATTACCTATAAAATAAAAACATTCAAAAGTTCACAAACCATTATGCTGAGTGATTGCCTCACGCTGCCGACGCTACCTGTCCGCAAGTAGCCCGGGCTTTCTCCCAAACATCCGGCTGACCACATTCGTGACATACGATTGTTTACCTTGTTTAACGTAGGTTCAATGAACGGGACAGCACTAGGTATTGAAGTTGTAATTGATTGTGACTTGTAAGAATTAATCATAGTGTTCTTAGTGCAGCTACAGGTTTCAAAAACCTTTTTAGATTGTTGAGCGGTAATCCCGTTTTTAACGACAATATAGGCATACAATTCCAAATTTCTTAGCATAAAAGGAACATGAATATAAGTAATCGAACATCAAGTTTTGCAATACTTATATTTGGTGGTTTCCAGAAAAAAACCACCAAACCATGCTTATTACCATTCTTGAAAAATTTTCCATACAAAACTACGTATTAGTCCGTTTTGTGACGGTCTATACAGATTGTATGTAAAAATACGTCACTAACTGACAACAAAAATTGTGACACTCCTCGTGATTCTAAGTAGAAAAAAACCCAAAATTTATTAGGTTTTCCAAAAAAAGTAAATGGTAAACTTTTTTCTGAAAATGCCCATGTATAAATAAACCTATCGTGTACCTATTACAGCATGGCTAAGACTAAAAAATCGTAAAAGACACGCATCCGTCTGTTGCAACTCATACGGTTTATGATATGACGCAGAGGATGATTCATAATGATATTAAATTATAATGGCGTCATTCATGTTTTAATTGTTATCATCAATTAGGTACACAATAACAGTGAAATGCTAAACATAAGAGCTTGGCTATAGGAATTTTTCTCCATCGATCTATACAGGATATTTACTAAAAGGCCATATCAAACAGGTCACTCCATTTAGAAATTACCAACCAATGTAACCAGTTTACATTGTTTTTGAGTGCAGATACAGTCAACGATAAAATTGTGTAATTCATATTATTATAATTACCTAGTTATTATTTTTGATTAAGTATGTTAGTTTGCATGTTGTTGTTGTCGCGAATAAATGTTTTCTATTTCTATTTTTAAAATATACCACTGTCATTTAAATACTTATTTTATTTAGTATCGCCACCCCATTTTTTACCGCGACAAATCATTTAGGTTAATATTCTAGCAAAATTACCATTTCTAAATGACACACTCATGAGTAGGGAATTCAACCAGTAAATATTTTGTATGAAAACTACCGGTAATTTTGGTAAACTGGTTTTTACCGGTAATTTCTACACAATTTTATAGTCGATATAGTCTAAACAATTCCTTGTCTTCCCTTGTGTAGTCGTCTTCCCATCGTTAACGTGAAAAACTGGATGATGACGCTTTTTGAAAGAAGGTATCGATTACATGATTTCTAACATTTGTCGGTTAATAAATTTAGATGCTTTGAGTACAAATGCTTATAACGTAATGTAACCTAACCTTGGCCCCACTTCGACATGCCAAACTGTGAGACGTGGATGTCACACTTGTATCGCTAATGGATAGAGTGATATCCATCTGTCCAGACCTAACTGTCAAGCTGTCAGTAGGTCTCACTAGAGGGGGTTTGTCGATGGCTATAGCCACCATTTTAGATATCACTCTTGAGTGATTCCACCCCAAATTTCAACTGTTACAAGTGTGATATCATAGTTGTCTGTCAGTTATGCCATGTCGAATCGAGCCCTGTTCAGTGATTGAGGAGCATGTTCTTCGGTGAATATCCAGAAGCAGGAATAAACCATATACAACATGTTTTGTTGGTCACAATTTTTTTATGAATAAAAGATAAAAGAATTTTTTTCTTCAATTTAGGCACATTACAATGCACTTATGAACGTCAGAGAAAAAAAAACTACCACCTGTTCTAACCCTACACCTCTGGAAAAGTATTATGACCGGCAAGAAACTCGGCGGGACTTATTTTTTCAAAACAGTAAGGCGTGAAATACACACAAACGGCGTAAGGCACAGACGCAGCGCAGGCACGATGCCGCTTCAAAACGTTTGTATACAAAATGTACTAAGGAGACGTATTTTAAATTACACTCAAGCGACGCGGCGCAGGCACGCTAGCGACGCTCCGCTAGCAGGCACAACTGAAGCGTCGCGCAGGCGGCACGTCGCTTGATATACAAGGTGTAACAAAAATGCTGGTGATCCGATAAAGGGCATAATTGGAATAAGAAAAAGTGGAAGAAAATTTTTTTGTACGCGACAATATTTTTTTGTATGAGCCACGTCATCTTAGCCGGCCGACTATCCATACAAAACCAAATTTCGTTTTCGCGTAAAAAATGTTTTTTCTTAGTTTTTAATAATTAGATACTATTATGCCCTTAAACGTATTACCAGCATTTTTGTTAATGTTACACCTTGTTTAGGACGAGTATTATTTATCAGCAACAAAGATGCGGGATGATATAGAATTCAATATACAGTTCTGAGAAATTGTCGAACAATATCCGGCTCTTTACGACTTTAGCATGCCGGAGTATAGTAATAGTAATGTACAATCAGGATATTCATGTAATTTTTTCCATTATTTTAAAACACCTATGCTCTTCTGATAATTTACACACAGGGTGGATCCAATATCTTCTATACCGCTGCACATTAATGAGTTGCAGCAAAGCAAGCGCATCTTCGTCATCTGAAGAGGAAGACATGCTATCGCAACAAAATCAGCCTGTATAATAACCCATCGTGCCGTCTCCTCACCTCTTCTATATAATTTAAATCGCGTCCGCGCCGTATCCGTTCCTCGCCTTATGCCTTCTGCCTTATGCCTTACGCCGCTTGTGTGTATTTCACGCCTAATACAGGGCCGATTCGACATGGCATAACTGACAAGTCGCTTGCGAGACAACTATGATATCACACTTTTGTGACAGTTGAAATCGGGGTGGAACCACTCAAGAGTGATATCTAAAATGGTGGCCATAGCCATTAGACAAAACGCTCCAGTGAGACCTACTGACAGCTTGACAGTTAGGTGTGGACACGGGTGGACAGGGTGGATATCACTCTATCCACTAGCGATACAAGTGTGACAACCACGTCTAGTTTGGCATATCGAATCGAGGCCCAGTAATATTATATCTTAAAGATACACAATAATGCGTAGTTCTATCTAGAACATCATCGACGCGACGTCCTTAAATTTTAAGTTAATATTTTAAGAATAATACCTTGATAACGATAATATTAAATATAATATTCCACGACTTATTAGAATAGTTCCCACAATTTTGTCTTAACTAACCCTGATGAAGAAGTCGGGTGAAATTGGATAGCTTAATCATTTCTAGCGAAACTGTCCAGTAGAAACCGCGTTGAGTAACCGACGTAATATTAAGATTACTTATGTGCAGAAATATCACGTAGAGTTATACCATCTTTACAATCATGGTAATTTGCTACTAAGTATGGTTTCCGCTACGAACGTGCGTCGAGATAAGCAGAATGTTAAAAAACAGCTAAGCCACTGAGAAAATTAACGCTGGAGTTGACGAATAAAAAAAAATACAGTGTGTAAATCCAATACGGGCGAATTTTTAAACGGTGTTTAGCATAGGGCACAAGAAGTAAATTTAGATAACTTTTCATTCGACCCGCAATATAATTAATGCAACATGGTACTCAAGTGGTGGTAAGTTGATAGTTGACAGACAGTACCTACGTACTTTAATCATGTTTGTAGTACATTGCTGCTCGGTAACTTATCAAAATTATTACGGGGTATGACCATAATATGAACATACTCGTAATTATGGTACCTTAAAAAAAACTTTTTCATTAATGATAACATTATTAAATCCTATATCTGGTTTCATTCTTTACTCGTATATTAAAAAAAATTAAACTGTTTATTATAATGAAATGGGTTAATAACAATTTTACTTAACTTAGTATTAATCTTTTACATTTAAGATTGTATTACCAAGCTATTATTTTGGGGTTGCAACCCCTTTTAACATAAATTATTTTTAATTAAATCATATTAATCTATTTTACCATTTACATTGTTATCTAATATCAGTGCTTTTTTAACAATACTTTTAATATTCTTAGGTTTTTTATCTAGATTTTCTATAACTTCTTTGGGAAAGCTGTTTAGAACTTTAGGTATGTAAGAAGTCCAAATTCTGTTACCATATTCATTACTATTTTTAGTGGTTACAAAGTTAGGTTCATTGGAGAGATTACGAAGGTTCCTTGGTCTATTGTATCTAATCAGCTCTCCCAAACGATGCTTGTATGAATGTATGTTTGAAGGATCCCAATAGGCGTTTGAACTAATATTAAATTCTGGTAGTAAGTAAGAAGTGTGTGATGTCATTATCCGTCTTGAAAGCAGGTATGGGTGAATGGGTTGCACAAAGGGGCGGAGAGAGGATATGCTAAAACATTGTGATGCAATGCCGTTTGCATACCTACCCAATTACTCATCATCCGGGTCAGTCATCCGATTTAAAATCAAGCATATTTGCATAATTGCAGTGGTTCTTAACCTTTTAGCGTTACTTACTTAAGAATGCTGCCAACAACGGGAACATCGTTTTGTTTCACTTTGTTCTTCGTTTGCTAGTTCACGGACTACTTTAAAAAATACATCAAGGTTTAGAGCCGCTGCTTCAAGGTCAATTCCAATTAAGTAAAGTCAAATAAAATTTCTACTTACATCAAAACTGGAATGTAAACATTCGTTTCCTATAATGCTTTCAGCGTTAATTTGATAAACCGAACTATGTGTTATTAGATGTTTTACAGGCTAAGCATATTTTAAACTACATATTAAAAAGATGCTCAAGTCCCATAGACGTATTTATCCGACAGGTCACACGATGGGTCACATCCCTTTAGGCGTCTGTTGACCTCCCTAATGTTTTTAAAGTAATATTAGCTATGAACAGAATGTATTTTGTCTTTGTCGCAAAAGGCAAACAGAACATTAGTTCTTTAAGGCCTTGCCGCGTAGGCTGGTTAAATCTAGGTCAATTTATTGAGCCTTGTGTTTTGTGTCCTGGACTAGTCACTAGGCTATTTTTAACCGTCTTCGAAAAGGAAGAGGTTATATGAGCCCCGAAGTGGATTACGCATAGTACAAAAAAATACAATTTTCAAAAATAACTTCTTTTATAAAAATTTATGGGGCCAATAGTAGTGCGAGTCAGAGTTGGGCACACTTGATTAAAATCGGTGATTGATTACTAATCATCGCTGATTGAATAACCGCTGATTAAATCATAACACAAACCAATCAAGTGATTTCGCCTTGAGTAAATCATTAACGACGGGCGCTGATTGAAACCAAAGTAACGCTAATCAACTAAGGCTAATCATAATTTGTTCAATGTGATTGACGAATATATGATTAGAATGTTCTTAAGCTGATTCATGTTATTACTAGAATAAGGCGTCTGTTCTGAATTTCACATATTGAATTAGATACCTATAAATAATAATTTTTAAGAAAAAAAACCGACTTCCATGGGGGTAGCCGGTGAAGCATTATTGTAGATGGAGCACTTAGATTCCATACAATGAAATAACTTGCTTAACAAACGCAGCGGGGAGGACAAATCGCCAAACCTGAACTATGCGTCGTTGAAGAGTTCCGTTCTGATCATCATCAGCAGTTCCACTTCATCAAATGTGACTCTTTTGAATGAAAATGCTTGATTTGTTGATAAAAATACAAAAGTCACTTTATGTATGCCTTTAAGATTTGAGGAATTCCCTCGATTCCTCGTGGAACTCATCATCAGAACTTGAGCTTGACGAAAATTGGTCCTGACAATCTAACTTGCTTAACAAACACAGCGAAGGGGACGAATCGCCAAACGTGAACTATGCGTCGTTGAAGAGTTTCGTTCTGATTATCATCAGCAGTTCCACTTCATCAAATGTCACTCTTTTGAATGAAAATGCTTGACTTGTTTATAAAAATACAAAAATCACTATGTGTAAGCCCTTCAGATTTGAGGAGTTCCCTCGATTCTTCATGGATCCCATCATCAGAACTTGAGCCTGACGAAAATTTGTTCTGACAATTAAACTTGCTAAACAAACACAGCGAAGAGGACAAATCGCCAAACGTGAACTATGCGTCGTTGAAGAGTTCCGTTCTGATCATCATCAGCAGTTCTACTTCATCAAATGTCACTGTTTTGAATGAAAATGATGGATTTGTTGATAAAAATATAAAAATCACTATATGTAGGCCTTTAAGATTTGAGGAGTTCCCTCGATTCCTCATGGATCCCATCATCAGAACTGCGTTTTGACAAAAATGGGACCAATCTGTATATATATACTTACAATCAAAAAAAGAATTTTCAAAATCGGTTCAGACATAACGGAGTTATGGAGTAACAAACATAAAAAAAAACAAAAAAAAAAAAACATACACGCCGAATTGAGAAGCTTCTCTTTTGAAATCTGGAAGTCGGTTAAAAATAAAATAAATTAAAATAATATAAAATGAAATGGAATGGAATGGAATGGAATGGAATGAAATGAAATGAAATGAAATAAAACAAAACCCGAAAACCGAAAACATTAAAATATAGCAATTTATCCAAAAAGTATGTACCCGTACTCACTAAGTACCTAGGTACCGCCTTTGTTCCGTCAGGTCCCGAAAAAAGTGATGGAGCTAGTAGCTACGCAAAATCTAATCAAAATCTAATCATCTAATCAACTAAATCCTTAGTTTAACTAAGCATTCTGTCTTACTAATGTAATCACTTTAGCTAATCATGAGTGAAACTAAAAATCGACATGATTTACTCATGTCGGTGCTCAATCAAGTTGAAAAGCACATGATTGCATTCGTAATCATGTTCAAGTGATTATGAGTAACGTTCTCATTTTTAACTTTAGTTTCATTCAAGTTAATTTTTGCCCAACTCTGGTGCGAGTAATGTTTAATGTAGTTTAATTTGAGTGTATAATGGAGAAACTCCGAGACCTTTGTTGCTAAAAACAGGAATTTTCAAAACCATTGTCCAAATTGACCCCCTCCTACTTAATCACTATAGATATAAGTAAGTTGCTACGGTACACGGACCTGGTACCTAAAGCCCAAACCTGGAATAGCGATAACCATAGCCATCACATTTACATTTATTTGTTTTTTCTTTCAGAAATCGTGCAGCCAACATGCGTCCTAGAATCAGACTTCGGCTTCAAAATCAACTGTGCTTTCAAAAAATCTGGTCTCTTCAGGGTGAGGAATCTTGGCGGTGTCAAGGCGCACGCTAGCATAGGTAAATGTTTTGATATATACAGGGTGAAATTGTAATCACTGACAATATTGAGCAAGGTGATTAGGTAGGTAGATACTGAACAACTTTTACAGACATTTAATTTCGCAATTTCGGAGTTGGTCCCACACTAAAAGTTATAGGTTTGGTTTTACATTTGGACACTACAATAGTTGATGATTTATTCGAATTGATCCGAATATTTTCAAAATATTGGATTTTATAAACCAACATCATAAATAACTAAATATTATGGGACAATCTTACACAAAT
Source organism: Pammene aurita (assembly GCA_947086415.1). NCBI lineage: Eukaryota > Metazoa > Arthropoda > Insecta > Lepidoptera > Tortricidae > Pammene > Pammene aurita. The sequence goes on along the minus strand of OX352290.1, from coordinate 35,180,572 downwards.
CGACCTAGGCCCACAGTAGGCTCAATAAGGGTTGTGTTATGGGTACTAAACGATGATATATATAATAGATAGATATATATAAATACTGAAATACATAGGAAACATCCATAACTCCAGGTACAAATATCTGTGATAAATACACAAATAATGCCCTGACTAGGATTCGAACCCGGGACCTCCTGCTTCGTAGGCAGGGTCACTACCGACTGGGCTAGGAGGCCGTTTAATTTATATCAACTTTGTTAAACTTTTCATCTTTATTGAAAACCCGCATCGTGTATTAACTACAATATCAAACCATAAATCCTGACTCCTTCAGAACATCCACACTTCCTAGTGTTTTGCTGTCATTACAAAAGCACAAAAATACCTAGAGATCAGTTTGCTTGTACAGTCAGCAGCAAAAGTAGCAGTAAACAGGTGAAGTATTCAAAATGACCTACACGCGCTCTTATTCTCTTATCAATAAAGTCGTTTCAAGCTCATTTTGAACACCTAACGCTTAGCATTTATTTAGTTTTGCTGCTAACTGTACCATCGCCTTACTGTTTCTTGACCTTGCCGTTAGAAAACACTATGCACATTATGCACTATGCGTTACATTATACACTCAGTTCTCCAGGTATCCATACTATACTATACCATACCTTTAAGTAGAGCCCGTTACAAATGCATATTTGATGGCTTTACTCCTTTCTTTAACATCCGTCATGCGATAAATAACTTTACTAGTAAAGCCTTAAAAGCGAGTTTATCTTAACTCTGCTTGCTATTGAGACTCATTTCGTTGGAGTGTAGGTATAGGTACCTACTCGTAAAGAAATATTTCTCTGTTTGTAGTGTTTATGTTGTCTAGGTTACGGTGATCTGTTGACATACCGGGTGTTTCCTGTAATAGGGGCAATAAATTAAACCGTAGATTCTACTCCTCAAACTGGACAATATTAGTTCAGCGACTTTTAAAAATAACTTATAATTTGATTTTTATTTCACTTTAAAGTTTATTCGAACACGCAATGTATTGCGAAATGGATTATTTCTGTTGGGTGACAAGAGTGACAAGCAATGTCAATTAGACGGATTTTAACGTACATTGAAAATACTATTTAGTATGTATGAAAAAGTGACAATATAAAAACTTCATTTTTTTTTTAAATTGTAGAACAAACGTTTCATTGTTTGAGGAGTAGAATCTACGTTTTAATTTATTGCTCTTATTACAGGAAACGCCCTGTTTACTCGTAGGCCTAACATTTTAAAGCGTGTTGTTGTTGTAGTCTTTTGTTTGTACAATATGACGTGTCAATAAGTATTTTTTTTTTGTTTTTTTAATGGCTTAAGCGCATTTAACTCACAATTTGCACAATTTAACGAATTACGTACCGGTACTGGTATTAGTATTTATTCAAAAATGAACGTTCTAATATTGGTACCATTTGGCACAAGCCTAGCGAATCGAATATTAGATGTGTGACACTATTAACTTGCACCGTATATGCCGGTATAAATACCTTTTTATGTTTAAAAACCTTTACGGTTGTCTTTAAGGCTCCCATGTACCATGAGCTTAAATGATTACAGACAGAAGGACAGGTGAAACTAAATAAATGCTTATAAAATAGCGAATTAATTACTGTACCCATACGTAAAATATTTGTTTTTTGTTATATCCATATTTATAAACAGTGTAGAGTTCAGTATGGATCAAAAGAATACCAATGATAGAGGGTCGTATGTACGTCCAGCGAAAATTAATAGTTTCGGAGAAATTTTCGACCTGTGTTGTTCAAACTAGCTCCAGTTTAGACCGTAAGTTATGGTAGCTAGATCACAAAATAACTAATAGTAGAAGTTCGGAAGATTCTCCTTCTTAAAGGAGATCGTCAATTCTGGGCCACCTGATATAAACCGTATACAGTTTGTACTTCAATGTAAACTAAATACTCATTTTATTACTAAAGCAGACAAAATATTACAAAAAAATGAAACGGGAATTAGAAATACTAAATAAATAAACATTATGTTGATCTTTCCGCGATTAAAATACAGCAAGACAAGTCGTTAACGGATTGAAACGGGTTTTTTTTTTGGTTTGACACTATCAATGTCTACCGTTAGGTACATAATCTGCGTTTTGATACTATTCGGTAGGTAAGAACACTGTAATATTAAAATAATATCTAAGCCTACGAATACGGAAGTTTAAATTAGAAATCTATTTAAACGCCTAAAGATTGAAAATGCGTATTTTTGCATTTTTGATCGGAGTTTGAATATTAAAAGTGGGTTTCATAATGGCATAATGTCATGCTCCTTCGATAACGAAACGCATCTTTTTTTCAATTTTGTAATGTGAGATACTAGTGGTATCGCCATTAACGGTGGTAAACCTTATCCCTTCGCAATAGGTGTTAGGAATGTTCAGTTAATAGTATCAACGATGGTTTGACAGCCGTCTTTGTTTACCGAAATACAGGAACTATCAATACGATCAAAATATGACTTTTTATTATTTCATCATGATTCCCGTTTTGTTTTTAAGTCCACTTTTATAGATTTTCTTTAAAAAATTGGTACTTTTTTTACATTAATATATAAATCATAGGCATGCACGCTTTTAAATATTGTCCTTGTCAGATTCTAGTTTTAAATGCATGATTTTTCAATTTTCTCATTAGGTTTCGCTTTTTTTTTACCACCGCCCTGATCTAGAAATTATGACGATTTTTTAAAGCTAAGAATCATTCTTAAACGGTCCTAAATAATCTGGGCCAGCTCACCTAAGGGGGCGTCCATTAATCGCGTCATACGTTTTTGGCTCGTTTTAGACCCCCCCCCCTCCCCCATGGTGATCTTTGGTGATATTTTCAGGACCCCTCCCCCCCTGTCCAATATGACGTGTAATTTTTTGCTAACTAAAGTAAGTACAGTTTTCCAACACGTGAACCTACTTACGTAACGTACGTACACGTAAAGGGTAAAAAAATGAAACAACATATAAAATAAAATTATCTTTAATAGAGAAAAAACCGGCCAAGTGCGTGTCGAACCAGGCGGTTTCGTACCTACTATCGAAAAAGTAATATCAAAAGGTCGTATGTGCGTATGAAATGAGTTTTTAGGAGAACTCAATAATTCCTAAACGGATAATGTTCTCAATTTTTTTCATATTTTTTTGGATCGCCGGTTCAAAAGGGGAGACACAAGTTTTTTAGACTTACGGGGTGATTTTTTCTTAAAATATTCACTAAATAAAAAAAAATTCAAACAGACCTCAATGTTATTTTTGAAGACCTATCGAGACATGACGATATTTAGTGAAAAAAAATTTTTTTGACAAATAATTACATGTGTGGACGAGTTATAAAACTCCAACTCCAAAAAGGACTCCATAAAATATCTTTTTTAGCAAATATCTTTTACTACAAAACTAAGTAGCGGCATACAAAAACACACCTTATATTTAAATATTTATTAAGATTCGTTTTAGAATTTCCGAGTAAAATGGCTGTGACATACGGACGGACGGACGGACAGACGGACATAACGAAACTATAAGGGTTACGTTTTTGCCACTTTGGCTACGGAACCCTAAAAACCTACTTCACAAAATAATATGTCAAATGCCATTAAAAAATATTTACAATCATAGTGCTAGTGCAATTTTACTCTGCTTTTGACAGATTGATTCATTTAAAAGTTGATAATTTTTATTTTATTGACCATAATACAGTATAGCACAAGGAACAAAAAAATTACACGTGATATGTGTCCAGACCCCCCTCCCCCCTGTGGTGATCATTGGTGATTTTTTCTTGACCCCCTCCCCCCCCCTATACAATATAACGCGATTAATGGACGCCCCCTAACAAAAATTGACGATCTCCTTTGACATTTAGCTACACAGATGAAAACGTTAGCTGTCATGCGCACTTAAAAAAAAATAGGGTTTTCAACGTGCTTCATATATCCGTTCCGTGTTTGAGATATGTTATGTTATGATATGAGATATGTTATGAAATGAAAATACTATAATTTATAGTCGAAAATTGCTGTTACAAACTGACAATTTAAATTTTCGCGCCTAAACGGATCTACAGTTTCTGTGACGTCACTCATGTGTGTCACTCGCCATATTTGTTCGTTCACAGTGTCAAATTCTTGTTGTTTTTTAAATTTTTTGACCTGGATTATTTTTAAGCTAAATCCCATAGAAAGTTGCCAACCCCATTAGTGGTCATAACAGGAGTGACGTCACCAGACGCTGATTGGTGGATTAAAATACGTTCCGTTTCACATTACTTCAAATCGTAATTATTACTTGAAATAAGTATAAACTAAAGTAAAAACGTTGCAATAGCTATTAATGGTAAATATTATAGCTGCATCTTCCCTATTGGTAGCTCTTGAGTAAGGTTTGCAATCTATATCCTAAACCTATAAAATTATCCGGATCCACGGATCTTCCCATAAATTTTAGATCCGTTGTGAAAACCCTACTCTTGAGGTCCACTATCATTTGTTTTTCGTTTGATCATGCTGAACGTGATACCGTGTAATATAAGAATGTGTAAGTATGTGTTAAAAAAAATAGTTAGCAATCTAAGGGTTAGTTAACAACAGTAGATGTTTCAACTAAATCGTTTTCAATTTTTATTATTAATTATGTGTATACAATTATTTATAAACTCCTTCATTTCTTTTTGAGACCGTTACACCCTTTAACATTTCAAGTTTCAAGTTTCAAGCTCAATTAAAGTTTTATGAATCATGAGAGCAATAACGCGTGTTCTTTAAAATTAATAGCAGGTGCAAGAAGGGTATTATTATCTAAGTATCAAGGCCGTGTGTTGCAATCTCTAATACCAAATAGCTCTCCTCTTATTATACGGTGTAGTTTTCAGCACGTGAAGGCGATCCAAGATAATATTAACATCTTGCAACATTCAAGAACACAAATCCGAATTGCTTTTGAAGTTCCCGATTTCTGGTTGATTTTATAATACTTATAGGGACTCAGCGGACTTTCTAAGCAATTGCACGCTTTTATCAGTGTATGAACTATCACTAAATCTACGACTTTGAGATTTCGTAAAATGTCTACAATCTAAATATATAAAAGAAGAAACTGACTGACTGACTGACCGACCGACCGACCGACCGACCGACCGACCGACCGACCGACCGACCGACCGACCGACCGACCGACCGACCGACATATCAACGCACAGCCCAAACCGCTGGTTCTAGAGATTCAAAATTTGGCACGTAGGTTCCTTATCTTATAAGGTATAGGGATGCACTAAGAAAGGATTTTTCAAAATTCACTACCTAAGGCTTGGAAGAATAATAAGTAAGGAAGCGTAATCGACGCTCAAAATGTGCTCCACTTTCCTGGTGCCAAAGTGGGCGGAGCTTGTGACAGCGGTGCCCTAATGTCATGTCAAACATTTTGAAATTGTCACGTCGTCAAAATATTAGTTTTTTCGGTCCATGAAATTTCGATAATACCCCAAGTAACAAAAGTTTCTATAACTAAGGCCTTTTATCACCAATCAGTGATATAGTAGGCCTATAATGGTAACCATTGTGACTGCTTGTACTATAAAGGTTTTTAATAGAGCGTTTTGGTTCTATAAATTAAAGAGCAATTTAGTTCTATAAGTTAGCTCTTAGAACGCTTAAAGGACCATAAAAAAGAATCTTTAAAGTGTTGCACTGTAATAGATTTGCAAAAAGCGATTATAGTACTATTTAATACTATAGCCACTTTACTGACACTTTTATGTACCTATTATGCACTAATAATGCGTCGAATTAACTTTTATAGTACTAGTATTGTAGCAGTATCGCAAACACTATTACAGGATCAGTCTGCACTATAAAAGGACTTTGCACGACCATTACATAACGTTTTAGCTTTTTAAATGCTCCCTCAACATCGCTATAGGGCTACCCAAATCCATTAAAATATGGCTGCCGTTTTCTGAAAGTGATAGCACATTAGCAGCATGACTGGAGCCCATGTGTACTATAGCAGCCACAGTCGGGACAAGTCCTAATTTTATTAATTAAAATTTTATTAAAACAGTAACATTATGAAGGCGCATTGTCAAATTTGAAATCAGCATAATGATTTTGTCAATACAATTATTTTCGCAAGTGCAAGTACCGGCAGAATTACGGTTCACGAATGTTTTTTAGTATGTACCTTTATATGTCACTTTAAGGAACTAAAGGGACATGGCGAATGACTTACAAATATATTTGTTTAATTTCTTGTGAAATAAACTCACGACGACGACAGCACACAACACGAGGCTTTTGGTGATAAAAAAGCACACTGGAATCGTTTACGGCGCAAATTAGCACTATAAACATGTTTTGGTTACTTTAATAGTTCCTAATTGTGACATAAACATTGCAGACATTTCAATTATAGAGCTGATTTATCACAGTGAGAGCCTTTATGTAATGTTTATAGAATAAATCAGTGATAAAACTAGGGCCTATTTGGGGTTAGGTAAAGGTTTACGACACTATTATAGTGCTAATCATGAACACTAATTAGCACGTTCTAAAATGTTCTCAGGACTTTTATAGTGCCAAATTTTGCTACTTGGGACATATATCGGTATTAAAATGCCGGCTTGTGCCGTGAATTGGTGCAGGAGCCACACAGGCGCCAAAGATGGTGATATTTCTTTTCATCGGTAAGTAAATCACGCATAGATATTCTCATACATTACGGACTTGGTCGATGTTATGCAATATAAGTTTTGGAAAAGTAAACATAACTCATTTGAGGAAAAGTATAATGAATGTTCATTTATAAGTATTACCTAGTAGTAATAAATCGACAAAACAAAACCCTTCGAATTAGTACCTACTATACTTACTCTGGTAAAATCATACCATTCTGGCCGTGCCATTTCTAGTACAACTGGCTAATAGGTATGACTCTTATTTTTCATTAATAATGAATGCTATAACTTCATAGCATAGTCTTTAATTATCAAATCAGCGCCCGACTGGGGAACTACCTCTACCTTACAGAAAACCACAGCCAATTAGCACGAAACCCTACTCATAGTGTTGTGTTCCTGCCGGTGAGTAAGGTTGCCAGAGAGCTCAGAGGACGCAGTGTGTTGACGACGGGGGATCCTTTTGTCCCTTAAGCTGTCAACACAGTGAATCCTCTTTTATATGATTGCATCGGCAAAGCACATGAGACACCTCTGGAGTTACAGGCGTCCATAGGCTACGGTAGCTGCTTACCATCAGGTAAGCCGTATGCCTGTTTGCTACCGTTGTAGTATAAAAAATGGATACAAAATGTAAATTTATCTTTGTATTTCCCTAAGCCTGCTAAAATAAATAGTACACGTAAACGAACTCATCTGTTATTTATTTAGTTTATATTGAAGGTATGCTATTATTTTCTAGTCTGGTCATAAATAAAGTTAAAAAATAATCGTTTTTCTTTTGCCATAATCGACCTTAATTGCTTAACATTATGTTGCTTGAGACCAAGAGGGTCTCCCTATGTAACGGATTTATAAAATTGTAAAAAAATTTATAAATCCGTTACATTATGCTTATTTTGTAGTATGTAAGTACCTATATTGTAATTAAGCACTTTAATTAAATAAATGAAAGATGAATAGAAGGCTTTCATATTCCTTATTCCAAGAACGATAAATTTACGTATATTACATAAGTACTGAAAAATGCACGAAAAATAAATTGTTAATTGATTGCTTTAAGTATTATTTATTACGTGAACCCATCCACGTCAAACTAAGGCGTATTTATTATACGTTAACTTGACATTTTCAGTCATTTGATTTGAGTGTCTCCTGTCCAATTAAACTTCATTGTCAAATTGATTTTGACCACTCACAACACGGCAACTTTTCTTATTGGTGAAATGGCATGAAACCTTTGCAGAATTAAGGTTAACACAAAAAAATATGCTTAAAGAAAGAGTACTTGATTGGTTAACAAGACATAAGACATTTTAGTTTTGTAAACATGAAAATGGGTCGTGTTTTCACATGAACTTTGCTTGCCTTTACTCGTCTTGATATTATATGTCGATGCCTAAGGGGGTAAAATGGCGAATCAGGATTTGTTAGACTATTTTATTCGAAACTTCACAGGAGTATTCCTAACGATAAATGAGTAAACACATGTTTCAGGTTTTTTAAAAATTCAACCCCTAAAAGGGGAAAATGTGGTAACAAATTCAGAAAATCAACATGGGTATCGTATCCTTTTTGAGTAGGTACTTATAGTACGCGGGCGAAGCCGCGGGAAAAGGCTAGTAATAATATATTAAGGACGAGGCTGCGGTGGCTGCTACTGCAAGTCCAAAAATACTTAAAAAGGGATAAATGATTTAATAATACAGTCAGCAGCAGAAGTAGCTAAGCGGGTGAGGTGTTCAAAATGATCTTGACACGACTTTATTGCTAAGAGACAGGGCCCGTAATTTTCATGCCGATGACATCAATTTGACGTCACGCTCCATATAGGATGATCCCAAATAGTTTTATTGTAAATTATTAATCATTATCATTTTAATCATGTACAAATGACTTCGAAAGTACTATATTTACACGTGGAATAAATTATACCTACTTGATACGTGAAACGTAACGTAAATAAAACTATTTGATTTGTTTTTATACATACATTTTATTAAATGGTGTTGTTAACAACACATTACAATTCATTAGAAAACAGAATTCCTCTCTAACGTAAAGCACGCCATCCTTCTTGCATTAATTCCCATGCAAAGAAAATCTAAGTCATCTTCGCGTTCATACGTAATGCAATATTCATAAAAAAAATTTTTTTGTAATCGTTTTTTTGTTTGTTGTGTCACACATTTGGTTAATTATTCCAACTTCTCTGCTAAAATGAAAATGTATATATGATGGACACATTTTTTCTGATTTTAACAACTAATACAATTAGGAAGTCAGTATTTTTATTTCTCAGTGGCACTTGTAACATTTTTGACAGAACGTTTTTTAATGAGAACGAATAAAAAACCGGCCAAGAGCGTGTCGGGCCACGATCAGTGTAGGGTTCCGTAGTTTTCCGTCCGTCACAGTAAGTGGCCGCTCTTAAGAGTTAAAATAACACCGCCATGTAGGATATGATATGAGCGTTCCACGTACAGCGACATCTATCGGCAAATTAAGTAAACTATTGCGCGCGAGCTTAAAGTATGGAAGATGATTTTTATGGGATAATTCTTTATTGCGTGAACCGATTTGCACCGTTTTTACTTTATTTGAAAGCACGTCATTTCATTGTGATTTTGTAGAAATTACAGGTACAATAAACATCTGCTTATACGGTTAAATTCCAAACTTAGTTCAGAAATTATTTTGTAATTTTTTTCAAGAACTATTCAACATATCAAGTTCAAAATAATTTTCCTACAAAGTTTTTATAAAGTTCTACTTTTGATATTTTTTTCATATTTTTGAAACTTATGGTTCAAAAGTTAGAGGGGGGGGGGGCATATTTTTTTTTACTTCTGGAGCGATTATTTCCGAAACTATTTACATTATCAAAAAATGATTTTAGTAAACCCCTATTCATTTTTAAATACCTATCTAACAATATATCACACCTTAGGGTTGAAATGAAAAAAAAAATCACTCCCCACTTTACGTATAGGGGAGGTACTCGTACCCTAAGAAAAAAAATTTTTCCACTTTTTATTTCACTACTTTGTCGGCGTGATTGATATACATATTAGTACCAAATTTCAGCTTTCTAGTGCTAACGGTCACTGAGATTATCCGCGGACGGACGGACGGACGGGCAGACATGGCGAAACTATAAGGGTTCCTAGTTGACTACGGAACCCTAAAAAATGTTACATTTAAAAAGGTTTTATTACATATTGATTTACAAACAGTCAAGGAAATTGATTTGTGTAACATTACGTACTTTGTCATAGTGACAATCAACATCTAGACGCTAGAGATTTCATATTATTGTCGCTGTGATAAGGTTCTAAATGGTATGTAAATCAAAGTCCTGGGTCGTACCTACACGAATAACCAGATACTTAATGATATTATTTACAAACGAGGTTTTGTACGAGGTGTAAGTGCCACTGAGAAATAAAAATACTGATTTCCTAATTGTATTAGTTGTTAAAATCAGAAAAAATGTGTCCATCAATTATACATTTTCTTTTTAGCAGAGAATCTGGAATAATTAACCAAATGTGTGACACAACAAACAAAAATACGATTACAAAACAAAATGATTTTTATGAATATTGCATTACGTATGAACGCGAAGATGACTTAGATTTTCTTTGCATGGGAATTAATGGAAGAAGGATGGCGTGCTTTACGTTAGAGGGGAATTCTGTTTTCTACGTAACAATTGTAATGTGTTGTTAACAATACCATTGAATAAAATGTATGTATAAAAACAAATCAAATAGTTTTATTTACGTTTCACGTATCAAGTAGGTATTATTTATTCCATGTGTAAATAGAGTACTTTTGAAGTCATTTGTACATGATTAAAATGATTGACGACTAATGATTAATAATTTACTATAAAACTATATGGGATCATCCTATATGGAGCGTGACGTCAAATTGATGTCATCGGCATGAAAATTACGGGCCCTGCAGTAAGAGAATAAGAGCGCATGCAGTTCATTTTGAACACCTCACCCGTTAGGCTTTTTCTGCTGCTAACTGTACATACCGCATATTTTATATCCATTTAAAACTTTATCTAACTTGTCCATTAAAAACTTTGTTTTGTAATTTCAGGTTTCAGCCTGGGTGATGAGCTTGGCTTCGAGCAGTCGCTGACAAACTTGGATCCGAGTCGGCGCCGTTCAGTTAGCGTGAAGGACGGAGTGCCCCCTAATCTCGTTACCGATACGGCGAGACAAGCTGGGAAGCAAGAGGTAACAAAATCATAAACTCTTGGAATATTGTAGATTCGACTACGAATTGCGTAGAGTATTAACTAATCCATTTATGTAAGTCAGTTCAAGACCTAGATTATGCCACTCAACCTTCAAAAACTAAACTAACTGATTGTGTGAACACATACATCTAAAACGAGTCATGACGTTGCACTATGGTTCGACACCCTTGAGACCTATCTACTAATGCAACCATATAGGTGAATGATATAGGTACTTATACCAAAATTTGTCGTTACGCTTTCTTTGGGCTTTGCCTTAATCGGGATAAAAAAAAATTACAGGTGTGAATTTTAAAGGGATTTTTGTTGACTCCATTAATGTTATCTTATCAACATTTCAGAAACGTGGCAAACAAAACAGAATAATGATGCGGCCACCGGCACCACCTGGCCGTTCAAGTAAATCGGCAATGGATAAACTCACCAGTCTACACCGCAGAGCATCAAGCACCATGCGGCCTATAATAGTATCGGGGCCTACCATCGAATCGCCCACCAAACTGACCAGGGTCAACCCTACCGTGACTATGGCTAAACCGCTCCCCATGGGCGTACCACCGTTCAAGCCACTGCCACCGAAAGACGACAATATGAGCGTTCTCCCGATTGCAGTGACCAAAGTCTACACCCCCCTGCAAGTCCCGCAAGCGAAAGCCGGAATGGCTTATCCAAGTGAGAACTACCCAAAGTACCCACACGTATCACACGAACAAGTATCCAAAATGGTATCGCAGATGACCGCTTCACATATGACTCAGCCACTCTACAGAATCACACCTACTCCCATTATAGTCAACACTCCAAAACTATACTCCATACCGACTACACTGAACCCATTCATTCCCATGCCTATAGCAGCTCCGCCTACTCAGGCCGCTATGACAATCATACCTGCACCAGTTTTAAAGAATTCTGTTAAACTTGTTCCATTCTCAAAAGCACCCACTTTTTCTTTCAACCAAAACACTCATTCATTCCAGCAAACCAATCCTATTTCTAACTTTGTAGACCCCGCTCCTCAACAAATCCAAGATCTGGCGAGTTATCCTGTGTACAATACAAAAAAAGTCGACGACTATAATTCCATAACCGGCTATGGAGACGACGTAACCCTAAAGTTTAACAAGGAAGATATAAATGCGAAGATAGTTGAGATAGCCAAAGCCGGTAACATATCGATGGAGGCAGTGGAGGCGGCAATAGCGTTACGGCAGCAGCAGTTGTTGAATAAGTACGCCAATGTACCGCTGCCGACGACAACGACGACATCCACGACGACCACGACAACGACAACGGAAGCGCCTATCGTGTTTCAGGTCGAACCAGAGCCGGAGCCAGAAATCGTTGTACCACAAGTTAAACAGAAACCTGCCAGGTACTTGCGATAACTACTTTTCTACTTATTCAATAATATAGGGGAGATAGGGTACCTTCGAAATGTCTCAACTTTCAAGGTAGTGTCCGTACCTCGCGACTGCCAAATGATACCCCTTTTTCTTCTTGCTATACTTATTATTTAAATTTTTTCTACACAGATTTACAACGGGAAAGGTCATGAACGCCCCAAAAGAGTACTACCCTATTGGCTATGAGAAGAATTTCGACGATCATTTCCAATCAAAGGTGGACCTTCCTGATACTACCTTCCACTGCGGTGACCAAAAGTACTTCCCTGGTTTGTACGGCGATGAGGGCCTTGGGTGTATGGTAAGTTATATTTATTATATTTTATTTTTATTTTATTATTCAAATAAGTTACACAGCATTACATTACAGTACTAAAACCAAGGCAGCACTCATCAAGCTTCGTGGCCTCAACACGGTACTTGTCTGAAAAGCTCTTCATTATGTCACGATTGTATAAAATACTATTGAAGTGTATCACAGAGAGATGTTAAGTACTCTAAAGTGAAATACTATTGAAGTGTACCACATAATATAAAGGAACCGAGCAGCTCCATCTAGTAACGAGTAGCGTTACTACGGTTCCTCTACATTTTCGGCAACTTTGGGTTGCTCTCGTTCAGGTGGCGTTTCATACTTGTGGGCTAAAAATGTTCTTAGACTCTGCGCCTCTATTAAATACTCTCTGCTACTGCCTAAACTGAGTTGACTGAAAATGCAGGATAAACACGAATTTATCCGAGTTTTTACCATATCGGAAAGGATTATTCACTACATCTGTAGCTATTTCATAATTGTTTTGTTTTAATGGTTGTAATTTTATTTTACCTGTCGGTGTGTCAAACGTTTTGATCACAATAATATGAGAGATGGCAATCTACATTTAATATATGCTACACTATATGTCTAGTGAGCATGGGAAAGTTGTACGAATAGCAGAACTAGAATGTTTAATGATCAAATACAGATCGTCAGATACATATCTACAATCGGAGAAATGCAATGACCGGATGATAGCTACAGCTCTGGCAACTTTTTTGCTCAAACGCTCCAGTTTAAACTCTGCTATTAATTGGTCATGCCAATGCGCTATATTTAAGCGAAATACACGTTACACGTTGTAAACGCGGAATCAATTTGGTTAGCTGAGTTAATTTCATTCAGGAGATAAAATTAAATTTTAATCCCCTTTATTATAAACATCCTAATTTTAGTTTAGTTCATTTTGAGAAAACACGAAAAAAAAACTTTCCAATTCAATTTCAGGTGTTCCACGTGTGCGCTCTCACAGACGACGGTCTAGTTATGAAGTCCTTCCTCTGCCCTGAGTCCACCCTCTTCGACCAGACAATCTTGAAGTGCAACTGGTGGTTCTACGTTGACTGTCCGAGCACTCGCCGACTTTATGATACCAACATTCCTGTTTCGAAAAGCTACCAGCTTATGAAAGCACTCACTTTCTTCTCTAGTTATAAAAAGGAGATGCAGGACGAAAGCAGTAAGCACCTACATGTTTAAAGCAAGGCTTTGTGAATTATCTTGGCTGAATATTTGTACATAAAATTTTAATTAATAATTTTTATCAGCAAGATTAAAGCTAACAATGGTTAAACTAAAAGTGTAATGGACCAAAGCTAAACTAGAGTGATGATCCAAATTTCATTAGTCATTTCCTCCCAGCAGCATTGGGCGACCGGGTCACTGCATTGGTCATAAAATATGTTGCTGGGTTGTGGTCCATATTGAAGACTTGCTCCAGAGAGCACGTCGTTAATATGGTATTGAAAAAAGTTCTTATGTTGCTTTTTTTTGTCACAGGTCGCCCAACCAATCCTGAAGATGTGGAAGGCGTTAAAGAAGCAATCACTATTTTAGGGAACCAAAATCATTATCAAAATACTCAAGCGGAGGTTGAAAATATTCCTAATGCTATACAAATAATAACTCCGCAGCCTTTTGTTGATGAAAGAAGTAACCATCGAAATAACAATGAAACATCGCCAGTTTACAGAGGAACAAGGAATTACAAGCCATCTAATAGCACCATTGCTCCTCGAAAAAATAGACCCCGACCTGTAATTAACAGACAATCAAACGAACAAACTAGCTCAGAATATCGTCTTGTTACGGTAAATGCTGATATGAATGTTAACAAAAACGTTACTTCAGCAGAAAATGTTACAGTCACTTCTTCGGAATCAACCGAAAGAAAGTATAAAAGAAAAATGTCTCTTAGAAGAAATAACTCAACAACAGCTAAACCATTTACATCGCCTACTACTATTATTACTACCACTATTAAGCCTAAAGAAACAACATCATCCATAGAAATAATCAAACAAGAAATTAAAACTGTGGAGGAATTGAATAATAGTGGCGTTAAACAGGAGAACCTGACGGATGAGGTTGAAACTTTAGCTAAAATTGATTCTTCTATTTTAAAAGAAGCTGAACACTCTCCTCCGGTTAAAAGATTTTACAGATCTAGCGCAGAATTAACTAGTGCGGAGAAAATTAAGACGGAAATGGCAATAGTGAATAATGAAAAAGTCCAAATTATCAGACCAACGTCCGTGGCTAGACTAGTAGGCGAATATCCCACTCAGTCAGCCACTATTCAGAAATTAGACGAGGCGATCCTAGGAAAATCGAACACGAGAGTAAAGAAAGAAACTGTTACTATTGTAACTCCTGAAAAACATTTCAGAAGTAAAGAACGGACGTAGTAAACATGGAATTTTAGTCAATAACTAATTTAAGTGTCATATAAATGTTGCTATTTATTTATTTCACTTCGAATACATAAGTGTTAGTGGTGAAGCCAATGTTCACAACTTGTGTTGTGTGGTCACCATCAGAAAGATGCACAACATGGTACTCTTTGACTGAGGTTAGAAAAAGTTCTTATTGACATGGTAGTTTGTCTATTTCGCGTTTTAAACTCACTAGCTATCATTGATATAAATTATGGAATGCAAACCGGTTTTAACCGAAACCGAAATAATCGGTTATAACCGGTTATTTCGTCAAAATGAAATAACCGATTATTGAAAACTCAAATAACCGGGTATGGTTTTCGGTTATTTATTTAACGCAAAGTTTACCTAAAATTGTGTCATAAAAGTTTGTAAAAACCATAGTTTTCCGTCTGGAACTATGAGTCCTATACTCTATTTGATAATAATTTCAGGTTTATGTCATTTTATTCTATTTCGGCGAGCGATTTGCAGCGAGTGTGACCACCTAAGTAATTCGTACGGCTGACCGTGAAGCACAAATTTTCCACTTTCTTTCGAATCAAATACGCATTCTAGCAATTATTAGATTAAACAATTATCTTATTGATTTTTTTGACATTTTCACGGTTATTTTATCACATTAGTTATAACAAAAATAACCAAAACCGGTTATAACCGATTACCGATTATTCGGTCATAACCGAAAGCATAACCGGTTATGAAATTTGATCGGTTACTGCATTCCCTACTATCAATAACAGATATAAAACTGTTTTATGTCGTTATGTTAGCTATAAAGTTTACGCAAGTTTGTGCATATTTTCTTAAGGTGACTTAGCGTATTGCTCAATTTATGCGTTAGATTAGACAAGGATTCAGTCAAGTGATATTACGGTGTATGTTTTAGTGTAGAATTAAACATGTTTCCTAATTTGTGTTTGTTATTTATTATTTTCCTTAAAGGCCAAAAACTTTGAAACAGAGAAATCATGTGAGATTGTTTAAGCTGTAGGTTACTTTTTGAACAAAAAAAACTTCCATAAGTATTAAGTAGCATTGGCTTGGTTATTTACAGGTAGAATCGAGTTCTCCAATATCTATAGGAATAATAAAAATATGTGTGCACGACCTTAACCACTTACAAATAAGGTCGTATTCATATATTTTTGTACAATTAATCGTATAAATGTTAGTACTCGACTGTACTAGGTATTGAAAAGAGATTTTATATGGTGCGAGCAAGTTTTACCAAGTATTTGTAAAATTAAGTTTTCGTTACCAAGTTTCCTTAAAAAATCAGCTAGGATTCTAACAAATTCAATATCAATAAGGTTCTTGGTTTATCAGTTATCATATCACTATTATCAGACTCCTACAGATATCATTATAAATATAATATTGCATTGCTACCTGAATTCACTCTGTATTGCATATGAAGCTATGTAAACCTAATTTTAGCTCAACCCGATAAATGGTTTCCAACCACTTTCCAAATTTTAAGACAAGTTACTACGAGTACTACCTACATCTACATTACATACCTATCTTTTTGAATAGTTGCGTACAGTGAAATTTAATTAAAAGTTGCTAAAATTAGTTTTCCTTTCTCATCAAAAGGTTTTGCCTTCAACTTTAGGTAAGTAACGTTTAAAAATTAATTAGTTTGCATACATTAACCTTTTGGCCGCCAAGCATTGAACAAAAATGACGCGCCACCGACGCCACGTAATCGTTTTGTCAAGCGAAATTGAACTTTGCGGAAGCCCGCGTAGGTCCCTATTGCATTACAAAGCCAGTCGGCTGTAGCCATCGTTGGCGTCCATGCGACAACTTTTTGATGTCGGCCACAGCCGACTGTGGCGGTCAAAGGGTTAATGAACAAAAATTCTAATGACTGAATAACTGACCGGTTTAATACTCAATGAATAAAGGTTTTTTCTTTGTTTATTATAACATCTAAATCGAAATTATTTTATAATAAGTATAATAACTTATAATTCAACGAAATGATGTTAGATGTTGCGATATTGATTAATAAGGTATCCCACATTCGGGACAGATCGGTACATTGGGGCACCCACACTTTTGCAAGAACGGAGAGCAGGCTACACAGAAGACCAGTCCTAACATGAGTAGCGACCATAAAACTGTCGAATTCCGGACGCAGCGACTTCCTAGGAGCTGCCAAATTCCGCCTGAAATGAAAAACTATTTACAGAATTGAAAGCGATAACAAAACAGGTTGCTTAGAGGCATTAAATTGTTTCATTATTTACTTACCCGCTTATTCATAAACGTCGCGTCGATCATTTAGTTAAATTATGTTTTGTCTGTTTCTAACAAACACAACTGTCGAAGTGACAGATAAGGACAAACGATTATTTAATTAATTAAATGAGGTTCGAAACACGTTTATGAATAACCCGGTTATACTTAGCATCCTAAACAAATACAGCTTGATTTTTATGATTCAAAATTTTTTTTTTTTTTTTTTTTATACCACGACGGTGGCAAACAAGCATACGGCCCGCCTGGTGGTAAGCAGTTACCGTAGCCTATGGACGCCTGCAACCCCAGAGGATTTACATGCGCGTTGCCTACCCTTTAGGAACCTATACACTCCTTTTTTGAAGAACCTCATACTGTAGCCCACTGGGAAAACCTCGGCAGGGAGTTCATTCCACAGCCGCAGCGTTCGTGGGAGGAAATTCCTCTTAAATCGTACTGTGCGCGACCCATTGGGCAAAATAATCCTAATGGCTCCTAAGGCGGCTATTACACTGCTGGTTGCCGCATGCGGCGACGGTGTTCGAACGAGATAGCGATTAGCATGTGTAGTGTATTAGTTCGTTCGCCTATCCAGTTGCGTCGCCAGTGAAATAACCGAATAAGAATACAACCCACGGTATGGCACCAACCATAAATATTTCTTGGTTTTGCTCCTTAATTTCCTTAGCTGTCACAAAACGATTCTCAAACTTTAAATTCTGTGTTAGTTTTAACTCAATTAGAGGATGTGGCTAAGTGGATTCTGCAAATTCTGCAACTTTGGTGAACCTAAATCTGAACCTGCACTCCGCAAGGTTTAAACGTTAAAGTTTGAGAATCAACGTCTGTAACGTAGTGAATGCGATACCCCGTTTTGTGCCACCATGATTAACTATTTAGAGAATAAATATACCTACTCTTAAGTTCATAACAAAGATTAAAAAACATTAAATAAATGGCATACAACTAAAAAACATTACAGCAATAATCAGCAGGATTACATTAACGTAATCTGCAACAGTAAGCATTGCTTGCGGGTAAACAAGTGACGTTATATTGTTTGCTTCGGCTACTTAGCGGGCACATCTGCAACAATCCAGATTATACAGGTAGGTATAAGTAGGTAGTACAAATATTTAAAAAAATTGGTACTTTTCTGTGTAAAATGTTAGTATGGTCCATGAGAATGCACTAGATGTACTGATTTAAACTCACTCGATTATCACTAATTATATTAAAAGCAAGTGTACCATTAAATGCCGTTTTTATCAAAATAATGAATGCACTAGATATTGTACCAAAACATACATACCCAAAAAAATCTGTAGGTAGGTAGCTAATCAAAGCAAAATGAAAATTCAGTAGAATCGCTTTTTGTTTAAGTCAAACCAGACATTTTACACGTGGCAGATTAGACTCAGTGCAATGCATAATTATTAATAAGTATTACGCCAACACCAAGCAATCGTATCGTAATCCGAGAGCCAGGAACGGCAGGAACGTGCACTTTCAATGTCGATAGACGCCATCGCCAACCGCTAAAACTGTGGATCTTGCTTTTCCTGAATGAAGTAACGTAACAGAGTGAGCGGTTACGTGTGTAACCCACAGTACGTTAAGACATTTTTGGATAGGGATGTCAAGTAATGACTAATGATGATCTCCACCCCATCTGAACCTCAATTAGTTTTACTCTACTTAAGTTCTTATTTTACTCCTTTTTGGTACCTATTTGGTAGGACAATTAGAAAAGCATGAATTTAGTTATTGTTTATTAATTATTCAACCTTTCTTTTTACAAAACAGACATTTAATAAATTTATCACAAAACACCGGCCCACATGCCACAATAACCGCGGCCGCGATAGCGGTCGCGTACGATACGCACAGCATGTGTGCGCTTTGAGTGCCACTGGAATTTAGTATGGCATACCGCAGTCAGGGCAAATCGGATTGGCCGCACACGAACACTTGCGAACAAACAGGCTCCTCGTGTAGAATGGGACGCATAAGATTAACGTAGTAGCCCCAATCACCGTAAGTAGAGACAGGCAAATCATGCAGCCCCAAGGTAAAAGTATGACATGGGTAACTGCTCCTGGAACAATAGAAATTTACATGAAAATACTAGATATAACCATGACGGGATTTACTGGATTATACTATAGATTTGCAATATCATTAATGTGACAGACATTGTCCGAGTCCAATTAAAAAAAGCTTGATTTTTTTTAGTATGGTTTATAACCGGAACGAAATAAGAAATGTGCTTATCTGACAAATGTCCGGAATAACCGGAACAATTCTTCAATCGCTCAGGCCTCCTTAGATAAATTATCACTGAACGACACGTATTATTACCGAACATTGCAGGTATGTTTGATTAAAATCTATAGTTTTCTCGTTTTGTGTAAGCATTTTGGTTAACAGGCTTTTTCTAACGTGCTCATAGGTACCGAGGTACATATATCTTAGCTTTGAAATAAATAAAATGTAAGCAAGTGAGATACCGAAGATCGTGCAATAAGAGTTTTATTATATTTATAAGTCATTTTACATAATCACATAATTTGTGGCTTGACTATAAAGAGTTGTATTTCCATTACACTGTATTTTTTTTAAAGAAGCTTTGTTAGGGTTCCGTAGTCAACTAGGAACCCTTATAGTTTCGCCATGTCTGCCCGTCCGTCCGTCCGTCCGTCCGCGGATAATCTCAGTGACCGTTAGCACTAGAAAGCTGAAATTTGGTACTAATATGTATATCAATCACGCCGATAAAGTGGTAAAATAAAAAGTGGAAAAAATGTTTTTATTAGGGTATCTCCCCTATACGTAAAGTGGGGAGCGATTTTTTTTTTCATTTCAACCCTAACGTGTGATATATTGTTGGATAGGTATTTAAAAATGAATAGGGGTTTACTAGAATCATTTTTTGATAATGTAAATATTTTCGGAAATAATCGCTCCAGAAGTAAAAAAATATGCGTCCCTCTAACTTTTGAACCATAAGTTTTAAAAATATGAAAAAAATCTCAAAAGTAGAACTTTATAAAAAAATTCTAGAAAAATTATTTTGAACTTGATAGGATGAATAGTTTTTGAAAAAAAATTACAAAATAATTTCTGAACTAAGTTTGTAATTTAACCGTATAAGCAGGTGTTTATTGTACCTGTAATTTCTACAAAATTACAATGAAATGACGTGCTTTCAAATAAAGTAAAAACGGTGAAAATCGGTTAACGCAATAAAGAATTATTCCATAAAAATCATCTTCCATACTTTAAGCTCGCGCGCAATAGTTTACTTAATTTGCCGATAGATGTCGCTGTACGTGGAACTCTCGTATCATATCCTACATGGCGGTGTTATTAACTCTTAAGTGGGGACACTTACTGTGACGGACGGAAAACTACGGAACCCTACACTGAGCGTGGCCCGACACGCTCTTGGCCGGTTTTTTTTTCATTATCATCTAATCTGGAGACGTAATATGATTACCTACAATGATTTTAGGTACATACAGTTATTTTAAAGTCTGTGGGATAGCTAAGGTGGCAAGGCCTTGTTTGATATAGGTACATTATGTATGGTAATGATAAAAATATAACATAAAAATTATAGTGAAATAGTACTTACAAGGACACGCCTAAGAGACGCGCTCACTTAGTGCTTGTTTAATTAGTCTTATAGATTCCACGATCAAAATACATTTTACTACAATTTTATGACATTATTTTATTAAACATGAAATTTTCTATATAAACGACGACAGACTGGAATTTGAAGTGATAGTTCTAATAGTGTTTTTTTGTTTGTTTTTGTCATTAAGACAGTTAAGGTAGCAGAGAGTGAAAGAGTTTTTATGAAAACGCAGTTGACAGTTTGCAGTTCGAGTCTGTCCGGAAATAGAAGTGTCGTAGAATGTATGCGTTCCCATAAAAACCACGAAACTTCTCTTACCGGACAAACTCTAGAGTTGTACAAAAAATGATGATAAACAACGGATAAACGCTCAATAGTTAAAACAATGACGCGTAGTCAAAGTGACCGGGAGGCAACCGGACGGCTCGCGGTATTTAAGCTCCTGAAGCGATGAGAAACCGCCCTTTGCAACCCAAACTGACCCAACTTGGACTGGGGCGGAAATAGAGGGGGGGTGCAAAAAAAAATGTTTTCGCAAGGCAACCGATTGAAACAGCGGTTGCCTGAAAGCGCGTACGCTGGTTATATAGTACAATTTTAATGCCATCCCTCCAGGTGCGACTGGCGCCCTGTACATACGAGGGCAAAGCAAAAATAAAAATAAAAGTTGCCAGCCAACCGCTTGAAAAATAGCATGCTTGTTCTATATCTGTACATCACATACAGACACTGGATACAAATTGCCATCCGCCCCGCCCGGACAGTTATCGAGCAGAGGACAGAGTAGGAAGCCGGACAAATATTGAATTTTTCCATCGGTGGACGAGAACTTAGGAAAAATGCACTTGGGTCAGTTCGGGTTGCACAGACAGGCCAGTTCCTCATCACTCCAGGAGCTTAAATACTGCGAGCCATCCGGTTGCCTCGCGGTAATAAAACAAGAAATAATTTGATTATATCAAATCCATACCTTGAAGTATGGATGGTTTATGGTATGAACCATAAACCATGGCATGAGCCTTGAAGTTATAAATTAAAAACTGGAGTATACTCTTCGGTCACAAAGTGAGGCCGAAAGAGAGACCCTCTCTTATCTAGGGGACGGTGTTTCGTTTTGACAAGGAGGTAATGACGACATCAGACAATAAAAGTGTTAATATGTATTGTGTGTATTTAATGGCCTCCTAGCCTAGTCGGTAGTGACCCTGCCTATGAAGCAGGAGGTTCGAAGGCATTAATATGTGTGTTCATCACGGATATTTGTTCCATATATTGACATTTTGATAGTCTGATGACGATGACGTCATCACCTCAGTCAAAACGGGACACGGTCCCCTAGATAACCCTCTTTCGGCCTCACTTTGTGACCGAAGAGTATGGAGTACAGTTTAAAATGATAAATTTATGGTGCGAGTGAGATACAGCTTCCTATATTATGCTCTCTATCGGGCCGTTTTTACTAACTTTTAATAGTCTTATCTCACCGAACGACGTCCACTAACTGCTGAATAGGGGGAATAAACCGTGTATAGCCGAATTTTAGAATAGCTGTAGGTAAAGGTGTCAAACAACATACTAAAAGTGAAGGTAGGCGGGGTGAAGCAGCGGAGGGGGGAGGGTGTAAAAGGCCCTTTTTATAGTTTTAAAAAACTCATAAAGGCCATTCCCATACTTGAAAATGTTCTTCTACTTAATTCATCAACATACAATTTCCTACAATTCCCGGGGACTGCAAACTAACTTATTTTGGATACGACTCAGGTTTGGTTACGTTTCAACCGCTGGTTCATTTCTGTTACGTATTTATGAAATAGAAGTAAATCATAAAATAGGTACTTAATTATATGATAGATACCACACTATTTTTGAATAATTTTATGTTTTTTTATAAATTATTGCTGTCATAAATTCGTGACATAAATACACCGGCGGTTCAAATGCTTGTACCCTTAGATATATAATAATTAATTTTTAAGGCGAACTTTACCATACCTTTAGAGCAGGAACTCCCAACCAGTGGGGCGCGCCCCCTTAGGGGGCGTAGAGTGACCCAAGGGGGGGTGCAGCAAGCGGCTCCAGATTTAAACTGTATAAGGCCTGTACGGCGGCGGGGATGGTGCCCGGTTTTGACTCTCCATTTCGGCCCCTAGGGGGGCGTAGTGTTTTAGCATAATGTTGGGTGAGGCGCATAGGTTAAAAGGTTGGGAACCCCCGCTTTAGAGTAACATATACATTAAATACCATATACAAGAATGACAAGTTGTGTTACTTGTGTAGCAACAAAATTATAACTATGTACTACTAGTAGTCCGCCTCGAACTCAGAACTCGCGATTTCCTTGCACACGAGATGACCAATATAACAAGACCCTTCTGAAGATTTTTTTTTCGCCTTCTAGCTCCACAACCCCTTGATCGATCCTACTCATATACGAACTCTCAAATTATTTCATAAATATCAGAAAAGCGTTACTAAAGTTATCGCGAGACAACCCCTCAAAATAAAAAAGCCATCGAAATGCCGTAACGTCCCAGTAGCCGAAGTTGTTTGTAAGAACTCACTTCGCTTGCGCTCCGCTCGTTCGATAAAAACAAAGTTACTATTTTGATAATATTCTTTATTTAATACATTTTAGGGACTAATTTTAAGAAGGACAGCATGGGCTTTTACAGGTTGATAGTTTTGTACCACTAGGATTATCTCTCTGTGAAAAGTATTTGCGCAGACAGACTAAACAAATAACAGCTATAACCACTGGGAAGAATGATAGACAAGTCATGTTTTCTTCTTCTTAAGGCACTTAAGGAACTTTTTTGGACACACAGTATGTTTTAAAATTGAGGGTACGCAAGCTAGAAGTGATGCAAGTGCCAAAAATGTGAACGAGATAGAGTTAACAATCATCTTCCAAACCTGTAAGTTAAAAACAATCGATATTAATAATTAATAATAATAAGAGATTAATAATACTTACATAAATAATTGGGGTTGAGTGAGGTTTGCACAACAGATATTAAATTTAATTAAAAGTATATTTCTGTCCTGTATTAGTATTAGTCCAGTCACCGGCAATAGTATCTTCCTACACGAAGGTCGCAAAAACATGTGACACGTTCTTACAAATAACAGCTTGTCACATATTTTTGTGGCCTTCGTGTAGGACCGGCAATAGTATCTACTATTGCCGGTGACTGTACTTACCTACGAGTACAATGTTCTGCTTTAAAGTTAATATACATAGTTCGGGTAAGTACTATGTGGTAGGAGTGGGTAGAGGAGGTACCACTGGGTATTCTCAAAGTAGTTAGTGTAACGTCTACCGATTATATTTGGTGGAAGATTTGCCTGTATAGAGCAATCAGCTCTTATGATAAGTAAGTAAAAATGAACACATAAACTTAATTAATATTTGTAAAATTAAGCTTCCTTGTAATAGAAAATCACTGCTTAACTGCTTTGTCAACCACCTGAGATAAGTGATTGACTCATACAAAGCAGGAGGTGCCGGGTTCGAATCCTGGTAAGGACATTTATTAGTGTGTTCATCGCGATTCTTAAGTTAGCGATGGTTTATATGTACGTAGATCTCTTTATCTATTGTATAATTATATGTATTGTATAGTCTAGTACCCACAACACGAGTCTTATTGAGATTAATGTGGGGCTAGGTAGATTTGTGTAAGATTAAAATTGTCCAACAATGTTTATTTCTTTATTGAAATGTAGTGTTTGCAAGATGTTTGTAAGCAGTTTAATTTCGTACCAACCTTTCATTCCTTATCCAATATATTTCTAAATTACGCTATCATACACACAAAATAATTTACAATAGCCAGCCATGACAAATAAATGACTTTGACATTGTCCATAATATAGACAATATATCTTTTAGGAGTATTTTAAGAGGGCAAACATTCAGATCAATAGAGAACGTGCGTAGAGGGGCAGTGAAAAATTTGGGTAAAACCCAAATTTAGGGTCCCAAAATAATACAATTTGTGAAACTCGGTGTTGTTCCGATGTGAAACCGAAAAGATAAAGACCTCCAGTATGGCCAACAAAATACAATATTTTCATGTCAGGGGGCGCAGCAAAGAATATTATACCCACTAAATGTATTGACTGAAAGTGGAAATCATATTAGTAGGTCATGTTTTTTTAAGGCCTTTCCTCTTTCCCTGTATTTGGCCCTGTCTAAGGCACACTCCCGTCATTATTCAACATATGTGTCCGTCGTTGTAGTTGCATAAACATCCTCATAAACATCTCACTAGGTCGGAACTAAAAATATAAGGAGGTATGTTATTGTATTGTACAATTGTACAGTACTTGGACCTTCTTTTAAGTTTCTGATAATGTTCCCTTGCAGCTGGCATCCTGCCATACATGACCTACATGACAAAAACGTCATGTAAGATGGCAGTAGATTTTGTTTCCGTCATATTTTATTAAAATATTTCTTCAGAACAAACAATCTTTATTATTTCCTTGGAATTAGAATCTAGTGCCATTTCATTGATGTGTTTATAATAGTATAATGAGATTGTGTGTGCTAGTACTTTTGGCAACTTCAGTATGGACATTGCCGCAGGATAAACCACTACAACAGCGTCTACCGAATCAGGTACTAAATAATTCATCTTTAAAACAAAAGTTGTACCTAAAGGTCAAAGGTAGCAATCTCATAGCGTAGAGTATAGATGCGCCGCAATTACCTGCCATGATAGCATTAGTTACCAGGTCATTCTGATATGATATTTATATTTGCTTATGTTCGCGGTTCGGGTAGGTTTACTTTATTCCTCGAAGCAGGGGAGGGGTAGGGCTATATGGATAAAGCAGTGCTGGAAGAAGTGATTGGCCTTATCAGAGGCAGCAGCATCATGAGATTATAGATGTACGCCAAAACCTAGCTCCTATATTTTTATAATAGCAACGTGACGAAGCGCGCGAGTGATGTGCTTTTTGTAACTGGGGTTTTACTGTATACTCTCGCTCTATAATTTCGTCACATTACTATTATAAAAAATAGGCGCTAGATTTTGGCGTACAATTACTTGCAAAACGAAGTTTTTTCAGCTCATGTTTTTTTTTGTCAAGGGTAACTATTACCAGAGAGTATTATATTTAATAGAGCACCAAAATCTAAGAACTTTTTGAACCTCCAAATCGCAACCGTAAATGTAGAGCACCATCTAGTAATTGATAGCGTTACTATTATTACGGTATTACTATGGTAACTCTCGTTCAGATGGCGCTTCAAACTTGGAGTTTCAAAAAGTTCTTAGAATGTGGCGCTCTATTAAATATAATACTTTCTATTGTTGCTTATGCATCTCAAAACGTATAAGTAATAATTATGTTTTTTCTACTCGTCGACTACAATGCTTGAATTGAGAAATTGTGGACCGAACTACTAGCGCCTACCGATGGAGCTTTTTATGGTCACTAGTATTAGCATCGTCTATGAAACTATGCGGAAATAGATTTTCATACCATATTAGAAAACGGTCGGGAGAAGTACCGTCCTGGTACGATCAACCAGGAGATCGAAGTTACTAAATTACTAAGTTGTAAGGCATTCGCCGTACTTAATTATTACCGGCTTGCTTATTTTGAGCACTCGTAGAATAGTATACTCCTACCTTACTTAGACCAAAACAAACTAAACACGGTACTCGAATTAAAAGCTTGATTATGTCACAATTGTATACAATACTTTTTCTACGAGTGCTCAATATAGGCAAGCCGGTAAGAATTGAGTTCGACGAAAGACCTGCTGCCTCTATATAATTGAGTAACTTCAATCTTCCGGCAGATTGTGCCGGTCCCCTCGGCGACGCGCGACGGCGGCGTGGCCGGGCGGGCTCGGGCAACATTGATACAATATTGTAATATGAAAATCCTTTGTACCATCGTTGGCGATGCTACAATATGCGACCATAAAAGCACTATCGAAAAGTATGCGCTAGTAGTTCTGTCTACACAATCTCATTTCAAGCATTACAGTCGACGAGTAGAAAAAAAGTAATAGTGACATAATTAAGCTTTTCAATCTCATACCTTACTTAGGCCACGAAGGTACTCCACTGAAAAGTTCTACATTATGTCACGATTTTATAATATATAGGTACTATTATAGTACATTCTATAAAGATTTATAGAAATTTACGTTTATTAAACGATTATCGTTGATTTTTTTGCGAATTAGGTGTCAGTTGAAAGACATCCACATGAGACGTCAGGGCGTGACTGCGGCAAGACAAAATGCGCCTCAAGCATCGCTCAGAAGGCGGCGGCGGAGGCTAAAGCTGCGCAAGCGGCTCAAAACGCGGCAGGCGCTCAAGCCGCGCATATGGTGAGTGGGACTGCTACTGACTGATAGGGAGATATTTGACTAAGAACACTGTCTTAAACTTCATAATAAACCAACTATGAACGCATATAGGTACCTACTTATAAAGGCGCTGAAAGTGAATTAAAAGACAACTTTAGTGGGCTGGGGAAACAAAGGAACTCTTATTATATTTTAATTAACCTAATTATATAAATTCTCTATTCTGAGTTCGGAAAACGTATATAATCATATTAATGACCACCACTGTAGCCAGTAATGTATGTAACATCAGTGTATTATCTTATCTGTACGAGTGTTATAGTATGAAAATTCATAACAACATCGGTAATGAATCGATCAGTTTAAGTATATGTTATGTATTTAAAACGAGCTGGTCATGGCGGGGCGGTTCCCGAACACGTCATTGAGGATTTATAGTGTAATCCATCAGCAGTTATGTCGAATGAAGTTAAGGGTAGCTGGAAAGTAATCCAAACTCAATTGAACTTTAACGGGTACTCAGAGGGTATGCCACGAAGACACTCATATGTTTTCGACCTGGAGGGCCTTGTGGAATTCGGAGAGGGGGCAAAAACCATTTTTTTACAGTTTTTCTCTTATGTCTTATAAATTAAAAGACTTAATAATTATAATATTATTATTAATTATAATGAAACCCACTTTGTTCGCTTCATAAACCCACACTCATATTTTAATGCCCTTTAATTTATGTAGGGTGATTGTGCTAGTTTCCCGTCCAGGTCCAGTTTACCGTACACTTGATTAAACTGCTACAAATATATAGTGAAAACTTTATCAGGTCAACAAATTCTCTATTTATAGTTTATACCTTAGTGGTTTTATTTTATTATTAGCTTTTATTTTGGAATAAACTTGAATATAAATGTATACATAATTATGGACGGAAAACTAACATTCGTGGACGAAAAATAGCACAATCAACCTACCTGTCACATGAAATTCTCTAATTGAATTTGTACTTTAGAAGGTATAATCATATTTCGTGCCCTAACCACCACACATGAACTGGATATACTTTATATTGTTTTCCAGCGCGTAGAAAATAGTATTTAATATTAATAACGCTAAGATTAATTTAACACTGTAAACAACCGATCCGTACACAATCGATTTGTTATTATGGCGCGGGAAACATATATAGGCTAGGTGTATTTTAACCAACTTCAATAATAGTTGCCGTTTGAATATTATTTTTGCCAATAATAATAGTCGGGTTACAGTATTATAAACTTTTATTTCTCATTTTAAAGCTATAATACCGCTCCTGGTCGTGGTTGGGCTAGGACTAAGACCAACTACAGTGGTACTTACTGATAATAATAATAATGTGTTTTGGCTTAAATCAATAAGGCATATAATGTTTTAGGAACTATAATTATTGTTCCGATTACAAATACATATACTAAGACTTCATTATCCAGGTGAAAACTCAACTAGCGGAGAAGGCTTTACAAGCGGCGAAAGCGGCGGAAGCCGCGCTTGCGGGAAAACAGGCAGTCGTAGAGCAGCTGCAGCAGGAGGTTCGGGAGACAGAGGCGGTGGTGGCGCAGAACTTGCAGGCCGTGCACCAGCAGCAGAGCACCGTGGCCACCGCCAGCCAGCTGGCACAGCAGGCAAATGCTCAGGTATTAGGAGATACATTAATATGAGAAAGTCAAGCCTAATCAAACATTATAATAAAACGCAGTACCATGTATATTACAAATAAAAGTATGTTACTTTAACTTTAGCCAATTACTTTATTTATTGTTTCGGTTCACAGCACAAATTGATGATCCAAGCGGTCAACCTAGCAGCACAAGTGGAAAAATCCGCTAACTGTGTATTGGAAAAGACAAAGATTGGTCTACAGGAGAAGTCCAGAAATCTTGCAGAAGCCCGAGCGAGGTTATCACACTTGCAGCACAAGCTGCAGTGCGCAAGCGCAGACTGCGCCGCGACCAAACAAGCCGCGCACGTCGCTTGCGAGGCTGCGCGGGCGGCCTGCGGCAACGCCAGGAGAAAAAGACGTAGGAGTATTCAGAATGCACTCGCTATAAGAGATTCAAAAAAATATAAATAGATGAAGACATTATACGGAATTACTTTTAATAATATAGGGCTAAGTGGTCCTGACAGCCTGCGTGTTAACTTGAATATTCTTTTTAACTGATTAAAATGTTACTGATTTAGTGTCCACTCAAGGTTGATTGGTAGGTTTCATTTTAGGGTCATCAGGATTTTCTACGACTAAAAGTTATATATATCCTCACAGTCGTGTAACATTACGAATGCTGAATATAATGTTGTTTTTTATTGTACCTACTGTTGATATGTGTTGAATTTATAATAATACTTTTAGAACAATTAATTTACCATAATTTTGCGAGGTCCAGTGTTAAGATGTAACCATTTAGTATTTTAATAAATAGTATTTAGTAAATTTACTTCGTATTCATTGCACTCATGAAGCCGTTTACATAAATAGTCTGGAGCCTATTTCTTGAAAGGTATTAGACCAATATTATTAGTCCACGAACTGGGGCCTATTTCTCGAACAGTTTTATCTAAATAAGTAGGTATTAGACTAATATTATTAGTGTACGAACTGCCAAATATTATGGGTTTCCATGACAACACGCTAATAATATAAGTCTAATACCGTTCGAGAAATAGGCCCCTTTCAAATCGTATGGGTTTCCATGACAACACACTAATAATATTAGTCTAATACCGTTTGAGAAATGGGCCCCTGGTCTGGAGACACCCTCTTCTACCAAAAAGTGAGGCCGAAAGAGAAGTCAAAGTAGGGGGTTGCGTCTCGTTTTGATCGAGTAACGGAGTAATGACACCATTGGGCAATAATGACAACAAGTTAATATGAAAATAGATGTCATATACTTCAGAAAAAGTGACCAAACCCTCCGGTGTCCGAGGCCAGATTTGAACTGGCGTCTTCAGCTTTCGCGGCTGACGTCCTGACCACTAGACCACCCGGTCACGGCGGAACTTGACAAATTTTCTCATGTATATGCAATCTCTGAATTTGAAACGGCTAGGCGCCGTTGACCATACTCTAAGGGCATGCGCAGTACGTGCTTGCACCTCCTATCCGAATCTCTTACGTGATTCTGGTATAGCGAGAGAGATGGTGCTGCCATCTATGAATCTTGAAGCAAATCAAATTATGTTGTTCAATATTTTTTGATTTGCAATTTTTAAGTAGTTACACTACTATATATAAACTGAAAATAGATGTCATATACTTCAGAAAAAGTGAAAATAGATGTCATTTTCAGTTTATACATACAGGGTGTTTGGTAACCGGATGCAAAGCCGAAAGTAGGAGATAGCCTAGGTCATGTAGAACATTTTTAGCCATACTTGTCTTAGACAAATGTTATTAGTTTTTTTTTAATTTAAATTTAAAAATTTGTCGGAGAAAACTGCAAAACTTCAGACTAAATCGATAATTAGTACTTTTTTTACTGCAGGTAGATTTTTTTTTGTTTTATTTCGTATTGTGCAATGTCTATCAAACACTAGAAAAGTGATTTCAAACATCTGTGTCTAAAGAAAACAAGTTGACAGCGATTTAAAATTTTAGTTACATGAAAATGTAAACGATTTAAGTGATTTCAAAGTACGAAAAAAAAAAAACTAAAATAGCCACGAATTTTCAAACCATTTTAAAAACATGCTTGGCTTTTACCCTTTTATTTAAGCTATCAAACACGACTGTAGCTACTGTATCCTTGAAAATAAGCCACCTAAACCAACTGGGTAGCTAAAATGTTTCACTCTACTTGTGATACTTGTGGTAGTTGTGGTGACGAATCTCATTATGATTTTACAATAAAACATTGGTTCTGAATACTAAGTTGGCGTTGACTTGACATTTGACTTGTTTTAAAAGGGTTAAGTGTACTGGACAAAACTACCACATGCAATTTTAACAAACAAAGGCTTGCGGCGGTGAGAGACAAAAGGGACTGATAGCGGCAGGCGGCGGGCGATAAGACAATCATGTCTCAAGCCATTTTATCTTTGAAAATAGGCTACCTGTACTAATAAGAGGGAATGTTTAGGGTAAATTAAAACAAAAGCATAAAAGATAAGTTATTTATTTTTACGATCAACACATTAAAATTACACATCATCGCTCGTTTTCAAAATGTGACCCGCCGTTTCGAATACAAGCACGAGCCCGTCTTCTTACTTCTGTGGTGGTTGTTCCGAATATCATTTCTTCCCTCATCCTTTCGAACGCCGCTTCTATCCTCTCCCTCAGCTCTTCTACGGTATTAATGACCTCTTGTGTGTAGACTAGCTCCTTAGCTCGGCCCCAAACGAAAAAATCCAATGGTGTCAAATCAGGTGACCGAGCGGGCCAAGGTATTCGTCCGCCTCTGCCGATCCAACCGTCCGGGAAACAGTTATCCAGATGCTCCCTTACAGCCAGAGAGTAATGGGCGGGACAACCGTCGTGTTGAAATGTCACTGCACCGGGCAGCTGGTCTTCGTCAATAAGCCTGGGCAAATCGTTTTGTAAAAATTCCAAATAATTTGCCCCATTTAAATTATTTGGCAAAAAATGTGGCCCAATAAGGACTCTGCCGATGATTCCAGCCCACACATTGACGGAAAACCTTCTTTGGAAGGACACTTGCTTTTTCCAATGTGGATTGTTGTTTTTGTCAGCCCATTGGTGTAGGTTATGGAAATTTGTGATCCCCTCCCGGGAAAATTTCGATTCATCGGTCCAAAGAATGCTTCGCAAAAAACGTCGGTCTTCGATATCCGCATTGAGTAAAAATCGGCAGAAGTCCACTCGGCGTGCAGGATCTCCTTCTTCCAAACCTTGAACTCCGATGCCGCGAAAAGGATATTTTCCCTCACGATTCATTGTGGCCCATACTTTCCATGTGGACAAGTTCAGATTACGAGCTACCACTCTGATGCTCGTATTCGGATCCTCTGCAAATGCCTGTAGAACGTCTTCCTCCACTTCAGGGCGATTACGTCCTGGATTCCCTCCATGTTGCACAGCAATACCATTCTCACGTAGCCTTCGGAATGAATTGTAAAACACTCTCACATTAGGCAATCTAAGGTTTGGAAAACGCTCTTGGTACATCCGTCGGGCCATCGCTCCATTACTGTCAGCTTTGCAGTATATGTAGATAATGTCGGCGTATTCTTCGTTCGTAAACTCCATGTTTACAATGAAGAAGTCGTAATTACACGTGAAGGAGCGCCTACGGCAGCTACAACTTGACACGGTAAATTGAGATGAGAGCGGGAAATTAAACCACAATGAACGTCTAATCGCAACTGAAGTTGTAACTAGACTAAATTACTAGTTTTTGCACAAATACTCATGTAGCTAATCAGTTTATCTTTGTCAATAAAGCACAAAACCGATCATCTTTGTTTAACGCCGCTCACCGCCTGCCGCTATCAGTCTCTTTTGTCTCTCACCGCCGCAAGCCTTTGTTTGTTAAAATTGCATGTGGTAGTTTTGTCCAGTACACTTAACCCTTTTAAAACAAGTCAAATGTCAAGTCAACGCCAACTTAGTATTCAGAACCAATGTTTTATTGTAAAATCATAATGAGATTCGTCACCACAACTACCACAAGTATCACAAGTAGAGTGAAACATTTTAGCTACCCAGTTGGTTTAGGTGGCTTATTTTCAAGGATACAGTAGCTACAGTCGTGTTTGATAGCTTAAATAAAAGGGTAAAAGCCAAGCATGTTTTTAAAATGGTTTGAAAATTCGTGGCTATTTTAGTTTTTTTTTTATCGTACTTTGAAATCACTTAAATCGTTTACATTTTCATGTAACTAAAATTTTAAATCGCTGTCAACTTGTTTTCTTTAGACACAGATGTTTGAAATCACTTTTCTAGTGTTTGATAGACATTGCACAATAAGAAATAAAACAAAAAAAAATCTACCTGCAGTAAAAAAAGTACTAATTATCGATTTAGTCTGAAGTTTTGCAGTTTTCTCCGACAAATCTTAAAATTTAAATTAAAAAAAAACTAATAACATTTGTCTAAGACAAGTATGGCTAAAAATGTTCTACATGACCTAGACTATCTCCTACTTTCGGCTTTGCATCCGGTTACCAAACACCCTGTATATAGTAGTGTAACTACTTAAAAATTGCAAATCAAAAAATATTGAACAACATAATTTGATTTGCTTCAAGATTCAACAAGTTAATATGTCAATATTGTACCGGGAGTAATGTACCGCCCTCTACTTTATGCTCTCTATCGGACCGTTTTTCCTAGTCTCCCAAGAACAGTCAACGCTAAAAATATGTAAGTACATTTGCACCTCACTACATTGTAATAAGGTTCAAAATTGTACACATAAATTTAACGTTGAATGAACAATTTTATTGTGCTGCTCGGTAATAACTAAATTAACTAAAGCCTGACCAGAAATATATGATTATTGTCAAGAGGGCGCTATTATTCACATTTATATGGCAATAGTCCAGTTTAGTCATAGAGCCTATTATTCTCTAATGGTATGGTGACATCTTGATTTGTTTACCTGTCAGCTCTGATGTTAATTTGAAAATGTTTCACAGCGAATAAGTTTCATTTCCCGAGCGTATTATTTACAGCAGTTTATTATATACACTATCTACAATGTTTCACTCTTGGCTATGGATAATTTTGGAAATTAACCTGATATGAAACTCCGGGTGTATTCATACTTATTCACAGTTATAGCTAACTAGACGGGCCCGCGGCTCCGCTCGCGTGAGTAAAATAGAGAGTTTATCTTATGTTTACTCAAATACCGACACCTTACTATGTTATCTATGATTAGGCAACCTTCAGAATTCAATCCTGCCAGGGATCATGACTGTCACACTTATTATTTATAACAGTTGTATTTGTAACTGAGTTCGTTAATTCACAATAAATAAAAGAAAAGATTGTATGTTTCATCCACATATTTATTGAACACTTTTTTCTTCTTATTTATGGAAGCCGCTTAAATTAAATTTTACCTTTGTGTCAGCAATATGCGCCAGCATTGTCACTGCCTATTCAGACTTAAAATTAAGTGAATTACAAATTTTACATATCCATTGATCCTAAATAAAACTCGTGTACCCAAAACTTTGATTTTCTAGGTACTCAACGTTTAATTTGCTTATGTTTGTATTTTTTCATAAATTTGTTAAAGGAGGTAATTGTAGTTAGTTAAAGGCAGCAAACATAGGGAAAAAGTGGTTTCAGTCAAATCTTACGAAATTTTAATACAATGTAGATTCGAGTCTCCTGATTATTTTTTTATAAGGGCACAACTCGCTCAGAAGTATACTTTTAGAAATAATGAAGTACAGTTGTTTCATACAAAACATATGTAACATACCAATTTTTAGTAAAATCTTTCTCTTTACTTTTGCATAATATAAATAACTAACAAAATGCAATTTCAACGTGAGAAACGTTATTAAGATCATATTTAACGCCAGTAAGTCTCAGTGTGAGTCAATTCAAAGTATCGATTTTAAGAAACACGTCATAGGAAAATAATAATATAAACTTGATTATTTCTGACAGTGTACTTCTGAGGGAGTTGCGCCCTTATATACAAATAATAAGGAGACCTGAATCTACATCGTACTAAAATTTCATGCGATTTGACTGAAACCACTTTTTCCCTATGTTTGCTGCGGGGTCTTTTATAAATGTATATTATTTTTTCCTATTTCAATCACAATAAGGTATAAATTTTAATGCTCTGGGACCAACCTCGGAGCATTCAAATTCAACCAGCATGCCACGGCATCCACCAATACGCGCCGGAGTCTCCCGAGTGTGCTGGTGTAGCGAAGCGTCGGGAAGGAAAGGCTTAGCGTGACTCATCAGACGACGGGCATGTACACGCGCACGCTGGTGAGGAGAATCCCTTTTGATACCGTATACCATGCGTATAGCGCGTATGCCGGAGACCTGCCGAGCGCGCGTCGCCGGCCACCGGCCCCGCGCTGATGGGCGTGAGCGGTATCGGGGAGGGTATTCCCTTGTCAGTGTGTGCTGCTCTTTGATAATCTCTAAAAAGAATACCCCGTCTAAAACGTCCACCTGCGGCATGGTCCCCATTACACTGGCGGCGTTACTTCTCTGTACAGGTAAGGATATACGCCGGGAGACCTCTCCCGCGTAGCTGTGTACCCACGCGCCAGATCTATGGTCCCCTGTAGTTTCGACCAGCCGTGCCGACAGGTCGGTCGACCAGGGGCCCAGTGTCTCTAATTGTAAGTTAATACTTACAATTGTTGGTATTTCCTGTATAATAACTTATCATTATTTGAAGGATTATTTCAGGCGGCCGGGAATATACACATAATATATTAAACAATCATCATATCATAATAAACAATAATTTGGATTATGATATAAATATCCATTTATGTCCATTTTGACCTTTGTCTTGTCTCACAGAGAACCTTCATAAGATCATAAGTCACTTGAAACACTTCATAAGTATGGGCAATAGACAATAGAAAGCACTTTTAATTTCATGTCGAGTAAAAAAACACCGATATAACTGTATACCAACATGACAAACATAATGAACTTACGTCAAATAATTTGGGCTACTTAAACTTAATTCAAGTTTAGCGAAACGAACCGAGAGTTGCCGAAAATGATCGATGATCGTGAAATGAAGAAATATATGAAAATTTGTTTAGCTAATTGTAAAATAAATACGCAGCGCAAGCCGTAGTTTTTGTGTTCTAGTTCTATTCTCATATTTAGACAATAGATTTGGATAGTTTTTTCCAATGATATGTGCGTTGTATTCGAGAAACATGTCAAGGAAGTTCTTAAAATCTTAAAAGGCGCCATCTCGCTTCATCCCTCGTTTTTTATCCCGTTCTGGTTTTTCGTTTTTATATAAGTAGATTATTTATAAGTCAAGAGTCAAATTATTACCAGAGGTCGGTGTTTGCAATGCGCCTCATCAACTCATAATCGCACCATGAAGCGGTTAAGAGTAATTTTGAACTAAAAACTAATAGCGTCTAATGATATTTTATAGTAACATTCATTTCAAAAATAACAAGGGCTATTAATATCAACCAGGCACTTATATTTATATTATTTCAAAAAAATTTCAAAACAATATTATTCGTTAACCGCTCTCTTAATTTAACTGCGCTTTACAAATGTTAAGTCCCGTTGCAAGCACTAAATCATTATTCATTTCCTAGTCTCTGTTGAGACCGTGGGAGCTGGGAGTGTAGCCGTTAGTAGGTCGGTCGAATTGACGCGTGACCAGAGGGCTGGGTCATATCCTTCTGGGCACGCTGCCAATAGTGCCAATAGTCGGCAATTTGGGCCAAATTTTCTACTATTTTAATAAAATAAAATTACCTAGATATGTAAATGCACCTGATATTCTTATATCAGGTAGGCAGTTCACTCATTTTTAGGGTTCCGTAGTCAACTAGGAACCCTTATAGTTTCGCCATGTCTGCCCGTCCGTCCGTCCGTCCGTCCGCGGATAATCTCAGTGACCGTTAGCACTAGAAAGCTGAAATTTGGTACTAATATGTATATCAATCACGCCGACAAAGTGGTAAAATAAAAAGTAGATTTTTTTTATTTATTAGGGTACCTCCCCTATACGTAAAGTGGGGAGTAATTTTTTTTTTCATTTCAACCCTAACGTGTGATATATTGTTGGATAGGTATTTAAAAATGAATAGGGGTTTACTAAAATCATTTTTCGATAATGTAAATATTTTCGGAAATAATCGCTCCAGAAGTAAAAAAATATGCGTCCCCCCCCTCTGACTTTTGAACCATAAGTTTTAAAAATATGAAAAAAATCTCAAAAGTAGAACTTCATAAAAACTTTCTAGGAAAATTATTTTGAACTTGATAGGATGAATAGTTTTTGAAAAAAAATTACAAAATAATTTCTGAACTAAGTTTGTAATTTAACCGTATAAGCAGGTGTTTATTGTACCTGTGATTTGTACAAAATTACAATGAAATGACGTGCTTTCAAATAAAGTAAAAACGGTGAAAATCGGTTCATGCAATAAATAATTATTCCATAAAAATCATCTTCCATACTTTAAGCTCGCGCGCAATAGTTTACTTAATTTGCCGATATATGTCGCTGTACGTGGAACTCTGATATCATATCCTACATGGCGGTGTTATTAACTCTTAGGTGGGGACACTTACTGTGACGGACGGAAAACTACGGAACCCTACACTGAGCGTGGCCCGACACGCTCTTGGCCGGTTTTTAAATAACTCCGTTGCCTTTCCAATTTGGCGCAAGCTTGGCTCAGTTGTAGAACTGATCTATGACAGCATCCCGATTGGATGGTTATTATTATCCATATTATATACTATTTTATTAATATTTTTTGTTGATGTCTTTTCGTGTCAAATAAATAGGGAAGTAATTATTTCGCAAATACAAAAATACTGACTTGCGCAGCAAAAAAACCTATGCACATCAAAGCGGTGTTTTAGGGTGAATTTGGATATTATTTTGCTGTGCATGTCAGTATAATAGTTTGGTTATGATTATTTTTTTATTGTGTCTTTTAAAGCAAAAGTACTTGGAAGCGTCGATAGCAACTGACACCCTTTATTTGTAAACATCTTATAAACCTCATTTATCTTAAATCATTTGTCCTTATCTTTCGTTTAGAGAGTTGTATTTGTTAGAAACAGACAAAACATAATTTAACGATCTAAATGAGGCTTGAAGACGTTTATGAATATGGTGGTACATATATTACCATCGTGTTTTTTTTCATTTGCTTGAATTTTAGCATATGGTTAAGTTACGTTACGTTAGCTTAACTGTATAACAACTGACAAACGTCAGATACTTGCCTGCATGACGATCTTCATACGAGCCGAAATTAGCCGAGTGTATTTCCAAAGAACGATGTGCAATGTGGACAATACAATATCGCCAAATACTGTATGGGTTTGATCAATGTCACTGAAGCGTACACTCGTTGACATGTGTGTTCTGCCTGTCCTAACCTACGGTGCTCAAACATGGTCGCTCCCTGAGAGTCAGAAGTCCAAATTGAGGGTTTGACAGCGAGCAATGGAGCGCAGCATCCCAGGTGTCAACAGGATGGATCGCATTCGGAACACTACGCTGCGCTCCAAAACACGCATAGCTAACGTCGGTGAGAAGACTGCTAGGCTTAAGTGGGATTGGGCCGATCACGTCTACCGTATTTATCCGGATAGGTGGGCATATGTAGCCACCAAGTGGATGCCACAAGACAGACGTGGACGGGGAAGGCCCGATCAGAGATGGCGGAAAATATTGGATGATTTCCCTAGCACCTGGCCAGAAATAGCACAAGACCGAGTGTTGTGGAGATCAAAGAGAGAGGCCTTTGCCCAGCGGTGGGACGCTATTATAGGCTAATGAAAAAAAATACTGTATGGATGTTTGCATAAAGTGCTGCCAGTTGAAATTCAGTGGCGCCGGTTGAAAATATGGTTTGCTTTTGAAAATATTGCTTGAATGTGCTGTTTTTGAGGGTACCAAACGAATTGATACGTATAATTGTGTATTTGGTAAAGGGGAATACCTAGTAGATTCAAACTAGTAATTCTTAATTATTAAAGGCATATTTCTCAAAAGATATTATACTAATATTATTAGTCCACGAACTGTCAAATAGTATCGGTTAGTAAGACAACACCCTAATAACATTGGTATATAACGTTTGAGAAATCGGCCCCTAGTGTATTTATTTGCCGACAAGTTTCCATAAAACGAACATATTGTACGACAGTCTTAAATATAAGTTAAATAACAGTTTTGGGATTTTTGTAAACTAAGATATATTTAAGATATGGGAGAATACGCAGGGCCGAGTCAACTGTGTCGGAGGCCAGGACTCATTTTGGATCGGTGCGCCATTGAGTTGGTTAAAACATATTTAAAAACAGTGGGAACACTCACAATTCTTCGAACTCATCTTTCGGTTAGATTTTTATTTTGATATT
The DNA here is from genome assembly GCA_947086415.1 of Pammene aurita. Taxonomy (NCBI): domain Eukaryota; kingdom Metazoa; phylum Arthropoda; class Insecta; order Lepidoptera; family Tortricidae; genus Pammene; species Pammene aurita. Next base: position 35,141,129 of record OX352290.1, on the reverse strand, counting down.
GATAGAGCTTGGAGCGATATTTGTAACACGTCTTCTAGTCTCGTTTAATTGAAAGACATCAAATAGTGGCTGCAATTAAAATAACTTCCTATTCTGTAATAAAGTTCTTGAATAACGGAATTTAGCGAGCCGGCGGCGGCGTAGGCAAGTTACGTCGCTTTAACAGTGAGCGGTTGCACTATCACTTGTTAAATGCACTGAAGGCATCGTTCAGATTTTGTGGACTGAAAGCCATATTACTATGTTTGTAGTTAATATATGGCGATATAGAGGTGGATGAAACTAACGCCGAATCAATGTAACTGTCTTGGGGGTGTTCTTGCCCGTACTGCTGGGTCTCGTGTTGATAATTTGGCACAAGACGGCCTGGTGGTTCCGCGTATTTGCCCCCTACAATCACATGGTCAGAGTCGTACTCGTTCGCTTTCGGCTTGCCCTTCCAAGGTTTATATTTTTTTACATTTTGAGACTCATGGTGTTTATTTTTATGGTTATACACATCGGCATAAGAGTCTAATTTAAATTCTGTATACTTTTGGGGTTCCATATGATCATATTCTTCTATCGGGTCATATTCGGGTTTAGCGTAAACCGGATGATGTTTGGAGTAGGCGTTGTTAGTATCTATGTTAACCTCACGGTGGTAGTTCTGCAGTGATTGGTACGGCTGTTGATCAAGGTCATCTAAAGTGGGGCTGGGGTTTTCAAACGGTGATAAATCCGTGGGCAAACCGTTCGTCAAACGATTTCCGTATGAATCTACTGGGGGTTCTCCGTAGCTTTGTTTCGGTGGTTGCACGTATTCTTGTGCTAACTCCTTAGGAGGTTCACCAAAGCCGACCGGTTCTTGTGGATAATAGGGCTGAGGCCGAGGATTAGAAGGCCGCTGTGGTCGACCGTAATAGGGTTTTAGTGCTGGGTATCTTGGTTTTGCGTTTCGTTTACCACTATATTTATTATATTTTGACCGTAATTGTTTCTTCTTATACTTTTTAACAGTTATTCGATTTGGTGCAACGGGTGGTAGCCCGTACATAGGTTTGAGGGAGCCACGCTTCGGTTTTTTATGCCAGTATCTTAGCTTAGAGGCTCGTTGATTGAAATTACTCATTTTGTGAGTATTTGGTGGATATCCAGTGATCAATATGGCTTCCCTTTTGGCTCGCCGGCCGGACTTTTTATCAACAAGCTCAGCGTTGGTGCTCCTCATTTCGGAGCATGATGCTGTGACCGTTATCTGTAAAGATAAAAATAAGAATCAATACTTAAAACCGAGATTTATTGGGTAAATTGAAATTATAGGTAGCTCAAATCATAGGAGCTCATTTAGCGGTCGGCGCTTGCCTACAATTTTATCGAAAATGTATGTACAATCATGAATTTGTACAATGTACAAGGTAAACGTCTGCCAACAAATTATCTCTTTTGATTTGGACTATCAAATATGAGTTGAAAATACGTCAGCAACACTCAATTGCTAAGATGGATATTCGAAATCTAGGAATTATACCTCGCTGTTACAACTAGTCCATAATAATCGTGTTAGTTTGTTGAATTCTATTATCAAGTTCAACAATGGTGTGGTACAATGATATGTTCATACCTACTGTATTATATTAATTAGTATAGATATGGTCTATATACGCTCTTATTTAATCCAGGACGTTTTAAATAGGTACAGTTTTTTTCTATAAATAAATGTAAGAGTTAAGACATGGGAACTCTACCTACACCTAGAAAAACAAAGCTGACAGCTATTCGCATTCAAACGCCTGCGCCTAAGATTTACTTTTTGTTTCTAGAACCGTGTCAGGAATGCGTCTTTGTCGTGTAATTAATTGAGATCCACAGAAAGTAACCATATCGTATGTACTCGTGTACAACTCTAATAGTTACAGTAAAAAGATTATTGTGGTAATTAAGTGTAGCAATTACAATTTTGGAATCAAATCGGGGTCCCTGTTTTATACTTAAAGTTCAATATCAGTTATAGTTTATTATAAAATTATTTTTGCTCTATAGGTACCTTCTTTTCATAGTCCAAGTATCAACAATAATAAAAAGATTCAACAAACAACTCTCAAAAGTAGTTTTTTTTCATACAGACACACTTTTGTAGCTGACCGTACTTACTTCCTATTATTTGCACGTACATAATATCAAGGTATACGAGTAAGTATTGTATTTTCACGTAAAAAAAATACCACGACGGTGGCAAACAAGCACATGGCCGTAGCCCGCCTGATGGTAAGCAGTGACCGTAGCCTATGGACGCCTGCAACCCCAGAGGATTCACATGCGCGGTGTCTACCCTTTAAGAACCTATACACCCCTTTTTTGAATAACCTCATACTCTATCCCGCTGGGAAAACCTCGGCAAGGAGTTTATTCTACAGCCGCCGCAGCGTTCGATGGAGGAAATTCCTCTTTTAACTGTACAGTGCGCGACCCTTTAGGCTCCAGGGCGTGAGGATGAACACCCTGCCGACGGCGAGCGGTGCTAAATTACGGATGTATACCTAATTTAAGGTCAATTAGACACCGGGAAGTGGTTGAAATTTAACTTACAAGTACATAGTTACAATGCACAATAAAAAAACTGGTTCCTAGGTGTATTCCATCGATCGTTTTCGAGTCTACTTTAGTAGTTCATAATATTTTTAGAAATTTGGAAAAGTTTGCGACATTTTTCCACTAAGTAAGTATGGAAAAAGAATACCAAATAGCTCATTTGAGGAATGTCGTTACCACAAGCGCTTTGTTTTTAAACTTATCATGTTGATAGAGCAATAGCTGCGTGACAGCAACGGCCCAGTTTCACTTTTAGATGTGGCATTCGTTACTTGCCAGCTTGCCATGTTTGTTTCAGTTTTGAGGTTTTTACGATTACGGTGATGGATATTATGATACACTCGGTTTTTACTGCGGAGAGAAATAACTCAACACTGATCAGCCATTAAGTTTGATTTTTTTTACTGTTCAAGTAGATAATACTCGTATGCAAATTTTCTTATAATATATAAATTATATACTGGAACATTTGTTGTAGCAAAGAACCTGACGGATCATATAAGTTGAATTAATGATCGTAGAAGGGAAAAAATCATGAAATTGATTCATAATAATCAAACTCTTTAAATACATGAACCAATCCAAATATACTCTTTAGCTGGCAAATCAAGTATTTTATGCCCGCAAAGAGCTCAAATTAATATTCTTGGTCTTGTGTTGTGTACTTCACCCTGGCTTCCTTGCATTAAGAGGCTGACAACACCCGATGACCTTCAAATTGACTTTACTAAAACAGTGTTTCAGCTATAACTACTTGTTTTGAGAAAGTAAAAAAAATGTATGTTAATATTCGTTATATTTGGAAGAACTTCGTTGCGTCCGATACACGATTGGACGAAATCGGCTCGATAAAAAATAATGTCAAAGTTACTTCTTAAAATTAGCTTTAAACAGTTGTATGTCCTCAGTTTCTTGACTTATGCGTCTGTAACTAAGGACAAAATTCCACCACACTAATACTAAAAACTTCGTTGCCTTATATTTCTCAATGAATGCGTCGTTTTTTTAGGGTTCCGTAGTCAACTAGGAACCCTTATAGTTTCGCCATGTCTGCCCGTCCGTCCGTCCGTCCGTCCGGTGATAATCTCAGTGACCGTTAGCACTAGAAAGCTGAAATTTGGTACTAATATGTATATCAATCACGCCGACAAAGTGGTAAAATAAAAAGTGGTTTTTTTTTTTATTAGGGTACCTCCCCTATACGTAAAGTGGGGAGTGATTTTTTTTTAAATTTCAACCCTAACGTGTGATATATTATTAGATAGGTATTTAAAAATAAATAGGGGTTTCCTAAAATCATTTTTCGATAATGTAAATATTTTCGGAAATAATCGCTCCAGAAGTAAAAAAATATGCGTCCCCCCCCCTCTAACTTTTGAACCATAAGTTTTAAAAATATGAAAAAAATCTCAAAAGTAGAACTTTATAAAAACTTTCTAGGAAAATTATTTTGAACTTGATAGGATAAATAGTTTTTGAAAAAAAAATACTAAATAATTTCTGAACTAAGTTTGTAATTTAACCGTATAAGCAGGTGTTTATTGTACCTGTAATTTCTACAAAATTACAATGAAATGACGTGCTTTCAAATAAAGTAAAAACGGTGAAAATCGGTTCACGCAATAAAGAATTATCCCATAAAAATCATCTTCCATACTTTATGCTCGCGCGCAATAGTTTACTTAATTTGCCGATAGATGTCGCTGTACGTGGAACTCTCATATCATATCCTACATGGCGGTGTTATTAACTCTTAAGTGGGGACACTTACTGTGACGGACGGAAAACTACGGAACCCTACAGTGAGCGTGGCCCGACACGCTCTTGGCCGGTTTTTTAATTCATTATTTTGTAAAATTTGCAATGAGCTCCCATACTAATCGTAACACAGTGTTTCTCTTTCACTCGCGCTGAATAAGATAGGGAGGGAATTTAGCTGTTGTCGCCCCTTAATGAAAACCACATATGCCTACCTATAGAATTGCTGACTGTCTTTAAAAAGGCAAAACATTATGTAGCCTCAAGGATTGCCTAAAAAACTTTGTCAGGCGAGAGAGCCGATGTGGTGGATAATTAAAGGAAGTTGGTGGATCATTCTAGAAACATCACTCTCACTATACTACTTGATCATAGTTTTGCAGCTGACTGTAACGTTTGTTATGTTAATTTCTTTGTAGGTACTTTAAATATCTACGCGCAGGTTATTCAAGGCTCTGATACTGTACGCGCAGGTTATTCAAGTCTCGGATACATGTCTATGGTTGTATGATAATTGTGATCCCGGCCCGGGGGTCAGTGCGCAACAGGGGAATTTCACTATTACGACATATTACCTATACGCCTACCGACATGAAGATGAGCGTAACTCGCATACCTCTGTGTTTAAATTACGCCCTTTTCTGCATTACATAAAGAGAAACTGTTTAGAAGTTGATTAGCTTTCTCAAATTTGTATCGGTCCTTTTAAATATGTCCTATTTGACGTGTTTGTGGTATGTTATTTCTTTATTTATTGTTGTGTGTTGACCGTTAAATAAAGGTATTTCCTTTTTATAATTTGTAAATAGGTATTCTAGTAGGTATTGAATTACAAAAAACTTATTATTTACTTTTGTACAATAAAAAAAGTTTATATTCACGATCACGTATCAAAATGAACGTTCGCGACATAACTAATTTTTCGGAGAGCTTTAGGTCTCCATCTGTAAGTACTTCGAAACACACACTAATACTGACTTTAAAGGTCTGTGCTCAATGTTCCGTCCAAACTGATTGACCATTCATGGCCGTTCTAGGACCCGAAATATGGCATCGTATGCTGGGCTTTGCCCACTAGAACGGATCAACAGCGGCTTTTGTCCGTATGCAACGCGTATGTAACTTGTTTGTTACCTATATGCAACGGGTTTTTAATCCGTATCATACCCGTTTCTGATGCCGAAGATGCCCTTTCGAAATAAACCTACAAAAGTAAAATCTCCACGGCGCATATACGCGGATACACCCCGGTCAAAACGGTGTTCGACTTCTAACACCGAACCGAATTATCGACACGAATGCTGGACGAGCCGGTCATGGCACGTTATGGTGTTGGTCTGTGCGGAAACGGTCTAGTGGGCAAAGCCTCTTAGTTATTAATACAAAGAATACTGTTTTGCATGTGTCGGTACGGGCACGGTCATGGCACGGTCATGGTTTGAACGGAATAGTGGGCACCGACCTTAATACGTGGATTTACGCTTTAATATTGAAGCATTACTATGACTCATGAACTCTACTAATTAAATTTCGAGTTAAGTACCCAATTCATAGATCTAAATGACGCGACATCGTTTGATGTCAGTACAAGGAAATCATTTTCATACTTCCTCTCAAGGTAAAGGTATAGGAAATGGGTTCAAGCACCCGCAACCGCAGCGACGACAGTTAATTAAACCGTTATTTGCACTTTGCACTTTACTATGCACTTTACTTGCGCAGATTCCGCATTATTTATCCATGGCGTCTGTAGGTATTTTCAACAAATAATACGACATACTTACCTTTATAAAATTTATCTAAAATAATAGTAACTGTAATGCTTGATTTTGACATTTATATCGCAATATACTCGTATGTGTTTTTTATTTTATGTTGCGCAATAAAATACAAATAAATGCTGAACAAACATCATGGTTAAAACCATTTTATTTAATAGGTTAACTTCAAATATTCTAAGTTTGTTCTTTTCTAACTCCCACTTAAACGTTCTGCTCGCTAGATATCTTAAAGAAACCAACAGTTTGTTTCCAAATAAAAACTGTGCTAGAGACATTCCAGGTCGCGACAATGTTACAATGCATTTTCACATAATTATTAACTAGAGATTATCGATTCTTCCTCAGTTGCACACTAGTTGTGTAATTGCGTGGGAGATTAGAAATCACCTATGTAAATCGATTTTATTATAATGAAATGGAGGGTCCTCAAACCATGAAGTACGAAGAATTAACTGGCAAAAGCCAGTTAACATGATTCATTTTCCATAAGGCGTATACAGGTTCCCATTGGTCCCAATACAGGTACAGAAAAACCCAGTCTGCCAGTTCCTACACGGCTGGAAGGAGAAGCTATTTGTTGCCACAAGTGTCATCTTTGTATCAAATGACATAGGTAAATATCATACATTTTTTACACCGGAAGTGTTACTCTCTGTGCTTTCGGTCAATTCAAATTTTTTTAACTATTTTTTTTTCGGAACTCAGTCTCACTTTTATAAACATATGCCATGGAGGTTATCTTTGTATCACGTAACGTACGAGTAGCAGATCATACGGTCCCCGCCCGTACTAAAAAATTACAGTCGCTAGTGAGACTACTTTGAATCTATGGATGGTATAAGGAGGATGGGTCTCTCTTATAGGAAAACGGTCGAAAAAGTGTCCAGCGGTAAGCAGTAAATAATGTTCCAAATATCTCCGGGTGGCGCTAGGTATAAATAGTTGAACATTTGAAATGAATTACCAATATTTAATACTTATATGACGTTCTAAATAAAATTAATATTCAGAGTGAGATTCATTTGCGGAGAAGAGATTCTCCGGAAATAATTATTTTGTGAATATGTATGGATTTAATTTTTTAATATCAAAATTAATTTAATCAAATTTAATATCATTGTGGCGCCATCAGTTTATCACCTTCTGACGGACACTTTTGTGACATAGAGATTTTTATAGATAAATGTATGGGACAATCTTTCGCAAATCGACGTAGTCCTGGTAGTGTAGTGAAAGAAAATATGACTGACTTACTGAGTGACTGACTATGACTTACTCTGGTAATATTATACTTACTGTAGATGTATACATTTAGCATACATCATTGTCTTCATTTAGCATACATCCACAAAGCACGTTTATTAATGTAACTATATTATTATGCTACATATTATGTCATACAGTTATGTCGATGTCGTAATGAGTAGTGAAGCTAATGGAAGCTGTTACACGGATGAAAGAGGATGGGAAGCTGTATTCAGCTCATTACGCGGTGAAAGTGTAAGAACGACTCATATTGATAGTTAAATAAAATATGTGTCAAAACGTGTAGTTATTTGATAATATGTTTCGACGCAGCTATAAATTTTATAGGTTATAGTTATATTACATACACGAATTGAAAAGTAATAGGTCCTATACTTATCAATTAGTAAAGCTTATTTTGGTTAGTGTTTTTACAAAAATCGTGAGCAGATTTGATTCTACTGACATTCGACTGTACATTTCGACAAAAATAACAATGTCAATAATAAAACGTTAGGAAAGGTATTCTAAGACCATTTTCGCATAGTGGCACGGAATCTAGTAGCTGCCCTTCAAAGTGGTTTAAAATATCCCCTCACTTTATACCCCTGTATATACCTAATTAAAATATACAGGAGAAAACCAACATTAAACCTGACTATAATAATATGTCCCCTCAGGTAGATCATTATGCCACAACCACACTCCCAAGTGCTTTAATTTCGTCACAATTTTTTTTCCCAAAATAGCTCAATTTTACGTAATTGCGTATTAAAAAAATATATTTAAAAAAAAACAAATCTTACGTAATTTCGTATCAATTATATTTACGTAGGTAATCAATTTTATTTTGTTTTAACAATTAAGCGTTGGCTTTTGCCAACAATGAAAAACTAAATTCGACTTTGATTTGATTTGAATTTGGATTGACTTTTGTCAATCCAAATTAGATCTAACTTTTTATGATTTAATAGTAGAGTGTAACTACTTATTCCTAACTATCTACGATATATTTTTTTTAAACACAGCTGTTGCTGACAAAACAGTTTACTGTGCACTCAGCCTAACTAATTGTCATCCACATCGGCTCGCGGTTGATTAACAACCATTAACTCTAACGGTCAACTAACTGCTCGTTGTGTTTTCGTTAAATCGACGCAGTTTTCGCGGCGAAAGTGAGAACGTTCAGGCCAGTTATGGAAAAGTGCAGCATAGGTTAGGGTTACGTGGTTTACGAAGCATAGCTGTCAGATACGATTAGATAGTAATTATAGAGGACACGCGGCTACACGATAATATGTATACGACAATGGTTAGGTATATGTAGATAGTTACAACTCTTTACGGTGCCTGAGCTCTTAAAATAATTCCGTTTTTAGAAACATACCTACTTTAGATTTCGGCAGCGACATACAAATGATATACTGCTATCCTGCTTTCTCAATAAATCACTAAATGTAAAATGAACCCTAACTGAACGGTATTATTCTCAGGATTTCATTAGTAATGGGGTTAGTCGGTCAAAAGTATTTACAGATGACGTTAGCATAGGTTGTACCTTATATTCCTACCAACAGTGTTAAATTCTTTTTTTTCTGACCTGGATGCTGGACTCTTGGAGCCTTTAAAAAAAATATTGGCATACTTTTTTCTATTACACGATTACCTCCGATTTTTCCCAAAAATATCGAAACCCAAATGTATTCTATGGCTTCTTAGAGCTCACGGGATGTAAGTATATCACTCACTGCCACGGGTGTGTATATAATGTTTTGTACACAAACAAATAAAATAATTTCATTTTTCACAACAAATTTGTATAATGGATTACATAGCTTAAAAACAAAACACATAACTATTTTTTTCAGATTTTTATAAGCTGTAATACTTACAACTTATAATTTTTTTAAATATAAACACGTACTTTTAAGTATTTAAATTTTAAAAATATTTATGTTGTAGAAAATAAAAATAGCGGAACAATAATAATTACCTATTAGACGATATTCTGAGCTAGATATCGGGCTAATCGCATAATATGGCGGCATTTCTTAATATACGAAGAATTTTCCCGAGTCCAAACAAGGCATTCTTTTACAAATCCGAGCGATAATTGGACTGCTAATGGCTTATTTACAAATCGAGCCCGAATTATTGTATGGAACTAAGTTGACACTTGTAAAGTAGGTCTTGTTTGGACTCGTGTAACTTGTGAAATGTTAAAGCTAGCGCTCACATTCACATAGTAGAGATGCAACGGATATCCGGCCACTATCCGGTATTCGGCGTATCCGGCCATAAATTTCGATAGTAAAATATGTAGTTAAATGAGATGTCAAGTTTAAAAACGGGATGAATACACAGTAAACCACCAAATAATTTACTTATTAATTATTAACATACTTTATTAAGTCACGTAATTCTTCCATTATTTAAAGGACATAACTTTAGGGAGCTAAAAATTCCTTAAACAATTTGCGACCTGCATGGAGTGCCACCTGCGTGCCTGAATTAGCTTATCTGTAGTTAGAATTTTCGGCCGAATATACGGCGGCCGGATATCTAATTATCCGGCTAACGGGTCTACCGGTTATCAGGTATCTGGTATACGGAAAACCACTATCCGTTGCATCTCTAATTTTTATGACAATTTTTAGCACATTTATTGTACTATCTGCTAACAATAAAAATATACAAGTTAATAACCTTGTTTTTGCAAAAAAACAAAAAAAAAAGGATTTTTGTCAGAATTTTTTTCTTTTTACAATTAATTTTCGAGTAATTGTGTCAACTTCTCTGCAATGTATGCCCTAGTTCGACCATTAGCTGCCGAAAGACACTGCTTTTGCACATGTGCGACGGATATTTTGGCAAATGTAGAGTGTGGTGTCATAGAACTTTAGCGCTGCAGTTTAAAAATGGTTGAGAAAAAAAAATTGTATGGGGGTTGATTTGTCGACAAAATTCATCATAAGATACGTGCCATGCGTGGTTAATGACTCCAACATATGTAGGTGTACAAACATATTGTATATATATATATATTATATAGGTACTACTGAATATTATTATATGTACCATCAGGTTCAGAATTACATGGCCAATTCATCAATGAATTCATTCATGAATTGATCATGCAATTAGGAACCTAATGGTACATGTAAATGTAAGCTAGGCACTTCGATTGTAACGCTTTAAATTTAATCCACATGGGCATTTATTTGTTTGGCCCTATGGTTGGTATATAATGCCTTAACCCATTAACTCCATCTTTTTTAAGTGCCATAGAGCTAAAATAAAAAAATTAAATAATCTACAGGTAATCTATAATAATCTTATGATATGATTATGGTACAGAGCGCGAAATAAATCAAGTTTAGAAGCTGTAGCAGAGCTGCCACTTCGCACCACGGACCAAGAGAGAAACCGGACATAACTCTTACTCTGATTCCCTAACCACAGTTGAACTTTATTACCGAGCAAAACAGTCGTTTATAGGTAACTAGTAAAAAGTTGTAAAAACGGTCCGATAGAGAGCATAATAGTAGGGGGCGGTGTCTCACTCGCACTCGTTACAAAATTGTCACATTTGACACATATTGACATTTTGATTGTCTGGTGACGTCATTACCTCCTTAGTCAAAACGAGACACAGTCCCCTAGATAACCCTCTCTCTCGGCCTCACTTTGTAACCGAAGAGTATACTCCAGTTTAAAATGATAACTTCGCACTTGACTGTGACGATGTCGCCATGACGGTGACAGTTTAAAGTGGTGTCATTTCATACCACGCGTGTGCACTTTCGATTATTAACGTTATGCGCAAATTGTTTGAAGTATCGCTATCGCTAAGATTATGTTGGAAACATGCGTTAAGTTCTAATTCTCTAATGAACTGAATCAAATAATTCATGAGAAAGTATAAATATTAAGAAATGAATTAAAATTGCAAAGTAAAGCGTGGTTAAGTTTAATGTTTTTTCACAAAACTTGATTATACATTTACATTTATTTATTCATGCGACACCAAAGTTCTCCAAAATGCCTCTGCGTGTTGTATCTGTATCTCTACGTATGCTTATAATGACCGGGCTCGAAAGACCCGAGATTTAATAAACGGATTGTATCCGTATATAAAATGGGAAATTCGGCTTTCGCTATTAATTATAATTGTAAAGGTAAGAGTTCTTTATACCTTAGAATTCATAAGTTAGGTAGTCTAATTGCCCCCTTGATTAAACCGCGTCTAACCCTATCCAGCTATCGTGTGATTCTAGAAATAGCACATTTACCTCAAAAGACGCAATTTTCCCGGTTAACCTTAACTAAAATAATTGCACAAATGTAATGTGAACCTTTTTTGGAAAAGGTACCATTTGGCGGAAGGTACTTACTTTGTACCTACGATGTACAGATTCAATAACATATCGATACCCTACTGTCTTTGCAATATTCACATCAGCTACACAACAGGTTATGGAAATAAAAAATAATAATCTCGAAAATTCATGTCATTATAATACATCATTATAGTTATTTACAACGCCCTCAAAATTGTATTCTACGTAAATTATAATGTTAAAATTATTGTATAATTCACGCAGTAGGTACCAAATCTGGTTTGACCGCGCTTTCTTCCCATCGGTACGTATTACGAAGTAAAACTACGGGTCAAAAGTAAAAAAGCCTTTCTCACTTGGCACAGCACATTCACAAAAGCATAAAATGTAAATACCTACTCATAAACATTAACTGGTGTCAGTTAACTGTGAGTACCTATGTTTAAGGTCAACCTGTTTCACAGAAAAAATGTAGTACAACTAGTGGGTAGAATCTGATCTCTAGTTATTACACTGAAAACAAAAACTGATCAGGCGCCGTAATACGTAAACAATACATTAAAACACAACATATCCCCAATACTACTCCAACGCAATAAATAATCAATCAATATTGGAGTTGTGTTGCAGTTGCATCGCAATAATTTTCAAGCAAATTCTGATCCAGACGGTTAGGCGTTAGCTGTATTACATAGTTAATGCATTGGAGTTTGATCGTGTTTTTGAGTTAGGATACACCCCCAGTAACTATACCTACTGTACTCATACTGAAGTACCTATTGTATCTCCTGTTTCTGCAAGAGTCATATACCTAAGTATAATACTGAATAAATCTACGATTGTGCAGAATGTGCAGCTAGTTAAAGTAACTACTGAATAACTCTTAATGCGTTAATTTGTTAACCTATTAACTGCCTCGTATAACGGTCGTTACTGTTGAAAGGGTTACATGATCAATTTTAACGAATGAAATGAAAAAATAAAAATGGATTAGGTACACGAAGAGTGTTAGTGCATATCACGAAAATTACGATTCTCAAGGGTAAAATAGTGACAAAATTTTAAGGCCAGGTTTAATATTTCGTCCATAAGTTTATTTTTTGTATGGATAATTAAAAAACTTATTTCAAAAATGTATTCCTTGCACCCAAATTGTACGAAAATGATATCAAACTCGACCTAGTAGCTAATGGTCGGCAGAAATATAGCACAATCTGGACCTCGGAAGCCGACCATTAATTACCCTCCTCTTGGAAGGTAGCCACCGCTTGATTTCGTGGCTATGGGCTAAAAAATGCAGGCTGATAGCTCTTAACATCCCCACTAAATAATATCACGTATAATGAAAATAAGTAGGCTGATTTAAAAAAAATCCCCGATACGGCTTAAAAAAAATGAGTGAAATCGACCGTAATTTTTCTAATCCTATAAAACGAGGTAAGTATTCAGATTTACCCAACTCAGATTTTGTCTGTTTTCCCATCTTCCAAAGTCAGTTTTCTCGTGACATCGTCACCTATCTAAAAGAGCACATTACCTTTTCAAGTTATATTGGCTTCAGATTGTGTAACTGTCTATACAAGGAAATGCATACGGTGAAAGTTAGTTTTTATTATTATACACCTATTTAGCCCTTCCACGACACCGCCCATCGGATTTGTGAGTTTGACCTTTGCAGAACAACTTTCCTCTTTGTAAGGAAAATTATTGAAGTAGGTACCTACTAAATGACGTATGATTTATTTAAATATTTTATCTATTTATAACTCTCTGGTACTTACAGAATTATGAGTTATGACATACAGTTAAATGGGATTAGTTCAAAATATAATAATAACATTACGTCAAAGTCTAACCGGTTTCAGTTTCAATTAGTAGATTTAAATTCAATTTTATTCCTAAAACTGTAATCAACCGACTTCAAGATTTCGAAGGAGGAGGTTATCAATTCGTCGGGATCTTTGTTTTTGCTATTTTTTTTTATGTATGTTCACCGATTATTCGAAGACGGCTGGACCGATTTGAAAAAATATTTTTTCGTTTGAAAGAGTATACTTCACAGTTGGTCCCATTGTAACCAGGTCAGGATCTGATGATGGGATCCTGGAGAAATCGAGGGAACTCTTCAACTATTATAGGCACACCTATAGTGATTTGAGTATTTTTTACAGCAGCTCGAGCATTTGCTTTTGGAAAGGTGGATGTTTAGTGAAGTTGGTTCTTTTTTGTTCAAAATTATTTAGTCTCATACTTTGATACCATCCTTAAAAGGATCACCAGCATTTTTGTTACACCTTGCGTCTAAATTGGACTTGGGAACTAAGTACACTAATGAAATACCTACCATAGGTATTAATATTTCCTTTGCCTACCTATATTAATGGATAAATAGCCACAAAAGTTACTAAAATGTATCTGCAATTACTATAATGACGACACCATTGTATATGCGCCATTATATTGATAATTTTTTTTTAATAAAAAAGGTTTGTTTCTTAATAAAAAAAGTTTTTAAAAAAATGCCGGTTGGCGGCAGCACTGGCGCTTAGGTGCGTTTATGTTCGAATAAAACATTGAATTTGTACAATTGTAAATATTTTATTTGTATCCTTATCTCTATATAGCTGTAATTATATCAGCACAAAATTAGTAAGGACCAAAGTAAATAACAAAAGGGTTGACATATTTGACAATTTAATTTAGGTACATAGATGTAAAGTTATTGTATACTGGATAACATTGCTCCGAAGTTAAAGTTTATATAATTAAATCAACACAGCATTGTGTTGTCCTGCAAATGTCGCAAAAGTAGTATTAGTACCCGTTCTCCTATTTCAATAAATTATTTGGTTTAAACCTAGATATGTAAATAGGTATACGATAGTTTAAAAACAATTTAGTGATTGTAGAAGATGGCCTTAGAAAAAAGTAACTCCATTTCACGGTATTGTTAAAAACTGCATGTAACGAGTAGGTTGGTTCTACGTATTGTCTTCAAGTCACAGGTGAATCAATCAATCAACCTATAACGTGAAATCAAACGTGGAAACTGTCCAGGTACAAGTATACAGGATGTAACCAAAAGTACTGGTGATCTGTTTAAGGGCATAAAAAGTAGGAGAAAAATATTTTGGTCGCGAAAATTTTTTTTTTTGTGTGCGGCACGTGGTCCCAGCCGGCCAACCCTCCATACAAAACCATTATTTTTTCTTAGTCTTTCATATTTATAATATGATACTACACTACATATGATACAACTTGTATCTAAATAGGACTTGGGAACTAAGTAAACTAAGAAATACCCGCCCTATAGCGGCTCCTTAGTTATATTAATGGATAAATAGCCAGAAAAGTGACTACAAATGTCTCTGCGATCACTTAATGACGACACCATTGAATGGGTTGTAATTTCAATTAAAACTGTATTTTTTTTACTCTTATATTATTTACCTATTTAGAAAAGACCGAGGCTAATTCTATGAAACGGTAAAAGTGGCCTCAAACAAGTTTAGTCCGTGACGGAATTTATTTGTCTTAAGCTCTGCTGTGTGCGATGCCTCAGCCTCAGTGACAGTTAAAGTAGAATTTTTAATTTTGCGAAGTAATATGACAGTATTTTGTATGACTTTGGAAACCACTTCGTAAGCCAGGAGCTGTCAGATTACTTCACTAATAAAAAATACTGCTTTAACTTACTTGTCCCCTGCAAGGAGGTTCCCGTTACAACGGATCTTATGACATTTCGACAAATAATAAATCTGCTACCCTTAAATTAAAAGTAAATTATTTGCATTGCAAAAAATATATGGTTTGAAAAAAACTTACCGTTAAAAAAATAAAACAGAGAACGTCTGATAACAGCATCTTTCACGCACTCAAAACTAAACAAATGCAACTAGAACTATTATTAATAAATTATTACTGTCATATTAAGTCGTATATATAGATATAAGTGAGTAGTGTGGTCCGATCGAAAGCTAGGTGGGTAATGCGAATCGCGAGAGATGACTGCGGGCCGTTGGGCTGTGACGGGACAGCCACGGAGCTGCTGACACCGCTTGTTTACTAATAAATGAGTTAGGTACTCGTTTATTAGTCCACCTACAAATGAGAAGTAACAATTCGCATTACATATGAATTTTTATTATGATTCGACCAAGATGAGGAAATTTAAGATGACCATCGTTTTTTACACTTTCGACTATGGATTCATAATTGTAACATTTTTTGTACTATTAGAGTTACCTACAAAAGGTATAGGATAGCCAACGACATTATCCACTTTGGAAGTATTATGGTTGCACAAAAAAACAGTAAGAAGATGTAGGTATTTACAGAAGTTTTCGAAGGGTGTAATCGTTAAGTGTAGCCAGGCGATTATTCCGCAAATATAGCAGATATCAGAAAACTTTAAAACTGATATCGAAAATATCCCCAAAAATATACCCAATGAGTAAAATCACATTAATAAAAAAGTAAAAAAAAAAGTAATCATATTTAAAGTATTAAGTTTTAACGCTCCCTTTAAATAAGCAACAACGGACGGACTACCAACAAGTTGGTTACCAGGCCACAGTGATATACATATTATATGCGATAAAGCAAAGATGCGTGGAAAAGTGGAAATTATACTTTGACGAGCGGTCTCTAAGCAAGGGTATCTGGTATCGGACTATTCAGCCTAATTTGACCCGTATTCCTTGGTTTGTGGGGTTAGATATGGCCAGATCGGATGTTGTCACTGCCCTAAGGCTGCGATCCGGACATATACCTTTAAATAGTACCGGACATATTTTGGGTAAAAGTCAGTCACCAAATTGTACTGAATGTAAAGTAAAAGAAGATGTGTTTCACATTATGGTAGAATGTGTCCGAAACGAGGTCGAGAGGAGAGACTTCATACAAAAATTCAAATGTAATTTATACGATTTAGGGCAAATTAACTTAATTCCAGCATTCCCGCAATCAGAAGCGGCGAAGATGATTTATGAAATCGTTAATATAGGCATTAAGCGTAGGTAATCAAAAGCTGTTCTGTTTTAATGTGTCACAATAAGGGTGACATTTTATATTGTGAAAAAACCCTTTTTTCTTTAATAAAGATGAAAAAAAAAAAACGCTCCCATACATTTAGTATGACGTTCCTTGAGGCTGTAATTTCCCTAACGGAAGAGATAAAAGCTGTTTAAGATTCATAATTTACACGAATAAACTGTAATGATAATTGATCAATATGGATACGTGGATAAAATAAAACAAGCCATAAATCATATGATAATTAGAAATGCAACGGATATCGGCCACTATCCGGCCATAAATTTATTCCGCCGGATACCGGATAGTCAAACGACACGTAGTCAAGTTTAAAAACGGGAAGAATACATAGTAAACCACCAAATAATTTACTTATTAATATAGTTTATAACGTTACGTAATTCTATTATTCATTAATGGGCCATAAGTTAAGGAAGTTAAAATTTTCTTGAACAAGTTGTTACTTGCATGGACAATTTTTGACCGAATATCTGGCGGCCGGATATCCGGCCAAACAACAATATCTAATGATACTGGTGAAATGACTGACTAGGCATTATAAACTAAAGCGTCTCAACGAACGGCGTACTAAATGTATGGGATGGGAAGGGCTTGAAGTTAATATTTGGGATATTTATGGTTTTATTTAAAAAAGTTATTGATGTGATTTAACTCATTGAGTAGCAAACTTTCGATATCAGTTTAAAGTTTTCTGATATCTGTTATATTGACAGAATAATCGCCTAGCTACACTTAACGATTAGGTACACCTTGTATAGGTCATTATATAGGTATTATATTGACTATAAAATAACAAATAGAGAGAGAAAATAAAAGTAAATTAAGTAGCTACTCGTACCTATAGGTACGTGTACTGCGTGCTAATGTTTGATGTAAAACCCCCGATTACTATTGACCAGATAGATAACAGATAAGACCGGTATAACAAGACCCCGATCCTGCTGATGTTAAAACAAAAAAGTATTTTATTATTAGTCGAATACGCTTATATCGAAGGAAGCCATCGATTCTGGCAAGCTTCGAAATCTTCGATTTCGTAAGCATAATATCATGATCTTTCGATAATAAATCCAGCAGATATGACGAAAAACGATGGGAGTATCTGAAAAGTATTCCAAACTTAATGGAATGTATAGGGACTTTAACAGGATATTTAGGGGTAACCCTAGGAAGACTATCCTAATTCCTGATGTTGGGGCCAGAAGGCATACAACCACAGCCCTCTGTCATGAGACCTTGGCAGAAAACAGAGATTTTAAACCATGTAGCCAGTGGATGGTGCCAAATTCTATATGACCTTTAAACGCCCTTGGTGGCTAGGTGTGCTCCGCCAACCATTGGCAGAAGCGGTTGATTGGTTGTCAGCCATGTAGCCGCTCGCTTCAACAACTCGCTCCAACCAAGGTCACGTGCCAAAATCTGCGGCTATCTGCCGTCTGGCCCCAACTTAAAGCGAGGAATTGCATGACAAAGTTGACGAGCATTATGTTTCCTAAAACCTAAAAGATAGTTGGTAATAAAATAAGTTTTTTTACCAAATTAATGGAGATACAGCCGATCAAAGTTAAACAAAGTTCCTTATAATGTTAAAACTATTTGCTACCTTCATTTCTATTTAACCCTCTCAGGAGTAGAATTTGCCAAAACGCTGAAAGTACTTTTATTGTATTTGAATAGGTAATCTTCCTACAAAGTCAAAAGTTTCTAGCTAAAAAAAAACATTCGCCAATACAAACTTTGCACCCCTTTTTAACCCCCTCAGGGGTTAAATTATCTTAAACGCTGAAAGTACTTTTTTGTATTCTAATAAGTAATGTTTCTACAAAGTGAAGTCTCTATCTCAAAGAAAGAAGTTTCCCGCATACAAACTTTGCACCCGTATTTAAACACCTCATGGGTGGAATTATCCAAAGCGCTGAAATCTCTTTTATTATTTTTTTGATATCAGTGCGCGTACGAAGTTTCCAGTCTCTAACTTCTAATTTAAAATCCTATACTAACAAACTTTTAACCCCGTTTTTACCCCCTTAGGGGTTGAATTTTTCAAAATCGCTTCTTATTATTTGTACAAATTATAAATGTAACCCGACCTGCAAATTACAACTTTATAGCTTTAGTTGTTACGGCCTCGCTTTAATACAAACTTTTCAACCCCGTTTCAAATCCTCTGGGGTGGAATTTTGAAAAACGCTGAAATAGGTTTTTTTGCTTTTAAGTTAGTAGCCTGCTAACGAAATTTCAAGTCTGTCACAAAAAAAATAGTAGTCTCCATACAAATTTTCAACCCCTTTTTTACCCCGTTAGAGGTTGAATTTCATAAAACGCTGAAATCACTTTTATTATTTTTTTTATTATCAGTAACCGTACAAAGTTTCAAATCTCTAACTTAAAACCCCATCGATGCAAATTTTCAACCCCCCTTTTTTTACCCCCATAGGGGTAGAATTTTTCAAAATCGCTTCTTATTACTTGTACTCGTTACAAATGTAACCAGACCTGAAATTTTCATATTTATATGGTTGCCGGTAGCATGAAATGATTTCATCACACCTATATTTTGTGGTTGATTGTTCCTGCTTATATATTAATATTAATAAATATTATGGGATAATCTTACACAAATCGACCTAGTCCCAACAGTAAGCTCAATAAGGCTTGTGTTGTGGGCACTAGACGACGATACATATAATAGATAGATATAGAAAACATCCATAACTCAGGAACAAATATCTGCCATAAACACACAAATAAATAGTTTATTAATGTTTGGTTTATTTGCTTTGCAATACCTACTTTTCTGTTAATTTACAAAGGTTTCCGCTTCCCGAAGGTTGTCTGGAAGAGATCGCTCTTTAGCGATAAGACCACCAATTGTTTTGCCTCTGTTTTTTTGCTTGTGACTTGTGTATACTTTGTGTCTATAATTTGAGGTGTGCATTTAAGAGTATTTCTATAGTGTAGTGGACTATCGCTACA
This sequence comes from Pammene aurita, assembly GCA_947086415.1. Lineage (NCBI taxonomy): Eukaryota > Metazoa > Arthropoda > Insecta > Lepidoptera > Tortricidae > Pammene > Pammene aurita. The sequence goes on along the minus strand of OX352290.1, from coordinate 35,121,403 downwards.
TCGAAGTGCTGAAGTGTTTGTACGAGAACGCCACTATGTCAGTCTGACTCCAGGACCAGAGCTCGAAGCCTATTCCGTTGCAGCGGGGAGTCAGGCAAGGAGATGTTATTTCTCCTAAACTGTTTACCGCTGCACTGGAGGATGTTTTCAAGACTCTGGACTGGAGAAGGCGGCATCAACATAAACGGCGAGTACATCACTCACCTTCGGTTTGCTGACGATATAGTAGTCTTGGCTGAGACCATGGAGGATTTGAGTACGATGCTCGATGACCTCAGTAAAGCCTCCGAGCGAGTTGGTCTAAAGATGAACATGGATAAGACGAAGATCATGTCAAATACCCATGTAGCACCAACTCCCGTTACAATCGGAGACTTTACACTCGAAGTTGTGGACGATTATGTATACTTAGGACATACTGTCCAGTTAGGTAGATCCAACTTCGAGAAAGAGGTCAATCGACGAATCCGACTCGGTTGGGCAGCGTTCGGGAAGCTACGGCACATCTTTTTGTCCAATATTCCGCAGTGTCTCAAGACGAAAGTCTTTGACCAGTGTGTGTTGCCAGTGATGACATATGGTACTGAAACGTGGTCGCTTACAATGGGCCTCATAAGAAAGCTCAAAGTCACCCAAAGGGCAATGGAGAGGGCTATGGTTGGAGTCTCTCTGCGTGATCGCATCAGAAATGAGGCCGAATCGCTAAACTAAAGTGGCAGTGGGCGGGGCACATTGCTCGTAGAACTGATGGCCGTTGGGGCGGAAAGGTTCTCGAGTGGCGACCACGAACCGGAAGGCGCAGCGTGGGTACACCCCCCGCAAGGTGGATTGATGACCTGGTGAAGGTCGCGGGAGTCCGCTGGATGCGGGTGGCGCAGGACCGGTCATTGTGGCACTCTTTGGGGGAGGCCTATGTCCAGCGGTGGACGTCTTTCGGCTGATATGATGATGATGATTTAAGAGTGTTTATGTTATGTTATGTTATAAATACCCTGACCAGGATTCGAACCTGGTACTTCCTGCTTCATAGGCAGGGTCACTACCGTCTAGGCTAGGAGAGGAGACCGTTTAGTATGTATCATTTAACGAACGACATAAGTATTGAATAGTAAAGAAAGGAGGAATGCAAAGCGTTGTTTATATTAGGCGTTGTGTATCAGTGGCTGTTTGTTTTCAAATGGTTTATAAACAAATGTACGACAAAATTCAGCCTTTTCATGACATACTTTGCATTACTTGTTACTTTTGGATCATTATTATAACTTTTTTCTGAATTATATCTGTAGATAGAAGAACAAATAAAATTATTTAATTAAATATTTTGACTTGTTTATTTTAAGTCGACACACTAGTATAAATATTCATTATTTTTTCTACTCCGGTACTTCTATTTGCCATTTATATATTCATGATGAGTTGATGACATAGATAATTGATCTAAAAACAAGTCTATAATCTATTCCCCAAAAACGCGTTGGTGCCTACACGACGTATCGTCTTGGCAGTAAAACGATACGTCGTGTAAACAACACTTAACAACTATATAGATTGCTACCAACCAATAAAAAAACAGCGTTTTTAGAAAAATAAAATAAAAACAAATTACAAAGTTAACCACAGACACACTTTGCCCATTTTCCGTCTTCTGCTTGTTGAGAGAGAGAGATATCCATCTCTGTATACTCATTGAAGTGAAATAGACGTTGATAATAGATTTTTTATTTCATGGCAGAGATTATAGTTTTAGTTATATTTCTTTGTATTTGAGCTACATTAAGATTTTTTGATTTATTAATAACTGCGTGTGTTTGGTGTTAGTATACTTGAAATTAAAATACATTCTTTTAAAGGGTGAAACTTAAATTATTGTTGATGTAATATTTGCAATAGCCAAAGAGGTGAGCGAAAATTGATTGTTTCTACAATTCTTAATTTTATGTAAAATTGTTTCGTAGAAAAGTATTGTATGCATTGTTGTATAACTAAGTAAAAAAAATACTCCTGGCGTCTTTTTTAACAATTTTCCCCTACGGCTGCATACTTTACCCATACCACTCGTCTTTTTTGACCTCTCTTATACTACGGTTGCATGAAATACTATTATTACGTCACTTTTTCCTTTGTATATAAGTTTATATTAAAATTTGGTAATTAAACGGTATTTCCGGCTAGGAAGTTTATCAAATACCAGAAATTACATAAAATATGCTGACAATGCAACTAAAATAATATGTCTGTGAAAGCGACGTGATTAAAAGATGATTTATTAAATTTCATCCAAAATACAATAGCCTTTTGTCCAACAGAATATGATGTAGCCTAACTGTGTTTGGAATAACAAAATATTTCGTTGATTTATATTAATGTTTACACATACTTTCATACATTCTCAGGGGGTATTATCACCCGTTTATATATTGAGCTGGCTGCGATCGCGCCTGCGCGCTCTCTCATCGTCACTTGTTGTTAGTTTATATTTACTAACAACCCATCGATGTCATTCATAGGTACACCTATCAAGAAAAGTGTATGTCGGACCACGCGTAATGGAGGGTTCCGTGCCTTCAATGGAATAAGAAAAAAACTTATAGCAAGAGGTCGTATCTGCCTACGGAGGAAGTTTTTTCAAAACAATTTTCGGTGAAACAATATATAAAGATGTATCTTCTATTTTTTTTGATCTCCGGTTCAGAATTTACAGAACAGGCCGGGGACACAATTCTTTTGACTTTTTTGTCCGCACCGATCCAGATTTTTCTTCAAAAATCCCACATTTTGTTTGAAATAGTCCGTATAGTCACGTTTTGGTAATTCATTTCAAGGCGAGTTAGATTTTGCGATCCAACCTAATGTGAACCTTAAATCGAAAGAATGACGTTATAACTGAATTGTCACGGATGTGGTCAATAAATCGCTCCACTCATAGAAATGGGTTAAGTTTTAATAAGCCTCTGTTATGTTTTAGACGTATTGATTAATGCAACATGTTAATATTCGGTAAAAAAAAATATGTTTACAGTTACATATATGAATGGACTTGCCTCTAATAATCTATTATTTTAGCAATTTTGCTGCAAATCTAATTAGCGGCACTGAAAAAAGAGCTTCTGATAAATTTTCCCCAATGGTGGAAGGTAGGTATACTCGTACGCAAAAAAAACGCAAATTGAAGTTTAGCCGTTTGGCACACGCATAAAAACAAAACAAAATTTTTGACCGGCAGTTCTTAAATAAAATTTCCTTAAAGCCCTGTTACACTTGTCCTTCCTTAGTTAGCTTCCTAAAAGATTTAGTTTCTAAATTTAGTCAAGTCTAACCGCATTTAGCAAGTAAATTTATTACCTACTATTGAAAAAAGTTAGGATCCTAATTAGGATATATTGTTTTCAGTAATCTATCGCGTGTGGTATCATATGAAAGGGCTTTTTAATACGATTCTAAAAATATACCACATTTATCATTCATTACATTTTAGTCATTTATTATTATTAATAAAAATAAAAATAAATTTATCAAAACATAAGTCTGGGCTACTCCTGATATGATTTGGCTCATTTTTATGTACAATATACCACAAATGATTACTTGATATCCATATAGGTATCTAATGCCAAGAAAGGAATTTTGAAAATCATTTCATTTAGTTTATTTTTTTATGTTACAAAGTGACACAGTTCTAATTTAGTAAGTACCTACATATTTCATGAGACTTATGGAACTATACTGCAGAAAATAATATTTACATACTTGGGTAGGTACGTACTTTGACAAAGAAAGTAAAAAAATTCAGTCACAAAGTGCCTCAATAGTCCAAAATAATTTTAGTTGAAAATCTGTATTTCCAAAATCAAAATATATGCTTAGGTTACTAAACTTACTTGTTCCCCTTTTTTGTTCATAGATACTAACGCCACCTCTCTTGCATGAGTTATACTATCAACGTTAACTAGTTCGACGTCGTAGTGAACAAGAAGAACGGTACCGTAGGTCTCGCTTTCTTCTCTAGATGGCGTTTAAAACAATGGCATTGCTGTACTAGGTGAACTACGTCTTCGTCATGGAAACACCGATCAAATTGTCGTTTACTTTGCGCTATTTGTGAAGAAAAAAAATGATATCTCGCTAAAGCTCAATAAATTGAATGCCTTCAGTAGACCCTTACTTGGCCTGCTACTTCGGTTTCTACCGATAAAGACATAGGTGCCAGACCAGACTACATCAAACTTTCTAAATGAGTTTCATTGCTCTACAAATTATAAGTATGTCTTCCGTGACTGGCTCTTAGTCTACTAGCACTAGTATACCACTAGTATAGTTACGAGACCCAAGTTCCCACTTCTCAAAAGCTAGGTATAAGAATAGTTAGCTGGTCAATTCTCAACCAGTCATCTCATACTTACTTCAGTTATAAAACGTGTTACCTGAGCCACTAAAAACCCCAGACACCCAAAATGATTTTAATTATTGCTAATTTATCTAGAGTATTTATTTTTCAAACAGTTACTTATTTCGAAATATATTCGTATGTTTAGTTTTCCTTGCAATTCTATTCAGTTTTTATCTATACATTTGTTGCGTTGTTGTCACATCTCTACACGTGTCATGTCATATCAACCTATCAACCTACTTTGTCAATTTGTATGACATGACATAAGATGACATACTTTGACAATGACAACCTACATGACACAGTGAAAAAACAAATTTGTCAAAGCTGCCAGCCTTTATTACATATTCAACCTTTATCTCCTAACCTCTCGATATAATGGTAAACTGTAGTATTAGAAACTTTTAGACTCAACACGTAAAAAAATGGAAAATTAAAGAAAAAGTATACACATGTTAAGATATACTGCAATCGATTCCATTCTCGATTATGAACAAACATTTTTCAGGTTTTTAGTCTTGGGAGTAACACGTTGTATATACCTACTTAGTTTAGTCCTTAGTGGAAAGATACAAAACAAAGTCAGTGGCATGAAAAATTTATTTAATTTTCTTTTAATTACATTTTAATGTATATTATGCTAAAATAAATACAGAAGTTGTTTGGATATTTTGATCTTACTTATTATGTTCATTTAAATAATTAAGAATAATTAATATTACATAGATAATTAAGCGTATAACTAAATATTTATTTACAATTTAATTAATAAATTAGAGCATCTTAATGTTCTTAGGATTTAAAGTGTTCTATGGTTAATTATGTTTGAACACAGATATTGTTATTACTTTTATAAATAGATATTTTAATTTTTTGATCGTCATTGGGCAATCTGGCCTTGAGAACACACAATAAAAGGTAAACAAATAAGTGTAAAATAACGGCAGCCGCTACGTAAGACAATGTTGAAATTTTATGTTCTGTTGGCACCAGCACCTGGCCTTATTAGTCCAAATAAGTATTCGTGTTATATCCATATTTCGCTTACTTCATCGTATTTTTTAATGTCTAAGAGACGAACATTTGGACAACTACGTCAAGTGTGTTACAGCCATGTCATATTTTAGGTACAAAATCATTATAAGCAGATACAGTATAGCAAAAGCTTCTGGTTGGTAGATTTCAGTAATAAGAAATCAAAAACACGTATACTCTTTATTTCTACATCCCTGATACAAAATAAGAGTTAAAAAAGTATCGTGCTACAATGGAATCAAGGTTTTTCAATTGCAGAAAAACGTCTTTAATCATTCTTTTTGTCATTTAGGGTAACAAAGCCATCGTAAAAAATTTACAGCTTAATAATTTTCGTACTTTCTGGAACCGACATGGTAATGTACAATAAGTGAATCATTTATTTAAGGCTGCTGATTATTTGTAAGTTTGATCCTTTGACCTGTCATTGTGGTTTTGTGGTATCAGGGATATTAGAAAGTGACATGAGTTATTGCAAGCTTAGCCACCAGGTAGCTCACCAAACGAAGACGCTTAACTGCCTGATAGGGGAAATAATTCGTGTATAGCTGAATTTTGGTGTAGTTGTAGATAAAGGTATTTTACACAACATACTAAAAGTACCGGTGGATGGTGGCGCCGCTAGCGGGGAGGGAGGGGTGTAAAGATCCCTTTTTTTGGTTTTTCGTAAATAACTCGGTAACGGTGGCTCATACGAAAAAATGTTCTATCGCTTAATTAATTCACATATAATTTCCTATTAAATAGATTCTTTGTACTTTTTGCTGGGATCAATGTTTAATGAGATATCGAGGAAATACGATAAACACTTTTTAAACTTTCGGAGCTAATATTTACGAAAGTATTAGTTTTATCCAAAAATAGTTTTAGAATACCCTTATTATTTTTAAAAGACCTATCTAACGATATCCCACACTTTAGGGTTAGAGTAAAAAAAAAATTTACCACATACTCATACGATTTTTTTATTTTCTAGTACTAACCATCACTGAGCAAGCTGCTCACCCTGCTACCTCACTTCTTACCCTTATAGTTTCCCCATGTCCGTCTGACCCCATCTATCCGTCTAGACGTCTAGTACTAAATATCACTAAGCAAAGCCGTGGACGGACAGACGGGGACAGACGGACATGCCGAAACTATAAGGGTAGGCACCCTGCTCACCCTGTTCAGTGATGGCTAGTACTAGACAAGTGAAATTTCGTATGAGTATGTGTTTTAATTACGCAGACAAAGTTTTAAAATAAAATGTGTAAAAATATTATTTTTTCGGGTACCTCCCGTACACATGGAGTGGGGGGTAATTTTTTTTTTTACTCTAACCCTAAAGTGTGGGATATCGTTGGATAGGTATTTTAAAACAAATGAGGGTTATTCAAATACATTTTTGAATAAAACTAATACTTTCGTAAATATTAGCTCCGAAAGTTTAAAAAAGTGTTTATCGCATTTCCTCGATATCTCATTAAACATTGATCCCAGCAAAAAAGTGCAAAGAATATTATTTATAGAAAATTATAAATATTAAGAATATTATTTATAGAATTAAGCGAAATAATGTTCTATCATTTTTTCGTATGAGCCACCGTCACCGAGTTATTTACGAAAAATCAAAATAAGGGACCTTTGCACCCCCTCCACCCCGCTAGCGGCGCCCCCATCCACCGGTACTTTTAGTATGTTATGTAAGACACCTTTGCCTACAACTACACCAAAATTTGGCTATACACGAATTATTTCCTCTAAGTTTCCCTTCATTTGGTGGGCTAAGGTAATATGATTTCATTTGTCAACTGAATTAGAACATTAAATACAAGTTTGTGAAAATTGTAATCATCTTATTTTACAATTTGACATTATGAATTCAAAATTTACAATTGGGTATTGTAATGTTTAAGTGTTACGTTTTGCGCCACACTTATGAGCTTAACATACATTATATTATACGAATTAAATTATAAATTGGAATATTTTTTCGTTAATTTATTGACTCAATGGTACAAAATTAATGAAACTCGTATTATCGATACGAGCTTCCAAGGAATACACAATAAGAAGACAAAGTTCTGTGTAAATTACGAAATACACTGACTAGGTATATATACCTAAGTAATGATTTTTGCTAAATTCTGTTCAAGGTCTCCTGTACAAATTAAAGTCTGGTTTAATTGGCATTAATGTGTTTTTATTTTCAAATGTTAAAATAATTAATAATCAATGTATACAACTAAAGCTTCTAAAAGAGCTATTAACTTTTAATAGTATTACGACTCGTCAAGTGTTTTTCGTAAAATACAAATTTTAATCTAGGTATCTTATGCCTAGTCGTTGGTGAAGTCGCTGCCTTGCCAACCCCATCACTGCAGCACAATAAAAGTACGATTAATAAATGGAAGAGATAGAAAAAGGCACGCAAAGTGTATGTACATAAGGTGCTGATTTGAAATGACGTTGGCAAGGCAGTGCTAGGACAGCGACACTACGCGTGGCACACATACCAACAGCATACAAGCATGGCCGTAAAAGCTCGAAAATCGAAGTAACGAAGAGCACATATATACCTACAACTGCTGTATTGGGTTTTTAACAATTTGAAAATATTACTCAAAAGAAAAAATAGATACTACTGGTGGTTAAGGTTACGGTTACATTTGTTGCCGATTGTAAATTAAAAAAACCGGCCAAGAGCGTGTCGGGCCACGCTCAGTGTAGGGTTCCGTAGTTTTCCGTCCGTCACAGTAAGCGTCCCCACTTAAATAACACCGCCATGTAGGATATGATATGAGAGTTCCACGTACAGCGACATCTATCGGCAAATTAAGTAAACTATTGCGCGCGAGCTTAAAGTATGGAAGATGATTTTTATGGAATAATTCTTTATTGCGTGAACCGATTTTCACCGTTTTTACTTTATTTGAAAGCACGTCATTTCATTGTAATTTTGTAGAAATTACAGGTACAATAAACACCTGCTTATACGGTTAAATTACAAACTTAGTTCAGAAATTATTTTGTAATTTTTTTTCAAAAACTATTCATCCTATCAAGTTCAAAATAATTTTCCTAGAAAGTTTTTATAAAGTTCTACTTTTGAGATTTTTTTCATATTTTTAAAACTTATGGTTCAAAAGTTAGAGGGGGGGGGGGCGCATATTTTTTTACTTCTGGAGCGATTATTTCCGAAAATATTTACATTATCGAAAAATGATTTTAGCAAACCCCTATTCATTTTTAAATACCTATCCAACAATATATCACACGTTAGGGTTGAAATGAAAAAAAAAACTCACTCCCCACTTTACGTATAGGGGAGGTACCCTAATAAATAAAAAAAATCCACTTTTTATTTTACCACTTTGTCGGCGTGATTGATATACATATTAGTACCAAATTTCAGCTTTCTAGTGCTAACGGTCACTGAGATTATCCGCGGACGGACGGACGGACGGACGGGCAGACATGGCGAAACTATAAGGGTTCCTAGTTGACTACGGAACCCTAAAAAGTACAAATGGTTAGGTATTAACAGGATATAAAAATGGATTCCGTGACAAAATTCATGATAATAGTAATGTATCGATAACTTTTGTAGTTTATCTGCGTAGAAAACAGGAGATTTATAGAATACAAACTCAGTGTGGCGCATGCCATAAAAACTTAAGTTAAATTCACAGTATTAAACATTATATATAACGGTGCTTATTTTAAATTGATATGTAATTTTCCAGGTTTTCATTTCAATAATATTCTATTAAAATAAATATCGAGTTAAGCCCTTTGGCTTCCAATTTTGTATTTAACTATACTGCTATCTAGCGTATGTCATGCCACAAAACGGCAGACATTTTGAAAGCAACTAATTAACATATTTATTTATTCAGTGTTTTTTTACAATAAATTTTGAAAAAATGCTCATTCGCGGCGATTCTATTCAATACAAAGCCTAATAAGCATTTAATGATTAATTAAAATAAATATTTACATTTAATAACTAAAACTCTCATTGCATATGAAATTATAAAAGACCTACAAAATGGACTACTTGCATTTTCTAATTCTCGCATAGAATATTCGAATTTTTACAATAAATATATCTACAGTGAAGAAAATGGAAGGACCCTGTTTCTGGTCTGACATGACCTACAATTGAGTGTAAAGGTCGTGTCTTTGGAAACCTCTAGACAAAAAAATACATTAATAAAAAACGTATACCTACGTTTAACTAGAGAATTTTTACTTGAATAGTTTAAATATTGTTTGTTATTAATTTCAGCTATAAGGGAATTCAAAAATAATAGAGATACCTAAGTCATTTTTTTTTCTGGTTGTCAATGTCATATTTTGTCTAGAATATCCAATTAAATAGTTAAAAAAATTACAGCAAGCCGAAAAAACGTAAGAATCTTGGTCTTACAATTTTTGGACTAAGGCTTAGCAAAGAAACTAAGACTTGACTGAGCGAGGTATAAGATTAAAGGAAATAAACTCCTGGTAACAAGTTGTTTTGACGCGTGATAGGGAAGTTTCGTAATGATAGTTATATTATTGAAAGAATAATATAGCTAAACAACATAGTTAATTATTTCATTAACGAAGTCACGCGACAAAACTTTGAAAACACGAATTTGGTGGAACTGTCGCCGAAATTACTTTAATCCTAAAGTAATGTGTATTATGATAATGATTGCTTAACGATACAAAGCCATTACAGTTCATTTATTTCAGGTTTAGTTTTTTTTCATTCGAGCTTTATTATTCTAGGAAACGTTCTTTTTATTGTACGTTTATGGCTCGCGCGCACCAAAATTGCGACAGATCTGTCATAAGTTCAAACCTATCAAATAAATTCAAAAAATATCGCTCCTAGTATAACAAGTAAATGCTTTTTTCGTAACTCAAAATCATAGATGCAAAAATAATCTGCGACAGTTTCATCAAACTGTATAACCTACTTAAAATAAAACAATTGCACGCAAATAATCATTGTGTCGCTTCAGCGGTGTGATAATGTGAGGGGTGGTAGCGCCAAACCTGGGGAGGAGAATACTCCACGGGTACTTCTTGTGCCGTCCCTCCAGCACCCCACATGAGGACAGTCTGTCGGGGCACCTCTGTTGGCTGTGTCTGCTGCATCCGTTCATGTTCCGCAGACCCGCTGGACCCACCGGGACTCGGCCCCGGCACAATACTAGGTGATCTTCTTTCTTGCCCCGTAACAGGGCTCATATACCTTCCACTAGTATCCACGTATGTATACTCTCTTGAAGGAGGCCTATGGTACGTCGGTGCCACATCATATCCAGGCGGTGGCGCCGGTTCTAGGAAGCCATTGGGCGTATAAGGAGTGTAATGGTACGATAATGGTTTATACTGATGGAATATATTGTCAGTTGTGAGAAACCTATCATCCAAAGGCGGCGGGGCGTAATGTAAGGCGGGAGCTGGAGGGTACTCTCCATAGGGTGCAGTGTAGGCACCGTTTAAGTTAGTATATGCTGCTGCGACGGCATCAGCGGCTAGATAATCTACAGGAGGTGGAGCGGGGGTAGAAGGGACCCGTCTTTTGTTCCGACAGGTGGAAAGGAAGTCTCTAAGTTGTGTTTTGTAGCGGCGCGCGTTTCGGGGAGGGGTGGTGACGGTAGACTCGCAGCCTGAAAGCTGTTCCGTTTCCGAAAAGTACAGACTTGTAAGACCCGTGTCTAGGTAGCTGACTTTGAAATCCATAGTCCGCTTACCGAGGAGGTCACGGCCTTCTTCCTCCCTGTAAACAGACAATAATTTCTAGTTAAGTAGGTATTAAATTCGTATTGTTAATATTACAAGAAGTTCTCGAAAATAGACTGATTAAACTTATAAAAAATAAGTTCGAATATTTGAGGACAATTTACGACCCACTCACATTAGCGGTCTATGTGTGCTGATAACGAAGTCGGGCTTGGAGTTTTTGTAGACTAGCCGTGACGAGGTCTGCAGCCACTGCCACTGCCCTTCTTTGGTCTGGAAGCGGTACGCGATCATGCCGGAAGCACCCGTTTTTAATACTGGAATCAAAGTTTCCTCGATTAATTAGTGCTATTTTAAACGTACAGTAAACGTACGTACGTAAGTGGCAAAAATGTAACTATATTAAAGTAGGATGATATATGTATAATATGGACTGGTCGAGGTGTATTATATTTAAAACGTTTTTACAAAAAAAAATATCTACTACCTACTAGAAAATCAGACGATGGGAAAATTTAGTGTAATACTCACATTCTTGATGAGCGCTGGCCACGTAGGCCAGATCATCGTAATGCACTAAGTCGTAACCCCCCATGTTGCCGAGTTCTGCGTCCGTGTACCCCAGCAGCATCTTACCCCTGGAAAATCAATAAAATGCATTTAATCTGTGTTATATGTTTATCTTGTTTCACTTTATCATAACTTGTATACTTAGTTAAAATAAGTAAAGATAATTGAATCAATGTTGCACATAAATATGCAAGAGTTGTCAGAGACACACAAATATATTGTTTTCCGAATTTGGCATACATAGTCGTAATAAGCAACCTTATAGTTATTAAATAGTAATTGTTATTAAATAGTAATTTTACCTTTGATCCATAGATACGAGTGAAAGATCTAGTTTGTGCTTGCTTTTGAACATGACCTCCTTCTGAGGGATTTCTAGTAGGCTGGGCGGTCCAAAAGGGGCACATATTGCAAACAATGCTAACGGGGGTTCTTCTGTCTTCTTATTCTGCCCGTGTAAGATCTTGACTCGGCCCCGTATGTCTAACCTCTGTAAAAGTTAAAATATATTATAAAATATGGAGAATATCAGCTATATTAAAGTTTGTCCATATTTGTAAAACTATTAAAATCGATCAGTTTATTAAAAAAAAACATGTGATTTCACTGATAATGGACAATATCATTTAACAAATACTAACCAAGAATCCCGAGGTATTGTCTAGCAAGCACCTAAACCGTACAGTAAAGCTTCTTTCCAGGAGATGCGCTCTCTCAGGTCTCAGAACATCTTGGAGCGTCAGATTGCTGACTTCAGGAGGTAGAAAAGAATTCCACAGCAGCTGCCGCTGTAGCTCCTCTCGGTCTTCGGAGTGGACTAGTTCGTAGACCGACTGGTGGACTATGTCTGACTGAAATAGAAAAAAGTATGTTTAAGCTTTATGAAGTGCTTACGCACAGAATGAGTTATAACGCAAATTTACTCAAAAGGAACCCACTTACAAACGTTTATGAATCAATTTTATACCTTTTATACACATTAAAACAATTAAAGAACAATAGGCTCAAGGTAAACCTAAAAAAGAACCTAGTCATCATCAAACCATAAATTAATAAACTTCGAAATAGCCCCAAATAATCGATTACGACTCGATCATCAAATCATCTGTAACGAAGATGGACATATTAATTCCACACTCAATAATGCAAATGTCAATCTTAACAATAATGAATTAGGGTGCAATATTGATTGGGGATGGACTGTTTATGTAAAAAAAAACATTGCTTTTAACACGTCATGTAACAAAGACCGTGTAAATATGGATAATGCAGCGTGCTGCAAGGAACTAATTGAAAATCAATGGGGTCGCTCAGGGTACGGTACTAGGGCCCGGTGACATGTAAATGATTCATACACAAAACCCCAAAAGGTTAGTGAGAGTGGGGGAACATATTGCAGGCATTAAACGTCAGAGGATGATTTGTTGGGTAATTGCTTTTGGGGTAGCCGTTGCTATGGAGTATAGCCGTGTTTTGTTGATATCCCTTTGTTTTTGCAACGTGGTTTTGGAACCGATGTGAAATTGTTGAATATTTTCAAGGTGTAGGAAGACAACGTAATATCGTCCCGGTTTTGACCATTAACTTAATGTTTTGTTCTCTAATATTTTTAAAACCGTGTAATATAAGATTATTGTGATTAAATTTATACTAATTGATTTATTCCTTAATTTATGTAATACAGTTTTAGTGTTGCCTGTATGTTAGCAGTTCGATATGACTGTATTTGTTTACCCTACAATATATATAAAAAAAATGGTTTTATTACTTATACCTTTAATGTGCAGCGCAGCCAATTACTAAGTAAGTACTAGGGAATGGAACTCGGGTTTATTAGTATGGGTTGCAAACCCAGGTTGCTTTCCCCGGTAGGTAGTTATCAATCCCATGAGATTTATTTATTTCATTAGAGTTCCCTATGGCCATTTACCGTGTTTATTAGCGGAACAACTCAATGATACTCAACCAAATATCACAAAAGAAAAATTCCTATGCCAAATTTCAGGTTTTACCTATTGTGAAGTGATTCTAAACCAGTCTAAATTTTAAGGAATATGTCTACTTAACAAATAAAATTGTTTATATACGACAAGCGCCTCGACTGCCCGCTCATCAAGTACTGGGTAGATGTAGTTATAGGTAGGTCTAAGTAGGTATAAGTATTACTAACATAGTCATTATTAAGGTTAAAATGTTACTAACAAAATATGGATTGCAATCATGGTCTGAAATAAACAATTTTTATTTTTATTTTTTATATACATAGATATATAAAAAAATAATAGTTTTCGCTTTGGAAATCATACAAACGATTCAAAAATACTGACTTAACAAAATTCTACAGATATATATTCTTCGGACCAAGGACAAAAATCTTGTGATTATTTAGAATAGGTAGATATTCATTACGTAGTTAATATGTTACATATACCAGAAAAAATACACAAATAACAAAGAATCATAAAAGGAACTATCTGATCTCATTTATACGAGAGTGAAACATCAAGTTAGGAGGTATAAGTAAATGGCGGATCGATACACCACCTGGTGCGCTCTGACTCAGGATCGATATGGCACAGGAATACCACTAAGAGAAAACATTCCAATCAAGCCAAAATAGACTTTAAGTAAATGCCGTATGAAATTTTCCATGCAACCTCATTGTTTTGGTAGTTTTATAAGGATAAACGGGAGGGAATAAATAATAGGCAATAGAGGACGAAATATGCTGCCGCAATAGTAAGGCCACACATTTTAGCAATTAACTCCAAAACCGGCCAAGATTAAATTTGACTCTCGTTCCGAGATACATTGATAACGTATATTGATACTCGTGTTTGCATTTAGGAAATCACAATCATCCTTACATGAAAGTTTATAAAAAGCAACAATCCAGATTTCAAGCAACTTTCAGATTTCTCTTAAATACCTATTTTGTTTGCTTACCTGTATCTACATGCTTACGGCTGGTTCGGACCGTTAAGATACAAGTTTTTTAATATTAGTACTCTATTATAACCATAGAGAAATAAGTAAGCTTAGAGTGATTTACGCCCCCCGCCTCTGCTTCTCCCTTGGTCGTCTAGCCTTCATTATGTCAAGCTTTCGGGCTTATAACCAGTTGTAAGTATGGAGTGAGTACTCTATGCTTACTGAGCTTACTAATTTCTTGATATAATTAAGCCAAAGTGACTAACTTAATAATAATTTACATTATTTAAACTGCCTACTAGTACTGACGGTACCAATCTGCTGAACATCTTAGTGTCCATTGTTACTCATGTATTTTGATGAACAATAAGTAATATTTGTGGATAACTCGTATCTTCTAATGATTTCCATATACCAAATTTACATCCTAAACTCTCTAAATCCATATAGAATAAAACATACATTTAAGCTACGGGTTCAAGTAACTAAGCTGACGAAATCTTCAATGTCTTCAATTATCTTTTTGCATTTATTTTGATCTACGAGTACATCGGCTTTACGGCAGCCGTGTTTTCAATGTTTGTATTTGATTTAATAACAAACTATCGTATGAGTGAAATGCACCACTTTAAAAAACATGTAAAAATAATTATGAAACTTTCTAAAGTAAATTAATACAAAATGTTCAACTTTAATAATCTTTTTTTTTAATCTACGTTAGAGGGATAATTGGAGACAGACGTAGATCGAGGGATTCCCGGAGCCCATTTTGTTGCCCCTCGTACCACTGGCACGTGCCCACACCAGGAAGTAAGCAAGTACCGGCCGATTTAATGATTCTAAAATCGATTTGTTTAATCACCAGATACCGTACTGGCAAAGATAAATACGATAGAAGAGTCTTTAAATAATATAATGTATGTAGGTGTTAACAAACTGAGGGAGCGCATAACTCCAAAGGCAATTAAAATTGCTTTCAGCCATTTTGCATGTAGGTACTCGTACTAAGCATTCTGAGCAATTTACCTCTATGGAGAGCTACTATGTTATGATGTAATAATGATATTAATATGTTAAGGTATGAAAATATTCAAGAAATATAGCTACTAATATGCTGAATATAAATGAATCTTAGATAGATAACGTAAAACCAAAGAGAATAAAACAATACACATTAAAAGCTGCATAGATTATTTTAACAATAGTATTATAAACCTTCTTATAGTTCTAAGTTTTATGAGTGGCATTGACTTTCTATAAACATTTAATCTATGCTAAATAGTCAGTCAGGTAACAAAATTACTCGGTTGCCTCGAGCATAAACAAAAGCAAGCGGGGGAATAAAATTTATACCATGCTCCTTTAGTGAAAGTTTTATTATAAGGGGTCGGATTTGGAGCAAAATTGGGGTTTTTACTTCTGATAGCAATATTTCACCGCGAGCTTTATTAGCCGTAATGCGGAGGGCATTTTATTAATGAGCAAGTTTTTAAAAATGCGGCCTTTTTGTCACGTTTTTTTCGTGTTGTATTTTAGGGTTCCGTTTTACCCTGGAATGTGATAGTTTGATATTAGTGGTTATGCGAAGTGTAACAAAAATGGTGGTGATCCGTGTAAGGGCATAATGGTTTATGTGTGCAATTTTTTGTTATTCTAGTTGCGTGTTAAATAGTAATATAGGAAACTTTAGACATACTTGGTGTCTTTTTAGGGTTCCGTACCTCGAAAGGAAAAAACGGAACCCTTATAAGATCACTTTGTTGTCCGTCTGCCTGTCTGTCTGTCTGTCTGTCTGTCTGTCTGTTTGTCTGTCTGTCTGTCTGTCTGTCTGTCTGTCCAAGACCATTTTTCTCAGGAACGCGTGGAGGTATCAAGCTGAAATTTATATCAAATACTCAGGTCTATTGTCCCTTGGAGCTGTGAAAAAATCAAACTTAAAAGCCAACGCAATCAAAAGATACAGTCGTTTATGCTGCAAATTTTAGAGTTTATCGGCACTCGCAAAACCTACGGGGTACTTCCCGGGAACTCAGAAACTTGAAATTTTGCACGAAGCAACGTCATATAGTATAGACAATGGAAAAATTACAAAAAGTAGACATTTTTAGTAAAATCATACAAAAAATATTTTTTTTAATTTTAAACTTACTACCTTTTTCCTCGTAAACGCGTGGAGGTATTAAATTGAAATTCATGTCAAATACTCAGGGCTATAGGACCTTTCAGATGTAGCAAAACCAAACTTTTATGTCAACGCAATCAAAAGAAATAGCAATTTAAGTCGCATATTTTGAAACTGAGTACTCGCAAGAAACTCAAAACCTAAAGGTTTACTTCCCGTAAACTCAGAAACTTGAAAGTTGGCACGAAGAAACTTCATATAGCACAAACAAATGAAAAATTACGAAAAGTAGACATTTTTAGTAAAATCATACAAAAAATATTTTTTTAAATTTTAAACTTACTACCTTTTTCCTCGTAAACGCGTAGAGGTATTAAATTGAAATTAGTAATAAACATACTACAACTTTTGCTTGTTATAGGTTTGTACGGAACCCTCGGTGCGCGAGTCCGACTCGCACTTGGCCGGTTTTTTTAAATAATTATTATGTGTATGACTGTTTGTTAACCGACTTTATTTTCTGGCGTAATAAAAAAACTAGTATTAATATTTGATTCACATTCAAATTATAAACAAGAGATTATGTAGTGTCTGATATAACACGACTTATACAATTATTATTTTAGCTTCCGAAATACATAGATTACTAAGAGTAATTAATTATTTTTAGTAGGTATGGAAATCCATGAAAGAGGCATGTGTGCAGCAGTGGACGCGAATATGCTGAGAAGAAGAATATTTTTAAACATGAGAGTAATAACAGTAGGTAAGTAATAGTATGGCAGACAATGTACATGGTTTAAGTCTTTCTAAGGCAAAGGATATTTTCACCTCAGCAGCAGGAACGAGGGTTCTTTGATACCTAAAAACAGTGAGCAAAACTCAATTTTGCTGCGATCGTGAGACAAAATGACCTTGTTGACCTTGGAATTACAATGTCAATCCGCGCGCGAGGTCTAATACAAATTCGAAATACTCGGAAGCTATTCGTGTTGTCTTTTTCACGTCATTAGTAAATAGAGAGAGACAGAAATATTTTCAACGTCATTCAATCTAATTTTATTTTATTTTAATTCGTATTCTGAACTTTCGATTCGACCCCTGAAACAGAGTCAGAACGAAACGTTCCGAAATGCGCAGAAGTACTAATTTGTAAATATGATTTAAACAAATTTTAATTTTAAAATGTTGAACCATACAACACCTAAAATAATTTACGTTCTTTATTTCAAGATCAAATAAGTATAAACGGAAAAATTACAAGATTATCATGTGAAAAATATTATTACTTACAACAATCTCTCGTATTGTGATCAAACAGTAGTTACCGAACGCAGATAAAAAAAGTTGACAAAAGTCAAAATGGCGGTATAGATATTTTAAAAATATTTAATTTATTTTGATTGTTTTTTGTGTTATTAAGTTATAATTGAGGTTTTTGAACTCAAATGTAATAATATTATAATAAATACAAGTGAAAAAAGTGACAAAGAAGGATTAAGCATCACCCAGGTTGTATTTTTTCATGTCTTCTCAGTGCTGAGGTGAAAAATAGTGTGTTCAACATGAGAATAAAGTTATTTACATCTTGTGCTTTTGAGTCCCTCTCTACGCTCAAGATTCTAAATTAGAATCACTCGCTACGCTCGTGATTCTATTATAGAGTCTTTCGCTTGCTCAAGACTCAAAATTTGCACTCGAAGTAAATATGAACTTTCTTCTCTTGTTGTACAAATATCTATTTCCATCATTATTTATTTCAAAGTGTTAAACTTTAAACTTGCGGGTTTCATGACACCCCTATGCCCTTTAAAGGGCTGTATATTAAAAAGTTATTACTTTCAATATATTATTAACTGAATTACAAGAACATAAATACAAAATGCATCAGAACCCTTAAAGAGATTTTTTCCCTTTTTATGTTAGTCCGATAAAAAGCTTAACCGATAAAATGGGGTGGTACTGCAAAGCCTTTATCGTCGAATATAATATTTTTATTGCCATAAAAAGTTTCGTGAATAAGTAATTAAAAGTGTTAGTACTTTTCATGCCCGATATTTGGTTAAAATAATAGGTACATTAAATTTTCAACGTTTTTATTTTGTTATATAGGTATTAGACATGAATTATTTTATGACACTGGCATTTTGATATAAATGATCCTTACAATTGCTGTATCGGTTAGATATCGTAATTAAAACAATATACTTAATTAATAAAAAACGTTTTACATCACCTAATTTGTGTTAGTTCATAAGTTATAAGATTGATACATAAATAGGCATAGGTATTTATTATTTTTTAAACATAATTGCGAGAAGAGTAATCCGAAATTACAGAATTAAAATAATTAATGCTTTTAACGCAAAATGTTTTATTTATTCAAAAATAGTTCCTTATATAAAGATTAATCACCGCAAGTTTCGTGATTAGCGACAATTAAGGTTAATTACCACTAAATCAAATTAACCAGTGACAAATTAAACCAGCTATGAAGTGAAGGTTGTTTTCAGTCGTCAATAGCTGAAAATAACTGAAACTTGGAGTAGTGTGACTAATTTACAGCTGATGTACTTAATCGTACTGTCACATGGGGACAATAAGAAAATCTTTAGAGTATTTAAAACTATGAAGGATTTAGCGTGATGTATTTAGTATGAAGGATGAGGTGTTCATTATGACCTGGACACGCTGTTATTGTCTTAATACTCATTTCTGCTGACTGGATCATGGTATATATATACAGTGTGGAAAGATAAGTCGGGCCCTGGAGGGAAACTACCTTAAAACGTTGAGATAGCTCAATTCGCTGAAAGGAAACATTCTTTTATTTTTCCTAGGAACTAAAACTGCATTCACAGTTTTTTCTTAATTTTCACTTTTTTCCATACTAATTGTATGAAAAATATTTATATTATTATTTATGGGTTCTCTTGTGCCCTAATATTGGTTGGTATTAAGAAGTTTTTATCCTTGTTGGAAATAGGATCGATTGGCATCAATTGTCATAAAAAATATTTATGGAAAAAATTACAAAATAAATAGTTTTTTTGTAAACTGTACTCTTTTCCAAAAAAATGTAAATGCAATTATGCCCCTTTAAAAAAAATTAAGAATGTTTACTTTCAGTGAATTGAGCTATCTCAACGTTTTAAGGTATAGGTAGTTTCCCTCTAGGGCCCGACTTAACTTTCCACACTGTATATTAATTTAAAGTTGAAACAATTGGTTTGTAAACAGACATAGGGCATGCTGCACCAAACCGTCTGTTAACGTTAACGCCATCGTTCAAATTTGCTTGTATGAAAAATTTGATAGCTTTCTATGGGTTGATAGCTGCGCCGCCATATTTAACGCTGATCAACCCGTTAAATAATTGTGCGTGGTCCGCCCTTACTCTTCTAAGCATGGGTTAGTATTGCGAGAATGTATCAAAAGCTAGTGCAATGGACACTTTGTTAATCGTCAGAAGAGTTCGTCTCAAACTCGCAAGGAACTCGCTTTGGCAGGCCCAAAGTCAACTCTTCTACTCGCCGGACTTGGACTTTTTTTTATTTAATTTATTTTATATTTAAGTTCATATGCGGTAGACGTCTGTCGCATGCCAAACGACTTGTGGGCTAAGATAACCACTGAGTGGGTGCCTCACGAGTCAAACCGAGGACCCGACAGACCTCGACGGCGATGGCGGGATAACTTGGACTCCTTTTTGCGAGACTGGCCAGAGGTAGCGCTAGACCGGGACGACTGGAAGAAAAGAGGGGAGGCCTTTGCCCAGCAGTGGGACACAATGGGCTTATAATAATCATAATAATAATTAAGTTCATATAGTATAAATTTACATGATAAGCGCCGTGAAACCCTATCGGGTTTCTACCGACACCTCATTCGCGGAAGTAAATCATACATTCTAAACACAAGTTGACACTATAAACATTTAAAATCATTATAAACTAGTAACCACAATAAAATATTTACTTAAGTGAAATTATAGTATAAACTTATAATTTTGACTGAACTGGTATGCCTAAGTGTCGAGTATGACGCGGGCACCATGAGAGTGAATGTATATAGTTATAATGGGCGTGCTGCCAAGAATATGGTGAAATGTCGTATATACGTAGCAGCAGCAGTAGTAGCTTAGTGGGCGAGAGGAACAAAATGACCTTGATATTCTCCTGTTCTCCTCATAATAATATGCTGCTGTTACAGCTGAGGGAGCTCGGGGATCATGTTAAAGTGGTCGCGGAGGTTACTAACCTGGTGGAAGCCGAGGTAGCTTTCAATGCTGTGGGTCGCGAAGAACACCTCGCCTTCGCAAGTTAGGATCATCAGAAAACCGTTCAGGGCCTGAAAATTATTATATTATATGTAAAAATTAGCTTAAATAAATAGAACGCTCCAGGTATATGTAAACAATGAAAACAATTCATACAAAATGAATAATACATTTACGAAATAGTATTTTATACAATTGTGACATAATTAAGAGCTTTTCAGTCGAGTACTACCGTGTTTACGCCACCACGCTGAGTGGCCTAAGTAAGGTACTTACGAGATTGAAACTATTGTATACAATACTTTTTCTACGAGTGCTCAAAATAGGCTAGCCGGTAAGAATTAAGTTCGACGAATGTCTTACAACCTGCTCCCTTTATACAATTTAGTAACTTCAATCTCGTGGTCGATTGTGCTATAATATTGTATGAAAATCCATTTCAGCATCGTCGACGATGCTAAAATATGCGACCATGAAAGCTCCATCGAAAAGTATGCGCTAATAGATCGGTCTACAAAGTCTCAATTCAAGCATTATGAAAATGAAATGAAATGAAATTATTTATTTCAGACACAAGTCCTATACAATGTTAGTTACAATTATGGCTTAATTATATCTTATAGCCGACGAGTAGAAAAAACAGGTTGTAGTCTACCTATCATGAATTAGAAAAGATACTAAAGATTCAGTGGCGGGACATGGTTAAATTTTTTTTGCGTTTACCTAAAGAAAGCCGTACCAGTCTTTTGGTTTCCTATGTTAAGTAGCAATAAAAAGTTCCGTTACATCAGCAGACTGCTTCGTATAGTGTTGGTGACCGAGAGTTTTTCCGAAAGGCACGGGTTGGCAATTTCCCTTGACGCGTGAGTTATGATTGCGGCCTGCTGAAATACCGAGCGTGTGTCCACTGACTTACGAATTACGATAGATACGCTTATTGCTTGTGCATATATGGATAACTTAACCTAAGAGAAGTAACAAGTATAAGAAACATATTTACGAATAGTATCTAAGAGTACTTCCCTATTATTAAACGTCAGACAAAATCTATAAACTATTAGGTTATGTAAATCAATTGATTTAAACTTTAAATAAAATTTGCTATTTTCAACGGTTTAGTGGAATTGTCTTAAACGTGAAAATAAACATTATTAAAATAATTAAAACCCATTCTTAAAAAAAAAAAACAATAAATTGTACATTTTACCTACTTTCTATTGTTATGTTTGACATTTATATTGTTTGAAAAGTTTCAGTAACCCGAAATCCATATAGGTTTGAAGACTTTTAATCATATCGTACTTCTAAAGTACCTACGATATATCTAATTCATAACCAAATAGAAAAATCGAAACAGGGCCATGGAGGTCTATGGAAACGTGTTCTCGGTCATAACTAAAAATATGCGCTCAGGTATTTATTGCTCGAGTTTGGATTGATTTATTCGCGAATAATTCATGATTTATTTATTAACAAAAAATACTTAGTATCCTAAGTTTAACCTAATATGTTTTCCAAAACTTTGGTGAAGTTGGTTCCAAGCTTCCAAGAATTTAAAAGTAAATAGTTATTAGGTAACGTTTGCATGATATGCATGTGAATATATGTTTTCACTTTCAAATAAATGTAGCCAAGGACAATGAAAACTACGCATAGAATTTATATTGCCTTTGAGTTTAGTTAATATCAGGGACTACATAACCGAAAAATAAAAGTACAGTTTTAAAACAGTATGACGTCGTACCGTTTTCTGTACAAAATCCCCGGTTCTCTCCATACAAATCGAGAACCGGGAGCATACCCTACTGCTGACCAACGATATCTACTGACAATTTTTTTTCTGTTGCTAATGATTTAACTATTAGTGTAGACTGATATGTGATATACAATACATACATACAAATGTATATAAAAAATGTATAATGTACTCACCTGCAGGAACATCTCCCCGTCGGGCATGGCATGATCGTAGGCGGAGTGCTCGCGCCGGTGCCCGTGTAGCTCCTCCTTGTCTTTGTGCATCACAACTGCAACAACATGAGTTACGCCTTTAAATAAATTCTATTCATTCGACTAAGCCATGTTAAAGAAAATTCTGAGCGATTATATGTATATGATAAACACGCAGTAGCACATGTTTTTACAAATATATATAGCTATTTAACTATATAGTTGTAGTACTAGAGACTATACATATAAACAACCACAGTCTGAGAACTTTTTGAGGCTCCAAGTGTGAAGCGCCATCTGAACGAGAGCAACCCAAAGATACCCAAAATGTAGAAAGAAATGACATCAGTGCTACAACGCCATCTAGTAACGAGTAGTGTTACTACTGTGGCTATCTAGTAGGTAGTGCCATGTAGGCTAGGGTAACAATACACCTTGTATATTTTTTCGACAACGGCGACGGGGATCTAGAAAGCAAGGCTACGTATAAGTAGGTATTGTCCGGATTTTAACTATAACTATTAATTTGAAAAAAGTAACAGTTATCATAACAATCACTAGACCAAATCTTTTGTATCAGGCACTCAGACATTAACACATACCTAAAACCTATACTAACTTCATACATAAAGGTCTAGCCGAGTGGAAAAAGTAAGTACGTAAATCTTCTTAATTAATTTGTTTTAAGGTTAAATAGGTCTACTGTTGTTCAATGGTGAATTTCACTGTGTTCTGCCATTGCATATTCCTTATCGATTCTCCAATTATGCGTGGTCGTCGATGCGAGGTGGTTTTGTGTATCGGTCAATCTAATCCCAAATTATATACTAAGAACTAGCACTAGATAAGAATGTGTGTAAATGTATAGGTATAAGTAAATATGTAGCCTTAACAGAAAACAACAGTTTATCATGATTTAGAAAGGTAGGTAACTTTTTCTAATTACACATTTTGTCGAAATATGGGTATACTCGTATATCACACAAATTAACTAAGTTTCAGATATTTATCGATCAAGAATTGCTAAAAAGTATTCCTTGGATACAGAATTGTAGCTTAGTAGATAATAAAATATTGTGACATTATATTTAGAAAAAAGAAAAATTCTTTTTTACTTTCATATTTTGGTCATAACGACCAAATACACTTTTAAAATTGAAAGAAACGTTACCACGTATAAAAAACTTATAACGATAACGATTATAGCGTTAAATAACATTTTATAACGCCATTATTCCTTTGAAATAGCCGCTTCTTTTTAATTAGGAGTTACGGTCGCCTGCTCACTTTAGAACATACGTACGTACCTAAATATACTCATACTATGGCTTATAAATGTATACGAAAAGTACATACTTAGGTTCTAACACCTGCCCTTTTGCACTCAACGATAACATTGCCAAGCTCGTATTTCGTAATCAGGTGTCTATACAATGTTAACTTTAAATTCCTAGGAGTAAGGTTGTATTTTAATTGTACCTCCGCTTATGATATTGCATTGACTGTCGCGTATTCAGACGTCATTTAATTTGCGATTTTTAACGGTTTTCTTTGATAAGTATCTGGTACCGACTTTGATGGAATTTTAAACAGTGTAAGTAAACTGATAACTGTAATTACGTGTAAATAAGCTTTCAGCTATGTATATTTATGCAAAGTTTTAATAATAATTTTATAAAGCTTGCATACAAAATTAGATGCTTATTATCAAAGTGCTTTATAATATTTACCATCAATAATTCTTGAATAGTTATTGAGGTATAAGTTATGTCCATAATTTGTCTTATTTACTTATATCAAAAGACAATTATCCGTTTTTATACATAAAAAAACTTCATCATCAACTGTAGCTCATTTCTCTTTCAATGTCAGACTACGAGTAATATTCAAAACGGCAGCTACGAAAATATCGACCAGTTAGCATGGCCCTACACGCTGCTATTCGGTTAGTAAAGTACTATATGCTTTAAGAGTACTTACTAAAATCCAATTACAGAACCCTAAATCCATGCATTTAAGAAAGTCTGTACTGTAATACCTTAGGATAAGATCTATTTTCTAACAATAATGCACAGCATCCCGGCTAGAGATGCGATTTGTCGCGCCGTGGCCCCGCCCCCTTCAAGTGCCTATAATAATAAACCTATATTGTTGGGGACAGCGCGGGATGTAACAGAAGGGTGGAATCATACATATGAAAAAATCAAGACTGTTCGAGGGATATCTTTTCGCATAGGTATATAATTTTATGTAAGCGGTAGAAAGTGACCAGACTAGACAGAATACGCAATGAGAGCCTCTAATGTATATCAGAGGCTCGTTCAAAGTAGCTCCTGTTGTTGAGAAAATGGCCGAAAGCCGATTGAGATGGTTCGGGTATGTGTGATGAGGCGAGATGAGGAATACCCTGTGAAAAAAGCACTGGCTATACCAGACAAGAAAAGGGGCAGAGGAAAGCCGCCTGCCACGTGTTGGACAACCGTTCACAAATAAATGGAACGGGCACACCTGAACACGCAGACAACCCAGGACAGGATGTCCTGGCGCCTACGAACGAGGAGGGCCGATCCCAAGTAATGGGAGCAGGCAAGGAAGAAGAAGTAGAGGTGGAAAAGTGATCTTAGCATGACTTCATTGTGTAAAGAATAAGAGCGCGTGCAGATAATTTTGAACACCTCACCCGCCTAGCTACTTCTGCAGCAGACTGTAGGTAATAATTAAAACAACCCCGTTGTGAAACGGTGCGCTTGAAGTAAACAACTGTTAATAACAAAGTCGCATCTCATTTAACTCAGTTGGGATTAGTATTTCCAGATACCTAATAAAACGGTGATTAGTGTCTGGTTATTGCATTTCATACTTTTCATAATTATCAATGTGTAATTTCAGTTTCTGGGAATCACTTACAGACGTAATGAAATTTAGGTTTCGATTAACGTCTTCCATAATTATCGTTTAAGTACTTTTTTTATTTTGTCTACTTTAAGTTTCAGACATTTTCTTCTATCTCACTTAGACAACCAATCTGATAAGATACTTAAATGTAATAGATAAATTGGTACTTATTATAAAAAAATTGGTAAATATCTGGACAATTAAAAAATGTTGACTATACCACTTCTATTATTTGTAATGTTCAGCAAATTAAGACATGTCATTCATTCGTTAAAAATTACCTGGATGTACAATTAAGCTACGGTATAAGCCGTAAAGTATGCTGCAGCTTTTTCAAATTATTGCACCATGATAATAACGAGAATGCGAAAGGCGCTGACTTGTTGACATCATCCACCACACGGTCACCTCTAATTTTTAAAGGTAAAATCGGTTCATCAAGTTCGTTTGACACCCCTAATTCACAGTAACCGATCTAGACAGAGTGATACAATAACCCCTTCTTAAGTGTAGTACTAGGTTATAATTAACCGAACGAAATAACCACCTTCACCACTAGCAGTGCTGTCAGACGTGGTGAATATAATTGTATGTATGAATGTAATGTATGATAAATTGAATTGGTTACACGTTTTGACTGGCCCTAATTAATGAACAAAGAAAGTGGTGCTTGTTGAGTAGACATGTACTTACACGGGTAAAAATGCATAAAATATTGTACGTTAATGATTTCCTTACACAAAAAAAAATGCAATTTAAATAGGTAATTTATTCCATAGTAATGTTATGTTACTAACAGTCACTACTGAATCGATCTGCTCTCAACGATGAGGTTAAATAAGATTTCCCACCCACATTAGTAGTATAGGTAGACGTTTTTTTTTTCATTTATTTGTAATAAATAATGCATGATTTTGTTTAATTATTTCAGAAGCGTAATAAAGAAGGTCTCTCCATAGACGGTGGTTACTATTACTTTTCCCCACAGCTTGTTAACTGTACCTACGATTTCAGCTACATCAAGCTTTTATAACTAGATACAAAAACAATTATCAATTTAAATAGGTATATTATATATCGCCAAATTGCGAGAAACGTATCTCAACTAGATTACGTTAAGAAAACAAGCAAACCACGAACATTGAGGGTGGCCTATCGATAGTTCATTATAACCTATTTTCAAGGTCCTATACAATAATTCATATAAAGGCTTTGGCAACAAACAAACAGACAAACAGTTATTTATGTGCCGCCGGTCGTTATGGCCCGGGCAATTACCTCACGTGGGATACACCATGTGGCCTCATTAGGGCTCGGAGAAGGTCGGCACTTCGCCTATCGATACAAAATGTGGATGCTTTTTATCGATACATTTCCTGTAAGCTGTTGTTGTGGGTGCAGGAAGTTTCGATGTTTGTAGGGCACCTAAATTATGGTTATTGCATAATGTTATTATGTTATTAAAATTTTAGTATACAATATGTATATGTGCATGCACATTTGCAGTTCAATTAATATAATTTTTAAGAAAAAAAAACCGACTTCAATGGGGGTAGCCGGTGAAGGATTATTGTAGATGGTGCACTTAGATTTCATACAATGAAATAACTTGCTTAAAAAACGCAGCGGAGAGGACAAATCGCCAAACGTGAACTATGCGTCGTTGAAGAGTTCCGTTCTGATTATCATCAGCAGTTCCACTTCATCAAATGTCACTCTTTTGAATGAAAATGCTTGATTTGTTGATAAAAATACAAAAGTCACTTTATGTATGCCTTTAAGATTTGAGGAATTCCCTCGATTCCTCGTGGAACTCATCATCAGAACTTGAGCTTGACGAAAATTGGTCCTGACAATCTAACTTGCTTAACAAACATAGCGAAGAGGAAGAATCGCCAAACATGAACTATGCGTCGTTGAAGAGTTCCGTTCTGTTCATCATCAGCAGTTCCACTTCATCAAATGTCACTCTTTTGAATGAAAATGCTTGATTTGTTGATAAAAATACAAAAATCACTATGTGTAAGCCCTTAAGATTTGAGGAGTTCCCTCGATTCTTCATGGATCCCATCATCAGAACTTGAACTTGACGAACATTTGTTCTGACAATTAAACTTGCTAAACAAACACAGCGAAGAGGACGAATCGCCAAACGTGAACTATGCGTCGTTGAAGAGTTCCGTTCTGATTATCATCAGCAGTTCCACTTCATCAAATGTCACTCTTTTGAATG
Organism: Pammene aurita; assembly: GCA_947086415.1. Taxonomy (NCBI): domain Eukaryota; kingdom Metazoa; phylum Arthropoda; class Insecta; order Lepidoptera; family Tortricidae; genus Pammene; species Pammene aurita. The sequence continues at coordinate 35,093,277 of OX352290.1, read as the reverse complement.
AAAATGCTTGATTTGTTGATAAAAATACAAAAGTCACTTTATGTATGCCTTTAAGATTTGAGGAATTCCCTCGATTCCTCGTGGAACTCATCATCAGAACTTGAGCTTGACGAAAATTGGTCCTGACAATCTAACTTGCTTAACAAACATAGCGAAGAGGAAGAATCGCCAAACATGAACTATGCGTCGTTGAAGAGTTCCGTTCTGTTCATCATCAGCAGTTCCACTTCATCAAATGTCACTCTTTTGAATGAAAATGCTTGATTTGTTGATAAAAATACAAAAATCACTATGTGTAAGCCCTTAAGATTTGAGGAGTTCCCTCGATTCTTCATGGATCCCATCATCAGAACTTGAACTTGACGAACATTTGTTCTGACAATTAAACTTGCTAAACAAACACAGCGAAGAGGACGAATCGCCAAACGTGAACTATGCGTCGTTGAAGAGTTCCGTTCTGATCATCATCAGCAGTTCTACTTCATCAAATGTCACTGTTTTGAATGAAAATGATGGTTTTGTTGATAAAAATACAAAAATCACTATATGTATGCCTTTAAGATTTGAGGAGTTCCCTCGATTCCTCATGGATCCCATCATCAGAACTGCGTTTTGAAAAAAACGGGACCAATCTGTATATATATACTTACAATCAAAAAAAGAATTTTCAAAATCGGTTCAGACATGACGAAGTTATGGAGTAACAAACATAAAAAAAAAAAAAAATAAAAAAAAAAAAAAAAAAAACATACACGCCGAATTGAGAACCTCCTCTTTTCAAATCTTGAAGTCGGTTAAAAATGACATTGAACACAATAAATGTATCTAATACATATGTGCCATCATTATAAATTTATTCCTTTAAGAGTAGGGTCATTGTCCGTGAAACAGTTTCGAAGTAGGTATAATTTTAGCACATCCACTTTTAAACTTACTATAACTTACTTATTTCCTTTTCTGTAGGTACTCAATATTTCTTACCATTTTCGTTTATTTTCGTTAAGCCACTGTGTTATTTAGATTCTGAAGTTATAACTAGACTTATGAAGCGCTCTATGTGTGTATAGCGCTGTCTCGTTCACCGGAGCGGGAACAATGAACTAAGTACACACCGCACACACTTAAAAATGGAGAAACATGTTTTATTTCCTTTAACAATCCAAGCAAAGTCGTAAAATAATTCCCACTCTAAAAATCCGTGAGTTATTGTTTTCGCACCATCTCGATAAGCCAATCGATCGTTGTATCGATAAGCAGCCATCGACAATTGATCGTATCGATAATGTCCGTAGATACGTCACTATTTGAACGCGCTGGTTTTATCACCCTTTATAATCGTCATTGCTCCCTTCCAGCGTATACTTAGTTTGTCTGTTAATTGAATATTTAACTAAATTATTTTCTAAACTACAATCCTTATGCAATAATAGGTTTTTCTGTTTCTCGTTTTTTTTACCACTTTTACCCTTAGAGAATTCAACCCGGATGGAGTAGCCATGTCTGTCATTTTCTATACAAAAAAAGTCTGCCGATTTTTGCGGGGGAGGGGAACGTCAAATGTATGGCTATTCGTACGTAACGTACATATAGCTACGTCAGTCCATACATGTGTATGATCACTGGTCATATGTTTTCGGCAGAGGGGAACGCCTGTCAATGGCGACTCCGGTTGGTTGAATTCTCTAAGCTTTTACCAGATTAGTTTCCTAAATTTGGTAGCGTCAAAGTTATGTACTGTGAAATATAAGTATGGGATTTATGGCCTGTTTCACAATCTCCAGTTAAAGCATATCTGTCAGATAAATGTTTGCTGTCTTTTTATTTTATATGACTGGAGAAAAGGATAGCAATAATTTTAACTGGCAGATAAGTTTATCCGGAGATTGTGAAACAGGCCCTTAGTATGTCAAATTTACCTATTCTTAAGATAAGGACACTTAAGGATTAGGTATTAGAACACTTGGTTTTACTTACTTCTGTACTATTACTTAATTCTAATAGATGTAAGTCATTCGTCATTCATTGTTAAAACGTAAAAACCTTCTCATGATATTTCGGCATAAATATTCTTGTCCGTAACTAATTATAATATTTAAAATAATTATATTCATAACATTTATTTACACTATTTCAATCGAAATCGGCACAACGTCTATCCGTCAAGCATGTAGCCATGCATAGCATCACGTCATAAATAAAATTAGCAAATATTAATAATTAATAGGTAACAACGATTAATTACAGCGATTCTCGGAATCAGCTGTCGCATGACTAAGTACGGTTAGCAATTAAAATTCAAATGACAGTTTACTGTCATGCGAAGTTTTTAACTTGCGGATGCTAAAAATGTTTCAGATGTCTTCCAATCTAATCAGGTTGGTCACTCAATAAGCGTTATTAGCACTCATACTACTTGTAAGGATAACAAAAAACCCTTGAGAAGTAATAATAATATTATTAATGCTGAATATCAGTTTAATGGAGTTTGAGAAACGGTCATCACGTTGAATTTACATATATTGCACGAGCCATTTTTAAAGAACCTAAGAGTTTCGATTCATTTTAGTATAGTCGCCATCAGATATATGGGAGCGGCCAAGGTGGTCACAAATATCTGAACAACGTCTCTATTGTCAAGGCGATAAAGTGCATGTTCAGACATTTTTGAGTACCTTGGCCGCTCCGATATATTTGATGGTGACTGTGACTAGATATATCCATAGTTACTAATGATTATGACATTTACCTACTTTTCGTATTGATCTACAGATTATGATTGTACGATTCTTATTTACCATCAAGAAGAAAATTTGTGTGTGTTTAATTTATTTCTAGAGTAGTTAGGTACCTAAATCATTATTATGACTTCACAATAATGTTCTGATCAGAGAAATCTAGAGCCTTGCAAATAAGATAGTGTAAAGTTACAAAGTCAAATATCGTAATTAGTTACACGCACACTAGCACGCTGCCTTATTGAACGCGTAATACATTAGTCGTGTGGTGACAAAAGCAAAGGGCGACTACGCGCTGTCGCGCCGAGTTATGTCACTTGTCGTGTGTTCACGTGACTAAGAGCTGAAGGGTTTATTAGTAGCTTTATTTTGAATGTGTGCTTTTTATCCTTTTTTGCAAATAAATATTAAGGGCTAATATTATTGATTTCTATTAGAAACGGGGTTTTTACCATGGTATATTTGATTAATAACATACCTATATGTTGTTTATGTTTTATTAAACGGCTAATAGTCTCGTAAAAGAAATTATTGCGTGTTTAAATTTACTAATGCCTAATTCTAGTAATAAAGATAGTAAAACAATTATTTCCGGAGCTGGTTCCTCGTCTATTAATTACTAGTTTCTACATAGAGTATGCGCACACCTTAATATTTTGAGCTATGCACACATACAGTGCCAACAAACAGTCAACAAAGCCCTCCTAAAAGGAACTAAACACCTAATAATTCGCTCTAGTTTGTATAATTAACCAACAACAGTATCTAAATCTGCCCCAACCCCCGTCACGGTGGCTGGCCGCGCGTGCCATATGCGGGACGGTTGAAACATCTGCGTACGCACCATATTCGTTTTTAATTGCGCTGACCGTGCGACCAGGGGCCATATTGTTTTAGATAGGCAACTGTCATTAGGGCAATACTGTCAGATCAAGACGAGTAGCTCTTAGCTGTCCAATAAGAGCTTATATTTTTATTCTACATTACATAACTATACATGATTTATTTCCTAGCTGTTCTCGCGACTTCGCCCGCGTGTGTTTCTGGAGTAAAATTACATTTCATGAAATTCTGTTTAGTAACAGTTTATACAATATTCTGTGCAGTAGTTTTTGCGAACAAATATATTTCTTTTTACACGGTTATTCTATGTATAGATAAGTAGTAAGTAAGCGTTTTATTTGGAGAACGAACAAGTACTTAAATATAGCAAGTTGCAGAAAAAAAAAACAACGGGGTGCACTCCGGGAGTGCCGGCAGAAGTGAAAACTTTTATATTTTGGAATGGTTAGGAAATAAATTTGCACGAATTGCTTTAATTATCAGTATAAAAGTACTATAATATATGTGGTAAAATACAAGATTTATTTATTGCGCTATCGTACACAAACATGACAATTTATATTAATTAATTAAAAATTTAACACTTCAGAACTATTACAATTATTTATTCAGCCATTTTACTCGGAAACTGCTAAACGTATCTTAATAAAATTTTAACATCAGTTGTAGTTTGTATGCCATACTTAGTATTGTAATAAAATTGCTGAAAAAATATTTAAGTCCATGTACTTATGCATGTAACTAATTGCCAAAAACATTTTTTTTACCAAAAATCAACATGTTGCACATCAATCGATAGGTCTTCAGAAATAACATTGAGCTTTTTGAAACATATTTTATAATGAAATGAAGTAAATATTTTCAGACGACTCAATTTTTTTTTGTATTTGTATTTATTCTGTACATCTTATAGATACAAAGTTACAGGAAGGAAAATATTACTCATACTCATTGTCTTTATACTTCTCCTAGACATTTTTGTCATAAAGTCAACTGTTCAAGCATTATATAGAAAATGCTAAAGCCTATACGATATTTTAATAATAACTTGACAGTTATATGGAGTTAAAAATATATATATATTTTCAAGCACTTTCTTTAAAAAAAAAAATTTTTGTATGAAAGCATATACGTTTTTTGTCAAATCTAAATTAATTATACCCGAATTCATAGTCATAGTCAATCATTTATTTGCATTATAATACATAACAATGCATGCAAATACAATTTAATTTTAATTTAATTAGGCAGTAACTTACGTAAGGCAAGTCAAATAGGATAATTAATATATAATCATTATTAACATTATAAATCAATGTGACAAAGATAAAAGCAAATAAAATAATAATAATTTAAACAATATGTCAAGCACGATACATTTATCAGTAACAAATAAAAAAAAAAAAATAATTGTGTAACAAAATAAATTAAATTTCAGAATTTCAGAGGTCAAAGCTTGAAGGATTTAATGTCAGGTACATTGGTCAAAGACCCTATCATAATATTCATTTATTGAGTAAAATGGACGTTTAAGAAAATATTCCTTAACAGTCTTATCAAACGTTTTGAAGTCTTCTATATTTTTTATTTCATTTGACAGTAAATTATAAACTCTTATGGCAGTATTGTTTAGACTATTGTCGAAATGTACGAAATGTGTTGTGTTATGTGTGTTATGTAACCTAAACTTAGCGCCTGAACTGCAACAAGATGTTACGTTATTAAAATGATTTTATATTTTAAAAGATCAGGCGCTTTGTTTTTTCATACATCTACAATCTTTTGATGCTGCTGCCACTGACAAGGCCACGCACGGGGGCTTGCAGCACCGCATTATCGTGTAGCCCTACCCCTCCCCTGCTTCGAGGAACAAAGGAAATCTAGGAGACTTATCGTACTAGAAACCGGGTTATTAATTTTTTTCAAAAAAAAAAAAAATAATACGCCACCATTTTTTTTGCATTGCAGCATCAGCATTTCGTGTTCCCCCATTAAAGACGCGTCTAATTATATATATCCATGTCTCAGACGGAGACTTATCGAACTAGGTTCAGTGTCATGGGCTCTCCTACTATTAGTTGATAGGATGCAAAAATTATCCAAATGAACTCTTATTGTGCCATGCGGCCCTAGTCTGTACTGTATTCTTCACATTTGCGAACCTAGCTGGGCAGGTCAATCGGGTCAATCCTGCTTAGCACTGTGGCGATCGTATTACAAATCTACTACTAACGTCTTATGTGACCCTGGTACTGTTAAGGATACTAAGTCCATTCATTATGTCTTGGGCGAATGAAATTATGAATAAAAAATTAGGGCTAATTCAGTCTAAATAGTGCTAAATTTAGCCCTAAAAGTGCTAAATTGGCAACACTGAACCTGTCGAATCTGTCGGTCACGTGACCCTGACGCGAGTTTAACATTTTTTCCCCATCAAAAAAAGTGCACAGCGCCGCTAAAGAAGTTTTCACTTCAAAAAGTAGATAGATAAACGCATAGAAACTGGTACCCGTGCCGGGGTGCATAATGCATAATCCACTCTGTTGCTGAGTGTTTATGTATGTACCTATTATTGAAACCACATTCCAAACGCAAACCTAACCTACCCTATTTTGATAAGTCGCCCTCAAAGATTCCAAAACATTACACGTAACATTAGGTAAGTGACGATTACATTGTAAGTCCCACAAAAAGATAAGTTAATTTATTAAATTGTTCATAAAGTTTAGCAGCTAGGTGTACTGTCCACCACCACCACGTGTCTCCACGTTCCTGCCTCCCAGTACTCATATCCAGTAAACCTATCTGCAGTGTATAACGCGGACAATAATTCCTAATGCCCAGTCGTACGGTGATCGACGGCCCAGTAGATTCAGTACAGTGGATTCGGTAGAAAGATAATTAAGAGAGACTGAGATATAAAATACCTTAATTTCTCCTTCGTGACCAAACGCCTTTAGGATCAGGTAAACTAAACTATAACACAATTATGACACGACGCGAGCACGACACTTTAAAATTAAAAACCGCCTGGCTTTGTTTAACACTTACCATGACTTATTACTCCTTAACACGGAGCTTAAATCGGGTCAGTTTCTTATTCTATAAACGTGTATGTATTTTTGCCACTTGGCGACATGTTATAGTTTCCGTTAAATTAACCCTTCTTGTTAAAGCGAGATAAAATAGTTCTTGATTAGTCCTACGAGCAATCGCCACATTTAAACCTGTAGCAGTACGGATCCAAGACTTTATATATTAAAACCATTGAATAAACTTTATGAAAAAAGGCGATATAATGAATTGCAATATTGTAATGATGTCACTGCATGATTTTTTGGATCATATTTTCCTTTAAAGATTCTTTTTCGTTATTTTTGCTTACAAAAAAAGGAAGATATGTAAAATCGTGATAATTAAAATTATACAAATCAGTAGTAAAACAATAAAATAATGCAATAAGTTTAATATGAACCAATGGATTTTACAAACAGAAAACACAAGCCATTGAATGAAGATAAAATCACACATCAAGCTGTTCAAGTGGACTTACTTGAGTTGGAAGTGGACAAACTTATTGCATTATTTTATTGTTTTACTACTGATTTGTACTATTTTAATTATCACGATTTTACATATCTTCCTTTTTAGGGTTCCGTACCTCGAAAGGAAAAAACGGAACCCTTATAGGATCACTTTGTTGTCCGTCTGTCTGTCTGTCTGTCTGTCTGTCAAGACCATTACTCCGAATTTAACGCGAGCGAAGCCGCGCGCAAAAGCTAGTATTGTAATAATTTAAACGTCCTGCCGAATCGTGAAGTTCTGATTGTAATATTATTTCTGATTTTTTGATTGTTTTATTTTTTCTGAATTTCTGATTGTAATATTTGTATCATGGTTCTAATTTTGGCCTAAATAAACTTCTTCTCGTTTTTTTTTGTCAGTAACATAATAATATATTATACAATAAGACAACATATTTCATAATTGTCATGTATAAGCAGCCTGGTGTCCAGACTGTGGTCCAGACATAGAAGTTTTTGTGGAGAAAACATAAACACACAACATCAACCATTATTGAAGTTATATTGGAGTTACATCGGAATAATTTTCAAGCAAATGCTGACATTTCTGATTCTGACGTTTAGGCGATAACTGTATGTGTTTTTAACGTTTAGGCACGATCCAACTTCAATACAACTCCAATGGATTAACTACGCAATACCTACAGTTAACGCAGGTCAGAGCTGTAAAAAAATCAAACTTAAAAGCCAACGCAATCAAAAGATACAGTCGTTTATGCTGCAAATTTTAGAGTTTCGGCACTCGCAAAACCTATGGGGTACTTCCCGTGAACTGAGAAACTTGAAATTTGGCACGAAGCAACGTCATATAGCATAGACAATGGAAAAATTACAAAAAGTAGACATTTTTAGTAAAATCATACAAAAACATATTTTTTTTAAATTTTATACTTACTACCTTTTCCCTCGTAAACACGTGGATGTATTAAATTGAAATTCATGTGAAATACTCAGGGCTATAGGACCTTTCAGATGTAACAAAATCAAACTTTTATATCAACGAAATCAAAAGAAATAGCAATTTAAGTCGCATATTTTAAAACTGAGTACTCGCAAGAAACTCAAAACCTAAAGGGTACTTCCCGTAAACTCAGAAACTTGAAACTTGGCACGAAGAAACTTCATATAGCACAGACAAAGGAAAAATTACGAAAAGTAGACATTTTTAGAAAAATCAAAATTAAAAAAAAAAAAAAATTTTAATTTTAAACTTACTACCTTTTTCCTCGTAAACGCGTAGAGGTATTAAATTGAAATTCATATCAAATACTCAGGTCTATAATACCTTTAAGTTGTAAAGGTTTGTACGGAACCCTCGGTGCGCGAGTCCGACTCGCACTTGGCCGGTTTTTTTGTAAGCAAAAACTTAATCAATTACGAAAGTACCTTTCATTGTCCTTGTCCAAAAACTATTTTCGGATATCCTCAAAAGATATGACAAGGAACGTTTTTATGTTGCTTAAGGGGTCTTAACAACGATATGAGAAATTAAAACCTTTACGATCCGACATCACACGGTGGTCCTTCATTAGTGAGAATTTCCATGCTAGTGGTAAAATTTTGCACCATTTTAAGTAAGTTCAACAAGAAACTTAATGAATTTAATGGTTCGGCGGCGGGCGCCTGGGCTAGATGCACCTTTGTAATATTCATATTAATAGCATTATAAGAACGTTGACACAATATGGGTATACTTTGTCTTTAAATCTTATTGGTAACATTCAAGTAATGGTATTAGGTACTACTTAGCTATTCAGTTAGTTGTAGCTTAAAATAAAAAATAAATAAAATAAATATTATGGGACAATCTTACATAAATCAACCTAGTCCCACAGTAAGCTCAATAAGGCTTGTGTTGTGGGTACTATGCGACGATATATATAATAGATAAATAGAAAACGTCCATAACTCAGGAACAGATATCCGTGATGAACACACAAATAAATGCCCTGACCAGGATTCGAACCCGGCACCTCCTGCTTCATAGGCAGCGTCACTACCGACTGGGCTAGGAGGCCGTTAAGAGATATATGCTATTTACATTTAGAACATCAAAAGGTGTTCGTATTTAACCTTTCAATTATACAAAATGTTGAATCATTTATGTAGAATTATTAGTTAATTACCTATTTGGAGGTATATAGAACCTGCTTAACATAGAGTTTCATTTTTCCTAAGACATTTATTTTATTTTATGTGACCACGGAACAAATATTAAGTAAGCTACAACCCTCAAACCAACACCAAGCACACTCAAATAGTAGGAAACTGCGCGTGCCAAATACTTCATACTTACTTGATAAGTATTTTAATAGCAAAACGATAAAGAAACATCACCGTTTACTTGGCTAGCATATTTGGATGAATTTTTACATTTACATAACATAACATAAGCCTTTAGACTAACACATTGAATCCTCCTCCTCCTCCTTTTTGTAAAGGGTCGGCAATGCGCATGTGACACCTCTGGAGTTGCAGCCGTCCATAGGCTACGGTATCTGCTTACCATCAGGCGGGCCGTATACTTGTTTGTCACCATATAGTAGTAGGTAATAGATGTATGTAGGTATGTAATAATTCAATTTTAAACCTGGAACTGTTATTTTTGAAATTTCTCCGTACTCTGGAGACTGATCTGGCTCATTTGAATAATTCGAAACGTTTACAAAATTGTAATTTTAAATTTAGAATAAAGGTTCCTATAACTCTTCGGGATTCCCACAGGGAGCGTTGACAGCCAATGATTTAAAAGCTCTTTGCTCCTTAGACGTTAATACGGACTTTGGTACTCCCACCATCCCATTCTAACCCATCTATTACTGTGAAGTTGGAGTATATCCGTGCTCCTCGCATGAATCGTTAAATAACTTTGAATATTGAGACATCTTAGTTTTAGTTTACCGGTGATTTATTCAAGACGGCGAGAAATTTTATCGATTTGTTTACTTTAAAAATTAGTGGTAAGTATAGTCATCGAATCATGTCTACATACCGCGCGATATAATAATGTAATTTTGAACACGGTGTTGGAGTTGATTGTCGGCATCTCCGTTTGTATTGACGTTGAGTTTTTATTTTATTTTATGGTAATAAAACTAATAAAGGACATGAATAAAATAAAATTTATATTGTAGTAACATGTACAATGATAATGAGTTTGTCTTATTTTTACTTTAAACGTACGACAGTGGAGGGTTAATTATATAGTAGGTAATTATCTCTAAACTCTGCTGTAATGTATTTTTTCTACTCCTGCACTTTTATCTGTCATTTATACATTCGTCAACACCTTTATAAGAACATAGATAATATACTCGAAGAAAAGTCTACCTAGTCTATTGCCCAAAATAACACTTGTTCTATAAAAGCGCCAAAATAGTATCGTGTAATCGCGTGCAAGCACTTTAATATAGGACAAAATAAATTACTGCCAACCTAAGAAACCTAAATAAACGCAGCGTTTTTAGAAAAAAAAACTTTAAAAAAGAAAAAATTAAAAGAACCACAGACACTTTGTAGTTTTTATTTTACGTTTCCCGTTCGTTTGTTGGGGCAAACTGTAAACTTTGAAAGTAATTTAGGTATTTTTACTAATCTCTGTAGCTCTTTAATCATTGATCAAATAACGACGTGTGTATTTGTGTTAGTAATGTTAGTATTCTTGAAAAATAGTGTTTTAAAAGGTAAAACTTAAATGATTGTTGATTATATTGACAAAATAACTGCGATATCCATGAAGTTTTCAGTTTCGCATTTTATGTAAAAGTAAGTGTAGTCGTAGAAAAAGTATTGTATGCAACGTCGTATAAGTAGGTCAAAAAATGTTCGTGGCGTTTTTCTTAACAATTTTCGCCTACGGCTCAAATTGTTACCCACGCCACTCACCTTTTTTGACCCCTCTTATACAACTGTTGCATAAACTACTATTTACTAACTAAGTAACTAACTATTTTGGCTCAACGATCAAAATAGAATCTTGGCCTCCGAAATGAGAGCACGCCACCAATGAATGTATATTTACCTAAAAATGTATTAACTCTGACCTAGGTCTCGGTTACTTGGTAGGATGCCCAGACGGCTGGCCGCTTTCCCGCTGGATAGCTGCTGATCTGCTGGGCGAAATAGTGACCAGCCCCATGGTCACCAGAAGCCTCAATAAGGCGCGTCCAAATCTCTTTATAGAGCCGACACGCACTTGGCCCCCACGGCCCCAGGGTTTCAACCCCGAACGCCGCAAACATATACCTACTGCCAAGGGCGGCATACTAGCGACAGTTACGAAGCTTGAGGTCCTCGGAGGATGCAGGCACATCAGCATCAACTGTGGTGCCCGGAAATAATAATAAATAAATAAATATTATCGACAATCTTACACAAATCGACCTAGGCCCACAGTAAGCTCAATAAGGCTTGTGTTATGTGTACTAGACGACGATATACATACGAGTATAATAGATAAATATGGATAAATACTTAAATACATAGAAAACATCCATAACTCAGGAACAAATATTTGTAATCAACACACAAATAAATGCCCTGACCAGGATTCGAACCCGGGACCTCCTACTTCGTAGGCAGGGTCACTACCGGCTGGGCTAGGAGGCCGTTATATAATCATCATCAAACACTTAAGAGCCATGCTCTTGTCGGTGCAACTCAAAGTGGGCCGTTATATAATATAATAAATAAATAAAATGTGTATGGTTGCTACTTATATATCCGGAAACAAAAAAACAAACAAACGTACACGGCTGAAAATGGTTTTATTGTTTTTCAAAGTATTCCCCTTGATGATCTATGCACTTTTGCATTCGCGTGAACCAATTTTTAAAGCACTTCTGCCACTCCGCCTGAGGTACCTCCATAACGTGTTGTTTGAATGCGTCGACAGCATCTTCAGCGGTCGAAAATCGTTGACCGCGTAATTTATTCTTTATATTTGGAAATAAATAAAAATCTTTGGGTGCCAAGTCAGGGCTGTACGGCGGATGACCCGTTAATTCCACATTTTGACCCTCCAAAAATAGAGTTGTTTCGCGTGACGTATGACAGCTGGCATTGTCATGATGAAGAATGATTCTTCGTCGCTGGTTAGTTTTACGAATTTGTTCAAATACTTCCGGTAAGCAAATGGTCGTGTACCACTCTGAATTAACCGTTCTACGGTTTTCTAGTGGCACTGTAGCTACATGGCCATTAATACCGAAGAAGCAGGCCACCATTTGTTTCAATGTACTTTTTGCACGAGTAACTTTCGTAGGGTTCGGCTCATTTTGAAACACCCATACCGTTGATTGTTGCTTCGTTTCGGGATCGTATGCATAGATCCAGGATTCGTCACCTGTATAGATGTTATAAACGGCTTTTGAGTCACCACGGTTTTATTTTTTTAACATTTTATTGCACCATTCGAAGCGAGCATATTTTTGCTCTTTTGTTAAGTTGTGGGGTATCCAACGCGAACAAATTTTTTTTACAGCCAAATAATTATGTAATATGCTATTAATGCTGGTCATAGAAATACCCAGAGTCGCTTCTATCTCGCAGTACGTAACATGTCGGTCGTCCATTATAAGTTTTCGCACAGCCTCGATATTTTGTTGTACAACGACCGATTTCGGGCGACCTGCCTTAACTTCGTCCGTAAGCATACTACGTCCACGATTGAACTCACTAAACCAGTGATACACAGTAGTTTTAGATGGGGCTTCATCACCAAAAGTTGAAGTTAGTTGATCTATGCACTGTTGTTGCGTTAAACCACGCCGAAAATCATAATAAATCATAGCACGAATATTTTCACGAGTGAGTTCCATTCTTGCTGCGAGATGATATTTAAAACCCGTCGAAAACAAAACACGAGCGTTAATAAGAAAGAAAAAATATACCGGCCAGTACTTAAAAAAGTTCAAATTTTACCATGGAGGTCAAATATGCTATTTAAGAAGATAGTAATCCCGGTTTCCGGATATATAAATAGCAGCCTATGTAAGTACCTTTATTTAAATATATACTTCTTGATATGCCTTCGAAATAATTACTTGTGCCCCTAATAATCCAATCATTGGGCAATCATCTCCATACAGCGTCAGTTGCATTAGATACAACGGAGCGCATTATTATTATTGTCCGATTACGGCACATTGCCTTCTATACATAATTAATTCTTAATTATCTTATCGTGTAAACAAACGTATGTAAATGTCATTTATTTTTGAGGTTATTCGCTTCGATTATTGAATAAAAATTTCAATTGTTACTTGGTTGAATTCAATACTTTGAGAGTTTCTTTAGGTATATATCAATATTTTGAGTGATAATCCAAGAGAAAGGTACGATAATGTCTTTGAGAAGTGTTTGTTTACATGATAAGACAAGGAAGGATGAACTTATATAGATGTCATATACAAAGGAAAAGTGACCTAGGCCTCCGGTGCCCAGGGCTGGGATCGAACCAGCGTCTTCTGCATTCGCGGCAGACGCCTTAACAAACAAATCAAAATAATTATTTAAATAATTTGATTTGTTTTTCAGTTGTAAGGAAGGATGAATTCTGTAATTAATGACGACTTAAGTAATATTCCAAATAAGAAAGTTATCTATTCTAAATTCTATATTACTTAGTACTTATAATAGATTCTGCGTGTAATAGAATTGAATATAAACATTGTACTTTTTCGTACGTATAGAATAAAATTAGGCATTTAGTCTAAGAAATAACAGCAAACTCCTCAGAGAAAAAAAGAAGTATCTCAGACTTAAAAAACCTTTGAACTTACTTGCCTTATAGCATAATTTATAGAAAAGTTTGACGCTGTTAGAAATAAGTTAAAAATTTACCTTCGCCAGAAGCAAACATTCATCTTAATCACATCATTAAAAAAGACAGGCGTAAAAAATGGCGATCGTATCTTACTCTAATACTCATCATTTGAGGTGCAGTGCGGCAACCTCTTAACTGAAGTTTTTCATAAGATATTAAACACTGTATTTGAGCCTAAGTCATCCAAAGATGACTGTCATACTCGGGCCATAAAGCCTTAAATTTCACATAAAACTCATCGTTACAGCATTTAAAGTCGATTAAAAATAAATACATTAAGTTAAACAATACGATAAACATTTCGAGCGGCCATTAAAAAGTTACTCGTGGTGAAATCAAACATTTCGACCAGGTTTCAATTTAAAACTCTGAGTATAGGTCCAAGCTATGTACTTACGTTACACGGTTATGTTGTTAATAAAATTGTAAATTCAAAAATGTATTCTTCTTTACTTCTGTGCTCCTTTAGTTTATTATTAACAGACAGTTTACTAATTTTGATTTTCATTTTATTTCAATAATACTTGAATCCATATTACATCTTGTCATACACACTCTTGGATGGCCTGATTTAAATATCGAACTTATTTTGTTTGTGGTAGCAAAGCAAATAAAACTGTCTGTTTTATATATTCATCAAAAATCAAAGCTAATAGTATTTTACAATCGTAACAATCACGAGCTTTTTAAAAGCTTAATTATGCCATAGTTTATTATTAAATCAGATACAAACATGAAAACATTGAAAAAATAATCAACCCAGCAGGACTTGATTGTTTTTGATATAAAAACAAACTTTTGTATGAGTGGAATGCACCACTTTAAAACATGCAAAAATAATTATTAATTATGGCACTATTGTATACAATACTTTTTCTACGAGTGCTCAAAATAGGCAAGCCGGTAAAAAATGAGTTCGACGAACGCCTTACAACCTGCTACCTCTATACAATTTAGTGACCTCTACCTCCCGGTGGATTGTGCCGGCGCTTGGGGGCACGAACGTGTTATAATATAATATTGTATGAAAATCCATCAGACCATTCTCAGCGATGGTCTTATTGAATACTATGAAAGTTCCATCGAAAAGTATATATACGCTAGTAAATAGTTTGGTCTACAAAGTCTACATTCAAACATTAAAGTTATTTATGTGATTAAATCACAGTTTATTATTTATTATTTATAAATATTGGTCATACATTGGATTTGGGTTTTTTTTTAATTAATTTAAGGATATGTTCGTTGATTAAAATTGTAAAATTCGGCAGTTTTCTTTTTTATCCAAATAAAAGAATCTTACTTGCTCGCTCCCGTCTCTCCCTTGGGCCATCCGTCCAGAGATTGCGTCGGCCATTTAATTGATACCCGCTGCGCCGGAGTGGGCAAAGAGACGGTCGTTAGCTTATCATCACGCTGATTTCACACCCGAAGCAAGAGGCTTATATGACCTTGGGTTACTTCGGGACGGCGTGGTTCAAGATGTGCCTTATTGTAGAAATAGCCAGAGGACTGCCGCAGCATAGTAAATTTTTATGTAAGCTTTTATTAGTTAAAAAAAAATCTTAGAACATTTCGTCAGCTTCGTATCAACGTGAATGAATTACACAGTTACTTTTAGACTCGTTCAGGACATTTTTTTGTATTAAAATGATGCAATGAAAATGGTATCATTAAATAAATAATGTATGGATCGAAGAGAGGTAATGAAACACTATACAATGTACGTATTAAGTAAAGAACGGTATGCATCAGGCATATACATATATGTTTGTAGGAGCAAAAATATCTTTATTCTATGTAATTTCTTATTTTAAAGGAATTAATTTAAAGTTCTTGATAGAACTAACTAAAAGAGCTATATAATTATATTATAAAGCACTTCTCTTTTTCCTTCTCCCATTTCTTCACGGATCAAACCAAAACGACATGTAAACCGACTTTACTCAGAAGTGTTATCGGGTCACAACTCACGAAGAAAAAGGAGCACCGCAACCTTTGGCTTGAACTCAAAAACATGAGTTATCCGCCCGCCCACCGTTCTTGGAATTTGGCTACTATTGTTCAAGAATGCTGCTACTGTAATTATATTGTAAACTAGCTGTGCCCGCGGCTCCGCCCGCGTGGAATTCGGTCTTTGTCAGTAAGCGGCTAATTCACCCCTAATTTCTTTCCCTCCCCCTGGAAGCGGAACTTTAAGGTCTTGAAGTAAAGTTGACAGATGGATTCGCTAGAGGACAGTTGTCCAGATAAAATATTTTACAATTACCACTAAATACTACACACCAAAATCAATAGTTTTTTTCGTCCTTATAAATTTTTTTGACATGATTTAAACGACATAGAATAGTAGGTGTATATCGGACGATACAGTACCACTTTTGTATTTATACGTCCTTGACTGTACCTATTCATATCTTGTCCATGGCAAATATCATCCAAATCGATCCTCTAGTCAAATCAGTCTAAGAATGAAAACCTAAAATTGGGGGGTCACTAACGCAGAATTATTTTTTGAGGGGGTCAGTAATGAATTTTTCTATTTGACGTGTACGTACGATTTGGGAGGGGGGGGGGGGTCATGTCCCATGTAACCCCCCCACCCCATCGGACCGATCGGACCGTGCCTGGGTAAGAAATATACACATAAAAATCCATACTTCATATCATAACCTAACAACTTATCAACGAATATACTAACAAGGAATTTAGGGCTAATATTAGTTAGAAGACTTAGAAGTAAGATTAGAGAAAAGGAGAATAGATATCAAAATAGTGAGGCTGAGTATTTATGTACTATCGGGTTCAGAATTGCATGGCCAATTTATGAATGAATTCATTGATAAATTGACCATGCAATTTTGAACCCGATGGTACATGCACTGTGCAATGTGTGGCAATTAATTTATTGTCGTTTATAATTAAGTCAATAATTCATTTAAATTTGTTGATATCCGTACCCCCACTTCTAAACTTACACTTCCTCCTTCCGTCCTTTCACTATGCGGTTTTGACTGACAACTCAAAAACAGCTGAACCGATTTTATTCAATATAGTTTTTATTGAAAGTACCTTTCAGGCTTCACTTCCATTATTTTTTTAAATTTTTTTGGACCTACGGTTCAAAAGTAAGATGGGGGGGGGGGGGGTGGCTTTTTTGAATATGAAACTATCCTTTGTCTTTTCTCGAGACCATTACTATCTCTATACCAAATTTCATCTAAATCAGTTCAGCGGTAAAAAATCCTCATACCAACTTTCCAACCCCCTTTTAACCCCCACAAGGGTTTGAAAACTATCCTATGACGTTTCTCGGGACTCACATTATCTCCATACTAATTTCTATCTAAATCGTTTCAGCGGTTAAAAATTCTCCATACAAACTTTCAACCCCCTTTTCACCCCCACCAGGGTTGATTTTCGGGATTAAAAGTATCTATTATCCTTTCTCGGGACTCAAACTATCTCTATACAAAATTTCATCACAATCCGTTGAGCCGTTTTCGCGTGATGCGCGGTCAAAAAAACAGACAAACAGATAAACAGACAAAAATTCTAAAAATTGTTGGAACGTGTTTTGTTATCGATTCTAAGTATCCCCAACCAACTTTTTTTCGATTATCTTCCATGTACAGACTTTCGACCCTCTTCAGCTTTATTATATGTATAGATAAGAGTAGCAGCATTCTCATTTCATTATAAATTACAGTAAAACATTTAATCACGGTGATGATAATGGGATAAGTTAATTTACAATTAATTACGAGACTAACAAGGAAACTTTGATGTCACGAAGATGTTGGTAAACGATTTAGCTACCCAATAAAATGCATAATGTCCTCATAATAGGCATATGACAAAGACATAAAACTGCATCTGCTGTTAAAAATAGCGTCTCTGAAGGGTAAATTACATTATTTATTGTTATTCAGCGGACAATAAGTTATAAGAGATTTATGGCCACATTTTAAAGGTTGTTTTTGCGGTCGTTTACTTCCTCTGCTTATTACCATTTTAAAGTGAATTTTTTGATTAATTTATTACAGATCCTTGCTATTTTCGTACAACAACAAACGCAAGGCCTAACATTTTGCTAAGTTACTGCAGGAATAGATGATCTTCATTTTGATCTCCTTAGTCGTCAACCTTATTTTTAGTTGACATGCCCCAGGTTGTCATATGAATACCTTAATATGCTTTGTAGCTACTCTGGTTGCCTGGATTGACTTTTCAGCAAAATCATTGCAAATATTTCACGGACTTTCAACCGTTTGCCACAACAGGATAGACAAGCTCAGATTATATAATTATTTTGGTTTGACTTTCAGTTAAAATTATGCTATTGCTAACTTAATTAAAACAAGTGTACATTATACTACCACACGTAGAAGAAACGTAAACGTAAAAAAATACTACCAGCAGAAGATAAAACACAAGTGATATTTTGACTTAATATTAAATATATAGTTAGTTACCTTTGTATTCAAGATATTTTTACATTCAATTAATTTATGAAGGTATCTCTTATTTAATCTAACAATCCAAAAATCGATTAATACGAGTCGTTGATGAATAACTATCACGCCTAAGCCTTAGGTGATGAAACTGATGAAATTCAATCGCGACGGCCATATTTTAGCCACGCATTAAAATGGAACGTAAAACAAACTGTAAGAGGCTGGGAGGTTGTATCAACTGTGGAGATCTTTAGCAGGGACACACGGGTATGGGGGTTGTAAAGCCAGATATGGAAAATATACATCGATTCGGACCCGGGGTATGTCCTTAAACTACGTCCGGACCTAGGTATGTCCTTAAACTACGTCCGGACCTGGGTATGTCCTTAAACTACGCCAAAAAGAGAGGTATGGGCACTGCGAATGGCATCTCGCTAAGTGTGGTAGGGCACGTTCAGCGAATGTCATCGATCAAATCTGGAGCAGAGCCCGATTGGGGAAGTACCTCCACCTTACAGAAAACCACAGCCAAATAGCACTAGACCCTACTCATAGTGTTGTGTTCCTGCTGGTGACTAAAGTTGCCAAAGAGCTCAAAGAGGACCCAGTGTGTTGACGATGAGGGACCCTCTTGTTCCTTTAGCCGTCAACACAGTGAATCCTCCTTTTTGTAAAGGGTCGGCAACGCGCATGTGACTCCTATGGAGTTACAGGCGTCTATAGGTTACGGTAGCTGCTTACCATCAGGCAGGCCGTATGCTTGTTTGCCACCGTCGTAGTATAAAAAAAAAATACATTATTCATACATATAGATATGGATAGTGTTGTGTTCCTGCTGGTAAGTAAGGTTGCCAAAGGAGCTCAAAGAGGACCCAGTGTGTCGACGATGAGGGACCTTGTTCCTTTAGCCGTCAACACAGTGAATCCTCCTTTTTGTAAAGGGTCGGCAACGCGCATGCCGACCGACCCTGCTGCTCCTTTGGAGTTGCAGGCGTCTATAGGTTACGGTAGCTGCTTACCATCAGGCGGGCCGTATGCTTGTTTGCCACCGTCGTGGTATTAAAAAAATATACAAATTGGAATCATCCTGTTAGCTATAAGAAGTAACTAAATGTACAAAATAAAAACAAACCCTACAAATGAATTGAAAGGTCTTTATATTCAAATGTTTGGATAACTATTCAGATGTTTGTTATATCACTTATGTCGTAAAACAAAAACGGTTGAATGGATTTGGATGAAATTGGATACACAGTTAGATTAAATATAACCTGAAAAGTAGATACTTTTATCCCGGAAATATCTCAACAAGGAGGTAAAATTGGAGTTCAGGTGTTTCTAAGCGAGACAAGCGAAGTGAGAAAATGGTTTGGCGAAGTCTAGTTAAATTTATACGAACCTCAACTTTAACAGGGTGAAACCAATGACTTTCCTACATTCCATAAAAAACCATGTGTAAGTACTTAAGAATAGTGTAGAATTGTAGATTTATGAAAAAAGTTAACATGCGACTTCACACGAAAAAGTGGCCATGTTACTGCAATGCGATGTAATTATGTTTACAGAGGAAGGCACGTAAACTTTCAGATCCGTACAACAAAAAAAGATACAGTCTAATTGAGAACCTCCTCCTTTTCTGAAACGGTTAAAAATAAAAGATGCCAGCAGTAACTCCGGGATATCACATTGTCAGATAACCGTTCAAACTCTGATTCCCAACCGTCAGCCGCGAAATGAGAATAAGTTTTGGCGGGGCCATCACATAAATCAGAACACTGGTTCCACACTGGTGTAGCTCAATTAAAATACACCTATCAGATGTACACCTTACGGTAGGCGTTGCTTTTTTACTCTCGAAAGATAAATCGACCTTTTTAAATGCCTTTGTCAACTGTTTACTTCTTTTTAGACTGTCTCATTACGGGTTGAATTCTATTGAAGTTGTTTATGAGGGCACAAGTTACCGATATGAATTTAGAACTATAAATAAACTTTATCTACACTCTTACTGTAAGTACTCTAAAATGCGTTCAAAAACCGTAGACAATGACAAGCATTACAACAAACGATTTAACTATGATAAGTTTCTTATCTGCGGCAGTAACGTAATTTTAACTATGCATGCTCAAATATTGTTAA
This sequence comes from Pammene aurita, assembly GCA_947086415.1. Lineage (NCBI taxonomy): Eukaryota > Metazoa > Arthropoda > Insecta > Lepidoptera > Tortricidae > Pammene > Pammene aurita. The sequence goes on along the minus strand of OX352290.1, from coordinate 35,072,693 downwards.
GCAATGAGTTTCAAATTTGGAACACCGAATTTGATAACATAATGTTACCGCCATGGCCAACTCGATTGGTCCCGCGCGAGCGCCGGCACAATCGAGTAGGCCATGACGGTACAATGGCGGTCATTCTATGGTTTCCGAACAATTAATTTAATATATATAATATGAGTGTAGATAAAGCAGTGTATGCAACTGTACGTAATTAGGCCTTAAAACACTCGTGTGATCTTATTATGAAATTCGCCTGCGGCTCATTTCATAAAACCACACTCATGTTTTAAGGACCCTTATTACGTAACAGTTACATAAACTACTATTTTAGGAGATTAAAAATTTACTGGTGCGTGCGAGATGTACTGGGAGTAATGTCAAATCAAATAGAGATTTATAAGAGTTAATGCGGCTCCTTAAAGTTTTTTAATAAATCCCCTGTTACTATATCTTAAAGCAGCATAAATGTAAACTAGATCGAGTCATTACTATTTAGTTTGTTTATGTTTAAGCGTTAAAGAGAAAATTATATTTTACAAACCATGGAGCTCTGATGAGCGATTAAAAACAGACCGAAGAAGTATCAAATCAGGCTATAGTTTTGTTGGAAGCGTTGATATAATATTATTCAGTCAAAACAATGTTCAACTCAAAACATGTAACATCGCCATAAGTTTCACAGATTTCTGATGTAAGAATATTTAACAATTTTTTTTCTGACGAATCGGTAAAGTCCAATTCAAAATTCACAGCTATACAATAATAGCAATTATATCTTGATTCGGTTTCGGTAATCATCGGCAATTAATCGATTCATTTATCGATTCAGAGCGATACAGTTACGGACGCTCGTGCGCCCAATCGATTACAAACTGAACCGATTTAATGATTCGTAATCGGTAATGATGTGAGACCGATGGTCTTTTACGAACTTTGGGGTTAACTTCTTACGTGCAAAGAGGAGATGCAAATATAAATGAGATAATTAGTAATGTAAAGTGATTAAAATTATTAAAAAGATTGCTTTAAAATGATTAAGAAGACAAAAAATAACTTATTAGGTAGAAAAAAGACCAGCGATAATTGAAATAAGCTTTAGGCAATAAAATAAGTATACATATTTAGGTACACATATAATTTTAGATCGGCTTAAAAAAAAGGAGAAGACTTCTTAATTTCATGCGATTATTCATACTTAATTATGTACGCAAAATTAGTGTTACAAAATTGATATCGAAACGTTTATTAATTTATTATTCTTCACGGAATAGATAATTTAATACCGGCGACATTCAGTCTAAGGATAAACTTATGATCGTAAGCTCGTCAGGCATAAACCGTTCATAAATAATGTACAGTCCAGTGCAAGATTTAAACACGGGCGCGGAGGCGATTTACGATTTGCTCGCAAGCAATCAATGAGCGTGATATTTTGACGTTTCATTAAACGGCCGACATCTTCATATCTCGCCGGAGGTTATTTATGTAGTTGACTGTACCCCCGGGCATTTCGTACTCGGCTCGGTATGTCTTTATTGTTTGCTCTTTTAAAGCTACTTATACTTATAGAGCTAGTGTCGCAGCGATCACGGGCTTTGGTTCTTAACTATCCCTATTTACTCATAAGTACCTATTAACATGTAACTACAAGGAATAGTTATTATTAAATACATAGAAGTTTCTCAACTCACGTTATCCGCAGTCTACGTTGGTAAGCTAACGCGAATGGCTCATGATTAAGCTACTCGTAATAGTGCAAAACATTTCGAGCGATATTCGACAGTTTTGTGTTTCAGGAATACTTAATATTTACAAGAAAATTAATACTCGATGAGTACGAGGAAAATAAGCTCACATTGGTCCTTTAAATTTTGTGTAATCTTATTTAAATACTCCAAACATTATATTTCGTCGGATGGTGACTAATGCGGTATTAACTAGTATGGTAGTTTTTATGCTTGCCTAGCAAGCGGAAGTATTCACATAAATAATAAGGTACTTGAAGCAAACACTAGTTAACTTATTTTACGATTTTAGAAGTTAAACTAAATAATTATTAAGTATCTATTTAAAACGCTAAACAAGGTCTAATAGAGAAGACTTAAAATAATATGCAAGTATATATGTATAATTTTTAAGAAAAAAAAACCGACTTCAATGGGGGTAGCCGGTGAAGGATTATTGTAGATGGTGCACTTAGATTTCATACAATGAAATAACTTGCTTAAAAAACGCAGCGGAGAGGACAAATCGCCAAACGTGAACTATGCGTCGTTGAAGAGTTCCGTTCTGATTATCATCAGCAGTTCCACTTCATCAAATGTCACTCTTTTGAATGAAAATGCTTGATTTGTTGATAAAAATACAAAAGTCACTTTATGTATGCCTTTAAGATTTGAGGAATTCCCTCGATTCCTCGTGGAACTCATCATCAGAACTTGAGCTTGACGAAAATTGGTCCTGACAATCTAACTTGCTTAACAAACATAGCGAAGAGGAAGAATCGCCAAACATGAACTATGCGTCGTTGAAGAGTTCCGTTCTGTTCATCATCAGCAGTTCCACTTCATCAAATGTCACTCTTTTGAATGAAAATGCTTGATTTGTTGATAAAAATACAAAAATCACTATGTGTAAGCCCTTAAGATTTGAGGAGTTCCCTCGATTCTTCATGGATCCCATCATCAGAACTTGAACTTGACGAACATTTGTTCTGACAATTAAACTTGCTAAACAAACACAGCGAAGAGGACGAATCGCCAAACGTGAACTATGCGTCGTTGAAGAGTTCCGTTCTGATCATCATCAGCAGTTCTACTTCATCAAATGTCACTGTTTTGAATGAAAATGATGGTTTTGTTGATAAAAATACAAAAATCACTATATGTATGCCTTTAAGATTTGAGGAGTTCCCTCGATTCCTCATGGATCCCATCATCAGAACTGCGTTTTGAAAAAAACGGGACCAATCTGTATATATATACTTACAATCAAAAAAAGAATTTTCAAAATCGGTTCAGACATGACGAAGTTATGGAGTAACAAACATAAAAAAAAAAAAAAAAAAAAAAAAAAAAAAAAAAAAAAAAAAAAAAAAAAAAAAAAAAAACATACACGCCGAATTGAGAACCTCCTCTTTTCAAATCTTGAAGTCGGTTAATAAATACATAATAGGAATTCAATTAATCTTTCAGTCAAAATCCATGTTTCTAACACTAATGCTAGGTCGAAAAGAACCTATATGAATTATGTTTCAAACCCTACGTTCACTCATCAAAGTCTTAAAAAGCTAACAATACAACTTGTTCAAAAAACTAGAATAGCTTCGTAAGTAAATCCAATCAATCTTGCAAACATGGCTACAAATCAAACCGCGAACTATATCTAGGGGCGAAATGCAAATACGGCTAACGATGAAATAGCGATTACTGGCTTTTTCCTTCGATGTTTACTTATAATCGAGGTATTTATGATATATTATCATTCTTTTTTTAACTACTAATACTGCTTGGTCGATGGCACTAATATTTCATTGTTGAAAATCAATAGTTTGATTCTAATATTAAAAATAGGACGTTGTGTAAAATATTGATATTGTTCGAGACCTAAAAATGTGTTTTGTAATTTAAAAAAATACTGGTAGATGACATTGCAGGGGAATTTAGAATGCTCTAAATTTCACAAACAAAACTAAAGAAAAAATTCACAGATTTCGTGCCTCAAACGACTATCGAGCACATTGGAAATGAATCTACGGAATTCGAAAAAATATTGTCGCTGAGCGACGAGAAAGTCGGGATAAGGAAAATGTTATAAAATAAAACTACGACGTTGAATGATAATTATTTTATTCTTAGATTAACATAAGTATCCTCGACATAACGCCTGTGAACCAGAGTTGGGCAAAAATTAACGTGATTGAAACTAAAGTTAAAAATGAGAACGTTACTCATAATCATATGAACATGATTACGAATTCAATCATGAGCTTTCTAATCTGATTGACCACCGACATGAGTAAATCATGTCGATTTTTAGTTTCACTTATGATTAGCTGAAGTGATTACATTAGTAAGACAGTATGCTTAGTTAAATTCCCTCGATTCCCCATGACGGAGTTATGGAGTAACAAACATAAAAAAAACATACACGCTGAATTGAGAACCTCCTCTTTTGAAATCTTGAAGTCAGTTAAAAAAAAATTATGTGAAAAATGTCGTTCTGACTTATTTAAAAAAGGTTAGGCTACAGGGCAGACCCTTAACCCGATCGTCTTTTTTTAGGCTTAAATTGTAGCTGACTAAATTGTCCAGAGGAGGTCTTCTCAAATTTTTGATATCATTCCTCGTTTCCAAAATATCGAACGCCGAAATCAAAATTTTTGAAAAAATTGATTTTTTTTTCACTTTTCCGGCCATAACTTTTGTCTTTTTTGATTTTCTCGAAAAATTCTTTTTGCATTTTATAGCCCTCGTAAATATAAGTCTTTTGAGCTATTTTTGAATATCATATCTTTACAACTTTCCGAGTTATAAGGGGATCGCACTTTTTCGTGAAATCGGTCCTATACTGGAACGAACGAAAAGACATTTCCAATGTCAAAACTGTACTGAAGTCAGCTGTTGGCAAATTTGACAGGTTGACAGCGTCCTACTTTTAACACAGGACAATCAACAGTTTAATGCGGCAATCAGCAGCAGCGCCGTGTATATTCGGGTTCGATAGAAAAGTAAAAAATTAAAAACAAACGAATTTACTTTAATTGCTTCGCAATCACGCACTATCTTATCCACAGACCAGAAACATATCTTATCTGTATCTTTTTAAGTACTACCATGGTTTCATTGTCACCTAAACTTGTTATTTATATTAATTTTCATTCCCATGGTGCTCAGGTACTTACGTGGAGTTGCTAATCTCCAACAGCTCGTCACAAGCTGCTTGGTCCTCATATTCCTATTCCTAAAGAATAAATTTAAGTATTATTATTATTCTGCTTACTAACCCCTACTTAGGGAATGCAACCGGTTAATATTTTGTATGAGAATTACCGGTAATTTACCGGTTAACCGGTAATTTCTATGCAATTATTTACCGGCTTGCATTCCCTACCCCTACTTACTGTTGCTGGCTGTACATACTTAACCCTTTTAAACATGTATGAATCAATTTCACGCACAACACAAGCCTGTTTGTACAGACTACGAGTATAAACGCCTATTTCTGCTATTTAAAGTAGAGCAGAACAAACAGAATGGTACATAATGACACTTTACACGTGCAATTATCACGTACGTGCATCGCGCTGACGATTATATGAAATAATCGTAATCGGCCCCCTTCCGGTTTCGACCAGTTGCCGGTGTTTGTACGGTCAGCTGCGGAGAAGAAGGCCCACGCTGCATACAAAGTTTGTATGCAGGGCGGGTCTTTTTCTCTGTACATGTACGATGGATTCAAATTCAGATTTTTTTAAATTGGGGTCTGTTCGCAAAAAGTACATCGTTTTGCTAAATCCTATCCTCGTTAGGCCTGATGGTTCATGTTTTACCGGCAACGAGTGTAGGGTTAGAGGCTGTTAATTTGTTTCTGCATTAAAATTAATTTATCTCTTTAAAATGTGTATATAATGTGGTTATCGTCAAAGGTTAAGTGACACAAAAAAAAAAATTACAAAAGCGATGGTTCTTAGATTGGTTGTAACTAGATGGTTGTAATTTTGTTGATTTTTTTTCTCCGGTAGCATAAAACATCACAACGGTCTAATAATATAGTAACCATCAAGAACACCCGGGACCCGGGACCCGGGGTATGTTCTGGACCCGGGATATGTCCTTAAACTACGCCAAAAAGAGACGTATGGGCACTGCGAATGGCATCTCGCTAAGTGTGGTAGAGCACGTTCAGCGAATGTCATCTCGCTCAAATCTGGAGCAGAGCCCGACTGGGGAAGTACCTCCACATTACAGAAAACCACAGCCAAATAGCACTAGACCTTACTCATAGTATTGTGTTCCTGCTGGTGAGTAAGGTTGCCAAAGAGCTCAAAGAGGATACAGTGTGTTGACGATGAGGGACCTTCTTGTTCCTTTAGCCATCAATAAAGTAAATCCTTCTTTTTGTAAAGGGTCGGCAACTTCACTGACATTTCAGACTTCTATCTTTATCCACAACAGAGTCAGAGGGGGGTCGAAAATAACCTGAATGGCTTCAGGAAAAGGATGGTACGGCCGTGACTTTGTTGTTTGTTTTGCTCCAAGTCGAGCACATTTAAAATTGGGTCTTTTTCCTGTTTTCACGAGAATGTTTTACAATTAAGCCATAAAATATAGCGAACATATAAGTTGTGGGCTACTTACCTGGGACCGTACTCAACTAAACTATAAAGCCAATAGAGTAACCCAATATTTATTTATTTTAATTAAACTAAGCAAGTTATAAGTACTATTAAATTCTACCTGTATTGCCAAACATACAATATTTCAACCGTTTTTATTATTTATTTCTTTTTACGATTTCTTTTTAAACATCTTTGCACCTGTTCCATATCTATAAGTCATATTTGCACGAGCATCGAATTATTAATCGTGTTTCGACTACTTGTCTTCGCGGACTTGCTTCTTATTGTGTTTTGTAAATTAAAAATAACCTTATTTCTATCTACATAGCATTCTTAATAAAAACCAACGCAAATATGAGATATGAGTTTTATAAAGTAAGCCGATTTGCAGATAATACGACTTACTTGTAATTAAAATAACGGACTGTTGAAATTGGAAAAAGGTGTAGGTATGTTAACGTCGTTTGATAGGTGCTCAAAGGGCAGAAGTAAGATGTATTAATTATGCCTATGTACTCTTTGAGTGGTGTAGATTAGGAAACTAAATTTATGAATATAATATTATATTGGACTGTTTTTAATTTGATATTGAAATTAAACCGCAAAAATATGTGATACGCTCTTAGGGCTCTATAAATTAGAATATGTTAGATATATTTTGAGTGCATCTTGTGTAAGATATTTGTATCGGTGGTATCCGTAATTATTTCATAGATCCATGCCTAACTGTATTTATTTATAATTATCAGGACTACCCGTCAGCGAAAGCTATTTCAGACTAATCGGTTACTCATGCTATCAAAATGCACCAACGGTCCAAGAAAAAAACAATACGTAAGTACACAATGTATTCATGTGACAAAAATTATAATTTCTTCATCACTACTCGAAGCTACAAAAATGCATCTGTTAAAATACCATCACCTAATTTTAACTTTGATCGTTAAACGATAAAGTTCATTTTTGTGTTTGCCGTCCTCCCTGTCGTGATGGTAAATAGGCTATGGACAAACAATTATGATTCTGAAAGTGATAATTAATGAGTGATTGTGTGCTTTTCTTTATTATTTTGCGAGGATCCGTTGACGTAGGCATTATAAATATTAATAATTGCTCGCCAGGTCTTAAGGGTAAAAAGTTTTATTCTATAAACTGTAGTTATGGTAGCCAACAAAGCGAACATGTGGAAACATTTTAAAAAGTTTGACTTTAAGCAAATATGTAGGTACTTGTATCCACGGTACGAACTATTTTAAGTTATTTTCTTTATCTATTTAACTAAATCGTAAAATCATTACATAAAATTTTGTGCTAAAAAAGACGACAAAAATAGCCATAACATAAACTAAACCGTTTTGCAAGGCAATTACATTCTCATGACGCTTTGTACAATTCCGGAATCCTGGAACTTGAAAAATTAAAAAAAATTTTTTTTAAAGAAGTTGACTCCATATTTGATTAGCTTTTTCCGGGAATTTGCTAGCTGTAGGTGTAAAAGAATTGTAATTTCCGAATCTTGGTTACTGCACTTTTAACTGATAAAGAGTAGATTGTACAACAAGTGCATAAAACGTACTTTTTTACGCGAGGCGTTTATCTAGTTGAGTGTTGTACACTCTACTTTTCGCCTCCATTACGGGGAAAGTATTTATTGTTAATCGTACACAAATATTACAATGAAAAAAAAATGGTTTATTTTTCTTATGTTTAATTTTTTCAGTAAGTACGCGAGACCTGACATAGGTCGTTACATATTGCTCAGTTATAAAAAAAACAATTGTTTCTTTTTTATTCATGATAACTTATTGTTATGGTTTAAATATGATATGGATTTACTAGTAATAAAAAAAAAGATGAGACGAAAGTAAAAATTATAAGTGAATTTCATACGTTGGCTGTTGGTATCCTTGCCTTGGTCTTAGATAAGTAACGAAACGAAATAAAAAAAGAGTTTTTTCTTTGACGTTCAGTTGTTCGTGTGGTTGTTAGACCGATTGCCTTGGTTTTCGACGAAGATTTTACTTCATGCACTGGAGCAGAAAATAGTAGTTTGTGCAACAGGTACATAATAAGGGTTCTTAAGATTCGAGGGTCGAAGTTACAAAATGAGGCGAAGCCGAATTTTGTAATAACAGACCCGAGAATTTTAAGACCTAATTATGTACCGTTGCACACGAAACTTTTTCTACGACAGTAGCAAAAACGTAATTAATTAATAATTTTAAAGTTCTTAAGTATCACGAGTACATAAATCAATTTTGTTGTAAGATTTTTCTATCAACTAATAACTCTTACTTTTGTGCCGAAGTCTTCGCATCAGGGGCGTATTTACCCTATGGCCAAGAGGGCCATGGCCCAGGGCGGCAGGCTGCCAGGGGCGGCACGAGCCGCCCCGTGAGCTTGGTTATGGGCGCCTTTTACGATGCTGAACTTCAGTTAGGTACCGACCCATAAGGCCTAACAAAGAGTAATTTTAAACAAACTATTTCAAAACTCCACAATCTAAATAAATATGAAGGGCGTTATTTTGTATTTATGCCGCCTTTCCATCCCTGCCATTACCATGTATCACATAAAGTAAACTGCAGTTTTTCCTAAAAGGGAGGACAATGTAACCATGCCTGGTTATTTAACTAAGTTCCGGTTTCAGTCAGAAAAACTTAATCAAGTCTGTAAAAGCTGATCGTTTAGAATCCGCGATACGGGTCTATAATCGTTCCTGATTTTAGCGTTCGTCCAATCTAGTATATTTTGCACCCTCCAGAAACTAAATCGTCAAGTTACTGGGAATGGTAGTTTCGGTATGGGTAATAGTTGGGAAAGATGGATAGGCTACGACTACAAGCCTATTGGACCGGGCGGCCACCGTATGATCAATTGATCACTTGCCCATCGAGGAGCAGTTTGGGACTTTATTCATCTAAAAGAAAAATATATATAGATCACAAATCCAGCCTCGTCCGTTCCGTTTTCGGACACTTTTAGTAATGCAATTTTTGGGGAGTTATTACCTCATCGGTAGCACGTTTAGTCGGACAGCCCTCGGCCTGGTACATTTCGATTTTCGGACACTTTTAGTGGTGCAACTTTTTGGGTGTTTTTACCTCCTCAAGTAGCAGGATGAAACCAACCTCATTTGATTGCTAAAGTGATGCTCTTTCAATATTTTTTGGTCGGACAACCCTCAGCCTGGTCCGTTCCGTTTACGGACATTTTTAGTGGTGCAATTTTTGGGGTGCTTTTTCCGTCTGTAGCCGAAATTTACGGCCCTGTATTAATAAAATTTGGTGCGTGAATGGCTTTTATAACCCGCCATATATTGGAGCACAATAATTATTTTTAAAAACGTTTTTTAGGGGTGCACTCCATACATGTAACTATTGTAACTGTTGAATAAAACATATACATTTCTGATTTGCACTTAATAAGTTTAAGGTTACTAAATGGTTTTTTTTAAATACAATAAATATTTCATAAGATATTTAACTATAAAGTTTGATCCTCTTACTAGCTTCTAAAATATGCAATTAAAAAATAAATACTTACAGGAGATAGCGCTTAATACACTCTTTCATGTAAAATTAATTTGAAAACCAAAACCGACCAGGCTGAGGGCTGTCCGACCAAGTAATTTACCGACATATAAAAACCTAAGTATATATAAAATATAAATTTTGGACCCGGGGTACTTCCTTAAACTACGTCCGGACTTGGGTATGCCTTAAACTACGCCAAAAAGAGAAGTATGGGCACTGCGAATGGTATCTCGCGTAGTGTGGTAGGGCACGTTCTGCGAATGTCATTTCGCTCACAGAATTCTCGCTCACCTTACAGAAAACCACAGCCAAATAGCACTAGACCCTACTCATAGCATAGTGTTGTGTTCCTGCTGGTGAGTAAGGTTGCCAAAGAGCTCAAAGAGGACCCAGTGTGTTGACGATGAGGGACCTTCTTGTTCCTTTAACCATCAACACAGTGAATCCTCCTTTTGTAAAGGGTCGGCGACGCGCATGTGACTCCTTTGGAGTTGCAGGCGTCCATAGGTTACGGTAGCTGCTTACCATCAGGCGGGCCGTATGCTTGTTTGCCACCGTCCGTCGTGGTATAAAAAAAAATATATACACGGTGAATCTGAGTAACCCGACAGATTTTAACCATAAAATCCTGAGGTCATAAGGAGTAATAAATTTTATATGAATTTAGGTCAATTTCGCCAAAAACTAAATTTTTTTTTGCTTTTTTTCGATGTTTTTAATGCTTTACAACATAAAAACATAAATGTTATTGGTAAAACTGTCGATTAAAATAAATTGGTACATTTTTGTTCGTAAAAAATAGTAAAGTATTCCTTGGCACTTTGATATCTGTCAATAAGAATGTCTAGACTAGACCCCATGAAGGGTGAAATCGCCATCAAAAAAGCGTTTTGCACTTAGTGACAATAAAAAATGTTTTTTCATTTAATTGGTAGTAACTCTGAAACCAGGCCAATTCCAGAAAAGTTTATACGACATTTTAGTCTCCAATTATGATCAGGAATTTATGGTTAAAATCTGTCAGGTTACTCAGATTCACCATGTATATATATAAAACTTAGTTTTCGATCAATAAGGTTCCAAACTGCTCCTCGATGAGGTAAGTGATCATACTGTGGCCGCCCGGTCCTTATACTACCTTGACCTTACACACACACACACGTTACCCGGTCCCATTAAAGCCTTGTTACACTTGTCCTAGTTAGCTTCCTAAATGATTTAGTTTCTAAATTTATTATGAAAACAAGTTAGGATACTAATTAGGAGGCTAGTTAGGACACTAAAAAAAGTAAAGTGTAACAAAGGCTTTTACGCCTTTTGCACATTTTGGTAGTGGATTCGCCGCGAAACCAGAGCGGATCGAGAGCGAATCAAGAACGGAATTAAAACCGCGGACCCTCGCCGCACGAATTCGCACTTGTTTCGCTCTCGATCCGCTGAGGTTACGCATCGAAACGTGTAGTTTTGTACCGCGGTGTCGATCCCGCTACGCAGATGTGCAAAAGGCGGGTGTTTTTTCAACGTTTGACCGTACACTAAGGGTTATGAGTCTCAAGAAAATTTTAATATTTTGTCTGGTTATGTAACAGGGGCGGCAAATTTTTCTGGCCCGGGGCGCCCAATTTCCAAATACGCCTCTGCTTCGCATATTCACTGTGAAGTTTTCTTGTCACTTATTTTATGAAAATTAACATAAACTTCTTGATATTAACATAATATACGAGTTTAAATACAAAAATTAAGCCGTACATTGTGTTGAAACTTTTTAAATATTAACTTTTTGACTAAATGTCATATACAGACCACGAGTTGGTTTTCAATTGCAAAAAAATATGGCTTCGTTCAAGTAACTCTCAATGCAAAAGTTTACATTAAAGTACTATTATGCTTTTCATAAATATGAAAACTAAATTATTTAAGATATTAATACTTTAAAAAAGACATGATAATGTTTTTATTATAGTTTGTGCAAAAATTATTTCAAGTATATATCAATTTGAAAATATAATTTATATTGTAAACAAGAACGAACCCTTTTTAGACATGGCACCTGGAAGTCAGTGTATTAAAAAAACAAAAACAGTTGCACAATATGTTTTGTGTGACTGCTAGCAGTTATAGAAAGTACCTATAGACAAATAGACTTTAGCGCCTTCACTTAAATGATGTAGTTTTAGATACCAATATCAGTCATTTAATTGGCATATAGAAGTGCTGGAGTAGAAAAAGCTACTTTACGTCACCACGCACAAAATAAAGAAGAACTATTAGAGCATGAGTTGTGAAAAAATATTTACAGTCGTATAAAAGAGATATTGTCACACCCTTAAGTCTGCAAAAATATGACACTCTTATTTACAATATACGAGCGTCATGATAGTGATGTCCACAGTTACATTAGAATGGAATGTCCATTACAGTCAACTTTGTCGGAAAACACGTCGTTAGTATGAAACGAATGCGTCGTGAGATTCTTTTTGTCACACCCTGTGTAAGCTGCAACGACGAATAATAATGTCTTAACATAAAATATGACGACTGTTAATCCGATTTCAATGGTCAGCTTGATGGACGAATGCAGTTTGTTGCCACCGTACATGCGTGGTAGTAAATGTGGCATCCGAAACGTTCTAAACGCGTATTTTCTCTGAAAAATGAAGTTGTATAATCATTAAAAAAATGGCGAACATAATTACGTTTCTTACGCATACGTTTTGGAGAAAAAAAACTACTTGCCGCAGGGTATAAACTGTTTCTGGACAAAATTGTATGAATACATAATGCAGTCGTTTTTGCATAGTTGCGCTTATAATATACACTTATAGAAAATTTTATAATTAATGAGATGAGCTATGTGGACACTTATATACGTTACAATTGTTAGACCGAAACTTATTAGTCTGAATAGTGCGGAATCGTCGACATATTGTAACAATTATACGTAGTTATGCGCAATTTTCTCGATTTCTAGTGATTACCAGACCATTTTTGGTTAAGTGTAGTCACGTTCAGATAAGAGGGGTTCCTCGGTATAAATTTAGGTAAGCAAGTAACTACTTTTTCATATAATGTATGTTATTCAAGACTTATCTAGTTCGTGTAGGTATCAACTTTAACATGATTAAATGATGAATAACTAGAAATCAAAAAATCCGTAATGACTGGTCGTTTTTACCTACTATTCGGCATAATACATGCACAAATCTGTCAAATAATTTAATTAATTATAATCTCTTATATATATATATATACCGGGTGTTTCTTGTAATAGGGGCAATAAATTAAACCGTAGATTCTACTCTTCAAACTGGACAATATTAAGTTCAGCGACTTTTAAAAATAACATATAATTTGATTTTTATTTCACTTTAAAGTTTATTCGAACACGCAATGTATTGCGAAATTGATTATTTCTGTTGGGTGACAAGAGTGACAAGCAATGTCAATTAGACGGATTTTAACGTACATTGAAAATACTATTTAGTATGTATGAAAAAGAGACAATATAATTTTTTTTTTAAATTGTAGAACAAACGTTTCATTGTTTGAGGAGTAGAATCTACGTTTTAATTTATTGCTCTTATTACAGGAAACACCCTGTATAATATTGATGATGATGGTGATGGGCACATTTGCGTCTGGAAGGTCGCGGTGTGGGCTATGAGGCCTATGAGAATAGATCATAAGTTATTGTTAGGGTTCCGTACCTCGAAAGGAAAAAACGGAACCCTTGTAGGATCACTTTGTAGTCTGTCTGTCTGTCTGTCAAGACCATTTTTCTCAGGAACGCGTGGAGGTATCAAGCTGAAATTTATATCAAATACTCAGGTTTATTGTCCCTTGGAGCTGTGAAAAAATCAAACTTAAAAGTCAACGAAATCGAAAGTCGTTTATGCTGCAAATTTTAGAGTTTTTTGGCACTCGCAAAACCTACGGGGTACTTCCCGTGAACTCAGAAACTTGAAATTTGGCACGAAGCAACGTCTTATAGCACAGATAAAGGAAAAATTGCGAAAACCGTAAACTTTTAGTTACATCGCATAATAAAAATATTTTTAATAATTTTAAAGTTACTACCCCTATATACCTACAGGTTTGTACGGAACCCTCGGTGCGCGAGTCCGACTCGCACTTGGCCGGTTTTTATAGTATTTTCATTTCGGTAAGCTTAGTTTTGTGTTTAAGTAATGTTAAAAATAATGGTTAGATTTTCATATTTTGTATTTATTAATGTGATATTATTGTGGATATATTTATTAGTGTTATATATTTGGATTTTATTTGAATGTGGACAAGTAATATTTTGTAATGTTGAATTTGACAATAAACAATATTAGTTTTATAATATTATATATCTTTTTTATACATCTATATAAATTAGCCTATATACGACCCACTGCTACTCGAGAGGGATCGGGCTATAGTCCCCACGCGCTGCCCTAAAGCGGGTTGGTAACTTTACGAGTACATACACCTTTGCATTTCTCCGCGGATTTATGCAGGTTTCCACAAGATGTTTTCCTTCACTGAATAGCGATTAGTAAATACCACTTTGGTATTATATTTCGTGCATAAATTCCGAAAAACTGATTGGTACGAGCCGGGGTTTGAACCCGAGACCTTCGGATTAAAAGACGTCTTACCGCCAGGCTACCAACGCGCAGGCTTTTTATACATCTACTATCTTTTAATTGTGAGAAAAAAATAATGATTACAGTTATGAATCAAAACTGATCCCTAGAAAATTGTTCACATACGTGATTTAGAAGTATTATTGCTGTTATGAACTAATTGAATTACTTACTCACACAACGCCTCGTTTTATGCCCAATTATAGCTAATGTACACATTCGTTATTGTTCATTACCTATGATATTATCCATCCAGCACTTAAACATAATTTAATCAAGCAATTAATTAATTTTGAGTGATTTATGTTTATTGGCATAATCCATTTTTTTATTTGTGATCTATGACAAAAATCACTTATAAGTGAAATCAATATACTACTTGATTAATAATTAATAAATGTTTGCCTAGCGATGTATTTGTCATGCGACACTCCACGTCGGCATTCCACCTATTCAATAACCCTCAAACTCAAAAAAACACACTTAAAATAATTAACCACACAATCTCTCATCGGCCCGCGTTAAAACACCGGACAATCTGAATAAATCTCCGCTTCCACATTTCTCTCGCATTATTAAACGAGAAAACGAGCAAAAAGGAACACAAGAACAAAAAGGAACACGACGAGAACTCACGAACTCGACCGATATTGGTGACAAAATGTTTTTACGCCTCAACCGCGACATTGTTCTTTTATTTCTCGTTGTTTTGTATTTGTTTCGTTTTAGGGTTTTTTAATTAAGTTTTAATTTTTATCTCTGGGCTCCCGTTTGATCGTGTGGGTTTTAAGAAGGACGGGAAGCTTTCAGTTTTTAATTGTAACAATGTGATTTATTTGTGTAAGAATGTCGTGTCTGATTTTGTTAAATGTACCAAATCTTTAGGGATCATCTTGTACGGCAGCTTAAGCAGATTTCTTTAAAATACCTCAGTAAAAAAATTTAAGGCACGACTCATGGCGTAATAGGAGTAGGAGCGGTATTCTATTCTAACTTTAAAACACGTGTTAGCACGACACAACTTCAATACAACTCAAATGCAATACAGCTAAAGCCTAAACTTCTGAATCAGAAATATCAGAATTTGCTTGAAAGCCTTGAAATTTATTCCGATGCATGTCCAATACAACTTTAATATCGTTTGAATATTTTGTTGTGTGTTAGTGTTATGTTTCAGATACTTGTGTTTTTAATGTATTGTTTATGTATTTTAAAATCAGAATACGGGACAAGGGGCCGGTTCCACGTAAACACGTTAAGATATCATTCAACTTCAATACAACTCCAATGTATTAACTATGCAGTACAACTAGCGCCTAAACGTCGGAAGTGAGTTGTGTTAGGGATAGCTTGTGTATTTAATGTATTGTTTATGTACTATGTTAAAGTTAGAATACGTCACCAGGTAAGTGTAACGTGCAACAGTTAGTCAAATACATTTCATCTTTTTATGTTTAAGGCACAACTGGCACAATTAGTTGCGACTTCTTATTAGGGGCCTTCTAAAAAATGCAAATATTATAGTATTCGTAAACTGTACATCCTACTTAAGTTTGTAGTCGTGAACATATCCATAAAGGCGTGTCCGTGCAACACCGGGGTCGTTTCACCGGCTATCGGTGACAATGTCCAGGCTACCTGTTAAATATGGACTCTTAAGTGGTCGGACACACGAACTTTTAGAACTGACCGGAGATATTACAATAGAAAGGGTCTACCAAACTATAAGATATCTTTAAAAATTATAAATACAAGATATCTTTAAACAAATCTGGTGATCCGTTTAAGGGCATCATAGGTGTCGTGTTCTGATTAGAAAATGAAGATTCGAGGCCATATTTTTTTTCTAATAAGTATACGATACGAACTAAGCCCTTTTAACGGATCACAAGTATTTTCATAACAGCCTAAATTTTCAAAGTTTGCATTAAACAACTTTTGAAAACTTTTAGTCATGCTGAAACAAACTTTCAGTATACCATACAATTAATAAAATTAGCGTAAATTGAGGGAAAAATAACCTAGATGCGTGGCTAGACTTCGATTACTGATTATGCCTCTTAAATTTATTTTTGTATAGCAGCAGCGGCATTTTTGTAACATTTCGCACATATTAATTTCATCTTTATCTTTAGGTTTGTTTTTTATTAAAAAGATGAGTTTTTTACCATGTTGTGTCGTATTATGGCGTCCCTAGGTCTGCATCAGAATGTCTCACTCATCCCGGCGGGTCATAAATCGGGGCTCATTTGAATGTCGATTGTGATCGACGACGCGCGCGCCGCTTTATAACTCACGGCCTAAACGAGCCGTTTATACGCCGTCGCCCTGTGCATGATACATTTTATATGTTAAAAATATATTTCGTTATTTTAGAGTCCGTTTATTTCGCTGAATACATTTTTATAGCATAGGGTTTTCCAATAAGGACGGGCCGGTTTTAAAATGAAATAAAACAGACTACGTGTAAGATATTAATACATTTTTAGTTTTATTTGAAAGGCCCATATGTGCCATTATTTGTGAAATATGACATCGTTCAAATGTCCGGCCTCGGCTTCTGGTGGTAGTCCATATCCTATAACTAACTACCGCACAGATCAAGCTAAATATCGGCGATGGCTTGGGTAATATTGAATTTAAGGGAATCCGTAGATTGGGGCTTGTTTGAGTAGACCTGCGATTTCAGAAACCCTCACAAAAAAGTCAAGTAAGGTCAAATGCACGACTGCCTTTAGAATCAATATAACCCCAGCTATCGCTGAAATTCAGCCTGATCTGTGTGGTAGAGTTATTGAAAATTGGACTTCTAGGATATGGGCTACCAGAAAAAACCGAGGCGGCCATTTGAACGATGTCTAATTTCACAAATAATGGTACGTATGGGCCTTTCAAATAAAATTAAAAGAAATTAATATTTTACACATAACCTGTTTTATTGCATTTTAAAATCGACCCGCCTGTTTTGGAAAACCCTTTACAATGAAAAATTAGGAATTAAAAACCCCTTAACTTAGATTAAAGTTTGAACATAAAAATAGCAAGAGAAATATTTTAAATCAGCAGAAAGTAGTTCATCGGCAGTGTGAGTCTATGCACTCGTTAGAAAATAGGTAGATTTCATATGTAAGTGAACTTAACTAGAACCTGTTTCGATATCACCTTAAAGTATTGAATACGGAATTGAATTGAATCCTTAATAAAACATGTCAACGATAAGCGGGTGAGAACCGAGTGTCCCAATTAAAGCGGTTTTTAATGTGTTCCCAATCATTTAAATGTGTTTGAAATAATTTAAATTTGTAATCGCACGGGAGCAGGATTGATAAACATGTATGTCGGTTACACGTCGGGGTTGGAATGTGAACGTTGCATTGGCTATTTAAAATAAGCCTCTTTACGGATAAGAGTAGCCTTCCTAAAAGTGTTTCTCCTGCCATTTGCTAGTCTCCTGTTGTATCCCACAACTTATTTAGTAGGTATTTGGAAACAGTTATAAATCGTGCTAATGTCAGACTTAATGCCTAATAGCATTCTCTACCAGTGTAGAGATATGGTTGACTGCAACCATAGGTCTAAACAGACAAATGTCAATAAAGTGCAAAGAGAAAGGTAAGAAAATATTCAATTAGATTAATTGCAAACTAAACTAAAAGAGGTAACAAACTACATATAAACCACTAAGGATATATATAGATTAATATACTACTATATTTTAGGTAAGATTTTGAATTACTTATATTAAGCGTTATAGCAATGTATGCAAGTCTAAGCGCTCATTAATAAAACAGCCTGCAATGAACAATCACTGCAGAAATAAATGATATACGATCATATCGATCGTAAAACCCTCGTCCACACGTGTGTGCGCCTGCGTCTAATTACCGACGATCCCGGCGCACAACCGTATCATTCGCTTTAAAAATAATACTGATTTCTCTACGGCCGCACACTTTCCAGTATAATTACGCGTAGATATGGCTCGGTGCGGAAAAAATATGAAAGTCGTATAAAAAAACAATTTCACGGTTGATTTACATACATGTAGTCGTATGCATGGTGTAGGTGAGTACTTGTGAAGCTGCTCTGAACTTGATGTTTTATGTAGATTAATAGCTGTCATAGCGATTTTGGCGACTTTACCTTGGGTTTGGAATGAGTTAACCTTATCACACCCTAGTCGGATCGGCAGCAAAAGTAGCTAAGCAGGCGAGGTGTTTAAAAGTTGCTTGACAAGGCTTTATTGTCAAGAAAACATGAGCGTGTCATTCTTTAGAGAAATCGTTTTGAACACCTCGTTGCTTAACCGCTTCTGCTACTGACTGTAGTTGCTCCCTTCCCGCTAGCGAGTTGCAGTAGCTGACAGATATTTATTAATCTGGTGAGTATATGTAAACTCAAGAATGCCTTATAGTATATACATGTTTGACATTTGAAAATGTTTGAAAGGAGATCGTCAATTTTTGTTAGGTGATCTGGCTCAGATTATTTAGGACCGTTTAGAAATGGTTCTTACCTTTGAAGAATCGTCATTATTTCTAGATCAGGATGGTCGTAAAAATATTGCGAAATCTAATGGGAAAATTGAAAAATCATGCATTAAAACTTGAATCTGACAAGGACAATATTTGAAAGCGTGCTTGCCTATGATTTATATATTAATGTAAAAAAAGTACCGATTTTTTAAAGATAATGTACAAAAGCGGACTTGAAAACAAAACGGGAATCATGATGAAATAATAAAAAGTCATATTTTGATCGTATTTATAGTTCCTGTATTTCGGTAAACAAAGACGGCTGTCAAACCATCGTTGATACTATTAACTGAACATTCCTAACACCTATTGCGAAGGGATAAGGTTTACCACCGTTAAGTGCAATAGCACTAGTATCTGACATTGCAAAGTTGAAAAAAAGATGCGTTTCGTTATCGAAGGAGTATGACATTATGCCATTATGAAACCCACTTTTAATATTCAAACTCCGATCAAAAATGCAAAAATACGCATTTTCAATCTTTAGGCGTTTTAATACAGTCGATTTCTAATTTAAACTTTCGTATTCGTAGGCTTAGATACTATTTTAGTATTACAATGTTCTAACTTACCGAACAGTATCAAAACGCAGATTATGTAACGGTATACATTGACAGTGTCAAACCAAAAAACAACCCCGTTTCAGGCCAGGGTGAAGTTAAACTTTATGTCAATGCCATAAGGACGTTAACGACTTGTCTTGCTGTATTTTAATCGCGGAAAAATCAACATAATGTTTATTTATTTAGTATTTCTAATTCTCGTTTCATTTTTTTGCAATATTTTGTCTACTTTAGTAATAAAATGAGTATTTATTTTACATTGCAGTACAAACTGTATACGGTTTATTTCAGGTGGCCCAGAATTGACGATCTCCTTTTAAAGTGTCATTCTCCCGGTGACTGATTGCCTAGGTCAGTGCATACCGTAATGTGGACCATCGATATTTTATGAGACAATTTCAAAACACAGCTTGGTCAAATTATTCGTGAAGTTTCATTACAAACCAACAAACATTAATTACTCAGGGACAGCAGATGAAAATCAATCAAAGCTAGTAAAAAGTTGTAAATATTGTAAAACGTGTAGTAAATATAATATAGTATGTAGTGTAGGTACAGATAAATAATATCTGGAGTGTTTATAAGTGAAAACTGAGTTATGACCGATAGGATCATAAAATCTGAGCTAGTAGGACGGTCACGCTAGGTACGGCTAGCAAAAACATGTTTTAGTATTTTCTCGGGTTTCCCGCATAATAACTAGATATTTATTTTGATCAAATGAGCTAGACCTCAATTGACCATTTTTCTTTATTATAGCCACTAACCATCAGTGACACCTAAATAGGTATTTTGCACCTAAATCGCGGCGACGCCGGCGCCGCACCGCGGGTGGATGGGCCCATAGTATTCTGGCTTGTAATAATATGCAACAATATACATCTTTAAAAAAAATCCTGACAGCCTTTGACTGGTTTATCTGTTTTTCTGACCTTACGTGTCTACGTGTGTACGCTCTGACGTGTCTATTAACTGTCAAAGATGGCGTGTGCGTACGGTAATTGCAAAGACTTAACTGTAATTAAACCACCTTTATACGACAAAAGTAAAACTGATAGAGTGAAGGTCGTGCTGCACTTGTTAACATTTATAGTTTGTATTGTATCTTCAGTAAGATATGACCTGAATCTGAACGTGTTAAATATAGGCAGTTTATTTTCTAAATTATGACTACGGCCTCTATGAGATAATGAGACAGAGGTATCTGTCACAAAAACAATTTTTTTTTAGCTCAATAAGGCTTGTGTTGTAGGTACTAGACGACGATATACACGGTGGGGCCTGTAACTAAAGCAAAAAAATAAAATGTACATTCTTCTCCTCAAACTACGCAACGTTTGTTTGACGACTTTGAAAAAAAACTTGCGGTTTGAATTTTATTACATTTTAAAGTTAATTCGAACACGCAATGTACTATGAAATTGATTATGTCTGTAGAGTGACTAGACTGACAGGCGATGTCAATTAGACGGAGTTTTAAGTACATTGAAAATACTATTTACTTTGTTTGAAAAAATAACAACCTAAAAACTTTATGATTTTAAAAAGTTGCTACACAAAAGTTGTCTAGTTTGAGGACTAGAATCTACGTTTTAATTTTTTGCTTTAGTTACAGGCCCCACCCTATATATAATAATTACATATAGATAAATACTTTAATACATAGAAAACACCCATTACTCAGGAACACACAAAGGAAAATATCTGTGATAAACACACAAACAAATGCCCTGACCAGGATTCGAACCCGGGACCTCCTGCTTCATAGGCAGGGTCACTACCGACTAGGCTAGGAGGCCGTAATTAATGTGTGTCTTACTTAGTGCCTGTAGGGTTAATACCTCTTTCATAAAGGTTTTAAATGAGCGCTGCTAAAACTCACTATAAATCTTGGAAGAATAATAAGTATGGAAGTGTAGTCATCGCTCACAACCTGCCCCAAAACAGTGGTGCCAAAGCTAATCATCGTGGTGCCGTAATTTCACATCAAATGTTCTGAAATTGTCATGTGAAAATATCAGTTTTATCTAGATACGAAATTTCCATAATATCCCTATTACAATACCGGTTTGGCCATGTATTGGGGATTGGGGAGCCACACAGGCGCCAAAAATTACAATATTTTTTATAATCGGTACGTAATTTATGCATAATTATTAGTATAATAACTAACTTGGTAAACTTGGGTATATTTAAATATTATAACGTTAACTTGACATTTCAGTAATCTTAATTTGAGTATCTACTACCCAATTAAACTTTATAGTCTAATCGATTTTGACCACTCACAACACGGCCACTTTTTTTTATTGGTGAAATGGCATGAAACCCTTGCGGAATTAAGTTTAACACCAAAATATATGCTTGAAGAATGGGTACTTGATTGGTTAACAAGACATAAGACATTTTAGTTTTGTAAACTTGAAAATGGGTCGTGTTTTCACATAAACTTACCTTGAATTTACCCGTGTTTATATTATGTCGATGCTATAAATAAGATTTAAGCCTAAGCATTGTAACTTTTAAGGCAATCATTTGATTTATTCTTATTATTAAAGTTAGTGATGCTGATACGGACTATATGGAGTAAGCACTCTAATCTCATTATGTTAAGTACCTACGTAGTAGGTAAAAATGCAATATTTAAACAAGTTTAATTCCTTAAATTATGCTACTTTACTCATAAATCTTCCTGTACTTTTTTTGCCTACCCCCTCTGTTAAAAGTATACTTATAATATAAAAGTATTTATTCTTATGGAATGTCCAGACAGACAGTGCAAGTAGGTACTTTTAACTGAACAACAAACGATACACACACTAAAGCAGGTTGACTGGTCAGATTTTCACGCCACTGCTCTAAAATTTGGCAATAGTAGATCCAAATACAAGCTGGAAAGTAGAGACTACTGTACACCTGATCCAGCAGTCCAACAATGTTTTTGTAACCCTACCACCAATTCAACAATTTTATGACAACGCTTTTCTTTGCCTCGTTGCCTAAAACATTTTTACATTGTAATCTACAGTAACGCTTATATTTATGAAAATACCGTGAAATATACGAGTCAAAAGTCATCATGGGCTACTTGGGTACTTAACATTTACCTTTTATTTCAGTGTAAGGGTGGTCCACCACACGAAAATTTATATCCCTGCATACTTATATTAAATTAAATAACAAGTGAGTTATATTCATAATGATTAGCATAAACTCATTACCTTACTTGGCCGGGCGTAAATTACTGAAATATGTCATAATAAAAAGTTTATCTATGGCGCTCCCTCCAGGGTGCGTTGTTACATTTATCTATAAAAATAACTTTTACGCTAACTGTACTCTAACATGGAAATGCGCCAAGTTCAAAGAAGTGTATTTCGTGTTGATTCTTGGTTTATTTTTCTTTTCAGGCACCTAGAAGCTTAAACCATAAGAAATTTTAAGGCTTTTAATTTTAAGGGCTATTTTTAGGGGTGCGTCCTCTCTCATAGATACATAGCTTTTTGTGTCTGTTTTTGAACTTGAATGTAACTATACGAAAGTGTAAATAGTGAAACGCAGCGGGAACGCTTGAATATAATGCCCGTAGAAAACCCCAAAAATAACTGAAATATAATTTGACTAGTTCTTATTAATAACTTCTTTACATGTTGTAATAAAACAACAATGCATATTAACTTCTCACATCAAACCATTTATTATCTTCATATAACACCTTAAAGAAAACTGTTTGAATAGGACAATATTATGATTTAAAAAATTAAGAATAGTTTACCTAACTTTCAAGCCTTTTTACCCATTGAACTGACGAGGAAAGCCAGCATTTTTCAATGAGTAATTATTAACATTTACATTGACATGGCATGTTTAACTTTTACATTGACATGGCATGGACATCTCAAACTCATTTCAATTCCGAGAGTGACGTGGCATAATCTGAGATACATTTATACATCGTATACAGAATCCTGAATAATTAGGAATGTAAAAGTGCCGTGGGCTATAAGCAAGAATATCGAGTTAAAGTATGAACGTCGTTCAAATTTGTGTCCGTCGCCCAAGACAAGCAAGCACCAAAATATTTACTAAAATACTGCTCACAATTTGGTTAAAATACAATTTTATGTAGCGCGTTCGAAGACCTGAGGGTGTGTGCTGAGTAGATATTACCTCCCACGCTGAGTCACTGAAATTCGATTTAGGTATGCATGTTTAAATAAATCTTTTCATACAGGTATTATGTCCAATTAAGACTACGCACTAGGGCACCTTAGATTTTGCTCAATACGCTATACGCTTAAAAAATAAGAATGACGTATCACATTTGAACTGTTTGAACATGGGTGATATACATATGTAGGTGCATAATTACTTATTGTAATTCGTGATGACAATAACAACTTGAAAATTTTACTGGTCAGATCCGGATAAGGCTGGTATCAAGAAGTAAAAATATGCGTAAAACTTTAAGCGTCAAATATATTCGCTTTAACAGCTCAATGTAAATATTTTCACTTTCACAGGCTACCCCGGGTCACTGCCGAAATTCTGTCACGCAATGTAGCCATTAAGGGTTGTTTCTCCTCACCCCCCTTCCGCCCCCTAGTCGGCGAATTTTACAAACTACCCTGCGTAATTTTGTGGCCCCCTATACCCCTAGCTTTTTATGCGAACCCAATTGGTTGGTTTGTCGAGGATTTTTAGGGGTAATGCAGTTTTTGGGGTCGTGATTTTTGGGGTGGCTTGCTTATGGATTACAGGACTAATCTTAAGACAGTGACTACAAGGTTAGATATGTATGTTATTTTACATTTATTTACATATTACGTGACCAGTGTAAAATGCATTTTTTCAGAAACCTAAGAAAACATACCAAATCTATTAGTGTCTTTATTAATTTATATTAAACACTTGTAAATGGGTGTTTCACTTATTTTAAATTACCATTATATAGGACGACTACTGCGTGGTTTACAAAATGCCCAAGAAAGTGTTTAGCTTAGCTACAAGGCCGTTATATATTTTCTAACGTTAGTGGGCTATAAATAAGCTCAATGTGCTTACACAGTCCCAACCAAGCTTTGTTTATACCCGCGGACTGAACCCGCCCCCATACAGGGTGTTATTAAGGCTCTAACTGGATTACACGCATTACAGACACGTTTAATGTAAAGTGACGTTTTAGCTTTTACATTTACATTTTCGGTGTTGTCAGAGAAGTAACAAAAGATATTAAAAACGCCATTAATTAAATATAAGGTTTGGTGTCCAAAACTAGTGGCCGTAAGTCGCATTCCATTTCTTTACTTATCACTTCACTATCATCATCACTACGTCGTATAAAGCAAAGTCGCTTTCCGCTGTCTGTCCTTATGTATTCTTAGATCTTTAAAATTACACACCGGATCTTGATGCTTTTAAAAGATGACGTGATTCAATAGGAAGGTTTATATGTATAATACATGCATAAGATAGTAGAGAAACACTGATAATTTCTGAGGTTTCTAATGTGATGTCGTAAATAAACACATTTTTTTGCGCTTATATTGCAAACGCTGGCTGAACCCTACGAGATAGATCAAAATAATGTACTACATACAGTATTGTACACCTTAAAAAGGTCTACAAAAAAGTCCGCGATGATATATGTCTATCTCTTAGGGATAACCCACAATAACCATTTTTTATCCCGTGTTAAGCCGGGGAGGGTCGCTAGTATTAAATATTTCCAACATGGTTTTACTAGTTTTTGGCGTAGAATTCTACGCCCTTCTGGTGTATACTTGAAAATATGTATTTTCTATACTTTCAGCTCGCTGACACACTCCACACACAAAAGTTTGGTGCTCTGTGTATTGAATTATTTTTACACCTTTTGCGTTTAAATATATAAAAAACATGCAAAGCAACTCGATATTTACAAACAACCTTTAGCCCATACATATTAACGTATGGGCTAAAGGTTGTTCGTACATTGTACAGCGTTCGTGCGTTACCTTTGTCGTTTAGTTAACTGGCTTCTTTAAACGTTAAGCACCTTTTAATTCCTATTTTATGAATGTGTTATAAAAATTAATGATTTTGATTTTTTTCCAACACGCTAACTTTAAGAGCAGTTTGTTTAACCTCGGTTACAAAGCTACGTCGCAATCACAATCACAGTTTAAGAAATACGTTGACGTGACCTACGTAGTTTTTTTTAAATCTTTTATTCCGCTACCGTTACCGTTCGCTAATTGTTTAAACCAGTCAGCTGGATACCATAAAGTTTACCGAATACGTTAAAATAAAATCCTTGAATTACGTACATTTAACGTATCACCCATATGACATAAAAAATGTAGCTATTATTTTCCACGTAGTTTCAAGTTCGTTAGTGGAACTTATCAGATGCTAGCTAACCTTTTTCAGATTTTCAAAAACAATTACCCTTCAACCGATAAGCTACACTTGTGACAAATTAGTAATTTTTCCACCCCAGGCCGAGCAATAGTGAACTTTATATGTGTTCTCTAAAAGTACATTGTGATGGTAGTAGCTATTGGTGAGTGTTTCAGAAAACAATCGAGTGCGATAAGGGCAATCCATCATAGTGACCACAAATGGATTTTTACACCGAAAGGTTAAATTAAGTAAAAATTTAGCCACGTGCAAAAGCGTAGACATGGTTCACGAGTGAGTGGTTTAAATGAACTATATATTTTGATTAAACTCACTCACTCTTCAACTCACTGAAGATTTAACTCGCTCATTAACTCATCTATCTCAGCTCAGTGTTTACAATGTTACTTGCTCGCTCTTTTCTACTAATGATTCGGATGAGCCGGCCGAGTCAAACTAGTGAGACGATGCGACTACGTGAACAGATCCAATGAGAGAAATGAGCGAAATGAGTGATACGTATCTCCGCGAGCGAAAGATATTAATCAATATTTTTAATCCCGTGAAGCGTTTTGCGCATCTCTACATATGAGAAGTCTACTTAAATAATGTTTTCAAAAAGTGCGATGAACTACTATCTTGTTGTGAGTTAGTAAACAGTACTAAAGCCCAAAAATATGACAACAATAAACAATACACATTTCGGTACACGTGCAATTCGTCCAAACTAAATTTGGAATTATGTATTCAAATGTTAGGCTACCTACTTAATATTACTCTATTCATTTAAATATCAGTATCAGTCAAGGATGTCTATATCATCCTTGGTATCAGTACACAAACATTCATTAGGGTAACTAGAGAACAAAATTTTTATTACAGCCTAGAGGTACTGCGCGGTGGTTCCAATCCAGTCCTGGGCACCGCAGGTCTCGGTCACTTTTTCTTCCGTATGTGACATCATCATCTTGCCCTTGTCTCATTTACTTGGGGTCGGCGCAGCATGTCTTTTTCTTCCACACATCTCTGTAATCCGTCATCTCATCACGCACATCCCTTCTTTTCATATCATCTCTCACAGTCCATCCACCTTTTCCTAGGTTTGCCTATTCTTCTTCATCCCTCCACATGACATCCATACCATACCTCCTCATATCTTCCGTATGTAACATCTTCAGTACATTCGTTAGCTTAATTTAGGTAATAATAATAGTGTTTATATCTACGATCGACGATACGAGATCATACGATTAAGCTCAATAAAAATTAAGCCTAAGTACATTTTTGTATAATGTACCTATACCTACATTATGAAGTATCTTTTTACCCAGCCACGTAAATTTTTATACGCCACAAAGCCGAATATGTATCTGAACATTCTATTTTATTATACACAAAACAGTCCTTTATTTCTGTATCTATTCAGTAATTTTCCTATTGTTTTGTGTAGCCATGATATAATATTGAGGTATCGCAGTTCGTAAACAACTCCGCCCCTCCGCGGTGCCTAGCACGAGCGACTCCGTATCGATCCCATGCTAATATCGCTATTGATGGTATTGGCTAGAGAGCTATTTGTGAAGTTCCGGATCTGTTTAGGAAGTTCTATACCTTCATATAGACCATGTAAAGCCTTTATGAACTATTTTCTAGTCGAAATTACCGCGAGTAACACGTGTGGAATAAATTGTTTATGCTTACGAGTTGACGGCGTTTGAGAATTGGTAGTTTTGTTACTGAATGCAATTGTTTTTATTAAACATTTTCTTTTTGACTTTGATTTATACTGACAGTCACGAGTATAGATAGATGTCAGCAGGTAGAAAATTCAATGTAATAAACAATTGTATTAGATATAAGTAAGGCATCAGTTAGGCGATGAAAATATGTATAACAGTTTTAATTTAAAATAAGTAAATGCAATGTGTAAATAATTAGGTACGCGTATATAAATCAACTACTTACTAGTATCTAAAACTGTAAAATCCAACGTATGTACTTATTTTTCTGATGTGCTCTTTTCTGTTTATAAAAAGACGTATAAGTATTATAAACAATGTAAAAAGAATGAAATGTGTTCTACTAACACTAGTAGTACTAGTCTCTAAGGGTATCTATTATTTTTCGAATTACATTACTTACAGTTATTTGAATACCTACATCTGCTATCATTGTCACTGTCTTTGGCACTGGTCTCACCGCGAGCGAGTAAGCTATGAGCTATCGGCTATTCTCTAGCCCAAGAAACGAACAAAAGATAATCGCTTCCGTGTAAATAAAAGAGAGAGATGTATATTTATAGTTCATCGCAGTGTGAACAGCCAGCTATGAACTATAAATATATATCTCTCTCTTTTATTTACACGGAAGCGATTATCTTTTGTTCGTTTCTTGGGCTAGAAAATAGCCGATAGCTCATAGCTTACTCGCTCGCGGTGGGACCAGTGCCTTAGCGTTCATTCCACGTAGGTACCTAAGTATCATCACATGTTTACATTTATATAATATATAGACATTACAATCATTATTACAGTTACAAAATTTCGAGAAGGTACAAATTTACAAGCTACCGGTATTGGCGTTCGGCGAACTAGTGGCGCCCCGCGGCGCGCCTCGCCGCCGCCGTCAATGCTTCAACAGGCGCTTTCTTCAGAATTACCAGCCGCTTTCGGTACTCACTTATTAATATTTCAAGAATTAACGATGTCCCTAAATGTTTGCTTTTTAAATGGGTGTCCACATTGTATGTTTTCTGTACGAAATGACCCATTTTCATTGCATTATATAAGAATATAGAAAGGGACACATAATAAACTTAAGAAAGGCAGTTTTATCTACAAAAACTCACAAATATAATAAATACCACCTTTCAAAGCAAGGGTTGTATAATCAATGTAACAAAAACTGAAATAACATCTAACTCCGTAAATTTGTTGTTGGCGCGTTATTAAAAAAGCAAAAACGGAACCGTTATAATTTCGTCATGTCCGTCTCTCCGTCCGTCCGTCCGTATGTCACAGCCATTTTACTCGGAAACTATAAGACGTATCTTAATAAAATTTTAACATAAGGTGCATTTTGTATGGCGCTACTTATAGTTTTGTAGTAAAATTGCTCAAAAAAATATTTTTCTTGGGGCACTCCATACATGTAACTAATTGTCAAAAAAATTTTTTTACTAAATATCAACGTGTTGCATTAATCGTTAGGCCTTTAAAAATAACACTGAGGTTTGTTTGGACAATTTTTGATTCAGTTAATATTTTCAGAAATAATCACCCCGAAAATCTAAATATTGTGCCCTCCTGTATCTTTTGAACCGGAGATCCAAAAATTTGAAAAAAATTTGAGAAGATACATCTTTGCATGTTCTTTCAACAATTGTTTTGAACATTATCGGTCAAAAACCTCTTCCATAGGCAGATACGACTTTTGATAATTGTTTTTTTATTATTCCGTTGAAGGTACGGAACCCTCCATTATGCATGGTCCGGGACGTACTTGGCCGTTTTTTTATGAATGGAACAAGGTTATACTGTCCGCGGTATCCGCCCTCAAAAATAAGTATTTTATTTAAGTCTAACTTTGCCCAAATTTTGATTGAGACAAGGAAATCCATTTCGCCTCCAACAGTACACAATAACTGAAATAAACCAGTCAACATTTAACGTCATCGGTTCCTTAAACCCCCGCTTACCCCATAAAGCATGCTGCACCCCCTACTGATTTTTATATTCGATTCTTGTACGGTATAAAATTATAAGGCGCATCAATAACTCACGGCTGATATATAGGTTGGTAGCGGACGTATGCAAATGTAGTTTTTTTGTATTGACGATTTACGCGACCAATTACTGATGTCGGCCGTATTTTGTATTCACTTGTGGTATTGGATGTAACTCAATTCTATGATTTAATTAAAATATCTTAGGCATATTTTATAAAATACTTATTTTAGAATAGGTATATTATAAATATGATTATGCGGTATTTCATAAATAACCTTTGGACCTGGGTATGTCCTTAAACTACGCCAAAAAGAGAGGTATGGGCACTGCGAATGGCATCTCGCTAAGTGTGGTAGGGCACGTGCAGCGAAAGTCATCGCTCAAATCTGGAGCAGAGCCCGACTGGGGAAGTACCTCCACCTTACAGAAAACCACAGCAAAATAGCACTAGACCCTACTCATAGTGTTGTGTTCCTGCTGGTGAGTAAGGTTGCCAAAGAGCTCAAAGAGGACCCAGTGTGTTGACGATGAGGGACCTTCTTGTTCCTTTAGTCGTCAACACAGTGAATCCTCCTTTTTGTAAAGGGTCGGCAACGCGCATGTGACTCCTTTGGAGTTGCAGGCGTCCATAGGTTACGGTAGCTGCTTACCATCAGGCGGGCCGTATGCTTGTTTGCCACCGTCGTGGTATAAAAAAAATAATTGTTAAATTTATTAGTCCTTTTTATAATAATATTAATACATTAGTCCCTCCCTTTATGACAGGACAAATGTTCGTAGTCTAAAAACCTTGTCGATGCTAAAAACATATACTATAAATCAGCGCTTTATCAATCAATCAATCACTCAATCAATTAACATGTAATTCAGACAAAGCCCAATAATAGTGTTAGTAGGTACAAAACATAACTTACAAAACTATTGTTAATTAATTACAAACACAGCATACGAAACATATAAGATCGGATGAGCATAAAAATTCTGAAATGTCAAATGTACAGGCTGGTAAACAATGCAGCCTAAACCTCCGAAGATAAAAAAGGATTTTTTGAAATTGATTTCTACGACTCCTATGCATAGATTGCATAGTAATCGTTGAAACTTTCAACCCTGTTTTTACCACGTTAGGGTTCATTTTCAAAAAATCCTTTGATACAAAATATCATACATTCTGAATGCAGCATATAGTCGTGGGCGTAGGTCAGTTCTGTAGAGACTTGTAACTTTACAAAATATGAAGATCTACTTAATCATGACATTCATAGATATGATAGTTTCCGTATAGAACCTGCTCCTTTGCGAAAAATTTAGTTCGATTGGCAGTTCAGTGATCAAAATCACATCAGCTGTTTCAAACACGGCGAAAGACAAAAGAAAGATACCTACTAAAATATCAACCAAATTATATACAGGCTGATTCCTAATTTGAGGTATTCCTTCAAGGAGCTAATACTAGAGTTATTTTGCAGCAAACACGTCCCCATTAACCAGGGGTTAAAAATATCTGACCCACGTTAGTAAAGTTAGAACTTGTTGCAAATACTCCAGTAGGTATATGGAATACCAAAAACTAGGGGTCAACCTAAACAGATGCTTAAATCATAATGCTACTTTCAGTTTTGCCGTAGACTAATAAAAATCAGATCCATGTCAGAAACTTCGAGATGCTTATAGAGATCAATTAATCCTCATCGCAGTACTCCAGTTCTACATATAAAATAGTGTTCTGTATTTGAAGCTATCACAGCTAAACAGTAGCCGCTGAATATTTAACCATTAAAAATATCAAATAACCGAGCAACTTGTAACATCACGACTTCTACGATTAAATCAAAATCGGCTCAGATATCGATTACTTTTACACAGAATCGAGAACGTACATTTATTAATACGTGTTGTAGTAATAAAATCGGCTGACAGCATTAAATACGTGTAGGGCATCGCATTTATTAGTAATCGATACATCGGTCGGTATGCATATCGATTATCGATTCTAAGCCAGATTACGCGCTGCATGTTAATACATGCCTGATATTCTAGTGTTAAATTAAGAGTAGTGTCTTGGAGAAATGCGAGCGCCGTAAGGCGTCGACTAAGGGATATACTTACCTAGTTAACGTTACAAATTATTTTTCACTATATGAGTCTAATAAGTCAAGCAGAAAAAATATATGGTAACATTTATCAGAAATAATTTGTCAGATACTTAACAATTTTCAGTAATTTCTGAAGGCGTTAATTATCTTAACATATTTTAACTGTTTTTAATTAATAATAATAATAATCTTTATTGACTTAAACCTAATACAAGTATCACTAATATTTGCACAGTACGCTAATAGCTTAAGATAGACTTATGCATTAGGTTTGAAACAGTTTCACCGGAAGTCAGACTTGACTCGGAAGTCAGTGATTCCACCGAGAATATGGGTTGAGCCGAGTTGTATGCAGTTGTGCCTTATATACAAAATAAATTAAAAGGAAACTTAACTTATGAAATTATTATTATACAATAATAACACTTTTTACCTGACGTGGTGTACTTGTGTGTATGTATTTACGAGTATGTGTGTGTGTGAGTGTGTGTATAAGAAAGAGAGAGTGAACGTATGTGAAAGCGTGCTAGTAAACATGACAAGTTATTAATTGGGACGTGATATATCGTAATTGAAGTAATAGGATAGGTAGGGTGATTGTTAATTGAGCGGATTGAGAATTGGTAGCGGTAAGCCATGAGACGCATTTATTTCACGCAATTCGTCATTAATATCAGTTAACCTCCGAAAACGAAACATTAACGTCTATAGAAGGAGATTTCCCTTAAAAAATGCAAGGACTGACTTCATATTACTCTTGTTCTCAAGTTTTAAGAGCTTATTCGTAAATAATCCAGTAAGCACTAACCTTGGAAATAACTCTTGGTTCTCAGGTAGCTAACGGACAGCCGCAGGATGGAGAGCCGGTCCAGTTTGCTCAGGATGTTCTGCTCGAACGGCAGCAGCGACGCAAGCGTGTCCAGCTCGGCGTTCAGGCGCTCTCGGTGTCGCTTCGAGGGGTTACTCTTCGTCACGCCGTCTTTTGAAGGGGGCTTGATGCTGGAAAGAAATTTACAAGTTAGAGTTCTGTATTTACAATCATTTACGGTCTTTCTGAAACAGTAACATTGAAAAAATCTGCACTGATGTAGTAATAATCGAGAATTCGGTATTCTAAGTTTTGTCTTTAACGACGATGTTGTTTGTATGCAGTGTACCTAAATATTTACCCACGAGATACACACTTCGAATGTTCAAAAGTGTCACTAATATCAACTAATTTGAGTATATACGATCTCAAACAACATCAAAGGATTTTTGTAGCTGTTTGTTCAGTTTTGTAGCTAACTCAACGATATTGGTTTATTACTATGTATCATATAGTAGGTAGGTATTCAACGGCAATTAAGTTCTCAGTTTGAATAACACGTTTTTTTAAACCACTGTTTTTTTTAAAATATATATCTTATAACTGCAGAGGGTTACGTTTAATTTTGGTCTGTGGTTTAACTCCATTATTTGAAAAAAACGATAGTCGTGTCAACACAGCAGTTTGGTAAGAAAAAAATAGTGACTATGTTTCTAGTATCTGTCTGTAGCTGTGGTTATAAACAATTTGAGAGATATAATGTCTCTAGTTTAGGAACATATTTTGAATTTCACAACGTTTAGAATGACCTTTAGAACCTATCCGATTTTGCTCTGCAGTGGAAATAAACTGACACGCTATATGTTTACACTTTTGAACCTTATTACAAAGTAGTACGGTGCAAAAGTGTAAGCATATCTTTGACGTCGACTGTACAACATAAGCGCCTGCCGCTAACCTAACCTGCTACCTCTACAAAAAAGTGGAACAAATATTTTTTTTGTATACATAATTCATCCTTACTTGTCTTATCATGTAAACAAACACTTCTTAAAGAATTTATCACACTTTTCTTAGGGATTATCTCTTAAAATTTGTTATACACCGAGAGAAACTCACAAAGTATTTAATTAAACCAAGTAACCTCTGAAAAATATCATTTATAATCATATATTCTTCAATAAAAGTCATAACAAATGCATTACCTCAAAAATAAATGACATTTTAGATTGACACATGTTTAAGGACACAAAAAGGATGAATTCTGTATAGCGTAAGTTGACTTAAAAACGTAAAACTATTTTCGATTACCCACGTCTCGGGTGTAAGCTTGCTAACAAAGGTAATTAATACGAATTCCATATCACTCACATTTCCAAAAGGCTATTTAAAATGACACATCGCTTTGTGGTCAAGGAACAGTAGCATGGGGTCGCACTTCAAAATAACCAAATTAACTTTGCACTCCGATGAAGCCTGAAACATTTGGAGTTGATTCTTATTTTGCAGGCACTATGGTGGGCGGGTTGTTTTGTGTACCGTAAATTAAGTTGGTGGCACTTAGCTAAGCTAACTAGAGCTTGGTCACGCGAGGCTACTTGTTAGCATAAGTTATACTCGGATAAGGAGCGAGCTTGCTTATTGTGCTAAGCTTTTGGGTAAAAATTGTGCTTTAGGAAGTGAATAAAATAAGGCGACAATGTTTTCATACTGCCCTTTTTATATTTTTATGCCTTGTACCCAACAGTCTGTGTATTAATGCTTAACGTGCGATATCTGCCCGACAACGTATCTACGTTAGGGTTAGTCTAGATAGACTGTCTACCCTACGCATATCTACGTACATAACTAACCTCTGTCACAAAATTTTATATCGGCAAGTCTAGGATTACAAAATCAGATTGTTTCCGAAAATTTTAGTCTTTAAAGAAGTTTTATTTATCATTTTACCAATAAGTTTATTTTATAATCATGTGAAAACTGCTAGGGTTTAATTAAGCATAGAGCATGGTATGTAACCTAAAATAAAATATAGGTCGTTTTTTTCCTCAAAATACAAGCCCAAGTGGGTGAAATTCTGATTGGTAATTATTAAGTACATATACACATTTATTTTTATTTTCGTTACTTTATGCATATGGTTAGGACGATTAAGGAAACGAATTGGCATAATTAGTTTTTCAATATTCGTTTTTTTCATACAATAATTGTTACCCACTAATATAACTAGGGTATTAGGGTCGTATGATTAACTCAACCAAACAATTGAAAATTATGACATGTCAATGTAATTTCGAACATTAATACTCTGAGATACAAAAGAAGCATATTTTACTGACGTAACATACAGGTGCATCATTTATTGCGGTGTATCAGAGTAGAAAAATAATTTAATAATAAGATATTTAATAATAATTTTATAAATGTAGGTTTACACAATCAGAAAGATAAAACTTAATTATCGATTATCTTACAACTGGAGCTAATTAGGACACTGGGTTCTTTGAGAAATATACGTAATTTAAGCATGTAAATGTACCCTTGCAGTAAAAGGAAAAAAAAAACATTGTGTACATGTAGAAAAGGACGAGGAGAGACGCAGTTGTTAGCACCCTCTATATGATCGACGAAGCCAAGTCCGCGGGTACAAGTAGTCTTGGTAAACATTCCATTGGAGCACATTACATTCATCCCCGCTTTTCACCCCCTTATCCCCCTCATTTCCCTGATAAAACTATCCTAGGTCCATCCTCGAGACTCAATCTATCTTTAAACTATTTCAACAAAACGGATTAGCGGTTTAAGCTACCTACTGTTGATAAATTATAACAACTGTCTTCTATGTAAGTGTAGTAAATAAAATTATTTGTTTAAAAAAATATTACTTAATACAATGTTTCATTGGCATTCAAAATAAATTGATAATAAATAAATCGTAACGAATCAATTGACCCTCTTAATACTGACCAAGTTGGTTGGTAATCTATTTTAATTACGGTTCCTTATGTTAAATTATTTTGGGTGTAGACAAAGCGTATTTGCTTTTGTTAATTTGTTTTGAGGCTCGCATTAGTTTCATTTAAATTAGTTATACGAATAGGAAAATGTTAGGAGGCGCGTCGTATTTTTTTTTGTATAAATTTGTAATCGTAAGGTTAGTTTACCCAAAGGGTTAGTTGCCATTTGGGACTAACACAATCTTTCTCAAACCTAAATTCAACATACTACCAATGTTGAAGTTCTATTGGAGTTGCATCGGAACAATTTTCAAGCGAATTCTAATATTTCTGATCCAGACGTTTAGGTGTCACCTGTATTGCTTGGTATAATGCAATGGAGTTGTATTGAAGTTGGATCATGATGATATAGAGCAGTGATTCTAACCTTTCGGTGCTGACTGAGACTTACTCTACACAATTTCCATTTTGTCAGGGACCACCAACTATTTGTAAGTATATGTCTATGGCAAATAAACTCAACAAAGGGGTGTCCTTTTAATAACTTCGCGGACCACTTCAGGTGTTTCCAGGGACTTTCTGTTAAAAACCAATGATACAGAGTACCAAAATTTGCTAATATTAAAGATTGAAAAAAAGACTTCAGTTATTATAGTTTAACTTACAAAAAAAAATGCATACTACATTACTTGTTGTACTGGCCCAAAGGCATGTAAAACTAATAACATAAAATGATTATAAATTAGAAGCAAACTAAAGGATAATCTTTATCCTTTAGCATTCAAATATCGCATAGATAATGATTTGTACTTTGCAAATATGTCACAACTATCTATCTTGTGAATTGCCTAAGCAATAATTGTGCATATATTTCCTGAGCATTTTATTTTATACTACGAAAAAATATACATTTGTGTAACTAAAATTGATAAAACAGCAATCCATTTGCAAGCAGCTGTACTGGTATCCTTAATTGAACCGATAAGTAACATTGTAACTTCTCCACACATTTCCCTGTTAAAAATAACTTTGTACATCGGGCATTACTCATCGCTCCCCGCCGTTTTTGTTGATTTATTCAAAAGTGGGTATCAAACGGCGCAAGAGTCGCCCTTTGATAAACTTCGGTACAATTTGTATCGATGTACCTACCCTGTTACAACAGTAACGATAATATACCTTACACCGTTATTATTATGGTTGAATTCTCAGGATTGAATTAATGTCAAGTGCGAGTATCGAATAAATCAATGACCGATTATTTCTATAAATCGTAACTCGATTAAGTTATAATCGATGGTCGATTGTGATAGGTTGTTATATCGTAGGCCGCACTGTAAGTAAATGTAAGTAGAAACGTTGGTAAGTTTAATTATAATGTAAGTTACGCGTATCTATTCGATTTATATGAATAAATTTGTTAGTTTCCTTTGGGTTTTTGAGTGTCGGAGTTTTTGATGGTGTTATAGGATGTCTTGTATTAAGAAATGTGGCAAAGCTACGATAAATAACCTTTCACGTTCATAGTTTGGTTAATTAACGGCGGTATACAATACCATATATAATTATATATATAGTATAACTTATAGGCAGGTGCATCAGTAAGAGAATAAGGGCCTGTTTCACAATCTCCAGATAAACTTATCTGCCAGTGTTATTGCTATCCTTTTCTCCAGTCATATAAAAGAAAAGGACAGCAAATATTTATCTGACAGATATGCTTTAACTGGAGATTGTGAAACAGGCCATAAGTAAAATAAATTAATATTTTAACTGTCGCGTCCCAATATATCTATGAGAATATTACTATTGTTGTTAAGAATTTATACTCATCAAAAAAAATCTGACGTCCACAACTATAACACTAGAAATAAAAACAACCTTGCTATAAGTTGTCGTATCCGCAAAACATATAAATCATTTTTTAATCAAGGTATTCACATTGATAACAAACTACCCGTCGATGCTTTAAATTTATCATTTCCCGCTCTCAAGAAATACTTGAAAAAAACTTTAATGTCAAAGGGTTATTACAGGGACGAAGACTATATGACGGACAAAGATGCATGGCCCAAACCAAAAACTACTACAAATTCATCTTGCATATAACTTATCTTAGTCTAGGGAGAAAGAGTAGATGACACAGCTCAGGTTAGAAAGCATATCAAAAGTTTTGTGGAGCAGTCAGATTTGGATTTAATTATTGATTTTATTTTATTTACACGATAGGTACATGGTCTGTCTCTAAATTATTTTGATATGGCTTCTAGAAGAACTGCGATTATTGAGCATTTTAAGATTGAATGTATTAAAATAAGTGTCGCCGAGTTTCTTGCCGGTCATGATACTTCTCGGGTTAGAGGTGTAGGGTTAGAACCGGTGGTAGTTTTTTATATTTTTTAAGGCCTAAATTGAAGAATAAATATATTTTTATATTTTATACAAACCTAATAATTATTAAAATATACGGTTGTTACAATTGCTTGACATACCTACGTCAACCGACACAGTACAAGTTAACAGTACATTAATGGATACGACTGGCTATAAACTGGTGTTATAAATATTATATAAAACTTGAACTATCCCAGAGCGGCTACTTTGAGCATAAGCCTTCATCAAACAACTTAGGGCACAAAAGAAATATTAAGTATGTGTTTTCACTATTCATTTATTAGAGATGTGTATTTCAATTCCAAATAAGATTTTTTATTATTATAATAAATATTTACTTGTTATTTTAAACTTTACCTTAGTAGGTATTGAAGATTCATTTCTCTAAATAATAAATAAACAATAATAAATAAGCCTTTTATTTTTCTCACATTTTACATGCAGCATAACATTTTTCATTTACGTGCAACAAAAAAAAATAATAAATATACATTTCATTTTACAACAGTAAGCATATTATTAATTAATAACAAAAAGTTTATATATTATGTAGTCATTACAGTATTATTATGATTAAATTTTATTATTAATAATTATGACAAATATTTAATTAATTGATTCATAGTTTTTTTTTCTTCTTACATTTATTTCAAATGAGAACCCCTCTGTAGGGTAAAGGCCTCCTCCAATTTTAACCATTGTTTCCTATCCTTTGCCTTTGTTTGCCATTTGTCTCCCGCTATGTCCTTTATATCGTCGACCCACCTTCTTAATGGTTTTCCCCGTTTTCTTTTTCCTTTGGGTCCTTTCCACGCTACGGCACGGCTCGTCCACCGGTTATCTTCTGTTCTGGCGAGATGTCCTGCCCATTTCCATTTCAACTTCATAGAGTGGGTTAAGAAATCGTTTTGTTTGGTTAATTGTCTTATCTTTGTGTGGCGTACCTTATCTTTCTTTCGAATTTTTAAGATAGACCGTTCCATGTTTGCTTGACATATTCTGACTTTTTCCTTTGCTTGTTTTGTATAAGTCCATGTTTGTGAGCCGTACGTTAAACAGGGTAGGATGCCACTGTCCATTACTTTCTTTTTCACAGTAAGAGGCATATCACCTTTCAATATTTCTCTGTGGGCCCAGTATTTTTACCATGATATATTAATTCTTCTAGTTATCTCTTCTAGATTGTTGTCCCGGTGGAATGACACTTGTTTCCCGAGGTATATATAAGTATCTACATATTCAAGATTATCGTCCCTTAGCTTTATTGGTGGTTTTAAATAATTAGTCATAAGTTTCGTTTTTTGCAGGTTCATTTCCAATCCCACACTAGCGCTTTCGACCTGAAGCTGATGTATCATTTGTTCTAGTTGTAAGTTTGTATCCGAGAATAGTATTATATCGTCTGCAAAGCGTAAATGGCTGAGATAATTTTCGTTTATTTTTATGCCAAAGGTTTTCCAGTCAAGTTTTTTAAATATCATCTCTACTACGGCAATAAAGAGCTTGGGTGATAACGGGTCGCCTTGTTTTACGCCTCTTTTAATTTTTATTTCCGGGCCACTTGATTCAAGGCTGACTCTACTAGTGCTGTTGTCGTAAATGTTTTTTATTATATTACAGTAAGTCTCGTCTATATTGTATTTCATTTCTCTAAATACAAACCCTAAAATTACCACCCATTCGATCAAATACCTTTCTAAACGGTTTAAACATTTTAAAACTCAGAATGGTCCCGAAATGGTCGAAACAAAGTGTTGTAAGTTGCTCTTTCTCATATTTAAGTGTAATTTTAAGTCTAACGAACATTTAATCGAGCGGCTTAATAGTACCATTTTAACTTAGGCCGAGAGGTAGTGGTAGCAAAAAAGTATATTTATTGAGGACGTAATTAAAGTATGATTTGATTTAATTATGCATTGAGCTCAAGATTGTTTTTATACAAAAATAAACAAAATAGTATAGTGAGGTTACTACATCCAGAAAAGTCATTTTTAGTTTTGTGTCTTGTTCGAATCGGAAGACTTACTATTCGCATAACAGTAAATGTATTAAAATAAAGGAATATTTTAAAATGGAACCATTTTCCTCTCTGTAATAAATATTGTATTAAAATTGCATTTATCTGTAGTACGCAATTATATGCAGCGAAATAATAGAGGGCAAAAACACGCAACCATAGGCCTGACCAAAACGGATACGTAAGTATGTAGCACTGTGCTGCGTAGCAGCTCGTACGCGCATGCGCCTGTACCCGTGCACTCGTGTGCATAAACGCATGTGGAGTGCTCGGCGTTAAGGTACCGTAGGTTCATCTAACACAGTTTTTGGAAAATCGTAGCACGTTCATATGTAATAATACGTTATATCGCTCAATGCAAAAAAATCGCAAGCATACTTACGTCTTAAACTGTACTATTTAAAATTCAGAACTATTTTTGTACTTCAGCTATCACCCTGGGTATTATATATAATTATGGGTTATTTCATTTTTGAGGGAACTCAGTGACAACTTTTTATATGAATACCATAATTTAAAAAAAAAACACTAGGGATTTTCGCACACCCGGCCGTGCCGGCCGACCGCTCAGCGCCATGCGATTTGCTTCGCTTAACTCACGGCACCTTAAATGCAACCCCCAGCATCAACAGTTTATTGGTTAAAAAGTCACAAAATTATAAAAGGACGCTTGTCTAGGCTGTCTACTTATCTAAATAGATTGTCAACGGAATGAATTTATTCAACGGGTCTCATTTAATGGCATGATTACGAAAAAGTTGTACCTATCGACTTTATTTATCAGACGTCACTATACTGCTGCAAAACGTGCTCATGAAGGTCATATTGAGTATTCTGACACGAATGCAGGTGCCGGATTCTAATTTTAAAATACATTAACAATACAATATCAACACAACCTATCTCAAACATAACTCCAACACACAACAAACAGTCAACCAATACGAGTATTGAAGTTGTATTGGAGTTGTGTTGGAATATTTCTCAAGCAAATTCTGATATTTCTGATTCAGATGTTTATGCCGTAGCTGTATTGCGTTGTTAATGCATTGAAGTTGGATCGTGTTTATACATGTTTTAAAGTTAGAATACGGCCCCAGGACAAGTTTTTTTACGAGTCATTTCATGTCCTGGGTCAACGCAAAAGTCAAAGTTATCCATGTATAGTTAGGTACATTGATATTTTCAAGTGTCGTCCAGCGTGACGTCACGCCACGCATCGTCTCGTGTCGTGCGGCATGCGCGCCGCGGCTCACGCGGCCTTTCGTGTCATAGGGCCACGCGATCCGGACCGTTCAGATCCGACTCTAAGGCGGTCGTCACACTGCTCCGCATCTCGCAGCGGCGTCCGTTGATGCGTTTTTTAACTTTGTATGTAGAATCTTGATTTTGTATAGAAAAATCGCATGGTACGACACACTGGCTCCGCCTCGACGCGCGGAGGAGCGAGACGCACGACGACTCGCGCGCTCGGACGGAGACGCGGTGCGTGCCGCAGGGTATGTCACACCGAGCTCCGCAGTGCCGTACGGATTTTAGTGCAAGAAAGGACGTAGGCGCAATGGATATCGACGTCTATAAGTTTATTTTTGAAATAAAAAGTCGTTCGTTTAATCATAATCTAGGAATTCTTATAAAAGTATAATTGAAGATTGAAGTAGTAGATTATTACTTGCTTGAATGTAAGCCAAGGCTTTTCTTCCGCTGTAATAGAACGTAAAAAATTGTGTCCGCGCCAGTAATAATCACTCCAATTTTGCTTAGCAAATAATCAAATGACGCGGTTGACATACGGGTGCAATTTTAAAAAAATTCTTCGTGTTGCCTTAAATCTTGGTAGTCTCAAGCAAAAGACCCATTTATAAGTCTGGTTTGTAAATAGGGATGTACCCAGTGTCTTCTGCGTTTTATGACTCGATTGTACAAAAACCAAACTGAAAGTATCACCGCAGCGTTCTTAATAAGTTCCGTGTCCATTTTATCGACAAATAGGAACTATTTTCACCTTAACGTTCGAATGTGAAATGAACGCGCGACGGAAGTAACGCGGGACGTCGCGCATCGCAGCTCCGGACGGAGATGCGGAGAAAACTCGGACGTTGGTGCGTTGTCTCCGCATGCGAGTCCGTTGCTCCGCGTCTCGCAACGAGACGCGGCGGCAGTGTGACAACCACCTAAGACGAACCAGCACGGCTAGCACGTCTTACAAGAGCGACTTAAGCCGCGAGTAGGGAAAATCTTCCCGCGCCTGTCATAAATCTCGCTTTCCGGTAGCATAACATGCACCCGCGGCTGCAACTGACGCGAAGAGAACTCAAAGTTGCGCTAAGGATTTTAGTTCAAAGTCGCGAGTCATTGTCATTTTATGACAGTGGCATTTGATCGCCAGTCAGTCGCTCCTTTCACGCCCGAGTTGTGCTGCCAACTAGCGACAACGCATGAAGTCGCGCAGATCTGTCTCTTGTCGCGTAAGACGTGCTAGCCGTGCTGCTGATCTTCATACGGATCATAAGCCTAAAATAGTATTCTTCTTGATGACTCTAGACATGGCATTATGTAACATATTTTCGAATACAAAATTATGAAATTAGATGCACACAACGGCATGTAAATGTATAACGTTTTTCATGTGTAAACAATTTAAAAAAATATTTCCAATTTTTTTTTGTACACTTAAATTGCTGGGTAGATATAAGAACCCTTAATGATTCAGAAATGTTCTTACACAATGTTAAATTTATCTACATAACTAAGGTCCTAAATGCCATTATAAGACGTTTAATTTAAACTTTATATGTCAATGAATTTCGAGCAAGCAGAGTGTGCTACTAGTGCTACTACTGCTGAATTTACTACCAATGCTTTACTACAAACAAATGAAATAAGTTCTTACTTATAAATCTTACATTATAATTAATGACAACGTGGTTCTGTTGTGTCTTGATCTAGTGTGGGATTTGACAGTTCGAACCGAACCGCTAAAATTGTAGATGACGTCTTTTACTGAAAAATTTGCACCACCGATTAAACAATGTTTTTATTTTTTAAATATAAACGAAGATATTTTAAATTGATATAATGAAAATAATAAATATGAACTCATCGAAATCGTTTCAATGTCAGGAATGAACCCGCGAGCATCGCGTGGCGGGCGCATCCGCCCTTCCTATTCGTGACGCGCGCCGTTTACCCACTATAGTGAGTTAACGGTAGTAAGATTTCATTTCACACGCATTGCTTGGACACGTCAGCGTCATTGCGAATACTCTGAATAGAGGCATGGAATTCTTAAATGTCAAAGCTGGCGCAAAAAAATTTTTTTTTTGTGTATTTAAAGATTCCCGTCGACCCGTTGACCACGAACGCTGTAAAGTGTTCGAAACGTCGGGATGTAATTTAAGCTCAGTACACGCGATAAAATCCGTTTTTAACTGTTTTATTTCATGAATAACTATCGCGGCAACCGAAGACAATATTATTTAAAGATTATTCAAAGTTCCGAGATTGTATTGTAAATAAAGTAACATATTGCAGGTCATACATATATCATACATATATTGTCTTACATACATCTAATAAATCTATATACATCACTACATAGTATAAAACAAAGTCGCTTTCCGCTGTTTGTCCATATGTATGCTTAGATCTTTAAAACTAAGCAACGGATTTTGATGCGGTTTTTTTAATCGATAGAGTGTGTCAAGATGAAGGTTTATATGTACATATAATACATGCATAATATAGTAGAGAAACACTGATGATTTTAGCTTTAGATAGATTTTAGGCAATGAGACGTAAATATACTATTATCTACTCTCATATCATAACTTCCCTATAATATTTTCAGAAACAATAAGCTAAGCTGTAAGAAACCTGTATCTGTGGTGGATCGTAAAATTGGCATTACAATATCGATGACCGATAGATACTTTAATAACATTCAAATTTCGAACGTCTTCTGGTAAACCGATTCCTTCCGGAAATTTTATAGTATTGGTATTTATGACAATCTAGTTGCTCATGATTTGAAATCTAATTGACCATGAAGGTGCAATAGCGGTCATTCTAATGAATCTCAACACGTTGAGGAGTTATAATATGTGTGTGGATAAGGTAATGTATGTAACTGTACATAATTAGGCATTAAATTAAAACCCTCGTGTGATATTATTATAAAACTTATTTCGTTCATGTTATAAAACCAACTCGTATATTAATGTCCTTCATTATGTAGCAGTCACATAAACTACTAGTTCTAAAGCTAATTTAATAAATAGTCAATATCAATACCATAAACCTTTTCAGTTCAAGTTTTGGGTTATTGAAGTTATTTTACAGTGCACAGATACCCTTAAATAAAGTTCCGTCTATCCGTATGTCACAGCTACAGAAACTATAAAATATATTATGTACCTATGTCAATTAAATTTCAACTAGTTATATTTTTTGTGCCGTCACTTAGTTTAGAAGTTATATTGTTTAATTT
This sequence comes from Pammene aurita, assembly GCA_947086415.1. Taxonomy (NCBI): domain Eukaryota; kingdom Metazoa; phylum Arthropoda; class Insecta; order Lepidoptera; family Tortricidae; genus Pammene; species Pammene aurita. The sequence continues at coordinate 35,028,230 of OX352290.1, read as the reverse complement.
TTTTTCGAAGGCACTTCATACTTACCTTTCAGCTCTATTCATTTGTTTAGTATCGAAATGCTTACATTTCCCGACAGTTTTATTTCCTTCAGTTTATTATATACATTATTGACAATGTTTCGCTCTTGACTATAAACAGTTTTGGCAATTTTTGCTTCTTTTATTATTTAATGTTCAACACGTTACTATTATTCAAGTAAACCGTCGCAATGACACCGACCACAGTGACAACCTATCATAAAAATTATTGCCAGTGTAAGAAATTATTTCAAATGAAATTCCGCAACATGGCGCATGCTCATATATTTCTGGACAGGCTTTACCTAAATCACTTTTTTTTTGCACTTTTTAACCAGAGGTCTCAAACAAATGAGAAAATTACCAAAAATAACACTTAAGTAAACAAACTTACAATAAACATTGTAATGTAGGTTATAAAAAACAGCCGTATCTGAATTTTCGCTAAACTCCGACTTTTAATAAAAGGACGTAAGTGCCAGGTACGCCTTTTTCCTTGTAGGTACAGTTTTTGTCGTATGAAAGTATGGAACTCTCCATTATACGTAGGTCAAATCGCGCTTGGCCTGTTTTTTTTATAATAATTTATTAATGTTGAAAATAACGATGGACGGTATGTAAACCTATTCCTCACCGACGCCGTCGCTATTGCAAGGATTTTTGCCGTCGGCATGTGATTCTAGTCAGGTATTCGTTGTTTATAGGCATGTTTATTAGTTCAACCAATTGAAATGCGCCAAAGATATTTAATTGACCTACAAGTGTAACCGTAGCTCTAAAAAATCCTTATTATTCAGTATAATAAATATTTTTAATAGGCAAGATTTATTACTTGCTGTTTTTTTTTGTCGGGAAAACTGAAAGGTTGCAAGAGCCTAACTAAACTTTGGTAGAATTCAATTGAACCAGCATTCGAGCGCAACTGAACCAAGGTCACAAGGCGCCTTCTCAAAAAAGGAAATTAATAAAAAAATAGTTACGTCACAGACCCTATGTTTACAAATGTGCCGGTGCCAGTGCTATAATTATAATCGTATTAGGGGGTCGATGGCCGGGGTTAAGGCCGCTTTGTTTTAGAACTGTCCCGTTCTATGATGATAAAGGGACCAACCACAATCACAGTGAAACCTTTTTCTTTTTTTAAATCTGGCTTCGAGACTAGCTTAGATATGATAGTGAAGGTAAGTAAAACGATGTAAAAGCGTCCTATAGAATTTTACTCAACTCAGATGAATAAGAAGCTGTTGTACACATTGTACACAATTATCATCGTTGGTTATACTATTCGTTTTGAGACAAATTACAATACACGGATTTTCCTACTTACCTCACAGGTTGAAGAACTCCATGTATCGCTACTTGATAATCTTGATATTAAAAACAAAAAAAAAATAGTGATATAGGATAAATACTTAAAAAAAGAAATCGTCTTAGCCTAGCAAAAGTGAAGATGACGAGTTTTTGCACTGTCGATAATTATGATACTGACCGCAAGACAATAAAACGGTGTCAGTTATTAGCAACCTACCAGTTTTAATGACTAATAAAAACTTTTCTTATCAGAAAGCCATAATTAGGTACCCCGACCGCATATATTCTGCCTTGCGTTATATATAGGTAAACCTAAATAGTTGTAACAACATTAAATTTATAAGGTTAATACGTCATTCTGGCTTAGCACGTATTATATTCTCAACAATCGGCTATCGAATAAAAAATCTGCAAACAATGGAATAGGAATCAACCTTCAGAAGAGTAATTGAATAATCATACCAACATTTAGGACAAGGGAACAGTAAAGAACTCATCTGCTTTAAAGCACAATTAGAAACAAACCTTAACTACCTATTAATGCAATTTAGATTCATTTGAAGATGAACACATATACGACGTCGTGCATCTGAAACGTCTTAACGTCAGAATTAATCATCTGAATGTTCCGTTTTAGTCTCAGTTGCCTGTACGTTAAGAGTTATTTTATCTTGTTAGTGCAATCTATGATTATGAATTTTAACGTTGGATGCGAGTTCATAGTCGGATGGGCATATATGCCACGCAAATTTAAGTATGCCAATATGTACGGTTGATCGCACTCAGCCTTCGTCGGAATGACCATTTTCCGTCGATTTTTCTTACGCCTTATACTTTTCTACTCGCATCAAGGTCTTGTACATGGCTACTTACATCTGTTATGTCATTGCTGTTTATCTGGTTTTGAAATATCACTAATAAAAGTTAAATTAAATGACGGATTTTTTTATTGGTGATATATATCTCTCTCTTCTCCCTAGCCGATTTTGGCCACACGACTGCATAATGTTCTTTAGTTGCGGGAACTAAGCTGGTCCGCTCGCTCGTGCGCCCTCATGTGACTGCAGTTGATAAAAAGATAAACATAAAAGATATTTATTCTTCAATTTAGGCACATTACAATGCACTTATGAACGTCAGTTGCCAATATTAGTCTGCAGTGTACGCCCACACCGAGGGCATGTCAGGAATAGGTACTCCGTCTACGTAGTGGTAAGTTAAGGCTGCAGGTAGTCGAGCCTTCAGAGCATCCCGTCTGTTGTCTGGGTCTACATATATCAAGCACGTGTTTGACGAGCTCTTCAGTAACTTAATATTTATGTGTCTTGTTACTTTAGTAATGTTATTTAGTTGGGCAGTACGTACATCTAACTTAACATTTGGCAAATAATGGAAGACCACTTATTTCATATATTATACTTATATCAATATAACATCTTTCTTCTAACTGTTGGATAACGTTTAGTGGAGATATAGTGGAGAAATTTGCAGTCATTAGGTAATAAGTCTCAGTTGCTTAGAGGCAGTGGATTTTACTAATTTTGCTTTATTTCTAAATATTATGGTATCGTTAGCAGACGTTCTGTTGTAGTTCTTCCTATTGATATATGTTTGCAGCAGGGATCCAACATTATTTTTTTATATCTGATGGCTGTGTCTGTATCTGTGCCATATGTGCATACGTATGGTCGATTTGTAATGCCATTACGTTGATATACAGCATACCATGACTGAAAACAGACAGACGCAACTTTGCATATGGGGCAGCGTCGTTTGAATCGTTTAAAAAGCCGTTCCAATCGTAATATCACGTAATAGCAAAAATCTATGCAGTTGCCGGACTAATCGGCCAATTTGCGGACAAGTGCCGCGATTTGTCGCAATCACCGTTGCTCACTGTTATGTCAACCATTAAGTTTGACCTGTAGGGTTCACGTTATGTGGTGGCTCTGTTAACTCAACTGACTGAGCTATTGGGTTTTCCCAACCTAGATATATGTCCCACTTTTAACTCAAAATTTCCTTTATAGATCTACATATACTTAGCTAAAAAAAATAGGTGTTGCATATAATATATGTCAGTATGACAAAAGCATAAAATTATGATGACCCTATTAACGTCTCACCGGGTATAGACAAACAGTGGTAATAACGGAATGATAAACTCCTGTCTAAAAGAGGCTAGCGTTAATAGCGTTATCTACCTATTTGTAACTTTTTTGGTACTTGCCAAATATAAAAGTCGCCAGAAGATGCGATTTGTTTCTGGATAAGATCTTTCACCTCGCTTGATAGAATATTATAGAACACATTATCTAAGGTAAATACATGGTAAATGTGTGTTAAATATGCATGGTAAATGTGTGCCTTAAATACTAGTAATAAGGTAATAAGCTCAACGAATTTGTTTGCCGACACTCAATGACCCCTTAACCGCTAAAGTGCCTTAAACACCATGTATAATCCCCTTAACTCGCGGATCGGGTTCCATTTGCACTACTGTATTGCCCCGGCCCTCTTCGATACCGGTCCAGGAGTTAGAGTTCCGTAACATCATATTTTGTTATGGGTAGCTATTCTAATTTTCATTGTGGCAAATAAATTATAAACTATTTATAGTGTGTATTGAAATGATAAAATGATGTATAAGAATATGAGTCTTTAGATGTAGTAAGGTCTTAATTTGTCATTTCTGTTCCCGAAAGTTAATAGTACTATTTGTTAAACGAATGCTGTCAATTTATTAATATAATAGAACAACGGGGAAATGTAATCTTCTTTTAACCTTTAATGTATATATAATATTTTTGTGGGTCCTGGTTGGTGAGTACGATATACTCGTATTATATCTAAGTTACGATTCCTTTCTTAATTATTTTTGCATGTTTTTTAAAGTGGGGCATTCCGCTCATACAATAGTTTGATATTAAATCAAATACAAACATTGAAAAAATAATCAACCCAGCACGAGTTGAACCTGCATCGATACGCCTTGCCGGTGCTCGATCGCTTTACCACTTAAGCTATGGGTCAACTTACGAAGTTGACGAGAGTTATAATGCCCTCAATCATCTTTTTGTATTTATTTTGACCTACATCGGCTTTACAGCAGCTGTAAGTGATATCTAGGTGCTAACTACTAGACCTGCTGGGTTGATTATTTTTTCAATGTTTTCAATGTTTGTATTTCATCTAATACCAAACTAATTATTTTCTTTTTTCTAATTTTAAAACATCTCATGAGTAAATGCGACATCAGATTGTGAGTAAACAACGGAACCCATAATAACATGAATGTTATTCTTTTTATTGGTTCGTATAGCAAATCGAGCGTTACAGTCCGTTCTCGTTTTGTCGGCCATCTTTTTTCTTTTTTCGGTCCGTGCGAAATTGAGAGGAATTAATTAACAAAGAATTTCTCGTGGATTAAAAGATAAATTGTTTGTTGGTGTTTTAAGTTAATTATTTTTCTTGTTAGGTAATATCTGGGCGACGGAAAACCAAGCTTAAAATACAACTTCATTTTGTTAATAGGTAGGTATATCTATTATTACGATTTTATTTACATTTAGGTTAATTGTATAACAATCGACACCTTCAAAATATAAACAATGATATTAAATAGGAATACATACATAAATTGTAAGTAGTCACAGAAATGTGTATTTTCGTCTTTAAGAGGCTAATTAATAATGAGGTTTTTTTACGCATTTGTCTAGATTACACGCTTAAAACTATTTAATAGTAATTTAAGTAGTTATTTATAACAATTTGAATCATAGATATACCTAGTAAATAAATATCCAACAGAGAACAGGAAATTTCGCATGGGATACCGACACACTTGGGAATTTTGCCCACTCATTTATACGTTTTATATTTGAGTTTATTATTTTATATTACATTATATTGCCTATATATATAATTGCGTATGATATTAAGCACTTCTGCGTGTGAGTGAGTAAGTAATATATTGTAAAAATACTTTTTTATTTATTCAGAAATAATTTTATAGCTTTACTAGCTAGGGCCGCCAATGCGCTGTAAAACTAAATTGTAAAAAATATTAAAATCACTATTATATGTGTGCCAATAATATTTGAAGAGTTCTCTCGATTTCTCCAGGATCTCGTCATCAGATCCTGACCTGGTGACAATGGAACCGACTGTGAAAAAAAATAATCTAAATCGACCTCGCCGTCTTTGAATAATCGGTGAACATACATAAAAAAACAAAGATCTCGACGAACTGAGCACCTCCTCCTTCGAAACCTCGAAGTCTTAAGCTACTTGTCTGATCCCCTATTGCAAGTCTTTTGCCTGGTGAGTTACAGTTACAAACACGCTTATGTCAATTCTCACTATCGCATACTACAAATTTACAAAGATTCATATTGATCACGTATTGAGTTTTTGCCAACATTGTCTATTTAAACTACCTAATAAGCGCTGGTGGTCTGGCGGTACGACGTTAGACTTTCAATCCGAAGGTCTCGGGTTCAAACCCCTGGCTCGTACCACTGAGTTTTTCGGAACTTATGTACGAAATATTGTTTGATATTTACCAGTCGCTTTACGGTGAAGGAAAATATCTTGAGGAAACCGGATCTAATCCCAACAAGGCTTAGTTTTCCCTCTGGGTTGAATGGTCAGATGGTAGTCGCTTTCGTAAATACTAGTGCCTACGCCAATTTCTGGAATTGGGTTGCTGAGCGGACCCCAGGCTCAATAGAGCAAAATGTTGGGATAAATGTTTGGAGGAAGACGTCTATTTAAACTACATAAGAACTATAAGAAGTAAACTTTGTTGACTGCGGCTTTAAAATTTTGTTGGAACGGCAAAGTTGCCAAGAATAACAGTAAAATGGCCTGACTGAGTGTGATGACAAATTTATTATAATAAGTACCTAATCAATAACATTAAAAGGATATTCAAGAGTTAAAGAATAGGTAATGTCCTTAAGTAAGTTCCTAATTAAAACATAAATCTGTCACTGTCTATTAAATCGACCGTAGTTTTCCCACACAATTATTAGGGTAAGTTTAGCATAAAAATAACGTGACAAGACTTTAATGCTTTTTTGCTGCCGATCGTTAGTGTGATGTTTGATTGTTTTGTAATGAGAATGTATTCTTTAGCAGCGTCGTGGTTGAGCAGTTAATTACATTGGCGATGGCAAACAGCCAGCATAATTGACGATTGTATACACACAGGGTTATTTTAAATAAGTCAAAGCTTTTAACGATTAACGATGATTATACATTTTTTTTAACAGTCATCTACAACTTGTCAAGACGATTTTAACAAACCCCAACAATGAGTTAGCTTAGTTTTGTCACAGAGCTCATACTTTGTGGAAAAATAGTAAAAAAATACTTTGCCGACCCTTTACAAAAAGGAGGGTTCACTGTTTTGACGACTGAAGGAACAAGAGGGTCCCTCATCATCAACACACTGGATCCTCTTTGAGCTCTTTGGCAACCTTACTCACCAGTAGAAACACAACTCTAGTGCTATTTGGTTGTGGTTTTCAGTAAGGTGGAGGCACTTCCCCGTTGGGCTCCGCTCCAGGTTTAAGCGAGATGACATTCGCTGTGCTGTGCCCTACCACACATAGCGAGATGAAATTCGCAGTACCCATCCCTCTCTTTCAGACGTTGGTTTAAGACATACCCGGGTCCGAATTCTCTCTAAACAATAAAATTTATCCGTTTTCGAGTAACTTTTAATTTGCTACCTGTATTTTCTGTAATGGTCACGGCCAAGGACCTGCAATTGGAGGCATACCCTATGGTATACACCGTCACACTCATAGGTAACATGCAAACTTCCTGACATACACGAGGTTCACTGCCAAGTGCCGATTACGATATATCCTGTCCAGTGACAAGGACATCCTTAACATGGATTATTGTTTATTATGCCATTCGTAAGAATAACCGGACAGTGACGCAATTACTAGTGATGCGTTTGAAGTTATGTGTGATAACCATTTAGACAAATATTACGGCTAGAAAGATTTTTTTTCTTTACAGAAAATCGATTTCCTCAACATATTCTTTGCAATTGCTCCCCATTTTAAAACATCTCCTCATCAATCGTCCAGCTAAGGGATGCTAATACCAAATCCATTAACCAGAGAACCGCTCCGATTACCGTTAACCCCCCCCCCCCCCCCCCCCCCAATGCCCACGGTACTTAGATGGCATTAGTTCCGCGCGTGTAGCCCTCGCCGAGCTGGCCCATTGTGCACGACCGCAGGGTTACCTGTAACCGATATTGGGGTGCGAAGTGGACTTGACGAAACATTACTAGACAGTTCCAAATAATAATGTTCTACTAGTTGATTCATATTTAGTAGCTGTTGTGCAAGTAGTTTTAATACTTTTAATGCCAACAAATGTCATGGATTTCTTTCTAAGCTACGCGTTTCGATATTGAAAAGTATTTTGTTGCCGTTACTTGCCACTGTCAGACCAGAGAAACCAAGTTAACTTTAGTTAGAGACACACTCTCGTCTGAATTTGAAATCTTGGAAATAAAACGATGAATAGGAAATAGGAAGAAGAGTTGAGGCTTTAAAGGCTTTGAAGGTATTATTATGCTTATAAAGTACTAGCTTTTGCCCGCGGCTTCGCTCGCGTTAAATTCGGGGTAACACGGTTCCCCTTTGCCCCCCGTAATGCTCCATACAAACTTCCACCCCCCATTTTAGGGAAGTGGGGGGTTAGAAAGAGACAAAAAGTAGCCTATGTCACTCTCCATCCCTTCAACTATCTCCACTTAAATCACGTCAATTCGTCGCCCTGTTTTGCCGTGAAAGACGGACAAACAAACAAACACACACATTTTCCCATTTATAATATTAGTATAGATTATATAAAGATAAATTCAATAAGTAGGTCTACTAGTAATGTCTTAACCATATATTAAAATTGAGCTCTATAAGTTCCATAACTTAAGACAGTTTAAGAATATCACACCATTACAAAATGCATTTCATTACGCTTATAAATATAATTTTGGCAAGTCGGTATAACCACACTAAAAGGCCATACAATTCCTTAGACACAACACACTATTCCTTTCCAATTAAAAATTAATCAACCATGAAGCTGGAGGCAATAATACGACATACGACAATACCATGAAAAGAGAATTTTGCGGCACCCCCAACTATAGATACCCTATCAAGCAACAATGCGACCATTCACTGTTTTGACAGGAGTTAAAGGGTCTTCGGGGTTGGACGTCTTTACCTGGGGGACATAAAAGACCCCCATCGCGCGGCGTGTGCCCATTGTCGGGTTAGATTGATATTGCACTTGTTGTAAGTGATGCTGGGATCATAGTGGGCTATAATCGCATTTGGGAGTGGTGCCGTTAGTCTAGTGGCGCTGTGGATGTTTACTGTAGATTAGTTTTCTTACTTCCAGGAATGTCACGAAATAACCTGGCATAAGGCGTATCGGCTAAAGGTATTCCTCACCTACTAAATGGCTCAATGCGGTATGGGAGTAGAGCAAAATGAAATCATTTTAATTTAGCAGGATTATTAATTTATTATATTCGATTTAATCCTCTTATCGATTTTACCAGCTTTGAAATGCAAAAAGAATATTTTGAAGTATTAGGTATCCTAACTTAAACGTATTCTACTTATAATGTATCATTATTTAGCTTATAGTCTAGTTATGGTTAATATTGTGTGTAATCAGTGTGAGTTTTCCGTCCATAACTATTTATTTATTTATTTTCAAGTTTCTCCAAAATAAAAGAAATAACTACCTATTTAAGAATAAACTAAAAATAAAATAATTAACTTTGGTAAGGTTATCTAATATATATGGACCAGTTTAGTAAGGTGGACGGCAAACTGAACCTGGTCGGGAAACAGGCATAATTACCCTAATTAGGGTTGGTTTGGTGTAGGTTCATATTATCTACTTGCATATTATTATTTTGACAGACTAAATCTATGTTGTATTAATTGCTTGTATTGTAATAACTAGTGATTTTGTGACACTCAATGATGTCGTCGACGTGTAAAATATCTCTGTTTTTTTTCAAAATACGAGTAATAGTTTTTTATGGAGTAGCAAAATTATCAAATCGCCGATGATTTTTTCTTATTTTCAAAAATGATCTAATAATACCAGCAAGTGGTTACAGTTTTTTTTGAAATAAAGTTCACAGCTGTTTTATTACTTTAAGATACCTATTATTTGATACTTTATATAACTTATATTTTGCCTACACACTCTACTGTGTACTACACACTACACTGTTTCAGTCGTGCAGATTGATTTATCACGCGTCACGTAGAGGGCTAGCTGCGCACATTAAGGGTTGCCAGCTTCTCATTTATTCTACTCAATAATTAATACAAGGTTGCAATACTTAGCATGAACCTTACCGTCATTCTAATATAATTTAACATATTTTATCGTCCTATCCAAGGCACGGCGTCGTCGCCTTGACGACGCACATAAATAAAGATATTTTCCCCTGATAGGAAATCCGCTTGTATTTCAGCGGAGGTGTGGCCCTTAATAAGATTTGCAAGTAATCTCATTTGTCAATGTGCAATTTATTTGGTCGAGGCGTGACTTTACACGATTACCTTAGAAATATATTGTTCTGTCATAGGGCTGTCAAGTGGCCTATGAGGACTAACCACGCCTATAAAAACATGGCAGTTCAATAAGCCTTTTGATGGGTTTGAATAAATCACACATTTGACAAAATTTCCGTAAAACTAATTTATTTCTAACCTGGAAATATGTTTACCTTGTATTATAATATATTTTACTTCTTATTATGTTGTTAATTTTCTGGTAAATTATATATTTACTTCCGCTGTAATATTAAATGCCTACAGAAATGTAGGTATTTCCATTAGTCTTCGAGAATACCTAACTATGAGGCATACGTTCATTGAAATTAAAAGTAAGTACAATAAAAAATATTTTAATTACTTCGTTATTAAATGAATGAACCAAATTATAGGCATATCGTTATCTACATCCAAACTGAAAGCTGATTCCTTAGCTTTTACAAAAAATCATTATAACATAAATGTTACAAAAACAAAGAGACTGCGCGCGAGTTTATAAAGCTAAATAAATCCAAGTTAAACCAATAAAGGGGTTTTATTAAATGAAAACCTATTGGATTTGCCGACGTCGGCGGTGCATTTTGTGATTAGGGACAGCGTACACTAGCAGACTAAAGCTCCGTTGGACGGTTTTTTTGTGTCCCTGACTTTGGCTACATAATTGAATAAATATTTTCCCAATTTTCGCAATGTCTCTCGTAAGGTCTATGAGATTGTTTAACATTTTTTTCTCTAAGGTAACCTAATAATAGATTATGTTATGACATTGATTTGTAAATTAAAATTTTTTGCATTTACATAATTTAGGCAAGAAGGATGACTTATTTTGAATGAAACCCAATTTTTTAAATCATTCTATACTATCAACCGCCACGCAATTTTTCAGATTTTATATCCATTACCGTGGTGCAATAAATGTCATTTAATTATCTATGTTTTTTAAAGAAGTTCTTTTTAATTAAGGTTTATTGAACATATTGAAGCGCATATAATTAAATTATATTTAGCTTCAAATAACACAGGAAGTTAATTAATGACCGAATTGAAAGCCAGCGTTTGAGCCGCCCAGTGTGCGCTGATCCAACCCTTTCCCCACAGAGTTAAATGCGGCTCATTCGATTAGCCGCTGATTGAATTAAGGTGAACGCACCTTGCCTGTAATGGTTTCAGTTTGCATAGGGTTTGATTTCATTACTTTTATGTCAGAGGTATTTAATATAATCGGGATTTATTAACAACAATTAAAGTTGCCTTGCTTAACTCCCTCGACATCAATACAACATGTAAACGTTTGCCAACATTTGGTAAGGAAAAAATTACCAACTATAATATTTTCTAACAAGTATCCAATTTATAATCTTAAATAAATGACGTCAAGACCATAACAGAGTTAAACACAACGTGTAGGTTTGCGTAGGTAGCTTACATAACTTTTCAGTTAGTAAAAAATACTGTTTTCTTCGTGTTTTTAGTATTTGTCCCAGCTTTTTGCAGCGGCGGTTTTTATTAAAAAAAAAAGTTGTAATACTGTAATTTCGTAGAGTCAGACGTAGATACGATTCAACTAAGTATTTCAGTTTAATTAAGCTAAACCAAATAACAATAATTCACTAATCCATTATACGAACTTCTATGACCTTTTGCTTGTACAGGTATGTACTTGTACCTAGTTGCTATTTTATTTTTAAGTAAACTTCACATATAAAACCTTTATATTAACGTTGGACATAATACGTAGAATTATTAAACTAATTATTTTAATGAGCGAGTAACTCCGTAAATACCGGAGTACTTGGTAATAGAAACCTACAATCAAGGTACTAAGGGTTGCTTTGGGGTAGCTAGTTGCTCGTGTAGAATAGCAGGAGGGTGGTTTTTCAAGCATTCGGTGCAGGCGGCGGATTATTCAAAGTTTTTAATCTACATAATTCATAATCTTCAAATGTAACGGGGTCTCACTTTGAGCGGGAGGTAATAGTAGGTAACTAATTAAAATACGAGTATTACAAACAAATAAGAAAGGGTCAGTGTTCTCGTGATCTGGTTTGTTAATATCCCAAATAAAGTTACTGTCTATCCTTCATTCAACCAGAACTACACTCACATGCCAAGCATTTAGTAAGAGCACTATCCTTATTCTTTCTCCTTAACTCAGTTTTTTTTAATAGGTTTAATTGTAAATTGTCAAGACAATATTTATGCAAATAAATATTTGGGGGACAGTCATATTATACAGATCGATATAGCTTCAAAATGAGCAAAGCTTGTACCATGGGGTGCTGTGCTAGGCGAAGATTTACTTATTTATATATAGTACAATCTTGACCATCCGGCACTGATGAGGACACGAATATTGATGATGATTGGAATTCTGATGTTTTTGATTCAGACGTTTAGGCGCTAGCTTTATTACGTAGTTACTGTATTGGAGTTGTACTTATTGAAGTTATATCCTGTCTAAGCGTGTTTAAAGGTACAATACAGCCCCATTTTATCGAACGCTGCCTTTACTGAGGGCAAAAATGCTTTAAACGCACAATTTTCCTGTCAAAGTAAAACTTCCCGCTCGCACTCGGCCGCTACGTGTCTCATCATCTTTAATTACTGGCACAGTTGCTCAGCTATGCCATAAGATAATACCTTTGTTTGCGGCCCGGTAAAAAGCTAACCTAGAAACATTGTGCCATGATGAGGAATCAATGGGTTTTCTAAGAAGGTAATTGAATCATGATTGAATTTTATTGTAGTCATTGATTGGTAACTTAGTAAAATATATACTAGGGTTCTGTTTGTAGGCAAAAATGCTATCCCTACGTTGCAAATGCATAGGTACCTACTAAATTTTACATAGTTATACATTCAACAAAGGAAAAATACTGAAAAGTGCGTTGTTTAACTTTTGAACTGTTTCGTTACTTTAAACATATTTTTTTAATAAAACGGCCAATTGTGAGTCGGAGTCACGCACTGAGAGTTCCGTACATAATACAATTTTAACAATCACCGAACATTGCTGTAACGACAAGAAAAATGGGATTGAGTTGCTATCAAATAATAATTTTTAAGAAAAAAAAAACCGACTTCAATGGGGCAGCCGGTGAAGGATTATTGTAGATGGTGCACTTAGATTCCATACAATGAAATAACTTGCTTAAAAAACGCAGCGGAGAGGACCAATCGCCAAACGTGAACTATGCGAATTCACTCTTTTGAATGAAAATGCTTGATTACAAATCAAGCACATGATAAAAATACAAAAATCACTATGTGTAAGCCCTTAAGATTTGAGGAGTTCCCTCGATTCTTCATGGATTCCATCATCAGAACTTGAGCTTGACGAACATTTGTTCTGACAATTAAACTTGCTAAACAAACACAGCGAAGAGGACGAATCGCCAAACGTGAACTATGCGTCGTTGAAGAGTTCCGTTCTGATCATCATCAGCAGTTCTACTTCATCAAATGTCACTGTTTTGAATGAAAATGATGGTTTTGTTGATAAAAATCACTATATGTATGCCTTTAAGATTTGAGGAGTTCCCTCGATTCCTCATGGATCCCATCATCAGAACTGCGTTTTGACAAAAACGGGACCAATCTGTATATATGTACTTACAATCAAAAAAAGAATTTTCAAAATCGGTTCAGACATGACGGAGTTATGGAGTAACAAACATAAAAAAAAAAAATAAAAAAAAAACATACACGCCGAATTGAGAACCTCCTCTTTTCAAATCTTGAAGTCGGTTAAAAAACAAACTGCATTGAAATCGGTTCAACCGTTTTATCTCTACGTTGCCACAGACAGATGCAGAGATGCAGAGACACAACACATAGCGGTCAAACTTAGAACAACAATCCTCCTTTTGCGTCTGAGTTAAAAATCAAAAACTACTATACGTGAGGTGACAACCAAAACTCATTAACTACCATCACGAGTTCATAACCATAATGTACCGTGCCTGAAACGAAACAAGGATTTTTGTTTAATTCTTTATTGCAATTAATGAGTTTTGGTTGTCATCTGACGATATACTATACGAATCACACCATGTTATCTGTTTCTATATATGTTAATCTATATTTCTGGTAATCAAACAAGTTAAGACAATGCACGCAATGTTGAAATTTAATTTTTGTTATCTTATTGCAACCTACAATCAATACAAAAGTCTTTCATTATACACAACAACAAGGTGTTTTAATACGAGACCTAAGAATATACTGATATAAATATCTTACATTATTCTTCACGCGCTTTAAGCCAATTACGTATATCTACTATCGATAAGAATAAGTTTGAACCATAAATGTACTACTGGAACCATAACTCATAAAACGTAATAAAACAAGTCAATTAATGTGGCCTCTTACCGTGAAAATTGTGTTCTACTAAGCATCAAGTGTCTGTAAATAACGTAGGTGTTACCTGGGTAGACCCATACCCCTGGCACTAAGTCTTGACTTGACATCAACAGAGTGATAAACGCAGCAAGACACGACGCTATACAGCGGTACGAATGGTACGATCGTCGAGCGGACTGTAATGAGATTTCAGACAATTCTTCAGGCCTGCAAAGTAAACTTGACGTCAAAGATGGCGGCAGTAGGAACAGCAGATTTTTAATAGCGGTCTCGTGGCAGGATGGTTATCGTATTTTAAGTGAGAATATAGTAGTTAATGAGCAGACCTTATGAACAGAACTTATATTTTTTCCATACGTTTTATTATAGATAGCCTCGCGGGCCGGACTTATACCTACTTGGCCGGTAATCCCTGTTTTCCTGGCTTCTGCTGTAATGTATTTATTACCTCTTCGACGGCGTGGAAGTTGTTAAAAACCTTTAACCCCTTTTTCACTACCTTAGGGGTTCACTTCCCAAAAACACTTAGTGGAACTCCATGACTTTTGAAGAACACTTACAACTTACAAATTTCACGGTGCTACCCTCAACGGCTTAGGCTAATCCTTGCCTATAACCGCGAACCACTGAGTTCATCGAATCGTCTATATGCATCACTGTGTTTCGAATATGCAAGAGCGATAGAGACGGGTTCAACGAATTGTCGATTTTCGAACTTCGCGGTAGGCCCCCTGGTCTGTCATTATTACAGTCTTTAGGTAAGACGATTTTTTTATTTCTTTAGATAACGTAACTCCAAGTAGCAGGTCACATAGCTCCTTCGTAATAAGTTAGTCTATTTTAATATTTTATTTGCATTATCTTCGAAAAAGTCTTTTTTTTAACTGTACATTTGTCAATGTAACGTCAGTATTTAAACTAATAGTAAAGTCTAACTTAACAATTAACGGCGCTAGGCAAGTCCTGTCAGTCTGTCAGAGCGAGCTAAAAAAATGCACTTGCAATTTATATCAAGTTTAATTTGCCCTGACGTGGTATGAGTTATGGATTCAGAGCTGTAATGTGAGGAGTGATGTTATTATTAAGTAAATGTTCTATGAATATTATGGTCATGCTCTGTTATTAAATATTATTTAAACTGTAATAAAATTTCGTTGCAAACGCTAAAAAGTGATATTGAACAATCACGACATTAGCAAGAAAAAGTATTTAAAAGTAATTTATTCAAACCCCAATGAAAGACCCAATTTAAATTTTAATCGACCCCTACTTAGTAAGTTAGCGAAGTGGTGGGGACGTAAAGCTCAAACATTGTGCCTACAAAATACACCCTGACTATAAAGTAATAACCAGCCTTCGTCCGCAAACACCAATTTGGGAGGTGGTGTAAGGAGCAAGCGATAGCGGGATATTTTAAACTAAATATGCATTATGTGGGTAAGGCCGTTAAAAAGGACGCATACTAAAATTATTGTTTTTATTTACTACCTATCATAAATAAAATATAATGATGATGGAGCAATGACCCGAACGTTGAAGATAATATGGCTCTAAATCACCCCAACACAAAGCAGTGAAAGGAATAAAAGGTCTACTTGGTTGGGGCGATCTCCAATATGAAAGATCAAGTGAGAAATGTATATAAATGTAACATTAATATAACCAACCTTATACAACTTGTTATAGCCAACGTTGGACCAGTGTATGACTTTGTTCCGATTGCAGTCGAAACAGCTGGGCCTTGGTGTGCCGAGGCCAAGAGGCTGGTTAAGGATATCGGGCGCCGGTTAAGGGAAAGGGGCTGCGACCCCCGGGCTGGCTCTTATCTGGTCCAACAGATATCTTTAGCCATTCAGCGTGGCAATGTAGCTGGCGTATTTAGAACGTTTGGGCCAGGTAGAGATCAGTTTGGGGCTTAATTTTTATATGGCAGGTTAGAGTAGGTCATTTTTAACGCGGCTTGTTGTGGATTCGTTTTTGTATTTTTTGACGAAGCATGTTGTGGATACTTATTTTGAATGTAGCAACTATGACGAAATCTGCGCTGTGGATATGATATGAGGTGTGACAATTTTTACTACAAACAAAAATTTAATAAAATATTTTTTAGTAGTGACATCAATATAAAAGTCTACTATGTACCTACAATAATATCAAAAGTTTTCGGGGCGATCACTTTATTTCAATAGTTTATGCATCAACTAGTTAATTGATACCTAACTTATGTGCAACGTCGATACTGAAATAAGTTTAAGTTTTTTTATTTTTGAAATCTGAATTATTATTCAAAGCTGTCATAGTAAACTATTCAAAGCTGAATTCGAAAGTACGGTCAAATTAATTGTTCAAAACTAGTTGTTTCGCAAAGTTACGGATGATTGAGGCTGATTCGTTTATCAGTCCATCGTATCACCACCAGTCATGCAAATAACCTATTTGAATTTATAATTGCTTGAATACTTTTATATTTGCATATTGTCGACGTTTGTGTTTAACTTTATTTAGTGTTGGAAGCTTAGACATTTTCTTTGTTTGCTTAAATCTAGTGCGCATAATGATCGTTATGTATTTTCAGTGTTTATTTTTTTATGTTCGTTTAATTAGCAAAAGGAAAAGGGGATTCAATATTTAATATGTTATTAGTAACTTAACTTATTTATCATGAAACTCTCTTAAACAATGGATTATGTTACTAGACATAAAATATAAAAAATCAGGAGACTCAAACAAAAATTACCAAAATTATGTATTAATGGCATTTGAAAACTTGTTAAGATTGTATTCAATATTCAACAAAAAACTATACAAAATCCCTATCCCAATTTGGTTCCATTTGGTACTACATACATATTGTAAAGATTTAACCTGACGTTGTCTCTTCGGTGCTTTTACTGTGCAACTTTTTGCGAGCTGATTGTGATTCTCTGAATTATATGAGTCCAATGTATGACTGTATGACAATATATGTGTTCAGAAAAAAAAGATACAACACAGGCGTATTTAATATACCCACTATGTCGACAGCAAAATCGCTGCCACTCGTAGCTGAACAACTACACGTTATCCTCCATACCATCTCTATCCGATTAATCGTAATAAACCATCGTGGATTCGCATATAAATTTGCATAATTAATATAACTAATTAATGCTGAAAAACATTGCACTCAGTAATAATAGTGTGGGACTTGGTTTGAAACGATTACAGCTTTTTTTAACCGAGAAAGTGGATTCCTTAGAGAGTTGCATTTGTAATTATTGGGGTCCGTCTAACGGTTTGTTAGCATGAATGTATCGGAATGAGACGTAGTTTATTGATCAGATGTTTCGTCAATTCTTACCACTATTTATTAATGCTTCATTGTAGCATGTGCAAATTCTTCATCTTTTTTATCTCATTAGATATTTTACTGAGCCTTGCTTACTACAGATGTATTAGATGTGTAGTATCCTAACGTACGGTTTAGAAATACATAAGATTATAACTGCATCTATCATGTTCTGAAACTTCTGAAGACAGTGTTGTCTATGTCTATCCGTACTTTTTTATTTAGAAAAGTAATAAAATTATTTGCTTTAGACGCAAGCGCAACTATCGAGCTATTTTCATAATCATTTTTCAAAATAAACATACAAATTACCAAATCAGCTTAGGTACTTACTGCATAGATCGCGGGAGTGGTTGGGAATTACTATTCATGCGTCTCATACCTGGAGAAAGGAAAATAAAATAAGTTTGGTCCATTACTTGATTGATTTAGTGTCTAACTTGTAAGTTTAATAAGCTACTCTATGGTAAACTATGACTTACGCAAGACACAGTTATATTACAAACTTTTAAAGGATATTATACTGGGTCAATCTATCTATGAGAAATATTATCTAGGTATAATGTGGCAATATTATAACTTTCTGGGATATGATACAACTGATTCAGTCTATAGATTTTTATAAGGAATAGTTATTGGGCTAGTATTAGGGTAAAATATTTTATAGCCTTGAAACCATTAACTTATGAATCCCAGGAACGTATAATAAGTAGTATTTTTTACGCAAAATACTAATTTAAGTACTTAATAATCACACGTCAAAAGATTTCTAGGTGAAATTACATTACAATTTTTTTATTTAATTTTATCTTCAACATAAAAATTCTAATCAGAAAACGTCCTATTCAAATGACAATTAAAGCGATTGAGTGAGCAACATCGTAAAAGTCATCAATGTAATTATTAAAAGCATAACTTAAGACGTTTTTACCTTGACAAGTTCAATTGTCAATATTTTCCCATAATTGACACGCTGTTTTTGTTTCATACTCATCCACCCATTGTTTGAACAAAACCATCTTACTTATTTCCGATGACTTTAATGAGAACTAACGATTTTTCATACATTTTACCAATAACACGTTGTAAGCAGCGCCCCTGCCAGTGGTAGAGTTAACGTGGTTGCCTTAAACATGTCACTTACTGAAGGTAAAGCCTTGATAGTATTGAATGAAGGATTGGTGAGAATGAGCAAAGAGAATTATTGTCGTTGTTCGTTCATGCTATTGAACGACTTAGCGGTGAATGCCTATTAATTTTTTACATGGATTTTTGATCACACGATATACTATTCATAATAAAGTTAATAAGAGACGATGGTATAGTAAATCATGGTTAATAACTTTTTATGGTTCCGGGAAATGCTAGCTGTGAATTATCAATTTACTAATACATATTTCGTTTACGTATTAAGAAACAGTTCAGAGAGAAAATGCCGAAGCTTTTGATTTTATTCAAATAATAGAAAACCTGTGAACAATGCATAGCCAAATCACTATAAATATCCATTCAATTCATTTCCATCTCTATAACTATTAACTACATATATTTTTACGGAATCGAGGCCTATATGTATAGCTATTCGAAAAAGGAAATAGAAATCGCGAAAGGCACAAGTTCGAGCGAGATACAGCACACAATGAGAACAAACCACGCCCCCTTTCTTGGTTCTTAGGGTGATTCTCCTAGGGGATAGTGGTAGTTATTTTATAGTTGTAGTTATGTTATAAAAGTTGGTGTATTAAAGGCAGGGTGAACGTACCTGCATTAGGGAACGTAATTGGCTTGCACGTGTCTAAAAGAATTGTATTTTGGTGGAATTGGATATCACGCAAGCATTTGGAAAATTCGGTTTTGGATTGAAATGTCGCTCAATATTTCTAAGTGAAACGACGAGTAAGTATGCTATGGAAAGGCTTAAATATATTCGTAAAATATATTATTATCTATGAATATGTGGAATTCCACTTGATTGTTTTTAGAGTTTTTGCTAATTTAAGTGTTTTTTAATAAAGAAAAGAAAGTGACACATTGGAAGAGACATATAAATAAATCGAATTAAGATTGAATTTTTCGTTGAATAAAATCGTTTTATAAACCTTATCTTAATAATAATACGATTGCTAAATATTTTCATTGAAAAAGTTTGTATGCGACGCATTAAAAATAAAATAGAAAAAAATATCGCCTGATAATTGAAGTACAGCCTAAACAAACATTACGTTCTTTAAGATCAATAATCCGAAAGTTATTATTTTATTAACAGACAACTGACATAACAAGTATGAGTAATCGTGTGTCTTTAAAGCCGCTTTTTATTTTACCTGTCTTATTATTATCTCCGTTTTACAATCCTCACAAGTTTTTTCGCCACTTTTTTACGCTTTGACATGTCGGGCCCTTAATACTGTGTCCTCGCGAGAAACGTCGCCAGTCGCATGAGTTACAATGGCACATACGCCTTTATTACGTCACTGGCAGTATTATTTCTATACCCTTGCCCTTTCAGACCCTAAGTTTCACTTGTGACAGATAATTAGTCGTCACGCGATCCTGTGGCGCTTTGAAATCGGGTTGAAAAAATGTAGAGGTAGGTAATGTAGGTAGGTATGTTATAATTTATAATAAAACAGCGAGTGTGATTAAGTAAGAATCAGAGTAATGCAAAATACGGAGGAATCTTAGTAAAGTTATTTGTATATGGTGAAATGCGCTTCAAACATTTTTTTTATAATTTTTCATAGTACTTAACTACGATAAAAATAATATGGATATCCATCTAATATTATTTTTATCGTAGCTAAACACTTTAAGTGAGAAATTAATAAATACATTAAATGAGTTCAAACTCTAAAAGAAAAAAAAAACAAGTTGAAGCAGGGTTGAGGGATTGAGAGGCAGCCGTCTGGTGATATCAATTTAAACTGACTGCTACGACAACGAGTGCACCAGCCGGCTCCGTTCCTAAACATAACTGTGATGCTAGCATAAGTAGTAAAACTGATGTATTGTACTTAGTTCACCAAAATATTCAAGGGTTTACCAGTAAACAACTGGAAATTGATTTATTTGTACAACACTCGAACATTGATATCCTCTGTATAACGGAGCACTGGCTTAAAGGTCATGAATTTATGTTTAATTTCCACAATCATAGTGTAGTAAGTAAATTTTTTAGAAAATCCTGCATTCGCGGCGGGTCATTAATAATGGTAAAACATGATATAAAAAGTAAGGAGCGGAAAGACATTGTTGAATTGTCTGTGGAACGCCATATTGAACTTTCTTGTGTCGAGTTAGAAGAATTTATAATTATATGCGTGTACAGGCCTCCATTGGCAAACTATAACACATTTGAGTCAGTGATAGATGAAGTTCTTACAAGTGTTTTTTGTAGTAATAAAAGTGTTATTGTGTGTGGTGATTTTAATATCAACTTACTTGAAGATTCATCCATGTGTTTAAGGTTACTTAGTACTTTCAAATCCTACAATTTAGTAAATTTATTTTGTGAGCCTACACGAATCACAGCAACCAGTGCTACATGTATAGATAACATTTTCAGTAACAAGGATGCGACTAGTAAATCTATAATAAACAACTTAAGTTCTGACCACTGTGGACAAAAAGCCTCTTTTAGCGGAAAAACTAAGGATATTCCACAAGTCACTATGTGCAGACCAATTTCCGAAAGACGATTAGATTTATTCAGTCGGAATATCACGAAACAATTATGTTATGTTCCATTTACCCAGGAAAACCCTAACCGTATGAGTATTGAGTTGTTTAACTGTATTAAAAGGGAATTTGATGCCTGTTTCATTCCGAAGAAGGTGCAAGGCAAGGTCAAGACGAAATTTAGCGACTGGGTTACGCCGGATATTCATGAGAAAAGACGACGGCTCTATGATTTATATGACTTGAGAAGAATTAATAAAAGTCCGGAATTCCTAGATTATGTCAGGAACTTTTCTAAATCTTTTAAGATGATGTGTGCCGCTGCTAAAGCTGATTATCTGTCCAGAAAGATCCAAAATTCCAAGGATAAAGTAAAAACTGTTTGGCAAGTAATCAACGATGAAACTGGGAAACGTAAAATCAAAGATCCGCACTACAACCTACGTATTAATAATAATTTAGTGAGTTCGGATCTTGAAGTTGCGGATCATTTTGAGCAGTTCTTCTCTAATATACCGGTAGAAACAACAAAGTCTCTTCATTCATCGCCTGACGTCGCTGAGGCAATACTGAAAACAAATATAGCAGAGTGTACAGATTTCTTTAAATTTTCATATGTTACTCCGAACTTAGTTATTAAAACATTTAAATCCCTAAATTTAAAGAAAACTGAAGATCTTTGGGGCCTATCTGTTAAAGTTCTACATTCCATTGTTGAATCGATTGCACCACATTTAGCTGATATATTTAACAAATGTATTGATACAGGAATATTTCCAGACATAATGAAGCACAGCAAAGTCATCCCCTTGTTCAAATCAGGATCGAGAACAGAACCAAGCAATTTCAGACCAATTTCAATACTGCCGGCACTGAGCAAAGTTTTCGAGAAACTAATTCTAAATCAACTTGTGTCACATTTTAACCGAAACGAATTGTTCGCCAGAAATCAATTTGGTTTTACCAGAGGTCGCTCGACTACTGACGCAGGTGCTGTTCTTCTTAAGCACATCTTTGCCGCTTGGGAAAAAAAACAAGATGCTGTTGGAATATTCTGTGACCTATCGAAGGCATTTGATTGCGTTGATCACGAAAATCTAAAGAGAAAACTAAGCCATTACGGGATCAAAGCTGGTGCCCTTAACCTCGTCTCATCATACCTATCGGATAGAACACAACGAGTGGTTATTAATGGAACTCAATCTTCTGGGTCCCCTGTGGCACTCGGAGTGCCTCAAGGCTCAATACTTGGTCCTTTCCTGTTTTTGGTGTACATTAATGACCTACCTAAAATTGTGCAAGATAAACATGATATAGTGTTATTTGCTGATGACACATCTCTGATATTTAAAGTGGACAGAAAAGAAAACAGCTTCGATAGTATTAACAGTACACTCTCCAAAGTAGTAAATTGGTTTACGGCTAATAACCTACTTTTGAACGCCAAGAAAACGAAGTGCATCAAATTTACACTTCCCAACGTCAAGCAGATTAACAGCAGCAAGATTATAATAAATGATGAAATAATGGAATTCGAAAATCAAACTGTTTTCTTAGGAGTCACTTTAGACTCGAAATTACAATGGCATCCACATATAGCTACCCTAGCTGGGAAACTTAGCTCTGCAGCCTATGCCGTGAGGCGAATCAGCCATCTAACAAACAGTGAAACTGCCAGGCTGGTATACTTCAGTTACTTTCACAGTGTTATGTCGTATGGAATTCTGTTGTGGGGTAAAGCAGCTGATATTGGGACCATATTTGTGCTACAAAAACGAGCTGTACGTGGCATTTATAAAATGCGCGGTCGAGCATCCGTAAGAGGAAAATTTGAAGAGGCAAATATTCTTACCGTAGCATCTCAATACGTACTTGAAAACATTATGTATGTGCGGAAAAACATCCATAAATTCAAGCTCAACAGTGATATCCATAACTATAACACTAGAAATAAAGATAAGATTGCTGAGCCTGGCCACCGCCTCGGTAAGGTTCGTACGTCTTTTGCTGGGAACTGTACACGTTTTTATAACAAAGTCCCCGCTGATGTAGTGAATTTGCCACTAAATAAATTCAAGTCTTATGTTAAGCGCTATTTGTTGAGGAGAGAGTACTATACTTTAAAGGAATTCATTGAGGATAACGATGCCTTTAAGCCTGTAGCTTGATATAGTTAGTACAATACAAATTGAGAAATTATTAGGTACATTACTCTATGAAGCAGCTTTACTAGTGTCCAGTATTACCTGTTTTTCATTTTTATTTTATTTTGTTTTTATTTAGTATTTGGACACTTAGAGACGTTATACATCTCTAAGTCTTGCATTCGCAAATATTTATATGTATAGATATATATTTAATGATCCTGACGCTTAGAGACATGTACATCTCTATGTCACTTTTATATTGTAATTTAGTTCACGCATGTAAAATACGAGCACAGAATATTGTTTCTCACCAGACTAAACATGGCTAGTTTTTATTAATTAATAAAGCCCGCCAGCTTGAACATGTCATGCTCGCTTAAAAGGCTCTGCTTATGGTGGCGTCGTTGATCGGGTCGCAACTTTCCCGAAGAAAGGTTGAGGGAGGCGATGGCTGAGATATGCGTCATACTCGTGAACGGGTGCTGTTTGTGGAGACCGGTCTGTTTAGGCTAACTGGGGCAACACATTTACGTAACTTTTTATTAATCATATTTAATTTTAGTTTAATTGGCTTTAGACACAACATTCGGTGCTTGATTATCCATATTTTTTTTATTCAAGACACTTGGAGACCTTATACATCTCTAAGTATAATTTAGAAATAGTATGTTTATTGTATACTAGAATCACTTAAGTACTTTTTTTTATATTATTTAAATTCAAAGTTTGTTTCTAACTGTTGATGATGGATTATTATAATTTGGAAATTTATGTAGAAGACACAGTTCAGGTAAGAAAGTATATCAAACTTGTATGTAATTTATTTTCAATAGTCAGATTTGGACTCATCTTTTTTCTTTGGTATTTTTCTTAAACTATAACCTATTGTTGGTTAATCTAACCTTGGTTTGATATGTTTTCTTATAGAACAACGCACTATATGTATTGTTTAGTTTTGATGTACTGTTGTTTTGAAAAAATAAGTCCCGCCGAGTTTCTTGCCGGACATAATTCTTCTCGGGTCAGAGGTGTAGGGTTAGAACCGGTGTAGTTTGATTTTTTTTCTCTCTCTTTTACTTTGACGTGTAAAAGTGCCCTTGTGGCCTACTTACTGAATAAATGTTTGAGTTTGAGTTTGAGTTGAGTTGCTTCACTTTCAATTAGTATGGAGAAAATTTTAGTGTCAGAGTAAATTTCTAAAATAAAAATAAAATATTAATAATTAATTTTATGGTCATTCCTCTGAATCGCAGGTACAAAAATGCAATATTTTGCGATATCAAGGATTAAGATGTTTTTTCATGACAACATGTGGCACATTTTGCAAGAACAAAAAGTGCCTTTAAATCCGTCCCAACTTAAATAGGTTTTCCTATTTATTTTTTAATTGTGTGAAAGAGAAGTTGCCAATTAAGATTTTACTATTGGCTAGTTTCTCTCAAACTGGTAATTAGAGCTATCGTTAACTGAAGAAATGGAAACGGAAGATACCATTTATGGTCCAACAGTACTATTATTGCCATATGTATTTATGATGCCGTTATGGTGCTTAATGTTTGCTATTCTATCCCTTTGATGCAGAATGATGATATTTTGTGTTACAATGTAACCTCCCAAGTAACTTAAAAACCGTTTCATTTAACTTAAGTCCAGAAACATAAATCGCATTATTTTTAACAATTTTCACTATTCAAAACAATTATTTCTTTTATGTTGCCACTACATAAGCGCTGATAAGAAACCTAAAGCGTTTACTTCAGCTACAGAGTGTTTGTATTGTAGTTTATTACCTACCTAGAATAACCTACCGGTTGCGTTTGAGTAGTAGTTAATGAATTATGACTTGAAATGTACAATATGTACATGTCTGTATGCGGGGTTAGGAACCTGATTGTATACAATGAACAACGTTGTGTTTAAAAGCTGTAATTTTTAAAAACGATAATTAATTATTATTTTCCACATGAAAGAAATGAATATATAACTATTTTGTCTGTGATTTTTAAGTGTTTTATTTATTTTTGACTGACCAGTTTTTCATTATTTATTTTATATTTATTGACCAATGCAATGTAGATTGTAATTTTTGACATTGAATTTTATGATTTACTTATGTTAATTTTAATAATTTAATGAATACTAGTGTGTAAGCGATTTGGTGATCTGTGAACTGTTATGCTTGCATGTGTTTTAATGAATAAAAAAAAAATCGGTACTGCCCATAGGCGTATTCTTGACAGCTTGTATGAAAGGATTGTGAGCGCTTTATGTGAGGCAGCGGTGTGTGGCAGGCGGGGCAAGACCAAGAGCAAGCGTGTGATGGGGTGGAATAAACACGTCGTCGGGGCTCATCGGATGGCCAGGGAGAGGTTTCTCGATTGGGTGTCATGCGGAAAGCCTAGGTCAGGTATAATGTTTGAGGAGATGTGTGTCAGTCGAAAAGTATTCAAATCTCGGTTAAAGTGGTGCCAAAATCACGAAGAGCAAATAAAAATGGATACTCTCGCTGAAAAACACTCTAAAGGCAACTTCCGGGGTTTTTGGCGTGATACCAAAAAAATGATCGTTCGACCAGGTCTTCCTGTGAGTGTCGACGGGGTGAATGGCCCTAAAAGTATAGCGGATGCATTTAAGGATCATTTTCGTGTGCAATCCCCTCTGGGTCTAGGGAGGACGGCGCTCGATGCTTTGACCGGCACGGTAGTGGGGAGAAGATTTACAGCTAAAAGTGTAGCGCAGGCAATTAAATCTATTTCAAGGGGTAAATCTCCAGGTCATGACGGCCTAAGCATCGAGCATCTCCAGCATGCCGGTCCACATATTGCAAGAGTCCTTGCTATGTTTTATAACCTTTGTATAAGTCACTCATATATGCCTACTGATATGTTAAAAACGATAGTCGTACCTATAGTTAAAAACAAAACCGGGGACTTAACGGATAAACAAACTATAGACCCATATCTCTGGCAACAATAGTTGCGAAAGTATTTGATTGTCTGCTTAATATACAGAAAAATATTTAGGATTGCATGACAATCAGTTTGGGTTCCGGCCTCACTTGTCCACAGATAGTGCAATACTGTGTATGAAGCATACAGTCAGATATTATACTGATCGTCAGACCCCAGTTTATGCTTGCTTCCTTGACCTCTCCAAGGCCTTTGACCTGGTGTCCTATCAAGTATTATGGGAAAAGATGGAGAAAATAAATATACCTAGTGATTTCATTAATATCTTTAAATACTGGTATGGACATCAGGTCAATAGAGTCAGGTGGGCGGGAGCAACGTTTGAAGAGTACGGGTTGGAGTGCGGGGTGAGGCAGGGGGGGTTGACTTCCCCCGCGCTCTTTAACCTGTACATGGACGATCTCATCGGCAAACTCAGCAGGCAGCATGTTGGCTGTCACATTGATGGGGTGTGTGTAAACAACCTCAGCTATGCGGACGACATGGTGCTGCTGAGCGCGTCGGTGTGTGGTCTCAGACGGCTGTTAAAAATCTGTGAGGAGTACGCCGCGAGCCACGGATTGAAATATAATGTGACTAAGAGTCAATATATGGTCTTTGAAGCCGGCAGTAATCGGCCAGTGGATGTACCTGCCGTAACTCTGTATGGAGTGCCACTCGAAAAAGTGGACAATTTTAAATATTTAGGAAATATTGTTACTGCAGACTTAAAAGATAGAACATAGAACGGGAGCGGAGGGCATTGTGTGTCAGGGCGAACATGTTGGCCAGAAGGTTTACGCAGTGTTTCAGCGACGTGAAGTTGACGCTATTCAAAGCGTACTGCACGTCGCTGTACACGTGCAGCTTGTGGGCAAACTACACGCAGAAAGCGTACAATGCACTCCGCGTCCAGTACAATAACGCGTTTCGAGCGGTGATGGGGATGCCTCGCTATTGCAGCGCCTCGGGTTATGTTCGCGGCGGCTCGCACTGCGTGTTTTCATACCACGATGCGATTACGCGCCGCGTCTTTGGTCCAGCGGGTGCGAGACAGCTCCAACATCGTTCTAACTATGATCGCGGATAGACTAGACTGTCCATATATCATGCACTGCTGCGAAAGGCATGTAAAAACAGGGATAGGTCCTAACCTATCCCTATCCTAATTATAGAATATAGTTTGACATCAAAGCAAAATTTGACATTGTAATCATGTTTTATTTTTATTTTTTATTTATTTAATTTAATTTATTGTGTTAATGTTAGTATATTTCATAAGGAGTTAACTGTGTCGCGACTTAATTTTATATCTTGTTCACATACTGATTATGAGCCTTGAAGCTTGAAATAAATGAATTTAATTTAATTTTTTTATTATTTTTCTATTTGTTTCTTGTCTACTATAGGTACACTCACTATTTGTAAGATACATTACAAGTTTTACATCATACTTACACGAACAAACATTGCCTATCATTAGTTTGGCGTGGAAGTTAACCACTGAGCCATGAGCCTTTAGTATCAAACACGGTACAGAGTCAATAAAATATATGTATGTAATAACAATAACATTCACCTACGGACAAAGGCACCATACGTAGTATAAATGTAAAGCATCCATCCAAGGTTCATGAAGTTTAACGTTCATGCTAACACGAACACAGACATAATGTGAAGCGGTCACGAACACTCAGATGACGCTCCGGGTTCGGATCCTGGGACGCTCTGGGACCGTTGCAGTTCCTTTTGTGAATATGTTAGAATATGTACACTAAATAATTAAATAAATATTATAGGACAATTTGACACAAATCGACCTAGTCCCACAGTAAGCTCAATAAGGCTTGTGTTGTGGGTACTAGACGACGATATATATAATAGATAGATATAGATAAACACATAGAAAACGTCCATAACTTAAATAAGTACAAATATCTGTGATAAACTCACAAATATATGCCCTTACCAGGATTCGAACCCGGGACCTCATGCTTCGTAGGCAGGGACACTACCGACTGGGCTAGGTGGCCGTTGTACAATGTACCTTATAGGAAGCTTAGAAATTTTGGACAACTACTGTTACTACTGTTAGTGCCTTCTGGTAATTTTCATTAGACTGGATTGTGGAAATTCGACTACACATTTATATATTTTAAGATTGGTCGGTGGAGCTATGAGTTTGCATTTTTATATTTGACATAAATGGCTAACAAGCTATCGGGATATATAAATTCTTGGTGTATTTGAAAATTACTTCCAATTTAATTTTGTTAGTCACAGTGAATTAAATTAAACACTTTAAAAATAAAAAATTATGCACTTAGATAATTGATGTTATTGAAGTTTTACTAGACGTTTTTGATATTAAGTTTACTTCTGTTTTTAACTAAACCATAGTTTAGATATATGTATTTTGGTTTTGGTTTATCAACTTTCCAATTGTTTCCAGAAACTCCAGGAAATAATTTATAAAAATCTACATCTGGACTACGCTGTTCGGGAGCGAGACGTGGATTTTAACTAACAGAAAGAGATTAAGTAGGTGCGTTTGAGATGTGGTGTTGGCAAAGGATGGTAAGCATCAGTTGTGTGACTTGCGTGGTCATCAGAATGAAGAACGGATAAAGAGGTTCTAGATTTAGTAGACAAGAAGAGATTTTTTATTAAGACGATTGAGATTATGAGCGGCAATATGTTGGGGTACCTGATATAATAGAACGATTATGTAGTCGTAAAGACCATAATACTTAGAACAAAAAATTAAACGAAGTAGCCGTCGCGGGAGGTCTAGACGGGCGTTCACAACTCAGGCTAAGGAATAGGCTAATGTACTGTCGTAACAGGACTTCAGGAGCTTAAAACAATTGCGTAGAACCGAGATGAATGGTAGTTACTGATGATGATGATGATTAATAATGACGATTTCACTACTTTTTTATGAAGTGACATAAAACCATCAATGTAATCCTTCTTTAAATTTTCGGAACTCTTGCGTTTTATGATCTAAAAACCGGCCAAGAGCGTGTCGGGCCACGCTCAGTGTAGGGTTCCGTAGTTTTCCGTCCGTCACAGTAAGCGTCCCCACTTAAGAGTTAATAACACCGCCATGTAGGATATGATATGAGAGTTCCACGTACAGCGACATCTATCGGCAAATTAAGTAAACTATTGCGCGCGAGCTTAAAGTATGGAAGATGATTTTTATGGAATAATTCTTTATTGCGTGAACCGATTTTCACCGTTTTTACTTTATTTGAAAGCACGTCATTTCATTGTAATTTTGTAGAAATTACAGGTACAATAAACACCTGCTTATACGGTTAAATTACAAACTTAGTTCAGAAATTATTTTGTAATTTTTTTTCAAAAACTATTCATCCTATCAAGTTCAAAATAATTTTCCTAGAAAGTTTTTATAAAGTTCTACTTTTGAGATTTTTTTCATATTTTTAAAACTTATGGTTCAAAAGTTAGAGGGGGGGGGACGCATATTTTTTTACTTCTGGAGCGATTATTTCCGAAAATATTTACATTATCGAAAAATGATTTTAGCAAACCCCTATTCATTTTTAAATACCTATCCAATAATATATCACACGTTAGGGTTGAAATGGAAAAAAAAATCACTCCCCACTTTACGTATAGGGGAGGTACCCTAATAAAAAAAAAAAATTCACTTTTTATTTTACCACTTTGTCGGCGTGATTGATATACATATTAGTACCAAATTTCAGCTTTCTAGTGCTAACGGTCACTGAGATTATCCGCGGACGGACGGACGGACGGACGGGCAGACATGGCGAAACTATAAGGGTTCCTAGTTGACTACGGAACCCTAAAAACTAAGAAAGTATAAGGTATTGTTAATTTCTCCAACATAACCTTTTATTAGGTGGCTCATACGAAGTTCGGGCTTTAACTTCAAATTGCCATGTTGAACCGGCAATGAGGTATGCAAATTTCGCCGGCGATCGAACCGACGTACAATTAGTAGCTATCTGCATTAGATTCGGGTTATTATAGACTTTAAAAATGTTGAAGGTCAATGCTGCATTGGTTTTGTTATGTTTTATGTGTACAGTTTTATACCATTGAATTACCAGTATGTATCTACCTAATAAGTATCTAATGACATAACTTGAGCAACAACAGTGCCCGTAGCCGCTACGAGTGCATACGAGCTGTCGTGCATCCAAGAAACTCGAACGGCAGATGCCTCACACACGCATCGATAACCGACAAATGCAAGCGACATGTCGCATAACTGACCCTGTCTCATACCACACCCAAACAAGCTATCGTGCATTCAAGAAGCTCGAGCACAGAAGCTTCAGGCATGCGTGTTTCGCTTGCGTGCTTTGCGTGTGTTACCTAACTAGACACCACCACGTGGTCGGCACACGCGAGCTGATAACGCCGTGTCAATGAATGGCGTGATGTTGGCTGATTTTTAATCATGAAGCGATGGGATGTTTGCGTGACGAGCGAAAGGTTTTGAGTGACCTGGCGACGATTTTGTTTGTCGCGCGGACAGCGGGACATCTCGTTTCTCGTCCCGCGTGTCTGGTTGGTGCACGGTTACTTTGTCTCAAGGATCTAGAGTGTTATAGTAAACATAACTGCACGCGTAATAAAAAGAGCGGTTGTTATTTAAATTAAGTCAATGACAAACACTGAAAACATTGAAAAAATAATCAACCCAGCTGGATTTGAACCTCGCATCGATACGCCTTACCGGGGCTCGATCGCTTTACCAATTAAGCTATGGGTTCAGTTACTGAGTTGTATGAGTGGAATGCCCCACTTTAAAAAAACATGTAAAATAATTTTAAGTCAATGAACTAAGAATAAATGTATTCCGGGAAGTTTTAAAATCAGTGTTTAAAAATCCTTACAAATCTAATCGAGGTCGCCATAAAAAATATTGATTCAGTACGTTGCACGTCACCTTCTTGTGTTCTGTTCTGATCTGACAGTAAATCTCAGGCTCGTTAAAACAAAATGGTATGAATGAAAGTGAAAGGAATGCATTCTGGTTGTTGTCACGCAATTGGGACGCATTAAGCAATGTTTATCTATTGTAGCATATAAGTAAGTCCATATTGAACTCTTGCGTGTTTTTAAGTACTCATATACATTCAAGTGCGGCTAAAATTAGAGACTAACTTAGACAAAATGATCATACAGAAATATTTATAATTTTTTTAAATATTTTATAAAACAAATTAACCTCAATCTGTAATCGAGTGGACTGTCACTGCGTCAAGTAATTACTTATTAGCATCACGGCAATAATGGTTAACTTAAACAAAACTGCCTAAATTTATTGATCTGATAACAGAATTTAAATCGAATTGCCATTATTTTAATAATCAATGATGGACAATTTTATGATTAAGATATAGTAAGTAAGATAAGTAGTAGGGTAAGTAATAATTATATTTTTTTATGCTTCAAGTATACCTATAAAATATACATAGATTAATTCGATAATGTTAGGACTTAAAATTCATTTATTTATATGGAAGTTTTAAATGTTTGTAAAGAAATATGCGACGTATAGGCACATACTTTACTCGTAATTATCCCTTTTTAATTGTCGTTACGTATTCTCAATAAGGCTGAAATTAAATCATAATTAGGAATACGTTGACCTGTTTATTTCAAGCGTTCTTTAGCTTCAACTAAAGACATTAAACACCAATACCAAATTAATCAAAACGAAGAAGTGTGTGGTGCGAGATCAAAGCTAATCCTTTACCCATAATTGAAAATCGATAAATTCTCGCTTACGATACTCTTCCATTCTGCGTCATTAATAAACATATCTGCGTTAAATTAAAGCCAGCAAACACAAGCAAAAGAAATAAACAATAATATAAATTATGCATTCCTAATTATTTATCCAGTCGTATTTTGCGAACTGACAGACTTGACAGTAGATTTAGGTAGAAATTGACTCATAACGGTATGATTTAAAGTTCCTTCTTGATTGGAGTAAGGAATGGATATTGCCGTTTTATGATGAAAGGTGTCTAGTAAGCACCGATATCGGTTTAATAGATTTCTGCATAGACGCAGTATTATGATCATAAAGCAGAATTTACAACTTCAGCTCATTCATAATCGTATAAGTAGTCGAAATCCAACCGTGTTGTTAATGTGTAAGGTAGATATTTGAGTAAAAATGCTTGCAGCATTGTGAACCCATGGGAACAAGATGAGATGCTGTATTGAGTGAAAATTATTTTTAGATAGGTTCTGAAAAAACGTTAAGTTACATTAGTACACAGCTGCACAGGTACGTACGTAAATTAAGCTTTTACTTAAATAAAGATTTTAAATAAAGCTTTACTTATTTTCAAAATTCGAAGCAACTTAATAGTTTAAAAAATATTAGGCGCCATTATAATGTTTTCACTAGTATGGTTATACTTGTAGCTATATAAATAATGACATTAACACCTTTTGTTTACTTATTGAAATATCTTCAAACCGTTCATCCTATAGTATTATACATCGTGGGCTGGAATAACCCGACAGATCTTAACCACGAATTTGTAAGACCAAAAGAAGGAAAAAATATTACGTGACTTTAGGTCAATTTCGCCAAAAAAAATATTTTTTATTTTCCATTTTTTGAATGTTTATTGCACATGAAAAGCAAATGTTATTAAAAAAATTATCGCTTAAAACAAATTGGTACATTTTTTTTTGTAAAAATTTAGTTTCTACAAAGTTTTCCTTGTCACTTTGATATCTGTCAATAAAGACGTGTAAACTATGTCCAATAGTGGCAACAACGCCATTAGAAAGGCGTTTTGTGATGAGTTATAATAAAAAGTGTATTTTTTTAAAATTGGTATTAACTCTGAAACTAGGCGTATTCCAGAAAAGTTTATAGAACATTCTAGTATCTAAATATGATCAGGAATACACTGTTAAAATCTGTCTAGTTATATGGGCCCACGGTGTATATATTTTGAACAAATTGTCTATGTTTATTTCCCATTTATTAATATTGTATTCACTCTCTGATGGGAGAGTCTGATCAGAGAGAGAACTAAGTTTCTGGACTTTTCTAAACATGTAAATTGAAGTGGCAATGGGCTGGCCACCTAGCAAGACTGGAGGATGGACAGTGGACGAAAAAGGCAACGGTGTGGCCTGGACCCAGTGGGAAACGCAGTAGATAGTTCGTAAGAACTATTATATAATCTGTGGCGCTAGGCTGACGATAGGCTATTGCCGGACAAGACTGGTTGACGACAGCAGCGGATAGAGAGCTTTGGAAAAGCTTGGAGGAGGCCTTCACCCTATAGAGGGGTTCTCATCACCAAAAAACATTACATAATTTTAAATAATTTTATATTATAGATCTGTCAATTTGCATGTGATCGAGAAATAAATGGCTTTTTTATTTTTTAATATTTTATAAGTAGTTCACTTATGGTAAATTGTACTCGAATACTTTACCCAAGAAGAAAAACTTTGCCCTTAACTATATGCTTGTATAATAAAGTATCTTTTGTTAAAAAAGACAAGTTAATTTCTAAATTCGTTGATTTTTGTAGAACATAACCTATTAAGCAAAGGTACTTATATATACATTTACAGAGTATCTTATTAATAGAGAGCAATGATGCTTATTTCTAGATCCAGGCATCTGGCAGCTGATAAGTGGTGGAGGTCAAATAATGCAACCCACTTCAAGAATACAAATCCAAGAGTTCTGGGTTTGGTGCAATATTATGACAAACTATATAAATAAATATAGTACATCATTAAAGAAAGGGTACAAAACATTTTCTTAAAATCTTTAGGCTACAGAACTGGTGTATATATCGAAAATTTCTCACTAGCGGCAAAGCATTTTCGTGTCCCTTCTCTATTTAATCGGAGAAATTATTTAGATATTATGTTTTTCTTTAAAATTCTTAAAGGTACAACTCAACTGTCCTGATCTCCTAAAACTAGTGACCTACGTTTGTCCGCATAACCCCTTACGACCTAGATCTTATTCTATGTTCGCTTTTCTCGCAAGAAATATTCAAAGCATGCCTTTTTCAGACGAGTCCCACGTTTTTATAATAAACTTTTGTTTAATATTGATCCGTTTCATAATTCAATGTCTAGTTTAAAAATGCAAGTTAAACGTAAACTCTTTTAGTTCAGTACTTATAGCAGCTAAATTAATAGTACATTACATCAGAGGCCGGGAAAACACGGATTTCCGGCCAAGTAGGTAGGTATAGGATAGAGATACGAGACCGGGAATCCGTTTTCACGCCAAGGCATGTATAGTGCTT
This sequence comes from Pammene aurita, assembly GCA_947086415.1. Taxonomy (NCBI): domain Eukaryota; kingdom Metazoa; phylum Arthropoda; class Insecta; order Lepidoptera; family Tortricidae; genus Pammene; species Pammene aurita. Next base: position 34,993,505 of record OX352290.1, on the reverse strand, counting down.
TTCTCAAACCTGCAATGAAATAAAATAAAAAAGCCAAAAGGACAACGTTTTATTCAATCTAAAATTATCTACGCTAGGTTTACACCAAACCAAAAAAAAGTCATTCTAAAATTACAAAGCATGTTTCTGAACGAAACGTTGGGAATAAAATCAAACGTCAATTGTGACAGCGACAGCTTCCGAATTTTTTCAAACCTAACCTTACTTATGTTTAAATTTGTACATTATTATATTACAACAAATACAATAGAACAAGTCCTACCAAAAAAACTACATACTGCATATTACACTTATTCTACGACTGTTAAAATAGGAGAATCGAAGTTTACAGGCATAAATAAGTACATCTCATTAAAATTATTCAAACTCGATGGATGGACTCAAACATTTAACGTAAGTATCGCTTCTAAAACGAAGAAATATTTCATGTATGATTTAGTTGATATTAAAAGTTAAGTTTGACATGTTAGGGCAATTGCTTATGGATATTGTTATGGTTTTTCCAGGTACGCTAATATTAGTTTGCTGAATTTCGGAAGACGAAACTGGCTGTGATGGTGCGATATGACTGGTGGACTGTTCATTTGCCTTCTCTTCTTGCTGAGGAGGCAATGGTAGCTGAGGATTTGATGCACCAGACTGTGTCAAATCTTGATTCTGGTTGCGGGTTACTGGCAGAGAATGGACAGATGACAGTAAATTTGTGGCCGGCATGGAATCAATGTTGAATTTGGGAAGACTATGGCTCAGCTTTAGAATGTCTGGCATCGAGTTCAGGCTTCATATTTTTTTTGTAGCTTCTACCCGCCAAAAGACAACTCTTCGCCAAATTTTAAGTTGCGGAAACGCTTGGTTTGCGAGATAAAAAATAATCAAAGTTCCATATAAAATCCCGATTTTACACCGCCATGACACAATATTTTGCGTTTCGTTAAACGTGTTGAGAAAAACTAAAACGTGATGATTTGTTTTATGTTCAGTTTTTACATAAATACAGTTTTTTCGACTTATTTGTGTACAATAATAGTTACATGATATTTATTCAATGATTTTAATTTATAAGCACTATTTTGTGGAAATTTGTTGATTAATAATTATCAAAAATGGTACTATTTTACTAAAACGCGTAAAACAAAACGCAAATAGAATTGGCGGGGTCTGCGGGCGGGGGATACAACATGACACTTTGTAGGAACTTTTTAGGTTAGTTCAAAGTAGTTTTAGTTTCAGACAGACTCTAAGGCAGGTCGGTGTAGGTACGACGACGAGCGAAGCGAGGAGGAGTGTTAGTAGAACTGCGACCCTACAGCGCGCGAGCCGAGCGAGCGAAGCGAGCGTGCCGCGGCAGCGGCCGGCGAAGCGCCAGAACCTAACACTATCACACTCCCCCCTCTTCTCTGCAAAATATTGTGTCATGGCGGTGTAAAATCGGGATTTTATATGGAACTTTGATTATTTTTTATCTCGCAAACCAAGCGTTTCCGCAACTTAAAATTTGGTGAGGAGTTGTCTTTTGGCGAGTAGAAGCTATAAAAAAAAATATGAAGCCTGAACTCGGTGTCACATATTGTACAGTCCTTCCGGTTATTTTTTTTTTGACCCTAAAAACGAAAAACAAAACGACCCTAAAAATTTTTTGACGCATTTCCGCACTTTTTTGATATCAAAAATACACTATATACAGCCTCCTCTACCCAAAAAATAAAAATGGCATTATTTGGCCATGCCAGACATTCTAAAGCCCTTCCAAGACTATGGCGCTGGATGAATATTGGAGGGTCACGAGAACAACCTGGCTGTGGAGATAGTTGCAAATGGATCTCTTCATGAGACGTGGTTGTATTATTAGTGCTTGCTAATTTTATATTCTTTGTTATATTTTTTGTAGTATCTTTTTTGATCCCAACCGACTCATCAATGTAGCCTTCTGCCACTCTGTCAGACTTCCACCCACCATGTCTTTTAACAGCCAAAAGATTGGCACCAGAGTCAGCGAGGAGGGTGGCTGATGTTCGCCGGAAACAATGCCCAGTGTACAGATGCGGGCTATCTAAGTTTAAAAATGTACCTATATCTTTCGGCATGACTAAAATTTTGTGGCGTCCAATAACTTGTCTGGTACATTTACCATTTCGGTAATTTAAGAAAAGTCGTTCTGTTGCTGTACCCTTAGGCCGAAGGGCATAATATTTTTTGAAAATGTTCATGAACTCATCTCGAATCACAAAAAGATCTGTCTGTTTTATTTTTTGTGTCACACAACTTACTTATGATTAAGTCACCTAGAAACTCAATGTCTTTTGTGGTGATGTTTGTTAACTCCATTGCTCGACATGTACCATTTATGCCCAAGATCAAAGCAACCTGCAAATGATAAGTTGATAAGTGAGCACTTGAATAAAATTATGTATAGCATGTAATAAAAGTTGTAGAAAACATCAATAAATATACTTAATCTTGCTGTGAACCACTTATTTTAATGAAATATATCTAAAGAGGCTTAGCACTGAATAAATAGTCATATTTTAAGATATTTTGTTATCCAAACTAAATTCATCACATTTTTGTCTGATTCATCTGTAAATATAGGAATATAATTTTGATGATTACAATAAGTAGGTATAACTACTACGAGTAGGTAAAGTTACCTTTATGGCCAGATATTGTTCATCGGGTGCTTGGTTTAAAAATGTTTTAACATTTTCACTGGTAAATATTCTAGATTTTTTTGCAGAGTATCCATCCGATCGCCATTTTAGCCATGCAAGTAAGTGATTGTAGTTTTTTATGTCTATATTGTTTTTAAGACGTATTGTTGCTTTAATCATAGAGTACAATGACCACAATGTTGAACATTTCTTTGTTTTTCCCAGTTCTTGAAAATATGCTAAGAATATATTTTCAGAGAAATTGTGTGCGTTTTTATTTATTTTCCAGCTTATGAAGTTGTCATATGCAGTCATGTACCTCTCTTTTGACCGGGGCTGCGTTGCATAAATTTATATTTCAGCTTTATGCATCAATTTCTAACAAATTTGGTTAAAAAGAGAGGCTTACAGCAAACTTGTATTTTTATACAAAGTGACCAAGGCTAACCATGATTGGTGGTAGGTACGTTACGGGTGAATAGCGAAATAAATTGGTAACGTCTGTAACGGGCTTTATTGTTAAAAAACGACCATGAAGTAAAAATTAAAAAGTTAAAATCAGCTGTTCGTAAAACCTGCCGCCATCTTTGACGCTGTCTGAATGAGGTTGGACGTTGAAACAAAAAAAAAGTTACTTTGCAGGCCTAGGCCTGAAAAGTTGTATGAAATCCCATTTCAGGCCGCCTCGAGATGCTGCGCCCGAAAAAGGATACTTCCGAGTCTATTATAAGGAACGTAAAGAGAATATTTCATTGCATGTTTGAGAAAATTATCTTTGTAAGTATAGTCTTGATGTTACTATTCTTTGTAACTACCTAATAGTCTACCTACTTTTGTTGTTTATTTCTACCTACCATATTTTGTTAACATTATGTAAATCAATGAACCTCCAGGTCTATTCGTACCCTCTCATTGTTCTTGTACATTGTGTACGACATATGTTGTTTATTATTAAGACTGTTTGTGTTCTAAATAATTAAAAAAAAAAAAACATTGCCAATAGTTTCTGTTTGGGAAAGTAGTGCCAAACGACGAATAATGTAATTCATAGTTTGTGTCCAACCGTTTTTGTTTCTGCAATAATACGCAATGTTTTTTGTTATAATATTAAAATATAGGCCCTGTCCTCTATAACTGAGACATCTTCGGCAGTTTTTATCTATTTTGGTATTACTATTTTCCAATGGGGAAGGCAACTGTTACAGTGACATCTCCAACAGTGGTCCTTACAAAAGTTAAATTTGTATGGCGGGAAATTATTTTTATTTATTTTCACAAAAATTACTCAATGTTTTGTCTGGAATTGCTTCAAAATAGAAATGCACCGGTTTCTGAAATACACTAAAATGATGTAGATTAACGCCATATGGAAGGTTTTTGCCTAAGAAAATATTTTTGACTGTATACTAGTGTATACGGTTTTCTAACATCGTTAAGGACCATCCATCTTCTGTCTCGTTCTCTCATTGTATGGAATCTGGAACAGCGCCCTCTACAATAAGTTTTTACCGGCCTTCCTCATTGAAAAATGTAGGTTGCTGTCACTCTGACATCCACCCATTAAAAGCTGCCAGATGCCTGGATCTAAAAGTAAGGATAGTATAGCAATCTATGTAGACGGGTTTTGTTGCTCTCAGTATTGTGTCATATCTGACGTGGCCAGCTCTTAGTCTATAAGGATCGAAAAGATAACGACTGGCTAATATTTTGCGACATCGCATACATCTTCCGTCTTTCAAAAAGGGTTAACACGATTTGACGTTCGTACAGATGTTAAGCGTTTAATGGAATGGAAAACACTTCGGTTTTGTAACTTTATATCCTTAACACCTTAACGATTTACTCCCAACCCAATATCTACCTTAGTACTTAAACTTAAGGTATAAATCGTCTTGACCCCAAGTTCTATAGATAAAAAGGACATTTTGAACCTAATCCTGGTGAAGTTACGGTTGGTTTCAGATTTAACTAGGCGTAAAGTATAAATAAGCTACCGTTCAGTATCAATTTACGTGTGTTTTTAAGTTTCAATGTCTAAAATTTGATTTTAAGGCAGTAGTTCAGATTTTCACGAAAAGTTATTGTACTATTTTTTTTATGGCTACATGAACGAAACAATTAAGTAAGTATAATAAGCAAGATCTCTCTTAGAGTCCGTGGGGACTAAAATAAGGAAATTTGTTAGCACTTAACCCTGTATAGGGCAACGGTCTCAAAAAAGTGAAAAAAAAAACCGGCCAAGAGCGTGTCGGGCTACGCTCAGTGTAGGGTTCCGTAGTTTTCCGTCCGTCACAGTAAGTGTCCCCACTTAAGAGTTAAAATAACACCGCCATGTAGGATATGATATGAGCGTTCCACGTACAGCGACATCTATCGGCAAATTAAGTAAACTATTGCGCACGAGCTTAAAGTATGGAAGATGATTTTTATGGGATAATTCTTTATTGAACTTGAACCGATTTTCACCGTTTTTACTTTATTTGAAAGCACGTCATTTCATTGTGATTTTGTAGAATTTACAGGTACAATAAACATCTGCTTATACGGTTCAATTACAAACTTACTTCAGAAATTATTATGTAATTTTTTTCAAAAACTATTCAACCTATCAAGTTCAAAATAATTTTCCTAGAAAGTTTTTATAAAGTTCTACTTTTGAGATTTTTTTCATATTTTTAAAATTTATGGTTCAAAAGATAGAGGGGGGGGGACACATCTTTTTTTAGTTCTGGAGCGATTATTTCCGAAAATATTTACATTATCAAAAAATGATTTTAGTAAACCCCTATTCATTTTTAAATACCTATCTAACAATGTATCACACGTTAGGGTTGAAATGAAAAAAAAAATCACTCCCCACTTTACGTATAGGGGAGGTACCCTAATAAAACATTTTTTTCCACTTTTTATTTTACCACTTTGTCGGCGTGATTGATATACATATTAGTACCAAATTTCAGCTTTCTAGTGCTTACGGTCACTGAGATTATCCGCGGACGGACGGATGGACGGACGGACGGGCAGACATGGCGAAACTATAAGGGTTCCTTGTTGACTACGGAACCCTAAAAAAACCACCTGTAACATCATCTTTTTGTATTTTTTTCTTGTTCAGAATTTTTAGGACTATACTTATATATTATCGGCGATAAGGCTTGTATTGAGGATTTTTTCAGTGTTGCCCGTTAAATGATATAGATATTCGAAACTACGTGTTAACTACATAAAATTAATAAAAGCTCTTTAAATCTGAATTTAATTGATAGAGGTCTCATAATCTTTATTATTTATACAGTGCGAAGGGACCGGTACCGACCCTTTCGTTGCAATTATTTGGGTTTGCCATTTATCCATTTCCCAATTAACCAAGTTCCACTGTACCTACCTACTATCATATACCCATTCAACAAAAGCTACTTCATAGCAGTTACGTCGTGTTATGCGTCAAAACAATCCAAACAGCCGGTGTATTCTCATTAGTTCCGCGAATGCAAACGAATTGGTTCTTACACGAGCCGAGGTAGCCTGACCTCCAGGTCCTTTATAATCAGTGTATTCGGAAAACGTGCTTACAATACCTTTAACTAAGGGTTCGACTTGCGAGTCTGGTGTAGGCGATTGTAGTAATACCCCAGCAGCGCGCCGCTACCGGCTGCCGCGAATCAGAACAATAAAGCACGCGGTATCGCGCGCGGCCTCATCGTACGTCACACCGCCGCGGGCGCGCGCGCAGCGCCCTCAACGGACCCGCTTTACTTAAAAAACTATACTAAGTATGAGCTGATCTTTTTGGTCGGTCTATCAAGTCCCTGATCTCGTGATGAAGTCTATAAGCAAGTATTTCCGGAGCTAAAGAAAAAGTCCTTACAAAAATAAATGCTTTTGAAAGGTACTCAACTGTCCTTAACTTTGTTTTTATTTATTGAGTAACCCATATATGCCCAGAGGCTAGTTTTTGACCCTATGGAAATAAACTTGCTACTACTCATTGAAATGCGATTTAGAGTGAGCCTGTAACCTCAAGAGACGCGGGTCGAAAACGACCTACTGGACAAGCGAGTATAAAGGGAAGGTGTCAAAATTGATGTAGGATTGAAAGTGTTATTTTTGGTAAGTACTAATTTCAGGGTTTTACTAGGGCGCAGTTTTTTTGGGTAAGTTGCTAAACCAGTAATTATTTATTTTGGTGTAATATTCACAATATTGGTTCATATTATAATTATTCACAATATATATTCAATCATGATTATGTCATCTAAGTTTTGATTTTATATTTTCATAGTTCATTAAAAAATCGGACAACCATCTCCTCTCCATTTTCTGTTCCACAAAGACCGAGATAAGAAAGCGTCGGTCGATACGAAGTACAATATTTATCCAATTAAATTAACCAAGTGTGCCATTATAGCCAGTAATAGGTTTCATTCTTCCACAAAAGAGCCACATTAAACTTTAGTAAAATATTTTTAATTCACATGATTGCTGGCAAAAAAGACTTTACATTTAGGCGCTAAAAAGTGTAAACAATGGTAAAAAAGTTAGTTTCTCCAGTCAGTCGCTCAGAACAAACTCTTTTGTTATGTATTAATTTGGCTATATATTATCTACACTAGTATTATAATTTCAGTAAAGCCGTTCAGACATCGGGCAATCTAGATAAAACTCCAGTTTAATTGCACAAAAGCCCCGCGAACTTCTGCGAAGCCGTGATTCAGTTAATCAAACGTATTTTAGTTTTTAAACAGCTTTTTATGGCGTAAGTTGAGTGAACTGTGCGCTACACGATTTCGACCTTTTTAATTGTCTATCTAATTATAATATTTCTAATTATTCGTTTATTTCTTATTATTTTAGATTATGTCAGATGTAAGTAATTTTTTTCTCTGTTTTTTAACGGCCTCCTAGCGAAGTTGTTCCCGGGTTTGAATCCTGATCAGGGCATTTATTTGTGTGTTTATCACAGATATTTGTTCCTGGGTTATGGGTGTTATCTATGCATTTAAATATTTATCTATTTTAGTTATCATCGTCTAGTATCTACAACACAAGCCTTATTGAGCTTACTATGGGTCTAGGTCAATTTGTAAGATTGTCCCATAATATTTATTTTTATTATTTTTATTTGAATAGGCGTATCTACTATGATGGAAAATAAGCATTTTATTCTTATAAGAAAATGGAAAACGCTTGAGGCAATGGTTATCCTAGTAAAGATTATCACTTCAAAACATAAAAATGTACTATGATAACACAGCCACAGGCCGAAATACCTACAGTATTTATAGAACGCATTGGTGAGATTTTTTTTTCTTGTTCACTTTCTTTTAACCTCCATCAGCCTTTTTACTCCAATTTAAAAAATATTATCCAATCCTTCGACAACAATATATACTGTACAAAAGTAAATTTTTCATAATTTGGTCTTATTATACTGCATCAAACGAATGTTTCGGAATTCGTTCCCCGAAAACGTACGGTCAGCAACGAAATTATACAACGGTGTTACTGTAATTGTGCAATTATATACAATTATAGTCAAAATCTTTTGGAAAACATCGCCATTATGTTAATTTGAAGCGTTAGTGAGTTTAAAATTGAATAAAAATAGTAATATTTACCAAATTATTTGAAATCTTTGAAAATTAGCAGTGTAAAAGGTTTATTTATATTTTACTATTATTTCTGTAATTGGGCCGTTTTTATTGATTAGCTGTCTTTTAGCCACTCATTTATTTAAATCCCAATTTTTGTTGAGAATCTTGAGATACACTTATTGTATTTTGTCTCTGCAAGTCGTCATATTGCAGTGCTCAATCAGTTATCATTCATCTGGTACTCATTTGAGGAAAACAAAATTTTAAGATTGACAAAATATATTATGTAACCACCGAAACTAACGTAGTTCAAAGACAACCATATCATTGTAAAAACTTCCCGGTCATGCTACCTAAGTGTGAGATGAAACAATAAGAAGAATTGGGTACTATTTTGGAATTTTGGTGTAGGTACTTACTACCAAAAAATTTTGCTTAATTTAATTTCCCTAACTACTTACCGCAGAAAACGTGTAGTTGGACGATAGACTAATTACCAAAACGAATTATTTAGATTTTTTTTATATGGGTGAATTTTCATTTGGCATAAGGTTAGGTCAGCCCAAATGAAATTATAAGCTAAATTGTTTGGGAGTGATATTTTATATTTTATATTATATAATATTTTACGCCGATGCTTTAGTAAACCTAATATTTAAATAGAATATTTTGCTTCCTCTGCAGACTGTACAACAGTATTAAGCCCACTACACCCGGACCGCGGGCGGAGTTTAAATGGCTTATCATTAGGTAATTACTATCATTGCGGCACACATAGACCCGTCAGTCATCATCGTCCAGCTTCGTTCCCTTTTATTTAATCTCTCAACTATGGCACTGATATTTGGCAACATTTACTCAAGGACAATGAAAAAGGGTCATTGCGTACAGAAATTTCAGTATATTGTAACTATTTTTACTGTTGCTTAGCAATTTAAGCAAATCTAAGAAATACTAAATAAGCTGATTTTTTCCTAGATGACGTTCTTAAAGTAAAAATTGGAATAGGACAAAAACCGATGATCGATGTTCTAAATCAAATTGGACCATTTCGTTTGCAGACTGTCCTTTCAATATGTGCCTATTCTCGTAAGGCCCAGTCCTATTTTAAAACTAAAGAAAATATGACCCAGCGTCCTAAAAATAGTACATCATATTTTAAATTTTCAGCTTCTGGAACAAGGTCTAATTTTGAACAAAAAAGTTGACCTCGTGTGCAAAATTTAGTCATACATACATGTATGAACATACATGTATGACTAAATTTTGCCATCCTCAAAATAGGCCATTGGGCCTTACAAGGCTATGGTACCTATGGTACATTACATACATATTAGAAAGTCTCTTATGGTTAGTCAGCAACAGAAAGCGGTTAAGGTGGTCTAAATGATCATCGTACGAATAAGACCCTAAGGTAAATGTACGCTTCAGCGAACGTGCCGTATCGCCGAATATATTCCATTTTAAGCTATACGTCGATTACTTACAGCAGATCCTACGTTGTGATATTTTTTTCTGTGAGCTACATACCTACCCCTACGAATACGCGACAGAGACGGCCATGCTGGGGCTCAGTTGCGACATGACAACTGATTTAGTCGGTCAAGTGCCACTTTTTATGGGCGTCCTTAATAAAATCGTTAAGAAATCGCGTGCACTTCTTAAGATCATAGAATCGTTTAAAACTATATTTGGGTTCCAAATTGTGGATTTAGAGTGTTGTTATTTAATAAGTTTATGTATTTTGGTATTTTAAGTGAATTTAGTGCAGTTATATTCTCAGAATTTGAGATAAATGTGAATCCGGTGATGTGTGACCCAACTTTTTGACTGGATGGTTTAACCGAACAGCGTACGGAATCAGGGAAAGCGTATGTCTTTGAAATTATTTTTTTACTGATTTATTTTAAACTATTAATATAAAGGGGGCGTCCATTAATCGCGTCATACTGTATAGGGGGGGAGGGGGTCAAGAAAAAATCACCAATGATCACCACAGGGGGAGGGGGGTCTGGACACATATCACGTGCAATTTTTTTGTTATTATGGCCAATAAAATAAAAATTATCAACTTTAAAATGAATCAATCTGTCAAAAGCAGAGTAAAATTGCACTAGCACTATGATTGTAAATAATTTTTAATGGCAATTGACATATTATTTTGTGAAATAGGTTTTTAGGGTTCCGTAGCCAAAGTGGCAAAAACGTAACCCTTATAGTTTCGTTATGTCCGTCTGTCCGTCCATCCGTCCGTATGTCACAGCCATTTCACTCGGAAACGATAAAACGTATCTTAATAAATATTTAAATATGAGGTGTGTTTTTGTATGCTGTTACTTAGCTTTGTAGTAAAATTGCTGAAAAAGATATTTTAAGGAGGGGCACTACTCCATACATGTAATTATTTGTAAAAAAAAATATTTTTTTACCAAATATTGTCATGATGCACATCACTCGGTAGGTCTTTCAAAATAACATTGAGGTCTGTTTGGTATTTTTTTTTATTTAGTGAATATTTTAAGAAAAAATCACTTCGTTAGTCTAAAAAAAACCGGAGATCCAAAAAATATGAAAAAAATTGAGAACATTATCGGTTTAGGAATTATTGAGTTATCTCCTAAAAACTCATTTCATGCGCAGATACGACTTTTTGATATTAATTTTTCGATAGTAGGTACGAAACCGCGTGGCCCGACACGCACTATTAAAGAAAAAAAATTCTCTTAAAGATAATTTTATTTTATATGTATACATGTAGTTTTATTCTTTTACCCTTTACGTGTACGTACGTTACGTAAGTAGCTTCACGTGTTAGAGAACTGTACTTACTTTAGTTAGCAAAAAATTACACGTCATATTGGACAGGGGGGGAGGGGTCCTGAAAATATCACCAAAGATCACCATGGGGGAGCGGGGGGTCTAAAACAAGCCAAAAACGTATGACGCGATTAATGGACGCCCCCAAACTTGTTGACTTTTCAAATAATGAAAAGTATTTGTAATTTTATGAGCATATACCGAACATCTGTAGACAGTAAAGACTATAGTAAATCCGTGTTTGAAATCTTATAGTTTTACGGCTTTTTGAGTTAAAAATAAGCCTTTCGACTAAGCTATCTTTAATATTTTTTTATATTTATTTTACGGCAATATTAGTGAAGACTAAATACATGAACGGATTCATAATCCTTCTAATTATTAGTTTCAATGTTAAATTCGTGGTTATGTTACAATTGTTGCAATTTAGGTACTATTTTCAAAATTTGTTCGCGTATTAGGTTCCATCCTTATTTCTCTCACAGCTAATAAATATTTCACACGTACAGTCAACGCCAAAAATATGTATACACTTTTGTACCAAACACTATTGTTATAAGATTCAAAGTTGTATACATGTTTATAAAAGCTAGTAAAAGCTATTGGAATACCATCGCTGTAATGTGGGCTTCGCTTAGCATCGTATAGTTATTCTTTCACTGGAGATTTCTGCAAGGCATAGTCCGTAGATCCTTTGCTTGTTATCCAGTTTATAGTGTAACATAAACATAGGCTAAATTCTCATAAACTTCAGTAACATACATTTTATGTTGAGCTCCAGTTACTGAACCGTCATAAAACCTTATAAAACTCTTGTAATAGTTGGCTGCGTGCAGAGCTTTTTACATTTACTTGATCTTTCTAATCCATTTAGAACACATTGAATGACGTAGGATTTCATAGTTAAAGATTATTTTAAAAGATTATTTATAATAATTAAATAAAGTAAGCGAATCAAATGATAATAGTCAACATTATACATGACACTTGACAGATGGCAGTACGCGTCAAAATGACGTAAACGTGCGTTTGCCGATTAATGCGTGCGCGCCGTCAGTGTAATTGGACGGATCGATGTCATACCGCCTCGAGGGATTTGCAAATTGGAATAATTTGTAATTTACGATCTATTCGATTGAAAAAGTAGATAGTGTAGTCGAATAAAAGGTAAATTGTTTCTAACAGACAACTAATCAAAATGAAACATTATACTGCTTCATCGTCGACATACGTCGAAAATAGTAGTATGGTCATTTGATAAGTTTTTTTTAACTCTATAATTAAATTTCTTGGTAGTATTTCTGGAAATCATACCTATTTTTGTACACATTATAAACGAATATAAGTATAATTCGTTTTTGCCTTACCTATAATCTACACATTGTGTCACTTGTATGTCGAAGAAACAAAAAAAATGTTTGCAATATCCATATACGTGCATAGACATATTGTATAAATCAATGTATACGTATACGTATACGTATATGGATGTTACAATTTTTTTTGTATGGGCACGTCGTCCCAGCAGGCCAATACTCCATTTTTTCCCATGTTTTTGTTTGTTTTTTATAATTATAATAATACCAATTTAAACGGATCACTGACATTTTTGTTACACCTTGTATGCATATGAGATGCATACACACATTGGCGTAATTGAAGCTGAGTGTTTGTAACCACTACCATGTTTGTGACGAAATCATCACACACCACTGTGTCATACGAAGAAAAACATTAAACAAACATAACCTCAAACAGAATAATTTTTAAGAAAAAAAAACCGACTTCAATGGGGGTAGCCGGTGAAGGATTATTGTAGATAGATGGTGCACTTAGATTCCATACAATGAAATAACTTGCTTAAAAAACGCAGCGGAGAGGACCAATCGCCAAACGTGAACTATGCGTCGTTGAAGAGTTCCGTTCTGATTATCATCAACAGTTCCACTTCATCAAATGTCACTCTTTTGAATGAAAATGCTTGATTTGTTGATAAAAATACAAAAGTCACTTTATGTATGCCTTTAAGATTTGAGGAATTCCCTCGATTCCTCGTGGAACTCATCATCAGAACTTGAGCTTGACGAAAATTGGTCCTGACAATCTAACTTGCTTAACAAACATAGCGAAGAGGAAGAATCGCCAAACATGAACTATGCGTCGTTGAAGAGTTCCGTTCTGTTCATCATCAGCAGTTCCACTTCATCAAATGTTACTCTTTTGAATGAAAATGCTTGATTTGTTGATAAAAATACAAAAGTCACTATGTGTAAGCCCTTAAGATTTGAGGAGTTCCCTCGATTCTTCATGGATCCCATCATCAGAACTTGAGCTGGACGAACATTTGTTCTGACAATTAAACTTGCTAAACAAACACAGCGAAGAGGACGAATCGCCAAACGTGAACTATGCGTCGTTGAAGAGTTCCGTTCTGATCATCATCAGCAGTTCTACTTCATCCAATGTCACTGTTTTGAATGAAAATGATGGTTTTGTTGATAAACATATATATAAAAATCACTATATGTATGCCTTTAAGATTTGAGGAGTTCCCTCGATTCCTCATGGATCCCATCATCAGAACTGCGTTTTGACAAAAACGGGACCAATCTGTATATATATACTTACAATCAAAAAAAGAATTTTCAAAATCGGTTCAGACATGACGGAGTTATGGAGTAACAAACATAAAAAATAAAAAACAAAAAAAAAAAAAAAAAACATACACGCCGAATTGAGAACCTCCTCTTTTCAAATCTTGAAGTCGGTTAAAAATATCAGGAACTGCAAACTGCAATGCAGCCATGCTAACTCAGCCGCAGAATACACCGTAAAAAGAAACGGATAAAAATTGGCGAAGCACGACGGTCTTGATGTGTTCATAATTATGCTGGCCGCGGTGAGATAATTAAAATAAACTGTAATAAGGTGTTCTAGGGCGCTATCAGGAAGTAAACAACTTCTTGTTATCGACCGTCTGCTGCATATGTAAGATTGGTGGTACTGTGCTTAGCACTTGGCGTTATACATATACTATAGACTATGACCTTTGTTTAGATTGTTAACAATATGATAAAGAATGCAAAAAGGCTTGCACAAACGTACAGAATATTTATTGGGTACCTACCCAATACATATTTTGAAAATGTTTGGGCATTCAGTTTGCTGAACTTGCAGAATAGCTTGTATAATGTACAGCTGGTAGAATCAGAGCAGTATGGTATAAAAAAAAACGCACAATAATTGTAATCTTTTTTTAAATACCACGACGGTGGGAAACAAGCATACGGCCCGCCTGATGGTAAGCAGCTACCGTAGCCTATGGATGCCTGCAACTCTAGAGAAGTCATTGTGCGTTGCCGACCCTTTACGAAAAGGATGATTCACTGTGTTGACGGCTAAAGGAACAAGAGGGCCCTCATCGTCAACACACTGGGTCCTCTTTGAGCTCTTTGGCAACCTTACTCACCAGCAGGAACACAACACTATGAGTAGGGTCTAGTGCTATTTGGCAGTGGTTTTCTGTAAGGTGGAGGTACTTACCCAGTCGGGCTCTGCTCCAGATTTGAGCTAGATACGACACCCTACCACACATAGCGAGATGACATTCGCAGTACCCATACCTCTCTTTTGGACGTAGCTTAAGGACATACCCAGGTCCATTCTAATTTGACGTTAGTGTTTCTTTCAAGTATTATGTTCCTTAGTACCTTTATTTTTTTATTTAATCACTCAATATCCTACTAAAAGCACATAACTCGTACATTGTCAACGATCGTAAAGTCGATTCAATACGACGTCATTACTCTGTGTCTAATAGAAACGATTATGGACCACACACGGCAAAATTAAACACTAAAAATGCAAAATGTATCCTCTGATTACAAGCAGATGTGCACTTAAATGTCAAACGCCGGGCTCAAACCGCTTGGATAATTTTTGTAACGTATCCAGGGCAGGTTTTATGTTATGTTTCAATTGGGTATACACATACAGTTTTAATTGTATATTACTACGACTATTAAAATCTTTGCACTCAATGTAGTTGAATAGCTCACTTACAACAAATCGATGGTACCTACTAACGTTTTTATACTTCCAGAACTTAATTAATTCTTTGGTAAAATTACGAATGTTGGATTTTCAGATCACTTTAAAATTGATACGTAGCCTATTTCATTGACATATGACCAATTTACCTCAATATCAAAGAAAAGTAATCACACAGAGATACCTAATTCATTTAGGAAAAATAAATCTTGAGGTGGAAAATATTTGAAAAAAACTACCTACCAGTGGCGGCGTGTCCAAAGAATACGATTCCCGTCAGCTTGCCTAATTTTCAGGCATTTGAGTAGTTT
The DNA here is from genome assembly GCA_947086415.1 of Pammene aurita. Classification (NCBI taxonomy): domain Eukaryota; kingdom Metazoa; phylum Arthropoda; class Insecta; order Lepidoptera; family Tortricidae; genus Pammene; species Pammene aurita. Next base: position 34,978,085 of record OX352290.1, on the reverse strand, counting down.
TTCTACAGCTCATGAAGAAATTTTAAGCCAAATAAAGCTCCGACTTTCCCAAGATATTTTTTGACCTCCCGCCACTGCTACCTACTGAAATAACTGGTACATTTCTCTTTACTTTTGTTTATGATTAAACAAAACTATCAATATTGTTTTCATTTAGATCGTATTAATTTTGAGAGATGTATCATTATCTTGTTCCGTAAAACAAATTAGACGTACTATTAAAACGTAACAAATGAACAATTATCTAGAACTCGCCAACTCGTAATGTATAATTATAATACACTTACTTATAACTTTTCAAGCCGACGTATCTCGACATACCGTCATTTTCTTAGAAGCCAAAGAAGTTAAATGAAGCAATAATAATTATAGTAAACAACAGACTTATTAGCTATTGAAATTTTACGTTTTTTTAACGTCTTTACGGTATCTTCAGTCAAGCATCATTTAGTGCAAGAGCGGTACAGTACGTAACCAGTTATGAATGAGCCCTTCTGTTATCGTATCATTCCCCTTTCGTTTGTCACTCGCATCGGCCATCTGTCTGAGACGGATCAATATACGATGGGCAATGTACTAGGCTATTTATAAACTTAATGTTTTACGTAATTAGTTCAGAATACTAATTGGTTATTTTATTATAAATTCATGGTTACTTTTGTTATTAATATAAGGGCACATAATTTTGTTTTAAGTCCGCAACTCGTTACAAACCAATATTTTACTTAGTTCCTTAAATTTATATACCTACCTATTAATACAGATTTGTAAAACATATACAAATATGAAGGGTGTTTTTTATACTTATATGCATGGCTAATTTTTACCAATAAAACAATCCTGAAACTAAAGTGCAAACAATATGCGTTAGCAAAAAAGTAAATAAAAATTATCCTTATTCAGTCAGACATTACAAATAAAAGAAACAGTTCATCATCGCTTTTCCTCTTGAAAGGAAGCCATATTTGCCTAAAGAGTTAATTAAAAGTGATATGTTTCCATTCTAAAGCCGATAGAAGTAGGTACATATCGGTACATATAGATTAAACATTTTCAGCACTAGGAAACAATAAATATTTATTAAAATGGCTGCTATTCATATTAAAACCTTTATAAACAAAATGTTAAGTCATAATCTGATTGTCAAAACATTGTACCTACTTATCTTAGGTTTAACAAAACAAACGACTGAATTAATGAAAAGTAACTTTTCTGCTCCTATATATAAAACTTAAAAGTAACTACACAAATTACCGGAAATAGTCGGTTTATCGTAACTATGCGAGTAAAAACTGAGAAAAAACTAAACCATTACGTGAACGGTCGCAACCTCGTGGGAGACGCAATTATTTTCCAATTTTAATCAAAAATATCGCCTTCTCAGCCTTTCACTTCCACTTAAGCATTTAAATGTCAATCTCTCGCTCGTCGTGTGTAGAGTACCTTAAGTTTTTGGACACGAACGACCAAAATGAAACCTTATTCTGTTACGAACAATAGTTCAAGTCGTCTTGGAGCTCCTATTTGAACTAAAACAATTTGGATTTGTATGATTAATGCGTGTTAGTCTATTCCAACCTTCAATTGTTTTAACTCAATCTCAAACCATAGCAGTAAATTTAATCTTATTGACCTGTGCACAAAGTTCAATATTCCCTAAATAAAACATATTAATACCCTAAAGATACACATTAGAAAGTACATATAAGAAATTGATAAAAATGCCATTATATTGCAATAATCGTGTTCAAATCAAACAGAGCGTATGTACTAAAGAGCCTTTTTGTACTTAAATGTAATTGCCTCAAGATTAAAATTTGTTATAGTGGCTTTGTTCACACAACGTGGTCGTTGAGGACTAATATTCATAAAGAATCGTGTGAAGAAATGGATATAATCAGTCAATGTCATGAAACAATGGTTGAAAAAGTTCATTATTTTAAAGCCAAATCACTACTTCGCAGATTGAAAGGGATTATTATAGAATAGAAAAATCATTAGATATAGACAATTCCGGGAAAACTAATCAAATAGTTTTGTTTTGGTATTTCTGCGCAAACCTGAAGTAGTTTGGCTATATTTTCATCGTCTAAAGTATTTTATACAATCGTGAGCTTTTCAGTCGAGTACCGAAGCTTCGTAGCTTAATTAAGGTGAAATGCTAAATTATGTCACTAATGTTTACAATATTTTTTATACGAGTGCTAAAAATAGGCTAGCCGGCAAGAATTGAGTTCGACGAATGCCTTATAACCTGCTACGTCTATACAATTTAGTAACCACAATCTCTCAGCTCCATCGAAAAGTATGCGCCATTAATTCGGTCTACAAAGTCTTAATTCAAGCATTAATCTACTCGTCGACAGTAGAACAAAATAATAAAAAAACCGGCCAAGAGCGTGTCGGGCCACGCTCAGTGTAGGGTTCCGTAGTTTTCCGTCCGTCACAGTAAGTGTCCCCACTTAAGAGTTAATAACACCGCCATGTAGGATATGATATGAGAGTTCCACGTACAGCGACATCTATCGGCAAATTAAGTAAACTATTGCGCGCGAGCTTAAAGTATGGAAGATGATTTTTATGGGATAATTATTTTTTGCGTCAACCGATTTTCACCGTTTTTACTTTATTTGAAAGCACGTCATTTCATTGTAATTTTGTAGAAATTACAGGTACAATAAACACCTGCTTATACGGTTAAATTACAAACTTAGTTCAGAAATAATTTTGTAATTTTTTTTCAAAAACTATTCATCCTATCAAGTTCAAAATAATTTTCCTAGAAAGTTTTTATAAAGTTCTACTTTTGAAATTTTTTTCATATTTTTAAAACTTATGGTTCAAAAGTTAGAGGGGGGGGGGGGCGCATATTTTTTTACTTCTGGAGCGATTTTTTCCGAAAATATTTACATTATCGAAAAATGATTTTAGTAAACCCCTATTCATTTTTAAATACCTATCCAACAATATATCACACGTTAGGGTTGAAATGAAAAAAAAAAAATCACTCCCCACTTTACGTATAGGGGAGGTACCCTAATTAAAAAAAAAACCACTTTTTATTTTACCACTTTGTCGGCGTGATTGATATACATATTAGTACCAAATTTCAGCTTTCTAGTGCTAACGGTCACTGAGATTATCCGCGGACGGACGGACGGACGGACGGGCAGACATGGCGAAACTATAAGGGTTCCTAGTTGACTACGGAACCCTAAAAACTGAGCTACATACTTAACTTAAAGATTGCTAAGTAGACAACGCACTGGCAAACCGTTTAAGGTACAACCTTGATGGAACATATATTCCTCAAATGTCATAAAGCTCAACTAAGAAATGACTTCGTCTTCGTCCGGAAATTCATCTTCCATAGTTTTAAATAAATCCACTTTTATTAACTTAAATGTTTAAGTCTATTTATACCATCGTAGCGAAATATGTTTATACCAATTTCCCCCTACGCCTAATTGCTAACTAGGCAGACATACAACGATACAATTCAGAGCCTACTATTTATACAGTCTCTGGAGACATCTATACCAGACAGGGCTGGATAGCCTGGCGGTAAGCAGCGCTGGTAGCCTGGTGGTAAGCAGCGCTGGTAGCCTGGCGGTAAGCAGCGCTGGTAGCCTGGCGGTAGGCAGCGCTGGTAGCCTGGCGGTAAGCAGCGCTGGTAGCCTGGCGGTAGGCAGCGCTGGTAGCCTGGCGGTAGGCAGCGCTGGTAGCCTGGCGGTAGGCAGCGCTGGTAGCCTGGCGGTAGGCAGCGCTGGTAGCCTGGCGGTAAGCAGCGCTGGTAGCCTGGCGGTAAGCAGCGCTGGTAGCCTGGCGGTAAGCAGCGCTGGTAGCCTGGCGGTAAGCAGCGCTGGTAGCCTGGCGGTAAGCAGCGCTGGTAGCCTGGCTGTAAGCAGCGCTGGTAGCCTGGCGGTAAGCAGCGCTGGTAGCCTGGCTGTAAGCAGCGCTGGTAGCCTGGCTGTAAGCAGCGCTGGTAGCCTGGCGGTAAGCAGCGCTGGTAGCCTGGCGGTAAGCAGCGCTGGTAGCCTGGCGGTAAGCAGCGCTGGTAGCCTGGCTGTAAGCAGCGCTGGTAGCCTGGCTGTAAGCAGCGCTGGTAGCCTGGCGGTAAGCAGCGCTGGTAGCCTGGCGGTAAGCAGCGCTGGTAGCCTGGCTGTAAGCAGCGCTGGTAGCCTGGCGGTAAGCAGCGCTGGTAGCCTGGCTGTAAGTGTTCACCACTAAGAAAACCCCATTTACTGTGGTCCCTCAGTTCCAAGGCACAACCCTTACAATGTCTGGGAGTATTGGGATCCTCGGTGTCGACATTTCCAGTGACGTCCAATTCCGTAGTCACCTTGAAGCGAAGGCCAAGCTGGCATCCAAAAAGCTCGGTGTGCTCAATAGAGCGAGGCGATACTTCACTCCGGGGCAGAGACTGCTCCTATACAAGTCGCAAGTCAGACCCCACATGGAGTACTGTTGTCACCTTTGGGCGGGAGCACCTGGATACCAGCTTGGGCCCTTTGACTCGGTGCAAAGGCGCGCTGTGCGGATCGTCGACGATCCCAAACTCACGAGCGATATTGAACCTTTGAGTCTTATGAGGGAGGTTTAAGGTACAACCTTGATGGAACATATATTCCTCAAATGTCATAAAGCTCAACTAAGAAATGACTTCGTCTTCTTCCGGAAATTCATCTTCCATAGTTTTAAATATATCCACTTTTATTAACTTAAATGTTTAAGTCTATTTATACCATCGTAGCGAAATATGTTTATACCAATTTCCCCCTACGCCTAATTGCTAACTAGGCAGACATACAACGATACAATTCAGAGCCTACTATTTATACAGTCTCTGGAGACATCAATACCAGACAGGGCTGGATAGCCTGGCGGTAAGCAGCGCTGGTAGCCTGGTGGTAAGCAGCGCTGGTAGCCTGGCGGTAAGCAGCGCTGGTAGCCTGGCGGTAGGCAGCGCTGGTAGCCTGGCGGTAAGCAGCGCTGGTAGCCTGGCGGTAAGCAGCGCTGGTAGCCTGGCGGTAAGCAGCGCTGGTAGCCTGGCGGTAAGCAGCGCTGGTAGCCTGGCGGTAAGCAGCGCTGGTAGCCTGGCGGTAAGCAGCGCTGGTAGCCTGGCGGTAAGCAGCGCTGGTAGCCTGGCGGTAAGCAGCGCTGGTAGCCTGGCGGTAAGCAGCGCTGGTAGCCTGGCGGTAAGCAGCGCTGGTAGCCTGGCGGTAAGCAGCGCTGGTAGCCTGGCGGTAAGCAGCGCTGGTAGCCTGGCGGTAAGCAGCGCTGGTAGCCTGGCGGTAAGCAGCGCTGGTAGCCTGGCGGTAAGCAGCGCTGGTAGCCTGGCGGTAAGCAGCGCTGGTAGCCTGGCGGTAAGCAGCGCTGGTAGCCTGGCGGTAAGCAGCGCTGGTAGCCTGGCTGTAAGCAGCGCTGGTAGCCTGGCTGTAAGCAGCGCTGGTAGCCTGGCGGTAAGCAGCGCTGGTAGCCTGGCTGTAAGCAGCGCTGGTAGCCTGGCGGTAAGCAGCGCTGGTAGCCTGGCTGTAAGTGTTCACCACTAAGAAAACCCCATTTACTGTGGTCCCTCAGTTCCAAGGCACAACCCTTACAATGTCTGGGAGTATTGGGATCCTCGGTGTCGACATTTCCAGTGACGTCCAATTCCGTAGTCACCTTGAAGCGAAGGCCAAGCTGGCATCCAAAAAGCTCGGTGTGCTCAATAGAGCGAGGCGATACTTCACTCCGGGGCAGAGACTGCTCCTATACAAGTCGCAAGTCAGACCCCACATGGAGTACTGTTGTCACCTTTGGGCGGGAGCACCTGGATACCAGCTTGGGCCCTTTGACTCGGTGCAAAGGCGCGCTGTGCGGATCGTCGACGATCCCAAACTCACGAGCGATATTGAACCTTTGAGTCTTATGAGGGACTTTGCCTCCTTATGCGTGTTCTATCGCTTGTACAATGGGTTGTGCTCTGAATAACTGTTTGATATGATGCCCACGGCAGCTTTTTATCACCGCACCGCTCGCCGCCGGCAGGGTTTTCATTCCCACACCCCCAATGCCCAATGGGTCGCGCACAGTACGGTTTAAGAGGAATTTCCTCCCACGAACGCTGCGGCTGTGGAATGAACTCCCTGCCGAGGTTTTCCCAGTGGGCTACAGTATGAGGTTCTTAAAAAAAGGAGTGTATAGGTTCCTAAAGGGTAGGCAACGCGCATGTAAATCCTCTGGAGTTGCAGGCGTCCATAGGCGTACCGTAGTAACTCCTTACCATCAGGCGGGCCGTATGCTTGTTTGCCACCGTCGTGGTATAAAAAAAAAAAATCCGGAGGTCTCGGGTGCAACCCCGGTCCGTACCACTGAGTTTTTCGGAACTTATGTACGGAATATTATTTGATATTTACCACCAGTCGCTTTTCGGTAAAGAAAAACATCGTAAGGAAACCGGATCTAATTCCGAACGGCCTCGTTTTTCCTCTAAGTTGGAAGGTCAAATGGCAGTCGCTCTCGTAAAAATTAGTGCTTTTCAAGGGATTAGGTTGTCAAGCCGACTCCAAGCCGGGACATAACACTAGGAGCGCAGCAAAGCGTTATCATGGTTTTTGTGAACGTCAGAATGTAGCTTAAATTGATTTGTCTGGTGAATGGATTGCAATGTGCGGTTTGTGAGTAACTAACGGCGCGACTGCGCTTGCTAATAAAAACATGGTGCATCTCCGCGCTACCGGGCACTAGGCGCAGCGGACACTGTATAATAGGGTTCCAGACTCCGGTCATCAATCATGAACATCAGTGTTCATCTATTCATTTTAGATTATTAATATTTACGTATCAATTTCTATGCAATACAATCTAAGATATAATGTCATCCCAGTAGTTTCGTCGTTTAAGAATAATGCAAGTCTACTTTTAACACAGTGGTAAATTTGCATTATTCTAAATTCTGGTACATGAAGTAAAAAATAATGGACAAGGATTTTAAACAAATACTTATTTTTATCATTCCATTTTATCGCGGTCACAATAGGTAATGAAGTCAGATAAATTAAGTGGTCCGAGTTTTGTTACTTGTTTGAATATTAGTTTTAATTTGAATTACCGTCAATTAGTTTTTCTTATAATCGATTGAATCTAACGTCATAATTCATAATAATAATTCGTCATGATTTATAATAATTCAGTTTCACAAGGCGTTTTTCCGGATCTTATGAAATGTAATAAAGTCATACCTCTTTTTAAATCGGGTGATTCTAGTGATCTGAATAACTTACGGCCGATATCAATACTTCCTGTACTAAGTAAAGTCTTTGAAAAGCTAATGTTAAATGATCTACTGGGCCACTTCAACAGACATGGATTGCTTACAAGCAATCAGTTTGGTTTCACAAAGGGACGTTCCACAACCGACGCTGCTGCGGTACTCATCAAACATATTTTCATTGCCTGGGAAAAACATTACGATGCAATTGGTATATTCTGTGATATTTCTAAAGCGTTTGATTGTGTAGATCAACCCTCATTCTTAAATTAGAACATTATGGTTTGTCAGAAAATGCCTTGAATCTCATGTCTTCACATCTTAGCAACAGAACACAAACAGTTGTTGTAAATAAAACCCAGTCTAAAGGGACTTCAGTAAAATTAGGAGTGCCACAGGGTTCTATTTTGGGCCCATTCCTGTTTTTGGTTTATATAAATGAATTACCTTGTGTAGTACAAAACCTTTGTGATATCGTTCTGTTTGCCGATGATACATCTTTAATTTTCAAAGTTGACCGGCAATCTACCGATTTTACTGTAATCAATAACACACTAGCTGCTGTACTGAACTGGTTTACTATTAACAATTTGCTACTTAATGCTAAGAAAACCAAATGTATTAGATTTGTTTTGCCAAACGTTGCACCGGTGGACACTAAGATTCTCCCGAATGGTGAATGTTTAGAGATAGTAGATAAAGCAGTGTTCCTTGGTTCGACGTTGGACAAAAATCTACAATGGAGTCCTCATATAAGAAAACTCGCTCTTCGATTAAGCTCGGCCGCTCATGCCGTTAGGAGAATTAGACAATTAACGAATATTGACACAGCTCGCTTAGTTTATCACAGTTATTTTCATAGTGTAATGTCATATGGTATTCTGGTTTGGGGCAAAGCAGCTGACATACAGACTATATTTGTTTTACAAAAAAGAGCCATCCGCTTTCTGTATAACTTAAAGGCAGGTGCATCAGTTAGAGAACTATTTAAAGAAATTAATATTTTAATCGTTGCTTCCCAATATATCTATGGCAATATTATTTTTGTTGTAAAGAATATACATACATTAAAAAAAAATTCTGACATCCACAGCTATAACACTAGAAATAAAAACAAGCTTGCTATCAGAAGTAGTCGTATCCGCAAAGCATATGTCATTTTTTGGTCAAGGTATTCACATTTATAACAAGTTACCCGTCGATGTTTAAATTTATAATTTCCCGCTCTTAAGAAATATTTGAAAAAAAGTTTAATGTCAAAGGGTTATTACAGGGTCGAGGACTATATGACGGACAAAGATGCATGGCCCAAACCAGAAAATACTACAAAATCATCTAACATTTAGAGGACACAGTTCAGATAGGGAAAGCATATCAAACGTTTTGTGAAGCAATCAGATTTGGATTTTATTATTATTATTTTATTTTAATTAAACAATACGTACATTGTATGTCTCTCAAGCTGTTTTGATATGCCTTCTTATAGAACTACGCATTATTGTGTATCTTTAAGATGTAATATTACTGTATTACTGTTTTGAAAAAATAAGTCCCGCCGAGTTTCTTGCCGGTCATAAATAATTCTTCTCGGGTCAGAGGTGTAGGGTTAGAACCGGAGGTAGTTTTTTTTTTTTCTCTCTGACGTTCATAAGTGCATTGCAATGTGCCTAAATTGAAGAATAATTATCTTTTATCTTTTATCTTTTTTTTTTGTCAGTAAAAAAATTGCATCATACCTTTTATATAATATTTAGAATACCGTAACTATTCTACGGATATCTTTTTTAACAAAGTAGTGCTGTAATACTGTAATAATGTTTGCAAGGACTCTTGACTAGTGCCTAAACTAGACCTGGATCTAGAACAACCACAATTTTTCCAACTTAATACTAACCGGTCAAAGTATACAAGTCAAAATAAAATAATACGATCACATTGTACTCATTATTATTATAAAAAAGAATGAAAAGCATATCCACGTATTCTGTACTCAATCACTCCATGATAAAAAGCGTGCCTCATAAAGCAGATGTGCTATCAATTGAAGAAAACAAATCACAATGCATAACCTATTTGTTTCCATAGATGGATATAAAGACGTAGATTCATTTACATAGGTCATTTACATTCTTCATACAGGATGCAGACTGGTAGTTAACGCTAAATATTTTAAACCAAGACAGGTATGACATACATACTTGTCTTGTCATACATATTTTACATAATTGGTAAATTATGTGAAATATGTAGCATGGCCAGAAAACTGTGGCATTACAAAAAGACGTCCAATTACAAAAGTAAATTGAAACATATTGTTCGTAGGTACATTCGGATTTTTCCCGTTGTATTAGTGAGAGTAAAAAATGGCTGTCGGGTTAGACCAATATATATTTGTTGGTAAATATTGCCTTATTTTCGGTAATTTTAACAGCTCGTGACTTTTGTCTTAGCTAGCAACAGCACATAAGTATCTACGACTTTATTTTCCAATAGGTAGAGTAAGGCCCTAATAAAAGGTTTAAAAATATTTAATGATATCCATTAGAACATAAATAATAATAATACTTACCACTGCAAATAACGACGCAGGTTTCATCCATTTGCAGAATAGACGTCCACTACAAGTTATGTCAAATAATAATAATTGGTAATTTTAAACACGAATTGTACTTGCCTAGGCACCTCCACAATATACTATTAGACTAAGAGCCACCGTGTGCGTGGCCGGCTCTTCGTCTATAATCTTAGTGTGACTTTAATAAACATGCAAAATCAATAAAACAAAATAGTTTTTTCTGAAAATTCAACGTTATTGGAACATATACGTTTGGGACGTCAGCTAACAGAAAAACTGCTATCATTGTGTGGTCTATAAAACCCATTGTCAGTACACGGTGATCCTAGTGCAGCAACGGAAGCATGACGCGGCCCATACCGGCGGTGAAAATTGCAGAAAATTAATTCATTTATACGTCTGCACTGTTGGATACGCAGCGGTGCGCTGTGCGCTGGCCTTTACGATTCCAATGACATTGTGCAGTGGTTTGAGATCGATTTTAGTCAATTAAATTGATACTCCTTTACAGCAGTTCTGCTGAGTTGGGTCCATTTTGTGATGCACGTTCATTGTTTGTTTTCATTTTTATAGTCTCTCAATGTTCATGTATTAAGCGTCACAAATAAATGTTTTTATTCTTATTCTTATACTGATATATTTAAAAACTCAGCAAGCTTAGTGACCTGAATACGGTACTCGACTGAAAAGTTATGTCAAGATTGTATAGAATACTATTACGCTGAATTAAGATAATAAAGAAATATTTGGGGACAATCTTACACAAATCAACCTAGTCCCAAACTAAGCAAAGCTTATACTATGGGTACTAGGCGACGATATACATACTTATATAGATAAAGATATACTTAGATATTTAGAAAACACCCATAACTCAGGAACAGATATTCGTGATAAACACACAAATAAATGCCCTTACCAGGATTTGAACCCGGGACCTCCTGCTTCGTAGGCAGGGTCACTACCGACTGGGCTAGGAGGCCGTTGTACCTAAGTACACCTTATAGGAAGTTCTATGTAAATTTCCCCCTACTAGTCAAAACGCCACCAGGTATAAAATACTGGTGGTGATAAGATAACGATTGCAATCAATTATACGGGAAAACGGTAAAGCATCATAAGTATTTCTACAAAAAGTGGAGTGCAAATTTACACCAGACTCGTATTGTAAGCACACAATGAAATTACTACTAATTTTCTTTTAGAAAAACTGACAACACCATTAAACAACCAAGATTATATCAAGGAAACTTCCAGCAGGAGATTTAAGTAAACAGACACCGTGTGATCTCAAAACAATACTATATAAATTATTGAAAATGTAAGTACTAACTATAATACCACCAGTTTGTGATGGTTTAGTCCGCTTTGTTACCTTTCACTTGGATTAAATCAAGTGACTAATTAATAATAATAGGAAGCTTGGATTTTGGGTGTTCCTATTTCGGTTTTGTGTAGACATTGCCATACTTCTCGTTTCATTATGGTGTTAAGTAGAATTCTATTTACATATATTAACATAATATCAAAGAGAATGTATTAATATAGGAGCACAGTCTAAGAACTTTTTGAGGCTCCAAGCTTAAAACCTTTAATAGATGGCACTGTACAGCCCCATTAATATGCATGATGAATTGTTTTCATGTATGGTATCAATCGATTCGTTTTGTTGTGAGGATTAAAATGTCTATATGGGGCCAATTGCGTTATATAGCAACACAAAAGTCAGAAATGAGATTCAAAATCTTACACTCGCTTTTGTTTCTCAAAACGCTCCTAACGAAATGATATGTAACAGTGACGTCACGATTGCATAGTCGCCCTGTTCAATGTATGGAAAATATATATATTCGCTGTACAATTTATTTTACAGTAATATATGAGAATTCGAGTGCTGTTTTTTTAATGTTGTACTTTTAAAAAAATCGTTAAATTTTGAATCTTTGAACTATTTCGACAGATTTCTTTCATTTTCAATTTAGTAGGATCATTTTGCGTCCATTCAACAAAATTTTATTACAAAATTCAATAAGTGTCATCATCCCTATTATACGGTAGCTCTGATGCGCCATCTGAACCACAGTTAACGCATAATGAATGGGGCTGTACAGCGCCATCTAGTAAAACTATTGAACTTGGAGCTTCAAAAAATTCTTAGACTGTGCTCCTCTATTTATATATTCTCTCTAATAATATCCAGTAAATAAAAATCATTTTTTAGAGATTTACTCGTATAATTCCCTACCTATAGTGTTGTGTTCCTGCTGGTGAGTAAAGTTGCCAAAGAGCTTAAAGAGGACTCAGTGTGTTGACGATTAGGGACCCTTTTGTTCCTTTAGCCGTCAACACAGTGAATCCTCCTTTTTGTAACGGGTCAGCGACGCACATGTGACACCTGTGGAGTTGCAGGCGTCTATAGGATATATAGCTGCTTACCATCAGGCGGGCCGTATGCTTGTTTGTTTGTTCGCCATTAGATATATCGGACCAGCCAAGGTGGTCACAAACATCTGAACAACGCTTCTAGTGTCAAGGCGATAAGGTGCATGTTCATATATTTTTAAGTGTTATATACAGATATGTTTGATGGCGACTGTACAAAGTTTACTGAGGCTTGTCCTGAATATTGTTAATAGTTTTGCATTGAGTAGAAAAAATGTGGATTTAATCAAACGTGAGTGGAAACGTGAGTCAGAATTTCATGTTGAAAAGCTAACGCATAAAGTGGAACAAACCTTCTGATCGTTGATCGAGGCGTAATCATATTTTCTATTGTCTTTAGTAATAAAAGTCAGATGGAAATTGCGCGAAACTTTATGTTTATGCTTAACAATGCTTTTTCACACATAATATTTTACAATGCACTTTGCGAAATTTGTTAATACTATGCAGAGAGTAATTTGTATTTGGAGTAACGTTTATGGGGATATATTTTACATATTTCAGCCATACCTACCTATTATCGCATAAACACATTAGGATTTGACGCTTATTTACGTTTATTAATTGGTCGCAACGCTTCGCTGTTATTTTTTTGCAACATTTTAGTTACATGTTGTAGAAAAAGTCGAATTTTTAAATTCAATAGTTACAAGTACGAGCACTTCAAAAGTTTTCTTTTTTTAGCTATGCAATTGGATGCCTAATGGACGCGGTCATTGGAGCGGAGAAATTTAATAATTAAAGATCAATTGAAATTGTAAAAACGCATGCCAATACCGAGCTGTCATTCTGTCACCTCGCGTCGATTGTTACTAATCATGTGGGAACCCCCTTTAGTTTTTATTACAATTCTGCACATTCTGATATTCAATAATAATTTCTAAATACAGTAAAGCAAGGCATATTTTCTCTTAAAACAAATATTTAAATCAAGATTTTTATATAAAGGTTTAATATTAACCTTACATTATTATATAATAAGGTGCATTTTTGTTCATATAGTTTATTGAGGGAAGAATTAGTTTGCCTATGAATTATAACGATAATTAAGTTTGGGTTGAGACACAATCACTTCCCATCGTTTTATGATTTTAATGGTATTTCAAATTACTTTTATCTGAGAATGTATGAATATGTTTCATTTGAAGTTTGATCGTCATTCATTGCATGAGAATGTTTTTTTTTAAATAATAACAATAAAATCTTAAAATAAAAACTCTCAGATTGATCATCAAATAATTTGAAATTTTATATGAGTTTACAAAAATTTACAACATAAACCATGATAATTGTTCTTTAAAATATCAAAACATCTTTTTGGTGGTGATTAAATACCTACTTCTAGATTATAGACTGTCGATAAAATGTATTATCATGACTTTTCCACTTATTTAAGATTTTAATCACTTCGGAAGGGGGTCAGAATAACTGACTTAAATAATTTTCTATATCTATATTGGTATTATGTATATACTTATATTTTTGTCTAGTGCCCATAAAACAAGCCCCAATTAACCTACCGTGGAAGTAGGTCTAAAATTTTCTCAAAATATTTATTTGTTTTTGGTACTTAACGTAATTATAAGACGATGGCGCTATTGAAATTGCATCACTGGACCTGCCAGTAATATTTTACTTTTTTTTTTTTTTAAAGACCATATCGAGTTCCGGGCAAAAACATCACGTACATATAACACCCCTGCCTTAATAAATGCGAAATTGCCCTTATAATCACAACCGGTTTACTGTACAGTCAACTACAATAGTTAAAAAGAAACAATCAACATTTAAGTGGCAATGGTTAAATTATAATCCGATAGTGTTTTCTTGCCAAAAAATTATCTATTTAAACTACATAGGCAATTTCTGCCTTTTTAAATTTAATTATTATTAGAATTGGGATACTCAATAAATATTAAGCGATGATTAACTTGAACTAAATTAAGATTTTCATTATTATCCGTCCAAATTTATTTGGATTGAACAAATTCCTACATTTAATTATTTGATTATTACTGCAGAATGAAAACAATTAATGGCGGCTTAATGTTTCAAGAACCATATGACAATAATCCAAAATAGAAAATTAAAAAACTTAAAACATAAAAAAACGTGGAGAAGTGTACGTAAAAGTTCATTGTCGGCTCACCTTTGATCTAATTAGGACAATCAACATGGCGGTCACGTCCCGGGCGTGCAAAAACATGCGCGTTGCAACCGCCGTGCGTCTGCGCAGGTTATAAAGCCTATTTTAATTTTATTGCGCTATATTGAAAAAATACCATATTAATATTTATTTCTTTATACCGGAACTAGAATAGTTAGCCTGAAGAAATTATAGACTTTGAAAAGAGACTAGACTAAAGTCACGGATGCTTTTGATATACACACAATTTTGAACAATATTTTTCGACGACATACCCATGTACAGTAATTAGATGGGAATATAATTTTTAATATGAATTATTTAACACAATCTAGAATCTGTGCAGCAAGAGCAGTGTAGGTAGAATTCATTACTTTCCATATAAACCAAGACATTTCTCTTTCCGAATACCTATACTCTAAATAATATACCTACTCAGTTCAGAAAAACTATATTTTCTTACCTGCCGATCAGTCTACCTACACACTAGTTTATAGTTCGCAGATCTGTTGCAACCAAACTCTTGCTGTTCATTTGCTGTTATAAAATGTGCTACACTTTTAAAAGTTAAGGAATTTTGGCTTATTTTAAATCCAAACCCAATTCATCAGTAGGTAGTGTAGGTACACTTATTTCTATTCAATTTGTGTCTTGGACAAATAAGCGAATCTGTTTTATTAAAACCATTGAGTTTACTTATCTTAGGCGGGTAGGTTACAAAAACGGTGATATTTGATAAACGTTTTTAACAAGAGTATTCCATCGGATAAGAGGGTTATTTAATTGCGATTAATATTATTTCCAGTGGAAGAAATTTGTCCAAATGTAATTCCGCAACATGGCGCATGGTCATATATTTCTGGTCAGGCTTTAATAACAAACAATTATGTACTTTTGACTTGAAAATGTCACATATGTTTAACGCGCAAAAGCGTATATTATGTAAAAACATTAAGAAAATAAAATAATTCAAAATAATGTTGTATAGACAAATAGCTTTATACGTAGATACAAACAGATCTGGAAAATATATCATTTATTCACTTTAAGATATGTACATTTATTGAAACCAAAGTCATTATATGTTTTATAAAAAATGTCAACTTAAAACTAACTTATAATTTAAGAATTTAAACAAAGAATGACATAAAAATACACAAAAACACCACCCTTATTAACAATGAACATTATGGCCTGAGCAATTTGTCAGCTTTGCTGGGAAATAATATATTTAGCTCTAATTATATTAATCTACCCTACACATACAACAAACAAAATAATTCCAAACGTACTTTCGAAAATGTTGTATCAATATCTTGGATGAATAAATTAAAAGGGTGGAGCATGGCTGTACAACAAACTGTGACGCAAGATGGCGGCTGGTTTGAATGTGTGTGTCCAGACGAGTGTTGCCATGTATACAAATTTTCCCGATTAAGAATACAGTATTTTTTAATTAAAAAAAAATATTGTTAATATATATGATTAAATAGCATCAATGAGCACCTGTTTTAATAAATTTGATGAAATATATTTCTGAAGAGGCGACTAAAAGGTAAAATAAAAAAAAATCTAAATTTACTATTTATTAAAATTACACAACTTCTGTTGAGGTGGCCTCTCTTGTCGTCCCAATACTATTATTTTAAGCATACTTTATAATTTTTAATCTGGAGGCACGGCAGTGCCCTCGCTAAGACGAAGACAACTAAAAGTGAAATTACGTATTCATGTATTACGTAACACGATTTAGTGGGGGAGGGGAATGGACCATGTCTTACTTCTACTGCAGAGAGGATTATTATTAATATTTTTCTTACGTAGGGGCGGAAGGGTGTGTCTGGCAAAAAATGTCTTACGTAATCAATGAACAACGCCTTATTTCATACAAAACCTTGTTTAGAATGTAACAAAAACTTTTTGAAAACTGCATTAAAATCAGTTCAGCCAAGAGCGAGATAATCGCGAACAAACATACATACAAACATACGGGTCAAGCTGAGAACCTCTTTTTTTTGAAGTTGGTTAAAAATTTCTTCTCGATCGATCAACACAATCGGTTTAACTTAAGAACTGACCTCTCATTCTAACTATAGTTCCATCTCGTTCTCGCTTGACCAGTCGATTACTAAAGCCGCTCAGAGTGAGAGGGAGCGATAGTTAGAATGAGACGAAAGTTTGACAGATCAGTAGTGCATAACTTCGCGCGTTCAATCTACGATTAGATATGGGCTTTTTGTTTTACGAAGTTTTTGGAATAATTTTAAGAAATATATAATTATGTTTATTTATAAATTTTATTCAAAAAATAATAAAGAATAATTTGCTCACAAGAGCACAAAAGTTATTAACTATTAGGTAACGTTTTAATATTCGTTGAAAACGTGCGTGAAATAAAACGTATAGTTAGGAGTGTGGACGTCAATGTCGTATTGACAACATATCGCGGCGATATAGACCCCCTTACGTTCGGGAATTTTTCCTATTCAACCACCTGGCAACACCGCTACCATGAAGTTAATAGTTTACGAAATTACTGATTTTTAATATGATTACGCAATGAATTGTTTACTTAACGGTGAAAAGTTGCCCCATCCGTTTTTTTCTTTCGACCGGTGGCATTTCTGCACTGGTTTGGACACGACTGTCGGGGGAGCGGCTCATTATTGTTGTGCGTATGTGTGTGTAGTGCGTAACCACGAGGACACTGGCTCATTATGGAATCACAAAATGTTGTTAGCAGTAGTCCATCTGAAGAATTATATAATCTATGATTTATATATCTACTTACTTCTTGGACACAAATACTCTTCAGTCTACTTCTTTACTAAACGATCGTTATTTTAAACGTCGTAAGAGAGACACTGTCTAAAATTAGTTGAAAAGTGTACTAATATTTACACATTTTTTAATCGCAGTTTCTTAGAATCATATCGTCAAGTAGCTATTTTTACGTTATGTGTATTGTTGTATTTGCTATTTCAGGTACAACAAATAATAATAAAAAAAATATGATTCTATTAAAATATCATAACATCTAAACAAACTTTCAACTCATGTTAATAATATAAGAAACACGTGTTTAGTAGTGTTTCTAGATGAGGCCACGAATGGCCTGGCTAGCTGGACCGAGCCCAAATTTTACAAGCAGACCAAAAAGACAGAGGGCCTGGGATACTTTAACCTCCGTCGCCATACTTAAATCACTCACGGACACATCGTCAGGCAGGGATCTGGCTAGGTTACTAGCAGCGTCTAAGCCAGAGTCAGGCCACTGGCTACTTGCCTACCCCTCGCCCCATATAGGTACGTTCATAGACCCCGAAACCCTCCGGATAGCTGTCGGTCTCCGGCTTGGAGCTGGGATTTGCACAGGCCACAGTTGCGCCTCTTGTGGAGCCCCTGTGGACCGACTAGGCCACCACGGGGAGCCCCTGTGGACCGACTAGGTCACCACGGCCTCTCATGCTCCTCGGGCGCCGGCTGTCTCTCCCACCACGCCGCTATTAACGACATCCTCCGAAGGGCGCTCGTCAGTGCCAACGTCCCCTCTGCTCTGGAGCCCCAGATTGTGCGGGGCGATGGCAAGCGCCCTGACGGGATGTCGTTGATTGCGTGGAAGATGGGCCGCGCGCTGGTGTGGGACGCCACTTGCACTGATACGCGGGCGGCGTCCTACCTCCCAGCAACCATTAAGCGAGCGGGAGCGGCGGCGGACGCCCGGGAGCGCCTCAAGGTCACTAAGTATAGTTGTCTCGGCGCCCAGTACGACTTCACACCATTTGGCGTCGAGACGCTCGAACCTTGGGGCAAGGGTGCACTCGGACTCCACAAGGAGCTCAGTAAACGCTTGAGGGAGGCAACAGGCGACCCTCGCGCGGGCAGCTTTCTCGCACAAAGGATTGCTATTGCAATACAGCGCGGGAATGCTACCTGCGTGATGGGAACCCTGCCAAAGGGTCCCGGTTTAAGTTTTTAGTGATTTATTTTTAAGTTAGGTTTTTTTAGCTTTAGGTAGTTTATTTTAATAGTAGTTTTAGTTTGATATAGTACTTAACCATCATTACGTTATCATTACGTTATTTAAGTTTTTTTTATGAATAATAAAAATATAGCTTTTACATTGTCATTGATAATGTATTTTCACAAAAGTATATTTTTCTAAATAATGATGGAAATTATCATTTGTATCCAAAGATGAAACTAATAGACGATATAACTTTAAGCTTGTTTTAGTATCTACTCTAAGGGCACGTGTCATGAGAACAAAAACGCTCGTGTAAATTACCGCTCCCCGCGGCAGCGTATCGACTCGTAATCAGACGGTGTAGCTCATTTATAATCGATATATCATCGGAGCTGTCCGTCATGGGTTCCTATAATATTTGTACTAGCTTTACGGGGATTTACGATGGATATGAACAAAGGCGACTCAATATGTAATATTTAACAGAACAGATTGTACGGCAACATTAGACTAAGGCCGCATCCGGAAGTGGCGACAGTGACATAAATGACACAGCGATAAAGATATGCATAGTATATGTACCTAATAGGCCGTAATAGCTGCCTACGCCTACCCTATATGCATAGGAAATAAATACATCAGATTGCGATCACATTTTACTGACTGTTTCACCTCAGGATGTTGATATAAGAAAAAATTACAGACTTTGTAACACGCTTGCCGAGAAAAGTGCCGTTTCGTTATCTGATAGAAAAATTATCTGCTGCCGTGCTCTTTGCTAAGAGATAATCCATTTTAATGTTTTTTTACTGGCCACATTCGTAAACAATTATTAATTTTCGGCTTTAAAAACAAACCAAGGGATATAATATAGGTAAACGGATATGCTATCTCTATTACAAGGATGATTAAGACATGGATTGACAATGCCTATACAAAATCGCGTTCCCTTATTTCAGGCTAAAGCACTAGCGTCATCTATCGGTCACTACAAACACTAAATTCCTCCTTAACCTTTCTGTTAAGCCCATTGGTTGGCTGGTAGAGAATGCTTTATAGCATTAAGTCCGCCATTTGTAGCATCTTATTTTGATTAAATAAATAAATTCTAGTTTCTAATATTTTGTTCGGCGATTAACGCTGACAGAATAACTCGACTCCAGACTCAACAGATGGCGCTGTGGCATTTAGTACCGAAAACAGACTATAGCCTGAAGGTTCGAGGAACGCGATTTTGTATAAGCATTGTCCATCCATGTCTTAATCATCCTTGCTCTATTATAAAGCTTCCAGTGACGGTCAAGTAATTTGATAAATAATTTTGATGTAGGTATATACCATACCTACTGCTTATTGAGAATTTAACTCACTCGGTGAATTAATTTAATTTTTACATAAGAATTCAAAATCAGGTTTAGAAATTTAAAAAATAGATACTCGCCTCGTTAGCGATGTAATTATCATTATGCTAAAATGAATTACCAAGGAATCAATTACAACCACATACTAATTAAGCGCGTCAAATTAACCTTTCAGTAAATTGATGTCCGGTACATTTCACTATTCGAAATATCCAATAAACAATTACCTATACCTAGTTATCAATTATCGTTCACTTCAAAGGCAAATTTACAGGTGTTTTTACTACTCCTGTTTCCCGCGAATATAGTTATTTTATACGAAAGTAGACTTTAATGGTTGAATAATAAAAACGTTAGTGATTGCAATAAGAAAATGCAATAACTATTCCGAAATTAGTATTCAGAGCAGGTAATGTTGAGGCGTTGTTGGGCGTTGAAAAAAAGCGGCGTTTTCTGAAGACGTGTGAAAGGCCGTAATGAGCTACACGTACTTATAACGTGACGTACAATGTAATTGAAATAGTTCCTATAAAAGGAAATTTTAATAAGCAGGATTGTGAAATTCCATTAGGTACCTATTTACAAAAAATACAGATCTTGATACTGTATCGACGATATTTTGTCTTGGCTAAAAAAACAGGTGAGCACTTCTGATATAGAGTCATGATACTTTATAGGTAGGTATACAAAATACCTAATCTCATACCCAAAATCTTTATATCTGTTTAAAGATTATTTGATCTTTTGATATAGGTCTCTGTGATGAGTGGCCACATTTCAACATATTTATATAGGTACCCTTTATAGCCGATATATTTCCTTTATCAAGTTGGACAAGGTGTCATAAAATATACCATTTATGTATAAGAATGAAAATAGTGTAAGGCACAAAAATTTACAAAACGGTGCGGTGAGCCTTTACAGTTAGGCCAAGGGTGGGCAACTTCACGATATGACAGATACGGCTTTGGTTAGCAGCCGATACATTTATGTTGTAGTCATAATTCCTCGTTATTTGCGCCAGGGACACGGATAAGAAGTGGTAGATTTATACTAAAATCACAGATAAATTGGGCAGATTAGGTAATAAATTAGACATTTATTTAATTTTGTATTAAAATCACTGATGGATTTAACATGTTGGGGTAGCTCCAGCATGCAGCAATCAAATTAATTGCATACGTATTTGTCAACCATAGAAAGTCGAAAGACAAAATTATATGGAATGTGTCACCGTTCATCTGTCAAAATGCTGTCAAACATAGATTTTTTAGAGAAGATAAACTTCTACATATATAGACATCAAACGGCTGTATACTCACTTGTATATAGTCACTTCGCGCGACATGTTTCGGAGAGCTTAGGTCTAGGAGCTAGGCTAGGCTAGGAGCTAGCCTGTACGGCTGAAACGGCTGTACTAGTGAGTACAGCCGTTTGATGTTTATACAGTGTTAGTATGTCTCACGAAAGTTTAAATTTAAGATAACCTTCTGTACGTAGTACTATTATATTATTGTGTGGCTTTTGGCCTTTAGGTTTATCTCACTAAGTTCAGGTTTAGTGGGATGAAATCCTTTTTTTAGGCTTTGGTCCGTATTCTAACTTTAAAATACGTTTGGACACGATCCAACTTCAATACATCTTCGATGCATTAACTACGTAATACAGCTAGCGGGTGTACGCAGGCGCGGATACAGGGGGGGGGGGCAACAGGGGCAATTGCCCCCCCCCCCCCCTGGAACGCAAACCTCGTATACTACAGGGCCCATAGGTGCGGACCGCGAGATTTTTTGTAAAGGAAAGTGCCCCCCCTGAACTAAATCCTGGAAAGTGCCCCCCCTGAACGAAATTCTGGAAAGTGCCCCCCCCTGAACGAAATCCTGGATCCGCGCCTGGGTGTACGGCCATTTCGCCGAAAATTCTTTCGCCTAATTTTATTTAACGGAATAATCCCATAAGGTCTATTTTTCATATGAATTGAAAGTATTGAAACGTCAGTCGATTAGGCATAGAGAGATAAGGCAAGAAGAATATTAAAATGAAATATAGATATATAAAAAAACATCTCATTTGTTCTGCATTGCATTTATTTAATTGCAAATTTATATAAACAGGTACTTAACTCGTGCGTCTGTCTGTTAGTCTGTCAATGCCAACCTGCTCCAAAACTACCTACTGGACCGATTGAGCTGAAATTCGGTACACATATCTAAATCCACCACACACACACACACACACACACACACCCCCCCCCCCCACACACACACACACACACACACACACACACACACACACACACACACACACACACACACACACACACACACACCCACACAGTCACTAGACCTATGAGGGTGACTTTTGAGGCGTAACATAAATGTGAAATATTAAATAAAAGGGCTCGTCATGAGGATATCAAATATATTTTATTATACTTTTAAGATCGTTTTGGAGTTATTGAAGAAAAAAAGCGAATCCTATACCCCCTCCCCCCGTAAGTGGAAACGCCGGGATGTAAAATTTTCCAAAAAAAAAAATACTTAAAATCGTTCTTTAACTATAGACTACTGGAAAACCTGTAAAAAGTTTACAGTCAACCTTGGTGAAATTGTGTGAAGTACGGAGCCCCCTAGTCGCGAGTCCGACTCGCACTTGTCCAGTTTTTACTGCCTTCTTTAATTAAAATAATAATTGACTAAAACCTTAATAGGGTACCGGCTATATGCTTACCACTTCAGTTTTTTCACCACTGCTTAAATATAATAGTGCCTATTGGCTGTAATAATCTTTTAAAAAAGACCTAGATAACCAGTCATGCACCTTATTTTTTTCAGTGCTGCACAACTAAAAAAAATATAATTTTACCTGTCTTAAGAAAAAAAAGCATAGAATAAAACCATTTTGGTCGGTTAAAATTACGTCTTCTTTTAAATCATTCTAGAAACACTAGAAACGTTTCTGTAAATGCTTTTTGTATTTTTTTGTAAATACTTCATATTAAAATACTGTTTAATACTTAGGAAGGAAAAATCAATATCGGTGGAAATATTTTTCTATTGCCCGGTGCCGTCAAAAAACGACGGATTTCTCGTTTTGTTTTAAATCGTAACGTCTAAAACCAAATCGGTAATTAAATAAAAAAATATACAAACACTACTAAAACTAACCTAATTCAACAATGTGTTTCCCTCAGATTGATTAAATTAGCGTTATAAATGGCACCTTAACACATAAAAATGTATTGTGACAAAAATTAATAAGAAATCAAGTTTTTTTGTAAATTAACAAAGAATATCCCATATTTTTCTGTAACACATGAATAACCATTCATTAATCGAAAAGCATTAAAGATTTTTAGCTGAACGATTCCGGAAATAACAGAGAACCTTAATATTTTTATGATACTTTTGATTGTAAATAAAACAATCTTCTTCATAAAATTATGGTAAAAATTGAATTCTGCACATAAGAATCTTTCATATAGCATTATTTAAGCAAATTTTAAAATAATTACCACTTTCGCGAAATTTTTTGATACAAAATAGGGCAAGGATCATATATTTACTACCCCATTTTCACAGAAAATAGATTTCCCAAAAAAAAAAATTTTTACAAAATATTCATAAGGAGCCGGAGTAGAACATAAGTACTAAAATAAATTGTTAAAGTAACTTTTTTATGAACTTCATACCTCTGCCCTATTAAGGGTTAAATAGGCATAACTAGCAATTTTCACGTCGAACTGTAAAATAATTAAACATTAATTACTTACTTGAGTTTTTATTACACTTATTAAGATATAATATAAATGTCAAGCAATATAACGTGAATATACGAGCGTAAGTGACATCCTGCTTCTCTTTTTTATCTTGGTTCCGTTATTTAATATTCATTGTACCTATAGTGTATTGTACCTAACTATATCTAATCTTGAATTTTTTTAAGAGACCTTATTGTCTAAATATGCTTATATATGCGAACTAATATTATAAATGCGAAAATACCTCTGTCTGTCTGTCTATCTAGCTGAAGTTAGAGATATGAAATTAGGTTTGTACATAATGTACATAGACAATCGTAGCTATGATGACCAAGTCGCAGGCAGTAGGAAGTTATACTGTATTATTCAATTTAATTTTAATATAAGTAGGTTATATGTATATTTTTAAAGGAGACGTAGGATTAGGTATACTAATAATTAATTATAAGGCATATTTCATTAGGTTTTAAATTTCTATTGTAATTTACATATTATTATTTAATGTATATATTATAATTGCTAAGTTGATATAAAAATATAAATGTGTGTTAATTTTACATCAAACATTATAATTTAATTCAATAATCTGAAGTACGTAGACATAGGTCATTCATTAGGTAAATGCTACGAACTTTTATGTTTTATATTATTAAATAAAGTAAGTAAATTAACGTAATCGGAACTGTTTTTGGAATAAATACATTGGTTTATGTCCCTAATCCAACTTATCTTTTATTTATTCTACGTAGGTATAATTTCATTATTCTTTTAAAAAGTATCAAAACAGAACAACATTCCGAGCAGACGACAATTATCTTGAAAATAATTCACTATTTGTTATAAAAATTCCGCGCAAATCATGAATTCAAATGTACGTTTAAAAAAATAAAATTGTACAAAATTGCGCGCATACGCCGGTATGTACGGAACCACCTGCCGGAGCGCGCAGATGGCTCACTTTAAATAATAAGTTTGCCATTTGAACCCTAAACGTGGAAAAAATATGCATAAAAATATTTTTATTGTAGATACAGAGGACGCTTTAAAAGAAATTGATGTTACTACCATCAATTTGTAAATTATTAGACCTAAAATGTTATTTGACATTGACGCCAGATCGTATCGAAATGAAAAAATCGTATGAAACACGAACAGAATAAGAAAGTCGTAAACCTAGCCGTAATAAACATGTACCTACCTATATTCCCTATGACAGCATAATTATTTAATAGCCTGGTCTCATGCTTATAAAGAGGGAATTAATAATTTGAGAAAAGTTCATTAATCTCCGCAGATCTCGTCGCACAGGTTCTTACCAAGCTTTTACTAAGTCATAAACCTAATGAAATGTAAGACACTCAAGGATTATTTATTTAAATGAATCAATCACCTCGTATGAAATTCTTGTACGAAGCGGCCTGTTTCATTGTCCGTGACTATAGATATACTATGTTATATTATGTGTGTGTGTGTGTTATGTTATATTCTATTGTTATATTGAAAGTTACAATTTTTAAGTAAGTTATTTGGAAAATATCTACCTACCTACATATTTTTCAAACTAACTAACATATCGTAAGACTGTTAATCTACAAAAAAACCTGTCTATCAGTCTATATACAGACATACAACGTTAATACAAATACATAAAACATAAGGATTTCTAAGTGGCCATACCTGAAAAAGATAACTGGAAAATGGATGATATAGAACAACAAAATTTCTGGTTTTTCTTGTGATAGTGATACTACTGATAGACATTTTAGCTTTACGAGTGGATAGTCAAATTAATAACCTAGTTTAACTAATTTAATGATAATGATATCGTTTATCATATAATCCCAATACACAATTTTAATTTAAAAAAACCGGCTAAGAGCATGTCAGGCCATACTTAGTGTAAGGTTCCGTAGTTGCCGACCTGTTACAATACATCCGTACAAAAGGTCGTTCAATAAGGCATATTTGGCGGCACTTACGTCATTTCACTATGCGTTTTGAAGTGATAACTCAAAAACGGCTAAACCGATTTTATTCAATATAGTTCTCATTGAATTTGCTTATCAGGCCTCATTTCCCTATTTTTTTTTCATATTTTTTGGATTATTTTTTAATGACCTATCCAATGATAAAAAGGAAAAAAAAAATCACCCCCTCCCTGCATGTGTACGGGAGGTACCCCAATAAAAATATTTTTCAAGTTTTTATTCTACAACTTTGTCGGCGTTATTAATGCACATACTGATACCAAATTTTAGCTTTCTAGTGGGAACGGTCACTGAGCTAGACCGCGGACAGATTGACTATTTTGATATTAAAACATGTATTTCATAAATCATGACATGACTGTTAATAACAAATATCCTGAGTATTTATTGCTATGACACTCTTAAAGATGGAATCGTTTAGAAGACTAGACACCAAATTACGGTGTCGTATGGTCATTGCTCGGGCAAATTACATAGTTTTCATGGTTCTTACACACTGATGGTTGCGTGGACGTAAACGTGTTGAATTTTATAGTGATATACTTGTAAGTCATTGTAAGTCAACCAGCTACTTTTATTTTAATTTAATGATTTCAGCTTTTTCCGTGACAAATGTATGAACTTAGTCTAAATTACGAAGTTATTTTAATACATAAAATACTAAATCTCATGCACATCCGTTAAATAATAGTCGTCATAATTAAAGTTTTTACTGTTTATGGACCAAAATAATCTGACCTAAGTATGCAATATTGGCGTGTAATTTTTGTGATAGTTGTGATGAAATATAGAAGACAGGCCCATCCAAAACATTTTTTATTTATTATACAACACAGCATTACAGTAAAAACCAAGGTACGCAAACTATAATATATATATATATATATATATTGCGTCGTCTGATCTGGCTTAGATTTCGGCAGATTGCCCCGGAATCACCGAAACACGACACCCTTCGGCCAGAAGTCTGCACTCGCAATGGTGTCCTGCAGAGGCCGCTGCACGCGCATCACAAACGAGCTGAAGTAGTGCCGGGACTGTAGTTCGTGCACCCTCAACGAAACAGTAGCCAGTCGTAGGTACCCGCGGCTTCGCCTGCGTGCATTTGGGAGATTTTGAAAATTTTGTTTACTTTACCCAGGCCTTTATTGTAAAACTTAGGTACGCTTTCTACATGACCATGTTCATCAAATTGGTTATTTATTATTTATTAGCTTGTAGTATCCTCCTGCTGGGCAAAGGCCTCCCTCTCTTTCTTCCGCGTGTCTCTGTATATGGCAATCCACTGTTTTCTGATTAAAAATTGATTAGTTTAGTCGTGTTAAGATAACTGACGTGATAAGCAAGCGTCGAGACCTGCGAATGCTAATGGCCGAGTTCCTACAGCAGAATATGCTTCGGGTTAAAGGCTGAGGCTGATGTCTTTAGTTACCCAACCTGTCTAAGTTACCCCATTTGACGGTGTGGTAAGCGTGTGTTAGCAATTTTAAAATATTTTCTATTATATTTATTACTTACTTTTAAAATATTTTCTATCATAATTATTATTGCAAAAACTGTGTATCAACCCTTGAAAGTAGGCATTATGGGTGAATATTGTCTAAGCCCGTTTAAAATATGCTTTTGGCGCGTTTTGATTAGTTTGCATTATCTGTGGTTCACTGTGAAAAGATGTCATACGAAAAATACTTTGTTGATGGCCGGCCACGGCGGGGTGATGCAAGTGCGACACGTAAAGCGCCCTACTCGGTATTGTAATCCAAAGACTCTTTTTCATTATATTTACCCACCCGGCTAGCGGTCAAATTTACATGAAAGTTTTACTTCCTTAATCGTTTTTATCCGTGAACATTTTACAGACAGACATACATAACCAAATCACCCGTTCATCCGCGTAAACCGTTCACATTGCTGATTCTAAATTAGAAAACGAGAAAGGCGGTTACGGATACGGTCACAAATTCACGGCAACAATCGATTCGAATGTATCGATACGAGCCATTATTCACCCCATAAATTTGTAATCGAATCAA
Organism: Pammene aurita; assembly: GCA_947086415.1. Classification (NCBI taxonomy): domain Eukaryota; kingdom Metazoa; phylum Arthropoda; class Insecta; order Lepidoptera; family Tortricidae; genus Pammene; species Pammene aurita. The sequence continues at coordinate 34,950,561 of OX352290.1, read as the reverse complement.
TGTAATAGGCCGCGACTGATTTTTGAAGGCGTCATTCGATACGCTAGTAATCTCGAATATAGAGTTACTGGAAGTGTTGACCGATTTGCAAATTTTATTTAAAACGGTACTGATAGTAAAATGCATTAAAGATTAGTGAAACATATACGTAGATAGGTAGCTATAGTTCCAGTTAGATATTTTTTTGTTGAAAAGGCTAAGGGCCGATTGCACCAAACCGTCTGTTAACGTCAACGTTATAGTTAAAAAAATCTTGTATGAAAAGTTTGACAGTTTTCTATGGGATGACAGCTCCGTCGCCATATTTAATGTGAGTTGAGTTAGTAACCTACCGGGTGACGCTGCATGATAAGTCCGTTAAAAGTGGTTGGTGCAACTGGCTCTAAGTAAAATTCAGGTAAAATAAACGCAGTCATTTCATACCTCATGACAAAATGTCTCTATTGGACGTATAATCGCTATAATGTCTGTAAACATTGGTGATATTAAAATATTTTGACGTGATAGAAGTAAACGCCACTTAGGTTTTACGTTAATACTGTCATTATGACGTCAATAACTGCGATAGGTCTGCAACTATTTATTTGCAAATTAATGTAAAGACAACTCGTCTATTTATGTGTAAGTATGTATCACTTTATTGCACATAAACAAGTATACAATTAAAACAACAGTAAAATATATGCATGATATGCAGACCGGCGAGTGTATCCCTAAAAGGAATTCCCTAATATAAATAGGTTTATTTGATATTACTATATGAGACAACTCGCCAGTTAACTATACATTTATAAACCCATTTAGAATCAGATCTAGTGACTTAAGTACGTGCAGTACGATCATATTTATCGGCGTATAAAGTATAATGACACTTACAGTTCGATCGCTTAGTAAAATTATGTACTATTCTAGATCATAATATTTATATATGGAGCAATTTTATAAATAACGAGATTTTAAAGTGCAAATCTATGTTAACTACAAACCATAAATTAATTATGTACATTAGTTTGCATGTAATTATTAACGTCATATTAATTTCCCGATATTCGCGTATCTTGTACTGCCCCAATAGGCTCAAAGTAAAAGTAGCATTTTTTTTGCTGGTCGCAACTTTAATGGATTTAAATTAAACAAACGTGAAAATTATTTCAAATAATAGTATTTAAACTTAATTAAATAAAGTGTGTACCTATCGGAAGATTTGTGTTGATACCGATTGAACAAAAATAATATTTTTATGTCTAAAACGCTGTTCTCATATAAATGGGTTGTATGTCTTTTTTTGAGAATAAATATCTTTAAACCTAAACCTAATAAGATGTCATAGAGGCACCCGTCAAATTTTCTCATGTACACACAATTTTTGTATCTAAATTTGCCAAGTTTAGCCAAAATAATAATAAAAATAATTTGATTTTTACTACAGTCATAATAGTATTTGCCTAATGCATAATGCAATAATAAGTTAAATCAATAAACATTGAATTTATCCTTAAAAATTAAAATGTAGTAGATACCTACAAATTAGTCAAATAAGTATAAAAAAATTGTTACCATATTTTTTGTTCAGTTTGATGCAAATTGTCCATCCCTGAGCAGTCCATCAATCCATACTAATATTATAAATGGGAAAGTGTATGTGTGTGTTTGTTTGTTTGTTTGTCCGTCTTTCACGGCAAAACGGGGCGACGAATTGACGTGATTTTTTAAGTGGAGATAGTTGAAGGGATGGAGAGTGACATAGGCTACTTTTTGTCTCTTTCTAATCCCCCACTTCCTTAAAATGGGGGGTGGAAGTTTGTATGGTTTGTTACCCCGAATTTAACGCGAGCGAATCCGCGGGCAAAAGCTAGTAGGTAATATCTAAAAAAAAAAATCATCGCTTCACCCTACTATTTATAAAAAAAAACCGGCCAAGTGCATGTCGGACCACGCATAGGAGGGTTCCGTACCTTCAATGGAATAAGAACCAAACTAATACCAAAAGGTAGTATCTGGTGCACATGGAAGAAGTTTTTTGGAGATAACTCAAAAATGGCTGAACCGATAATGTTCAAAACAATTTTCGTAGAAAGTATATGATAAGGCGCATCTCTTTAAATTTTTTCATATTTTTGGAACTTACGGTTCAAAAGTTACGGGGGGGCTACACAACTTTTCTGACTTTCGAAGCGATTATTTCAGAAAATGTTCACTTAATCACAAAATAGTCAGAGAAACCTCAATGTTATTTTTAAAGACCTATGGATTGATGTGTCACATGTTGATATTTGGTTCATTTTTTTTTATTTAGTTACCTGTATGGAGCGCCTCCCTAATTTTTTTTTTTTCAAATTTAACTACATAACTAAGTAGCTGCATACAAAATACAAAAGTAGACATTTTTAGTAAAATCATACAAAAACATATTTTTTTAAATTTAACCTTTTTCCTCCTAAACGGGTGGAGGTATTAAATTGAAATTCATGTCAAATACTCGGGGCTATAGGACCTTTCAGACGTAGCAAAAACCAACCTTTTATGTCAACGCAATCAAAAGAAATAGCAATTTAAGTCGCATATTTTGAAACTGAGTACTCGCAAGAAACTCAAAACCTAAAGGGTACTTCCCGTAAACTCAGAAACTTGAAACTTGGCACGAAGAAACTTCATATAGCACAGACAAACGAAAAATTACGAAAAGTAGACATTTTTTGTAAAATCATACAACAAATATTTTGTAAAATTTTAAACTTACTACCTTTTTCCTCGTAAACGCGTAGAGGTATTAAATTGAAATTCATATCAGATACTCAGGTCTATAATACCTTTAAGTTGTAAAGGTTTGTACGGAACCCTCGGTGCGCGAGTCCGACTCGCACTTGGCCGGTTCTTTTACGACAGAAAGGCTATAAATACCTCCTGCAACAGCCTCCGGTCAGCAGAAGATACCACAAGCCGGTAACACTGGCTTCCTATTGTGACAGTTTTTTATATATGTATTTTAATATTGTTTAATTTGAATTTTATTTTATTTATGTTAGAACCATATGGACATATTTCTAGAATGATTTTGTTTTTTTCATTCAATTTTTCATTTCGCTATAAGTAATCTTTGTACATTATGTATTCTAAAATAGCACTTCCAGTCACTCTACGCTGTATTTCATCCTATTATACCCTCTTACATAATACCTAGTTTAATGAAAGCCCTGTTCATAGGTAGGTAGGGTTGAAATTCTCGTAACATATTTAACACATCCGAATACTTGTAGCCATTCCTATGAATGGTAATTCCGATAATTGTGGGAATTGATTTGTTCCGAATCTCGAGTTTTTAGGCATTTTGTTATAATACAAAAGATATATCTTCCTTTTTTTGACAAAATAATTACGTAGGTATATCCGATTCAAAGTGGCAGGTATTTGAACAATACAGAGTCCTACGTTTCTAACTCGAACATAAATTAACGTTTACCTATTTTCACAGCACTTACTAAATAGTTGTATCACTATACAATTGAATTTGCTGAATTCCTTAGTATCACGATGTACTCGTAATGTTTAATGCCAGAAGTACTTACAAGAAATTTAATTCTTTAACTTTAAGGTTCAAAATGCAATGACATACGTTAGTGAGAATAAAACGATATCAATTAGTGAGAGTACCACAAATTGCTGGATTCTTACTCTATCTAATTGTCTTTGGAATACGTCGTAGAAAACGAGCAAAAAATTTACACTGTTTTGTTAATTAAATATTTCGAGAAGCGATCCAAATTGTTCTACGTTATATGCTGAAAATTATTGACTGAATTATGAATCAGCAGTTTACGTAAATACCTACACCGTTGTCCAAGCATACATCACAATTATCGTAATAATTAAAGTGACTGTTAATACCTATATGACCGTTGTTCCATTATAGGTACCTACTTACGTATTTAGTACAAAAAATATAAAGTCTGTTACTGATTTGGGGAAGTGAGACTAGCGAAAAACATTCTTGCGAAAAAAAATACGACAAAAATAGAAGTATAGAATGTACAATAGTACTTATTAATAGGTAACTTTTGTAGGTATATTCGTTTTTTTTTAATAGCATATACTATTATTAGTTCATAAATAATTAACGTGTATCTTTTTATAGGTGTGTAGCCGCGATTCTATTACCAAGGTAAAGTAAAGTCTTGGGTACATGTTTGTGTCACATTAAATGTATCCATATTTTCAGACATGACTGTACGTACATAGCCCCAAATCCATATTAGACTAATTTATAAATTATTCCCCAAACCACGTACAGTTTGATGATTGTATGTGTTTGGTAAAATCAATGGCCACATCAGTTTAGTGTTTACTTGTATTTTATTCTTATAAGGAAATCTTATTCCAATAAAAAAATATAAGAATCAAAAATATCCCACATGTATATAACTTATTAACGCAGGTTACAACGTGTATTTTTTTATGATAGAGCATTTAGTTTATGTCTTACTATTATTGACTCAGTTCAATTGCCGCTGCATGAAGCTAGATTTACAAAAAATAATATGTTAGCCTAATATACGTGTCCCACTGCTGGGCACAGGCCTCCTCTCATACACTAGAGGAACCAAAGGAGGAGGATTTACACAAATAATTTTCATTTGTCCATTTGATTACCAGGTGCAGGTTTTTCTTATTTTTAGTAGTTTTTTTATTTTAGAACCTATGTAGAGTGTTCTCGAGAACGGCACATCTCCATAGTTATGTATATTTTGTTGTTGTCTTTCATTCAAATCTTGTACCTATTAAATGTATTCGGGTAAATCACTCAAAACCACGGGGATTCCACCACATATGTAGAGTGTGTATATCTAATACGAGCAATAAATTAAACCAGACAAAGGATTTAATACTCGTAGTGTAATCATTAGGTAATCAAGGAGTGTTTTTAAGTTACACTTAATTATGACCCCGTAATATAATTTTTTTAATTTACCGAGCAGCTATGTAAAATCTGACCAGAAATATATGATCATGCGCATGTTGCGGAGTTTCTTCTAATTTCTTACACGTAATAATTGTATTGATAGGATGATATGCATCTGTCAGGGCATGTGGTAAGCTGACACTGTTGTCAGTATCGGTTTATTTAAGAATAGTAGACTGTTGAATATTTAATACTAGCTTTTGCCCGCGGCTTCGCTCGCGTTAAATTCGGGTTAACACGGTTCCCCTTTGCCCCCCGTAATGTTCCATACAAACTTCCACCCCCCCATTTTAGGGAAGTGGGGGGTTAGAAAGAGACAAAAAGTAGCCTATGTCACTCTCCATCCCTTCAACTATCTCCACTTAAAAAATCACGTCAATTCGTCGCCCCGTTTTGCCGTGAAAGATGGACAAACAAACAAACACACACACTTTCCCATTTATAATATAAGTATAGATTAAACGAAAAAAAAAAATCATAGTCAAGAGTGAAACATTGTTAATAGTGTATATAATAAACTGCTGTAAATAATACGCTCGGGAAAGGAAACCATTTCGCTGTGAAACATTTTCAAATTAACATCAGAGCTGACAGGTAAACAAATCAAGATGTCACCATACCATAGAGAATAATACGCTCTATGACTATACTGAACTGTTGCCATATACATGGGAATAATAGTGCCCTCTTGACAAAGATCATATATTTCTGGTCAGGCTTTACTGTGAACATGATTGAAGTGAAGTTAGTAACTGACAATGTCAACGAGCGTTTAACTTGAGTGTGTTGCATTTACATTACGGGCCGAAAAATTTTGTATGGTTGAAATTTTCGCGTCTATTCTAAGCTTAAGCTAAAAAGTATGTGTTTATGGCCTATGCTAACCACAGTTTCAATATTCGCCCGTATTGGATTTTTACACGTTAGGCTGTCCTTTTTATTACACATTTTGGTTTATCTTGACCCCGTATATTTGTGATTAAAATCTTGTAATTTATAATTCAACCACTTCCCGGTGTCTGACTGAGTAGAAATTTGGTACTTACTGTTATTTAGTATTTACGTATATTTGTAAATTTACATGACAATGCAACCCCGTTTTTTTTTATTCGGAGAACCAACGGCGGGGAATAACATAAATATCTAAAATTGTAAGCCTGTATGTTATGCCTGTAATCGGGAAGGAACTGGCTCTTGAGACAAAGGGAAACCGAGTTTGAGAGCCAGGTGCCAATCTTATCAATGTACACCTTAAAGCTGCAATAAAGATAGTTTATAGTTTATAACTAGGTACAGTCAACAATTAAAGTGTGAATATAAAATAAAAAAATTTGGGAGTTACTTGTTCGGATTTATGTCATTTTTTCCATTCAGAATGATCCGTTTACACCTTGTTTTTGAACCACATCTTAGTGTTTGTTTAAACTGAAATTTGATGTTCGTTTGGCTTCCGTGATCTTTATTAAAACGCACATATAACTGACATGATAATGAAGAACACAACCACATTAAGTTAGCGGTTATTAGTAATTGATACACATTACACGTGTAAAAAAAAACAAAATTACATTCATGCAAGTTAAGTAAGTACCAGAAATAAATTGCAGTTACTTTTTGTTTAAGTCCTTAATTACTTTGAACTTTGTTTGATTAAAAATAAAAATAAATTATTTTTCTGGTACGTAGGTTTTTTTAGGTCCAAAATCCTACTTGTTTCTTAGCGTTTTGCCGGGAGCATCCTAAAGGATCCTGTAATACGCTTATTAGGCTACCACTAGTTTGTACGCAAATGACCTTACTGGCAGGTTTCCTTGCAATGTTTACTTTCCTTCACTATGTCGTATCCTAAATATTTAAAGGTATTTTTTTAAATACCTGACAATGATTTAAAGTTATCTGGGAAAATAAACCAATTATATAAGTGTGCCGCTACACGAAAGCTAAACGTGTGTAGCTTAGCTGCCAATGCTACCATCAAGTTTTCAGGCCCTTGCTAAATTGAATGTGACTCACCTTTTCCCATTCCGCCGCCTCCTCTTCGTCGCATACACCGTCCCCAGCTGGCTGGCCTGCGGCTGCGGCGGCCGGAGCAGCGTGTCCACGCATCCCTCCAACGCGTAGCCGCCCCAGCCGCACAACAGCTTAGAGTCGGCGGCTATCTTGACGGCTGGGCACAGTTTGCCAGGTTTACAACGATTTGTGCAAAGTCAGAATACGTCCAAGATGGCACAGCTAATAATAGTCTGCGGCTATCTTGACGACTGGACACAGTTTGTCAGGTTCACATTGGTTTGTGCAAACTTGGTATGCTTTCAAGGTTTCACAGCTAAGGTCCGCGGCTATCTTGATTCTTGATGGCTGGGCACAGTTTGCCAGGTTCAAACGGTTTATGCGAATTCAGGATGCGTTCAAGATTGCTTGGTGTGAAAATTCTCGGCCTTGCCTACTCGGATATCTAGGCCTGATCAAGGCTAGGAAGAGTTCGAGGAAGTATTTAAAGTTAGGCCGCGTTGAAGGTTGTCTAGGTCCCTGTGCACTCGATGCGACTATAATCCGTTATCCTGATGGTTGAGTAGGGTGTGCTTGATTCACAAATAATGACATGTTCTATAATATCCTTTCAGGATATATTCAAGCTAACTGTTTTTGTCCTGTCCGCTCAAGAGCTAGTTCAAGATGTCTTGTTTGTTATTTGTTGTTGATATTGTTATGTTGTCTTGGAACAATGTCTATGAGTCATAGCTTCTCTGATGAATGCAAAATAATGTTCAAGATTGCATATTCAAATTTGTTAAAAAATCTTCTGGCTTGGGCGACCATATATGTACTTTAATTTTAAAGTAGAAGACACTGTGATTTGATAATTGTGCACTATTACGAGTAAGAGTTAGGTTTTCTTGGTTTGTTTAATATTTTCTGTTTTAATTGTTCGTTACCTATAATTACTGCTATTGATGCTTTGGAAACTTAACTACAAGACAATGGCCTCGCGATATAAATTATCGAAGAACAATTATCTTCTTCCGTTCTCGAAGGCCTCTGCTTAGTAAAACCTTTGTTTCTTTTGCTTTACATTAATCTACCTATATACTAATAAGATTAATTGATAAAACGTAAAACCGAGCAATTCTTTAAATGATAGTGTTTAAATTTGGTCTGAAATTCAGCTAAATATTCCAATTAGATACTGAGGCTTTTGAGTATTTTCTTTATGCTAAGTTTTTTTTTGGAAGAATAATTGAGCCACCATTAATACACGGAATCCTTACTGGAAGAATTTGGGTGATTTAAAATTTAACTAAACATGTTTCCACTGTAAGTTTTTATATAACACTTGCGTCGTTTGTTCACCACCAGAGGTCACTGTTTACGATCGATCCGCAACAAACACTAAGTTTCAGTCACTATTTCAAAAATCCGATTTGAATCTTCATCGTTTCAAATAACACTTAATGTAACACTTTCGGATGTTTTAGTCATTTTCAGTAACACTGTTGTTATGTCAAATTGATTCCTTCACGTGTTTTTCTTTTGAGGTTATAACAATCGTATGGGGTAACGCGTGGCGCCGCCGGCGAGCGCCCGATGTCGTTTGGCGCCTCGGTTTCACAGACCCCTGACTGAGGGAGGAGTGGCCTATAACTAACACGCCTACTTCTTTCAGCTGACCAATCCACGCGCCACGGTCTCTTCAAAGGGTACACTGGGACGTATTGAGTGACGTGTATTTTTATTTTTACAAACAATTGCAGTGCACTTTTTGCATCGAGTTTAGTTTTGTTAAATTGTATCGCTTTTATTTACCGACCGCTACTGCAATGCAATGTGAAAAAATAAGCTCCTTAAAGTTCAAATGAATTTGTATGTTGGATCGGAACAGGCTTTTATTGATAACTGAATAGATGTAGCCTTAAATTTTTAAGATAATGAATAGTAGGTATTTTAAGATTGATATCAATATATTTCTCGTAAGTCCATGTCTATTATACTACATATCTTGGATCTACTTCTCTACTTAGTTATTTTTCGTTTAAATTTTACGCTGCAGTAAACTTTTACTTTGTCATATGACAAGACCATAATAAAAAAACTATAAGTTAAGCACCTTTATCACGTAAATTTAAAAACAGTCAATAAAACCTTTTTGTTAAATGAATCAACTTTTAAAAATACATTTTTTTTTATAAAACTCAATGTAATTTACTGATAGGTGTTAAAATAAAAGCATGAAACATAAAGGAAGCAAGGCTAATTTTTTTGTATAACGCAAATTATAACGTGTAGAGTCCGTCCCCTGGCGCGCGCTGTGACGTCACAAGATGGCCGCCGCAGGGCGAGTTTTCTCATTTTCCCTTTGATCGTCCACCTAGACGGACAACCCTCTATTGCTGTTGAAAGTTTTTTATTTACACCGCGCAAGTAAATTAAAAAATAAATTTCCAGCGTAAACATTCTGCTTAATGAAACTGCAATGCATAAAGGATATATGGTAATTAAGTAAAAAGCAGTTGCACTCAAATTATGTTAGTTTTGAATAGGTTCCTGTCATTCCGCTGAGGGGCTGTGGATTCCATTATTTGTATAAGGGTAGGCACAGATATAGATTGAAATCTGTAGAGGGTTGGCGGGTACGTCGGGGCCTTCTATAATGGGTACCTACACTATTTTCGACTTTGGAAATGGTAACATTTGCTGCCATGACTTTGTATTATGCTCTCCCTCCTTTTTGCTTACTCCTAATGTTGCTCGTTAATTTAATCGGAAGCCAGCAGATGTCACTTCCAGCACAGCCATATAGCTTCTCAATAATGTGGTTGTAAGGAATCAAAATACTGGCGTTGGATACTAAATTTCAAAGGAAATTCTTAAACAGTAACCTCTGGTCGATATATCTCTATCTCTATCACTCTTGCTGAATGATAGAAACAGATAATGGTAACTTCTATTTTCTACGGTCACGCCAAGAGCACCGGCGTGCTGACTTTTTATTTAAATAATAAAATTGTAGTTTTCTTCCTAAACGGCCACAATCTATTAGAGACATATAAAAGTCGCCGTAACAACATCATTAATACATAATAGGTACATATCTGCTTTTGAAACTATTTAAGACCTATCCCTTATTTTTATGCAGCTATGCATATTCATATACATATTCATTTGTTCTCATCAAAGTCAACCTTGCGGGACATTTATGCGAAAAATATATACTAAACCTATATTTTATTTACTTATGATTAGAGTCCTAGCCTACGTAAGTTAAGGTAAGAAATACAACGATTTAAATTTGATATAAAGGAACCCGCAGCAAACAGGGAAAAGTGTTTTCAGTCAAATCTTACGAAATTTTAGTATGATGTAGATTCGAGTCTTCTGATTATTTTTTATTAGGGGAACTACTCTCTCAGAAGAATACTTTCAGAAATAAGAAAGACTGCTGGAAAAATATAGATATACCTACCAGGTTTGATAAGATATACCCAGATCATAAAAATCCTTCGTTTGGTAAAACTGCTGCAGTGAGTGTCATCGTTTTTAACCATCTTCCTATGGAAGAAGTTGCCACTGGAGGAATTCGAAAAGAAACTGTATGCATGGCTGACGGACAAGTGCTTAGATAGTTTGAACGAATACTTTGCATGTATTAATAATTAAGCTATATAGGTAGTTACCTACCAGTATTTAGGGCATGCTAGATAAAAGAATTATTGTATACCTCCGGAGGTAGAAAATGGAGATAGGTACTCTGTAATTATTAAATAAATTAATAGTAAAATGGTGTAGGGTAAAATAAGTTTTCTGCCAACAAACTGCTGTGCAGTTTGGCAGATAGGTGAAATAGATTAAATGTATCTCTTTTTGTAAAAATAAACAAAAACAAAAAAAAAATACTTTAACATCTACGTAACCCGTTTTTGCACAATAAATCCATTTTGTAGTTTTGTTAAATTAGGTATTCACATTATATTATACTAATTGACTCTTGTAATTCGTAGGTACCAGACTGATTAATCAATTATATCCTTTTCATACTTTTAATGGCCTAGTCGGTAGTGGCCCTGCCTATCAAGCAGGAGGTCCCAGGTTCGAATCCCGATCAGGGCATTTATTTGTGTGTTCATCACGGATATTTATTCCTGAGTTATGGATGTTTTCTATGTATTTAAGTATTTACCTATATCTATCCTATCTATTATATATTTCGTCGCCTAGTACCCACAACATAAGCATTATTGAGCTTACTGTGGGACTAGGTAGATTTAGAAGTTTGTCTCATAATATTTATTTATTTATAATTTATTTATAAGTAGGTAAATAAAGTAAATTTCAGATTGTTTACTATGTAATATTGTTTCCTTTTAAATGCCTACTCTTGGTTTTACAGGTTTGCTTTTAAAATATATCGGTTAAACCAACCTCAAAGTGTGTTATACCTTATTGTGGGTGGTAAAGTAATACTAAAACGCCGACTCACTTTGTTTACTCTCTTGTCTAAAACGTGTTTATTAGTGAAGTTTGGTTCACGTTAAGATTGGTTTAAGTCCGCTTACTTATCTACTTATATTGTTCGTTGAATATCAAGTATCCCTTTTTCTCACTGTGACCTGATAATCTTCGTGTGTTATTTCATTAGATACTGACGTTTGTTACCAATCGAAATAGAATAGTAACAAAAATATTCATGTGCTTATGATTATCAATAGGCACCTGTATCCGTGAAAATTACCTAAGTAAATGCTACTTTTTTGTCACCACAAGACCAGTTATTCCTAATTCACTCTACTTGGAAAATATATCAAATACATATTACACGCATCTTAAAGCACCTTCCTTAAAATGTTACCTACACCTTTGATCGCGTAAAGCTTTTAATTGCTCGTCCAGACGGACTTTAAAATGTCTAATACAATAATCAGAGTTACATTAGTTTGTAATAAAATGTGTACTTACCAAACACTTAAATCCTGCGGTCATCACCGAAAATGCTAGAACGTAAGTACTTACTTTTCAGCCATATTGTGACAGCAGCAGCTCACTGTACACGACGCAGCGCAGGGGCCGTATCCTAACTTTAAAAGTTTTAAAACACGTATAGACACGATACGATTCTACTTAAAATACAACTCTAATACATAACTACGCAATACAGCTAGCGCCTAAACGTCTGAATTAAAAATATCACAATTTGCTTGAAAGTTATACCGATGCAACTCCAATACAACGTCAATAGTAGTTGATTATTTAGTGGAGTACGGGACTTTTTAACCTATAAAAATGACATAAATCACAAGTCCGATTTTATTTTGTGACCTGTTAGAATACGTTAAGTACTAATAATAAAGAATATTTTCTAACAATTGTTAGCATTGCGCTAGGTATAATACATGTATTTGTTTGCTACACGTAGAAAATATTATGTAAGTTTTTTTTTTCTCCACCAGACTATCGCTTTTTACTATTGCAACATAACTTCACATTTTATAACGGTTTTGTCAAGAGCATATGTCGTCTTAGCCATTTGTAATCCGTTTAGAATTCAAGGTCACTTATATTTTGGCAAATTGTTTTCGATTATGCTCACATAATCAATTGACCAAACTGTTATAAAATGACAGATGATGTTGCAATAGTTGAATGCAATAGTATGGTAAAGGAATATATATCTTGTATAATCTTTTCATGTTGTTATTAACAAATATCTATATAATACCTAGCGCGACGTCAAAAACTGTTAGAAAATATTTTTTTACTATAAGTAATCATATCATATTCTCTAACTAAAAAAGAAAATCGCACTTGTGAGTTATCGAAGCTCAAAACTGTTCGCGTAATGTACTAATTTGTTAAGTGTTGGAGTTATATTTGAGCTATACTGTATTTTAATGTATTGTTTATGTATTTTAAAATTAGAATAGTATACGACACATTGTCTGATTATTTGTTATATGTTGGGGTTATGTTTGAGATAGGTTGTGTTTTAATGTATTGTGTATGTATTTTAAAATTAGAATAGTATACGACACATTGTCTGATTATTTGTTGTATGTTAGGTTTATGTTTGAGATAGGTTGTGTTTTAATGTATTGTTTATGTATTTTAAAATTAGAATACATCACCAGGACTGAGTTAAGTTCTAATCAGACGCAAGATTTATAAATTCATACTACTTACAGGACAAACACAAAGCAGGATGATGCACTCAAATTTTATTTAACTTAAACATCTTAAAACGAGTACAAATAATTTATCAGCTTTTTATTGTTCACTGTGTAATATTTTTTATCTATACATTTTATATCTGTGTAAACATTTAATGTAATAAAATATTTTCCATTTCGTCTTCTTCAGAACTGAATAAAAATACATTGTTATCTTACCGTTCCAACTTTTAAACAATATATTTCTCATTTAATTTATAATAAATAGCCTCGTAAAAAAAATAACACAACAGTGTATCACACTTGATATAGGTTTATTGTGAAAATGATTGCTCCATATAGCGCTGTATGGTGTCATACACTTTAATGTGACGATTGTATCGCCTCCCAGGGCGATGGTAAATCAAAGCGAATGGCTGAAACACACGCACTGATATTGAAAAAATTAATGTGTGTAGTGTGTTATTGCTCTAAATACACATACAATATTCTAAATAGGAATGAGACAATGCATCTATGGTTTATGATGAAGTCAATTATAATAATATTCTGTTCTATTGGATATGACAAACTTTTTTTTCTAATCGCAATCACAACAGCAAATCGTAATTAAAATGTAACTGTACGTTCCTAAGTTAGATTTTTTTTATGACCTTTATATTTTCAAAAATTTCAAGCGATAAAAACCTTTATTTTCAAGCGACTAATCGAATCTTTAAATTGAAGAACGACTTCAGCAATCGAATATCAGTAAAAGTTACCCACCTATAACAATGTCACTACTTACAGTAGTTACTTAGTCTAACTACCTATACCCACAGCCACACATACATTTACATAAAGGCAATCTAATCGTAGGACTTCCTGATGAAACTCAAGATGGTAAAGTCGTTAATATTGAGTTGATTTATGTAGTTCAGTTTGTAATATCTAACGAACAAGTGTGCACCAAATCAAGAATTAGTCTCAAAACGCGTGTAACCACTCTTTGGTTACACAGCCAGTAGTCCGAGTCACGGCAGCATTGCGTCTGTTTATAGGGAGTAGCTATCACTCTGCAAAAAGCAAGGCCTCTACCGAGAAACATCAAGCTCCACGAGCAAACTTTTTACATTTAACCGTTCACTGGCAAAATTACCCTAACCCTGGTTGGTGGTTCATACAATTTTGCTGGCAACAACTGTCTACGCAGTCCGTCCAGATCAAGGTCGCTCTGTCGGAGGGGCTTGTTGTATGCCGTCTGGCACACTCTTAAGTAATGGACGAAGATCATTTATTTTTCAAAAATGATTGATTGAATCTGATTGTAGATATTATGCTTCCAGCAGTGTAACTGTTTTCCTCTACAAGAAGTCTCATTTCTTAACCGATTATTATGAACTGTGAAGTTTTGTGAGCAGGTTCTATTTGGGTAGTTTTTTTTTACGTTTTGATTTTTTTTCAATGTTAACTAATGGATGAAATTTGCACAAAAGACTTAAGCGCCATAACAGTCTTTGGCGGTTAAGACTAATGTGACTTCGCTGTTATAAGTAGTATTTTAGCTATGCTCACGAGTTCTACAGCTCACAGAGCCACTAGTATATGATGATAACCAATTGTGGTGTATAGTATTGATCTCATTTTAATTTGATATTTAACAGGTTTGGACTAGATGAGACGCGCGAGAGCTTTGGCTTCTTCAGACCATATTTTCTTGTTATCAGTCGATTCAAATGTGATTTGCTCAATGTTCATTCAAATTCACAACTCGTTCAAACTTATTGCACCTCTTTTTGGTGACGGACTTTACGGCTTTAGCTAGCTTCACCTTATCAAGCCTCGTATAGGGTAGTCAATGCCATCTATTGTTTACAACCGGTACTATTACACTTTCAAGCCAGCCAGCAAATCCGCCTGGGGTTGGGTACGGCCAGTGCGTTGGAAAAATCAATAACAACTGCAGCACCTATACTACGTTTTTGCAGCATTAACATGAGACGCGAACTACTTACCTTGTAAAAAAGTGTAAAGGTTATTCTTAAATCCGAAAATCGTCGTTGCTTAAAAGCAGTGTGTAATTTAAAAAAAACCGGTCAAGTGCGAGTCGAACTCGCGCACCGAGGGTTCCGTACAAACCTGTAGGTATATAAGTGAAAGTTCACCCATTACGTTGACATAGAGGTTTGATTTTGTTACAGCTTAAAGGTATTATACACCTTAGTATTTGATATGAATTTCAATTTAATACCTCGACACGTTCATGAGGAAAGGGGTAGTAACTTTAAAATTATTAAAAATATTTTTATTATATGATGTAACTAAAAATTTACGGTTTTCGCAATTTTTCCTTTATCTGTGCCATAAGACGTTGCTTTGTACCAAATTTTAAAATTCTGAGTTCACGGGAAGTACCCTGTAGGTTTTGATTCCCTTGCGAGTTTCGAAAATTTGCGGCATAAACGGCTGTATCTTCTGATTTCGTTGGTTTAGAAGTTTAATTTTTTTACAGCTCTAAAAGACAGTAGACCTGAGTATTTGATATAAATTTTAGCTTGGTACCTCTACGCGTTCCTGAGAAAAAGGGTCTTGACAGACGGACGGACAACAAAGTGATCCTATAAGGGTTCCGTTTTTTCCTTTCGAGGTACGGAACCCTAAAAATGATGGTATTCATAAAATGGCTACCCTACGATTCAATATCTATCACTAGTAGTACGCTCGGACTAAAAACTTGCGAGTCTTGCAAACGAGATGACCAGTACAGCAAGACCCCCCCTATGATAATTGCTTTTCCGTCTGCTAGCTCCACAACCACTTTATCGATCTTGCACATGTTTTAACGATACATTTTATAGGCCCTAACTACGCTTTTGCCAAATTATTGCGAAGTTATTGCGAAAGTTTTGATAGATTGTTATGTATTATAGATTGTTATCTATCAAAACCTTCGAAATGCAGAGACGAGCCGGTAGCCAGGTCACAGAAGTTAAATACTTCACTTCGCTTCGCTCGGCTCGTTTGATAACAGTATCAATAAATTCCGCTTATTATCCATGTAAAACTGTTCAAAATTAGATAAAATTATTTTTATAAAATTCAGCCCCACGGTCAATTGGTCCAATTTTGGAAATAATATTAATTTGAAATCATTCAAATTCGGTTTCGATCCGACATTTAAAGGAATTCCGAACCGCAGTTCAATTTAAAATTCGAACATATGCCACGTGAAATTTCACCGATAATCGTCCACTAATTCGATACGTTCCATTTTCGATTTTGGAGTGTCCGATTTTTTTTCTACAAGCCGAACCGGCGCCTCAAACGTATGCCAGCCAGTATCAACTGTCAATCAAACTTGCCTGCATATTATTATTTAAGGTATCGCAATCAGAACAGCCTTCGAAACGGTTTTTTTACAATAATTTGGTTTTGTCTTGCGGCGGTAATTGTGTCTCGGGCTAGGATAAAAAACTCACTTATTCAGTATTTTTTTTTTAAATTCGACTTATCCCTAATCTTCTATTGACACGGTAATGAGAGCCGAAAATATTGTGCGGTTGGGATAATTAGAAAAAGAAGTGGAGTAGTCATTCATTTCAATCATTTTGTTTAAAATATTGAACAACATAAACGGATTCCTGTTTTATTTGAAATGCGTTTAAGAGTATAAGGTACCTAAAATATAAATAAAGCAGTCATTAACATTACGTAGTCCTTATCTTTTACTGGTTGTACCCTAAAGGAGGTTATGTGTCTGCTTAATTTTTGCTGTACTTAATTTCTGTACATAAGAATTTTTAGTTTCCAACCCAGAGAGGAAACTAGGTCATATTGGAGATAAGATGATGACGCCGCAATTTTTTTTGCATTGCAGCATTGGCATTTCGTGTTCCCCCATTAAATACGCGACTAATTATATATATCTCATCTAGGAGACTTATCAAACTACGTTCAGTGTCGTGGACCTTCAATCGCTGCAGCAACAACTTTCTCCACTGTTTGGGAAATGCAGCTGTGGTTTTTCTTACACAGAAATTAATGATCTTTCGGATGAGCGTTGTTTTCTTGAGGGGACCGATCATACTTGATACCTAAGTAAGAGGCGTCGCTTAAGATGCTGCTGCCACTGACAAGGCCACGCACGGGGGCTTGCAGCACCGCATTATCATGTAGCCCTACCCCTCCCCTGCTTCGAGGAACAAAGGAAATCTAGGAGACTTATCGTACTAGAAACCGGTTTTTTTTAAATTAAATACTTCACCACTTTTTTTGCATTGCAGCATCGACTTTTCGTGGTTCCGCATTAAAGACGCGACTAATTATATATATCTCATCTAGGAGACTTATCGAACTAGGTTCAGTGTCGTGGGCTCCCCTACTATCAATTCCCGTTGCTTCACTTTGAACTTTGAAGTTTTCAGTAAATAAGAATACTATATAGGCACATAATTGGCAAAAACCTTATTGGTTAAAAAAGGACGGTTTAAAAATAGCACGCCTTACAGCAAGGCTACCAACGCTTAGAAATCTATATTTCTACAGCACTTTGTAGAGTCTGCGGCAAGATAAGTCTTGTAGAATTCGTGAGTTCCCGTATAAACCACGAGATTTTTCTTTTCGCACACACTTCAACATAATTATTGTCAGTAGCATAATGCCTTTTGATGAATATAGTCCTGCTACACAAACTAGTAGTACCGACCTAAGTAACTAACTACACCTTTGTTAAGTTGTTAACTTAAAAAGTGGCAGCATTCGATAATTTTCGTCTTTACGTATTGTTTGCTACCCTCTCCATAGTTCTCTTTTCCATGCATCCAGCCACCGGACGGATTTGGTTCTGTGAAACTAATCAGGCTAAATAAGTAAATTGAGGTCCACACGCGATCCCCGCGGATGCTTTCGAACGGAGGCCCCATTGAGACCGTTTCCTAGATGGGGGTCGTACCCGACCAAGGATAGAATGAATAAAAACTAGTGGCTAATTATAAATAAGAGACTTGGTTTTTTATTTACTCTGTGTTAAGTAATGTTAGGCTCTTAGAATCTCGAGACACGGACACGACCTTCATGTATATTTTCCGCGACTAATTGGTTTGTATAAAAGTAGAAGTTATTTATAATCTCTTATTTAATAATCATCTATTTTTACAAATGGGAATTAACCGCGCATATAATTTTAAAATTACCTTCGACGCTTCAAGGACGACATTGTCCCCGTGGTCCCGAAAAATGACTGGCTCCAGTTGACATCAACATTATTCAGAGCAATGACGCGTAGTTTCAGTGACCGCTAGGCAACCGGATGGCTCGCGGTATTTAAACCTCTGAAGTGATGAGGAACCGCCCTGTGCAACCCGAACTGACCCAACTTGGACTGGAGCGGAAATAGAGGGGGGGTGCAAAAAATTTTTTTTTATCGCGAGGCAACCGACTGAAACAGTGGTTGCCTGAAAAAATGTACCCTGGTTATATAACAAAATTTTAATGCCATCCCTCCTGGTTGGATTGGTTACCTGTACGAGAACGACGAAAAAAATAAAAATAAACATTGTTAGGACCGAAAAATAAACTGCTTGAAAATTGGCATGCTTGTTCTTCATCACATACAGACACCGGAAACAAATTGCCATCCACCCAGGCCGGGCAGTTATCGAACCATCAGAGTTGGAAGCCGGACGCAAGGTGAATTTTTCTATCGGTGGAGGAGAACTTAGGAAAAACGCACTTGTGTGCGTGCCTTCTTCTTTACATAAATAACTTTTCATGAAAATATTACTGAAAGCTTCTTCTGAGCTCTGAGCTATATAGTGGTCTATGAACAAAATGTTGAGAAAAGTAATGAACGAGTAAGTAAGAAGATATAAACAGCTGCGTCTCCGTTGATATATATCCTGGCGCCACAAGATAAATATAACTTTAATATCGCGTCAAATGTATGACAAATTGCGACATAAAGAAGCTATAAACTGTATCAATTTATACTCGTACCCGCTGAATGAAAGAACAGGCCAAGCCCTTTGTAACTTATTTGTCATTTATATTTTTATATGGATTAACTATTTATTCATTTATACACTAATTTTTGCGTTGAGATTGACCTTCCGTCACTTAAGTTAAAAATGTTTACAGCTAATATTAGACATAATTAAAGTCTTTTCTCTAGCCGCAACTTGTGAAAGCATATACAGGGTGACTGGTAATTCGTCGTATTCCTTCAAGGGGGTTATTCTACAGCTTATTTGGAGTGATTTAAGTCCAGTCAAGCAGGGGTCAAAACTCATTGGTTTTCAAGTTATTCAAGATTTTAGATTTTTTAAATAAATACCCGCTTTTTGACCTAAAACTAGTACTTTTTTTTAAACTACGTATTTTTCAAATAAAAAAAAAGTTTTCCCGAATAGGCAATGAATCACTGATTACGTAAAATAATAAAAAAAGTACAAAACATATCAAAATTTTGCAAATAAAAGCATCTGAAGTCAGAAGTTTTTGTTTTTTTTTTCAAATCTTGTTACATTTTAAGGCATAACTAAAAAAAAAGTAATAACACTTCGCGTACAAATTACAGAATTTATTTCCTCAGTTCATAAGCTTTCTAAAAAGGTACAACTTATGGCATTTTATGCTAATTTTTTACAATTAATAATAATAATACCAGAGCAGGTACAGGACTTAACGTACTTGACTTTACTTGTTTGTGTTGTTTTAAACGCGCCGAAGGCATACTTTGTCTCCAGTTTCTTATCTTCTGAGACTTTAAGTTGCCTGGGGTGATACTTTGGTAAGTAATTAAGTAGGGGAATAAGAAAAATAGGAAAAATACAGTTTCATTATTAAATAAAATTTAATCTTAAAAAGGAAAAATTATAAATCTTGCTCGAACTGTTTGCCCTGCCTGCGTATGCAAGAACGAAGCCTTCTTCGTACTTCAGTGATTGTCACTCGCCTCGAAAGTCCGTCTTTCATCGTCTGTGCAGCTGCTAGGATTTTTTGCCGTAGGTCTTCTACGTCACGTATCGGTCTGTCGTAGACCAACGCCTTCATGTGACCCCAGATGTAGAAATCACACGGAGTTAAATCTGGGCTCCTGGCTGGCCAAGGGGTTGGGCCACCTCGACCAATCCATCTTCTTGGGTAGTTTTCATCCATCCACTGCCGCACACCCCGGTAAAAGTGAGCAGGGCAGCCATCGTGCTGATAAATCATGTTAATTCTTGTCGCAAGCGGCACATCTTCCAGTAGCGTCGGTAGCTCATCCCTCAAAAAAGTTTCATACGCGATGCCGGTTAATCGAGCTGGCAGAAAAAAAGGTCCGATTAAATTATCGTGCACGATTCCCATCCACACGTTCAAAGAAAATCTTTGTTGGTGAGCTCCTTCGTTTGATTTCTTTGGGTTTTGACCTTTGGGAGCCCAAAAGTGCAGATTGTGGTAATTTGTTATCCCGTCACGGTCGAAATTAGATTCGTCCGTCCACAAAATTCTCTTTAGGTATTCGGGATCTTCGATATCAGCATTAATTAAAAATCTGCAGAAATCCATCCTTCTTGCTGGGTCTCCCTCTTCAATAGCGTGTACTGGAGTGTAATGATACGGATACTGTCGAGCTGAGTGCAGGGTAAACCACACCTTCCACTGAGACATACCGAGCCGGTTAGCCATAATTCTTGTCGAAGTAGTACCGTCTGCCCGGAAAAAGTGCAAGATTTCTTCTTCTTCAGCAGGATCGTATTGTTAAGGTCTTCCAGCATCAGCTTGACGGCGTTTAACTGATCCTGTTTCCCGAATAAGACGGTACGATGAACCTAACACGCTTACGTGAGGTAAACGGCGGTTAGGGTAACGAAGTTGGTACTCCCTTCTAGCTGCAGCGGCGTCACCATCACAGAGTCCGTAACAATAAATTATATCTGCGTATTCTTCAAATTCGTAAGTAGCCATTTGAGAAAAAACTTAGTTATCAATATCGTCCGAATTGGAAAGAAAGTTGAAAGTAACTAACTGATTAATTACTACATGACCTATTTAAACCTGGTTAGTCTCACCCCCACCCTATGAGAAGCATCGCCACCCAATAAAATTAAGATAAGATAAGGAACAGAAGGCGAAAAACCCGCCGTAAGAATTAAAGTGACACAAACAAACTAATTAAAGTAATTTCACTTCATTAGCTCATTAGCTAATGACCCTAATCAGTTTGTTTGTTTCACCAAAGGCAATCTGCAGTGCCTACTACCTCAAGGAATAAGATAAGATAAGAAACTGGAGACAAAGTATGCCTTCGGCGAGTTTAAAACGACACAAACAAGTAAAGTTAAGTACGCTAAGTCCTGTACCTGCTCTGGTATTATTATTATTAATTGTAAAAAATGAGCATAAAATGTCATAAATTGTACCTTTTTAGAAAGCTTATGAACTGAGGAAATAAATTCTGTAATTTGTACGCGAAGTGTTATTACTTTTTTTTTAGTTATGCCTTAAAATGTAACAAGATTTGAAAAAAAAAACAAAAACTTCTGACTTCAGATGCTTTTATTTGCTAAATTTTGATATGTTCTGTACTTTTTTATTATTTTACGTAATCAGTGATTCATTGGCTATTCGGAAAATCTTTTTTTTATTTGAAAAATACGTAGTTTAAAAAAAATACTAGTTTTAGGTCAAAAAGCGGGTATTTATTAAAAAAATCTAAAATCTTGAATAACTTGAAAACCAATGAGTTTTGACCCCTTCTTGACTGGACTTAAATTACTCCAAATAAGCTGTAGAATAACCCCCTTGAAGGAATACGACGAATTACCAGTCACCCTGTATTATAAAAAAATACATTAAATCAACTCACTCGTTAATAACTTATATCTCACTTTTTAGTAACATTTTTTTGCGATTGTTATTTATATCTAAGGTTATATTTTTGGATCAGTATTAATCTAGAAATAAGACTTCACTTCTGAATAAAGTCAAATAACACGACATAATATAGTTAAAATACGTTTGCAACTGAACAGTATATGCAAACTTGGACGACATTTGTTGCGCTGCTCAATTTACACCAATATTACCAAGTAATAATCGTTAATTAACATATAACAAGCAAACAGTGCATTTAATTTCGAATTAACTTGTGTTTTGTATGTATATATCGTAAATGTAGTTAATCATGTATGCATGAAAGGTTACGCGTGTGTGCGTGTTGGCAAATTGTAAATTATTTTTATAATTCGTTAATTGTTTGTAGTTAATTCAAGATAACGTTTACTAGGAAAGTGTTTATATTTTCATGGAAAAGCTATATAAGACAATTTTACGAATAAACAAAAAATCAAAGTAGTAATAGCGATCATTATATTAAAAGTTATTAGACGAACCAAAATTCGACAAAAAGTTGTTAGATGAACTGAGGGTATCATCATCTCAGCCATAACACGTCCACTGCTGAACATAGGCCTCCCCCTTGGACCTCCACACGTACCGGTTGAAAGCGACCCGCATCCAGCGTCTTCCGGCGACCTTAATAATATCGTCGGTCCATCTTGTGGGTGGACGTCCTACGCTGCGCTTGCTAGTCCGTGGTCTCCACTCGAGCACTTTTCGGCCCCATCGGTCATCTTCTCTGCGTGCAATGTGGCCTGCCCATTGCCACTTCAGCTTGCTAATCCGGTGGGCTATGTCGGTGACTTTAGTTTGTCTACGGATCTCCTCATTTCTGATTCGACCACGTAGAGAAAGTCCGAGCATAGCCCTCTCCATAGCTCGCTGAGCGACTTTGAGTTTTGAGATGAGGCCGATAGTGAAAGACCACGTTTCGGAGCCGTAAGTCATCACTGGTAACACACATTGATTAGACTTTTGTCTTGAGACACTGAGGTATGTCTGACGAAAAGACATTACGTAGTTTCCCGAACGCTGCCCAACCGAGTTGGATTCGGCGGTTGACCTCTTTCTCGAAGTTGGACCTACCTAATTGGACTACTTGTCCTAGGTAGATGTACGAGTCAACAACTTCGACTACCGAATTCCCAACAGAGACTGGGATGGGCACAACATTGGCATTTGACAGTAGTTTCGTCTTGTCCATGTTCATCTTCAAGCCCACCCGTTGTGAAACTCGGTTGAGGTCATCGAGCATCATGCTGAAATCCTCCATCGACTTTGCCATGACTACGATATCGTCGGCAAACCGAAGGTGAGTGATGTATTCGCCGTTGATGTTGATGCCAAGTCCTTGCCATTCCAGGAGCTTGAAGGCGTCTTCCATTACGGCAGTAAACAGTTTCGGAGAAATAACGTCTCCCTGCCTTACGCCTCTTCGCAATGGAATCGCCTTCGTGCTCTGCTCCTGCAGTCGGACCGACATGGTGGCGTTACTATACAAACACTTCAACACTTCGATGTACCGATAGTCAATATGGCATCGCTGAAGAGATTCAAGCACCGCCCATGTTTCCACCGAATCCAAGGCTTTCTCATAGTCCACAAACGCTAAACATAATGGCAAGTTATACTCTTCGGTCTTCTGTATAACTTGCCGCAGCGTATGGATGTGGTCTATGGTACTATAGCCTTTTCGGAAGCCGGCTTGTTCGGGAGGCTGGAAGTCATCAAGTCTGTGTTCGAGACGGTTCGTGATGACCCTTGAAAACAGCTTATAGACATGGCTCAGAAGCGTGATGGGTCTGTAGTTCTTCAATAGGCTGTTATCACCTTTTTTGAAGAACAGCACCACCTCGCCTCTATTTCATGTTTCAGGCGTTATGCCCTCGGGCAAGACGGAATTAAAGAGCTTCTGGAGGACTTTAAGTACCGGTGTTCCACCCACTCTCAGAAGCTCTGAAGTGATTCCGTCTTTGCCCGGCAACTTGTCGTTGCTGCTTCAGGGCCATCCTTACCTCGTACAGACTGATATCCGGGATATCTTCGGTATAATGTCGGGACAAATTGGCTCTTGGATCTCCTCCCAAGCTGTCAACGGGCTTTGCGATCGGAGTGTATAACTGTCCATAGAACCTTTCGATCTCGCCTAAAACCTCTGCTTTGCTCGACGCTATGCTGCCATCTTCCCGTTTCAGCTTTGTCATCTGGCTTTGCCCAATAGACTTGTCCTTTGCAAACACTTTAGAGCCTTGATTTCGCTCAAGAGACTTAACGTAACTTAGACCCTACTGTGTGGACAGTTTCCACTAGCCCGTCGTTTATTTCGTCCACTTTTGGATATTCTGAGTATTAGGTATACCACCCTGCTCGACACACTGTTGATGGTTGTTATGTTGTTTATGAGGGACTTGTGAACGAGAAACCCGACACCACCTTGGGACTGTTGGTCGCCCTCCCGGTGATAGAGCAAATTACCAGACTTCAGGGTTGTCGTGCCTTCCCCTTCTCTACGGACTTCGGACAATCCTACAATGTCCCAGTGTAACCTGCTCAGTTCCTCTTCCAGCTCGCAGATCTTTTCGTCAGTCCTCATAGTGCGTATGTTGTGCGTTACCGGGGCCAGTCGTCGTGGGGGTGGGTAGCCGAATCTTTGCCGAAGATTCTTAGCACCCCTGACCCCGCTGATGCCCTGGCCGCTACCATAGCCAGAGCACCGGGGGTCGCCGGAAACTCGGGTCCGTGGTTTTCTTGTGCTCTGCATGATGGGGGGTTAATGCCATAATCGTCACGCTGTGATCGCCAACCCGCCTGTTGGCGATCGCAGTCGAGTACACCGAATTTGAGGGACGCTGCTGCCCGTCCACCGGTGGCCTTGGACGCAGTTTAAGGACATACCCGGGTCCTGGGCGTAGTTTAAGGACATACCCGGGTCCAACTGAGGGTATACGAAGATAATAATGTCAACGACAAAAACTTCTAACATGGATATCAATATTTACTAGCCGTAGCGTACTCGTATGTTTCGGATGGCATTGGAATATTAAAATACCCGTAACAGCCAAACTGTTTGGAATTAAAAGAAACATTAAACATTTTCGATAAACCCGCGACTGGTGGCTATCATAGGCTTGCAAAAAAGCTTTGGACTGCATAAGAATTATGTAATAAAAGCTTATAAGTTCAACCTACCTACAACCTAATACCTATTTATCAGTTGTGAGGAACAGGAAGTATATCACCAACACACCGGCAGTTATTTTAATAATAGTGTTTTTCCGCACTGGCAGCAATATGTATTATTTTCTATTGGATGAAAAAGTTAGTCGAGCTAAAAAAAAAGTACTATGGCGGATTTCACACTGGCGCCGCGTCCTGCTCCGGTGAATGAGACAGCGCTATACACATGAAGAGCGCTATGTCGCTCGCACATCGTCGCCGCGTGCGGAAACCGCAGTAGTATCATAACCGCCTATCAGCTGCAGAATTGCATACCCAATTAATAAAGGATTCATTCATAATGTGGGTCGCAAATTTTGCAGCCTACCGTACCTATCTAATAAATACTTTAGTCGCAAATCAAACTTATGTATGTAACAGCCAGATCGATAATGACGTTTGTGCCGAATTCTTATTAATTTTATTATGTGGATACTTGATCCTACAATATTATGCTAGCCTATATATGGTCGGTTTTTATCGCCTGTCACCAAAGCTGTCACGTTCTAACAAGTATGTAAGTACGAAAGTGATGCATGACGTGATAGGCGATAAGATACGCGTTCTGAAAGTTCCGAGTATTCGGAGTATAGCTTTTATCTATTGCAATTGCTTTGGTGAGATAAAAGCTGGTAATGGAGCTACAGTTCAACTAATTTGCATGTAACAAGGCTGAGAACCAACTCGCCGAGCCTTTGTACTCTGATTGAGCCCAAACAAAAGTAACGTATCAAGATAAGAAATGATCGTCGGTCCTACATCCTCTTTCTAAGTTATTCAAAGGCTATTTAAAGTATTGAACTAATCCAGCGATACTTACCTAAATAGTGTAAATAATTAAACGGTGAATATCTGAGCGATCTGATGCGGTGATCATTATTTGCTTGATATAATTATTTTAAGAAGAAATTTGACTTGTTTATTTCTCATATACGTAGTCTCACTCTAATTAAATATAATCATATGTAAATAGGATGAGACTAGGCATATGAGAAATAAAGAAGTCAAAATTCTTCTAAAAATGATTTTATTTTAGGAATAATATTAATTCAAGTCTAAAAATATTCATTGAACACTATAGTGCCCAAAGATTTATTTGAAATATTTACAGCTAATACAATAAGTATCTAAGGTACTTACAATAAACCAAATATATTAGACGTAAGTCGATGTTTTTATGCCATTTGAAAAAGGGATATTTTTGCTCAACTCTTCCGTACTGGTTTTTCCAGTTCGAGTCTACTCCTGCGCTACGTAAATCAACTTTACTCATGTAAATGTGTCGTTCTCGGCAGGAGCATGAAATTATTAATTACTCGTTTCTCCAGGCATGTTACGGTTAAATTACGAATTATTATTAGTAAATGTGCACATTTTAGTTTGTTTGCTTATAAAGTAGAATATTTTTTACAATCTCTTCTGATCGACGATATGGACGAGATACATGTTTTTTAAATAATAATTTTAGTAATCAAAAATATGTGCATGTCATACGAAGTCATACGATTATTATGTATATGTAGGTATAACGTATTTAATATTTAAAGTACCTACGCACAGATTATATAATAGTTCTTACGAACAGATATGAATCACTCATAGAAAAAGCAAATACCTACGGTTTACGTACCTACGCAATAATACAATGAAGCGACCTTCAACGCGCGGCACCCCGCACCTCCCGCGCACCCGCACAATCTCTAGGGTCGCCTAGCCTATGTTTGGAAATGTTTTATAGTTAAGGAAATAGGTATTTTGCATTGATTCAGTGTTTAAGTGGTTCGCATGGTGCATAACAATTATAGTTACATGAGTAATATTGATTGATATTTTGTTGCCGCGATGAGAGTATGATTAATCTTGACAGATTTGCCACACACTGTCAAGATTAATATGGATTGACAGCTATATCAATCTTATTTTAATCGCCTTTTAGCAATATCATCATAGTTATGTGAGAGATTAATAAAGATAACATGTCTATTATTATTATAACATAAGTGGATCCTCCTTTTTTGTAAAGCGTCGGCAACGCGCATGTCACTCCTTTGGAGTTGCAGGCGACCATAGGTTACGGTAGCTGCTTACCATCAGGCGGGCCGTATGCTTGTTTGCCACCAACGTGGTATAAAAAAAAGTTTGTACCTTTCCCCATCCGTCGGCGGAGCGAAAAACGATAAGTTTTTATTAGCTTTTCTATTTTTACATCCAACCACATCGCAATAAATTTTTTTTTTTCGTGATGACATTGTTCCGAGTTCCGAGTAGCGTTGCGCGCGGTACGACGTGCGTTCAGTGAGCGCGTTGGCAGCCCACTGACTTTAGCTCCCTCGAGGGAGGCGCAAAACGTAGGTATATAACTCGCTCGCGCGGGCATGATTCATAGGCCTGACCTACGCTTAATTGGCACACTTAGACTGAGTTACCAGAATAAATTATGTTTTATCTATTAAGTGATAATAACTGCAAAAAGTAATTTTATACAGATCACAAAATAATAATCAATCTCTTCGATACCTTACGCTACACTTAAAGCCCATAAAACTGTAAGAAGTTTAATGTTTGAATTAAAATGTTAAGAATTAAATTATTAATCAATCTCGCCACTTCGCCAAACTGTATATTTCTAGTTTTGCTTACAGCACAAACTTATCCTGGTTGAGCAAACTTTTATGGAAGCAAACATACATTGTTTTTAATTAAACGCATTATTGCACTTTAGCGTCGACTGGTGTTAGTTATTTCCTTAGATTTTCCATGTCGAGAGAAAAGACTGTGAGAAAAAAGTGTTGTTTTCACCGATTTATGTACTTACTTTCTGTATTGTAGCTGAAATATGATATTCAATTAGCATAAAACAATTGTGGAAAGAAAGATAATTGATAATTACCAATGGTAATTGATTAGCGAACAGTTAGAGTTAGTTATTTACTATAATTCCTACTTAGATACAACTACTACTACTACTTAGGCCTGGGAGGTATTTTTCTGAAATAAGCTTATTTATAAAAAACTTTTCTTATGTCTTAGAATTAAAATTAAGTCGCTTGCAACGGTGTCTAATAAAACACAGATATGTAGATATTTTTAAGCTCGTACGAGCGGCAACCGAAGCAATTTCTTAAAAAAAACGCAAAATTTGCCCTCCATTCGCATTCTACTCTTTCTTTTTTTATACTACGACGGTGGACCCTTTAGATAAGAGACTTCTGTCCCCGTCGCCAACATACAGCATCCTTTTTACCTTACTCACTCACTCACCGGCAGGAACTCAACACTATGAATAGGGTCTAGGGCTATTTTGTGGTGGTGCTGGAAGGTGGAGGTACTTACCCAGCTGGGCCTTGCTCCAGATTTGAGCGAGATGACATTCGCTAAGCTGTGCCCTACCACACAAAACGAGATGTCATTCGCAGTCCCCATACAGGTTTTTTGGACGTAGTTTAAGGACGTACCCGGGTCTTTCTTTGTAATCGGCGTACCATTCAGAGCCACGCCATCATCACGCTAGTTAGCATGGAACTGACATGGCGGTCTTGGCCTTGACAATGTATAGTATAACTTAGCGGGGGTTCTAGTGATGTCGGACACTAATTTTCATATTAAGTACCTATTTCTTTTCATTCCAACCACTACATTGTAATTATTTAAAAGGAATGTAAGTCCTAGGTTGTATTACCTGTACGCTTAAAAGAATCGTAAAAATATTGATGGGTGCATCCCTTACATCACGTAGGCCAAACAGACAACAAACGCTCATTAAACTACTAGTAGATTCATATATGTATGTAATTTTATAACAGTTTACTAAAAGATTGTCAATGCTGATAAAGCATCATTTACAATTGAATTCAATCGAATTAATTCTCGCTTTTCTTTGTTAAACCTACATTTTAATCGAGTAAGTACAAAACGGAATCGCAAAAAGAACAACTACTATCTTTCACCATTTATGTTGAAACAAGCTATTAAATAATACACTATTGAATTTTAAACGCATATATTTTACATTTACATTCATTAATGTCGTTTAAGCACACTATACATCTTTTGTCAGAGTTGCACATTAGGTCGTGTGATACATCGACGTGCGTTCGACAGAAAGATGGTCTAGCTAAGAAGAAAATGCGATAACATTCTTAGATCTCTATTCTCGTAGAAATATTGATGATAATCATCTCCGCTTATTTAAAAATCTCAGCTACCTAAGTTGAATGTAAACTTTTTATTTTTGTAATTTTTTTATTTTTGCTGCAATAAAGAATAAATTATTATTATTATTAAAACTGTTTCAATAAATTCCAACAATAATCCATATGCCTAGGTTAGCCGTTTTCAAAAACCAAAACAGTAAAAAATAATATGTCCCGAAATTCCTGAATAAGGGATATACTCAATAAAAATAAAATAATCATTTATTTCGGGCAAAACCCATAAAAGTGTTAGTACATACAAAAAACTTACAGAACTATTGTTAGGCAAAGGTCAGAAACACAAACACGAAGCACAGAAGACAAAACCGGATGAGCAAAAAAACAATAATAGTAGAAATAAAAATAAAATAATAATAAAAAATTAATTATCAATTGAATCAAGTAATGAAAATATAATCAACTAATCGCAAAAAATAAATACTAATAATATCTCATGGTTAATTAAAAATTGGAAATGAATATTAAAAAAAAATCGTAGGTAACCGCTTTCTTTTCTTCTTCTTAATATATTAACATTTTTGTTTGAATTTGCTTTATTACACCCCGTAATAAAAAAAATCAATAAGTAGCTAATTAGAAAACATCGACAATATCTAGTTTTTTTATTATCTGTCTACTAGCTGACCCGGCGACCTTAGTATTGCCAACTTCCACTGTCTGCCATCGACATCAACTTCGCTCCTACGCCAGTCCTATCGACTCCTACCCCATTACCTCTCTTCCATCCCTCTCCTACTCTCTTTCACCCTTATCTCTCCCACTCGTTTCACTCCCCTCCACTGACTCCTACGCCATTCTCACCGGCTCCCCTCCCACTCATGTCTTCATAGTTTTTTTTTATTTCTCAAATATTTATACAGTTATTCTGCTATAGATAAATCCAAACCAAACAACCAAAGATCATTATTAAGATATATGAACAACAAAAATAGTGGCGTGGCTACTGTCATCTTGTACAGTCGCCATCAAATATATCGGAGCGGCCAGGGTACCCATAAATATCTGAACATGCACTTTATCGCTTTGACAATAGAGGCATTGTTCAGATATTTGTGATCACCTTGGCCGCTCCGATATATCTGATGGCGACTGTACCAGCTTATGTCACACTATCTACACGATAACTGCTGCCATCATTGAGTTGCTGAAGACTCCGCTGCGCTCGGCGACTCGCGCCACCACCGCGCATGCGCGTCGCGTCCACTCCACCTGCCAACGCACGCGCAATTATGCGCAATCAATATCTTCATTACATCCATTTTTATTTACCAACACGACCCTTACTTCAACTTGATCGATTAGTCCGTTAGAAGTTCCTGTATGAGTAATAATCCCTTGCTCCTTTAGTTTTTATACATATAGGGTTAAGTAGCTGGATTAATCTTATGTTAATTAATAAAATAGTCGCCCAGATAATATATAATAAATTAGTATATACACTTTTTGAATTATTAGTAGATTATTGATGTTTTATAATAATTATACTTTTCACTGATTTAAACTTTCACGGTTTTTACACATATATGTACTAACGGGACTTAACCGCGTATATAATTTTAAAATTACCTTCGACGTTTCGAGGACGACATTGTCCCCGTGGTCCCGAATAAAGACTGACTGGTTGTCGTCCTCGAAACGGCGAAGGTAATTTCAAAATTATATACGCGGTTAAGTCCCGTTAGTCTCAGAAGAATTATATGTCGATGCCGTTAGTACAAATAGATAATTATACTTTTTATTGTTTAGTAACCCACGACCAGGAAAATCTAATATCAGGTCCGTAGTAGTCTATTTATGTTTTTTTCCTGTCGGTGCCCAAATCACTGTGACACAGATTGTGAAAAAATTACAACTACGAGTATGCCCTTTCATTCTCACAACTTGCGAGTAACCTGCCTATGAAATACGAAACGAACTGACATACGAAATGACCAAAATATAGGCATCCATTTTTACCATTATAACTAAGATATCCTAAAGTCGGACCGATCGGATAAGCTAAGCTACAGCATCAACTAAAACAATCGTAGGTACCTACACCAAGACGCACATAAAAATCCTATTATGGCTTAAATATAAGTACCTACAGTAACTGAAAATAGATGTCATATACTTCAGAAAAAGTGACCAAACCCTCCGGTGTCCGAGGCCAGATCAAAAAAAAAATATTGAACAAAATAATTTGATTTGCTTCAAGATTTACCTACAGTACCATTCGGACTTTTTTCTTCTTCCTCATTCAGGTGACAAAATTTGTCAAGCCACATTTCCTTGGCCTGAATTTGTGTCATAAGCTTTAATTGCATACATTTTGTCGGCATATTTTTACAAAGTAGCAATTTCTAGTTGACGTGCTATTAGCATAATTATTGCAAGCATGTACAGTCGACGGGCAGTATTCATTGGATTATTTCGTGAAATAATTATGCAGTAAGTTTTTAGCTTTTACATGACATGCGGACTAATGTGCTCTTCTTTATATGCGATGATATCTCTATTGCGAGAAATGTTTATTAACGTAGTGTTTAAAAGTAATTTAAACGCAGCATATAAAAATTTAATTAGGTAGGTAATAAGGACATAGTTAAGAATATGAACACTGAAAAGAACTTTCCGGGTAGCGACTGTTACTTGTTTAACAAACCATGGTTGAAAGATATGATTGAACTAAGGAGCTATCGGCTTGCAATAGGTTAGTTAAGGTCATTCAGAATCATGATCAGTAAGGTATTAATTAGCAAGCATTTTTGGACTTTTAATACAGACTTATAATATACGTAGCTGATTGTACCGTCAGCGTAGTGTACAATTAAATCACGACCGCATTATGCATCTTTTTATGGAGAAAACTATACTTGAAGTTTATAACTGATATTACTACTTATAAGTATTTCCTTTTGTAGGAGGGACAAGCTCAACCCACATTATAGGAGTAAGTTGAAAAGCAAATAGCTTTATTTTAGGTTAAGAATTAAGAAGTGATTCCGCTTATTGTGTTGAAAAGAATATTAATAATAACAACCTAGAGAATTAAATTAGAAGTACTAGTTAGGTACCGAAGTGTGATAAAACCTTAAACTAGGATCTGCATGGGACAATGTAGCGAACCTGGCTACTCCACATCGAATGATTAAATAGAATGTTATAACTACCCCATCTGCTTCGGATATCAGCGATTAATATAATTATGTTGGCAGTCCGGCTTATAATAACGTTTATAATATTTCTAAGATAATTATACTTCAATCATGATTATCACACTGATCAGCGTTATTTATTAAGCAGACGATCTACAGTGGCATGGCGTCAGTACGGGTAGGAGTCGATTCCCACTTCCCACCGGTGGCGCAAACAGTTCTACAATTCATATATGTAAGTAAAAGTGAATCAAAATTTAATTGAGTAAATCAAAACTTATTAATTAAGTAAGGCATCTCTCTGGGTCTCTGGGTCCTCGCTCTGGGTCGTAAGTACTTGGTCCAACAGGTCTCCATTGCAGTTCAGCGGGGAAATGCAGCAGGCATTATGGATACCTTTGAGCCAGGTACGATCCAGGGTGGGTTATTTTAGTCTAAGTGTGCTGTAAGTAGTTTAATTTGAAATATAGGTTTAGTTGTAGTTTTATTTAATGTTGTTTTTGTATTTTTTCATTAGGTTTAATTTTTGACATTATGTAGATATTATTATTTATGATTGACATGTGTTTTTTGTATTGA
This sequence comes from Pammene aurita, assembly GCA_947086415.1. NCBI lineage: Eukaryota > Metazoa > Arthropoda > Insecta > Lepidoptera > Tortricidae > Pammene > Pammene aurita. The sequence continues at coordinate 34,917,440 of OX352290.1, read as the reverse complement.
TGTGAACTTTTTATAATACATTTTTTTTTTTGGACCCGGGGTATGTCCTTAAACTACGTCCGGACCTGGGTATGTCCTTAAACTACGCCAAAAAGAGAGGTATGGGCACTGCGAATGGCATCTCGCTAAGTGTGGTAGGGCACGTTCAGCGAATGTCATCGCTCAAATCTGGAGCAGAGCCCGACTGGGGAAGTACCTCCACCTTACAGAAAACCACAGCCAAATAGCACTAGACCCTACTCATAGTGTTGTGTTCCTGCTGGTGAGTAAGGTTGCCAAAGAGCTCAAAGAGGACCCAGTGTGTTGACGATGAGGGACCTTCTTGTTCCTTTAGTCGTCAACACAGTGAATCCTCCTTTTTGTAAAGGGTCGGCAACGCGCTTGTGACGCCTTTGGAGTTGCAGGCGTCCATAGGTTACGGTAGCTGCTTACCATCAGGCGGGCCGTATGCTTGTTTGCCACCGTCGTGGTATAAAAAAAAAAAAAAAAAAAAACATTTCAACTTAATTATTATAAAAAAAAACAGTAAGGAATTATTTGATAACTTTGGATTAATCCCTTTGTTAACTTTAATCATAGGTTATTGTTTTATTTCAACGACATATTCGATTCTATTGGCATAGGCACGGGTTGTATCCTGCTATCTGCTGATTTTATTTAAATGTTGATTCGTGTTAATAGGCATGACCTTTGAAAACGCAGGGTCACATATTGTTTGGTTCGATTGCTATTTTAAACACGACTTAACTGCGAGGGTCCAAATGATGATGACAAAATGGCAAATATCGAACGGATTTGCTTGGGGAGATTAGCCTTTAATGGTAATTACAAATTAGCGAAAATTTCATATATGTAGGTAGGTACTTTATAGCACACTTTTCAATTAGCACGATAGTTTTTCATTCGGGTAAGGATAGCCAGATATAAATACTATAAATGTATATTTGCATAATATCCTTCACAATGTGTTACCCGAACACGTCGGTGTTAATAGGTATAACTACCTGTTAATTCGAAGTAAAAACAGCCAGTATACGACAAGATCACAACTAACCTAACATTACATTATACGTCATTTCTATGTATGAAGTACCTAAGTCGAAGAGTTTATTTCTACAATTTTTAAACAAATCGAGCCTCTAAAAGAACATTTTTTTATTCAACAGAACGTTGAGAATTTTAAATTCCGCACGCGACGAGCAGATGCGCCCGCGCCGGCGTCGCTGTCAGTTTGACACTTCAATACTAACTGCTGGCGCGCAAGCCTACGTGGTGATATTCTTTTTTTTTGGTCGTCATGGTGGTGTTGGTGCATTTATAGGTAAAACATTAATCAAATATGACATCATTAGACTATTGATTTCATGACAAAGTTTTGGAAGCGTTAGGCAATGGAACAAATTTCTAGGAAAAAATTTTACACCATTTTTTAAAATTTGTTTAGACAAAATCATTTAACTACTGCATAATTATTTTAACCAAACAATGTTGTGCCTCATATAGAAGACGGTTTGTATCTTGATCCCATAATTATAGAAATACCTATTTCAAAATGTCATCATTAATCCTTTATTAACTATTTTTAACCACACCGCAGGCTTGCGACAAAACCTTAAGTACTTCATTGTACATTATTTATTGGGTTGCGGTTTCCATGTGATGTGGCCGATAACTTAACCTCACCTACTGGTGTCAATGAGTGAGGCTCGGGTAAGAACGTTTGGTTTCACGGCATAGGTTCCTTTAGAGCTAGGGTAACCATACAGTTATAGATTTCGAAGGATTCTCAATTCGTCGGGATCTTTGTTGCTTTTTGTTATTTTATGTATGTTCATCGATTATTCGAAGATGACTGAGAACGTCGATCGTCGTCGATCAAGATAATTCGTCAAATATTATAGGCACACTTAGAGATTTTTTTTTACAGTAGCTCGGGCATTTTTTCTTGGACATCTTCTAGTAGACTAAGAGAAGTCGGTTCTTGTTTCTTTAAAATTATTTGCATGACAAAAACAATTTATGAAACATTTGAACATGGGAGGCAGTTGCTCAGATAAATACGAAGATGCACCCAGATACCAAAATCCAAAAAGATATATATTTAATACACATGAAACAAGACACAATACCATCTGCGGCAATATTCAGCAATCTTAAGGTAAATTTTTCAGTGTTGGGATAAGAATTCAACGTAGTTTTACTGATTGTTCAAATGTTACTTTATCCAGATAAAACATCCAAATCTCTCTTCAGTAAAAAGCTACATAACTTGCAATTCGGCATATTTAGGTACTTAAATTGTCCGGACAAATTTATTAGTTTTATTATCGTCATATTGAATTTCACTGCGCAACCCTAATAAGTAGTCCTGCAGATCGTTTATCTTGCGGACGTGCTTCTCATACGTGCGTATTAAGTGTGATAAAATAAAACAAAAACTTTTTGCTGTGCAAATGATACTTTGAAAATGTATTTAAACTGATAATAAGATATCTCATCAATTTAGTTAAAGTAAATGAAGTAAACATACGCTTAACAAAAAATGTCTTCAGAAATGTAATGAACACTTTCAGTTAAGTCTTGGCAATTTAAAGTATTAAATTTATTTGGTCTTGGGTGGAGACCAGACTAGATAAAGAACTGTGTGATATGGGAATCGAAATCAAAAGTCAGCATATAATGCTGTAGCACATGTTGCCCTTAGGCCTGTCTAACCCATACAACAACCACATTCAAACACTTATACGACACCTAGTAAATTGACATCTGGTACTAGATACACACACTACCACTAAATCTAAGTAAATTAAATGAAAAAACTGGTATATGTATGGAATACCGCATTAGCTTTTGATACATGATACATGATGCGACGTCGTCAAAATATATTTACGGCCGGGACAAATATAATTTATCCACCTGCATTTTTACTCCCCAATTTACCTAAAAAGAAAACAATCCAAAGACAAGATCAATAATAGAAGAACAAAAACAAGAATAGGATAGGTACGTACTTTCTTGTCTGATATACACGAACGAGGGAACTCGACTCACCACAATTGTTCCTTAAAAATTTTAATTTAATAAACATTTATTTCAGATATTACTAATTACTAATTCAAATTATACAATTTAGCTTAACTACTTACTTTTGGCTTAATACCTGAAGCATTGTTTGTATTTAAGGCTCCGTAAAGAAGGTACATTTCCGGTTATTTTGTCAACGTTAAATTAATTGTACCTCCTATAAAGAGTGGGAGTTATAATATAAGGATGGATTTTCCAAATGGATCGATGAGGGTAGTTATCAAATCCCATGATGTTTTGCGAAAATGGTCATAGAAGACCACCCATAACTTTTTAATTAACGACATTTACTCGACAGTAACATATTTAAAAAAATGGACAATCAGCAAAAAAATAGGTAATTATTTTTTTTCAAAAATTGTTTGTACTCAATTTAATATCTTTCTGTCAGGGATCAAAAGTCTATTACAGACCCATCCAGATTAGGGCACTAGAAAATCCACAGGTCTACTTATAATCACAGTTTCCTTTCATTTACATTGTAAAATGTAACAAAATTGCATGCTTTCGTGAAACTATCTGTTATTAAGATGACTATCGCGGTAGAATGTTAAAAAACTCTGAGGATACTGCAGGTTCTAAAAACTTTACGATTTCCTGGATTTTATATCAAACGAATCAGTTTTCCGTTTTACATCATTGCGCTCAATCGTACTCACCGCTTCAACACTCTGCATAATCAACTAACAGTTGAAACTGCCATAAAACCATATTACCATGCTAATTAATTACGTACCAAAGCGTATAACAATAACACTACTTGTGGCCAGTTGCGCTACGTGAACTTGTAAACACGGACTTATATCAAATAGAATACTGATATTCGTAAACTTTAAAGTATTATCAGCAGGCATTGCATGCATGTAGGCATGCTCATAATTTGCAGAGTATATTTCACACAATAGAACTGGGACATGACTTCTTTTGGAACACGCAAACCGCGCCGCTACCTGCATGCCTGCATATTGCTTCTAAAAAACTTCAAAAACATAAGGTAGGTCACATTATGCACTTAGAGGAGTTCGACAAGATTTGTAGGAGTGTATTGTAGTTGGCACTCTCTTGTGGTTGCCTTGTATGCAAGGACAATGCCATAGAGAGTCAACAATTCGTTTTCCTATGAGACGAAATACGAGGAATTGTGACTGGAAGGCAAAGAAATGTCAAGCAGCCATAGGTGTTAAGCATCAGCCGATTCAATCAAACTTGACACAGAGTTGCAACAAAATCCACCAGAGACACAATGGCTATTAAAGTTACAAATTGTACGCCTAAGGAAAAGAAAAAGTATGCAACGCCAGTTTAAATATATGTCTGTCTATGAATATTTGACATAGCCCTGGAGAAATAGAACGTACTTTCATAGCACGAGCTGTGTGCTGTGAGCTGTGTAGATTTCAAAAGGAGGAGGTCCTCAATCCGGTTGTATTTTTTTTATGTTTATTACTTCATAATTCATAACTCCGTCATGTCTAAACCGATTTTAATTGTTGCTTGGTCCCATTTTTATCAAAACACAGTTCTGATAATGGGGTCTATGAGGAATCGAGGGAACTCTACAAAATTTAAAGGCTTCCTCTTTTTTGTATTTTTATCAACAAATCAAGTATTTTCATTCAAAAAAGTGACATTAGATAAAGTGGAACTACTGATAATGATCAGAACGGAACTCTTCAATGACACATAGTTCACGTTTGGTGATTTGTCTTCTTTGCTATGTGTTTGTTAAGCAAGTTAGTAGTAGTATTTTTCAAGACATATTTAATATCAAGCTCGAGTTCTGATTAAGGAATCCATGAGGAATCGAGGGACTCCTCAAATGTTAAAAGCATAAATATAATGATTTTAGTATTTCATCAACAAATGAATCATTTACATTCAAAGAAGTGGTATTTGATGAAGGGGAACTGCTAATGATGATCAGAACGAAACTCTTCAACGACGCATAGTTCACGTGTGGCGATTTGTCCTCTTCGCTGTGTTTGTTAAGTAAGTTATTTCATTGTATGGAATCTAAGAGTGCACCATCTACAATAATCTTTTACCTCCTCGGCCTCCTCTATTTAGGTCGGTTTTTTCCTTAAATATTATATAGTAGGTACACTTGAATTTTAACTTGTAAAACAGAATAGCTTACCGAGGAATTGCTTCATACTTATATCATTATTGTAAGTTGCATCATACCTTATTTTCTGCAAATACTTACAGATTAAAATAAAATTAAACTATAAATAAACTATAAATAGGATATTGAGCCGTAATGCAGTAAAAACATACTTACCGTTATTTGTTACATTTCTGATTTGGCATTTTTATGTTTATATCTAATAAATTATGTAAGACCTAAGTAATAATATACAAACCCGAAGAGAGTATTTTGTTTGGGTTCACAATCGAATTTCTTTAGATGGAATGCTTTAGCATCATTTACATCGACATTCGATTGCCTTCAGGCACATTTTACGTATTTAGACTGACAAGACGCTATAAATGCAGATGGTGCAATTTAAACAATATACGGCTGACGCCTTATTACAATGGCATAAGGTGCAAAAGGATAAAACATTTCCTTAACGTTGGTATAGTTTAAAAACAAAATTATTAAGCCCAAAACCTACCATATATCAAGTTATATCTGTAGCTAAAAATACAAATACCAGCTGCTTAAAAATTCAAATATCTGTACTTACAAGTTACAAGAATTATTTATTGTTTGTCGACCCACCCCAAGATGTTCGGTCCAATCATTAGACTACCACTACCACACCACAACACCCCAAAGAACTTTGTCTGTAGCATCTTAGTGAATTGAAGTGGAACCATTTTTAGGCCCTTTAGGGTACATGCCTTTTTAACCATTCCTCCATACGTTATCCTCCTCTAGAAAAGGTCCTAGAGGACCCAAAAATAGATTAATTCTGTACCTATGTTTTGTACTTAAAAATGATAAGCCTGGTAATAAATCTGTTGCCTTCCATGCATCAGTTTTCAAGCTACCGAAACCCTAAATTGCGTACACCTGCTTGTCACATTTACAGTGGACATGACATGAAACTGGAATAAGTATTATTAAATCAGGGCACGTGGCTTTGAATTAACATGTCGAGAATAATTGTCTCTGTGGAATCTGTTTTTAAGCTCCAATAAGACAAGCAAAGCAAGCAAGAAACAAATAATTATTTTAGTTCAAATAAAGTCCTTATATGGCGTAGGTACGTTGTTGGGTTAATAAGAGCAAAATGCAAAATGGAAAAAGTTAGAGCCTTGTAGAGCCTTTGCCGATAATAACATGATCACTTGGTTTACTTTAGGTACGAAGTTAATACACAAACATATTTTAAAATTTCAATGTTGCTGGTTTGTTAAGTTTTAACTGGCAAGGAGAACTTTTACCTACCTGAGTACATAATTGTTATAATTAGGGGTATTTAGAGAAGGAGGTCGTCTGTTGCCTAAAACATAAAGCGGAGCATTTTTAGAGTTCCATTCAAATCAATAATTAATAGGGAAGACCTGTGCATAACTGTCTACCGGGCTTAGACCGTCTTACTCTACTTATTTGATTATAATTTTTATATCCCGCGGCCAAGCTGCTCATTGAAAGCAGCCAAAAGGAATATTAATTGAACATGTCAATTCTAAAATCGGGTAGTAGCTTCAAATTCGTGGAATTTCGTCCGCGTAATTCCTATCTTCATTATCATGATTTAAGCTTTTGTTAGTAGCTAGGGATGTACACGCTTATATCGGTCGGCTGGATCTGTCTGGTAGATACGTCCGACGGGCAGATCCGTCAATGTTTGTTGTAATTCGGATCTGTCCGAAGAGACATCCGTGCTTAACTCCCACCATGCATTGACGAATCTCTCCGCAGACACATCCGTGCTCAACTCCCACCATACATTGACGGATCTGTCCGCAGACACATCCGTGCTCAACTCCCACCTCATAATAAGAGCAAGCGCGACATAATTTTTATATAAGTTTTATTCGTTTACGAATTTGAATGTGCTTCTTGACGGAGCATACCTATACTATTCTAGTTTATATTCCGTGATGCCCTGACAGAATGGCATTAACGTCTTGATGAAAGCGTTAAAGTGTCATAAACAGGTGAACTGTCTGTTAACCGACATCGTAATTAAGTAACTCGGCACAGGGCGGATTAGAGCTCTGCGAAATGATAGCTGATGACTATGAGTATGAGACGGTAAGGCCTGCATAAAATGAAATATTTGTGTACCGGTGAATATAAGAAAACTTATACTGCGTTCCTTTATTCATATTTTCAGAACGGAACATATACATAACATATGATATCAGAAACTATACAGCCACAGTTTAAGAACTTTTTGAAGCTCCAACTCTGAAGAGCCATCTGAACGAGAACAACCTAAAGATACCCAAAACGAGGAGCATACCGTAGTAACGCTACTCGATACTAGATGGCACTGCAGTGCAAATGTCATTTCCATTTACATTTTGGGTATCTTTAGGTTGTTCTCGTTCAGATGGCGCTACAGAGTTAGAACTTCAAAAAGTTCTTAGTCTGTTCTGCTCTATTAAACATATACTCTCTGATGATATTAAAGTATTAGGGTATAAAAGACACTACAGATATTTCATTAAGATTTCTTAATCTTACAAAAACGTTATTGATGAATTGTTGTTTCGTTTTTTGTGGAGATATGATTTAGTTATCAATTATTTGTCTTTATCAAGAGACTTCATCGATGACGTTTTTGTAATAAGTACTGATGTTTTGGTTCCAGTTTCACTAAGGACTTACCTACATCATGTCATGATTCTACATACGTGTACCTTATTATGTTCAAGATAATCTGTATTCGAGTACACCTACTACGTCTTGTTTTTCTGACATTACAATGAAAATAAGAGTTCAAAACCGGACCTGTTTCCGGCGTGCATGCGCTCCTGGACGGTTTATACTATAAAGCTTATAAGGATCAAATAAGTCATTATAAATATGAAATAACCCAAGTCAAAATATTAAACAAAATTATTTCGTAAGTAGTGCTATCTGCTATACTCAGTAACACTCCTATGTGCAAAATGCGTGACACAAATAAAAACGACAACAAATGTTAAACGAAGCATGAATGTCTGTTCGTTGGGAATTTCTTAAACTAAAATGCCGCGAAGATACTTCATTTTGCCAGAATTTAGCTTTAATTTCACTGCGCAACCCTAATAAGTAGTCCTGCAGATCGTTTATCTTGCGGACGTGCTTCTCATACGTGCGTATTAAGTGTGATAAAATAAAACAAAAACTTTTTGCTGTGCAAATGATACTTTGAAAATGTATTTAAACTGATAATAAGATATCTCATCAATTTAGTTAAAGTAAATGAAGTAAACATACGCTTAACAAAAAATGTCTTCAGAAATGTAATGAACACTTTCAGTTAAGTCTTGGCAATTTAAAGTATTAAATTTATTTGGTCTTGGGTGGAGACCAGACTAGATAAAGAACTGTGTGATATGGGAATCGAAATCAAAAGTCAGCATATAATGCTGTAGCACATGTTGCCCTTAGGCCTGTCTAACCCATACAACAACCACGTTCAAACACTTATACGACACCTAGTAAATTGACATCTGGTACTAGATACACACACTACCACTAAATCTAAGTAAATTAAATGAAAAAACTGGTATATGTATGGAATACCGCATTAGCTTTTGATACATGATACATGATGCGACGTCGTCAAAATATATTTACGGCCGGGACAAATATAATTTATCCACCTGCATTTTTACTCCCCAATTTACCTAAAAAGAAAACAATCCAAAGACAAGATCAATAATAGAAGAACAAAAACAAGAATAGGATAGGTACGTACTTTCTTGTCTGATATACACGAACGAGGGAACTCGACTCACCACAATTGTTCCTTAAAAATTTTAATTTAATAAACATTTATTTCAGATATTACTAATTACTAATTCAAATTATACAATTTAGCTTAACTACTTACTTTTGGCTTAATACCTGAAGCATTGTTTGTATTTAAGGCTCCGTAAAGAAGGTACATTTCCGGTTATTTTGTCAACGTTAAATTAATTGTACCTCCTATAAAGAGTGGGAGTTATAATATAAGGATGGATTTTCCAAATGGATCGATGAGGGTAGTTATCAAATCCCATGATGTTTTGCGAAAATGGTCATAGAAGACCACCCATAACTTTTTAATTAACGACATTTACTCGACAGTAACATATTTAAAAAAATGGACAATCAGCAAAAAAATAGGTAATTATTTTTTTCAAAAATTGTTTGTACTCAATTTAATATCTTTCTGTCAGGGATCAAAAGTCTATTACAGACCCATCCAGATTAGGGCACTAGAAAATCCACAGGTCTACTTATAATCACAGTTTCCTTTCATTTACATTGTAAAATGTAACAAAATTGCATGCTTTCGTGAAACTATCTGTTATTAAGATGACTATCGCGGTAGAATGTTAAAAAACTCTGAGGATACTGCAGGTTCTAAAAACTTTACGATTTCCTGGATTTTATATCAAACGAATCAGTTTTCCGTTTTACATCATTGCGCTCAATCGTACTCACCGCTTCAACACTCTGCATAATCAACTAACAGTTGAAACTGCCATAAAACCATATTACCATGCTAATTAATTACGTACCAAAGCGTATAACAATAACACTACTTGTGGCCAGTTGCGCTACGTGAACTTGTAAACACGGACTTATATCAAATAGAATACTGATATTCGTAAACTTTAAAGTATTATCAGCAGGCATTGCATGCATGTAGGCATGCTCATAATTTGCAGAGTATATTTCACACAATAGAACTGGGACATGACTTCTTTTGGAACACGCAAACCGCGCCGCTACCTGCATGCCTGCATATTGCTTCTAAAAAACTTCAAAAACATAAGGTAGGTCACATTATGCACTTAGAGGAGTTCGACAAGATTTGTAGGAGTGTATTGTAGTTGGCACTCTCTTGTGGTTGCCTTGTATGCAAGGACAATGCCATAGAGAGTCAACAATTCGTTTTCCTATGAGACGAAATACGAGGAATTGTGACTGGAAGGCAAAGAAATGTCAAGCAGCCATAGGTGTTAAGCATCAGCCGATTCAATCAAACTTGACACAGAGTTGCAACAAAATCCACCAGAGACACAATTGCTATTAAAGTTACAAATTGTACGCCTAAGGAAAAGAAAAAGTATGCAACGCCAGTTTAAATATATGTCTGTCTATGAATATTTGACATAGCCCTGGAGAAATAGAACGTACTTTCATAGCACGAGCTGTGTGCTGTGAGCTGTGTAGATTTCAAAAGGAGGAGGTCCTCAATCCGGTTGTATTTTTTTTATGTTTATTACTTCATAATTCATAACTCCGTCATGTCTAAACCGATTTTAATTGTTGCTTGGTCCCATTTTTATCAAAACACAGTTCTGATAATGGGGTCTATGAGGAATCGAGGGAACTCTACAAAATTTAAAGGCTTCCTCTTTTTTGTATTTTTATCAACAAATCAAGTATTTTCATTCAAAAAAGTGACATTAGATAAAGTGGAACTACTGATAATGATCAGAACGGAACTCTTCAATGACACATAGTTCACGTTTGGTGATTTGTCTTCTTTGCTATGTGTTTGTTAAGCAAGTTAGTAGTAGTATTTTTCAAGACATATTTAATATCAAGCTCGAGTTCTGATTAAGGAATCCATGAGGAATCGAGGGACTCCTCAAATGTTAAAAGCATAAATATAATGATTTTAGTATTTCATCAACAAATGAATCATTTACATTCAAAGAAGTGGTATTTGATGAAGGGGAACTGCTAATGATGATCAGAACGAAACTCTTCAACGACGCATAGTTCACGTGTGGCGATTTGTCCTCTTCGCTGTGTTTGTTAAGTAAGTTATTTCATTGTATGGAATCTAAGAGTGCACCATCTACAATAATCTTTTACCTCCTCGGCCTCCTCTATTTAGGTCGGTTTTTTCCTTAAATATTATATAGTAGGTACACTTGAATTTTAACTTGTAAAACAGAATAGCTTACCGAGGAATTGCTTCATACTTATATCATTATTGTAAGTTGCATCATACCTTATTTTCTGCAAATACTTACAGATTAAAATAAAATTAAACTATAAATAAACTATAAATAGGATATTGAGCCGTAATGCAGTAAAAACATACTTACCGTTATTTGTTACATTTCTGATTTGGCATTTTTATGTTTATATCTAATAAATTATGTAAGACCTAAGTAATAATATACAAACCCGAAGAGAGTATTTTGTTTGGGTTCACAATCGAATTTCTTTAGATGGAATGCTTTAGCATCATTTACATCGACATTCGATTGCCTTCAGGCACATTTTACGTATTTAGACTGACAAGACGCTATAAATGCAGATGGTGCAATTTAAACAATATACGGCTGACGCCTTATTACAATGGCATAAGGTGCAAAAGGATAAAACATTTCCTTAACGTTGGTATAGTTTAAAAACAAAATTATTAAGCCCAAAACCTACCATATATCAAGTTATATCTGTAGCTAAAAATACAAATACCAGCTGCTTAAAAATTCAAATATCTGTACTTACAAGTTACAAGAATTATTTATTGTTTGTCGACCCACCCCAAGATGTTCGGTCCAATCATTAGACTACCACTACCACACCACAACACCCCAAAGAACTTTGTCTGTAGCATCTTAGTGAATTGAAGTGGAACCATTTTTAGGCCCTTTAGGGTACATGCCTTTTTAACCATTCCTCCATACGTTATCCTCCTCTAGAAAAGGTCCTAGAGGACCCAAAAATAGATTAATTCTGTACCTATGTTTTGTACTTAAAAATGATAAGCCTGGTAATAAATCTGTTGCCTTCCATGCATCAGTTTTCAAGCTACCGAAACCCTAAATTGCGTACACCTGCTTGTCACATTTACAGTGGACATGACATGAAACTGGAATAAGTATTATTAAATCAGGGCACGTGGCTTTGAATTAACATGTCGAGAATAATTGTCTCTGTGGAATCTGTTTTTAAGCTCCAATAAGACAAGCAAAGCAAGCAAGAAACAAATAATTATTTTAGTTCAAATAAAGTCCTTATATGGCGTAGGTACGTTGTTGGGTTAATAAGAGCAAAATGCAAAATGGAAAAAGTTAGAGCCTTGTAGAGCCTTTGCCGATAATAACATGATCACTTGGTTTACTTTAGATACGAAGTTAATACACAAACATATTTTAAAATTTCAATGTTGCTGGTTTGTTAAGTTTTAACTGGCAAGGAGAACTTTTACCTACCTGAGTACATAATTGTTATAATTAGGGGTATTTAGAGATGGAGGTCGTCTGTTGCCTAAAACATACAGCGGAGCATTTTTAGAGTTCCATTCAAATCAATAATTAATAGGGAAGACCTGTGCATAACTGTCTACCGGGCTTAGACCGTCTTACTCTACTTATTTGATTATAATTTTTATATCCCGCGGCCAAGCTGCTCATTGAAAGCAGCCAAAAGGAATATTAATTGAACATGTCAATTCTAAAATCGGGTAGTAGCTTCAAATTCGTGGAATTTCGTCCGCGTAATTCCTATCTTCATTATCATGATTTAAGCTTTTGTTAGTAGCTAGGGATGTACACGCTTATATCGGTCGGCTGGATCTGTCTGGTAGATACGTCCGACGGGCAGATCCGTCAATGTTTGTTGTAATTCGGATCTGTCCGAAGAGACATCCGTGCTTAACTCCCACCATGCATTGACGAATCTCTCCGCAGACACATCCGTGCTCAACTCCCACCATACATTGACGGATCTGTCCGCAGACACATCCGTGCTCAACTCCCACCTCATAATAAGAGCAAGCGCGACATAATTTTTATATAAGTTTTATTCGTTTACGAATTTGAATGTGCTTCTTGACGGAGCATACCTATACTATTCTAGTTTATATTCCGTGATGCCCTGACAGAATGGCATTAACGTCTTGATGAAAGCGTTAAAGTGTCATAAACAGGTGAACTGTCTGTTAACCGACATCGTAATTAAGTAACTCGGCACAGGGCGGATTAGAGCTCTGCGAAATGATAGCTGATGACTATGAGTATGAGACGGTAAGGCCTGCATAAAATGAAATATTTGTGTACCGGTGAATATAAGAAAACTTATACTGCGTTCCTTTATTCATATTTTCAGAACGGAACATATACATAACATATGATATCAGAAACTATACAGCCACAGTTTAAGAACTTTTTGAAGCTCCAACTCTGAAGAGCCATCTGAACGAGAACAACCTAAAGATACCCAAAACGAGGAGCATACCGTAGTAACGCTACTCGATACTAGATGGCACTGCAGTGCAAATGTCATTTCCATTTACATTTTGGGTATCTTTAGGTTGTTCTCGTTCAGATGGCGCTACAGAGTTAGAACTTCAAAAAGTTCTTAGTCTGTTCTGCTCTATTAAACATATACTCTCTGATGATATTAAAGTATTAGGGTATAAAAGACACTACAGATATTTCATTAAGATTTCTTAATCTTACAAAAACGTTATTGATGAATTGTTGTTTCGTTTTTTGTGGAGATATAATTTAGTTATCAATTATTTGTCTTTATCAAGAGACTTCATCGATGACGTTTTTGTAATAAGTACTGATGTTTTGGTTCCAGTTTCACTAAGGACTTACCTACATCATGTCATGATTCTACATACGTGTACCTTATTATATTCAAGATAATCTGTATTCGAGTACACCTACTACGTCTTGTTTTTCTGACATTACAATGAAAATAAGAGTTCAAAACCGGACCTGTTTCCGGCGTGCATGCGCTCCTGGACGGTTTATACTATAAAGCTTATAAGGATCAAATAAGTCATTATAAATATGAAATAACCCAAGTCAAAATATTAAACAAAATTATTTCGTAAGTAGTGCTATCTGCTATACTCAGTAACACTCCTATGTGCAAAATGCGTGGCACAAATAAAAACGACAACAAATGTTAAACGAAGCATGAATGTCTGTTCGTTGGGAATTTCTTAAACTAAAATGCCGCGAAGATACTTCATTTTGCCAGAATTTGGCGCATTTCAGATGTTAATACATTTGGCATAAACCGCCCAAAATGTAGGCTCATTTTATGGACCGTAAGCCAGGAACAAATTTCATGACCAATCGCGTCCCAGGCGATAACTTGTGAAGTGGTCAAGGGCGATGTCTAATGAAGCCTCGTGAAGGTCAGCTGCCGCTCCGTTGGTGGGTTGAGGAACGGCAGCAATTTAATCACTTAAAAATAAACCGGTAATCGCGTCACGATTGAAAATTTGTCAGAAGATAGTTTATATGCTCTTACAAAAATGAAAAATCGTCAGCCGGCTGTATCTAGGTGGAAAGCCCGTCAGCTGATGCCCTGAAGATCGTATGTTCACGTGACCAGCTGACGGTCTTTTCACTGCGATACAGCTGACTGACGATTTTTTAAATTTATAATATATAGACTATCATCTGACAAAGTTTCAATCGAGACGCGATGACCATTTTTTTTTAAATCGATAAAATGTCTGCCGTTCCTGAACCCACCAACGGAGAGGCAGCTGACCTTCACGAGGCTTCATTACACATCGCCCTTAACCACTTCACAAGTTGTCGCCTGGGACGCGATGACCAACGAAATTTGTTCCTGGCTTACGGTCTATTACAACGGCGGTCGATATCATCTCCGCGCTCATAAAACGGCGCAAAAGCACGCAAGTTCACTTGCACCTTTGCTTCATAGCAACGGAAGAGATACAGCAGAATAGGCAGGTAGAAGCGGCCCATGCCATGCAGCAACTCTGGAAAGTTAGCGTGGTCTCACTATACCAATATTTATACGAAGGGTCTCTTCTTGCTTGCGGATTGGACTAATCTTAAATTAACTGTACCTGATTGTTGGTTAGAGCTAGCGACTTGAAATATAAACAGATTTTTTGAATGTTGATTATTTTAGATGATTTACAAAGAATTATATTAATATTTAAGATAATATTTCTAACAGACTTGTCATAAACAGTCATCGGCACCGACCGTGCAACAACGCGGCATTTGGCGTAAAAAATATAGAGACATGACTATATTATTTTATTTAATACTATTGTATTACACCCAATAGATATTTTTTCGAACACAATCGTGTGATCATAATTATGTCAATATTAAAATTACTATAGGAACCCCGCGGTATTGCACGGTCGGTGCCGATGACTGGTCATAAAGTATTTGTACTCATCCAAATGGATGAAAAAATATTGAATATAAGCGGTTTTTTAAAACATTCACTTTGCAATTTGTAATTCTGTACCCACATGGTAGACAGGATCTAGTAAACCTTAGCCAAGTGCATCTCCACCCTTATTGTATTTAAGATAAATTTGCATTTGCAATAAATTCAAAGCACTAACCGTCATAAAATATAACTAGTTGAAAAAGATATTTATCTTTTATGTTTCGATTAAGCCTTCCTTAGGTAGAACCTTGGCAATAATTTCATGTAAGTGCTTAATTATTATAATAATCTGTAATGTGACGTAAATATGAGGAGTTGCTTTTAATGTGACTGGAGGTTGGTATTAAAATTATAGTTAACAACATTGCTGCAACTAAGTAGGTAAGTATACATACTGCAAATGAAAACGGCTTGCAACTTGAGAAAGCTTACAGAAGATTGTGTTATTATAATTTAAATATCGTTTACTTGTACATTGGTTGTTGCACAATTAAAGTGTAAATTTAAATTGATCAATCTATTTAAAATTTCGGACACGAAAATGTTTCTTTTTTGTATTATCTTGTTCTCTCTTCGCTTTAGGTACATCAAATTGTTTTACGTAAAATTACCTTAAATAAGTTGGTTAAATTCTTTCGATTACTGCCCGTCTATGAAGAAGAAGTAACTTAAATTGGTAATCAATCCATTTACACCTTGTCGATTAACGATTGTCATTTGGCAATTCCCCAGCAAGCCAGTAGTAACAAGCAGTAGGTTGTCGCGGAACTGCAATATAAAATGACAGCTTAACGGCTACTGTCATTCTATATCACGTTATCCCGCGACAATATTATGCTGCCATTTTATCGCCTACCACGTCAAGCATCACTTTCGCACTTAAATACTTGTTAGAACGTGACAGCTATAAAATCCGACCATATTAGGCTAGTAGACTTTACTATAGTATCCCTTTGATTTCACTATCAACGTATGAGGCCAAACTCAACGGCCGAATTACACGACACGAGCTTAGATATTTTTTTCTTATTATTATTTCTTACTTGATAACTCCACTTGATGCCTTTAGCAGCTGTACTAAACCACTTAACCTTAATTATTGGCCACAATACCGCTAATATGAAACAATTTATCATCGCAAATGCAATAATTACCAATCATTTCCATTTCCGATAAATGATAACGGTTAATTTTATAATCATACCTACCGAAATCACACTGGCTAAATACCGCCTCTTTCATGTAAAAAATTGCTACCTAATGGAAAAGTGCAAGTACGACTTATTTTGAATGGGTAGTGTTCTGCAGATTACTTAATAAAATCGTTGCTACACACTACACATATACAAACAATGTTGATTAAATAAATGAATTTATACTTCCACGGTTTTGTCATTTGCGCAAAGATGGGAAGGACAAACAAGGAAGAGCCAGAATTGGAATATTCACTTTTTATTATCGCGGGTGCACGACATGATAAGGATACCAAAAATTATCAGGTAAAAATGGATGCCACTCGTAGGTTTATTCTCGACCAGGAACCCTGTTTGAAATTAAGCTGCAATTTGGGCACATTGTCAGCTTGCGCCGTATGTTTGATTTTCGAGATATGGCGACGGTTGTTTTTTCAAGAATTCCGCTTTATGTGTCTTTTGCACGCGTGCCTCGACTGCCCGCTAAATGATATTAAGTATCAAATAATAATTGGACTTCGAAAGGTGTACAAACTCTTTTTGTAAACTCACGCCGAGCTTTTGGTATTTTTATCTAAGCAACATTACAAAGTACGAAACGTTCAGAAATTCAAAATTTGATTTCGATTCGGCATTTCTTGATTATTATCAGGACAGAGGGTTAAGCCAGCGTACTTACCTATCGTATAGGAGTTACCTACTATAAAAACTCTTGGATTTAATATCATGCGACACTTTGTGTAAAAGAGTAAAATATAAGCTTTATGCTAGGGTTAAATCTCATAAATTCTTATTTGCTAAATTCATTTTAAAAGTCTGTAGGCGTTATTTGTATTATGCGTAGAAAAACAACACACCAATTTTCATAATTGAAAACCACATAAGTTAATTACTTAGTAATATTTTGGCTTCCGTAAAAATCTAAATATACATAGTTACCGTGTATTTCATTGAACCGCTTAAAACCATTTTTAATTAATTTTAAGAAGTAAGATTGAATGTTCATTAAAAAAATGTTAGAATACTTATGTAGGTACCTAGCTAGTATTTTGACGTTTTATACTTATTGTATTTAAATACTTTTACACATTGCTATTTAATTAATTAATTAATATCAATGTAATTAATCTTATATCATTATAAACATAAGTGGGTATTTAAATGTGCACATGCTTTTCAATGGCCCAGCAGTTAATGTGGAGTGACTTTTATTAGGCTATAAAATAAATGAATAAATATCCTAGTTCAAGACACAAACAACATTTCATTTACTCTTCTTGGACGACTGCATGTCTCAATTAAATGATGATAATAACATATTTCCAATTAATTATAAATACTATTAACTTGTTTTAAACCGTTACATCCATATCCATACAAATATTATAAATGGGAAAGTGTATGAGTTTGTTTGTTTGTCCGTCTTTCACGGCAAAACGGGGCGACGAATTGACGTGATTTTTTAAGTGGAGATAGTCAACGTCCTATGGGTGTCCTTTCACATGTACTTACTTCACTAATCTTAACGATTGTTATACATATAAAAGTAACTTAAGAGTAATAAACTAAACTTGAAATCACTTTATAAAGATACTTAATACAGTCCTTGAAAATATTTAATAAAATATTTATACTAAGTAAGTAGATATTTATAATAAGAATTTAAAAAAATACACTACACTACACAATACCCGTAATAGCATGAGTATATACATACACATGTAGCAACAATGAGATCTGGTTCTACGTATATGATGATTAAGTAATTCACAGATTTTACAGTTGTAAAAAGGCTAATAAAGAGATACATACTGGTAAACCTGAGTTACTCCAGCTATATAACTTAATATGTATGAATTGTAAATATGTAGTGCATAAAAAAAAATGTTACTTTATCGACCAACCTTTATGTGTTTGGTTCAAAATTAGTATTTTCCGCCTTCTTATTTCTTTCTTTAATTCACATTATACATGTAACTACTAGATTTATTATAGATATAGATATTAATAAACAGTATGCACGATAGTTACCCAGGTATAAAAATCTGTTGTAAGTAGTTATAATAATTTTATTGTTGTTTCTATATGTAAAAACATTGACTGTACATTTAAAATGAGAATTAAGTTAAACTAATAGGACTATAGTTAATACATCTTGTGATTGCAATTGCGTTAGGTAGGTACCTAGTAGTTGGTTTGGTACTTGTATTTCAAAAGGAAAATACTGAATGATATAAAATGGCATTTTTCACACACTTTTATTACATACATGCAAGGAAATTATATTTACTTATTTTGTAAATCCTCATTAGAGGCTGCATAATTGAAAAATACCTTCTTAATTACAGTGTTATCATCACGTTATAATAATATTCACTTCAGTTCAAGTAGGTGTTATGTGAGTTTTTGATATAGTAATATCGTGCATATGACCAAAAAAAGACGTAGATATATTATAGCTGGTAAATATGAAATGTCAGTCAGGAATATTCTATTTTGTGCACATTTTCGCTGTATCGAATCTCAGTTCAAGGAGTTTGCAGTATTTAAATCTATTTCAATATCCATATAGCTACGGAACTACAAAAAAGACGGATTGGTCCCCATACCCATCACTAATTACAAAAGTCCTTTATAATAGCCGCTTCACGCATCAAAGCTGCCGCTCTGAACGATTCGTCTTGCTCATTCAACCCCACCAGTCGGAATTGACCCCCCATAGAATAATCCACGTCAAAAACTAAAATTAACCAAGTCCAGTTCCATTTTCATCCGAATTAAAACTTTATTCATATGATACAGGGTTTATAATGAAAGTAAATGCAGTTTCTGCTTACGCATTTTTGGTTGTTCTGAACGTCATAATAATCCGACAGCTAAGGGAATACTTAGCAGCGAAAACGCTAGGGCTCTCGATAGAGTGGCAGGGCAGCAGTACATTGTATAATGTCAAATAGACAAAGATATACCGACATATTATCTTATTAATGGTAGTAAGTACAGTGCGGATGTAGGAAGGTGTAGGTAATTATGGAGGCGAAATTGATAGTAACAAAAATATTTTACAAAAACTATCTACATATATGTACCTTATCAGTATGAATTTAATGGAAGGATATAATACTATGAACCGATTTCGTAAATGTTCTTAAGCGTATTAACTGGGATAATAGGAACACGTAGAATACCGCTAACTATTAGAGCTGGTATATCAAATTATCTAAAATTTGAATTTGGATTCTTTAGTACGTTTCACAACCATAAAGTGTTCTTTATGGTTGTGAAACTGATTGAGTTGAAGAACTGACTGATTTTAACAATGACATCTGGCTAATTCGATTCAAGTACGGTCACTATAAAGGCAGCTACTTAAAATAAATGTGTTATGTTATGATACTTATAATATATAATTTATTTGATCTTAACGCTAATATAATAAGTAAGATAAAGTAGACATGTTTAATTTTACGTAAAATTAAGTTACAAACACTTAGGTTAGGTAAAAACGAAAATTTTGTATAAATAAACGCCGTTAAGGTATTCTCAATGCAACCAAAAGGTGTTGGTGTAGTATCAAAGAACACTAGTAAGAAGTCTTAAAACTAATGCGACCGGTCAAAATGCCTCCTCCATTGCATTTAATTGATGCTCCGTGTAAGTACCTCACAGAGCTTCTGTATTGTTTAATTATAAATTTAGATGTAATTAAGCGATTGTATGAAATCATTAAGATCATTTCAATGAATAATCATTTCTATGTTTCATTACATGAATTTCTTTCACTAACTTCCTTTTAATTTGCACGATATATGGTAAAAACATGATCAACTAGTTTTTTGGAGATAACGCGCACATATTTTTTTCTGGTTTAGTAACTAATAATGTTATCGTAATATAATAGAACTGAATCAGTTAATTTTAATTAATAAATATTTTAATAAGAGTATTGTATACAATTGAGACATAATGAAAAGCTTTTCAAGTAAGGTACGGGATTAATACAACTTAATTTATCACTATTATATATATATATACAATACTTTTTCTACGAGTGCTCAAAATAGACAAGCCGGTAAGAATTTAGTTCGACGAATACCTTACAACCTGCTCCCTCCATACAAGTTAATAACTTCAATCTCCCGGTGGATAGTGCCGGCGGCCGGGGAGGAGGACCTTGACATCCTAAAGTATGAGCTAGTAGTACTATTAGTTATTCTGTGCTAGTAGTTCGGTCTACAAAGTTTCAACTCAAGCATTATAGACATTATAGTCGACGAGTAGAAAGAGTATAACTATTTTCGCCTTATAACACTTCACATGCAGTTAGAGTTAACTTACGAAGTCGTAGACCTACTTACAATACGCACAATAATTTACTCACAAAACAACACCTGAATGCGCGATGCATTCAATAAATACATACTCTTTTACCCCTAACCCTTTTAAAACACGCAGCTGAAAACTTCATGTCTCTTACGTTGATTGTAAATAGTATTTAATTGTATTACATCACATGTATGTAATACCATTACAAACGAGTAAAAATGTAGTTAAATAATAGTAAATGTAGTTAAATTCATTGTAATTTGATTGGTGCGATTGTCCGTTATCATAAGAATGCTTTGTGATGAATAAACGTGAATTGGTTACTAATTAAACAACATTCAGCCACTCTGAGATATGACAAAACTCTGGCATGTACATATTTAAATAGATATTACTTAACGATTCATCACAGCATCTTCAGCCGATCGTTAGTGTAACAACAACATAATTACGGTAAAAAAACTAATTACCCAGCAATGCAGTGATACGGTTTCTAAACAAATAAAAACGGTAATCTGTCGGTATTGGACGCATACGCATTGCTGATTGGGACTGTGATAAATAGAAAAGCGAACGTCTTATTTTACAAACGAATTTCTCTAAATAGTATAATATATTTACCGTATGTTGGTATTTTTATCTCATATCTATTGATAGCGTGAGTTGCGAGTAAGTAATCCGTTAATATTATTATCGAGTAAAAAACGTAAACAAACCAAGTCTTCGTTTTCTTTTTGAAGAAACTGTTTTTTAAAAGAAATGAATACGTGTAGGGGAAACTGTTCTACCTTGGACAGGTTTTTTTTGTTTAGCTTTTTAGAAAAAAAAAGTAAAGCCTGCCTGCTCGCCAAATGTGTAATTTTGGAAAGATTGACTATTAAACTACATTATTTCACAATAAAAGAAACGATACCATTGCTGGTTTTGTAGGCTGTTAGAAAGAAAAGGAAAAAGTGTCCAAGGTACAACACTAATGTAAGTACCTTGGACATTCACCAACATTCCTTAAGAACGGCTGTTTGGAGAATAAAAACATAAATACTTATGATTATTTTTAGAAATAGCACGAAATCGCCAGAACTAGGTGCTGTAATGTACTCAATGTGGTAAAATGAACGCAAAACCATACAATAAAAAACATTCCACCCGCCTGTGTATTTTTAGACTATGTCATTGTATAAGTATATATGTGTTGTACAACAATGGCTAGGTGTCCAAGGTACAACGTAGATTCATTGTTAATTTCAAGCTTCGTAATTTAGACTAAAATAACCTTCATAATATTATAAATTGCTTCAATATTGTTAGATTAAAACACAATAAGCCAAAACCAAATTCGAAAATATTTACTTTTAGGGGCCAAATTCTTGTTCTTCTGTATTTAAATAACTACGCTGCTATGAAAGTATATTACTAACTTGATTGGATTATTAAAAAAAAAACAGTGAAAGTGGCGTATACTTACACAATATTTTAAAAGAATCACTGGGTTTCGAGAATAAGTCGACTGACCTAGGTTTTGACCTAGGCAGTTTTCCCTACTTGATGACTTATATTTTTAAAGTACCTACTTTTACAATTTATATTTATTAAAAAAAGTCGGCCAAGTGCTAGTGCCGGATTCTAATTTAAAAATACATTAACAATACAATAAAAATACAACCCATCTCAAACATAACTCCAACACATAGGTAACAAACATTCAACCAATATTGAAGTTGTATTGGAGTTGCGTTAGTATATTTCTCAAGCAAACTCTGATATTTCTGATTCAGATGTTTATGCCATAGCTATAGGTATATTGCGTTATTAATGAATTGGAGTTGTATTGAAGTTTGATCGTGTCTATACATGTTTTAAAGTTAGAATACGGCCCCTAGACATACACGAACCCTGAGGGTTCCGTACGTCACGCAATTTGAAAGATGTTTATTTATCTGAAGTCTGACTCATGCTTGACCGGACTTTTCCTGTAATCTGTAGGTAGGTAAAGAACTATTTCCTGTATATATTTTTTTTTCAAAATCTTGGGCTTAGCATCATTTTCCAATATAATAAAAGAACTAACTATATAATATTTGAGATTCTTACAACAATCCATTTCATTTAATATACCTATCAGTAGTATAGATTCACCGTTTCTACCCCATCGTTTTCCCACCACCAAAACAATGGTATTTCGGGGTTATGAAACCTAAAAAAAAAAAACAGTTTGGTATGTTTTAGTACGTTTAGCCCCCCATTTAGATCGATTTCAATAGGTCTCAACAGTGCCCGGAGCCTCCTTCAGCACTTAGGCACTCCGCTAATTAAACAATACACGCTCTTCGACACCACAATAGAACCTTTGCTCACCTTTTTCTATTGTCTCTATTGTTAGCTCGACTCGGCGACATCGCATTGTTACCGAGCTCAGTAGAGGCATACTCCTACGTTGTAGTTTGTTCTTTATGTATTTGCAATAGGTTTTATAATTGGTTAATTGGTTACTCCTTATGAAAGACTAGGTATAGTAACTAAAGTTTAGGTATTTCAATAGGTATTATTTATATGGGCTGTTACGTTCTATTAGCACTCACACGTCGCTGTATCTTTCACACCTGTAAACTCGTTTAGAAAAAGCCAATATCAATATTGTTTTTACGTTACATTTTGAGTAGGTATTACACCTAAACTATTTCAATCTCACATGGTGATATACTAATTATTATTAATATTTTACTACATATAACTTAACGAGATTTTTAATGATCTAACAAGCCCCGCGAACTGACACAATTACATTACCCTTTATTAGTCTGGACTGGAGTAGGTATCAAATTTATACCTAAAGTAATTAATTCATATTTCGCGAATATAAATGCAAATTTCAACGTATCTATATGTGTTACAACACAATATGAAACTTCTGGTATATGTTTCAACCCCATCAATTTTAGTTATTTAGTATCTATTCGTTTTCAGTTTTTGCCTAAAATTTATTATTTTATGCAAATCCAATTGTTGAAATATTATTCTATTGATTCTAGATTATTTCCAGTCTAGATATTTGTGTTGTCTTATTTTATTTTTAACTCGTAAATAACTTTGGTATATGTGACAACCGACTGCTATTTATTGGTGGACAATAAACATGACTGTGTTTTGAACAAGTTTCAACCTGTAAGTATGCTGTACGTTTCCGTAAACGAAGTTCCCATTATTTATTATAATATATAGATCTTTTGTTAATGTAGGATTCGGTGTGTGATTTATTGCATTCCTGTTAATACCAGTTAGGTGGGGCGGTGCGATGTTTAAAGACTCCTGTGGTGCTCTAATTTAAAGTCGCAATTTCTATTATAAATTTTTTCTTTATGCTGTCGGCTTGAGAACTTTACCTTTTTTGCTAGATGTCCTTTAAAGAAGGTAATAATTTACTTTTTATTCGTTTCTGAGAAAGATATAAATCAATCGGATTTGAAGTCATACGCGATTTTCCTAGAAAGTAAATGCACAAAAGATTTGTCGTTTAAATTCTTTTGATAATTTAATCTTTTGTTAGAAAACATTCCGCTGCAAACAAAAATTTACCTGTCCCCGAAATCCTGTTTAAACTCGTCGCTACCTACCTAGGTGGTCCTCTGTCCCCACCAGCCGTGACCTTTTTTTCAACACAAATTCATATAAAAAGGCTGAGGCTGTGGGTAACTTTATATAGTACCTTCGGATCTCCAGTTCAGTTAAGAGCTCTCAGTTTCTACGCTTTGAAGTTTTAACGAAGACTATTCATAATGGATGTAAGTATTTAAATAGTATTACTCTATATTTATTGCATTAAAAAATTTATCTGTTGTGTGTATGTTTTAAGTATGTAATATTAATTATGAAATTTTGTTTCAGTTTTCCGACAACACTTTCGAAAACTTTTACGTTGATAAAAATGAAGACGAAGCAAGTGATGAAGAAGGGACGCTGGCTTTCAAAGTAAAGCAAGCTATTGCGAAGAAGCGTCAATCAAATAATATTGATGGCTTTTTTGAAAGGCCTAAGAAGAAGACAAAAGTGTACAAGAAATCTTCAACGGTCTCCAAAAAAGAAGAAGACGGAGTTTCATATCTCACGTCAGGACGATGGGGCATATGCATCACACCTCATCAAGATCGTAGTATACGACATGAGCAAAATACGAAACGTTGGACCTCTGGACCACTGGAAACACTGTGACTATCGTGTTAAATATCATTCGAACGAAGGTGACTCACATGAACAAAGTGCTCGGGATGTTATATATAATATAACAAAGGAACTATCATCGAAAACAAAATGTGTAAAATATTTTATAGAGGCTGATAAGGGTGACAAAAAATAGTTTTAATCAGTGCTTTATTTATAACTAGAATAACTTACTTTATTTTTTCACTTATAAAAAATGTTAACTTTCTTTCTTGTTTTATTGTATATTAATGTTATTACTCATTTATTGAACATGTTTAATATTAGATGTAGTTTTAATTGCTTATTTTGTGTTTCTTTCTCTGTCACTGCGTTTGTCTTAGGTAGTAGGAATATTTTGTAATTATAGTTGTAAGAAATAAAATAAAACCCAATTTATTTTCATAACACATTGTTTTAATTCACAAAAACTGATTTAAACATATTCCTTAAAACTAAATCATTACACAAAGAATTATCGGAAAACAGACGTAAAAACTCAGACATTTTTTTCCCTTGAAGCTTAAAATAAAGATAAACTAAACAATATTCTCCACAAACTGAAGTAAAATAATTTTGAAGTGATTGATGGCTATAAAACCACCTCTTAGAGTTTCTATTTAAAAATAACCTGTGATAACCGGTAGGTTTTCGACCAAAAGAGTCAAAGTATTCGCCATATCTATTCACATCAATGTGCATTGCAATCCAATGAGAACCGGGTTTTGAATCAGGATCCAGATTGCTTATTATAAAAGTAGGTTGATTAACCCAAACAGGAATCCGGTTTGCAGCAAAAACATTTGACTTAAACCTCGGGTTTATTTTATTCATACAAAATTGTATTTCATTCGAATCCATAATAATAATTAATCTAAAAAAGTAAACATTGGTGGTTTTACAGACAATGTTCAAGTGGTAATGATAAAATTGAGTGAATGCATTGTATTTATTTAATGACTAACTATTATAATCTACAGTTATATCACGATTTTTATTTATTTCAATTATGTTATCAAATTCATCATACACAATACAGTTGATAGAAGTATTTAAAGCTGAATCGAAACGAACTTCGATTCGAACACTTCCGGTGTGTTACAAGATTCCAGTGTGAAGTTGCTTGCAGATAAATCAGGAGTCAAATCGAAACACAATAAAGAATAACCAGCCACATAGTTGATCTGCTTATAGCATTACCTTCGTTATGGAAATGAATACCAGTTCCAGAAAACAAAGTATGACATGCAGTTGCTATTAAACCCGGAGAGGTAAATGAGGGTTGCAAAGTTTTAGAAGGAATTTCACGACCATCTACGTACAAACTAAATGAATTCATATGAAAATGTTGAAAATTGAAGGGATTTATAGCTAAATTACCATTAAACTAGGGACTTACAATAGTGACTTGCCCGAGAAATATATTATCCAACGTTTTACCTTGTATACCTGCGGGTAATGTCAGAACCTTAACTTCTGCCCTTGTTATCGGATATTTCGCAGTTGTTGATGCTAATACTTTTTGATGAGCTAACAATACACTAGAATTTATTCTTGCTCTTCTGATAATGAGACTGGCATCTGTTATTTGTACTTTAAATTTACCATCCTTATGACAAATTAAATTAAATGTTTCTTTCGAACGGACTAATTTAACTCTCATTTCTACACCATTAATTAGAAATTTCTCCTGGTCAAACATATCACCATGTAAATGATCAATCATTTCAACTTCCTTGCTTTCCTTAACAAAGTCCATTCTTTCGTGAAACCCTTTATTAGTCGAGTCAACGGCGTCCATATAGTTGGGGGTATCTTCATACCACAATCCACAAGTCAGATGAGATTTTTTGACTGCTGAACCATAATTAAGCAGATTTTCCATGTAGGCTCGGTAAGCATAAGTGTTGTTTGGAGGTGATATAAGCTTCTGATTTAAATAAATGTCTAGTTGGCTAAACAGGGAATGTAACCAATTGTTTACAGGGGCAACATTTGCATCAGGTTTTATTTTTGTACCATCTTGATTCAATATTTTGGCATTTATATGCAACAAAGTGTGTGATAGATCAATGTAGTCATCACCTGACCCAGGAACTTGAAACTCAATAGGACCATCGTCACTTAGAGATGAAATAGGTTTGTAATGAATCCACTGACCACTTTCAATGCTTGTTTGAGTTGATGGTAAAGCAAATAAGACTAACTCAGATTTGGCACACTCACAAGAATGACTATGTAAGAATGACATTTTTTAGTTTGAAAATATATCTTCAATATTGTTTTTCCTATATTTTTGACCTCCTGTTCGGTGCGATGCTTTTAAGTTAATGAATGGTCCATGTCTTTTTGTGGACGTTTTATACCCAGACCCCGACATCAACGAATCAATTTTTTCATCTGCTTTTCTTTTTAAGTTGGCGCTTGCTTCATTGAACCGAGATCTAATAGAACTATACATTGGTCGTGAATTTACCATATCGGATAAAAGACCGATTCCTGCATCTAAAGTTTCTTTTCCCACTGTTTTAAGACCACTAGATAATAATGGTAGCAGAGACCTAAAAAGACCACCCAAGAAACTCCCGATCCCATGTCCTCGTTGATATGGTACCCCTTTATAAACTATTCCTATACCCGTACCAGCTTGGTGTGAATAGTAATGTTCATATGGGCAAGACGTAGATGATCTTTTATAATTCATTTTACCCGTTGAAAGTGTAGCTTCACGCAAGAAGATCCAAACTGGAATGGTATTCTAGCTCCAGTAGTTGTCCTTATATCTATGTCTATAGTATCGAATTCTCTTCGTAAGACGGGTACATAGTGAGCAGGTGAAAAAATATGTGTTTTGTAAGCACCATAGATAAATTTAGTTGGGTCTAACGGTATTATTCTCAGTAATGATGTAATTACATCTCCCACCACTTGTGGATGAATGATATCAGTATAAACAAATATTTGTGAGGGTAAACCTAAGTATAAATTTGCAGGATGTTTTCCAATTGACATTTCTTTTAAATTTGATCTTGGTCGAAACCCTAATTGTAGACTTAATATGGGTGTTGTTGTGACTGAGACTATTTCTTTATCATATCTAAACTTAACTTTGCTTTTTAGCTGTGGGTTTTCATTTAATGCATCAAGAAAATGATCAAGATTATCATACGAAGTAGCTGGTATGTGAGTTTTTGAATCAACGATTTTATCCGTCTTGTCTGCAGGTCGTCGAACTTTCTTTTTAATATAAATGGTATTTTCATGTTCTTGAACATTGTACATGGAGCATGGGTATCGAAATTCTACTAAATCCACGACCCATTCTCCTTCCAATTTCATGGTTTTAGGTAATTTGGTTAAAAAGTGCGCAGTTGTATTATCATTGTAATATTCCGATGAGCTATTGCTCAACAAAGTTAAGTAAAAACTGTTTTCACTCATATGGTTTCTAAACTTGATGACGGTATCCAGGAATTAAATTTATTAGGATAACCTCGCCACTTCACGAACACTTCCTTTCTGCCACCAATACGGCGCGAGCGTATTATTTTATCAATTTTATATTTGATGGAGGGGTGGTGAGTTACTTTTTGTAATTCTTTAGAATAAAATGTACCAATTATTGGTTCACCTTTCAAATCTTTTAAAGTATAAACAACCCACGGAGACCTATTGATAACTGATTCAATCACAAATATTTCATCACTCCAATTGGTTTCATAACCCTTTTGAAATATATGTTTATATTTAGTTATCCTAACATGGTCACCTACATTTAGCCTTGCATTTTCTAAAGAAGGTTGTTTATCATTTTTTCTTTCATATAAGTTACAAACAGTCCTTATATTACTAGAGTTAACGTCAACTGGACGAATTGTTATGCTGGAATGATAGCTATGGTTATATGAATAAAGCTGATCTTGTATTATATTAGTGTAATTGTAAGTATTCTTATGAGTGAAATAACGCCACATTTTAGTTTTGAGAGTTCTTTGAAACCTTTCAACTATGCTAACTTTAATGTCTGGGTTGTTAGTTGTATAATAATTTATGTTCTTACTTTTAAAATAATCTCTCGCCATCTTTAAATCAAATTATGTACCCTTATCAGATTGAATATGTCTAGGGGTTGCATTTGCTTCCGTGAATATGCTTTCAAAACACGTTTTAACCGTTTCAGCATCCTTCATTTTCATAAGTCTCGCAAATTCATATTTGCTAAATACATCAACAACACAAAGAGTGTATTTACCCATCGTTGTATTGACTATAGCTACGCATATCACTTAGATCAGCTTGCCATAGTTGATTGTAGTTTGACAGGATGTATTTGTTACGCGAGAAACGTTTATGAACAGGTTTATGTAGAGTGTACGCTTCTTAGGACTGCAACCATTTTTTCACTTCCTCTCTATTCATTTGACCTTTCATTTCCTTCATAACATTATTTAAACTACTATATCCAGCCGGGTTTGATATATCGTAATATATTCTATTTATGTCTAATTATAAGTCCATCTTTCCCCATCAACTTTCTTTTAAGATCTCGTTTTTGGCTTAGTAGATAGAGGAGTAGATGCGTTTTTTTCTTTAATTGATAGGTTTTGCGCGCTAATAGAAGCCTGTGAAGTGTTAGCTTCAGGTTTAGATTGAATTTTATTAATAAATTCTAAAGTCTCGGGGTTACCAATACATGACGATGGAACTTTTATATCATTTAAAAGACTAGCGAAATCCTCCCATCCCACTGGTTTTGAGCGTTTAAGCGGTCTAAGCACATCACCTACCAAATCGAGAATATTGCTATTTGGTATTGTCTGACTGTTTATAACTACTTCACCGTTCTCCTTCCACCAAATTTTAGGTCTATTCAGAACAATGTTTTGCAGTAGCGTCTGACTTTTTGTCCTGTACGATTTAGGTATAACATCTATAATATAGGATGGAGAATATCGTTTAGGTAATTCAACCTTTGATACACCAGGAGGTGTGGCATAAACATCTTCTTCCGGCACAGGTGAATTTGCGTCTCCGCTTAAGTTCCGAGTAAATGATTCCTCCTTTCGGATACTTTCCTCTTTTTTTACATTTTCCTCCTTTTTGTTAACTTTAGAAGCAACGTTGTAGTTATCGTTAGTAAGGTAGTTCACTTCATCCATCACTATTGGTAATTTAAATGGTCTTCGATCTGCCTCAGCAAAATGTAAAAATCGTTGTAGTGCTTGACAATATAATGCCCACTTTTCACGATCATTTATTTTTCTTCTAAGAATTGTTTGCATTTCTCCATCCAGACGGGATGATAAATTTTCCACCTGATTTTCACTTTTTTTAAGTCTTTCAATAAATTCAGGTTCTACTAACAACATTTTCTTTGTATTCTCCATTGTATCTAAGATAAGGAGTTTACCAATGCACTTAAAACTGTACCTAAAATTAGCGGTAAAAATGCACCCCCTTTCTGAATAATAACGGTTTTTCTAAGCTTATTTTTGCTTTTTGAAACTAGTTTTCGTAATGTTTCCTTATATTTTTTTAATTTGGATTTTTCTTTGTTACCTAAAGGAATTTTACCCTTTAGAACGTTATAGATACATTCACAAATTATGTTGATCTCATCTTCATCGCACGATTTAAGCAAAGCAGTGCGATATTTTGGTTTAAGTAAATGCAGGGCTTCCAGTAAATGTTTATAGGTGCTTACTCGAGAATGCATCATTTAGAACTGACTGAAACTTGATGATCCTTGTTATATTTAAATCCTTTCTTTGGGATATACACGGTGCAATGGCCATCAAATGGAAATATTTTAGTTTTAAAACGACACATGTCATCTGTGTTTTGTTTTATATCAATCATAAGATAGCCGTGAGCGTTTTTAGTAGCATCCTTGTAAGCTTCGTCAACGAACTTTGAGTTTTCTGGGTATACTTGACGAGACAAATAACGTATTTGTGTTTTATCTCTAGGATTCTTAAAAAAACACTAAATAACTTGTATTCAAAGACATATCACGTTGACCTTTAACCTGATGAAATATGTTTTGAGTAATATAAAACAGGCTTTAATTTCTGTGGTGACTACCTTTTGTAAAAATATCAACCAGTCGCCCATTTGATTCCCGCATTAAATCATCTATTATAAGTAATTTGGGCTTCAGTCCATCAAACATGGACATATCAGGTATTCCTTGACTATAAATCACATTTTCTAGATTATATAGGGGTTGCATTTCATCATAACACCAAATTACTTCATCAAACTCAACATTACATAATTCTTTCGAATGTTCAAGAAAACTTGTAACAAATTTAGTTTTTCCACAACCACTCGGACCAGCTACAATAGTGGTGAAGGGATGGTAAAAATGAATCATTTTGAATTAACGTGAGGAGTGTGTTGTTATGAAAAGGAATTAATTTCAAATGACATTTTTTTTTAAGTTTCTCCTTTTATCAAGAACATTTATTAAAAATAACACATAACAAAAAAAATTGACACAAGATAATTTTAACTTCTAAACTAAATAATACAATTTACAAAAATTATACACATTGCACAAAAAATAAATACATTTCATTGAATATTCTGTGTAAATTAAATAATTTTTAAAGTACACTATGAGGAATTTTAAAACGACCCCACGCAAGAGTATCAATAGAATTTCCTAACAAATATCGTGTCGTGTCATTACGCGAAAGCGTTATTTTGGTAATTTTCTGTGTAAATAAAATGTGTTTTATTGATTTGAAACGTAACATTGTATCATATTTCATTTTTTTCTTAAATAAACATTTTCTTAAACTATCAAGATCATATGTTTCCGTTACGCATTTATTGACACCTTTAGCTTTAGCTTTAATTTCTTTATTTTTTTCATCTATGGCGTACATTTTTGAACGCAAACCCACAAATATTTCCCCATTGTTTTCATATTTGAAAACACCAAGTTGCTTTTTATTTACCAGAGGGAAACCATACACGTTGTCCTCTGGGTATTCAGAAGTAACAAAATATAAATTAAGATCTGATTTTATGTCATCATAAAAGTCCTCTGTGAATATTTGATATAGTAAACTATCAGTATCTGTGTAAAGCAATTTCAAATTATTTTGATATTTGGTTTTCATATAGTCGTAATGAAATTGATACACTAAAGTTTTAGAAAGATCTAAAATGCAAAAACCTAGGTATATTGGTTTCTTGTATAAAACTTTAGTTTTTTTCAATTGAACAGCTACTAAATCATGTGAAAAAACAGACAAACTATGAAATTCAGGTTTCGCAATTAAAGATTGAACTCCTTGAGATTTCCCACGATTTTCCCAGTGATTTAATAATTTGACGTTTACTCGTTTCATTACATTCTCCATAGTTTTACCAAACACTGAATTGTTCATGAGTTTGAAAAAATCTTTTTTGAATTCAGAAGATGCTTGGGATCGCATGTAGGTATTTAAACCTATGTAACTTTTTAACCATGGGGATTGCTCAAATTTTAAAATTCTATGGATATTAAGCAATTTTAATCCGTTTTGTAAACTTTGTTTAAGTTTTCTGTAATGAATGACATAGTTTGTTTTCTTGTTTAGATTTGGTATTAATTTTTTTGCTTTAGAATTACCTAAACATACATTTTCGGGACAGAATGGTAGATCCGAATGATAATCATGTAATTCTTTAGGGTACTCAATGTCTACTTCTAAGATAAAGCCATGATCAGCATCATCTGAAATATTTTGTAATTCGTCTGTACATTCACCCATTCAAATTTACCTGTAGGAAGAAGTTGAGACATAGTCCAACCATACAAGTTATTTGCATCTAAATATACAAGAAAAGAAGACGGTTGGTTTGATTCATAGTTTGACATATATTTATTAATAGCTTTTGCATGTCTGTGACTGCATTGGGATATACCTCCTTGAATTTTTTTTGCTATGAAAGCAATTTTATCAATATCCGTCAAAAGTTCAAGTTTTATTTTTGTAACTTTTAACATGGCATCCCAACTCAATCCTGGGGCAGTGTAATAATGAGCTGGATCCAAACCGTAGATCTTAACACATACATTTCTAAAATTTTCAAATACATCAGTTAGTAGCAAAACATCTGTTTTCAGATATAAATCTGAATAGTCCCCCATATTTTGACAATTAAAGTGATTCCACACACCCACAGGATGTTCATAATCTTCATCTGAAATGTGGCTATTAGTCAGAGAACTATAAAATAAATCTGAGGAAGGGCGGTAAGGTTTAAACTATCAAATAATGTCATGTATTCATATGGGTAAACACCCTTACGTATCAAGCGCTTATAGTCTTCTTCACTTGGAAAATTTAATTTTAGTTCATTGCATTGGTTTGTTGTTAAGTTTTTAGCTAATTTTTCAAGACATGAATTTAAGGGAATCAAGGAACCTTAATTTCACTGTACGGTTATTCACTTTTAACATTTTGGAAAAGGAAATATATTTTTCTTTGTTCTGTGGGATTAGTTCTATATCACCATCTTCAAAATTAAGCCCATGTACTATAAAGTGACTGTCATAGTTGCTTAAGTTATGAAAAAACACAGGTACAAAGTTTTGGGGTCTGTACTTTTCATTGCAAAGTGAATGTGCAACGCCTTCGTAAACACCGGTATACCAATTATAGGAAACGCAGGAATCCTCGTTTAAACATGTACTACAAATGAAACAGACTTTGCTGTTTGCAATGTGTTCTTTATTTGTTAAGGGTAAAGGGGGAAAATGTATTCTTTTTACAAATACTCTCCAAATCATGTTTAATACATTTCATAAATGTTTGACCACAGTTCTCCCTTGTATGTTCTATAAATTGATAACTTGTCATCATATGCACATTTAATATAGTATCCAAAACTATAAACTTGATGTTTCTGAATGTCAATGGTTGAGGAACGCTTGTCTTTACATCTGCGTTTACGTTTGATTTTATCATCCACATAATCATCATCATCTCCATAATCTTCATCACTGTCAGGTGTTGGAGAGTTACTATTATCTTTAGTGGTTTGTTCATTAGATTGTTCTGACTGAATAGGACTTAAAAATGCCTTAAAATCTGCATACACAACAAAAGGAACTCGTAATTTACGCTCGTAATTATTGAAATTAAGTTGACTTGAAGAAGTCATTTTGTCAAACCAATCTTTCCTTTTATCCTCTTCAGAGGGTAAATTGGTACATATATGAAAACAATCGTTCTTTTGATGCTCTACTAAATTCTGATTAGATGAAAAATTTGACAAACAACCATCACATATATTAACAGCATGTTGTGATTTATTTATTTGAGCGGATACTAATCGAGATAAATTGTTGATTAGACAATAGTGTCCTCTATTCCCCTTTGTTATATATAACAAATTAAAATGTTTTGTTTTTTTACATTTTGTTATGTGTAAAGGACCAACAATATCATGACTTTTATTTTGTGAATTATACTCCAAACCAAACACGTTAATACTTAAATCATTTAACGTTTCAAATTTCTGAATACCAGTAAACTTGATAGGAAAAGGAATGTCACCAAACTTCAATTTCTCCTTGTATTTGACATAACAGTTCACCATATTAGCGTGATTGTTTTTCTTAGGTGGATATAAACCCGAAAGCAATGCCCAACGGAAACATTCATGATCATTGTTTTTGATGTTTATTACTGCTCTTTTGTTTGTTATATCACGTGGTAATTCAATATATGAAGAACCACGCAATGGTTTATATTTATTAACATTAACGTCTAAGTGGTTTATGTTTACCAAACTCCATCCACTATCTTTTCTTTCAAAGTTTGTTAATCTCTCTGTTATTTCATTTACGAGGGATGTGAAAAAAAATTCTTTATCACTGCTCACATTAAAAAGTTGATTGTTTAATTGAAAATCAAATGTATTTCTTAACTGTTTGGTATCCTGACAAAAATTTGCATTTAAAATAAAATTAACTTTTAAAGCACAATGATCTGCAACGGATCGATTTAATAAAGTAAAAATTGTATTTTTATTTTTTTCTAAAAACGATTCGGGGGTTTCAAAGGGTTGGTAATCATTTTTATTACTTGATATTCTGTACGTAGCAACCCTGTTTCGGAATGCATTTTCAATTAGCTGAACGTTGATTAATTCGCTGTCTGAACTAAGAACATTGTTTTTATGGTTATTGCTTTTCAAATGGTTTGCTAAATATCTTTTTACCACATACACATGGCACACAGAACATTCAATTTTGTCATTATTTTTTGTGCTTACGTCAATACAGCAAGCTTGTGTTGTAGAAGTTGATTCTGAATCACTGCTAGTTGAAGGTTGACTCTTCTTTGTTGATGCCTTAGACACAGGATCCATAGTTGCCATTTCTATTCCGCCTCCAACTTGTTGGGATCTAAAGAAATAAAATACAATATCACAAATAATATAATTACAACATTACTTATAATATGATTACAAAGATTAATAATAACTACAAAATACTAACTTATTTATTTCTTACAATGCAAACAATACGCTTGCATTGGTAGGACTCCGTCTACTACATCAGTAGTTGATATATGAATATCCTGTGTTTGATTCCTATGACCCTCACATGGGGTATAATATGGTTTAATATCTTGATCTTCGAAAATTGAGTCGGGTAATAAGCCATCAATAAACCACAATCGGATGTATCTATGAAATTTCTGCATAATGAACTTTTTGCTAAAACTTGCTATCTCGCTACGTTCTAATTTAGGCTCAAGATAAAATGCCATGTTGCAAAACTGAATCACACAACACCACAGGTACAAAACACTGAAACTTCAATTTGCAATAGATAATTTTAAATCTGGGGACCCACTTTTATACCAATATCCCCTCCGTATCCATAAGTCAGGTAAGGAAACATGTAACAACAGGTTTTAACTTAGATCACCCACCCCAACAAGATGCAAGGTAGAAAAAAAAATGTATAATGAATTAAATATTTAAACAGATTGATTAACTTACATTTCATATTTTTGTTGACTTTTTTTTTTTTTTTTTTTATACCACGACGGTGGCAAACAAGCATACGGCCCGCCTGGTGGTAAGCAGTTACCGTAGCCTATGGACGCCTGCAACCCCAGAGGATTTACATGCGCGTTGCCTACCCTTTAGGAACCTATACACTCCTTTTTTGAAGAACCTCATACTGTAGCCCACTGGGAAAACCTCGGCAGGGAGTTCATTCCACAGCCGCAGCATTGACTTAGAGATTCACACAAATTATATATTTCTTGGTCTTCAAAATATTCCTTCTCCGCGTCTTTACATAATTGAAGAAGTTCAACATCACAATTATCATTTCCAATTGACATGCTATACATATATATTACAAATCAGGATAGTATAAGTTTTTCATACTTTAAAATTTAAAGTGTTCCTTCAAATTCTATCTCTGATTAGTCAAAATTAAGAAATTTATTCACTTAATCGTAATTGAACACGTGATTTGCAGCTCACTTCGTTTCTAGAATTTACCCCCCCCCCCCAGCCTCAGCCTTTTTATATGAATTTGTGTTGAAAAAAAGGTCACGGCTGGTGGGGACAGAGGACCACCTAGGTAGGTAGCGACGAGTTTAAACAGGATTTCGGGGACAGGTAAATTTTTGTTTGCAGCGGAATGTTTTCTAACAAAAGATTAAATTATCAAAAGAATTGTAAAGAATTTAAACGACAAATCTTTTGTGCATTTACTTTCTAGGAAAATCGCGTGTGACTTCAAACCCGATTGATTTATATCTTTCTCAGAAACGAATAAAAAGTAAATTATTACCTTCTTCAAAGGACATCTAGCAAAAAAGGTAAAGTTCTCAAGCCGACAGCATAAAGAAAAAACTAATAATAGAAATTGCGACTTTAAATTAGAGCACCAAAGAAGTCTTTAAACATCGCACCGCCCCACCTAACTGGTATAAACAGGAATGCAATAAATCACACACCGAATCCTACATTAACAAAAGATCTATATATTATAATAAATAATGGGAACTTCGTTTACGGAAACGTACAGCATACTTACAGGTTGAAACTTGTTCAAAACACAGTCATGTTTATTGTCCACCAATAAATAGCAGTCGGTTGTCACATATACCAAAGTTATTTACGAGTTAAAAAAAATAAGACAACACAAATATCTAGACTAGAAATAATCTAAAATCAATAAAATAATATTTCAAAAATTGGATTTGCATAAAATAATTTACCCATAAAAAAACTTAAGACAACACAAATATCTAGACTAGAAATAATCTAAAATCAATAAAATAATATTTCAAAAATTGGATTTGCATAAAATAATTTACCCAAAAAAAAATGAAGACGACACAAATATCTAGACTGGAAATAATCTAGAATCAATAAAATAATATTTCAAAAATTGGATTTGCATAAAATTATAAATTTTTGGCAAAAACTGAAAACGAATAGATACTAAATAACTAAAATTGATGGGGTTGAAACATGTACCAGGAGTTTCATATTGTGTTGTAACACATATAGATATGCTGAAATTTGCATTTATACTCGCGAAATGTGAATTAATTACTTTAGGTATAAATTTGATACCTACTCCAGTCCAGACTAATAAAGGGTAATGTAATTGTGTCAGTTCGCGGGGCTTGTTAGATCATTAAAAATCTCGTTAAGTTATGACCGTTTCTACCCCATTGATTTCCCACCACCAAAACAGTATTGTTTAGGTATCTAAACTATGGAAACTTTAGGTAGTATACCTAGTCTTTCATAAGGAGTAACCAATTAAGCAATTATAAAACCTATTGCAAATACGTAAAGAACAAACTACAACGTAGGAGTATGCCTCTACCGAGCTCGGTAACAATGCGATGTCGCCGAGTCGAGCTAACAATAGAGATAATAGAAAAATGTGAGCAAGGGTTCTATTGTGGTGTCGAAGAGCGTGTATTGTTTAATTAGCGGAGTGCCTTAGTGCTGAAGGAGGCTCCGGGCACTATTGAGACCTAGTGCAATCGATATAAATGGGGGGCTAAACGTACTAAAACATACCAAACTTTTTTTTTTTTTAGGTTTCATAGCCCCGAAAAGCCATTGTTTTGGTGGTGGGCAAACGATGGGGTAGAAACGGTGAATCTATACTACTCCTATCACATGTTATACCTAGTTTAAGTTCATTAATTTAGGCTACTCTTCCGTATTTTGGGTCGCCGATTCACATATTTATACAAAATTCAGCTCAATCGATTCAGCAGTTTCGGAGCTAATTGTATGTTATTACGGATGTGTGTTATTGCGATTTATTTTACTTTAAGATGACATTATTGACACGAGTATGTGAGTAACATTTAAATTAAAGTATATTTAAATTCGACATTTATGTGAGAATTTTATTTAAATAAGAGCGCCACAAACGTTCACAAAAACAGTACCTATTCCTGAATAAGCATCAGGCAGATAAAACTTACAGTCATATGTAGAAGCTACAAGTTTTATAACTTTGAAAATTGAGAAGAAATTTACCCTTGTAAATAGGTAGTAAATAAAACTGTCTGGACATTTTATCCATTTAATCGAAGAGCTAATTAAGTTTGCAATTAAACAAACAACTATGTGAGTAAATGTCTTGCTTGACAGGAAGCAACTTGGTAGTCC
Source organism: Pammene aurita (assembly GCA_947086415.1). Taxonomy (NCBI): domain Eukaryota; kingdom Metazoa; phylum Arthropoda; class Insecta; order Lepidoptera; family Tortricidae; genus Pammene; species Pammene aurita. The sequence continues at coordinate 34,878,659 of OX352290.1, read as the reverse complement.
AGGGTCCAGTTTAAACATTTTTAACCTTGTTTATTTTCGAGCTAGATACATACAATACTTCTATAAAGTGTGTAAGAGTCATATAAAATGCATATATTAAATAAACGTTTTGTAAAATAAATTAATACCTACCTGCAGTACCTAGGATTTTAGTTGGTTAATAGGCTAACTAATAATTAACGGGTTGACTAATAATTGAAATTGAAGGAAAGATTGAGGGGAAACGAAGACGTAGAAGAAGGAAAATATCATGGACACGGAACGTAAGAGACTGGTTAGACGTGGACAGTACAGAAAAACTAATTCGCATGACTTCAGATAGAATGGCATATAGGCATAAGGTCACCAACCACCGGGATGGAGAAGGTACTTGAAGAAGAAGAATAGGCTCACATTGCCTTTTTTGTTAGCCTGACTTTGGCTTAGTGCTACTAAAGCGGTAAAGCAAGTGGACTGCTTGGTGGGATGGTAGCCGGCAAAAAATCTAGGACCCCTCCGTGACTAGACGTGATAGGTACTGCCTCTGTGTAGAAACTTAGTACTATTAAGTATATGTTCTGTATGTAGATTTTAATTATGCAGATGATAGTATCTATTTCTTATAATTTTATTACAAAGTACTCAATGTTTATGCGTTTTTCTAGTCCAGATCCTAGACCATAAACCAATTACCAATTACCATCAACATCAAAGACCATCTCTGACAGCCATAGACTTTGGCTAATTACTATCACTAAGAACTAACAAAGAAACATAATTACTTGGTTACCGAACAGAATGTGCGAAATGTAATACTCACCTGTTGATAATTTATCAATATCAAATCGATTTCCAAGCCGATAAGGCGATACGCGTGGAATAAGTAATTTCCCTTTAACCTCCAATAAAACGACTTTAGTAGCAAAGCTATAGTATACAACGTAAACCTTAAGATCATTTTAAATACAATTCAATTTTTTTTAACTTGTTAATCTTTTGTGGGAAGTGGAATGACTTTCTGCGTTAAGGAAACATACTTTAATTCAGTTTTATTGGATTATGACATGAAATAATAACGCCTTTTTACCAACAAGAGTAAATAGATTAAACATTATTGGTTTTCTACGTTTTCTATTTGTATTTTGCGATGAGTAACGTTTGTAGGATAAATAGATAGCTTAAGTTATTTTCACACTATTATCTATCTGTAGTAACGGGGTTAACCCCGTTACTACAGACGCGGTTAACCGCGTATATAATTGTAAAATTACCTTCGATGTTTCGAGGACGACATTGTCCCCGTGGTCCCGAAGAAAGACTGGCTCCAGTTGACATCAACATCTTCTAGCCGCGCGAGTTTTACAAACTACCCGCTCACGGTCTTGATTATCAACTTGAACGTTTTCCACACTAGGGATGTCACTCAGTCGACACACAACACTCACAATGTCCGACTTTCGAACCGGCGGTATTCGTTGACGCCTACACTTACTAATGACAGGATTCCATGTAGATGAGATCCTAAAACCAGTGCTCTTCTCAAAGTTCCCAAACATTAATAAAATAAAATAAATATATGATAATATGATTTCTTTGACCTTAGAGAATTGTGTGACATAAAATTAACTTAATTATAACTGTGTAGCTCTATTGTAATCAGAATTGACATCGTTTGACTTTTGTTTTAACGTAATATATTTATTTTTTTAACCTTATTACTATTAACTGTGAATTATTATTATATAACAGCTCACTAGTATTAATTTTAGTATTATTTTTTCTTTTGACGTGTATTGTATCTGTGCATTTACGAAATAAATGAATATGAATATAATTATTACCAAAAAATACATAAATGATTTGTTAAACAAAATGTTTTCAAATTTGTGTTGTTACTTCGACTAACCTATAATTTTAATGTTATGAATAAATTATTATGTCAATAGGATATACTATAAAATATTGGTATTAGTTTACTGAGTGTTCCCCAGGGTGCAATGAGCATGGTGCAAGGTGCATGAGGCAAAAACAATTTTTACATTTTGTTGGTTATAAAGGGAAGTTATTAAGAAAGAAGATATCTACCTTAGTGTATTAATAATCGTGATTAATTTGGTAGAAAAAACATCTTTAGCAATATCAAGGTGACCTTAGTTGTATCTATATAAAAAAATAGTTGTGTAGTTTTTCAGTTTTATCATCGGTATCATGTAAATGAAATAACGAAAGGAAAAAAAGCCTTTGTATCTCGGACCAAATATTATTGATCGAAGTTACATTAAAGTGTTATAGTTTTCAATGTTTGGTTGAGTTAATTATAATACCCTGGTTTTATTAGCAACTGATGTCACTTCATTCATCATCATTATACATCATCCCTAACATTTAATTATTTTAATGAAAAATAAAAGGATACAAAATCATGAAAACTAACTAAAATAAAATAAAAAAACCGGCCAAGAGCATGTCGGGCCACGCTCAGTGTAGGGTTCCGTAGTTTTCCGTCCGTCACAGAAAGTGTCCGCACTTAAGACACCGCCATGTAGGATATGATATGAGCGTTCCACGTACAGCGACATCTATCGGCAAATTAAGTAAACTATTGCGCGCGAGCTTAAAGTTTGGAAGATGATTTTTATGGGATAATAGTTTATTGCGTGAACCGATTTTCACCATTTTTACTTTATTTGAAAGCATGTCATTTCATTGTGATTTTGTAGAAATTACAGGTACAATAAACACCTGCTTATACGGTTAAATTACAAACTTAATTCAGAAATTATTTTGTAATTTTTTTTCAAAAACTATTCAACCTATCAAGTTCAAAATAATTTTCCTAGAAAGTTTTTATAAAGTTCTACTTTTAAATTTTTTTTCATATTTTTAAAACTTATGGTTCAAAAGTTAGAGGGGGGGGGGGGGGGGCACATTTTTTTTTACTTCTAGAGCGATTATTTGTGAAAATATTTACTTTATCAATAAATTATTTTTGTAAACCCCTTTTCATTTTTAAATACCTATCCAACAATATATCACACGTTAGGGTTGAAATGAAAAAAAAAAAATCACTCCCCACTTTACGTATAGGGGAGGTAACCTAATAAAACATTTTTTCCACTTTTTATTTTACCACTTTGTCGGCGTGATTGATATACATATTAGTACCAAATTTCAACTTTCTAGTGCTAACGGTCACTGAGATTATCCGCGGACGGACGGACGGACGGGCAGACATGGCGAAACTATAAGGGTTCCTAGTTGACTACGGAACCCTAAAAACGGCCAATTGCGTGTCGGACCACGCGTAATGGAGGGTTCTGTACCTTCAATGGAATAAGAACCACACTAATACCAAAAGGTCGTATCTAATGCCTATGAAAAAAGTTTTTTGTAGATAACTCAAATATTACTGAACCGATAATGTTCAAAACAAGTTTAGTAGAAAATATGTAATAATCGTTTTTGCCATTTTGGCTACGGAACCCTGAAAAGGTACACTACGTACTCATATTCATAAGGGTAATAAGTAACTAACCATTGAGAGCTCTTCGCGCGGGTATTTTATCCTACCTGTACTTACCTCAACAGAAAAAAAAATCAGCTCTTCATAAAACCTGCCGCTATCTCTAACGTTACGCTGTAGGATATTGAAACCTAAGACGATCACTTTACAGGGCTAGGCCTGAAAACTATCTATGAAATCTTATTACAGCCCTCTTGAGTTGCTGTGCACAAAACAGGATACTTCCAAACCCATTACAAGTAACATTACGAAAACACGTATTTAATGACATGTTTGGGAACAAATATTTATATTATTATATTTATTTTATCACGATTGTTATTTTCATTTTTTTATACATAAAAACTTCACAAACTTACATACCATCAGGTTCAAAATTGCATGGTCAATTTATCAATGAAATCATTCATAAATTGGCCATGCAATTCTGAACCCGATAGTACATATTTAGCATATCAAATTGAACAACGTGTCAAAAAGATAGCCTTCGTCCTTGTATACTTAAATAAATAAATAAAAATTGAAATATTATCAATATTGTCAGAATATTGTTTTAATTCGCCTAATAATTATTCCGTTCAATAACCGGTAAAACATTTAGTAGTTGGCTTGGCGAACATTCAGTATGTAAACTGTAAACTAATTGGCATTTGACATTATACTCGACTTTGAAACGCTATGCAAAAGAATTAAACTTAAGTTAAGAAGAATAAATTCATTAAATTGAATTGATAGTTACAGAATAAATAACACCCTATCCAATTTGTTTGACTTTAATCGAGCCAACTTTCCTCTTGATAATTGTCAGTAATTAGTTACCCATTAGTTATTTGCATACATTGCAAGTTGACTGCAAGCAGAATTACAACTTTATTTGCTTGCGAACGACTCTACAAGAAACGTTAATTCATATAAAAATGTTACTCTTTCATAACAGAGATGCTTCGCCTCACTGAATAATATAACTTTGTTTTTCTGCTTAAAGGAATGCTGTAGTATACGCTGTATACGTGTGGATGGTAATTATTCCGATTCGTTGGTAATTTTAATTTTACGAGATCTTAATTGGTCGATTGAAGAACATAAAAATACGTAATTTCAAATATTTACATATTTATAAATAAATTACGTGAAAATAATTTGTGCATGATTTAAATTTACAATGTTCGTAAAATACACAGTGTAAGAGTATAATTTCAGAATATAGACGTCTGTCTGTCTGTCTGTAAACGGTGACGATAGATCGGTTTCGGTCGTTGTGTGCCCTTCGTTGTCCATAGGGTTGTTGAATTTTTTGTCAATTATTGATGTTTCCTTGTATTTTTTTGTTATGTTGGTATTACTAGTAATTATTTAATTCAGAAATTCAATTAGGTACACCTACTCTATTATAGGTACCAAAAAAATTAACGTTAGGTAATGTTTATGAATAGGATTCATTGACAACGAGAAGAAACCTTTTTTTGCGTTTGTAAATTCCTTCAAATTTTTTGCAACACAATTCCTACGTATGCATATGCATGCTCAGCTTACATTCAACACCAAGGTTGTTAAAGAGAGGGGATGCTAAAGAATTTTTGATTTGTAAGAATTAAATAACGTATGAATAATAGCGTTTTTTATTAGTAACACATAGATGGAACTCCCACTATACATCCTAGTTAGGTATATAAATAGTACAAATATTTTTTTTTACATTTCACAAAGACTAATTCATAACTGAGTCAATAAGTACCTCAGTAAAATGTAAATAATTTGATGACAATTGAATTTACATAAATATGCTAAACGCAGAATATTGAGTACAGCTACAAGAGTTCCGTCTTGTAAATTTTTCTTAATTTTATACCGAAAACTGTAAAATTTCACATACTTTGCCCATTTTTTTTTCTAATGCATTCCTAATTCAATAACTCAATGGCAAATATTAATCATTTAAATCAGGCTATTTTAACTAATTGCCTTACCTGGTTGACCTGATTTTGGCAAAGAAAAGTTTTGTAGATTAAAATTAGGAATTTTAACCCTTTACCTGGTGGTAAACGGAATCGCCACTAGCAGTCATTCCTGGCTACGGGTCTATAGTCGTTTTGGCAAAGGTTATATATAGGATTTTTTCTAAGTGACTGTGGCCCTTATTTCCTAGTAATTAGGGTCCCTGAATGTAGTTACATACGTCACGATTCATATAAAAAATCCCATAGATGTCTTATAAATAAATGTATTATAAATACACTTTCAAAAATTCCACCGATTTAGACCCGTCCTGCAGGATTGCAAAATTGACGAGACCGCCATTTTGAATAGTGTTGTGCACGTTATTCATCAAGCGAAAATCATAATATGTTTGTTATTAGTCATTATTATTTAATTAATTTGGGTTATACGGTTCATTTGTATTATAATCGACTCCTGACTATGTAAAGTAGTGTAACTAATATCAAAGCTGAGGGATTTTGTAACTGGTTGGTAGGCTATTTTAAAAACGCCTCGATTGTTTCGAATTACAATATCGACTAACGCACATCACTAGTTTTTATCACGGCTGATTTAGTTTGTAGTTTTGTGTTTTTGCTCTCGATATTCTTATAGCGTTTTATTAATAATTAATTTCAGTTATTCTATATATTATCGACTTTGTGTTTTTAAGTTTTAAACCTAAAAAAATAGTGTTAATGGTGTCAAATATCGGATTTCTCGGCATAAAAGGGTTTGTAAAAAATCATATTATACTTAAAAACTATCTTCAGGTCCCTTGCTGCAATAGTTTTTAAAATATAGCGTAGTAAAACAATGTCACCCTGGCCGGCCTTTCGCAAAAAGATACCCGTACTGCATACGTAGCTCAAAAATACCCCGTAGGTAAAAGGTTAATAGTTTTTGGTTCAAAATTAAGGATGCTTTCATCACAGAATACCCCAGTTTTACGTTTTTGCGTATTGTGCCACCTTAAGGAATTCGGAGATAATATTGAATAATTGTACAATTATTCATACGCCATTGTAAAATTAATATTAATGTAAGAAAAAAATGGATATTGTTTAACTCACTTATGTCCGTTTCATAATTCGGGTAGCATTTGAGTAGGACAAAGGGTGTCTTGAAACGGACTAGTCACTAATTCTCTGCTTTTACACACTAACTTTTATTTAAATAGATTAAACATTTTGGCACTGTACTACATATACTGAGATCATAAAATAAGCAACATAAAATATTAGATAATGACCATGTTAGCTTAAAATCGTATATTAGTTACTATCGACTTTAAAAAACAACTCCAAAACTCCCTTTATTTATAATTAACCGCAGGACCATTACAACAAAAGCTATAAATTGCACATCTTATTTTAGTTGTCATATCATTTCAGTTTCATAAGTGCATCTACTCCGCGAAAAATACCTATGTCCATACTTAGATTTTAAAAATAAGTGTCAAAGGACTCAGGAGTAATTATTTTCCCGGGAGTGTTTTACTGTCTTCCAACTATAGACTTAACTGTAACGTTTATTTATCTGTGGAGCTTGTTGCATCTAAGTAATTACTAGATAAGACCTGAAACGTAAAATAAAAATTAATCTAGGTACGTAGTAAGTACTAAGTACTGCACAGTCCTCTTTATGTAATTATGTATATTCCCGCAACTACTTACAGTCCTTATTGAAGAGTGAAGGTGCGTTTAATTAACCTACTGCTAATTAGAGAAACGTGTCAAAAGAAACTATAAATCGACAGAAACATCTACACATAATCATAAATAGGTTCTAGATAGGTATCAAGCTATCTAGTCAAATGCGCCATTTTTTCTAACGAGCTATGTGTGGTCCCATGGTTTGCCATCAATAAACGTACGAGTCCATGCAATTTTAATTTCCACGGAAGGACACTATCCTAATAAAGTATGTTTAAGCCTTTATCTAAAATCTTGATAAGCCAATAATTATAGAAACAACGACCGGCGGCGATGTTTTCAAAATGTAAAAAAAGTATAGACGCCATTAAAAATACTATAGCCATTACATCGCAAAAAACTGTTTTAAAAATTATGCCTGATCCTTTCAAAACCAAAAGGACTTAACAGTACAATTATATCGTACAGAAATAAACTCTATAGCCTCAGATCAGAATTGCAATTAGAAGAATGGTGCAGTCCATACAATGTCCTTCGAAAACTTTCAAACGGACGTAGAAAAACCGCATTAACTGTAAACTCTTTGTAATCTCTGCTATCATAATCTTTAAGAGCGAGTGAAACAAAGAGTCAACTAGATATGATATTTCGCGCGAAAGAAAGAGATCGGCATTGTTTTGATAGTTATATTCTAACAACGTGACCAGTAGCCAATCCGGGGGCAGAAATGGGCGTTACGGGCGAGGCTTCTAAATTCAAATTGGTGCGAAGTTCGAAATTGTTTCGTTATTATAATGCATTGTGCGATGCATATTTCTGTTTTTTATAGTTATTTTTGAATATTTTGTTTTAGTTCAATATGAATGATGGTTATTAAAATTGTTTCTGTAATCTTAATCAAATCTTTTCACTGGCGGTCACAAAAGCTTCATTTTTTATTACAAAAGAAAAGAAAGGATCACTAAAACCCATTTAGTGTACCTACAGGAGTAAGCGACCGATCATTTTTTAGGGTTCCTTAGTCAATAAGGGAGCCATATAGTTTCACCATGTCCGATTGTCCGTCTGTCTGTCTGTTCGCGCCGCGGCTTAGCCCAGCGATCGTTACCACTAGAAAGCTGAAAGTTCGTATGATTATGTCTATTAACACTTCGAGTTGCGCACTAGTTTCAAACACTTTTAGTCGCTATGGAGTCTAGTAGACCCAGATCAATTATGTGACCATAACTATTTGAAATATTTAATTTGGTATTAGGTATATGTAATAATTTAATTAGGAATTAAATTAACCACGTTTTAATGATCAACGGTTAAATTTGACCAATTATAACATATATTAAAAAAACTACAAAAAAAAAGTTTCAACTTGTATGTTGGAATTTACTACATATTTGTTAATATCTTCTTAAATACTTTGTACATAAAGTATACTTTTTGAATAATAAAGCAATCTATCTACAAACAGCAACACTCTTAACTGTACATCGGTGGACCTTATTACAAAAGGCATAAGGTACACCAACGGGCAGTTAACATTGTGGGCGATGGTATTGTCCTGACTAATACATATTTTCAGAAACTACAATTACAAGTGATCATAAATAAATACCCATAGGTACACAAAACTCATATATAAAGACTGTGTACGATAAAATCCGGACATGTATGATCTGGTATATCTTTTTTTCGGTACCACATATTCAAGCATTTCTTTTACATTAATAATCTGGAATTGTAGTAATATATACTAAAAATAGAATCATATTACAATTGTATGGGCTTGTGTGAGTTTTTGCCAAATATATTCCATCATATCTTGAATTTTTTGTCCAGCATTTTTTGATAATCTTCACTCACTTCCTGCTACAATGCCACAATTGTATTTATATTTTCACAAGCTGTTTTAGGCTCACTAGAATATTATCTTACAAAAAAAATACGATTTGAAAGTCTTTTCTACTTGAGGCAGTCAGGAAGACTTTCTACTTCAAGTACTAAAAGTAGTTTTTATATGGGAGGCATATTTTTGTAAAAAAGTCAAACTCACCAAAGCTAGAACACCTCAGAACAATTTACATCTAAGTCCAATTAGAAAAATGTAAGCTATTATGAAAAGAGAATGTAATAAGGTATAATTTGGTTTATCTAGTTAAAAATAAAAAACAATTTTTCACAGGAAAATTTGGTAAACACTGTCAGAACACCGTGGACAAAAAAATATACGCACTGTGGAATATATAGTGATCAAAGTCACAGATAACGTAACGTTATATTATGTTTGTAATTTTATTATGTAGCTTGATGACCACAAATTATTTAAAAGAAGTGTATCTTGAATATGTGGTACCGAAAAAAAAGATATACCAGATCATGCATGTCCGGATTTTATCGTACACAGTCTTTATAATCCATAAATTCAAGTGCCAGGCTTAAAAACTGTACCTGAATGAAACATATATTATTTCTTTTGTTTGTTTTTTTCAAAAAAAACCCTCATATCATTTTTCGTCGTAAACTGTATATCTCTGATTTCTCCAGTTACACATCTCAATACGGACAATCACAACGTACATAATTAGTCACTACAGGGTCCACTGGAACCATGCATATGTTGATTTTATATTTATTCTCTTTCAATGCTTATTTTATGAATGATCGATCGATCGATAGAAATGATCGTGTTCCGAAATAGACGTACATATATTTAATTATTTAATATTATTGCCATAAGAATATTTACAATTTTTTTTACGAAAATTTTCGCTACTGGGTCCGACAGACCCATTCGAACTTTTTGGCGACACACCAACTGTTTGGTAAAGCGACGATTCGACGCGGAATACATTTATTTTAAGGTACTGAAAAGGACTAAATCGCGCGATGTAAAACGAATACCTACTTGTAGACCCATTAGCGACCCGAAGTCTTAATCAAGGCAATCACGCCGATAAAACGGTAATTTTTTTTGGTTAGCACTTACACATGAAGTGGGATCGATTTTTTTTTCATTATGTTGTTATGTTGTCAGATAAATTTTTCAAAAAGAAAAATAAGGATTTTCCTGAACAACTTTTTGATAAAATCAATAAGTACTTTCAGAAATAAGGACTCCCAAAATAAATAAACAATGAGCCCACCCCTCTAAGTTTTGAAGCGTGGGTCCAAAAGATATGAAAGAAATCATGAATGTGGGATCTAATAGGGTTAAACAATATGATTAATAATTTCAATTAAAAGTACCTACTTATAGGTATTTTGAATAACATCGGTGGAGCCGTTTTTGAGTTAAGCGCAAAAAGTTATCATTTTATTTTTATAGTAAAAGTATGATCATGTACGAAGTGAAGTAGTACGTATTAGGAAGGTGTTCATAACTTATTATCGTTAATTGCGGTAGGCGCTATCTATCGCCGTCAAAACATTTATTATTCGCCACCATAGATATAAAATGGCGCTTGCCGCTTAAAGATAAACGAAGTGCGCAAAAGAGAAACCAACATGTATATGAACATTCCACGAGTGCAAAAGAGACACACGATCATTTTGAAGGAGTGACAGCTTTTGAATTTGGGTAGTTAGCTTACGTACCCACGTCGTGGCAGCTCATATTTTAGCGTGGAAAATATAAAACAATCGTGAATAAAATAACTTGGGATGAAAAAGGAGAACCATGGTGTCGTGTTGTGTTCCAGATTGGACTATTACTCATAGGAAAAACCCAAGTAATTACTCATTTCACAGGTTTACATGATATTCCGATCGATGTCTTTGAAACAATATTTTATCACAATAGCAAAATAAATCGTGTAAGTATTTACTAGATAAAATTAATTATTAGTGTTTCTTATACTGTGTGCCAATATTTTATCATAATAGTTAATATTCATGATTATTTTGTGTAAAAACCTAAACATTTATTCGACGCTAGGGATTGACAAAACGTTTTAGGGACTTACATCGATAACTGTTCAATATGAAAATTATAATTATTGCTTCAAAAAATCCAATGAATAAATTAATCTTATTCACATTACGTCATTACGTAAGAAGATTAAATTAGGTTCTTATTATATCCAGTTTTAAACGGTTTTTTTTTATTATTAAAGATTTTTTTTTACCTTGCAGTACTTGTATTATTTCATTCAAATATGGCGCTCAACACATTTAGCGGAATTCGCTACCATAGTCAAAAAGCAGCCGAAAACGGAAATTGGGCTGAATATTGTACATGGGCTCCATACAAAAATTCAGCTCCTGTAAAGAAATTTCCGACTTTTATGCTGCGGCTGATTTTTATTTATGATAGCTGGGCTAGATTCCGCTCAAGTGTGTGCCGCGCCTACAAGCGACTAGTCAAACGATTAGAACGAGATAGAAATATAGTTGGAATGAGAGGTCAGCTGTCAAAATGGTCGTGCGATCAATCGAATGCGCGTTTTCCGTTTTATGAAATATTTGAAATTATTTTAGGAAATAATTTTGTTTATTTAATATTTTTAATTTAATAATAAATATTTTTGAATATTTTCATTTTTTTATACTAAAGAATATAATTTGCTTAGAACAAACATATTAGTTATAGTCTGGCAATTTAGGTCAGTAGAAACGCGCGGCAAATTCAAAATACGTACATGTGGCAACCCTTTGTGATGAGACACCGTATTTCATGACGAACATTTCAATTCACATTGAATTTGTTTCGAGTGTATTTCACTCTCACATCTTAAGCGCGAGTGAGATAGAACTCCTGCAACGTTCCCAATAAAATTTAAATACATTTTTAAGCCATATGTCAATTGCCTCAACCAGATTATCTATTGCAGTTGATGACAGATCCGACGAAATATATCCGTGTCCTTTTTACACACCGTAAACTGTGTACCCTAATGAAAGGGGCGGAAAAACCACCTAAAATTAAAAACATAAAATTTGATGATCATTGCTGCTTTTTTCACTGATTCTTAGTTTTGTCATACTTTTGTTCGCTGTACATTGCTACTGCGTTCGTTGGCTGGCCAGACTATATTAACTATTAGGTAATGTAATAATATTAGTAGAAAATGTGCGTGAAATGAAATGTCAAGTTGGTAGTGGGGATGTCAATTGACGTCACAGTTGACTACTTTGACTAGTCGCTTACGTCTGTAGAGGCCTTTAGAACGTATCGATAAGAAAGTCAAATACCGATAGATAATTAACCTGTTGTAATTGGCATCACTATTTTACGCTCACATAGACAATTTAGACACAAACATGGATTTCATTTTTTTGCCACACTTTTGATCGTTGACAAGCATTCTTTGTCATCCCATTTCTTTGTTCGCCACTATCTTCTATTTTTTCTGTAGGTACTGTCAACGCCAAAAGTATGTACGAGTATGTACTTATACATTTATGAACTACATACTAGTAAGATGCAAATATAACCTAGGCAGCCATATTTTTTTCTGTGTATCTATTTTACTTTCTATAATTCTTAAAACCCGATTAAAAGAGTGTTAAAAAAATGAAGAATTGACGATTATTAAATAACCTCTAATTATAACGTTAACCTTTATTAATTCTGCGACTATGATAGCCATCAATGTCATCATTGACATTTCACGAATTTCGCTTGTTTGTTATCGAGTTAAGAAATGATGGCACCGGACGTATAATTTACTAAATTGGTTCATTAAAGACATCAAATAAGTATGATTGTACCGTATAAATGGTTAATCAAGTCCTTAATTGTATAGGTATGCCTTATATAATTATTTTTACCGACCTGTGTGGCGATTAAAGCAGTTATTGTATAATTCGATTCTAAAGGGCACAAAGGCGCGAGAATGTATGTGTAGGGCACATGTGCGCACACAATACCCATTGGAAGGTCCCTTGTTCAATACCTTAATTAATTTGGTAGGTAAGTAACTCTTTTTCCGAAAAATAAACCTACAACTGGCGCTGAGTTTCTTCTATGATATTCTTGTAGATTTCAGAAACTGAAGACCAAAGATTACTTACTTCTTAACAACCAATGCAGTGTCATAGCAATTTCGGGCGACAGACTTACCTCCAAGGTACTAGCAAAGTATCTAATTTTAACGAAACCATAACAGACATACTTACGACCCAACTACCCCAGGTCTTCCAACATTTTGCCGTCCACGTCGCTAAGCTCCATACCGATTGAAGTTTGTCAAAGAGAAAGAAAGAAAGAAAGAAAATACATTTATTTAACGCCACAAATACACACAAAAAACAAAGCAAGTAATAAACAGTACAAAGACGTCAAATAGGATCCCCACTCAGCATGATGCCGCGGTAATTTAAACCTTGGCGCTGGTTTTCAGTGGGGACCTGACTTATGAGCTAAAACTAAACTAAACTATGACTAAATAGAGTGCCGACACATACGTCATTGAACGATTACAGAACAAACATAAACAAACATACAGAAGAAAGGAAATCGAGAAAAATAAAAAATAAAGTAAAAAATAAAAGCAGAGCCAATTAAATAAATGATAGGATATATATACAAAACAAACAAAGAAACAGACAATATACAAAAAGGATCGTATTTGATTTTATTTGATTTTATATAAGAAGAGCAGTTTGACATGATAGCGGGCTGAATGCTGATTCGCTGAAGGTGTCGGCGCTACATATTTGCCAGAGAAAGGGAACGGATGATTGCCAAGCGGCCATTAATAGGTGAGTAGTTAGTACTGTACGCTGCACGCACGAAGTGTACCCGACAGAACTATACTCCGTCCGTGACGTAGAATATAGAAAACTATGCTCTTCGTTTTGCTGGTAGTAAGATCTTTTTAGTTAAAGCATAAAACCAAAATCTTGTACCTTAATAAATCTGATATTTGCAAAATTTATGTGACCACACGTACCAGCACATCCTATTGAATAGGACCTATTGCCCTAGTGACTGACGCAACGAGCACAGCCTTGGGCAGTGTGTCACAGCTCACAGCAACTGGTTCAAGGACATTGGCAATCATTTGCTTGCATAGATGACACGGCAACGGACGCAAGACGCAACACAGCAAGGAGTTGATCGCCATTTATGAGTGTCAAGCATTTCCAGTACATTTTTTTTATATTACGACGGCGGCAAACAAGCATACGGCCCACCTGATGATAAGCAGTTACCGTAGCCTATGGACGCCTGCAACCCCAGAGGATTCACATGCGCGAACATGCATGCATACATGCATGCATGTACATGGTCGAAGGTAGATATATCGGGTGTCCCTCGCAATCCTTAACAACGTTTGTCCTAAAATCACTTACCCTAACTGTTTTGTCCTAATTGTCATTTGCCCTAATGATCAATTACCCTAACAGTTACTTGTCATAATCTAATGTTTGTCTTAAACATTCTTACCATAATCTTCAAAAATTCTAATTTGATATGCCATAATATTCTAAACCCCTAATCACATTTGTCCTAAAATTACTTGCCCTAATCATTTTGACCTACTTGTTATTTGCCCTAATGAGCTAAACTACGGACATCCTAGTTACAGAACTCCGCAATCCACACCCGAAAGGTCCCCCCCCAAAAGTAGCTTAGGTTAAGTTATAACTGCGACCCCCCACCGAAACGAACTTATGCCAGAAAAGTAGGTTAGGTTAGGTAAGAACTGCAATCCCCCACCGAAACGAACTTCTGCTAGAAATGTAGGTTAGGTTTGGTTAGAACTGCGAGCCCCCACCGAAAAAAACTCCTGTCAGAAAATTAGGGTAGGTTAGAACTGTGAGCCCCCACCGAAAATAACTCCTGTCAGAAAATAGGGATAGGTTAGAACTGCGACCCCCACGGAAACGACCTTCTGAGAAGTACATTAGGTTAGGTTAACAAAAAAAAGAAAAAAAAAAGGTTGTACGATGTTAGGCATATGAGTATTAGGGCAAATGATCATTATGACAACTATTATTAGAGAATACGAAAGTAGGGCATATGAGCATGAGAGCAAATGATCATTAGGATAATCGCAATTAGGAAAAAAGATCAATAGGACATTTAATATTAGGGTATAAAATATTAGGCGAAATAATAGTTGTTCATATAGAATTTGGTGTATTGTTTATTAGACAAAAAGGGGTCAGGTAAAAATAATAATTATGACAAATTAGTATTATGGAACAAAATATTAGGACACTAGGATGAAAAGGTCAAATTATATTAGGTAAAAACATATAAGGACGAAAAAACAACCATCGATACAATGTTAGAACGACTGTAATTAGGACAAATGAGGAATATGACAAATAGCATTAGGAAATACAAAAATAGGACAAAAAACTTCAGGGATTAAGATATTTATCCAGATATTTCGTCATTTAAATTTAAACAGATCATTCTACTATTATTACGGACACGGACTTTAATTATTGACGCATTTAGGGTTCGTTTTTAATTAGACATTTTGTAGAGTAATATTAAACAAAAGAAAATAGCTTGAACCGTAAATGGCTCAACAATTAAAGTCCGTGACTGTACTCATATCATATTACAGTTAATGCCTTAGCATGACGCCTCTTTTTTGACTTTAATATTATGAATTGTCCAAATTGTATAAGGAAAGACAAAGTTCCTTATACAATTTGGACAATTCATAATATTAAACTTGACGTTGTCATTTCCGCAAATAGTGGAGTACGGGAACGCCTTTTCAACCGACTTCAAGATTTCGAAGTATCAATATCAGTATCGAAGTATCAGTGGATATCAATTCGTCGGGATCTTTGTTTTTTTTTTGCTATTTTTTTATGTATGTGCACATAATCAACTTTTTTATGAAGTTCCTATGAAAATATTACTTTTCAGTGCCTACAATCTAGAAAATAAAGCGTATAACAATTTATTCCACAGAAATTTTATTTAAAAAGGGAACATAATAAGAAAAAAAAGTAAAAAAAAGATAAAAGATATTTTACGTCACACCTGGCCATAATGTGAGTTTTACCGCTCGCTACGCTTACGGTAAAACTCGCATTATGGCCAGGTGGGGACGTAAAATTGTGTACTCACCACGGGCAGTAAAAAAGAAAGCCCTCTATCGCATATTTACAACCCTCGCCTGCGGCTCGGGTCCCAAATACCTGCGATTTCGGGCTTTCTTTTTTTTACAGCCCTAGGTAAGTAATGTACTATATTCTTCAATTTAGGCACATTACAATGCACTTATGAACGTCAGAAAGAAAAAAACAAAAACTACTACCGGTTCTAACCCTACACCTCTGACCCGAGAAGTATTATTAAGTGTTAGATTCTTGGCATTCTTTGTACAAGTTTGTGTAGCGTTTCTTGGCTACAGGATTTCCACTCATATTGCAGTATCTCCCATAGAGCTGTTGCAGATGTCGGACATTGTCTTCGGACTCTACGGTCGAGTTCATCCCATAACAGTTCGTCTGGGGATTGCGGTGGCCAAATCATATTTTTAACACACCTTGCCGTTCTTTATATATATGTGTAGCTTCTACAGATCCTTGCCGAGTGTTTGGGATCGTTGTCTTCTTGCAAAACAAATGGGTTGCCGATCAAACGTGTTCCTGACGGCACTGCGTGTCTTATTAAAATGTTCTTGTACTGCTCTTTTCTAAGAATACCATCGATTTTTACGATGCTTCTAAAACCATTTGCACTGAATGAGCCCCACACCATGACAGACCCTCCACCATGCTTCACACTTGGTACAACACATTACTCCAGCATTTTTTCTTGCGGTGTGCGGCGAACAAATGTTCGACGTTTTGAACCGAAAACTTCGAACTTTGATTCATCTGCCCATAGTACTTTCGACCAGTCTGCAAAAGTCCAATCCTTGAGGGAAATAGCCCATTGCAATGTTTTTGTCTTGTTTTGTTTGCGTAATAATGGTTTTTAACAGCTACACAGCCCCGGACACCGTGTTGAAGTAGTCGGTGTTTTATTGTAGAGACGCACACGGGCTTTTCACGGCTCCTGTTTATTTCCGCACAGATTTCTGTTAAGCGTCGATTGCTCTTGCTCGTCGTCACTATTCTTCGATCCTCGACCTTGCTGGTTACTTACAGTTTTCCTTTTCCTGGAGATAGTGTTATGGACAGCTGTCTAAGAAATATTCAATTTACTGGCTATATATCGCTCTGTCTTGGCTTCCTGTTTAAGTGTGATGATAGCACTAAGTTGTGCCACAGATGTTCGGCGAGGCTTACGACCCATTATTTTGAACTTTTTCACTTGGTGCCCTAGGAAACCGAGTCACTCTAGATTTTTTGTGAAATGTGAATTATACCAGCACCTGGGTCCATTTATATGAACTAGGATGGATGACATGTAAAGAATTGGGTAGTCATTTGGTTTTCAGTTTTGAAGTTCTTAGAACAAACAATATCATTTAAATATCAAATTTTGAAATTTTACTTTTAAGTGCCTTCTCAATTAAATAATTTTTCCTTACAAATGTATTGAAAAGAGTATTTGCTAAAGGTACAAAGACAAAAATAATAAGTGTACGTTGTTTTCTATTGACTGAAAACTTAGTTTGATGTTAGTATGTTATTCAATCAAATACAAACATTGAAAACATTGAAAATAGATGTCATATACTTCAGAAAAAGTGACCAAACCCTCCGGTGTCCGAGGCCAGATTTGAACTGGCGTCTTCAGCTTTCGCGGCTGACGTCCTGACCACTAGACCACCCGGTCACGGCGGAACTTGACAAATTTTCTCATGTATATGCAATCTCTGAATTTGAAACGGCTAGGCGCCGTTGACCATACTCTAAGGGCATGCGCAGTACGTGCTTGCACCTCCTATCCGAATCTCTTACGTGATTCTGGTATAGCGAGAGAGATGGTGCTGCCATCTATGAATCTTGAAGCAAATCAAATTATTTTGTTCAATTTTTTTTTATTTTTTTTTATTTGCAATTTTTAAGTAGTTACACTACTATATATAAATTGAAAATAGATGTCATATACTTCAGAAAAAGTGACCAAACCCTCCGGTGTCCGAGGCCAGATTTTAACTGGCGTCTTCAGCTTTCGCGGCTGACGTCCTGACCACTAGACCACCCGGTCACGGCGGAACTTGACAAATTTTCTCATGTATATGCAATCTCTGAATTTGAAACGGCTAGGCGCCGTTGACCATACTCTAAGGGCATGCGCAGTACGTGCTTGCACCTCCTATCCGAATCTCTTACGTGATTCTGGTATAGCGAGAGAGATGGTGCTGCCATCTATGAATCTTGAAGCAAATCAAATTATTTTGTTCAATATTTTTTTTTTTTTTTGATTTGCAATTTTTAAGTAGTTACACTACTATATATAAATAAAAAAATAGATGTCATATACTTCAGAAAAAGTGACCAAACCCTCCGGTGTCCGAGGCCAGATTTTAACTGGCGTCTTCAGCTTTCGCGGCTGACGTCCTGACCACTAGACCACCCGGTCACGGCGGAACTTGACAAATTTTCTCATGTATATGCAATCTCTGAATTTGAAACGGCTAGGCGCCGTTGACCATACTCTAAGGGCATGCGCAGTACGTGCTTGCACCTCCTATCCGAATCTCTTACGTGATTCTGGTATAGCGAGAGAGATGGTGCTGCCATCTATGAATCTTGAAGCAAATCAAATTATTTTGTTCAATTTTTTTTTTATTTTTTTTATTTGCAATTTTTAAGTAGTTACACTACTATATATAAATTGAAAATAGATGTCATATACTTCAGAAAAAGTGACCAAGCCCTCCGCTGTCCGAGGCCAGATTTTAACTGGCGTCTTCAGCTTTCGCGGCTGACGTCCTGACCACTAGACCACCCGGTCACAGCGGAACTTGACAAATTTTCTCATGTATATGCAATCTCTGAATTTGGAACGGCTAGGCGCCGTTGACCATACTCTAAGGGCATGCGCAGTACGTGCTTGCACCTCCTATCCGAATCTCTTACGTGATTCTGGTATAGCGAGAGAGATGGTGCTGCCATCTATGAATCTTGAAGCAAATCAAATTATTTTGTTCAATTTTTTTTTTTCTTTTTTTTTGATTTGCAATTTTTAAGTAGTTACACTACTATATATAAATTGAAAATAGATGTCATATACTTCAGAAACAGTGACCAAACCCTCCGGTGTCCGAGGCCAGATTTGAACTGGCGTCTTCAGCTTTCGCGGCTGACGTCCTGACCACCAGACCACCCGGTCACGGCGGAACTTGACAAATTTTCTCATGTATATGCAATCTCTGAATTTGAAACGGCTAGGCGCCGTTGACCATACTCTAAGGGCATGCGCAGTACGTGCTTGCACCTCCTATCCGAATCTCTTACGTGATTCTGGTATAGCGAGAGAGATGGTGCTGCCATCTATGAATCTTGAAGCAAATCAAATTATTTTGTTCAATTTTTTTTTTATTTTTTTATTTGCAATTTTTAAGTAGTTACACTACTATATATAAATTGAAAATAGATGTCATATACTTCAGAAAAAGTGACCAAACCCTCCGGTGTCCGAGGCCAGATTTGAACTGGCGTCTTCAGCTTTCGCGGCTGACGTCCTGACCACTAGACCACCCGGTCACGGCGGAACTTGACAAATTTTCTCATGTATATGCAATCTCTGAATTTAAACGGCTAGGCGCCGTTGACCATACTCTAAGGGCATGCGCAGTACGTGCTTGCACCTGCTATCCGAATCTCTTACGCTCTCTTACTCTTCAATTTATATATAGTAGTGTAACTACTTAAAAATTGCAAATCAAAAAAAAAAAAAAAATTTAACAAAATAGTTTGATTTGCTTCAAGATTCATAGATAGCAGCACCATCTCTCTCGCTATACCAGAATCACGTAAGAGATTCGGATAGGAGGTGCAAGCACGTACTGCGCATGCCCTTAGAGTATGTTCAACGGCGCCTAGCCGTTTCAAATTCAGAGATTGCATATACATGAGAAAATTTGTCAAGTTCCGCCGTGACCGGGTGGTCTAGTGGTCAGGACGTCAGCCGCGAAAGCTGAAGACGCCAGTTCAAATCTGGCCTCAGACACCGGAGGGCTTGGTCACTTTTTCTGAAGTATATGACATCTATTTTCAATTTATATATAGTAGTGTAACTACTTAAAAATTGCAAATAAAAAAAAATAAAAAAAAATTGAACAAAATAGTTTGATTTGCTTCAAGATTCATAGATGGCAGCACCATCTCTCTCGCTATACCAGAATCACGTAAGAGATTCGGATAGGAGGTGCAAGCACGTACTGCGCATGCCCTAGAGTATGGTCAACGGCGCCTAGCCGTTTCAAATTCAGAGATTGCATATACATGAGAAAATTTGTCAAGTTCCGCCGTGACCGGGTGGTCTAGTGGTCAGGACGTCAGCCGCGAAAGCTGAAGACGCCAGTTCAAATCTGGCCTCGGACACCGGAGGGTTTGGTCACTTTTTCTGAAGTATATGACATCTATTTTCAATTTATATATAGTAGTGTAACTACTTAAAAATTGCAAATCAAAAAAAAAAAAAAAATTGAACAAAATAATTTGATTTGCTTCAAGATTCATTGAAAACATTGAAAAAATAATCAACCCAGCAGTATTATTATGAGTAGAATGACCCGACTTTAAAAAACATGTAAAATAATTATTAGTTTGATGTTTTTTAGAAGAGTTGATTATAACAATGAAACTAAACATTGTGTTGACGGTAGTGTAGGTTCACCAATTATTCGAAGACGGCTGGACCGATTTGGAAAATTCTTTTTTGTTTGAAAGAGTATATATACTTCACAGTTGGTCTAGGGTTGCCAGATCGACTGACCCTATTATCGGGAGAATAAAACATTTTTTCGGGATTTTGGGACTTTAGTCGGGAGAAACAAAAATAAAATCAAATTAAAGTAAATACATTAAAAACAACAACATTTAACATTATTATTAGATTATTACTTATACATAGTCCGCTACTGATAGAAATGTCTACATAATTAAATTAATTAAATACTATAAAAAATATCGGCCAAGTGCGTGTCGGACTACGCATAATGGAGGGTTCCGTAGCTTCAATGGTGTAAGAAAAAAAACTAATACCAAAAGGTCTTATCTGCTTATGGAAGAAGTTTTTTAGAGATAACTCAAAAACGGTGTAACCGATAATTTTCAAAATAATTTATATTGAAAGAATATATATAGAAAAATGTATTTTCTTTTCTTGAATTTTTTTGGACTAACGATACTAAAGTTAGAGTTGAGGGGATAGAATTTTTTAGACTTTATAAGCGATTATTTTGAAAATATTAACTTAATCAAAAATGTTTTAGAAAACTTCAACGTAATTTTTAAAGCCATATCGATTGATGTACAACAAGTTGATATTTGTGAAAAAAAAGTTGACATTTAGTGCCCCTCTTACTACAAAACTAAGTTAGCGGCATACAAAACATACCTCTTAATAACATACGGACGGATAGACAGAAGGACATGACAAAACTACCTAAAATGATTTCGTTTTTGCCACATTGGCTGCGAACGGAATCCTAAAAAAATACAATATTTAACAAAATATAAAAGTACCTAATTTATTTTTAGCTTGCCACATGTATTTTATGTTGCTTTTTACAGATTTAACCACATATTGTTATTTTTCACTATTTATGGAAGACTCGAAATTCAAACAATTTTCCTCAAAATTGAGTCGAATTATTAACTCTGCTTTTATTTATTCCATGCACGTTCGGTTCATTTCGCTTTTTTAGGGTTCCGTAGCAAAAATGGCAAAAACGGAACCCTTATAGTTTCGTCATGTCCGTCTGCCCGTCCGTCCGTCTGTCCGTATGTCACAGCCATTTTACACGAAAACTATAAGACGTATCTTAATAAAATTTAGGCATAAGCTGTATTTTGTATGCCGCTATTTAGTTATGTAGTTAAAATGCAGAATAAAATATTTTCGGGGGGGGGGGGGGCGCTCCATACATATATCTAAATAAAATAAAAAAATTACCAAATATGATCATGTTGCAGATCAAACGATAGCATAGAGAGAGAACGATAAACAATAACATAGAGGTTTTTTTGAACATTTTGTAATTAAGTGAATATTTTCAGAAACAACCGCTTAGAATGTCAGAAAAATTGTCTCCCCCCTGTAATATGAAAAAAATTGAGGAGATGCAACTCATCACATACTTTCCACAAAAATTGTTTTGAACATTATCGGTTAAGCTATTTTTGAGTTATCTTCAAAAAACTTCTTCCATAGGCATCAGATACGAACTTTTGGTATTAGTTTGGTTCTTATTCCATTGAAGGTGCGGAACCCTCCATTATGCGTGGTCCAACACGCACTTGGCCGGTTTTTTGTATATATTGTTCAGTAAACTAAACATTCTTTCACAATACATAAGAATTGCTTACTGGAGTGGGTAGCACGAAACACATGCCCCGGGAATTCGGAACTAACTTAATTGTTGTTTTATAAAATTAAGTTGTTTTTCCGGGAGATATTTTAGTTTGTCGGGAGTCGGGAGGACATACAAAAATTCGGGAGAATCCCGCCAAATCCCGACCGTCTGGCAACCCTAAGTTGGTCCCATTGTAACCAGGTCAGGATCTGATGACGGGATCCTGGAGATATCGAGGGAACTCTTCAACTATTATATGCACGCCGATAGTGATTTGAGTATTTTTTTCAGCAGGACGAGCATTTGCTGTTGGAAAGGTGGATGCTAAGTGAAGTCGGATAATAATTTTAAACAAAAAATAACCGACTTCACATATAGGTAGCATCCACCATCCACCTTTCCAAACGCAAATGCTCGAGCTGCTGAAAAAAATACTCAAATCGCTATAGGTGGTGCCTATAATAGTGGAAGAGTTCCCTAGATTTCTTCAGGATCCCATCATGAGATCCTAACCTGGTTACATAAAAATAAAATAAAACAGGAAAAACAAAGATCCCGACGAATTGATAACCTCCTCCTTCGAAATCTTGAAGTCGGTTATTGAATATGAGATATGTAACTCTAACTGTTAGAATACGTTAAGTACCTATTAGTAATAAAAAATATTTTCTAACAATTGTTTGTATTGCGCTACGTATAATACAAGTATTTGTTTGCTACACAAGAAAAGATTATGCGAGTTTTATTTTTCTCCACCACGCTATCGCTTTTTATTATTGCAACATAACTTCACATTTTATAACAGTTTAGTCAAAATCATATGTCATCTTAGTCATTTGCCATTCGTTTAGAATTCTAGGTCACTTATATTTTACAAATTGTTTTCGATTATGCTCACATAATCTATAGACCAAACTGTTATAAAGTGTATGGTAAAGAAAAATATGTAATATTGTGTAATCTTTTCTTGGTATTATTAACAAATATCTATATAATACCTAGCGCAACGTCTAAAACTGTTAGAAAATATTTTTTCCAATAAGTAACTCAGATTAAATTCTCTACCTGATAAAGAAAATCGCACTTGTGAGTTATCGAAGCTCAAAACTGTTTGCGTCTGTAGTAAAATAGTAAAATGGAGTCGCTGCGTCGCCTTTTACTGTGCCACTTTTTGCGTGCTGATTGTGGTTCTCGGTATTATATGAGTCCAATGTACTTTTATAATATTTTTTTTGTAGTACCGACTAGCACTTAGTGCTTAACCTAAATAGTTGTATATATGTTTATAGGACAATAAAAATAATAACTAAATGTCCCATTAAATGTCATTGCAACTGGAACATACCGATGGACACACACATCATAAAGCTGATGGTATGTTCAGATTAGTACTAATTGCGACCTAGTTACTATTCTAGTATTTTCTATAATATAATATACAGTTTGATATTAGTTTTAGTTAGTGGCTCAAGTACAGTCGACGTGAAATATATTTTCTCAAACATGCAATGAAGTATTGATATTATGTTCCGAAGTAGACGGCGAAGTATCACGTTTCGGGTGAGGCAAGACGAAAAATTGGAGGTCTAGGCCTGTGCCCGGGCCAAGTGCCTCTTTTTAATCTCCATTCCACATATACAGGGTGGAAATAGATTTTACGTCACACCTGGCCATAATGTGAGTTTTACCGCTCGCTACGCTTACGGTAAAACTCGCATTATGGCCAGGTGGGGACGTAAAATTGTGTACTCACCACGGGCAGTAAAAAAGAAAGCCCTCTATCGCATATTTACAACCCTCGCCTGCGGCTCGGGTCCCAAATACCTGCGATTTCGGGCTTTCTTTTTTTTACAGCCCTAGGTAAGTAATGTACTATTGGGTCAGTGAGGGCAGCTACCAGGTCCCGTGTTGCTAGCCGAAAATGATCTTAGGAGACCTTCCTTCGATTTCAAATTAATGAAGATTGGCGTTTACAGATTTTGGAAAAAACATACAGGGTGCGAGAAAATGGTCATTTTTGACAAACTTTTTTTTTGATGCCAATTGATCCCATTCCTGTCCAGTATCAAAAGCTTGTATGGGACCATAAAGAAATTTCCGGCTAGAAAAACCATAAATCGAGAAAAACTATCCCCATACAATTTGTATGAAAATAAAAAAAGGTTATTTTACATGTATTTTTTTTTATGTCAATCGATTCCATTTCTATCCAATATTAATAGTTTCCTTGGGGTCAACTTTCGGTAATGTACAAAAAAGCCAGAAACTAAAGAAAACTGTTTTCATACATTTGCTATGGAGAAAAAGTAAAACTTTATTCTTATTTATCTGTCACCCTAATTCGTCCTCCTATGCTGAATGACTGTGTAAAAACACTAGAGTACTAAAATTTTAAATAACAATAAAATGGAATTTTAAGTTATTTCTCTTGGTTCGATTACATTTTTAACAACAAACAGAGCTTGAAGCCAATTCACCTTAAATAAAAAAAAAACAGAATCGAGCGGGGTATTTTGAATTTCGAACAAATCGCTCGTTTATGCTAGAGCGTTTGTAAAGTGTCATAAAAATGTTATAAAAGTGTTATAAACGAATTATTTAACATTAAAAAGTTTATCTCTCTCTTCAACGACTCTTACACCATCATCATTACTAGAACCATCATCGCCAGTCACTAAAACTGATACGATAGGTTTATGGTAGCTGAAATAAGAAACGAACAATTTTGATTCTAACCTATTTAAATGTCTAATAAATACCGCATCAATAGTAGTTTTGTATTTCGTAGTGCTAAGATTACGATTTCGAACGAAACAGCAGGCGCAGGCATAAATTTTCGCCGCGCGGTAGAAAGAGAGGGAAATACTTCCTCTCCTACGCCGCACCGGCGGTCTATTGGCTTCAATGACATTGTAACCATTTTTCGATCAGGTCACGTGTCCGTCTTACGAATTTTCATGAATTTTATGTTATTTACATTTATTTTTAATAAAAATATCAATTTTTACTTAAAGCCTGACCACAAATATATGATCATGCACCATGTTGCGGAATTTCATTAGAACTAATTTCTTGCACTGGCAATTATTTTACTGACAGAATGACATGCATGTGTGAGTGCATGTGATAGGCTGTCAGGTCATTGTCGCGGTTTATTTGAATTACAGTAAAGTGTTGAATATTAAATAATAGAAGACAAAAATATCCCAAAATTATTCATAGTCAAGAGCGAAACATTGTAAATAGTGTATGTAATAAACAGCTGTAAATAATACGCTCGGGAAATTATTTCGCTGTGAAACATTTTCAAATTAACATCAGAGCTGACAGGTAAACAAATCAAGATGGCACTATACCATAGAGAAACAATACGCTCTATGGCTATACTGAACTGATGCCATATAAATGAGAATAATAGCGCCCTCTTGACAATAATCATATATTTCTGGTCAGGCTTTACCTATATTTCAGTGAAAAGAAAACTAATTTCTGTAAGAATATATTTTGTCGTGTGTCAAATGCTTTTCTTGCCTTGTCAGTCAGCCGGGTTTTCTTAATTTATTTACTTTCGTCCTCCTTTTGACCAACTAACCTGTCAAATATGCCGGACGTAAACATAGTTAACAATTTCTGAACGCACCCCTCACTGTCAAGTTGTCAACCACTAAAATATGTAATATGGATGGTATAGGAAGGATGGAACTCTCTTATAGGAAAACGGTCGAAAAAGTGTCCAGCGGTAAGCACTAAACAATAGTTCCAAATATCTCCGGGTGGCGCTAGGTATAGTTCAGCACTTGAAATGAATTACCGATATTTAATACTTATATGACTTTCTAAATAAAATTTATATTCAGAGTGTTTTTCATCTCCGCAAATAATTATTTTGGATTTAATTTTTTAATTTCAAAATTAATTTAATCAAATTTAATATCATTGTGGCGCCATCAGTTTATCGCCTTTTGACGGACACTTTTGTAACATAGAGATTTATATCCTTCTTGTACCATCCATAATATGTAATATGGCCCACCATTTGTCATTAAATTAACACTTTTAAATGCAAAATAGGCGACAATCCGAATTTTGCCCATATATGTCTTCAATTCAAAACTGTTATTTTTTCACGCTTTTTCGTTTGAGTATAATTTCAATCGGGTCTACCGTACCCCTCGACGGAATTATTAATATAGATTTATTCGATCAGGAGTGCGATTTTTGAATCTCACCAAGTGACTAATTCTCACCGATGTGAGTGATTTCCGAAAGTAAATCACTCACATCGGTGAGAATTAGTCACTTGGTGAGATTCAAAAATCGCACTCCAGGTCACGTGTCCGTCTTACGAATTTTCAACCTGACCAATGTTGCCAACTCCGCATTTCAATCAGTGCTAAAACTATACTGAAAAAAGTGCTAAATAAAAAAAGTTATCCATTCGAATGTGTTTATTAATCTTCCAATGAAGCGAGTCATATAATATCGATTGAACTTCACTTGCGAAGCTCGATTGATCTTATTTAATTTAATAGTACTAGGTACGTAAAGAAGGCTAACTTCCCTACAATATCAATGTTTGACAGCATTTTCACAGATGAACGATCATACATGACGTCTCCATACAATTTTGCCTTTCGACTTCTAGGGTTGACAAGTACGCGATTAGTTTGATTGCTAGATCTGCCCCAATCTACCTAGACACCGCCCCTTATATTATGCTCTCTATCGGACCGTTTTTTCTAGTCACTTATTAACGACTGTTTTGCTCGGTAATTAGGTTCAACTGTGGTTAGGGAAATAGACCAAAAGTAATGTCCGGTTCTCTACTGGTCCGTGTGTACAACTCCACAAAGTGACAGCTACGGCCTTGGTTAGTGATCGGATACTTTTCGAGGTTGTCAAAATCCCCTTCTTTTATTTGCAGATAAGATAAAATATTTAAGTAGTTTATAGTAGAAGTTTTGTTTGTACTAAAATTACAGGTAAATTGGGCAAATGAGGTAATATATCAGACATTTATTTAGTTTTTTATTAAAACTACTGATAGCTTAGGTAGATTGAGGCAGATTGGAGCAGGTCTAGCAATCAAACTAATTCCATACTTGACTTGTCAACCCTATAAAGTCGAAGGCAAAATTGTATGAAGACCGCATGTGTCACCGTTCATATTTCAAAGTTCTGTCAAACACTGATTTTATAGGGAAGATTTTTGGTTTGACAGACTACAAATAAAATTTATCTACTTTTGGAAAATTATTTTTTATAAAATTGCAATTTCCAAAAAGTGCTAAAAATAGTGCTAAGTGCTAAATGCAAAAAATTAGGGCTAAGTCAGTCTAAATAATGCTAAATTTAGCCCCAAAAGTGCTAAATTGGCAACGCTGAACCTGTCGAATCTGTCGGTCACGTGACCCTTGTCGAATCTGTCGGTCACGTGACCCCGTCGCGAGTTTAACATTTTTTCCCCATCACAAAAAGTGCACAGCGCCGCTAAAGAAGTTTTCACTTCAAAAAACTTTTTCGTTTTCATACAAATTGTATGGGGAAAGTTTTTCTCGATTTATGGTTTTTCTAGCCGGAAATTTCTTTTTGGTCCCATACAAGCTTTTGATCCTGGACAGGAATGGGATCGATTGGCATAAAAAAAAGTTTGTCAAAAATGACCATTTTCTCGCACCCTGTATGTTTTTTCCAAAATCTGTAAACGCCAATCTTCATTAATTTGAAATCGAAGGAAGATCTCCTAAGACCATTTTCGCCTAGCAACACGGGATCTGGTAGCTGCCTTCACTGACCCAAAATTTAAAACTATAAAGCAATATTAGCTTTTTAGTTCGTATGACATTTTGCCACTACCCCTACCTATACAAAAAACAATAGACGATTTTTGATATATTTTGCAGACTTTGCAGTGTTATTTGTATAAAATCGACATGAACATGATAAATAACACATTATTTACAAATTCCAATAATTGAATTTAAGCTTTCATGAGACGTACTAACTCTAGCACTTCTGGTTTGCCTAAGCACTGTTAGTGCTTAAGGATGGACACCTAAGCTCTCCGAAACATGTCGCGCGTAGTGACTAAATACAAGTGAATACAGCCATTTGATGTTTAAAGACAAATTGCTATAATTTTAAATTGCAAAGATGGCGCCAGGTGTTACGAATAGCTGATATATTTTTTTTAATTTTTCGTGAAAGGTTGGATGAAGGTTGGTTATCAAACTAACGTGTTCGCAGCATGGGCATATTATACACGAGCTGGAATTAAGAATCGGAATCACTATAGTTACGAAATAAATTCGGCGGGTTATGATTCTTATGAATATTTTCTATAATAATGCATATAAATAAATATGCACCATAGACAATATTTGTAATGCTTTGAATTTATTCAGTCACTATATACATTTTTCTTTTTAATTTCAGCTGGTAAGGATGACCCTTACTTAACGCAACCTAGAACAGCGCTCGAACAGCGCAGATAAAACAAACATTTTAGTGGATTTTTTTAAAAACATACCTACTCAATATTTTGTTATGTTGCGTATGATTGTTGTGAATAATAATGTCGAGTTGTCGGTTATATTCCATGATAATTAGGCTATAGGTACCTACAATAAATTTAAAATAGACGTTAGACGTTGTTCAAATGAATGTTATGAACATTATAATTGGTATCTGAAATGAATACAATAAGTTAGAGTACTTACTTAATACAAGTTTACGAGTAGAGTATTGCCTTATATCTGAAAGTTTTTTTGGTAAGTTTCATATTTATTTTGTTGCATGTTTGAGAAAATCACTATAACTATATCTTTAAGGGATTTCTTCCAGTTAACATTGGAGCAATCAAATCATAAATATGTGTGTATGTATATATATTTTCCCTAGGGGCAAAAATACTAATTTAGTCTGCCTTGATAAGCATAATATGACACACTTTTTGAGCATGAGAAGTGAAAATATAATTTAGTTTAAATCACGTAATTTTTAACATTAAAAACCTTTGAAAAAATGTATATTGCTTTAAACGCCATCTAGCGGATTTTGATGGAACTACTGTAACAAGTGCCTTGCACAGCAATGTGATGCCAAGAAAGCCAATAGACCACAGGTCTCGCTTTATTGTTATTAGATGGCGCTATAATTAATTTATCACAACGTTGAAGCGTCATCTAGTAGATTTTAATAAAACTAATATTACAGGCGTACGCGTAATGTGCCATATGCCGTATGCTGTAGTAGAAGCCACGCGGTGTTTTGAATAGGTGGCGCTGCAGAACATAGTTTACTAGCATAGCATTTTAATTGTGAATTAAAATTACAGATGGCATGAATAAGCTTTGTAATTTTTCCAATGTAATTATTTAGGAGTATATAGTATTATTTGGTTAGAGTATAACATAAGCTTTATATAATAACATAAAATTTGCTAGATCGCAAATTGAATTGAATATGTAATGGATATCATGATTACTTACCTCACCTTATTATTTTACCTTTTTCGTCCTAAAATTTTACGTACTTATACGTTGGACTTATACTGCCATCTTGTGGTCTATATCGAAAACTGAAACTACACCGCGCCATTTAGAAGGTGCTGCCTCTAACATTTACAAATGCCTGCCATCTAGTGGACTAATTTTACAACTTAAACCGATTTCAAGATTTTGAAGGAGGAGGTTATCAATTCGTCTGGATCTGTGTTTTTGCTATTTTTTTATGTATGTTCACCGATTATTCGAAGACGGCTTGACCGATTTGGAAAAAGCTTTTTTTGTTCGAAAGAGTATACTTCACGGTTGGTCCCATTGTAATCAAGTCAGGATCTGATGATGGGATCCTGGAGAAATCGAAGGAACTCTTCTTATAGGCACACCTATAGTGATTTGAGTATTTTTTTACAGCAGCTCGAGCATTTGCTTTTGGAAAGGTGGATGCTAAGTGAAGTCGGTTCTTTTTTGTTTAAAATTATTGTCTTTCATCGTTTCATATTTTATCTTTTTGATCGCGCCAAGTCATCTTCAATACATGCACGTTCCCTATCTATTGAAATGTTTATAAACGTAAATATTATTTTCACCTCAGCAGCTCGAACAAGGGTTCTTTGGTGCTCAATAACAGTGAGCAAAATTCAATTTTGCTTCGAGCGTGAGACAAAATGACCTTGAGATGTCCTCAGTAAAAAGACAGAGAAAGTAATATTTTTAAACTTCATATTCTCGCTTTTCTTTTTCATTTGAATATCAGACCCCCCAATGCACACCAAAATAGCTTGGAAACCTAATCACAAGATTTGGCGCAGGCACTAGTTTTTAGTAAATGTGCTATTTGTAATTAGTGGCGAAATTGGATCGGAAGTCAGTAAAGAGGCGAGAATTTAGTGGGCGTCTGTGAAAGTAGAGCGGAAGACAAGCGGAACTGGGTGGAAATGGAGCAGAACTGGCGGAATTGAAGCGGACCTGGAGCGTGATTCAGTAAAAGTTGCGGGAATTGAGTGGAAGTAAGTGGAAGTAGAGTGGAAGTGAAGCGGAACTGGTCGGAAGTGGAGGAAAATTGACGAAAATGAAGCGGAACTGGCGGATTTAGAGCGGAATTGGCGGAATTGGAGTGGAAGTCACTAAAAGTGGCGGGAATAGACTGGAAGTCAGTGGAAGTGTAGCGGAACTGGGTGGATGTTGAGCGGAAGGGCGGAATAGAAGCGGAACTTGAGCGGAACTCATTAAATGTGGCGGGAATTGAGTGGAAATCGTTGGAAGTAAAGCGGTGTACTAGATGGAGGTGGAGCGGAACTGGCGGAACTGGAGCGGAACTTGAGCGGAACTCATTATAAGTGGCGGGGATTGTGTGGAAGTTAGTGGAAGTGGAGCGGAGCTGGGTGGAAGTGGAACGGAACTGGCGAAATAGAAGCGTAACTTGAGTGGAACTCATTAAAAGTGGCGAGAATTGATTGAAAGACAGTGAAAGTGTAGGGGAACTGGGTAGAAGTGGAGCGGAACTGATGTAATAGAAGCGGATCTTAAGTGGAACTCATTAAAAGTGGCGGGAATTGAGTGGACGTTATTGGAAGTAAAACGGTACTAGGTCGAGGTGGAGTGGAACTGGCGGAACCCGAGCGGAACTTAAGCGGAACTCTTTCAAAGCGGCGGGGATTGTGTGCAAGTCAGTGGAAGGGGAGCGGAGCTGGGTGAAAGTGGAACTTAAGCGGAACTCATTTAAAGTGGCAAGATATGAGTGGAAGTCAGTGAAAGTGTAGCGGAACTGGGTGGAAGTGGAGCGGAACTGGCGGAATAGAAGCGGAACTTGAGCGGAACTCATTAAAAGTGGCGGGAATTGAGTGGAAGTTATTGGAAGTAAAGCGGTACTAAGTGGAGATGGAGCGAAAATGGCGGAATTGGAGCGGAAGTGAAGTGGAATTGATCGGGATGGAGTGGAAGTCAGTGGGAGTGAAAAAATATTTAAATTTTCTGCTATGTTCTCACTGCTGAGGCGAAAAGTTGTATGAGCAACATGAGACCAAAGTTATTTGCACCTCGTGCCTTTGAGTCACTCACTACGCTCAAGA
Source organism: Pammene aurita (assembly GCA_947086415.1). Classification (NCBI taxonomy): domain Eukaryota; kingdom Metazoa; phylum Arthropoda; class Insecta; order Lepidoptera; family Tortricidae; genus Pammene; species Pammene aurita. The sequence continues at coordinate 34,846,562 of OX352290.1, read as the reverse complement.
TTCTAATAATCTCGGGACGCAAAATTAACACTCGAAGCAAAAACTAACTTTGCTCTCTTGTTGCACAGATATCTATACCTAATTATCTCTCTTTTTTTGAGTTATTCTGGTCGTATCCCCTAAATCTGGTCCTTTGGGGATCTGTTTTATTAAACTAACAAAAATGTTTGCAAAAGTTTAATAATTAGAGTTTAATTTAATGTCACTATTTTCAATAGCAGAACTGTACTTTGCGTAATATTTTTATTGACTACCTATTACGGTCGGTAAAAAAAGTCTTCCTAATTCTTCGTTATTTAATTGATCATTTTGTACGAACGTAAATTTTACTGCTATTTTATCTTTTCTCATGTTAACTTACATTGTAAAATTTGCAAAATTGAAGAAAAATAGGTACAGTCAAGTGCAAAAATACGTATCGAAAAAATCGTCTCATAAATATGGTACTACGCACTTATTACAACGGAATAAGATACTATGGGACATATTTTTGAGTAAGATGATTACACCCATATTTTTACACTTGACTGTACCTAACTATTTTTTACTTCACTGTCCTTGAGTTTTACTATGTCCAGGAAAACAGGGATTACGGGCCAAGAGGGTAAACGACGAAGTCATACTTTTTAAACCTAGGTGTTCGGGCCTGAGGGTTTTTTTTCCTGACAATTACGGTCGGTAAAAGCAAAGCGTTATAAGCCATGCAGTGAGTCCTGGCCGCCAATTTTACATGAAATGATCTTCTTTCGGTGGGAGCATTTCTTTTTATAACGTTGCCCACAAATCATGTGATTCAGAAAATATAGCCTCTTTTTACTAGTTTTTTTTATGAAAGCTGCAAGGTCGATGGCAACTCCGCCAATAAGGCAAGCCCATCTAGGTGCCATATCTCCGGTGTTTGTATGAGTATTCTGCCTGGCACATGATCGGTAAAGCGCTAATTCATCCTGGTTCTATATCTCTAAAGCAGTTGTCGCTATGGCGTAAATTATTGTCGGAAATTGAATTTAAAAAAAATTGCGCGTTGATCTTGAAATGCAAATGCGACGAGACTTGGGGAAAAATAAGAAAAAAATAGAAATAGTCGTAATTTCACGCATTTAAGTTACCCAAGACATTATAATTAATATAATATCAGCTCTCGAAATATTTACGGGAATGACTACTAGATGGACTTAACTTACATCGCACGGGAAGACCGTCTACTCGCCGAGTTTTCAAAAACATCTTGTTTTATCAAAACTTTTGCTCATTTTGCCAATTAGATTTAACGACATTGTAAAATACAAAAATTATCACCTGTTTCGTCTAGGCCGTTTATCCTGGATTAAACTATAATCTTGTTTCACACGATCAAACCTAACTTTAAATAAAGTATGCCGGCCCACATCGACCTCACCCCCATTAGTACGGGTTGGAGGCTGAAAGTTACAAACTTACCCCCTTATTCATAAACAGCCGCTAAAGTTAAGAGATCGCTGATAAACGTTTGTCCCTTTCCCTCGTATATGTTGGACGGAACGGGACAAACGATTATCAGAGGCCTCTTAACTTTAGTAGACGTTTATGAATTATGAATTATGGGTTACTTTATAAAGTTAAATAGACAAATAGGTCCCAATTACTTAGAATAAATTAATAAAACGCAATAATACGGAGTCCATTTTTATTTTGCAAAGTAAAAAGTAAATTCGTAAAGGCAGTATGTTCAGTTTTCTTAACGTACTTATATTACTTTAGCGGTTCTCACAACCATTTCCATTCCAACCTACGAAATGCAATTTGGTACAGTAGGTTCAATTGAGCCCAACAAACACCCGTATATAGTGACTTAGTATTGTTATGATGAGTTCAAAATCATAAGGTCGAAATCATGTTTTGCGACTACCAAAGTCTTCTTAAATTATTAAAAATGATTGGAACATGTGTTGTTTGATTTGGAACCGGTGACGTTCGGATTCCGATGAATGATTGCAGAAGGTCGTTAGACGATGATGGAGTGCTTGGGGTCCTTCTCGTGGTAGCACTTGACGTAGTTCCACGCAGTCTGGTGCGGGGTGTTACCCTTGTTGGCCAGGCATGTGTCGATCAGCTTCTCAACGGCAGGTTTGTCAGCTGAAAATGAAATAGAATAAAAATGACGATCGATTATTTTTGAAGTGAGCCGCCAGTAGTCCAGTCCGCCAGTGGGGCGCCACTGCTGACTACTGGTTCACAGATTGCATATTAGATTTTGGCGATTTTTCGACTTCCCCTTCCCCCAGGATGTGATATTATAAGGTATATCAGAGCTAGTTGGTTTGGTGCAACTGACAATAAGTGAGGTTAATTTTGTTCATATTTTCATTACCTACCTGCGTTAGGAACTTTGGCGAGGGCGACATCCTTCTTGAACTTGCCGTCCTTGGTCATCAGCTCTGATTTGATCATCATACAGAGGACGTACTTCTTCAGGGGCTCATTCTCCGTCTGCAATCCATACAATTAATTAAAGTGTAATTCAAGATATCCTAAAAAAAATCAGTTAATCATCCCTTGAATAACAATGCTGTTAAAGGGCACACAAGTTTTATAAGTGTTACTGTACGCCTTTTACCGCCAATTTATTTCGTGTATTACATCACTATTGTTTTTAATATTAATCCAAGATAATATGTATAGGTATGCATCATGAATATTTGGGCAGTTACCGAAAACAAACCACCAAATGAATAGGCGCCTTTAAACTTAACATGTAACTTAAGATGATCTCGATTCATCTTACAGTCAAGTTTTATGGCAGACTAATGGTTGAAGGGAAAAGTGGTCTTCCGTTAGTCAGCTGCAGAACTAGCAGACCAGACGAAGTGCCGACATTACTTTTTGGAATTCACGGACCTGATGTACATCCCGGTCCTTTGATAGGCTTGCGTGGGGATATAGATCAAACACGTAGTGACCCTTTGGAGAGTTTTGTTATGTAATACATCTGTTAGAACCCATTTACGGGTACATATACGGGTACAATAGATACCCGTGAACCGGTCCCAGCAGGTGTTGGGGCTATTTTAAATAAAAGAGTAATGGGCTATGGTGTTCAAGTAGACTGGATCAGATTGGGCTACTCGTAAAGAGGTCCGGACACCTTGCAAAAACAATGTTAAATCCCGTTATCAAGGCAGGTGGTGACTCACCGCCGACTAGATAAGCCCTAAGAGTCCTGCAGCTGCCGTCGAGAACACGGCCAGGAGCAACTTTGATGCAACTTTATTAGTAAGTGAACATGAGCGCCTCACTTAGCTACTTCTAGTGCTGATTAGGCATGTGGTTCTTGTTTACCTTGAAATCTCCAGTCTTGAGTTTGTCGACGAGCTGCTGGTCGGGCTTGGTTTCCGCGAGGCATTCCGTGCGGTGCTTCTTAAGCTTCTCCTTCTGTTCGTCGGTCAGGGCCTGTCAACAAAAAAGTGTTTGAAAAGTATTTATTTTTATTTATTTATTTTATTATGTACTAAGCAGGCAGGCAGTTATGTATGACAACTGATATTGCCTGTATCCAGTGGTAATTACGATAGTTATCATTAACGAGATATATGCTTGTCTAATTTATTTTTAAACTGGTTCACGTTTTATCACGTAATCACGTCTTTTGGGAGTTTGTTCCAAGCCCTCATTACTCGGTTGCTCAGAAAATGTTTGTATGGGTTACTGTGGGACCTATCTCTTTCTAGCTTTAAGTGATGAGCTCTCAGACGGGTGTTGTTGATGCGCATGAACATCTCTTGAAAATCCTTGAGGTCATAGTGTCCAGATAGTATTTTGTACGTCTCTATTAAGTCTCCACGTTCACGTTATTTAAAATGATGTTTGTGGCTAATTAATTAATTTTATCTATTCGGTAGGTGATGTTTAGAAAATTAGTAAACTCAGCGGATATACATCGTGTTACAGCCAAGACTAAAAACCTGAAAAGTGTTTGTTCAGAATCGAGAGTGAAATCGATTGCAGTGTATCTTTATATGGGTATACTTTTTCTTTAATTTTCCAGTCGTTACATGTCGAGTCTAAAAGTTTCGAAAACTATACAGTTTACCAATTCTGTCGAGAGGTTAGGAGATAGAGTTTTATTATTTAATAAAGGCTGGCAGCTTTGACAAATTTGTTTTTTCACTGTAAATAGTGTCATGTAGGTTTTCATTGTCAAAGTATGTCATCTTATGTCATGTCATACAGATTGACAAAGTAGGTTGATAGGTTTATCTATTTAAATTTTTGCCTTAAAAGCAGATCAGGTAGGTTCATCTTGTAAGATAAAGGCAGGATTACTGTAGTAATTAGGTAAGTATTTAAGGCTTTCTTATACATAACTGTTATTCTTATATAAATTGCTACGATTGTATTACAGAAATAACAAACGTAACTAACAAAATTTTATTACTACACACAGTGCTAGAAATACTGACAAGTATTAAGCAAGGCTTTGCTTCGATTGGAACTACAAAACAATAGTTATTATTATACAAGGGAGCAAAGTTGTTGTTTAATATCTCATGCTTATATTGAGACCCGAGCCTGCAAAAGATTCCAAAATTTGAGCCACGAGCTTAACGAGTGGTTCAAAAATGGAATCTTGAGCGTGCGAGGGCCTCCTCAAGGGAAGAGAGGTTGAACAAACTTCAATGCCGACTATATTTAATACAAAATTTGTCACTACACCACCGCGAGAAAAATACAAGTTAGGTATAAAATATTAAAAATCAAAGCCAAATGAATGCTTTCAAATATTTATAATTCAAAATCATCTCTTTAAAGTCCATCCTGCCAAATAACATGAAGAAACAAGTCAAATCTTGCACCAAATTACTTTCAAGGAATAAAAAGCGCCTTTCCGAAGTAGAGTGGTGAAAATACATTTTTGCATCTTGAAAATACGTAAATGTAGGTAAGTGAAACCGTAATAGTCGTAATACACATAGTTTTTATCTAACCAAAGTCGTTGCTAAAAATGTGACGTTTTCAAGTCCAAGGTCAATATCATTGTCGCTTGTCAATATGGCGTTGCTGCCTAATGGCTTGTTAATACAATCATTTAGAAATTAACTCTATTAACAACCGACAATGTATTGTACCTTCGTTCTGAAAACATCACAAATATAAACGGAGAAAAGCAACCAATACCGTGACAATATTTAGTTACGTTTAACGACCTACAGTTATGCACAAGTAAAATTTACTATTAAAAATATAAGAAGCTTTCTTACCTGAGCCGCGACTAGGCAGACAGCGAAAATTAGGAAGGTCTTCATGTTGCTCCCGAGTGATCAGTGCTGCGTCCTGCGGGAGCGGCGCGCTTTATACCCGCGCGGACCTGCGCAAGATTCGCCACATGACGCTAATCTGCGGGATATCAGGGATCGTGCACAGTTGGTGTGTCTATTATTTTTCCTTGTTCTAAAAATGTAGGTTAACACGTCAGTGTTATCAAGCGGGCGGCCGAATGTCGTAGGTTGTTAATGTAGGTGTAAGTGTGATGTGTAATGCATGCAGACCCATTAGGAAAACGTGTACTAAGCCAAAAAACATCATCTGTTTTGACAATTTTAGTGATGTGTATAAGTAGCTACCTGTAAGGGTTTTTCTAAGGAATATATGTTTATAAAATCTACATGCCACTGATACTGGTACAAAGTCCGCCTAGTTAAGTCTTCAGTAAATGAAATTTGGTAACATCATGTTAAACGTAACATTTTACTTAAATATGATAACCGAACTCCACCAGATGTGTGTTTATAATTATGAATCCGAAGTTCCGAACCATGAGGTACATATTATTACGAAATAATATTTTTATTAAAACGCAGGTGCGCACCTCTGCATTAGTAAGTGCGGTCTGGAAAGATCCGGGCACAGCTTGCGAGCCATCGCACCTACAGCCGCTGTTCACACGGGGCGGAAACGTACAAGTATTGACAATTTATCAGATCAAATGACAGAATATCTGTCCAAAAAAAGTAAAGACTGACCATTCATAAAAGTTTTAAAAGCCTCATTTAGATAATTTAAGTTTTGTCTGTTTCTAACAAACTTAGTCAAAATAATAGATACGAGTAAACGATAATTAACGCTTGTAAGACGTATATAAAGCCTGACCAGAAATATATGATCATGCGCCATGTTGCGGAATTTAATTGAAACTAATTTCTTACACTGGCAATGATAGGTTGACACTGTGTCAGTGTCATTGCGACGGTTTACTTCAATAATAGTAACGTGTTGAATATTAAGTAATAAATGTGCGCCAGGAGCGTGATGCAATTAAAAAAAAAAGGTAATAAATGACAAAAAATGGTCAAAACTATTCATAGTCAAGAGGGAAACATTGTAAATAATGTATATAATAAACTGTAGGAAATAAAATGGTCGGGAAAGAAAACTATTTCGCTACGAAACATTTACAAATAAACATCAGAGTTGACAGGTAAACAAATCAAGATATCACCATACCATAGCGAATAATGTACTTTTTTACCATATTGAACTGTTGCCATAGAAATGAGAATAATAGCGCCCTCTTGACAATAATCATATATTTGTGGTCAGGCTTTAAAGAAGTGTTAAAAAAACTTCCGAATTATTCATTTAAAAATTGGTGATATATTGTCAATGGTACTTTCATTACAATGTATTCCTATTATTACCGTATTTTACTGTATCGTGTGATCGGACTCTGTGGGTTGTGGGTAATGGAGTCATACCCTTATTTCGTTTTTAGAGCCAGACATCCTGATTGACACAATGTCAACCACGCATTGATTTATAATTAATCGAGTAAGGCCCCATTACAGTCTTCAATACTATCAATAGTATCTTGAGAGATACTCGAATCTACACTGAAAAAAACCGGCCAAGTGCGTGTCGGACCACGCATAGGAGGGTTCCGTACCTTTAATGTAATAAAAATCAAAATAATACCAAAAGGTCGTATCTGATGCCTATGGAAGAAGTTTTTTGGAGATAACTCAAAAATGGCTGAACCGATAATGTTCAAAATAATTTTCATATAAAGTATATGATAAGGCACATCGCCTCAAATTTTTTCATATTTTTTGGACTTACGGTTCAAAAGTTACCGGGGGGGCTACACAATTTTTCTGTATTTCGAAGCGATTATTTCAGAAAATATTCACTTAATCACAAAATGGTCAAAGAAACCTCAATGTTATTTTTAAAGACCTATCGATTGATGTGTCACATGTTGATATTTGGTTAAAAAACATTTTTTGAAATTTAGTTACATCTATGGAGCGCCCCCCTAAAAATATTTTTTTTTTTCAAATTTAACTCCATAACTAAGTAGCGGCATACAAAATACACCTTATGTGTAAATTTTATTCAGATACGTCGTATAGTTTCCGAGTAAAATGGCTGTGACATACGGACGGACAGACAGACAGACATGACGAATCCATAAGGGTTCCGTTTTTTGCCATTTGGCTACTGAACCCTAAAAATTAAGAGCCTATTAAGATGCATTTTATCTTAGTTGCTAATAAAATATTTGGAATAATAATATATTTATTTAGTACTAACTTTTGCCCGCGGCTTCGCTCGCGTTAAATTCGGGGTAACACGGTTCCCCTTTTCTGATTTAAAACACAGAAGAGAACTCGGAACAGAATAAACCGCACTCAAATAGTTCGCATACCAATTTTTAGCTTTCTACCTTGAAAATTGCGTAATGCTCCATACAAACTTCCACTCCCCATTTTAAGGAAGTGGGGGGTTAGAAAGAGACAAAAAGTAGCCTATGTCACTCTCAATCCCTTCAACTATCTCCACTTAAAAAATCACGTCAATTCGTCGCCCCGTTTTGCCGTGAAAGACGGACAAACAAACACACACATACACTTTCCTATTTATAATATTAGTATAACTATATGATAACTTTTACTAAGTTCTCTTAGCTTCAACAGACAAGATCTTATCAGGCTCATATGCTGTCAAGATGCGTGTTACATTAAATAAGATCTTCGTTGGAGCAAACATGTATATTTTTCAGTGCATCTATGAAACTGTAATTAATTGGTGGTATTGTACAGTCGCCATCAGATATATCGGAGCTGCCAAGGTCGTCATAAATATCTGAACAACGCCACTATTGTCAAGGCTAAGATGCATGTTCACTTGATTACCTACTAGTAGATGAAATTTGTAAGTCACTATGAAAAAATGAAAAATGTTTATTTGGGTAACAAAAAGTATCAGTTACACTCAAGTTTGGAATTTCCTAGTAAGTGAGTATACACCTGTATCAGGAAATCCCGCTCTTCCGTTTTTAGTATACGATAACTGTTTCCTAAATAAACTATTTCGTAATTACATATTTATACAAAAAAAAATTATGCAGAGAAGTTTTAGTGCAAGTACATACGTTGTTTATAACTAACTAGCTTTTTCCCGCGGCTTCGCTCGCGTACTAAAAGTACTAAAAAAGGAGGTTCTCAGTTAGACTCGTATGTTTGTATGTAGGAATGTATGTTTGTCCGCGATCATCTTGCGTTTCGCTGAACTGATTTAGAAGCGGTTTTCGGAAAGTATTCGTTACATTCTGGAGGTTGCGGTATACCACGTTTTGAAGACGGCGGTTCCCTCATTTTTTATTTTAAAGAAATTATTGCAATAATTGTTTAATTGTTACGCCATCAACGACTTACTACTGAGAGATTATGATTAATATAGATTTCTACTCTTGAATAGAAGCTTTTCCCCGCGACTTCATTTGCGTGGAATTAGTAATCCACCCTCCTTTTTACCCGCTTAAGGAATGACTTCTGGGATAGCAACTATTATATATCCTTCCCCAGAACGCAAAATATCTCCATACCAAATCATCTAAATAGGTTCAACAGTTATTAATTTCCCATACAAACTTTCAACCCCCGTTTCAACCCCTAGATTTTCGAGATAAAAACTATCCTATATTGTTTACCGCGACTCAATCTATATAATATGTACCAAGTTTCATTTCAATCGTCTGTTCAGCGGTTAATAATTCGCCATACAAACTACCAACATGTTTTCTACCCCTCTAAGATTGATTTTCGGCTTAAAAAATATTCTATATTGTTTCCTGGGACTCAAACTATATTCACAACAAAATTATCTAAATCGGTTAGCGGTAAAAAAATCTCCATACAAACCTCCAACCCCCATTTCACCCCCTTAAAGATTGATTTTCGAGATAAAAACTGTCCCATGTCGTTTCCCGGTACACAAACTATCTCTATACCAAGTTTCATCTAAATTGGTTCAACGTTTAAAAATTCCCCATACAAACTATCAACCCCCATTTCACCCCCTTAAGTGTTGATTTCGTAATCAGCGACCGGATAAACCATAGAAACAATACCCATGTTGATATTTAAATTTAGTCACCACATTTCCCCCTTATGGGTTGAATTCTCAAAAAAGCTGAAACACTTGTTTTCTCATTTATCGTTAGGAATACTCCTGTAAAGTTTCGAATAAAATAGTTGAACTAATCTCGTTTCCCATACAAACTTTGAACCCCATTTCCCCCTTAGGAGGTAAAGTTTTAAAAATTATTTCTAAGTGCATCCTTATGCCTTATAAGGAGCCTACGTACCACATTTGGAATCTCTAGAACCAGTGGTTTGGGCTGTGCGTTGATATGTCACTCAGTTTCTTCTTTTATATATTTAGAAGAAGATTGCAATTTGGCACAAATACTTTCAAGAATTTTCATGTCCACAATATTAAATTTAAACATCGATGCCATTTTCTTAATTAACGTCCCAAAAAATCACAAAAACGACACCCATATGGATATTTAGACATTTCAACCCCATTGTACCCTAACAGGGGAGATGGTATTTCACGTCCGCCACGTCGGATTTTAAAATCGTTGTTGTTTTCGTAATAAACGACCCGATAAACCATAGAAACAATACCCATGTTGACTTTCAGACTTTTTGACCACATTTCCCCCTTTTAGGTGTTGAATTCTCAATAAACCTGCAACACGTATTTACTTATTTATTGTTAGGAATACTTCTGTGAAGTTTCGAATAAAATAGACTAACTAATCTTGTTTCCCCATACAAACTTTGGACCCCCATTTCACCCCCTTAGGGGATGAATTTTGAAAAATCCTTTCTTAGCGCACCCCTAAACCTTATAAGGAACCTACGTGCCAAATTTGGAATCTCTAGAACCAGCGGTTTGGACTGTGCGTTGATAGATCACTATGTCAGTCAGTCAGTCAGTCAGTCAGTCACCTTTGAGTTATATATATATAGATTTTAACATGCAATTAATGCGTTCGTGCGTGTATGTGTATGTGCGTGTGTGTGTGAGTGAGTGTGTGACTATGTATCAATTTTTTGGTTATCGCCAGTGATCTAATTTAACGAGTACTATCCAACGGGCTGATTGTCCTCAAAAATTATCCTAATACGGAAATGCCCCAGGATTTCGTGATTTACGTTTATTACATCAAATAAATTTTCATTACGTTCTCAACTAATTATTTTTACTTAAATACACATTGCACCGTAAAATCCGATGTCTTGTCACCGCTTAAATATTCGTACCTAGATACCAAAATCACATAGTGTGGGTAGCAGCTCGGACTAACTGATAAATTGCGATTCGACAATCAGAATAACAGCTTAATGCAATAACTCGATTGATTTATTGTTGTCCGTTGACCCTTCGGCCTCTGGCCACTTCTACCAGTACAGTCGATCACATGTGATATAACTAGGTACTTACTTATTTTAGGAGTGAAGTTTATAACAATATCATGTCGTAGATGGCGCTATAATTAAATAGGCGTGTGATAACTGTAATTTTTAACTCCCGACGAAAAAAAGGGTTTAAAAGGTGGTATATTTTGACCGCTGTGGGAGTGTCCTATCTGTCTGTGGCACCGTAACGCTTAAACGGTTAAACCGATTTAAAAGTGTGGGTAAAAACGGAAATCCAATACTAAGACTCCGCTGTCCGTCTGACTGTCTGTCCGCCTGTCTGTATCTCATGAACCGTGGTAGTTAGACAGTTGAAATTTTCACAGATGATGTATTTATGTTGTCGCTATAACAACAAATACAAAAAAAAAACAGTATAAAATAAACATTTAAGGGGGTCGCCGTTTATAGATAATGGTGCGGAACCCTTCGTGCGCGAGTCCGACTCGCACTTGGCCGGTTACTTGCAAGCAGGTTTTACACTGTCATAATAAAATCTCGTAAACCAGCAATGCGTTATCCGTCTGATTGGATTACCAAATATGTCGGATGAAAAGGGTCAAATTGACGGACATTCTATAAAAAAAATCGGAATTGGCGTCGCAAAATCAGATCCGGAATATTTACCTACAGATTATTTGTTATGGAGAATACCTAGTATAGATGTATTGATCAGGACATCCAAAGAAGAGTTATGTATGAAGTACCGTACTCGAAAATGAAACCTACTAAGTCTCCGCTGTTCATCTGTCCGTCAGGGGACTATATTTCAACAACCGTAATAGGTAGACGATAAAACTCAGACAAAATGTGTTTTCCTGTTGTCGTTACAACCTAAAAATAATAAAAAAATATAACAAGGGAAATAATCTTGCACATTATTGCACTGACTGTAGGTATGGAAATCGAGTGAATTTGCAATTTTATTTTAATATGAAATACTACAGTACTAGTTTATGCGCGCTGTTTGCAGTCCACGGCTATAAAATACGATGCATTTAGATTTTAATTTTACGACTTGTTAATTGTAAATAGAACTACAAAAGTATACCTATTAATAAAGTTTTTAAAATTTGAATAGCATGATTTTACATAGGTATAATAAAATAACTAACAGCCAGGGCCTCGATTCGACATGCCAAACTGTGAGACGTGGATGTCACACTTGTATCGCTAGTGGATAGACTGATATCCATCTGTCCACACGTGTCCACACCTAACTGCCAAGCTGTCAGTAGGTCTCGCTAGAGCGTTTTGTCTATGGCTATGGCCACCATTTTAGATATCACTCTTGAGTAGTGATGGGCGGTTCCCGGGCACGTTCCCCATTCCCCAACTTTCCCGGAAACGTGCCCGGGAACGTGCCCCACCGTGGGGAATACTGGGGAAAGTTGAATATGTGTATAGCTACATTATTTTTTTGAATGGTATCCACTAGAAAAGGAATAATAACAATATTTAGCATGACAATATATAATGTATTTCTTTTCCAAAAGCAAATTCCCCCGTGTTCCCGGGAAAGATGGGGAACGTTCCCCAACTTTCTCGGGCACGTGCCCCAATGTTTCCGGCAATTCCCCATTGTACTGGGGAAGCGAAGCATAAATATATATAAGCAATATAAGTTTCTTAATCATAAAGAAACTTATATTAATGCATTATCACAGATTTTGGAACGAAGTTCCTTATCGGACGGTTCGCGGATGGGGGGCTAGGTGGAAAAAAGTCACGTGACCGTCACGAAAACGCGACACAAAGCCATACGACTAAAAAGCATGTTAAATGAAATAAAATAAAATAGAATAAAGTGAAGTGAAGTGTAATGAATAGTGAGAAGTGACAAAGTGAAAAGTCAAAAAGTCAAAAAAGTAAAAAAAGCAAAAAAAAGGCAAAAAGTAATAATGAGTCGTACAAGTCAAAAATTTAAAAAGTCAAAAAAGTCAAAAATGACAAAAATGTCAAAATGACTGTCATAAATTCAAAAATTACAAAAAAGTCAAAAATTAAATAACATAACTTCATTCCAACCACGTTCTACGACACTCACGTATTTTTTTCATTATAAATGCAATAAATAACTAGTTACATAAATAAAACTATATACATCTATACATATTTTGATAATAGATATATATATATTGTATTAGTCACATACTAACACGTAATATGAATTACAAATACTAATCGTTACAAAGAGTATTTAAAACACATTGATTTTTGAATACGCTATTTGCGGTTGGTAATTTAAGACGTCCATACGATTTGTTAGGAGACATATGTTTTTAAACTTCAAATGTAAGTTTGTATTATTTATATTAGACTAGCTTTTACCCGCGACTTCGTCTGCGTAAAACTATTGTACAGTCAACCAATTTGATTCCTAGACCACTCTAGAGCCTTGTTACAATAGCTAGTTTGGTAGCGAATAGGTTACGTTTATACGTATCCACGGGCAACTGTCATTACGACAAGATTCTACAGTGGCCTAGGAATCAAAGTAGTTGACCGTACATCGCACTCTGACAGAATTTCCAACCAGTATGCAACTTCATTAGGTGAGGGATCCTGTGATATACAATACATTGTCTGACCAGATGTTTTACAACTTTTATTTAAATCCATGCGTAAAATTTGTTTTTACATTCCAGAAAATAAAGTGACAGTTGATTTGCCCATTTTCACCAGAATTTCTACATGATTTTGTCATCATCATCATCATATCAGCCGAAAGACGTCCACTGCTGGACATAGGCCTCCCCCAAAGAGTGCCACAATGACCGGTCCTGCGCCACCCGCATCCAGCGGACTCCCGCGACCTTCACCAGGTCATCAGTCCACCTTGCGGGGGGTCTACCCACGCTGCGCCTTCCGGTTCGTGGTCGCCACTCGAGAACCTTTCCGCCCCAACGGCCATCGGTTCTACGAGCAATGTGCCCCGCCCACTGCCACTTTAGTTTAGCGATTCGGAGGGCTATATCGGTTACTTTGGTTCTGCTGCGGATGGCCTCATTTCTGATGCGATCACGCAGAGAGACTCCAACCATAGCCCTCTCCATTGCTCTTTGGGTGACTTTGAGCTTTCTTATGAGGCCCATTGTAAGCGACCACGTTTCAGTACCATATGTCATCACTGGCAACACACACTGGTCAAAGACTTTCGTCTTGAGACACTGCGGAATATTGGATAAAAAGGTGTGCCGTAGCTTCCCGAACGCTGTCCAACTGAGTCGGATTCGTCGATTGACCTCTTTCTCGAAGTTGGATCTACCTAACTGGACAGTATGTCCTAAGTATATATAATCGTCCACAACTTCGAGTGTGAAGTCTCCGATTGTAACGGGAGTTGGTGCTACATGGGTATTTGACATGATCTTCGTCTTATCCATGTTCATCTTTAGATCAACTCGCTCGGAGGCTTTACTGAGGTATTCGAGCATCGTACTCAAATCCTCCATGGTCTCAGCCAAGACTACTATGTCGTCAGCAAACCGAAGGTGAGTGATGTACTCGCCGTTTATGTTGATGCCTAGCCTTCTCCAGTCCAGAGTCTTGAAAACATCCTCCAGTGTAGCGGTAAACAGTTTAGGAGAAATAACATCTCCTTGCCTGACTCCCCGCTGCAACGGAATAGGCTTCGAGTTCTGGTCCTGGAGTCGGACTGACATACTGGCGTTCTCGTCTAGCCTGCGTGCGAGACGGTTCGTAATGACTCTTGAAAACAGCTTATAGACATGGCTCAGAAGTGAAATGGGTCGGTAGTTCTTCAGTAAAGCGTTATCACCCTTTTTGAAGAACAATACCACCACACCTCTGTTCCATGCCTTAGGCGTTCTCCCTTCTAGTAAAACGGAGTCGAACAACTTCTGAAGGGCCATAAGGACCGGTTTACCACCCGCCTTCAGAAGTTCGGCTGTAATTCCGTCTTCACCAGGTGCCTTATTGTTTTTGAGCTGTTTAAGAGCCATTCTAATCTCGTACAGGCTGATGTCCGGGATGTCTTCGGTATAATGTCGGGTCAGTCTAGCTCTAGGGTCTTCCGCCAGATCAACTTCAGGTCTGCTAGTTGATGTGTATAGCTGTCCATAAAAGTCCTCTATCTCCCCCAGAAGCTCGGGTCTGGATGAAACAATTTTACCATCCTCAGTTTTTAATTTGGCGAGCTGGCTCTGCCCAATAGACAAATCCCTTGAGAAAACTTTAGAGCCCTTATTCTGCTCAATGGCCTCTTCAATACGATTTGTATTGAATTGGCGAAAATCACGGGTAAGGGACTTAGAGATCCGTTTATTGAGCTGCCGGTATAATGACGCATCTGCTGAGGATTGCAGAACCATTTCTCTCCTTTCCTCGATGAGTTTCTGAGTGGAGTCAGAGAGCCTTTTTGTTCTGTTCCTCCGCTGGGCCTTAAAAAACTTAGACCCAGTACTATGAACAGCTTCCACAAACCCGTCGTTGAATTCGTCCACATCGCCGCCTAGACAATCGAAACGGTTTTGGAGTTCCAGCTGGAAGCTCTCAGGGTTTTGTATTTGAAGTGCTGCTGGACGGAGCGTAGACTTCATCAGTCAAGAGCGCTCTAGCTTAACACATATATTCAATGTGCCTCTCACCAGACGGTGATCACTTCCGGTTTTAACCGTATTGATCTCAGAGACATCATTGAATATATGCTTCTTCGTCGACATGATGAAGTCAATCTCGTTTTAAGTTGCACATGATTTTGTACTAATGTAAAAATTGTATTCGGCAGGCTAGTTAGAAAATCGGACCAATGAACTGACATTTTAGTATTTTTTTCCAGGAATGTAAAAACAGAGTATGTATAGCATACTTTTATGGTGTTACTGTTTAAGAAATAAAAGTCAATTTACTTGGCCTAAAATATTTCTGTACGCGACTTTGTATGGAGAAGCAAGGAGTGCCTTAATGAATGCCTGTGACTTTAAGCGTTTGACCCCGGGACTTATTAATGGACATAGTAAATGCCAACTTGAAAGAAAATCGTAGTCTCTTAATTTGGAACGGCAAATATTTCGGAATAAATGGTATTCGAGGAATCAAGACACTCTCTCCTCTAGTCGTTCCGGTAAGAATTGTGCCCGTTACGGTGTTCCTAATTGTGTAACTCGTAACCTGGTGCCATGTGCGTTATAATTTCGGTGCATTAAGATTGCGCATCAGAAGAACTGGGAGGCCAACCTTTAACTGTAGGTAGTATATGTGCCACGGCAGTCAGTTCCAATTTGTTTAAGAATTCTACAGGGTATATTACACTGTCATCACTGCTCATCACCGTGTCCATAGACTTGTATATTTTTGATTAGCCAACTATGCCATCTAATATTCGTTTATTAATTTTATTAACGGACTCATTCTTTGGTGATGAAACAGCCCTCTCACATAACCACTCTTCACTGTGAATATTATTTTGCAAGTTTGGAAAAACTTGCGAAATAAGGTCAGCCTCTGTCATTACTGGATGGCAAAAATCATTTGCGAATTAATTATTTCTGTAGGCAAAAATCTATGTCTATTTCTAGACGACCCTCGCCGATTTTCGAGAGCTTACGATGATGATAGACGCAAAAGCACCTGATTCCAAATCATTAAATAGATGCACACGCATGTTGCACGTGAGGTTAAGCTTTTCTACCTTTGACCACAGTAGCGATGCCTTCAGGGACGCGTTCATCTCATCGGCCGGTGTACCCCTTTCAATAACGGGCAGTGTCTGCCTGGAATCACCAGCAAGCAAAACTACAACACCGCCCATCAAAACTCTATTACCATGGATATCTTGTAGGCTGCGGTTCAATGCTTCTACTGTGCGCCTGTGTGACATCATGCATTCGTCCCATACAATTAGCTTGCACTGTTGCAGGAGTTTTCCTCGATTGCTGGTTTTAGTAATATTGCATGTACCTAGGGGTTTCTTCAGTTGAATGTTGAATGTCGAATGTGCAATCCGACCATCGTTTAGCAATGTAGCAGCAATTCCAGAGGAAGCCACAGCCAGGGCTATGTTACGGTCCTTGCGGAGTCGGGCTAGCAGTAGGTTCAGAATAAAAGTCTTACCAGTACCTCCAGGTGCATCAAGAAAGAAGAGTCCTCCATCACCATTGTTAATGCGATCCATAATTAAATCGTAGACGTTTCGTTGGTCGGGAACCAAACGTGGCGCCATTTCTTGTACAAAATTATCTAACGCTACAGTGTCGTAATTTAGCTCTCTTGCGACATCGCTAGATAATTTTCCCCTTCGTTGAGGTGTGGGAAAACTGAAATCCGACATATGTTTTCCTGATAAGTTAACGATTTTTTCCTCAATTAACATCAATGTCTCATTAATTGTTAGATCTTGGTTTGTGCCTTGAACCCTATGTGCGATATCTTTTGCTAGTGCGTCCTTTTATTAATTTCACAACTGTAGAGGGTTAGAGAGTTCGCTAAACAAGTTTAGTGAAATGATAAAGTCTCAACTGGAAGATGATATATGGTGATTTGATTAAATCTCTGAACTGGTTTAGTGAAATGACGAAAGGAAGTACCGAATACAATATTTTACTTTGCAGTTGAGCGATTTTATCAAATCTCTGACTAGATAAAGTGAAACAGATATTAAATCAGAGATTTTAACAAATCTCTAAGGGATATGATCAAATCACGCAGGATGTTAAAATGGAAAATCCATATCATCATTTCCCTAGAAAAATTCAGTCATTTCACCAAATAAGTAACTCTGTTCAGTGGAAAGACAAAATCGGCCGGTGCAGTATTTGTGAACATCCAGTGCATGCAACATGTGGAAGTACTGTTGGAGAGGAAGGTCAAAGCTTAGTTGTTAAATGCCAATTTTGTCAAAAAGAAAGCAATATTAGAGCTGAGAGGGAAAATGCACCAAAATTTTTGAACATATACGAAAGAAAGATTGAAGATATGACTTGAAGATATAGACTAGATTACGTGAAATTGTAACATAAAATGTCAAAAGTAGGTATCAAAGTTGTTTATGCCATCAAAAACAAAACTTGTAAAAAAAACAAGTCTCGCAACTCAGTTCTTCTACCGTAAAAAGTTGTGAGATCCATCTAATACCAAGTCGGTTGATTTATTCAGTCCCTACTTAAGGGACCTTCTGTCTTAAGTTATTACGTAATTAGCTAATCTAACAACATCTTATAGTGACCGTGAGCATGCACTGGATTTTCACAAATAACGCACCTTCCAATTATGTCTTTCCACTAAACAGAGTCAGTGATTTGGTGAAATGACTAAATTTTTCTAGGGAAATGATGATATGGATTCTCCATCTTAACAACGTGCGTGATTTGATCATATCCCTTAGAGATTTGTTAAAATCTCTGATTTGATATCTGTTTCACTTTATCTAGTCAGAGATTTGATAAAATCGCTTAACTGTAAAGTAAAATATTGTATTCGGTACTTCCCTTCGTCATTTCACTAAACCAGTTCAGAGATTTAATCAAATCACCATATACCATCTTCCAGTTGAGACTTTTTTATTTCACTAAACTTGTTAAGCGAAATGATAAAACTAGTCGACTTTTTGAGTTCGTTTCATCAACTTACTGTAGCGGTTAGGGATTTTGTCAAATTCCTAAACAAATCTAGTGAAATGAAAAAGCGTGTCGCGTTTTTTGGCCGATTTTGTCTTCCCACTAAACAGAGTCAGTGATTTGGTGAAATTACTGAATTTTTCTAGGGAAATGATGATATGGAGTCTCCATTTTAACATCCTGCGTAATTTGATCATATCCGTTAGAGATTTGTTCAAATCTCTGTTTTAATCATTTCCCTGCGACATATACACACCAGTCGCTTTTCGGTGAAAGAAAACATCGTGGGGTAACCGGACTCAATCCCAATCCATACTATATACTTACTTAATATTATAAATGGAAAAGTGTGTGTGTTTGTTTGTTTGTCCGTCTCTCACGGCAAAACGGGGCGACGAATTGACGTGATTTTTTAAGTGGAGATAGTTGAAGGGATGGAGAGTGACATAGGTTACTGTTTGTCTCTTTCGAACCCCCCACTTCCCTAAAATGGGGGGTGGAAGTTTGTATGGAGCATTCCGGGGGGCAAAGGGGAACCGTGTTACCCGGAATTTAACGCGAGCGAAGCCGCGGGCAAAAGCTAGTAATTTAAATACATATAAGTACTTACAAATATTTATCTTATTTTGTCTACATTATTGTAGACATTATTAACATTAAACAATCTTTATTGCAACTTAGGGTACACAAGGGTGTACATTGTACAATGTACTCTTTATGCTTTCTATCTCTAACATTTTTAATTTTCACGTATGGAACATTTTTACCTTGTATGCAACTTTCCCCTGTTTGGGGAACGTGCCCGGGAAAATAGGGAATTCCCGGGAACGTACCCGCGGGGCACGCTCCCGGGAACGAGGCACGTTCCCCCGGCCCATCACTACTCTTGAGTGATTCCACCCCAAATTTCAACTGTCACAAAAGTGTGATATCATAGTTGTCTCGCAAGCGACTGTCAGTTATGCCATGTCGAATCGTAGCTCAGGCTTTAACTAAAAATTAAGGTAAAGGAATCTTCTGAAAAAAAGTAAATTCGTTTGTTTCCCTTGCTTTAACTAGCTAGTGTTTAAGTAAGTACAAATAAAAAACATGGTAGATATGGAAATTAGGTAGGTATAATTAGGTAAATAAAATTCTTACGATGCAGTCATGAAATCATAATATGTTTGCGTTTTAAATAATTTCAAAATGAGCGTTAGGCTCGTACTTATCTCTATTATGTAGAACCTGAATTTGATTTCTTTTTAATCGACGTCACAGTAACCTTACTCTCATAGTGATAATACAAATTGTTTTAACATATAACAAAATAGCTGATTTAATCATTAGAAAAGTAGCGTCTTGAATTCACCATCATTTGCAAACACGTATTATGTTATTGGTACACTGATGAGTGATGATTACAGGAAGTCCTCGCGTAACGCCTATAGACATGTAATAGAATAATTTGACATATGACATCATTCGGTATCGGGTAGCGCTATTAGGACTCATTCTCTTTATTAGGCCTCATTTTCTCATTTCTACCTGTTTATTCATATCGCATATGTCAGTATGAGTTTCACAAAGGCCGCTCCTTTGGGGGTCCGTAAGTACTCTGGACTTTTTATATCCAATCATGAAGGCGTTTTATAAAATGATAAATGTAATATTTTATATAAGTAACTATTCCTAATAGTCAATAGAAATGATAAAAATATTAAACAAACCAATTTACTTTCATTGCTTCGCAATCACGCAATTTTAAAGAACTATTGTTATATGTATCATTAATTTAAATATGGTATGTATATATATATATATACTAATTCTTAATAGAAATAGGTGTTAATTAAAAAAAAACATAATTATCAAACTAATTACAATAAAACCACTTAAAACTACAGATAGAAAATTGGGACCGCTGTGTTAATTAATTAAAAATAATTTTAATTTCATAGTAATATTTGGTTATGTCTCAAATGCCTTGCCTGTCAGCCATATTGTTTACATTAATTGCCATTTCTATTAACCTTAGGTTTAGATAATGTTAACAGAAATAAAGTTATTTGCAAATATAAAAAGTGCTTATGAATTTTTTCCTAAATATGTTGACGTAATAATTATACAGTATCTAAAATACACGTCTCTAGTCAAAACCATTGTTTATTACTAAATGCCCTATCAATAGATAACAGTTTTCCAATCTAAGTAGGTAGAGACTCCACCTACTCTAGTTGTACCGTAGAGTCATTATAATGATTAACATTGAATTCCAGTTCCAAACAATACTAAAGGGATACCAGTTTGCAGGGCCCCTCACTAGTGGCAACTAGGATGATAATAAAACTATAAAAATCCAGTATGATCCGAGTCCTGACCTGAGATTTATTGTCAAAGTAAGTAGGTAAGATTGCTCACAATTGACAGTGCTATTTAGATCAAGATTTTGTTTGAGGCCGTTTAGATTAGCTGCATGTTATAGAAGATTATAAGATAGTAAATGGAACTAACGGCACTAGAGTACTAAATTACCAAAAACCTTTATACAATTGCCTTTTACTAAAATAACTAAACAGCAATTAGATCAGTATAGAAAATGTTCCTATAATAATGAAATACTTTAATTTGTTTTATTTACGAGAAAGTACGTCGTGTAGGAATAAAGTAAAACAATTCCTGAGTGTTTCTAGACATGTTCCTATTGTTCCACAAGTGAAATCTGAAAATGAAGTAACAGACAATCAGATGTCAATAAAATCACATTAAAAGGAAATAATTTTGAAACTAATTTAAAAAATGTAATTTTATGTAAGTACCTTAAAACCACCCAACTACATATATTCGAGTACTGTAACTATGGTCCACAACTTCAATATGTAAGTAAGCATCAATTCTTATTTTCGTTTTGGTTTTGTCTAAGTTTGTTTATTTATTTTTGAACATATTTTTAACATAAAATGCATCATATAAATAAACTAGCTTTTTCCCGCGGCTTCGCCCGCGTACTAAAAGTATTAAAAAGGAGGTTCTCAGTTAGACTCGTATGTTTGTATGTACGTATGTAGGAATGTATGTTTGTCCGCGATCATCTCGCGTTTCGCTGAACTGATTTAGATGCGGTTTTCGGAAAAGTATTCGTTACATTCTGGAGGTTTCGGTATACCACGTTTTGGTGAATGCGGTTCCCTTATTTTTTAAACGAAATGATTGCAATAATTGTTTAATTGTTACGCCAGCAACGACTTACTACTGCTGAGAGATTATGATTGATACAGATTTCTACTCCTGAATAGAAGCTTTTCCCTGCTACTTCATTTGCGTGGAATTAGTAATCCACCCTCCTTTTTACCCGATTAAGGAATGACTTCTGGGATAACAACTATTATAGTAGTTATAGTATATCCTTCCCCAGAACTCAAACTATCTCCATACCAAATC
Organism: Pammene aurita; assembly: GCA_947086415.1. Lineage (NCBI taxonomy): Eukaryota > Metazoa > Arthropoda > Insecta > Lepidoptera > Tortricidae > Pammene > Pammene aurita. Next base: position 34,824,820 of record OX352290.1, on the reverse strand, counting down.
ATCTAAATAGGTTCAGCGGCTATATATATCGATTTATGTAATATGTACCAAGTTTCATTTCTATTGTCTGTTCAGCGGTTAATAATTCGCTATACAAACTACCAACATGTTTTCTACCCCTCTAAGATTGATTTCCGGGATAAAAAATATTATATATTGTTTCCCGGGACTCAAACTATCCCCCATCTTCTTCCCCCCCGGCTTCTTTCTATGGGTTGAATTCTCAAATAAGCTGAAACACTTGTTTACTCATTTATCGTTAGGAATACTCCTGTAAAGTTTCGAATGAAATAGTCGAACTAATCTTGTTTCCCATACAAACTTTGGACCCCATTCCCCCCCCCCCCCCCCTTAGGTGGTGAATTTTTAAAAACTATTTCTAAGTGCATCCCTAGGCCTTATAAGGAGCCTACGTGCCACATTTGGAATCTCTAGAACCAGCGGTTTGGGCTGTGCGTTGATATGTCAGTCAGTTTCTTCTTTTATATATTTAGAAGAAGATTGCAATTTGGCACAAATACTTTCGAGAATTCTCATGTCCACAATATTAAATTTCAAAATCGATGCCATTTTCGTAATTAACGATCCCAAAAAAAAGACACCCATATCGATATTTAGATATTTCAACCCCATTGTACTTTACGTCCGCCACGTTGGATTTTAAAATTGTTGTTGTTTTCGTAATCAACGACTCGATAAACCATAGAAACAATACCCAATGTAGTTTTCAGAATTTTTGACCATATTTCCCCCTTTTAGGGGTTGAATTTTCAAAAAACCTGAAAGACGTATTTGCTCATTTATTGTTAGGAATACTCCTGTGAATTTTCTAATAAGATAGTCTAACTAATCTTGTTCCGCCATACAAATTTTGGACCCCCATTTCATCCCCTTAGGGGGTGAATTTTGAAAAATCCTTTCTTAGTGCACCCCTAGACCTCATAAGGAACCTACATGCCAAATTTGGAATCTTTAGAACCAGCGGTTTGGGCTGTGCGTTGATATGTCAGTCAGTCAGTCAGTCAGTCAGTCAGTCAGTTTCTTCTTTTATATATTCAGAAGTAACACCTAAAACGAAGACATTGTCAGTTTAGGACCATAGTTGGGAGCTTATGGACTATAGTCAGTTTTGGACCATAGTTGGGAGCTTTTGGACTATAGTCAGTTTTTGACCATAGTTAGGAGCTCTTGGACTATAATCAGTTTGGGACCATAGTTGGGAGCTTTAGACTCTAGTGGGGTGGGTGGTAACACAAGTCGTCAATCTGGACTACATTATTTTTTAATCCAGTAACCTTGTCGCCTGAAAGTACGGGGTACTGTAAGTCAAATCCGGTAGTTCTGATTTTTTGCAGACTTGTCTTTGTTTGTTATTTGGGATTATGGGAATCCAAGTTTGTGACCTTGAGCGCGGAACGCAACTTTGTCAAAAATGGAAAAATCTTTTTTTTCTAGACTTTGGCGATTATGACCCTAGAGGGCTGGTTTTTGGTAGTACCTTCTCAGGATTTTTTTAAAGAACTAATAAAGACTAAGTTTGATACAATATGAGAATAGAATTGTCTCTGTAGACCTAATAATTTCCGAGATAAAGCTTTTCAAAATAGAACCGTTTTTTTCCAGAACCGTTTACCCTTTACCCTTCCTTTCCCATCTGGGAAAAACGGTTCTATTTTAAAAAGCTGTCAAAAACTAGTATTTTAGGTTAATCGCCTAAATCTAAAAAAAACGGATTTTTGATTTATGACAAAGTTGCGTTTGGCGCTTGAGGTCAAAAACTTGGATTATTTATTGGGCCAACATCACAAACAAGTTTGCAAAAAGTCAGATCTACCGGATTTGACGCACATGATGATTGTAAAAGTTACTGGATTATTTGTTTACTACAAGCGAGAGCAGCCACATAAGTATACAAAAACTTCAGTTACTTTGCTTATAAATTTTAACTTCATTTTATTGTACGAGAGAATTGTATACAATAGGCATGGTGAATTTATTTCATGTATGGTATCAATCGATTCGTTTTGTTGTGAGGATCAAATGTCTATATATATGGGGCCAATTGCGTTAAAGCAACACAAACGTCAGAAATGAGACTTAAAATCCGAGATTTGCATTTGTTTCTCAAAACGCTCCTAACAAAATGACGTGCAAAAGTGACGTCACGGTCACATAGCCCTTTTTAAGTATGGAAAAAATATGAAATTGCTATTTTTACAGTGAAATGTTGCGTTTATGTATATGATTGCTGTACAATTAATTTTACAGTAAAATGTTAAAAATCGAATGGTATCATTGTTTTTTTTTTTAAATTTCGCACTTTAAAAAATCGTAAAATTCAGAAATTTTGCATCTTGATATCTTTGAGCCATTTCAATAGAATTTATAAATTTTCACTTTAGTTGGATATATTGATCATTTTGCATCCTATAAACTAAATTTGATTGCATAATTCGACATGTGTCATCATGCCTATTAATGGTTTTTTTTATCCTAAAAGTAACTATACTTAAATTATTTTGCACTAATCAATATAAAATAGGCCAGTGACATTGAACTTTTCACTAAGTGGCCCTGATTAGTAGGTAGGTAAATTGAGAATTGAGAAAAAATATAAATTGAATATAATTGAGTAGTAGTGTAACTACTTAGAAATTGCAAATCAAAAAAATATTGAGCAAAATAATTTGATTTGCTTCAAGATTCAAAAAATATAAAGTTAGGGCGATTGTAAATAGTATGGATTTTTTTATTATTATTTAATGTGCTAGTATTATTATGGATTTATTACAAAATATAATAACAGCTGTGTAAAATGGTCATTGATCGTCTTCGTTGGTCTCCAAATAATTAGGTAATAGTCGTCCTGAAACTGCAAATTCACTCCAAAGTCGATGAAAACGTTGCAACTTCAAAACTTAACCAGGTTTTGGCAATATTTCGCGCATGCGTTCCCAAGTCCAAAACCAAACTTTGTATACAAAAGTAAACACACTCCTCTGGTGCAAACTTGTGTTTCATAAAATTGTAAACCAAACAAAGAATATAGTTAGAACTGGACTCATAAAGATTAGTGAAAAATAACATGAAAAACATATGAAAAGGGTGGGGAAGGATAATACAATGTATTTACTTCAATACGGCGATACAATATGTTCCTTCTCATTAAATATTATTCATATAGGTAAGCAGAAGATAAGATATGTAATAGTTATTCCGTAAATATATATGCAAGTGGCTCCAACTGAAGAACAAAACAAATTATTTTAGCAAATATTGTGGTTGTTTATTTTTAAGTAGAGACACTATTATAACAAATCTGCCGCGAATGCAGAAGACGCTGGTTCGTTCCCAGCGCTGGGTACCGGAGGCCTAGGTCACTTTTTCCTTTGTATATGACATCTATATAAGTTTATGCAAGTAAAGTGGCTCATTAAAAATTTGGTTATTAATAGTTTCCGATCCTCATTTTTCCGGATTAAGCAAAAGTCAAATAACATAACATACTTACTCAATAAGTTTTCTGAGTTAGTTGTTTCTGAACTTTTCATATATTTTGTACAGCAGATATAGAAAAAATAGAAACAGTAAAATATGAAAACTAAATTATTTACAATCATCTTTAAATTGGCTAATTTTAAAGATCCAAAGACATTGGCAGATACTTAGATGGACGAACAGCAGCGTAGCAACGATAATTTACTCGTATTAGGGTTCCGAATATCATATTATGGGGATGTTCGAATATCTATGCATCTATCTATCTATGTATGAATATCTATGTTAACGGCCTCCTAGCCCAGTCGGTAGTGACCCTGCCGACGAAGCAGGAGGTCCCGGGTTCGAATCCTGGTCAGGGCATTTATTTGTGTGTTTATCACAGATATTTGTTCCAGAGTTATGGATATTTTCTATGTATTTAAGTATTTATCCATATTTATCTATTATATATATCGTCGTCTAGTCCCCATAACACAAGCCTAATTGAGCTTACTGTGGGCCTAGGTCGATTTGTGTAAGATTGTCCTATAATATTTATTATTTATTATCTTTTCGAATATACGGACGAATATCACCCTAAAAATTTAAAAACTGCATCATCCAAATCGACACCCAAACCCAACTTCGCTGCGCAACCGACTTCACGGCGGTGGTACGAGAAACGTCGCAGTGCGCAGTGCCGCGCTCTGCAACTTCACCTTAGTTGACCATACCGAGACGTGAGTCGGGAAAACATACCGAAATACTAGCAAAACAAACTGGTCATCCCACGATATTCTAGACATAATGATACAGGTTCGAGCGCCCTTTGTTTTTTATATTTTGTGATACGAGCCACGAAACTAGTGTTAATCGTGCTCCAGTCGCGATTGCCCGGTAAGTATATTTGTTGCAATTAGTTATAATATTTAGTGTTCTAATCTATTGATTTTTACATGACTTATAATATAGATATTAAATATATAGATAATATAAAATGGGATTTTATAAGGAAAAAGTTGACCTACAAGGTTAACTGGCTGCGATTATTTAGTAAGTGGCGATGCATTTGAAGTTTCAGTACAGTACAGCCTTTCCATAATACATAAATTGGGGTTAAAAGTAATTCTTATTTTACATGAAGAATTGAGTAAAAACACAGCATTTTTAGCTATGAAAAATATTAAACGTAATATGTATGATTTAAAGTAAATATGTAATATTTAAATGTTTGTATTTCTGGTTGTCAGACTTACTAGCGATACGAGAGGTATTTAACAATTTTCGATTACATCTATTTTTTTCTTTTTCATAAATATATATCAGACTATTTTAATTAGAGAGGAAGTATATCTAGTTAGTGTGTATTATAGATTCTTAAAATTTCTCTGTAAAAATATTATGACATGTGATTATGATCTTTATGTAAAAAATGAACTTTACGCACGTTATAAGTATTTGCAAGAGTAATTAAGTAAGTACATTACGACACCCGATCTATTCCCGATTCGCATGTCTATAATTACTAAACTGTTGACCAATAGGGCATTGACATCATTTTATACAAAAAATAGCACATTCGGGGTTGCCTGCACTGCGCCCAATCGATCCCAACATGGCGCATGCGTAATACAGCCTTCGGAACGTCAGTGACGATAGAGCGCGGCTCGTGACGAGATGCCGAAACCCACCCCCGAAGAAGACCTGGTCATACCCCCACAAGACCAAAAGATATGTGGGACGATATGTGTATGTCAAATGACAGCCGTCCTCAGTGCGGTGGCTCTTGTCTACCTCACCGTCGCCATTTACATGCCCTACACAAGAGCCACGGCGTCAGGCATCGATCCAACACCAATAATGTGCACAACGACCCGAGCTATCAACAAGGACAACTGTGACTGGGGCTCCTGCGGGGAATGGTGCCTCAGCAAGACCTCCGGAGCCTGCATCCAAATCTATGTCAACGTGAGGAAGAATGGAACATCTTTACTGCTCTCAGAATGTGGAAGTGCTGCTAATAAAACTTGCTACGGTATAGATCAGGAAAATGCAAAAAAGTATCACTGTATCAGAGACGAGTGTAAAAACTTGACCGGAACCTTTAACTGTACTGAAGGAAAGTGCATTAATATTACTGACGCTTTTGAATGTGCGTTTAGAGAAACAGACCCTCCGTTGAAATGTTCAGGTAGAAGAGGGAAGATTACATGCATAGATGTACACGGCTTATTCTCGTGTAATAGAGGCACTTGTAGAAAAATTAGAACTCCATACAATTGCGACCGCCGCTGTGTTGACATCCCGACCCGGAACAAAAACGTTATAGTGTTAAGTGGAGACAGAGTATTCTTAGCAAAATGTGCTAAATTAGCTCAGGAGGACACTGGTGCTATAGTCTGGACGGATAACGGCGAAGAAGTTTTAATGTTATCTTGTCACGCTGTGCATAATGGAACTTCAGGAGTAGTGGCAGTTGATTGTATAAATGCGGCGTTGCTGCCCAAGCCAGAAATTTCAGATTTAACTAACTTTACCTATCTCCAGTATTTATATCAGTCTAGAGCAGTTCAAAATCGTGTGATTGCTCCTACTGAAGTTGAATTGACCCTAGCTAATGACAGCCGTTTAATGATTAATCTGGAGGGCTGTGTGAACACCCTGGCTGATGAGTGTAAGGAATTCCTAAAGGATTATGGGCGAGATGGCGCAGATCATAATGCTAAAGCCAGATTCCCTTGTTTCTATACGGAAAACAATCCGGAAATAGCAGTTGCTCGGTTTGATTTGGAAACGACACAGCGCCAGTTCATGGTGGCGCTGATACTGCCGACGGTCCTAGTTGTGGTGTCGTGTATAACGCTGATGCTATGCCAACGAACTGTAGAAGTCGGTGACGATGCAAAGATGAGGTTCAAAGGTTGCGCTGGAGGACAAGCGGAAACGCAAATGTCTCCGAACGATCCTGTTTCTCCACTTTGAGATCAGTCACGTAAGAACTAGTTATTGTTTTAATTGTTGTATGATCCTAAATATTTTGAATGTTAATTTCGCAAAAAGTGAAATTTTCAACAAACCATAGAGTTTCCAAGGATATACTTAAACCAAATGGCTCGGTGCGCTTTCATACTCGTACGCTTGTTATTGAAAATTGCACACACTTGTATGTACGGCAATTGGTGGTATTAAGCACCGTCTACATATAACTCTGAAGTCTAGGCGACATTCATAAACATAACAATGTCTGATATTTTACAAAACCGGCCAAGTGCTTGTCGGATCACGCATAATGGAGTGTTCCGCACTGTTCAATGGAATAAGAAATAAACTTATACCAAAAGGTCGCATCTGAAATAGGGAAGAAGTTTTTTGAAGATAACTCAAAAATGGCTGAACCGATAATGTTCAAAACAATTTTCGTAGAAAGTAATAAGTAATGTGATAAGGCGCATCTTCTCAAATGTTTTCATATTTTTTGGACTTACGGTTCAAAAGTTACACAATTTTTGTGACTTTCGAAGCGATTATTTCTGAAAATATTTACTTAATCACAAAATGTTCAAAAAAACCTCGATGCTATTTTAAAGACTTACCGGTTGATGTGAAACATTGGTATTGGGTAGTATTTTTATTTTATTGAATTACATGTATGGAGCCCTAAAAATATTTTTTCTGCAATTTAATTACATAACTAGGAAGCGGCATACAAAATACATCGTATGTTTAAATTAATTGGTATTAATTGGTCTTATAGTTTCCGAGTAAAATGGCTGTGACATACGGGCGGACGGACAGACAGACGGACATGACGACAATATAAGGGTTCCGTTATTGCCATTCTAGCTACGGAACACTAAAGATGAAGAGTCCAAATGAATCGACTAAGTGGGCCCTTACACTAACTCGCCCACATTTAACTAATTGTCCTTAACCTATATATTTATTAGTCTATTCATAATAAACGGAAAGGTTCTGTTTAAGTCCTACGTCCTACGGCCTTGAAACAATGGTTACGTGACTTAAATGAATTCCAGGCAATGAATTCTTTATTTAATAGTCCTTCGACTGAAGCACGAACGAACTTATTTATAATGCACAGTGTAGATGACTTGTAACAAATTGTTCATTTCAAATTGACATGACTTGAACTTTTATGGCTACGAATTATTAATCGATCATATTCGAATTATTAATCGATTGCTTATACAACATGTGGAATGAGTTTTTGATTTCAAAATTCTGACGAATATAGATAGTATAGTATAGTAAATATTCCTAAAGTATTGCGGACAAAATAATGATTATTTGACCTTTGTCAATATAAAGTTCATGTGCGTATGTTTTTATACTCGTACTTAAGTAGGTACCTGTATATTTATTACCTTACTTATTTTAATGTTTTCTATTTTTTCAGGCGTTCCCCTCCTCTGCGAGGGTCCGGCTAGTTCGCTAAGAGACGATTAAACGCTTGCTATGACGCGCACCTAGCCCTCTGCTCCATGTCTACCATGAGTAGGTCTCGCACCAGCCTCTCCCCGGCTGCCTCCGAGAGGTCCACCCTTCCAATGGGTGCCTCTGCGGAACCGGGGAGCCCTGAGTTTAAACCCCTAGAGCCAACGAGGGAACAGCTGCTTGCACATTTTTTCGAGAGATTCAAATTTTACACATCACTTTGCCTTGGAACGTCTGCCATACTCGCAGTGTTTGCTTTCCTCTTTCTTATTCCGTTCGTGGTTGAGCCAGCCATACAAACGATACTGGCTGAGTTCGTCCCTGAAGCAGGCATATGTTCTGTGTCTGCTCATGTTCATGCAGAGACGTTGACGAACTGCACGTGGGCATCTTGTAGAGAAGGCTGCACTACCGCACACACCAAGTGCCATAAGATAAGAGTGAATCTAGCTAGAACCCCGTTCGTTGAAGGCGGACCAGTACCCGTCGAATGGGATGAAACAGACTTGAAATTTCTTATAAACCCTGAAGGTTGTGGATATCCTCCAAGAGTGAACTGTTCGGTGTTTGCAAATGACTACGCTGGGGCGGACGCACCAAAGATATTCCCATGCTACTATAGTTTAACAAGACCAGATCTGGTCGTGGCGAGGTATTCCTGGGATTCTACAATTAGAGGGCTGGTATTGGCTCTGGTATTGCCCACAGCGGTATTCGTCTTTAGTCTAAGTGTCCTCGCGTATTGGCATTGTCGCTGTTGCGATAGGGCCTGCAATCGAAGAGTGCACGCAGAATCATTCGCTAGTAAAGAGGAGTAAGTATTTTTGCTTTCATATCGTTATTTATGTTTCCACGTGCCAAAAATATAGGTACTGTTGATTTGATTTTAGTTTGAATTGTAGACTTTTATTTTAGTTTGCGTTATTGATGTTTTAAAATGCTGGACTTTCAGGTCCGATAGTGATTTCAACTTTGGTGACGGAAGAACATATTTACATCATTAGTTGTAAAGGAACTAGTATTTTATCAAGTATGTTAATTACTGAACCTTATGCACAGTGTAGAGTGAAACAATAACTTCATTAAATCCTTTTCACTCAAAAACTTTTCTTTGCCTAATGTTTACGATTACATTCAAATAGCCTTACCAAAATAAAATGCCTACCGTAAAGTCGGGTTACTTTGGCCCTAGAGGGAAACTTAGGTCATTTGGATTTACTCAGTGCAGGTTTTATTATTGCACTGTAATTATGGTTCATTATTATGTTGAGTGTTTTATTTAACTAACAGTTCACGTTTTAAAAAAATTGTTCGACCCTTCTCTGTATCAATATGATTTTTATATGGTTCTAAGTAAACCGATTTTACGGTACCTACTTTTAGTATTCCCTACCTTGTCTTTGTTTTTTGTCTTACTTATTTTTATATCTGGTACTCGTTTGTTAAATTATGTTTGGTATTTCCAATTTTGTTCAGGCATCGTAAAGGTTAGGCACCAAACCCTTGATGTTTCATTATCAATTCTAGTTGGTACTTTACATAAGATAACGTTGTCATTAAAAAATATTTAAGTATTATATTAACACGCAGAGCAGTTGCAATTTAAACTCCTGTAGTGCATATCAATTCTCTTATGCATTTAAGTCACATGATTGTGTGTATATAACATATGTATTAATATCATAAACAGCTTTGTTGTAAAAGTAAGCGTAGACATTTGGATCATATCACAAACACCTAAATATTATCATGCAATAAATACAAAGCTAAAGATGAAAATATTTAAAATATTATTATAAAAAGCTACCTATCTGCGCTATTGCCAATACTCGTATTTATCGCTTAGCTATGAAAGAAAAACATTTACTATTAAACAAAATACCTAATACTTGTTTCCGATAGTACCTTTTTAGTATGTTGAAAAAAAATTATACATATTTACCTACCTAGTGAAAGTGCTCTTTCTGTCACTTGGCGACAAAACCGTCCTTGACTCAGCAGAACGCGTATCATGGTTGTCATTTTATCGCCTATCACGCCATGTATCACTTTCGCACTTATATACTTGTTAGAACGTGACAGCTATAATGACAGGCGATAAAAATCCGACCATAGTAGGCTAGCAAAAAGAAAATCTGTCAGTATAAATGGTAATTTTGTCGTTACAGCAGCAAACTCCTATGCGAGCTTGACGACGATCCCAGCGACGACGTGTTCTGACGCCGCGCCTCGTCCGCCCGCCGACGCGCGTTCCCCCGCACCGGTTACTCTCAGCTATGAAGAACACAATACGTCGTAACGCGAGACGTATTCGCCTGGGCAGTAAATAGGTTTCCCATCTTTGGTCAGTTTCAAACACCTCTGATAAATGATGTATAGGTTTATTTCGACGGTAGTGAAAACATTTATACGAAAACAAATGCCAGGTGATAATGGTCAACGTGTCCATCGAACTTTATGGACTAAAAGCTGGCCATGTCACATATGACACATTAATGAGAGCAACAAAACCCATCTAGTTAGAGTGCTATACTATCCTTAGTGGTAGATCCAGACATCTGGCAGCTTTTAATAGGTGGAGGTTAGAGTCACAGACTAGCAAATTTTTTTAAATTGGAAAATAGTAATACCAAAATCACTTCAGAGCTTCTGAGAGTGGGTGGAACACCGGTACTTAAAGTCCTCCAGAAGCTCTTTAATTCCGTCTTGTCCGAGGGCATAACGCCTGAAACATGGAATAGAGGCGAGGTGGTGCTGTTCTTCAAAAAAGGTGATAACAGCCTATTGAAGAACTACAGACCCATCACGCTTCTGAGCCATGTCTATACGCTGTTTTCAAGGGTCATCACGAACCGTCTCGAACACAGACTTGATGACTTCCAGCCTCCCGAACAAGCCGGCTTCCGAAAAGGCTATAGTACCATAGACCACATCCATACGTTGCGGCAAGTTATACAGAAGACCGAAGAGTATAACTTGCCATTATGCTTAGCGTTTGTGGACTATGAGAAAGCCTTCGATTCGGTGGAAATATGGGCGGTGCTTGAGTCCCTTCAGCGATGCCATATTGACTATCGGTACATCGAAGTGTTGAAGTGTTTGTATAGTAACGCCACCATGTCGGTCCGAGTGCAGGAGCAGAGTACGAAGGCGATTCCATTGCGAAGAGGCGTAAGGCAGGGAGACGTTATCTCTCCAAAACTGTTTACTGCCGTAATGGAAGACGCCTTCAAGCTCCTGGAATGGCAAGGACTTGGCATCAACACCAACGGCGAATACATCACTCACCTTCGGTTTGCCGACGATATCGTAGTCATGGCAAAGTCGATGGAGGAACTCAGCATGATGCTCGATGACCTCAACCGAGTTTCACAACGAGTGGGCTTGAAAATGAACATGGACAAGACGAAACTTATGTCAAATGCCAATGTTGTGCCCATCCCAGTATCTGTTGGGAACTCGGTACTCGAAGTTGTTGACTCGTACATCTACCTAGGACAAGTAGTCGAATTAGGTAGGTCCAACTTCGAGAAAGAGATCAACCGCCGAATCCAACTCGGTTGGGCAGCGTTCGGGAAACTACGTAATGTATTTTCGTCCGACATACCTCAGTGCCTCAAGACCTCAGTGTCTTTAATCAATGTGTGTTACCAGTGATGACTTACGGCTCCGAAACGTAGTCTTTCACTATCGGCCTCATCTCAAAACTCAAAGTCGCTCAACGAGCTATGGAGAGGGCTATGCTCGGGGTTTCTCTACGTGATCGAATCAGAAATGAGGAGATTCGTAGACGAACTAAAGTCACCGACAGAGCCCACCGGATTAGCAAGCTGAAGTGGCAATGGGCAGGCCACATTGCACGTAGAGTGGATGGCCGATGGGGCCGAAAAGTGCTCGAGTGGAGACCACGAACCAGCAAGCGCAGCGTAGGACGTCCACCCACAAGATGGTCAGACGATCTTGTTAAGGTCGGCGGAAGACGCTGGATGCGGGTCGCTTCCAACCGGTACGTGTGGAGGTCCAAGGGGGAGGCCTATGTTCAGCAGTGGACGTCTTATGGCTGAGATGATGATGATGAATACCAAAATAGGTAAAAACTGTCGAAGTTGTCTCAGTTATAGAGGACAGGGCATATATTATTATATTTTAATATTAGAACAAAAAACATTGCGTATTATTATAGAAACAAAAACTGTAGGCGAAAAACTGTGAATTACGTATAATCGTACGTCGTTTAGCACTACTTTCCCTGAACTGAAACTTTTGGCAATGATATAATCTAATTATTTATATAATTTCTCATGATTTCGCATCCATATTGCTTCGAACCTAGAACTCTAAGATTTGTATTCTTGGAGTGGTTTGTATTCTTTGACCTCTACCACTTGTCAGCTGCCAGATGTCCGGATCTAGAAATAAGCATAGTATAACAAACTTGCTCTCATCATTCTCACCTCTCCATCTATTAAGCCTATTTTTAACCGACTTCAACTTCATAGAAGGAGGAGGTTCTGTATTCGGTTTGGGCTTTTTTTTTATGTATGTTCACCGATTACTCTGAGACGCGTGGTCCGATTTGAATTTTTTTTTTTTGTTTGAAAGGGTCTACTTCCAAGGTGGTCCCATATTAATCTGGTGATGTTCTGATGATGGAATCTATGAGGAAATGAGGGAACTCCTCAATTTTTAAAGGCATATGTATGGCGATTTGGGTGTTTTCTTAAGCAACTCGAGGGTTTTCTCTCGGAAACTACCAATTTGATGATGTGGACCAGATAATGATGATTGTTTTTATGATAATGATGATGATTTTTTTAAATTTAGGATGTTCAGCGATTACTCCGAGACCCGTGGTCCGATTTGAATGATTCTTTTTATCTTTAAAAGGATGTACTTCCAAGGTAGTCCCAAATTAATCTGGTGCTGTTCTGATGATGGAATCCATGAGGAATTGAGGGAACTCCTCAATTTTTAAAGGCACATGTATGGTGATTTGGATGTTTTCTTAAGCAACTCGAGAGTTTTCTCTCGAAAACCACCAATTTGATGAAGTGGACCTGATAATGATGATTGTTTTGATGATAATGATGATGATTTTTTAAAATGTAGGATGTTCAGCGATTACTCCGAGACCCGTGGTCCGATTTGAATAATTATTTTTATGTTTGAAAGGATGTACTTTCAAGGTGGTCTCAAATTAATCTGGTGCTGTTCTGATGATGGGATCTATGAGGAATTGAGGGAACTCCTCAATTTATAAAGGCATATGTATGGTGATTTGGGTGTTTTCTTAAGCAACTCGAGCATTCGAGAGAAAACTCTCTCGGAAACCACCAATTTGATGATGTCAACGTCATGATGATAATTGTTTCGATGATAATGATGATGATTTTTTTAAATGTGGGATGTTCAGCGATTACTCCGAGACCCGTGATCCGATTTCAGGAATTCTTTTTTTGTCTGAAAGTAACTACCTCTGAGATGGTTCCACATTAATCTGGTGCTGTTCTGATGATGGGATCCATGACGAATTACGGGAACTCCTCAATTTTTAAAGGCACATGTATGGTGATTTGGTTGTTTTTTTAAGCAACTCGAGCATTTCCTCTCGAAAACCGCTAGTTTGATGGAGTGGACCTAATGATGAAGAACACATATGATAAGTGGAACTTTCCTTACATTGAGTTACGTATTATAAACTTTTTCTTATATATCATCACCGATTATTGCGAGATCCGTTGTCCGATTATGATAATTATATAACCACTAAAAATGGAAAAATAAAAACTTTTTACAAAAAAAAGATAAACCGACTTCAAAAAGGATAAAATAAATTATTATATTATTTATATGCGTTACAAACTGATATGTTTGAAGTCGGTGCCAAGCCAAAAAGTTACAATACCGGTCAAATCAGCTTCAAGTCTGAAAATCACAAAACATATCGATACCTACTTATATTGAAAAGGTGAATGTGAATCTATCTGTTACATTTTCACGTCTAAACTACTAATACAATTTTGATGAAATGTGGTACCTATGTATATATTCTCTGATACACGTCTACTTTGTCAATAATCAGAAAAAGGCGGCAAATAAAAATAAAAAACACGTATGGTCAACAATAGAAAATTTAAATATCGTGCCTTTTTCTACTGAAAAGGTGTGACCCACACACCCAGTGTGTCTGACTATAGAAAAATCAATCTAGCCATTGAATTCTTTTACACTTCGATAAAACACCTTAGATGAAGTAGAATAAATAATTCAAACCGAAGCACGGGCTCCGTTCAAGATATGGTTAGTCCGACAACTAGTAAACAAGTTTATTAACAAACATCATAAGACGCATGATTATATTTTCTTTCTGTACTAGAATGAAAACCTACGTACAGTCAATACCAGAATTAGTCCTATAGTATGAAGAACAATTCACTGAACACATACGCCTCGTTCGTATTAACTGTTTTGTGATCTTCAGACTTGAAGCTGATTTGACCGGTATTGTAACTTTTTGGCTTGGCACCGACTTCAAACATATCAGTTTGTAACGCATATAAATAATATAATAATTTATTTTATCCTTTTTGAAGTCGGTTTATCTTTTTTTTGTAAAAAGTTTTTATAGATAATTAAAATTACACACATCGGGCCAGCCGGACGCTTATCATTGCATCAACATTTTTCTTTTTTTTACAGCTGTACTTATTCATAGTCGTCCAAAGTCACCTATTATGACGACTAGGTCAGATAATTTTATTATATTAGTTTGTTATAATATAACCCACAATATAATGATGTGACATGAAACTGCTTCCGTGTTTCCTGCCTGGGCGAAAACGCCTCTAAACGGATTTGCCTTAAAGCGTAACCACGCTTTGCTTATCGAGCTAGATTTAAAATCTATAGGTATATTAAGGAACGAGAATAAGACGGATAAGGTTGTGCTTTATTTAAAATGTAATTCGTCAATCTATGACACTACCAGGTAGATGAATAAGCTGAGGTACCATCGGGTTCATAATTGCATACCCAGTTTATCAATGAATTCATTCATAAATTGGGTATGCAATTATGAACCCGATAGTACATAATTATAAGAACCTTGATATAGTCTGGCCAAACTATATCCGTATTAACAATAGAAGTATTAACAATAGAACTGTATCCATCCCTTTTTACTGCTGATGATACTAGTATAAGAAAAAAGACAGTGATTATCTATGTCTAAGCAACAAGTGAAAAACTCCTTGGCCGAACTATATTATTCAGAGCAATGACGCGTAGGTCCAGTGAACGCGAGGCAACCGGATGCTGTGGAACCACCCTATGCAACTCGAACTAACCCACGTTGGACTTGGTTTTTCATTCACTTCCCCTCAATTACGAGTATCTGTATGTGATGAAGAACGAGAATGCAAATTGCCATTTACACCGGCTGGTCGGTTATCGATCCGTCAGAGTTGGAAGCGGGGAAAAAATGAGAGGGAGATGAAAAACAAAGTCCAACGTGGGTAAGTTCGGGTTGCACAGGGTGGTTTCACAGCACGTAGGGAGCTTAAATACCGCGAGCCAACCGGTTACCTCTCAGACACTGTAACCACGCGCCATTGCTTTAACTATGTGCACTATTTGTGTCTTAAGGGAACATTTGGTAATCGATTGATAAGAGAGTTTACGAAGTCGGCAAAAGAACTATGTACACTCATTTATTCGAAATACATTTTAAATAAGTTTAAACAACCTTGTAAAGCGACTGACTATAACGTAGATTGGTTTATCATCGCTAGCATTTAAAAATATACACCAACATATTAAGCGGGGATGATCTTACTGAGCAGTATTAAATTTTAACTTTGGCGGTGCGGCTTTGCTTTAAATAAAAATAAAAACACGTGAAAAAGTAAAAAAAGACGTCTCTCTATTCTAAATTGAGCTATGCCGGTTAGTTATAAGTTTGTTATAATTTGCTTCCGAAAATGTCCAAGGAAGATAGCTAGAAAAAAAAATACTTATCATAACAAAATCTTGTTGTGCTAAGATATTCTA
Source organism: Pammene aurita (assembly GCA_947086415.1). Lineage (NCBI taxonomy): Eukaryota > Metazoa > Arthropoda > Insecta > Lepidoptera > Tortricidae > Pammene > Pammene aurita. The sequence goes on along the minus strand of OX352290.1, from coordinate 34,808,839 downwards.
TGCCAGAAAGTATATAAAAAGGAAAACTTAAGTAATTTATTGGATAATTATTTTAAAACAAGAATACTAATAACATGTTTGACAAACCTATTTGGGCTAATTTTTATATAGTTGTAGCTTTTACTTATTTTATTAATTTGTTTTTTTTTGTGTTCCAAGTGTCCCTGAAGTGTCCCAAGTTTTTTATTCCACTTAGTTACTAAATGGAAGTAACAAAAAAAATTATGGAAATATTTGGATACTTTTTTTTTTCTATCAGGATCGGAATCAGAAGCTACAAAAAAAATGCCTAGTTAAGAGATTTCAAAATAGACTAAGAGGTGCGTCAGATATGACACAATAATGAGAGCAACGAAACCCGTCTAGTTTGCTATACAATCCTTGCATCTGACAGCTTTAAATGGCTGGAGGTAAGAGTGGCAGATAGAAAACAATTACAATTAGAAAAAAATCATACCAAAGTAATCAAAAACATTAGATCAAAATATACCCATTGTGTATTACGGCGGAAACAAAAACATGAGGCGCCAAACTATGAATTTCATTTTACGTTATTTGTCACTACTTCCCCCAACAGAAACTCCTGGCAATGATATTATCTAATTAATTACATAATTTCCCACAATACTGTATCAATCCCAGGACTTTAGGATTTCTATTCTTGAAGTGGTTTGTTCTTTTACCACAACCAATGAACAGCTACGAAATATCCGGATGTAGAAATAAGCATAGTATAGCAAACTAACTAAATAAAGGGTTTCTTTGCTCTCATTATTGAGTCGTATCTGACGTAGCCAGCTCTCCGTCTAAAACAAGTGGCATGTTAGTTTACAAAAGATATTAATTGTGAAGATGAAAAACAAAGGCTATTTTAATAAGTGAAATGCACTAAGTAAGAGTATGTAATTATTGTTTTAATCTCACAGGACAATATTAATAGGTATTTTACACGTCAAGTTATAACGATAATGGTACTAAATCTGATATATGTAGCTTTCCATCAGAGAAGGGTCCTTAAATGCAAATGAGCATAAGGGCCCTTCTTTGATCGAAAACTACATATACATAATTAGCATTTATTTTTCGTTTGACTTGTTGTTATCATACGTATTACTACTTACCAAAATTAAATAATGTCTACTAGGGCTTTGTCCGTTTATGTCAAATCTATAATGTATGTTTATATAATTTGTCAATGTGCCAAAATGACTTCCACATCAAAAGTTCGTCCCATGTAAGGGTTAAGCAATCCTAAGTGGCGGCCTCAGAGGCGAGAGACTAGCGGCGTGTTCGGTTACCTTGAGCAACGTTCACTGAGGCCTCTCTCATACGTTGGCATCGTTGGTCGCGATGGTCGAGTGTCTACCCAGTTTGTACAGTCGCCATCAAATATATTGGAGCGGCCACGGTACTCAAAAATATCTGAACATGCACTTTACCGCCTTGACAATAGAGGCGTTGTGCAGATATTTGTGACCACCTTGGCCGCTCCGATATATCTGATGGCGACTGTACTCTACAACCAATGTCACGCTATTGAAGTTGTATTAATATCAGGATATTTGAAAGCTTAGACTCGGTACGCATTGGACTTAATTTCACTCAGATTTTAAGTAACGATTGGGACACATTTTTCACACCTCGACATGTAACTCTGACAAATAATGACGTAGTGCCTGTAAATCCTTACCTACTTAATTGGTATAATGTAGTACCTACTTAATTACTTATTATACATAAATCACCTCACGTACCTATTCTTCATTTCGAATTAAATTACGCTTTAACATTAGTCATATCAAGAAAGGAATTACTTATCATCCTAAAGAATACTCAATCACGTTAATTTGTAGATTTTTAATAATTTTGATTATAGTGGTGAACCTTACTTTTTCTCAAATGTAGGTATGTACAGTATTAATGATGTTGTAAGTCTTACAGAATTTAGATTCAGCGTAGCTATGTTGATTTTGATATTTATAAGTTTTATAACAAATTACCTAATTTAAGAATCGATTAAATTATTAGCTTAATGTAAATTTAAAAGTACTTACAGTAAATCGCGGTGTTCACATAGGTTATTTTAAAACACTTTTCACTATCTTAATAATGATAAATCACCAATTTATTTAGGGCGTAACATTTTCTGTAATCTGCCATATATACCTATATGATAAATAAGATGAAATTATTAATAAAGAAAAATCTGCCATGATTTGTGATACTAGAAGCTTAAAAAATATTATGTTAAACATGTGTCGGTGTATTATGTTGCAAGCTGCATCGATTATAAGGTCTATTATTTTAAGATAATTACGGCAAGTTTGGTATCTGAAACGCGCGATTTTTCTACAGGAACAAAAACATCTTACTTCCAATTATGTTATCGGTATTTATTACAATTTTTACTTTTAAATTAGGGCTACGTACTTTCTAGAATAATTTAAAAGCGTGTGTAAATTCAGGTTTAGGAAACTTTCTTCTCATAAGAAGATAATAAGGAGTGGTCCTGAAATAAAGTAGCAGTGTACAATCTTGTGTATTTTTTAATTTAGTACTAATTTTGAAGCAATATATTTATTTTATTAATCCGTAGATACAATACTAATAAATAAAAATACAATCATAATAGAATATGTGAGCATATTTAAGTTTTCGCGTTTTTAATTCAACATATTTTGTAACCTTTTGAACAACATAATTTGACAATCTTCAATCGACATCCGCTACAATGCCACAATTGTATTTCCATTTTCACAACCCGTTTTATGCTTTTCAGAATTTCATCTTACCAAGAAGCTACATTAATTAACTGTATTTTAGCTAGGATAGTCAGGAAGACTCTCTAATCTAACCTCTGACAAAGAATTTTCTATGGGAGATAATTTTCTATGAAAAAAGGCAAATACATTTAATTAAAAATTACTGTAACTACCTTAAAATGAAGCCAGATAAAAAAGTTTACTATTGAAGAAAGACAATTTATTAAGGTATAAAATAGCTCATCAAATCAAACTATAAGAAAAAACATGTTTTTGAGAAACATAATATTGTCTTCGGTTGCCGCGATAGTTATTCATGAAATAAAACAATTAAAAACGGATTTTATCGCGTGTATTGAGTTTAAATTACATCCCGACGTTTCAAACACTTTACAGCGTTCGTGGTCAACGGGTCGACTGAGGAAAAATGTACAATTACCTCCGTTCAAAAACTATCTCAATATGCAAACCTACCCACATATTAAATATTAAACACTAAACACTAAAACAAACAACACTAAATTTGCAAACACTAAATTTGTTTAATATTTAATATGTGGGTAGGTTTGCATATTGAGATAGTTTTTGAACGGAGGTAATTGTACATTTTTCCTCAGTCGACCCGTTGACCACGAACGCTGTAAAGTGTTTGAAACGTCGGGATGTAATTTAAACTCAATACACGCGATAAAATCCGTTTTTAATTGTTTTATTTTTTGAGAAACACCTCAAAAATTCTGTCAGAAGACGCTGTTCAAAAAACTATGTGTATGATGGAATACAAAAGGCGAAAACTTCCAAACGCTGTTTTATTTAAGTATGGTTGTATTTATGTTTTGTATGATTGTATCTAGAGATTATTTAAATATAAACACTGCTTCTAAATCGGCACAAAATAAAAAGATAAATCAAAAAAGGCACGGCTACTTTTTTTCCGGACCACTCCTTATTATACAAACATACCTTACTTTTAAAATGATTTCTAAGATCAAAGGATTATTGTGACAAAAGAAGTCCCAAAATAACCTTGCCTTATACTTGATAACCCCGCGTAGAAATAAAATAAAGGTGTTATAAAGATACTCGTAATTAAAGATTTCTGTTATGAAAATCACAGTCTGTCAAGTAGAAATAATCTAAATTCCTAAGAGATCTTTTTCGGCGTCCCTTAAAATTAAATTGAAGTTCTCTCGGGAATAATTTATGTCCTATTTTTTCTTTACACCTATTTCCCCAAATGCGAAACATGCCATATATTTCAACAGTCTGATTACATACTTTGGTAGCAAAACAAATTGTTTTAGTAATAATTAAACATGTATATATAACGTTTATATACTGATGACATACAAACTTCATAAAGTAAAGACATAGTACCTACCTACAATATCTACGAGTACCCTTTCTTTAACTTCGTTACTTGTATGTGACATAGTCTCCCACAATTTCACGAAAATAGAAATAAACCTATCTTCTCACTTCCTCACGAACCGCTGTATCGAAATCAACATGCTTCTGTATAGTGATATAAGTATATAAGTTCATAGTCTCATGTTTAAAACTTTGTACTTATTTCATGTGCTTTTCTTTTAAGTTTTATTTATCTGTGGCAGTTCCAAAACTAGTCTTTAAGTGTCAAAGTTTGCCTTAAACAAAACGTTTTGCTTTCCGTATAAATCTGATGAGAAACTATTTAAACTCGTTGACGCACATAATACCTTAATCATTTGTTTCTTTAGGCAATATGTAGTAGCTAGGTTAGGTACTTACTTAGGTTATCTTGTATCCTACTGCCTAAAAGGGAAAATACATGACTCGTAACTGTTTAATATGGATTATAAAATATATTATTTTTAATTTTATTATTTCTCTGTAGGTCTAATTTATTTTATTTTATTGATCAATTCTAATTTTACATTACAATGTTTTAGATAAGAAACAAATTTAACCTTTTAAATGCAATTGTAAATAGTAAAAGTATTTAACAAATTGTTCAATATTTATTAAATTATTGTACATAAGAAAAGTTTAATAAATTTAATTTATTTAAATACTTGTTATTATAATGTTATAACTTTGGCGCAAACCAACACAAAGTGTAATGACAAATAAAGGCTTGTTTTTTTATGTGTTTTATTAATTCATTTATGATATCACCTTTCCTGTGGTCTATGATTTTTGGCCTGTTAGGTATTCCTGTAATGAAACAGGGCGTGTAGTTTTAGAAACAAGATATCATTTGATCGTCTCTATCAACAAGTCGCTTTTCAGTGAACGAAAACATCGTGAGGAAAACGGACGTAATTCCAATAAGGCCTAGTTTCCCTTCTGAGTTGGCAGGTGGCAGCTCGCGCGTATATCTAGAGCCTATGTCAATTCATATGTAGTCATTCAGCCGTGGTGGGGATGATTAACGTTAAGAGTTCACACCAAATAATCGTAGTACGTCATTCAGGTACAAAAATAATTAAAGTAAATTGCGGTGCGTAACACATCATGACCTCAGTAGAAATGTTTTTTCTCAAACATGCAATGAAATATTGTTACGTTCAGTATAACAGGCTCGCAAGTATCTTGTTCGGGGCGCAACTCGAGGGTATTCCTACAACTTTGCAGACCTGGAACCTTGGCGGTAAATATGGCGATGGCGGCGGGTATTACGAACTGCAGATTTTTTTTCTCGTGACGGAATGGTTATCGTATCTGAAATGAGGATAATAATAAAAGTTTATGAGTTAACTGATGCTATATATGTATATATACATAATTTAAGTATATATATATTTATTTAAAGTTACATTCTTTATTTCATTGCATATTTGAGAAAATGCATCTCTCTCTGACTATGCATCCTCGGTGTGAAAACAAAATCCCGGCCTCATATTCTTATTAATTATAATACTTGGTGGTTAAGGGGGTGACAACTGCTAAATTCCGTCCCTAACTTTTTAAGCGCGAGTGAAAGAGAAACACTGTGTAACGGGTATAGTGTTTCCTCCCGTTCTTGGCCTGTTACGGATTAGTGTTCTTGTCAGTAAACTCCATTGTAGCTAAACCGTAAGCGCACGCGCCACGACAAAAAAAAGGATTTGGGCTCATGTTAGCGTTTATAGAATATCTACCATATGGACCACGCAATAAGATTCAATATGAACTAATACAAAAAAGCTGTATATTCTTAACGGTTGCGCCCAGCGTAGGCGACTTAAACGCTCACCATCCAGCATATCTTGACACCGAGATCCGAAACAAATATGCGTAATCGGTGACCGCGCTTGCACAGTGTATTCCGAGCGCCCAACTAGGCAGCGCTTAGGAGGCAATTGGAATTATTCCTCACGGGCAGGTAAAACAGGGTCGGATTTTGATTGGAAAAACATTTGGACACAAATACGATTTATGAATATTTAATATTTAAAAAATATATAAACATTGGGTAAGTATATAACAATAATAATACTGATACAGATTATTTATTCGTAAAATAGGTTCATTTACAAGTCATATAACTTACAAGCTAAGTACAGTTGTACAAGTTACAGTTGTATATTTTAATTTTAAATACCGTAGGTATTCCGTTTTAATAATCATTTCATTACAATTCATTTAATTTCATGTCAATCATTCAAATCAGTATATAAATAATAATCAGGTTAACAAATTACAGAAATAATCGGTTAGTTATATTTAGTTATACGAATAATCAACGAATTATAAAATCATTTTTTTTATGTTACAATTACATATTTTTACCTAGAAAGTTAACCCACTGTTGCGTGTTAACTCATATTTATTACCTTAACATTAACACATTCAAATCATGATAATAAGCACAACTTGAATGTGTCTTTCTTCGGTTAAAACATGCTGTATTGGCGTTTTACGTTTAATACATAAATATCCGATTGTAAATCAAGTAAAACTTTTCTAATAAAGCTCATTAATATAATAAAACTTACAATGTACACAACGCACATTTGGTTAGTGTTGGGGTGACTCATTATTTAGGAATGCGCTACCTACGCACTATCAGCTTAGGGTAGGGGGAAATGGCTAAGCTGGATTAAAGGGTTATCTTTTCCCAGTGTCTTACAAACCTCGCTTTAAGTACATGTGCTCTTTATTCTATACCACCCTTTTCATGACGACCTGGCTACGTTTAGTACCCTGTACAATTACAAAAATACGGCCAAGAGCGTGTCGGGCCACGCTCACTGTAGGGTTCCGTAGTTTTCCGTCCGTCACAGTAAGTGTCCCCACTTAAGAGTTAATAACACCGCCATGTAGGATATGATATGAGAGTTCCACGTACAGCGACATCTATCGGCAAATTAAGTAAACTATTGCGCGCGAGCATAAAGTATGGAAGATGATTTTTATGGGATAATTCTTTATTGCGTGAACCGATTTTCACCGTTTTTACTTTATTTGAAAGCACGTCATTTCATTGTAATTTTGTAGAAATTACAGGTACAACAAAATAAACACCTGCTTATACGGTTAAATTACAAACTTAGTTCAGAAATTATTTTGTATTTTTTTTCAAAAACTATTCATCCTATCAAGTTCAAAATAATTTTCCTAGAAAGTTTTTATAAAGTTCTACTTTTGAGATTTCTTTCATATTTTATAAGTTAGAGGGGGACGCATATTTTTTTACTTCTGGAGCGATTATTTCCGAAAATATTTACATTATCGAAAAATGATTTTAGGAAACCCCTATTCATTTTTAAATACCTATCCAATAATATATCACACGTTAGGGTTGAAATGAAAAAAAAAAAATCACTCCCCACTTTACGTATAGGGGAGGTACCCTAATAAAAAAAAAAATCCACTTTTTATTTTACCACTTTGTCGGCGTGATTGATATACATATTAGTACCAAATTTCAGCTTTCTAGTGCGACGGACGGACGGACGGACGGATGGACGGGCAGACATGGCGAAACTATAAGGGTTCCTAGTTGACTACGGAACCCTAAAAAGGCCATAATTCAATCATTTATAAGGAAACACGGTATTAGTTACCCATCAAAAATAACGAAGAAAGGCTTATTAACTATTTTGCAAAACCATACCTTTGACTACGTGGACGAGAAAGCAAAAGAAAAAGGTTGCAAAGTGTTGAGGTTGCCCCCATATTACTGCACACTTAACCCCATTGAGTTAATGTGGGGTAACCTCAAAACAAGCGTAAGGAAAATTAATACAGATCCTAAATTTAGCGAGGCGGTACTAAATCGCATTAGAGAAATAGTGAATAGTACAGGTTGTCACTGGAAAAATTGCTGTAGGCATGTTGTAGATTTAGAAAAAAAAAACTGATGCGAAATTTCGGACATTCTTCTGTCATTATTAATGTCAGCGATGATTCCACTGACAGGAAGACTCATAGGTAAACATTTAAATAGAGTGCATGTTTATTTTCTACTAAATTAATAATTTTATGTCTATCAAAGTTGATTTGTCCGTTGTTTTAATACTACTTAATAATGTGATATTCAAAAACATTATGTTATTTTGTTACAAATCTAGTTATTATGTTATACTAAATGTTGTTATGTATTGTTATTTTCTGCCTTAAACTATAGTGCATGAACGATCAAAATATTGTAAATGGTTGGCAGAGCACACCTCTACTTGTTTAAAACGTACCTGTAACTATTTAAAACGTTGAAGATTTATTAGGTTTTAATGTAGCATCTTAATATTATTTTTATTTAAATTTCTTTATTCTTGGTAAGTAATTTGCTGTATGTTAAAAGTAATATTAAAAAAATGTTTTTAAAATTCGTTGATTATTTGTATAACTGATTATAACTAACCGATTATTATTGTAATATACTTACCCAATGTTTATATATTTTTTAAAATTAAATATACATAAATCGTACATGTACCCAAATGTTTCAATCAAAATCCGACCCTGAATTTACCCGTCCGTGAGGAATAATTCCAATTGCCTCCTAAGCGTTGCCTAGTCGGGCGTTCGGAATACCAGTGCGAGCGCGGTCTCCGATTACGCATATTTGTTTCGGATCTCGGTGTCAAGATATGCTGGATGGAGAGCGTTTAAGTCGCCTACGCTGGGCGCAACCGTTAAGAATATACAGCTTTTTTGTGTTAGTTCATATTAAATCTTATTGCGTGGTCCATATGGTAGATATTCTATAAACGCTAACATGAGCCCAAATCCTTTTTTTTGTCGTGGCGCGTGCGCTTACGGTTTAGCTACAATGGAGTTTACTGATAAGAACACTAATCCGTAACAGGCGAAGAACGGGAGGAAACACTATAGTATGGAAGCTCATTGAACATTCAGAAAAATAACGAATTAAAAATCTACGCATTAATCGTAAAATATAAAGTAATTAAGTTTTTAGTATTCGTGTATTGGAATTTTGATTTTATAAAGACGTATTGGTCTAAGAGCTGGCCACGTCAGGTATGACACAAATTATTGTGTCATATCTGACGTGGCCAGCTCTCATTAGAGAGCAATGAAACCCATCTAGTAAGATTGAAATACTATCCTTATTGCTAGATCCGGGCATCTGGCAGCTTTTAATGGGTGGATGTCAGAGTGTCAGACTAGCAAAGTTTTTGAATTGGAAAAATGTATCACCAAAATTGGTAAAAACGGCCGAAGTTATCTTATTTATAGAGGATGGGGCCTAAATTTTAACGTTAGAACAAAAAACATTGCGTAAAATTTCGGAAACAGAAACAGTAGGAGACAAACTATGAATTACATTATACGTCGTTTTGGACTACTTTCCCCATCTGAAAGTTTTGGCAATGATATGATCTAATTATTTAAATATTTTTTCATAATATTGCATCAAAACCAGAACTCTAGGATTTGTATTCTTAAAGTGGTTTGCATTCTCTGACCACCACAACTTTACAACTGCCAGATGTCCGGATCTAGAAATAAGCATAGTATAGCAAACTAGCGAGAGTGGTTTCGTCGCTCTCATTATTGTGTCATATCTGACGTGGCTAGCTCTCCGTCTATATGTCAAGAAAGTGAAGACATAAATTGTTACAGCTAATTTCAAAACGTAATTTCTAAATTATTTTCTATCGAGCTGATTTTATCCGATCGTGTATCAAAATTGACAAAGTTCTTAAAAAAATAATGAATATAAACATATATTTTTCTTACATTCCTAAAATAAATAGTTATTGCAAAAAAATCTGTGTAAGTATTGTCCATTTCAAGGTCATCGACTATTGTCAGCCCTCCCTGTTGTAATGTAGGTACTATTGATATTGCCAATTTCCAGTGTTCCTTTGATCAAATTAATAAATATAATAGACATTATGGTACAAAAGTACTTAAATACTATCGCACCTAGGCATAGTAGGCAGCTCAATATCGACTAGAAAACTAGACGAGGTAATTATGTTTGAAAAGTGATTCTAGATTCTGCAAAACTTGTGGCCTGCCTGTGGGGTGAACGAACCTAACACGAAGGCTTTCACTGCAATGCCGTATATATTTCACCACTGCCTTCAATGAACTACCTATATGCTATTATATCGAATTTCCACTTAAATTAGGACTTTTAGAGATAAACTGAGCTTTTAAAAACTTTGATTTTTAATATCTTCTTTAACGGGTCAGACGCAATTTTTTTTATTTTATTATTTTATTTTTATTAAAAATACAAGGGTATTTCTTAAATCTAATACATAGCCCCACAAAACTCTAGAATGAGTTTGTCTGTGGGATCGACAGTCTCTCATTAGACTATTATTATAATTTATATTATTTTAAGCTTATGTTGTACAACAAGTCATCAATCTACAGGTAATGTGTGCAAGTGCTTTTTTAATAAACGTGTGAATACATTCTTTTTCTTTTCGAGCCTGATGGTTTCATGGCAGACCGTTTAAAAGGTATGGGATACGTTTTTTTAGGGTCCTGTCCCCATAATAGTTGTTAACTCTGGGAACAGTTTGCCTGATTGATTTTATTCGAATGGCCTATACTTAGTACGTAGGAGCATTATTTTAGTGTCTGATACAAATATGTAAAAAACATTGTACTCGTAATAATTAAAACTAGTTTCACAATATACGCTATCTATTAGTGAACGAAAGAAGTCTAGTGTATGAACAATGTGGGACTTTTCACTAAACTCGTCCACAAATATCGACACATGGGGCCGTATTCTAACTTTAAAACACGTTATGACACGATCCAACTTCAATACAACTCCAATGCATTAACTACGCAATACAGCTAGCGCCAAAACGTCTGCATCAGAAATATCAGATTTTGCTTGCAAATTATATGCCGATGCGACTGCAATACAACTTCAATATTGATTAATTATTTGTTGTGTGTTGGAGTTATGTTTGAGATATTTGTGTTCTTAATGTCATGTATTTTATAATTAGAATACGGCACCAGGAACCAGCTATGCGAGCTCTCTGTGTGTAGCGGATTTCCTCTTCAAAGCGGGAAAACGCTGGAATTGGCTACGAGCGTAGCCAATTCCAGCGTTTCAGCGTTCGGCCAAACGCTGATTTTGTAGGGAAGACGACCTTCTGTATGAAATACTATTATACTATTCTGTGGTATTACTAGGTATGACCTGCAAGCGTGCACTCTTTTGCCTAGAGGCAATTACTATGACGTGGCGTATGTTTGAAAGCCACTAATTATAAATACTTTGACCTATTTCTGCCTGCATTAGCGACCTGAATGCAGGTATTTAACCGTAGTATTTTCTCACGAACTCTTTATCAAAATGGGGTTGCTAAAATTATGCTTAAGTCCGTGATCTTTAGTTGATTTGTGCGGACTGTGACGTTGTCCTGGGGGACATAGTACAGTCACCGGCAATAGCTCTTATTTGTAGGGCCCTAAGAGCGTGTGACATGTTTTTGCGGTCTTCGTGTAGGATGATACTATTGCCGGTGACTGTACCATATGGAACGCATTAGTTAGCTGACAGTTGACGTTTACCAAATAATATGAAAACGTTGTACAATTGAAGTCTACATTTTTGCACGACCTTCATTTTCTTATCTTTCCTTCACTACCCACTTCATGTAGCGCCAATACCACGATTACTTATAAACTATAAACGATTGTATGGCCTGTTGTTAGTTTACATATTATACCACGCTCCAACATTTGCACAAGTTAGTGCCTGCAGATAAGTAACAATCATGTATCGACCTTGGACGAAAAAAATTAAAGGACGGAGCATGGCTGTACAACAAACTGTGACGCAAGATGGCGGCTGGTTTGAATGTGTGTGTCCAGACGAGTGTTGCCATGTAATACAAATTTTCCCGATTAAGAATACAGTATTTTTGAATTAAAAAAAAATAGATTATTAATATATATGTTTAAATAGAATTAATAAGCACCTGTTTTAATAAATTTGATTAAATATATTTCTGAAGAGGCGGATAAAAGAAAAAATAATGATGTAAAAAATCTAAATTTATAAATTAATAAAAGGACACGACTTGAGTGTGTCCGGCCTCTCTTCTCGACCCAATATTATTATTTTAAGCATTTATCATACCTTTTTAATATGGCTAAGGTGAACCCAACTAAAAGCGTATTATTATAAACTTACCTTATCTCAAACCGTTTCACACTAGAGAACCAAAATTCAGTCAGGTTGAGCTTCGTTGTCAGCCTTGTTGGCAACCATCTAGCAGACGCTAAAGCGTTATGAGCTTGTGTTGTGAGTCTTGGCCGCTAATTTTACATGGCTTGCTTTTGGTAAGATTAGGCGCAACACACACTTAGCGGGATTCAGTTCAGCGAGGTCTATGGGTTCTGGCTTTTTTTATATGGGGCCCACTGATAATTTTCCATCGTGCAAAACCTACTTACGACAGCCTTCTAGCCACAGTCGTGGACAGTGGGCTTTCTGGCATAATTATAAGATGTTATTAATTTAGTAGAAATAAAATGTACTAATATAATATGGAAACTTTCGAAATAAATGATCATTAAATTGAATTGAATTTATATTTATATCAGGCACGTGGGGTACAAGGGCAAGTACACCTATATTATTTGTATGTTGTCTATAACACTGTCATTCCTAAACTACAAAACCGATTACGATAAGAAGGTGGCATTTGTCGCTCGACACGATTGATCTGAATTCATCAATTCATAGACAATTGTCTATGGTTGCGGAAATTTGTCTATGGCCTCCATAAAAAAAACAGTTACAATCTTACAATGATGAGTATCGCGTACGAATTTCCGCTAGAGGCGTTAGTGTAGACGGAGGTTTTCGAACCGTTAAATTCCATAGTAATTCAATAGAATTCACAAAATTATTTTTAATTTGAACAAGGTTGTGAAAATTTTGTAATACCTGATTTAATTATGGCAAATATGAGTTACGAATCATTGAATGTGAATCCTTTAAAAGCGTAGCTCAGAAAATTCTCCTTTTTTCGAAAAATATGGAACTACGCAATGCTGCGGCGTGGTAAATTTTATTACAGTAAAGTTCAGTGTATTAGATATTATTTAAACGTATATTTTGTTTTCACGAACGCGATAGATAAAAAATACAGCTGTATACATAAGGACCGGGTTACCCTCATCTGGCAGAAAAATATTGGTCAGAAATACACTTGGCATAACATGTTTCGCAGAAACACTTTCGGTCGAATGGTAATTTCGCATAAAGGTATAGTTGGCATAACTACTACTACGCATACGACACGTTTTGCAGCATATTGTTTTGCAGAACACTACTTTGGCCGATTTTGGTTTAGCAACAGTTTTTGCCATAATAATCACCATAATAATCCTATAGCATACTACTACAATAGCATAATTATTTTCTGCTAGCAGAAAAGTGGGTTAGGTAAATTTTACGTAGTAGAATATAAGTACCACCAAATTTAGATTTATTTAGGTTAGGTTAGAACTGCGACCCCTGCAGAAACAAACTGTTGCCAGAAAAATGGATTAGGTTCGGTTAGAGTTGCGACCCCCGCGGAAACAACTGTCGCCAGAAAAGTGGGTTAGGTTAGATTAGAACTGCGACCCCCGCGAAAACAATCTGTTGCCAGAAAAGTGGGTTAGGTTAGGTTAGAACTGTGACCCCCACAGGAACAAACTGTTGCAAGGAGATTGGGTTAGGTTAGGTTAGAACTGTGACCCCCACAGGAACAAACTGTTGCCAGAAAATTGGGTTAGGTTAGGTTAAAACTGCGACCCCCGCGGAAACAAACTGTTGCCAGAAAAGTGGGTTAGGTTAGGTTAGAACTGCGACCCCCGCGGAAACAAACGGTTAGGTAAAAGTATTTGTGGCGGCCGCAACAGGTCATTGCTCTCAGGGTGGCTCCAGCATACCGCGATAACTCGCACGTAACAGCCTGGCCGGGAGCCCGCCTTGGGAAGACACAACAAATTACCACAGACACAATTAGCAGATAACAGTTTCATTTACCGGAGTACCGACACAAATATGCTCATTATTACAGCGCCTGCACGTTCTTATGAGCAATACAGCCAATCCCGCATGTCTTGTAAAATATGATAAGATTATCTTGTAATAAAAAAATTCGGCATCGCAACTTTATGCCGCCTAAATATTATGCAAACAAAAAATTCTGCGAATGTACTATTCGTTTAGAAGATAGTTATGCTCATCAACATTATGCCAATATAAGATTCGACATTATAAAAATCTGCGAAATGATTTATGCCAAAGCATACTCTGCGTAAGGTGTTTCTGCCAAACGTTACTTCTGCCAAGTATTATTATGCAAAACAAATATATGTCAAAAAAGTTTCTGCAAGACAATAGTGAACCATAAGGACCGCATCAAAATTGGTTCAGCCAAACGCGAGATAATCGTGAACAAACATATATACACACACATAAACTGAGAACCTCCTTTTTTTGAAGTCGGTTAAAAATGCTCCTAGATCGATCAACACAACCGGTTTGACAGCTAACCTCTCATTCTAACTATAGTTCAATTTCGTTCTAATCGCTTGACCAGTCGCTTACTAAAGCGACTAGTCAACCGATCAGAGTGAGAGGGAGCGATAGTTAGAATGAGACAAAAGTTGGACAGATCACTCATTGTGGCATAATTTAGCGCATTCAACCTACGACTTGATAATATATGAGCTTTATGTTTTACGCAATTTTAGTAATTATTTTAAGGAATATATAATTTACTTTATTAACTGATTTTATTCAAAAAATACTAAGGAATATAATTTGCTTTCAAAAACTTATAATTTATGAACTATAAGGTTATATGTTAATATTAGTTGAAAACGTGCGTGAAATAAAACACAAGTTGTGTTTGGTTCATATCGTGTTGACACCATATCGCGGCGATTATAGACCCCTTTACATTCGGGAAGTTTCCCTATTCAACCACCTGGCAACACCGCTACCATGAAGTTAATAGTTTATGAAATTACTGATATTTAATGTGATTACGCAATTAATTGTTTACTTAACGGTGAAAAGTTATCCCATCCGTTTTTTTCTTTCGACCGGTGGCATTTCTGCAGCATTTGATAACACACGACGGCATATTTTAATTATTTTTTAACTGCTCTTGACTGCATAGACGTTTGGACACGAATGGCGGGGGAGCGGCTCATTATTGCTGTGCGTATGTGTGTGTGTGTAGTGCGTAACGACGAGGACACTGGCTCTTTATGGAATCACAAAATTTTGTTAGCCGCACTCTATCTGGGACTTATATAATCTATGGTATCGACAATCAATAATGTAATGAAATGACGTGACTTTTCGTTCGCATTTGTTATTTCCACACATTATTTGTTTTTCTTTTGGCATTGCCGACAAACGTCGTCCAACGTCAGCGCTCTTTAGACGGAAAGCTAGCCACGTTATATGTGACACAATAATGAGAGTAACGAACCCCTTCTAGTCAGTTTGCTATGCTATGCTTATTTCTAGACCTGGATATCTGGCAGCTGTTAAGTGGTGGAGGTCAAATAATACAAACTACTTCAAGAAAACAAATCCTAGTTCTGGGTTTGATGCAATATTATGAGAAATTATATAAATAATTAGATTAGGTATATCATTGCCAAAAGTTTCTGTTGCGGGAAAGTAGTGCCAAACGATGAATAATGTAAATCATAGTTTGTCGCCTAGCGTTTTTGTTTCCGTTATAATACGCAATGGTTTTTGTTCTAATGTTTTTTTTTTTATACCACGACGGTGGCAAACAAGCATACGCCTGATGGTAAGCAGCTACCGTAACCTATGGACGCCTGCAACTCCAAAGGAGTCACATGCGCGTTGCCGACCCTTTACAAAAAGGAGGATTCACTGTTAAAATATAGGTCCTGTCCTTTATAATATAACTGAGATACCTGCGGCAGTTTTAACCTATTTTGGTATTACTATTTTCCAATTCCAAAATTTTGCTAGTCTTTCACTCTAACCTCCACCCATTAAAAGCTGCCAGATGCCCGAGCCTAGCAATAAGGATAGTATATCAATCTAACCAGACGGGTTTTGTTGCTCTTCTTATTGTGTCATATATGACGTAGCCAGCTCTTAGTCCACTTGGCGGAGGCCCCAGAACGCGATACTGAAACACCCGTAGCACATCGTAGCGCGTAGCAAACTTAACCCGCCAAGCGTCCCCGCTCCCGCAACCAGATTTGTCCGACACATTCAGTTCTAGTATCCTACTACTTCACTTGTAACTTACAGACTTTCAGATATTTATTCATTTATTTCTGCTGCAGTACTTGTTATCGGTATCATATCGTATAGTATCCCTTCCTAATAATGTTGCAGAACATATAAACATCTAATTAACCCAACGGTGGGTGTAATTTTTACCCTACCAATTAAAACGCATATTTTTTATTTGTTTGATAAGTTGATAACTATCTTTATAGTACAATTTGTACGTAGATTACTGTAGTCGACTGGACACTTGAAGGGTTATAATATTTGTATAATATAATTGTTATAAAACACAGTAGAAACTACGAACGTGCGAATCATATGAATTGTATAGATCAATCTACTAAAAAAATATATTTGAAATCAACAAATAAAATTAATATCTCTAACCATATCTTGCGAAGGATTATAAAAAAAGTATTTTTTTAAACTAAAAAGCTAGTAGGTACGAACGAGTCTAAACTCTAGTAAAACAGAATAACGCTAAAGGGGTCAATTTTATTCATTACAATCCACTCAGGATTGTTATTTACAAAACAGTCGCTTAAACTTTCATTCATATCTTAACTGTTATTTATATGTATGTTATATATGTCTATGACGCAACTGAAACAAATTTAGCTCTTACGCTGATATGTTTCAACTGGTTATTGTGTTGTATAAGTACTTATGCATAAAACGAAACAAGTAACGTCGATGGACAAAGGGATACGTGTACGAAATGCTAGGGAAAATATAGCCAATAAAAGTTGTAAGAGCTTAGAATTGTAAAAACAAGAAAGACTGTCTGTCGCCATAGAGTGTCGGAGCACATGCCACCCGCTGTATCGACCCGGCTGGGCGACGCGCGCACCCGGCCAACCGACGTGCCGCCAAAAACAGAATTTTAAAAACAATTTTAAATATCAATAACTTAATCATCTGTTTAGGTGAAAATAATACTTTAAAATAATTTGAAAGTATTTTTTAGGTTTATCAAGATGTTTTTATTTGGAATTAAAATCAATAACTGAAATTGAAGATTTCAAATATGCCAATCCATATTTTTTTCTATTTTTCGTTATAATTTTGATGTTGTTTTTTAGTATTCAGTGCGTACCTAAGCTTTTGAAGTGCCAATACTACCATTACTATCCGGCCTGCGCCAGTAGTGGCGGAGTCGCGGGGCCGCGCCGACGTCTGTCGAAAATTGACGTTTTACAAAAAGAACATTCTCTACGTTTTCAAGAAAGGATGATATAGTGCTATTACGATAGTGTGTTCTCAAGCAATCGGTTATAAAAAGGTGTCTAGTCAGTGTTTTAATGCTTCTAGGAAATACTTTGATGAGGCTGGTTCGTTATAGCATCTATTTTTGGTCCACACCATACATTGGTACACGTAAAGACCCATTTGCGTACCATTAGGTTATTAGATAGTCAATAATCGACCAGTTTTTCTAAACAATTGGTATGTTGGTCAGCGGAAAAACTGTCAAGTCATTGCTGCATTATGCTAGAGCGGTAATATATACAAATATTGTCCCAATATAGACGTGTTTAGATAAGATAAAGAAAAGATCTGATAATACTGAAACGAAATTTCAGAAATGGTTACGTGTCAAATAAAGCTAAAAAATAAATAGTTTTGATGATTATCGATATAAAGGCATTTAAAAACTTCAGGTAGCATGTTAATGCCACTGTTTTAATATGATTTTTATTACTTAAGGCCGTATAACAGAGCTATATGAGTATTCTATGACGTCAGAGAGGTTTCTTTGGGCAGGTTGAGGTTATGTTATGTAATAATGGTTTAATGTACGCGATTGGTGGGAATGGTGTTTTTCAGACAATGGTTGTGCAAAAGAGTTATACAGGGAAAATCCAGTTATAGATTTGATACCTAAATGGAATAAATATATCCGTATAATGTGCTTAATGCGCACTGGTAAACATTGGGTTTTAAGTGCATCTTCATACGTTAAACAAATCCTTCGATGTTATACCTAGTGATTTTTATAACAGAGTTAAACACGGAAAATCCAGTTACAGATTTGATACGGAAATGGAATAAATATTACGGATAATATGCTTAATGCGCACTGGTAAACATTGGGGGTTTAAATGCATCTCTATACACTAAACAAAGCCTTAGATGTACCTAGTGATTTATTATGACTGTACCATTCGAAAATTGTCCGTACTTATGCAAGATAATGTTATAACGTCCTGTTTACGTTTTACCTCAACTTTAAACTGATACAATTGGATTTCACCATGGCACTTTAGTTGCTCTTAGGTAGTATAGTAAAATAGTAAACAAGTCTTTTGAATATATATAAACATTTGGCTGAATTCAACTACAGAACATAATAAATTTATTTTATTTATACACACTGCTATATAAATGAAATACACGTCACGTGGTTCGATTCCAGCCCTGGGCAATGGAGGCCTAGGTCACTTTTGCCTTTGTATGTGACATCTATTTAAGTTTATAATTTGACTGAATGGTTACGTACATATAAACCTATTTATAATTCACTTAGATATGCTTTTCATCGTCATCATTAAGATAAAAATTTGATCATTTCATTCGAACGTGACAAATTAATTCTACTCAAAATGTATAAAAAGGAAGTATTGTAAAAAAAAAATTACCGAATGGCAACGTACACCTAATTATAGTTAAATCGAAAACGCGTTTTATCGGTAACAGGATGATAAAACTTTGGTAATTGATTTTTCCATTCATAAAAGATTTGGAAGCTAATTCAACAACAAAACGCATAGAACAATGTTATCTCCGCCGAGCACAAACAGTGGAACGGCTGCTACCGACACGACTTAACACAGCGTACTAATATACAGACTGCCCTGTTTATTAATATAAAGTTATATCATAAGTATTATAACATACAATTTTATAATTGAAAATGGAAAAAAATCACCGCGTCGAGCAAGATTCGAACTTGCGACCTTTCGGAACACCGGTCCGACCGCTCAGACCAACTGAGCCATCGACGCTTAGTCGCAAGTTCGAATCTTGCTCGACGCGGTGAATTTTTCCATTTTTCTTTCAATTATGAAATTGAAATTTTCGCTTGCAGACGTTTCTGCTAAATACAAAATTAATTATAACAAACAGTATCAACCATGTGCATGGTAGCTTTCACAGTAACATGTATTTAATATGATATAAATACAATAATAGACTGAATTATTCCCTTTTGTATAAGGAAATAGGAAGGAATAGATAATGTGTAAAACATTCATTTAGTTTTTAATATTCGTTTTCACTGAGTACCTACCTGACTGAGTACCCACTATTTCGATATGTACTTTGCAATCTTTGCATAGTTTCATACTTTTACCACGATTTTCGTTGATAATTCAACTCAGCCGTTTAGATAGAAGTGCATCAGTTCAGAAGTATTTTATAAAATCTGCAGAAAGTAATTATAAATATGGAATATAATAGTGAAATATCTAAAAGATAGTACGAGTAAACCAGATCATTTGAAGTGTGATATTTTAAAACATTTATGTATAAAAAATTAATGAGACAAAACTGATATAAATTTACGATGAGCCAATTTGTTACCTACCTATCTTATTTTGTATTAACGACCCGATTGGTGATTATTGAGTAAGGTTTTATTTTATATGATACTAACTAACAATAATTTAACTTTCACAGCTGCTTTGATACGTTCAAAGTAAAGAATCATGAAACATTTAATTATGAAGAGGTGTAGCTGATTCCCTCTATGACCGAAGCTCGTATAGAAGCAGCTGGCCCAGTTGCCAGACATTTCAGCGCCACGTCACTAGCTGCAGGGTGTCGCCTGACATTGTTGCTTTATGTGCACTCCAGCTATTTATATCGTCTAAACTATTTAGTAGAGAACCGTACATGCATGTGTGAAGTGAAAAGGGTATATATATATGCCTATCACGGAATAAATCGCATACCAAAGTCAAATGTGTTGGTGGGTAATGTATCCAACCCGTTAAAGGGTTAAAACTTCGCTCGAGTTAGGTGCTGGCTACTATATAACTTGTAAACACAAAAATGGACTTCCTGACCGAATACAAAACACAATGAAAACATAGTTAAGGAATTTTGTCCATTACTGGAGGAACAGTAGGTACTATATATTTATATTGGTCTCTATCGGTTCCCATAAATTTTTACTTCCGTTTTTTTCAGCCCATAACGTTTTCCATCATAATTTTTATTAGTCATATTGTCAATAGTCATAAAATTTAACAATCTAAATTGCTGGTCCGATTTTTGCAGGTCATCATTATTGTTAGTCATAAAGTTACTCATAATATTCAAAGTCCAGATGCCATCTATTACATAATGTTGAAGGCAATAAACTTGCTTATAATAATTGTTTTAAGTTCTTTAATCGCAGATTATAATGATAACTAGGGGTGTATATTGGTTTCCACAAATTTTACATTTCCGATAACTCATTGCGTCGAGGACACGACACTAGGTAATTTGAACAGAGGTATTTTAATTGGTAGTTGACTTATTTCAATAAAATTTATGTCGTGGCTTTTAATTTGGGGTTTTTTTACTTCATTTTTTTACATGATTGTAATAATATTTATTCTGCATATAATTATTTTTCTTAGGGGTCGCAGTTCTAACCTAACCTAACCCACTTCTGGTAACAGTTAGATTTCTTGGGGGACGCATTTCTAACCTAACCGAACCCACTTCTGGCAACAGTTCGTTTTCTTGGGTGTCGCAGTTACAACCTAACCTAACCCACTTCTGACAACTGTTTGTTTTCTTGGGGGTCGCAGTTCTAACCTAACCTAACCCACTTCTGGCAACAGTTCGTTTTCTTGGGGGTCGCAATTCTAACCTAACCTAACCCAGTTCTGGCAACAGTTCGTTTTCTTGAGGGTCGCATTTAGTAAACGTTATACTTGAAAAAAATTATGACTATTTTATGTTTATGTCCATAAATCATTATGGATATCATTTTATGACTATCGAAATTCGAAACAATAAGTTTATGGGAAACAAAGGGATGACATGAAAACGATATATATGATTAACGACTATTAGTCCGATAAAATATATGCCTTAAAATATTTTTGAATAATTATTGATAGACCTTCGAATGTTATACTCATCAATTTTATGCCTTTTGTGATTATAGTGTTTAATATTATAGATCTCTATTATTAGAACTATGAAACGTTATGCTTTACAAAAATTATGACTATTGATGTTTATGCCCATAAATTATATGGATAGCAATTTCTGACTATTGAAATTCGCAACAATAAGTTTATGGGAAACAAAGGGATCCCATTTATATTACATGTTTTTAATTCGGAACGGAGTCAAATTAATACCATGAATGAATTCGGCATCCCCGATTTATACAAAAATGAAGCTGCCCCCCCCCCCCCCCCCCCCTAAAAATATTACAATAATCTTGGTGGCTCCACTTCTCAAATCCACCCCTAAGTCCTAAGAAATATAATCATGCCATAGGAAATCTTCGGTTCACCGAAAGTCGTATTTGACCTTTCTCTGCATGCATTCATTGTAATTTTGACAAGAAGCCCATTCGCGCCGAACTGCATCTTATTGGCTGGTCTTCTCCTTTTGTTGCTATTGACTCTGCTAGCAACCGTGCCTCTACGACTCGACTACGCAATATTCTTAACAGCTACCTTATTCATACTGGTATAAAGTTACGTACATTCAACTTTCAAATTCAAGCGCTGTTTCGACTTTACACATCCATTATACATTCTGAAAGCACTCATTATTCCATCAAACGAAAACGCTCACCCAAGTGACAAAGCAACTTCACAGTTAGGACAACCTTTCTTAAACCTTTCGAAAGCATGTAGCGTTTACCTAAATAAACACTAAAAGAAGGGGAAAGGGCGAAGTGGAAAATGGGTAAGATGGCAGTTATGTGTAGCACAATTCAACCGATTTCAAAGCAATCCGGTATGGATTGTATTGAAATCGGTTTAATAATGCCATCTGCTATAAATACATAAATAACAATCGCTTTAGTTCAGCTATACAAAAATATTTGTTGGCTTGTGTTGACATGTAAAAGTACATTATGATGCAAGGGTGAAAAGCATGCCATTTCCGCTAGTTTATCGAACGACGTTTTAATACTGTTGCGAGAACAGGACAATTAAACAATTATTGGTTGCTTTGTGGTTACTTTAGTACTACACGTACAGTCACAAACGTTTTCATCAACATCACTATGTTTTTTTTTACTATTTATTACTGCTAACGATGTCAAATCTACTAAAAACAATTTATAGCCCATTTACTAAATCACTATTTGAACATCTGTACCTATTAAAATAGTATTTTATACAATCGTGACATAATGAAGACCTTTTCAGACGAGTACCATGTTTAGGCCACGAAGCTTGCTGAGTCGCCTAAATAAGGTACGAGATTGAAAAGCTTAATTATGTCACTATTGTATACAGTACTTTTTCTACGAGTGCTCAAAGTGCAAGCCGGTAAGAGCTACATCTTGCTGCTGCCTGAAATGCCTTACGTCCTGCTTTTTTTATACGATTTAGTAACTTCAATCCCCGGTGGATTATGCCGGCGGTCGGGGAGGAGGACATTGTCGATCCACGACCGTACTATAATATTGTATGAAAATCCATTTCAGCATACTAGACGATGCTAAAATATTTCGTTACGGACTTTTTACGTTACATACGTTCTTTGTAAGAAACAAGAAGAAACTAAAAAATATTCTCAAGAATTTGAAAATGACCCGTTGGGATTTCGAAGTCGAAAACGCGTGTCTAAAACAAATATATCATCACTATTATATTAACACAGAAAAAATCAGTCGCTCTTGCAGCCTGAATGATGATGATGATGAGCAAGGCAAAATGTACCATTTCGATCATAAGTAGCTATTTAAATATGTATGCATCGTAAAACGTTAATTAGAATATCTGTGGGAAAAATGTGTTGTTTTGTGTGATATCAAGAACAGAGGTAAAAGTAAAATTGTAAAAGTCAAAACAAGTCTGCCTCTTGCAGCCAGAAGTCAGGCTAAATCTGGTCTGAATCGATACGGGATCAGACGGCCTGGCGCCGGGATGGCGAGTTTACATAACATTCGCGTCTACCACGCGGATGACGCTGCCAGAAACGGTCTGACGTTGTTGCATCGTGGCCAGAGGTCAGACTGCTTATGTAGTTTATATTTGGAAGCAAATTATGGGGCTAAATACGTGGATATTACGACGAATGACTTAAGTAAATTAAGTTTTAAAAGTAAACATGTGTACCTATTTATTTTATATGTGAAATTAGGGATTTAGATTAGGAACGAATCATGTACCTTTGACACGGGCCTTTTGTTACTACAAACTATAGTTAGGCCTTCCAGTTATTTATTTTAGCTTCTTTTGCAATATAAAATACTAGCTTTTGCCCGCGGCTTCGCTCGCCTTAAATTCGGGGTAACACGGTTCCTCTTTCTTGATTTAAAACACAGAAGAGAACTCGGAACATAATATTATTTTAATACGCTACTGTAGACGATATTATTTGTCTTTATAGCTTATGCACGATTTTTTTGTTAGTCACAAATAGTCCGCATACCAATTTTTAGCTTTCTACCTTGAAAATTGCGGAATGCTCCATACAAACTTCCACCCCCCATTTTAGGGAAGTGGGGGGATAGAAAGAGACAAAAAGTAGCCTATGTCACTCTCCATCCCTTCAACTATCTCCACTTAAAAAATCACGTCTATTCGGCGCCCCGTTTTGCCGTGAAAGATGGACAAACAAACAAACAAACACACACATACACTTTCCCATTTATAATATTAGTATGGATACTTCCTAGCAATTTGAATATGGAACTTTTGTATTTTACTTTTGATAGCTATACAAACTTTCAAAATAAATTATAACCAATCATATCTACCTAATTTAAAACTTTCTGAAATATTTCTGGGTGACATCAAAAATTGGTTAAAAAATTTGTAAAAAAGTTAGGTGACATTAAAATTAGGTACCCATTTCTACTAATAACTAATAGTCAAAGAAAACATCAGGCCGTTTTGATCGTTACCTAAAAGACAATTGCTTACTAAGTACTTATAACTATGCACAACACGACGAAATCAAAATATTCAAATCAACTTATTTCAATATTTAATTTATAATTATGGAAAATTAAAACTTCAAGCACTTACTAACAGTATGCACACAATACATATGGAACAGGTATGCCTCGTCCTGACCATTGCCATTCCTAAATTACATATTTCTAGCAAGTAACGAATAAATTTTTCCTTTTTTTTAATACCACAACATTGGAAAACAAGCATATGGCCCACCTGATGGTATATAAGCAGCCACCGTAGCCTATGGACGCCTGAAACTCCAGACATGTAACATGCGCGTTGCCGACCCTTTACAAAAAGAAGGCTTCACTGTGTTGACTAAAGGAACAAAATAACTAAAGGAAGAGGGTCCCTCGTCGTCAACACACTTACCCATATATTTGTAGCAGTTTAATTAATTGGACGGGAAACTGGACCTAGAAGGGAAACTAGCACAATTACTCTACTTCATTTTAGACTAAAACAGGGTGCGATATAAATTGTCATATATTTCTATTAGTTTTCACAAGACTGCTTTCGTTTCTGTCAGGTACCTATTTATGGGATTCAATTACAGTTCCTCGCGGGTGCAGCAATGCTGGTAAACATCGGGTGGTAAATCGGATTGCGGTTGTTTGTACGAAGAAAATTACTTGCAGCATTTTTATTGGACTTAATGTTGAATACTGGATTCCGTGTGTACCTACTTTTTAAATAATTCTTAATTAATAACTTTATGGCCCTTAAAACGACGATAAAACAAATAGTTAAATATTAGTTACTTTAGTTAGTTAGTACTACTTGGACACATTATGAATAAATTCCATCATAAATTGTCAATGCAATTTTGAATCTGGATGTACATAAGAGTATGTACTCGTACCCAGAAAATTTGTCACAAATTTTACACGAATATCACCAAATCGAAAATTTTACTTATTATTATGTCTACATCTAGAGTATTCACAATAGGTCATTTGATACGGAACGAACTTTTCGGTCGCTAAACCACTTTTGAGCTACTGCATTCTAAAATAAGTTTCCAATAGACCCCTGGCGTATTGCTAGAAAAACATACCAAAACGCAAGAAATTATTATAAAATCTAGAGATGCTCGGTTTAAACATTAGCTAAGATAATTATTTCCAAGAAATTCTCGAGTAAAGCTAAAAGGAATAATGTTCCTGAGGGATTCTCGTTAGTTCTAACAATTTATGGTTGCGCTGAGAAACACGATAACAGGGATAACAGTTAGATATTGGGTAAATTTCGTCTTTAAGTAATTATTTTATGATGGTGGAATCGACGACATTGATGTTCTATTAAGCTGCTAGTATTTACGTACCTAATACGTACTAAATTTAACACTTTAAACCTCGATTTCAATAAATACTTAATTAAAAATAGAGAAATACAAGCCAACGTACTAACGTTATACTACTAAGTAGTATAAGCAAGCACTAAAGCACGTTGATATTACAGAACCTCATCAAAGTATTTTTCCCAGAATTGCAAAATGAAATAAAAATAAGCTCATGAAAAAGACGGCGACATCATACAGGCCATGAAAAGGTTGAAATGACACAGCCCAGCTGAAGCTAGCGCTATGGTCGCTCCTAGCGCTCCCACGCCACCATGGCCGACGAAGAGAAACTGCCGATACCCCCCACATTTCTCGAGAAACTACTATTCTACACAACAGCAACCTTCGTTCTTTTGGCTACCTTCAGTCTGTTTGCGTTCCTCTTTCTCGTACCATTCGTTATAGAGCCCGCCTTCACAACCATATTTATGCAGTTCGATCCAGTCGGAGCATTATGCGTGACCGCCCAGGTCAAACACCTTGTGGGAGCCAGCAACTGCACCTGGGCGTCTTGTAGGGAAGGCTGCACCAAAGACCTCTACGAATGCACCCAGATCAGAGTCAACTACAAACTCGGTGCATCAGTTAATGTTTCAGCGACAGAATACGAGAATCTGATCAGGGCCGAAAGAGCTATAAGAGAATACGAATACGAGAACAACTACGAAGCTGTAGGCGATAAAAACTATCCAGAAATGGCGGAAGAAACAGAATTAGCCGATGCGTTACCAACTGGCCTTCAGGGCAACGACTCGGAGTGGTACTTCACCGGTGCCCGTCTGTTTCCCAACGTCAAGGGCTGTGGATACCCTCCAATATTAAATTGTACTGTATTCCTATCCAAGTATAGACCTTTAGGTAACAACTACACATGCTATTACAGCCGGGTGGACCCTGGCTTAGTGATAACAGACCTAGATATGTGGCAGAACACTTTAAACCTAGTATATGCGATGGCAATCCCGATACCGTCTTTCATTATTTCTGTGATCTATTTGACGTTTGCTTACTTCAAGATATATAACACTGAGGAGGAGTCTGAGCAAGCGCCTCTACAGAGCGATGCAGAAGGCATGGCCACAGGAGATGACGAGAAGCCCACGACCCCGGGCAGCGACACATTCAGGGAAGACCTGGCCTGCTTCGGTCATCAGTTAAAAATGCAGCTTGCAAATGAGAAGTCAAAGGAAGGCTTCGAGTCAAATAGTCCACCAATTTCCAATTCGGCTTCGTTATCTGGGTGAGTATTATTTCTATCCTAGCATTAATCCAACTTTAATCCAGCTTAGCATTGGAACTTTATTGAGTAAGTGGGAATTGTTAAATTTAGCTGAAGGGAATTAGATATACATTATTATTTGTATCAACGTCGGTATATACTGTCGGTGATTGATATAAGAGTGCTAAATATTTTGCCAAAATAGTTAGCGATGAAACTTTAAAATTTGAGCAAAGCTGTTAGCTTTATTACATAAATTCATTTTATAGAGAACTATAGCAGTCAAAGGCCGTTTAGTAAAAAGTTTATCACACCATTTAAAAAAAAAATATTTTCATTATAATGACTTGTTTTAATGTTTGCTGAAATAAATGTGATTAATATCTTATGTGATTTTTACTCAGAATGACGAGCTCTCTTATAAGGACTTAAGAATACAGAAACTTATTTGAATGAACATAAAAAAAAAATCCTAATAAAAAAAGTACTTCGATAAAGTTTTATTGCCCAGAAAATTTGTCATGGTCTTTAATGAAGAACAATAACCACAAATTGATGCGTAACAGTGTGCTGGCCCTACTGAGAAAAGACTATGTTATATGAGACGTAGTAAGGGATTTCAAAAAAACCACGTATTTTAAGAACTTACCTAATTTATTATAGATGTATATTATTATGCGCCTACTCAATCCTAACAGATCACACTAAAGAAAGGAATATAAAGGCTGCTGTTATAAATTTTGAGTGTATTTGTGTAACAGAAAAACCAATAAAAATATCATTACGATAGGTACCTACAGCATATTTTAATTTTCAAGTAGATTTACAAGCACTAGCCCATACATGATATAATTAGATGAAAACAGTCAAGTATTTAAAGTAGAATGCATAATTGAGTAGTAATTTAACAGCTCCTGGCACACAAAATGGTTTTTTTTCTACGAGGTAGGTAATACTCATGTATACCATTTGGCCCGTACTAAATGGTTATATTCGACTCAACTGGGGACCCAGTCGCCTATGGACTAAACCCTCTCCCGCTTCATACAAGGTGTAATAAAAATGATGGTGATCCCATAGACGTATAAAATAAGAAGACGTAACGCCGTGAAGACAAAACTGTGATTCCATAATAAGCCGATTTCTTCGTGTTTACGCGCGACACGCACACATCTACAACTCGTGGACGAGCGGTGATTGGTTCATAACATAAGTGAGTGTGTGTGCACCATATCGCGGCTCATTATGGAATCACAGTTTTAACTTCGTGGGATTACGTCTTCTTAATTTATATGTCTATGGGTGATCCTTATAAGGGCCTAATTAACTAATTAGTATCGTATTCCAATTATGCAAATGTAAGGAAAAAAATTTTTTCACGCGAAAAAAAAAGGGTTGGACGGCTGGGATGACGTGCCCCATACAATTATTTTTTTCGCGTTCAACATTTTTTTCTCCTACTTTTCCTTAGTCGCAATATGATACCAATTAAGCCCTTAAACGGGTCACCAGTATTTTTGTTATACTCTGTATGTAGTGTGCTGGAGCTGTAGCAGGTGGAGTGTTATTGAGCTGTGATGGCATATATATAATCTAAGATTTAGAGGACACAGTTCAGATAGAAAAGCATATCAAACGTTTTGTGAAGCAATCAGATTTGGATTTTATTATTATTATTTTATTTTAATTAAACAATACGTACATTGTATATCTCTCAAGCTGTTTTGATATGTCTTCTTATAGAACTACGCATTATTGTGTATCTTTAAGATATAATATTACTGTATTACTGTTTTGAAAAAATAAGTCCCGCCGAGTTTCTTGCCGGTCATAAATAATACTTCTCGGGTCAGAGGTGTAGGGTTAGAACCGGTGGTAGTTTTTCTTTTTCTCTCTGACGTTCATAAGTGCATTGTAATGTGCCTAAATTGAAGAATAAATATCTTTTTATCTTTTATAAAGTGGTTGTCAAAATGTATGTAAAGTGTTGTCCAATTACTCCACTCAATTATAAATTCTACCTTAGCGTTTGTATAAACGAAACCGGGTTATCGGAAATGGAATTTAAGTATTTGGAAAATTTATCTACTTAATCAAAAAATGTATTCTTAATAAAGGTACTTAACTATCTCTGACACAGAGATTAGAGGGTGAGAGGGTGAACAACGTATAAGGCAATAATTCAGCAATAAAGTAGACAAATATTCACAACTTGGAATCTTTATAATTATATTTTGTAAATAAGTTTAGATAAAATGACCAAATATTGAAATTTAATTAGGTATGTAGGTAATTTTGTCAAAAAAATTTACTGTCGTACATATATTTTAGTGCGCAATAATAAGCTTTATGTATATTCATGTAAAAATAATTAATTCTCCTTATTTTTTGATAATTTTAAGTACGGTCACGTCTGTGAATATTTCAGACGTGAAATGTCTTAATATAATGTGGATTGACAAAACATTTCTAGTCTATGCTCACAGATCATACCAGTCATTTTACTTTCCATGAATTTTATTCACCTATTCCTTTGACAAGCAAAACTTGATAAAAAATCAGAAACATCTATAAAAAATCTTAAATTCTGATTACCTAGAACTTAACTGACTTGCAATTGTCAATATGTATTTGAAATTTGCATGAACAATGTTTTTGAATACATAATAAAACCATTTAATTTCAAGTCTAAGGAATTCAGTAACTGAGGTTATACCACAGTATTTGTTGAAATTATCCTCAAAATATTCCATAAAAGAAGTAATATATCCATAGTCCCTTATTACTCGCAGGACCAAGTCATCCTTCGTGAACGCCTAGTGTGATACACCAGTACAGCCGAGGTACGTCTGAAAAGGCTTTAGCTTTATTGCTCACGCCTAATGGTGACATGCCATTTCTGACAGCAGGCAGCGACCGCATGTTCCACAACACTCAAAATTCAACCGTAATGGTATTAGTTAAAGGTCCAATTTCAAATTACAGGATACACGATTTACACATAAATTAAACCTTTTATCCTTGTCATTATGGTGTTATTTTGAGTGAGGCAGTACGTGTAGTCGCTGAATGTTTTCATAAATGGACTGAATCGCAATAGCTCCCAACTGCAACACACGCATTCCAGCTCACTAACACTAATGTTTTGCACTTATCCTTTCGCTTGAAGCTTAAGATTTGAATGATAACTATAATGACATAATTAAGTAACATTTTGAAAACGCAGCAATTCATTATTTATTCTTGCAATAGAATAGAAACTGCAATGAAACCGAACTCATAATTTAAAGTAGAACAGTACCTATTTAATACTACTAATACAAGGTTTAGCATAAATGCTGGTGATCCTATAATTGGTATCGTATTCTCATTATGAAACAGAAGGAAAAAAAATTCTCTCGAAAATAAAGGGACGAAAATATGTTTCTAACACTAGCCAGATTGCGACAGTATTTTGTTTTGCCGCGAAAATTCCGGGTTCTGACAATGTGACAAGAAATGAAAAGGAAAAGGGGCAACACCTATGTCACCTCAACACGGTCAACTGAAAAAAATAGTAAATCAGCTAGATATATTTCATATAAGCAAGGATTACAAGTAATTCATTAAAAAATAAAACAAAATAGGGCCCCGGCCCAAAAGATGGCGCCACAATCATGTACGCAGTGAATACTAGCATAGTGCGAGTAGGTGGTGTGTTTTAAATGCTATTTGTTTAGTCTTACATATACAATATTTTTAAAATAATATATTTAATAATTTTAAGGCCGTAAACTCATATTGGATAATTAATAAAAACTAAACAGGTGTTTTGTTTGGCTTGATATTATTTCAATAGGTATTTAAATTATATTTGTAAGCTACTTAAGCTTTTAGGCTTTACAAACTAAGTTTCACCGCTGCAGTTGTTAATTATAACCCGTATTGCCCCATTTATCTACATCGTATCAATCTTCATGTCACTTGCCCATATGTAACCTAACAAATACGTATAAAATGCACCTAAAATTAGTCATAGTCATATAATTTACTGCAATCATAGTTTGTACAGTCGCCATCAAATATATCGGAGCGGCCAAGGTGGTCACAAATATCTGAACAACGCCTCTATTGTCAAGGCGATAAAGTGCATGTTCAGATATTTTTGAGTACCCAGGCCGCTCCGATATATTTGATGGCGACTGTACAGTTGGTATAAATAGGTACATTTTGGATCATATGGGCCCTGGTAGGGCGCAACAATTTTCTTACAGACTACTTATGTATTAATTATAATTATGAACGTATTTGAAGCGAATTTTATTATAATAATATAACATTATTCAATGACTTTTAAAGATTATCCCATATATCTCCTTTCATAACAGATATCAGTGATAGTTTCTCTGGACTCAATCTACGTATTTTCTTTACAGATGACAGGATTCCTGAAGAGCAGGTGTCGGCTACAAAGTGTATCATGAAATGAGGTGAACGATCATACTGAATATGAGAAACCGGCAAATTGTGATCGAAGACTTCTAGTCCGAGCGACACTCTACTCAACCAGATGAGAAGAGACGAGGAGAAAAGGACAGATGATAGAAATTTTTATAAAGCGTTGTGAAAAATTTGCATATTTCGTGGTAACATTTTCTATTTCGGAAAATTACGTATTATTAACATTCGTGCGTCATGTTCTATGTGATACGGCGATTTCGTTCATTGTAACCCAATTTAAGGCATACGTATTCGATCGATTGAATTATTTATTTACACGTTCGCTCGGTACGGTTTAAGCCATCAAATTAATTATACATAGACTTTCCTTTTTCAGCCCACCAAACTTTTGGAATGTTAACTAATGATCTTTGAAACAATGACGTTAGAAGAAAGGCTGCTGATGTTAAAGTATTTATATTTTAAATGTCATACATGGACTAATCAAAGTATTATATGTTACTAATCATGTCTATGGACCATCTATGGACTTAATATGTACCTTTTAAATAAAGAAACATATAAAAAAAGATTTAAAGCAAGTGAAATGTTATAACTGTTATAAGTGCATATTCTCGAAATCAATATAGAGGCGGTAGTAGTTATTTATCTACCTCTATATTCCAAGACAGTCTCTACAGAACAATGTTTTCGTACCTTGATGAGAACTTATTAAGTTCGTACATATTTTTCGGGGCGCCGCATCGATGCAACGTTAACTTTTACTTTCCATTTGATAAAACTATTAGTACGAGTATTACATAAAAAAATGTATGCTCTGTTTTGCTCAATGAACGCGATGTTTCCATTAAGAAAATGTTACTTTGAAAAACGAATTATATTAGAAATAAAAGAATTTTATCTCCTATATAATTATATATAAATAAGTAAATTTTATTATATGCTCGTATGCTACTGGTGTCAAATGCACGCGTGCTGATTATAAAAAAAATGTTGAAATACATATAAAAAAATATAACGTGAGATAATAGGTAAGGAATCGCAAGCTGTTTACAATAATAATAATATTTATCCATTGTTAATTTTGAAATCAATAGAAACATTATGATTTAGTAACATACTTACTTATTAAGAAAAATGTTTATTGAAAAAAAGGTAAATTATAAATACTTACAATTTACATCGACTATAAAAAATAATTTAAAAAATTAGTCAATGATTCACAGTACAACTTCATAATATCATTTTAGTTGTAAGTGTAGTTACTTTGTAAAACATATTTTTCATATATTGCTTCGTTTTAATTGAAAATATGAGTAATTAGATACCTAAAGAATTATTACATTTATCTGCAACAAGAAACAATGTGAACGCTATTACTGCCCAACTTTATTATTACGCCATCTATAAAATACGGTTTGTAACAATTTAATTCGGAAAATAATCAATTTCATATAAACATATACTTAGTAAAAGTGTTTGCTAAAATATACTAAGTATTCAATTGGTTATGATATAGAATAATAAATGCTGATTAAATGTTACGTTATGTACACCTTTAAATATTTATTTTGTAATGAAAATTTTAAGACGTAAAATAACCCAAAATATCTAACTTTTTCATTAAAAACAAAGTTTAATTATAAGCTGGTAATTTTTTTGTAAAATGGTCCCTGATCTAAAGCCAGTTTTTTTCCGAAATAAATGTTTTGAGAGAAAATTATATATGCGGGGCATATACTTAGTAACAACAACAACACCTAACACAACAACACACACAGCTTACGTCGTTATTACCGCTGGCTTCATTATTACATTTATTAGTTACTGAAAATGTCTGATCCGCACCATGCCTCTCGATTTATATCACTCGTACTAAACCTTTCAAGACATGAACATCAAAAGGTGTATATAAAATGATCTTAAAAACACAAAACCGTACTTACCCAAGTAACGTTAAACATCCAGAAAACATCACGAAAAATGTAAACTACCCTAAGCCCGTACAAGTATATACATACACCTTAAGTTTATTTCAGGCTGCCAAAGGAGACCCCCTATCATATCTTATGTTTATTTAATAATTGTTTCTGTCGATTATAGCATATAAAAGTTTATTTCCTCGCTATCAATTTATGACCTTGCGAGCGCCACATTGATTTTGTTTTTCATTTCCTGCGCACAAAATAACAATATTTCTTTTAAAATTGTTGATTTTTATTTTACTGTCCCTAAAATTAAACTTGTCTACGAGTTTCTTATTTTTCTGAACGAGCCCAATGCGTTTTATTTTAATTATGTTTTATAAACATAATATTATATCTTTATTGGAATCAATGTTTCAAGTTTAGTGTAATACTAAATTCTACCAAATATATGTAAGTATTTATTTACTGTGCATGAGCTGATCCGACAAACAGTGCTTTATGCGCATCATTTGGCACCATGGGTTCGTATCCAACACAATCGTTTCAGTGACATAAGGCGGCTTTAACACTGCTACGGTTTCCGCATGCGGTGCCGGTTCGCGAGTGAGATAGCGATCTACACGTGTATAACTCTGTAACGCTTGCACACCGTCGCCGCATCCGGTTGCGGCGCCAGTGTTATAAAGCTGAGGTTTTCAAATCTGTATACCTACCGCTTCCATACTCGTTTTGTGACACCTAATTAAATAGCCCTTGCCTGCAATGCTCGTATCGATTCTACCGTCGCGCGTCACCTTGTTAAACAATAATCCATTCCTAACAAGTTACCATAACAATTCTATCATATCAAATGTCAACCAATTAGTCTATTAATTCGTTGATTATAATGAAGTGAAATTGGCCACGTCAATAAAAGTAAAGACAGATTTTATATTTACATACAGGATGTCTCAAACTTATAATTAATGAATTACAACTTATCCACAAAACGAACTGCTACAATATAGATAATGACACCCTTTGTGGTAACAGAGGTGACAGCGTACTGATTTTCACTCATTATTTTGACAAAACACGGGACTCAATCGCGTACACTTAATTTTATTATTTTCCTATTTTTATTTTTATTTTTTCGCGTAAACTTGGCAGCTAGCTGCACTGTCTCATCTGGACTCAGCACTCGCTGGATTTTCTTTATCATCTTCTTTCCCGCTACTACTATCCCAGGGAAGAAATGCCTATACCAGTGACATGTAGCCATACGATAAATATATTATTTTCCTGAAAATAAATAAAAGTAAGTGTACGCGTTTAAGTCCCGTGTTTTGTCAAATTAGGTTGTCTATTGTTTGCCCGAAAATTATATAAAATAATACTCATATGCCCGAATTTTATTTGCCCGAATTTTATTTGCCCGAATTTCATTTGCCCGAATGGTTTGTTTACCATAAAAATGATGTGACATACTCTTTGTTTACCCGATTATTAGTTTTCAGAACGTACGAGTGCCATACGTATTGTTGTCCATATTATTAATTGTAATAATACTATTTAATAGAATATTTAAACGCCATACTAAATAATGGTTTTCCGAATCCATGCATACAAACAATGCATTTGCTCACTATATTCCTGTAGGCGCTCTAAAAATATTTACTTAGTCATATTATTATGTAGGGGCCGTTTTATTTTGTAGAAGATCACAGTTCTAACCTAACCTAACCTACTATCTGGTGGCCGTTCGCTTTTTGGAGGATCACAGTTCTAACCTAACCTACTTTCTGGTAGCCGTTTTATTTTGTAGGAGATCACAGTTCTAACCTAACCTAACCTACTTTCTGGTAGCCGTTTTATTTTGAAGGAGATCACAGTTCTAACCTAACCTAACCTACTTTCTGGTAGTCGTTTTATTTTGAAGGAGATCATAGTTCTAACCTAACCTAACCTAGCCTACATTCTGGTAGCCGTTCGCCTTTTGGGGGATCACAGTTCTAACCTAACCTAACCTACTTTCTGGTAGCCGTTTTATTTTGTAGGAGGTCACAGTTCTAACCTAACCTAACCTACTTTCTGGTAGCCGTTTTATTTTGTAGGAGGTCACAGTTCTAACCTTACCTAACCTACTTTCTGGGAAGCAATTTGGATGGCAAATGATATTATGGCTAGTGATATTATGGCTTACAATGATCATGACAAATGATATTATTGAAATTGATTTTATGGGAAACAAAGTTTCTGGCACGTGACTAATATAGTAAACAATAAGTATTGCATATGCAATTATGTGAAACAATATAATGGCTGTTGACTATTATGGCAAATGAAATTCTGGCAAGTGAGTGTATACCGTCAAAATAATGTGGTGATAGACTTAAATAAAAGTGCGTTCTATTTTTTTTATATGAAATTTATTCAGGCCACAGTTGATGTCGCTTACACTTACACCAATATAATTATTAGATAGTGCGTGCAAGAACTAAGAGCAATTTCAAAATATATGTCCACATTTTTGATTTTCGCATTCCAATTTCGTTGGTTTTTAGTAGGTTGTGAAACATATGTAATTGAAACATACCTATTGTATTGGTTCTTTGTAAAAATGATGCGTATGTATATTGTTTTTGTGAACTTCGGTATCTTAAATGTATCTGGCCAATGCTTGCATTGTTTATTTTAATTTATTAAGAAATTACCGAAAGGCTTGTGAATTCATGCGTTCAGTGGTGTGCTTAAATTATGGATGCATAATATGCTTTGTCTGCATCCTTTCTTTTTTTATTGCGGGACCAGATTTTATTGGTATAATTTTGGTTTTGTAAATATTGTAAGAGACGTATGAAAACGACAACCCATTATTAATAACTACGCTGGATAAAATTATGGTACTGTTGAATATTATAAAATAGCCAAAAATTTAAGGATACCACTTAGACTGGTGACGTGTTTCGAATATGCTAAATCCTACGCACATGTATAGATAGATATAAAGTTTTAAGAATTCATTATAAAATAAAGATACGCTTTCTCACGTTTCAATCGTTGTTTGAAAATAAATTTAGTATTTATTAAGGTTGGTTTGGTCATTTATGAGTTATGTGTTATCTTATAAATTGGTAATTCTTTAGACATAGCGCGGAAGCGGTATATAAACTCAAATTATCATACAAAATATAATTAAAAAGGGCAAAATTTAGCGAGATTCTATCGCTAGTCAACGCAACGTTTCATAGGAATGTGATATTATATACCTACTCTAACGAAAGCGAAGCAATCGGTCAAAGTTGTCATTGCACAGTTTGCATTCATGCCCGAGACACTGTTGTTCACTTCACAAATTGACAGATCTGATTGATTGATATTTTCTTGAGATTTTTTTTTTGTTTAAGCATAATATACTAGTATAATATTCTATATACATTTAAAAACAATGTAAACAAAAGCCATCTGTCTATGTTTTTTTTACCAAGGAGGACAACATTTTGAGGACATCAAAAACTGTGTCACGTAATTTTTTGTTTACACTATTTTAAAATACACATGGAATAAACTTTTCAAAACAAGGTGTGGCAGAATTGTAGTATTTGTAATGCGGTTTTTTCTCAGGCAAATATAATGTAATCGTAATACCATTTACCTACCTACTGTCCCTGGTTGAAGTTCCGTACCAGTAGAACTATTTAACGACTACACCGTAGTTGGATGTTAAATCGAAACAAAAAGATCGCCCATCACTCAGGTTATTAAATCCAATAGCAGTTTGGTCGAAATGTTCGTTGTCTGGCCATAACGATGTTTTTGAAATGAGTCAGTGAATTTTATTACTTTGCTATTTAAAAAGCGAATAATTGTTAACAATTTTTGACAAGGTTTCATATAATTTTGAACTGACATAAATATTGACCTTGATTATTTATAAATCTAGCTTTAAATTGTAAGTGAGAAGCAATTTGTCAATATCATGTTGAAATCTAATGTCAAATTATTTTTTAGATTAACCATTCTGAATTGTTTAATCCTGCGATTGTCTGAAATTTTGGTTGTGTGTTTAGACATAGCGATTTAAGTGGTAATTACAATTGGAACAGCCTGTATTTGCAATGTAATGTGCCTGCCTTGCTTGTGAATCTTGTGATGTGATCTCCTTAAATATTTTTCAAACGGAGAGGTGGATTGGATAAAAAACAGTAAGTGGTCCAAGGCATGCTCGCTTTTGTCTACTATTACGCTTAATCTTTAAAAACTTTATCTTACCTATAAATACCTAAAAACTGTATAAAAAGACAGCGCTTGTCAACATGGTTTTGTAAAATAAGAAGAAATACGTATGGTTACAGTTGAATTTTGGGTTTTGTATTCTACCTATTCGTAATTAAGTACTATCAATACCTCTTACTTAATTACGGGACATTACCTGGTCGATGGTGACGTAACTGAGATACCTATCTAACCAACTTTTTTTTTTATTCTGGCGTTTTAAATATGGAAGCTCATTTGTAATAATTGGATTAACTTTTCTTGTAAGGTTATTTTACAATTTACATTACAATATACATTGAATTATCTTTGTGACTAAAGTAGGTAAGGGGTATTGTTTATACATATATCGAGAATAAAATTTACTCTTGAGCATTGTTCTATGTACAAAGACAGTTTATTAAAATGTCTAATGAAAGAAAACCTTTATCAGAGCAAATTAAAAGCAAAGCAACACTAAATGAAAATACATATAATTTATGAGCATAAAATGGTCTAAAACATTAAAGTAAGATCTAAAGTTAAAGACATTGATTGTGATTATTTTTTCTTTTCGTACATTTTATGAATGGAACCTTATATGCTGAGTTGTCTAGGAAAGTGCCTCGCACTAATCTGTGCACGTCGGAAGTGCACCCTCACCTTATCGTTTCGTGTCTTCTAGTATGTATTACAGTAATTAGACTAACTTTTGTGGCCTCTCGATGTATTCTTTGCATTAATGGGTCTTTTTAGCTTATAGACCTTTATTCGTAGTCTCAAAGGCTAAGTCTTCATACTTATTTTAAAATTTAAGTGTCTTTATTTTCGCTAGATAGAAAATCAATAATAAGATTAATATATAAAAAGCATACACTTAAATGTAAATTCATCTTTATGGAAATAATAAGAAATATAGTAATAATTAACAAATAATAACTATAATGCATAAAATTTTTATTTGTGTCAGATATGTTCAATAAACGACTGAAGCGACTTAAAGCTTTTTGGCTTGTGACATGAATTATAACACTTTTTATGTAAATATAAATATATATAAAATAATAATATCTATCATCTACATCCATTGAGACAGGTAAATGTTTTACATAGAGAAAAGAAATAGGTTAAAATCGAGTCAGCATTAATAGATAGAAATTGTCCACTTAGACATAATTTGTAAAACAAATAAAATTCAATATTTGTTGCAGAAGTTTAGATATCTGTAAAAGGAATAGAATTAAGGCAATAATTAGTGTCGCGCATGTCAAGCTATGCACACGAGCTTTCACTGATGTAATATAATAAATTATAAAATAAGATGATTAATTTTAAAATATAATCTAAATTCAAGGTCAACAGAAATGTAAAATAATGTAAACAAACGCATTTACCTTAATTGCTTCGCAATTACGCACTTTAAAAAAAACAACCATAGTTTCATTGTCAGCTTATACACATAAACTTGTTATTGATACTCATTTTTAGTAAAAATATGCGTTAATGACTTATATTTCAGTGAAAACGAATTTCTCTCATAAAATTTTGTCGTGTGTCAAATGCTATATGCTTAGAAAGTCAACCATATTTGTTTACCTTATTTTATTTTTCTATTGACACCGAATATAACTTAGCCTTGCGTTTAAAAATAAGGTCAGTTTGGGCAAGTGTTCTAATCAGACAAATCTGTAAAATACAAAACGTGGGTAATTTATTTTGTCTCAGTTTAGAAGAATTGCCCCCGGCAGAAGTATCTATGACCCACATACTTTTTGTTTGTAAGAAAATTAGCGGCACAAGTTCAACGTTAGACAAGACGTCTAATGGAAGATTTTATTTTATGTTATGAGACAAAAGTATGTAATGACATTAGTATGCCCCAAAAGAGTTTCGCGACTTAATAAAAATAAACTTAATGCAATTTAAGGGGGTGCTATAGAACGCCACAAGTGTTATAATAACGCCTTACACCTTAGAATAATAATATATCTAAGTATTAGTTCCCGAACAATATTGCAAGTACACGGGAAAATTCGACCGGTGCCGCTGTGACCCGGGTAGCCTAGTGGTTAGGACGTTTGCCGCGAATGCAGAATACGCTGGTTCGATCCTAGCCCTGGACACCGGAGGCCTAGGTCACTTGTTCCTTTGTATGTGACATCTATATAAGCAAAAGCTGCATTGCGTAGTTAATGCATTGGAGTTGTATTGAAGTTGGATTGTGTCGTAACGTGTTTTAAAGTTAGAATACGGCTCCGTGTCTTGCGTCTTGCCTATGGATATAAATTATTATCTTAAACTAATTTAACGTATGGCATACCGAACGCATGAACTAACCAAAAAGTATTTCACGAATAAGTCAACTGCTTTTTAGAAAACTTTGTTAATTAATAAGATCACAGAATCACCAGAGTAGCTCAGTTTCACCTACATTTCATCCCGAATAACATGAATGGCTAATTTGTTATATAACTGACGCCTAGACCTAGATTGTATCAACTCATCAGTAAAAGCTCGGGTGCCTGACATTTTATAAAGTATGGCGCTCTTGCTAAAATGCGAAATGTTTAAATTATTAGGTACCCATTGTATGCGTTTTCATTCATTTGGAACTGTTGCCTTATGACGTTTTGTACATAAAATAAATAAAAAAGTTAGTAGGAAATAAACCACACGTATTGGCTTCGATTGGGTTGTTTTATTCATGTGCTTGTTTGACCTTTCCATGTCTATTTTAAGGTTGATTGAATCTGCTGAAGAATTCATTGGTGGCTTCAATGTCATGTTACAGTTAATGATTTTTATAAATAAGTGAGTATGGACTTGTTTATAAAATTGACAAAACAATTTTACGTTTTTATTGCCGCGTAAATACCTGCTTGGAAAGAAGGTAATGGTAGGTGTGTGACAGACCAACATCTGAAAACATTCAGCTACTCTGTAAGCAGTAAATTATTTTGAACTATACCTTGTCTTTGACTTCAGAATAAAATCAATTTGCTACAGTACGAAAATTAAGTGAGCGTACAAAACTATGTTCCTGCATAGGTGACACATAGTCTAGGTTTGCCAGAGTCGTTTAGTTCAGTTTCTCTATGGACAAATCTGAACCTATTTTATAAACAAAATGAATGATTTTATTACTTTTTTATTTAAACGTAAATTAATAAAATAAACATAATTTTAGTTTTTTTTAATGTTGTTGTTTTAGAGTTGTCTTTAATCTATGGTTCACGATAGATTATAGAATAGCTCGGTAAAATACGCGGGGAAAATGGCAACCAATCAGGATTAAGCTTATTTAGTTGGACCAATCAAAATCAGGGGTTTTGAATGGAATGAGAAACGTTGGAATTATTTTGGGGGTTTTCATCTCAAGACATGAAAGTCGATATAAGGTTGTGGAAGGAAATATCTGGGCTTTTTCTTCAGCAGAGCGTCGTGCCAAAAGGAGATTAGTGAGTTTAGGCTGTAAAGTACAAATAGTGTTTGAGTTTGTTCACAGATCTGTTATCAAGAGATGGAAGCATTCGATAGACAACAGAAATCCACGGCCCGCGCGCTTTTATGGTAACGGAGATGAGGAACCTTGTCGGAGCGCTCGAGTCCATTGCATGAAGAATCTCGTGTTCCACGTGGCTCACAAACATCAGTCACTACTAACTGTCTCTGTAAGA
Organism: Pammene aurita; assembly: GCA_947086415.1. Taxonomy (NCBI): domain Eukaryota; kingdom Metazoa; phylum Arthropoda; class Insecta; order Lepidoptera; family Tortricidae; genus Pammene; species Pammene aurita. Next base: position 34,767,380 of record OX352290.1, on the reverse strand, counting down.
AATTTAGATTTATTCGGGTTTTAATAGCAAGTGCGTATGACGGACCGTCGCGTTAATATTTACAGAATAGTGGGTAGTTGCGGGTTGAAACGTGTTGAGATTTTAAGTTTGTTATTCAGCAGATAATCTGATAGTCTTATCGAGGCGTGTTTATTTAACCAAAATAAAAAGTAAAATCATTGGTTTATGTGTAAATTGCGGTTGGTGAGAATTTCAGTTCGTTATTAAGTACGTCTATCTATTTTGTTGTGTTTCGCCATTTAATTGAGTGAGTTAGTGATTAGTCAAATGTATAACAAAAGAATGGTGATTACGAGCATAGATTTGATAGAAACCGGGAGAAGACTTAATAGCCTACAGGTATCTATAAAGGGCGTGCGAAGTGGGTATAGTTGAAGATTATAATTAAAATGTAGGATCACAGTGTACTCGTATTGCATAGCATGGTGTCATTGAATTGGTGGTTGAATTACCTATAAAATTTATAATCAGTTTTATTAGTATGAGTGGTTGTCCTTGTCATTTAACCAACTAAATAGGATGCATAATAGGAAGGTTAATAATTCTAAGTGTATTGTGCATCGGTGTGTATACGTAAATATTTTATGTGCAATTTTAAATTCATAGTAATGAGGTCATCAAAGTATTGATTCACGGGTTTTATTTATTCGTCGTTGCGTATTTATGTTAATATTTCGTATATGGTAAATAAAGGGCTGTATACGTTATCTAAATTATTGTTAGTAGAAACAGTTAGATGAGTTAATACAATTGTAGGTTTTAATCATTAGCGGGTTTAGTTGAACTTGAAGGATTCACCGCGTCGAGCAGAATTCGAACTTGCTACCTTTCGAAACACCGGTCCGATCGCTCTGACCGGCTGAGCCATCGACGCTTGCTCAGTCTCGGTGAATCTTTATATAAAATTCCTTCATTGCTTACGTCAGAGGGTTACGTATTTATCTAGTGTTCCGTAATGAATATTTATTCTTTAGATTACGTTTTCTAAATAGATAATCTATCAGGTTATCATATTTAATCCATTTGTTTATTCTATATAATTAACAGTCATTCTCGAATTATATACTTCGAGTAAATTAGTAGTTACCTTTGCATTAGTTTATTTTATAACATTAACAATATTTATTCGTCGTTGTAGTTAAAGTTTTAGTTTCATTCTTGATAAATAAGTAATTCTACATATTCCACAATAGGGCGTAAAATTAGTACGCTAACTATGGGAAAATACGTTTTGTTAATCCTTGTTTATTTCTCAAATTCCCAGGTTACATCGACTGTGAGAGGGCGCCTTCACCGTTAGCTTCTGAAGGTTCGTTGCCGCAGCGTGAGCGCGGCAGTAGCGGGATGCAACTTCGGGCGTACAGATCCTCAGCCTGTCCAGTTGGATCCATCTTGAAGCCTTGACGAGCACTTCAGGGAGCTGTCGGCAGAGCTGTTCCGGACCAAGGCGATCTATTGCGAGACTTCGGCGCCATTGCGAAGAGTCAATCCATCTAGCAGAAGTCAGTCCTCTCGGTGGGTTGTTTTTGATTTATTGCTTTATGCTCATTTTCATCTGTGCTGTATTACTTATTTACCTTTCAGTGAAATTAGTATTCACCAGCATATTTGAACATTAGTGTGCGTTATGCCGCCGTAATAAAATTCTACTAAGGTTCGATAATTGAATATGATGGTATATGCATTGATTTCGTTTAGTCACTATAATAGGTAATTAGATCTAGTCATGGTGATGGCTTGCAAGTGCACATGGAAGCTAGTACCATGTTAGTTATGTAAAATATTGGTTAATCAATGTTTTCTATGTCTTGCATGCAAATACCATTGTACATTTTCAAGTAATAATTACGTTAAAGTTTTCTACCGCTTATTCAAATAAATAAACATTATTGAGCAGTTTGTTGCTCAATATTCGGCTAAATAACGTAAGTGGTTAAATTCACGTAATTATAAACAGTAAATTATAAAGATAATTACTTTACCTTTTCTTGACGGTGCTTGTTAAACAATGATCGTGAAATCTTTATTACTTAGAGTCAAATAGTGAAAATTATGATTAGGTTGCCCAATAAATAAATGTAGGTACTTTGAAAGGTCCAATATTTAGTACAATTGGCTACCTACTATTAATCAAACGTCTGGTTCAACACTTAATTGTTTATTAAACAAATGTCTGGTTCAACACTCAGATTATACACACTTAGACATCCCTCGCTTGCGACTCCTGAGAAACGGACGGCGCTCTCGAAAAACCAACCGCCATCTTCCTTATCCGTGATTGGCCGCCTTGACCACTGTCAATGGCGGCTAATCATGGATAGTCATTATAACTACTCTTTAGTACCATTAAAATAAAATACGTATAATTAATTGAACGATAATTTAAAGGTAGGTACTTCTAAAATTATAACAACTCGGCCATCCGCTTCCCAACGAGTCCCTCGTTGTTTATAATGATTTAAAATAATTATTTCGTATGTGGTTACACTGACAGTTTAATATTACTAATTATTTTATTTTTATTTAATATTTACTAAACATTAGTTTGCAGAAATCATACTAGTTAACATTCAATATATTTGGAATAAAACTCAACTGAACAATTCATAAACTACTTAACATTGATATATGTGTCGGTTTGACCTTGACCAAAATTAAGTCGATTCATTACATTAATCAACGAAATAAATATATCTTATATAGATGTCGGTTACATGACAAACCCATGCATTCATTAATACTTTACTTTTTGGCAGTATACTTATTCGCACATTACCTTTGCCAATAACTATACTGACATTATTCTTTATACCAAATTGGTACTGCCAATCGCCAACAGGCAGTGTGTCTGTTACCTGACACCCTGCGCTATCATCATCTATTGGAGATTAGCCATTTACTTCAGTTCACATATTCAACATATTACACTAATTAACCGCCAACAGGCAGGGCATCTGTTACCTGACACCCTACGCTTACATCATCTATTGGCCATTAATAGATTACTTTTAAATCATACATAACGATTATGACTTTTACATCAGATTTATTGTAACTTATTCATTACTTTTTAATATATATTAGGCATGTATTTATATAAGCTTTAATTTACTCATTCGCAATCAGATGCACTATTATTTTCAGATTCGGTTGATACGGGTTCTTTAAAACAGGTCCATGGGAATATTTTGTCAATAGCAACTACGGCCTCATACTTTTTACTAGTTCTTGTAAGGGGCGTATCTTCAACTACGAACCTTTCATTAGGAAGCACCTTTTTGATTTTGTACGGACCCCTACATTTAGGTTCGAGTTTCTTTGACTGGCCCTCAATCCCTACAGGTGTTCTTATCACCCTAACCAAGTCACCTTTTCTAAACTTTAATCCTACTTTCCTGTGCTGATCGTACCTCTCTTTATCTTTATCTTGTTGTGCTTTAATCAGATTATCAGCGTCAGTCCTAATATTATCCAAAGTATCCCCGACCTCAGGCGTGACATCATTTATTATGTCATTCAGTAATCCCTGAGTTGGGTTAGTTACATTCCGGCCAAACAACATTTCAGTTGGTGTCTTTTTAGTGGTAGCATGTACGGAAGTGTTGATCCCTAACTGAATATCTGGCAAATGTTCATCCCATAATCCATTTGCTTGTTCGTGGTTCATTGCCCCGAGCGCCGCCAAAATGGTGCGGTTGTATCGCTCCACTTGGCCATTAGCTCGAGGAGTCGCCACAGCATTCAATACGTGCTTTATACCAGTCGACCGTATAAAAGACTTAAAGGTCTTGCTGGTGAAACTGGTACCTTGATCCGTTATCAAACGCGTTGGCGTACCAAAGTAACTAAAATGTTGTCTAAATACCCTTATGCTCGTCGCTGATTTTGTGTTGCGCACAGCCGTAAGATCTACAAATTTAGTAAACGCGTCGACGATGACAAGAATATATGTATTACCGCGTTTTGTTCGTATAAAAGGACCAAGATGGTCCGCGTGTATAGTGTGGAATGGCACACTTACCTTGGGTATAGGGTGTAATTCGCCTGGTTTGGCCCCGCTTGGAAGCTTGTGATGCGCACACTCTAGGCAAGCTGCGACATATTTTTTTACAAATCGCCTCATTTTTGGAAACCAATAAGTCGCTTTTAATCGTGCTAGAGTTTTGTCAAACCCAAAGTGCCCGACATCGTCGTGGTTCGTTTTTAATAGCTGCCACCTTGTACCTTTTGGAACGACCCAACGGATAGTATTTTCGTCTAAGATCCGGTATACGCGGCCATTTACTAGTTTGTAGTTATTGTAGATGTCAACAGTGTCTTTACTTTTAGGATCGTTTAAAGTATCCGCGATATTTTTAATATCTTCGTCCGATTGCTGTACGGTGGCGAGCCAGTCATCAGAGCCAATGGTAAGAACATCTAAGACGTGCTCAGTTTCTCGATCGTCACTTATAGGTCCTCTGCTTAGGGCATCAACGTGTGCCATTTTATCACCAGCGCGGTATTCTATTAAACAGTCATACTCTAAAAACTGTAACCACCAACGTGCAATGCGAGGTATTAAGTCGCGCTTACTCATTGTGGTACGCAAAGCGTTGCAGTCAGTGACGATTGTGAATTGAACACCGAGAAGGTAGTGTCTGAACCTATTTAGCGAAGCGATAATAGCAAGTGTCTCCAGTTCGAACGAGTGAAGTTTTTGCTCGTCGGTACTGGTCTGCCTACTATAGTACGCAATAGGCTTAAACGCCCCAGAGCTATCCTGCTGTAATAGTATTCCGGCTATGCCATATTTGCTCGCATCAGTGTGAAGTTGCGTTTGTGCAACGGGGTCATATAGTGCTAGAACCGGTCTTTCTATCAAAATTTGTTTTAATCTATCAAACGACGCGATTTCCTCATGGCCCCAATTCCACGTGGCTTCTTTCTTCAGGAGGCTGGTTAAAGGGCGAGCTATCAACGCGAACCCCGCAACAAACCTCCTGAAGAAACTAGCAAGTCCTAAGAATCTCCTAACTTCGTGCGCATTTGTTGGCGCGGGAAATTTATTTATAGCCTCAGTTTTTAGAGAACCTGGTCTGACGCCTTCGGCACTGACTTCGTACCCTAAATATTCAATTTTATCAAAGAAAAAATTACATTTACTCATTTTAAGTGTTAAACCGCTCTCCGCCAGCAGACGCAACACCTCCTCTAACCGTATTATACCCTCTTCGAATGACTTAGCCGGAATTAAGATATCGTCCATATAAACTAGGGCATATGACGAAGCAGGGGAATTTTGAATAATTTTATTCATAGTACGCTGAAAAACGGACGGTGCGTTGACTAGTCCGAACGGCATTCTGTTGTATTCGTACTGACCTTGAGGGGTCACAAATGCCGTTTTATCACGAGAACCTTCAGCAATCGGAATCTGGTAGTAGCCAGATGCTAAATCGAGTGTAACAAATAAGGCGCTCCCGGACAACAAATCTAACTGATCTTCGATCCGGGGAAGGGGGTAATGTTCCTTCTTCGTTTTAGTGTTCAAAGCGCGATAGTCTACGCATAACCTCTTTTCCCCTGACTTCTTATTCACTAAGACTATCGGGCTCGCATAGGGACTGTTAGATTCCCGTATGATGCCACTGTCTAACATTTCTTTAACCATTTCTTGAACCAGTTGGCGCTCGGTGTAAGATAGACGATAAGGGCGATATACGACAGGATCAGGATCGTCAAGTTGAATCACCATTTCGGTTTCGGTTGTAAAACCTAAATCCTTTAAACTGGTTGAAAAACATGATTTGTATTTATCAAGTAATAATTTCAAAGTTTCTTTTTGCTGCGCGGTTAAATTTTCTCCACAACTGATTGGTGATTCATTCGACGACAACTGATCGTTAATATTTACTTTTTGTATTTTAATGCTCTCAACTAACGTCTTACTTCGAGTGACTAGAGTGCCCTCGTCAATGGTCAAGTCATTATCGCTCATATTTTGAATCAAAACTTTCCCTACTCCTTGCATTAAATTATATTCACCGGGTAATAAGTAGTGCTCACGGCCAACAACTTTACGCACAGTTCCATTAACGTACACACTACCCGTAACTGTATTAGAAGAGGTGACAGGGATAGCCTTTAATTCACCACTACGTACTAATGTATCCTCATTACAAACAAGGGGGCAAATTAAACTAGATTCTTCACGCCCATTCTTCCTGTGAAAAATAACATCGGAATCCGTTTTGGTTATTTTTATTGTTGGTCTTTCGGTATACGTGTGTCCCAGTAGCACAGAATAGTTAATAAAATAATCGTCCACCACCAATATTTCTACGCTATCTTCGACCACACCTTGTACGTTAACTGTGACATTAGTTTTACCAAGCGGCGTATACGGTACGTTACCTGCACCTGTCAATATTGGTAGCTCTCCTACGGTCCAGTCTAAAGCCAATCGCTGAGCGTCGCTGAGACGTATCAAAGTACCTTCGCTCCCCAAATCAACGAAGCATTCTGTCAACCATTTGCCATTTATACTAACAGGTATTTTATATTTAGTGCTGGTATTACCAGTAGTATCGATTTTTAAGACTTGTTTGTTTTTTTTAGCAGCACTTTGTGAAGTCTCAGGGCACTCAGTATTAAGCTTTAATACTACTTTCGGCTTTACGTCGTCACTCTGCTTAGGCCCCGGACACTCGGTATCTTTATGCCCCAAATAGTTACACTTAGTACACCGAATTTTAGGTTTTGGACATCGGTAAAATGGATGACCAACTTCATTACAATTAAAGCAGGCCCTGTTCCCTGGCTTTTGTGCACTAACATCGCCTCTACTATTACTTTTAAAAGTACTATTTTGCAAACGTCTATCTTTATCTTTAACTCTCTGAGGATCGTTCGTGCTCCTATCTTGACCTACTTTAACGGTTTTCAAAAATTTGAGCACTAGCTCTGGTTCCGCAAATTCTGCTCCTTGTGCGCCTAATCTAACGCCACGATCTTCAATCCCTGCTATAATACAATCTACAGCACGTTTACCTGATATTTCGCAGCGATTTAGAAGATTCATTTTAGAGTAGTAGTAAACTTCCAAAGACTCCCCGTAGCGTACTTTCTTATTAAGCATTTCCATTAATAAATCTGCATAGTTATCCCTAGTTGGAAAAGATTCCCTTAGCTTTGCCTTCCATTCTTCCCAAGTGAATAATAGTGAAGGCAAACCCTGATACCAGGTCTTTGCCACCCCAGTTAACTTTGGTAGGGCATAGTGTACTACTTGTTTATCACTCCAGCCATAGATTTGTGCACATTCATCTACTTTATGAAGCCACGTATCAACCGTTTGTTCCTTACTTAAAGGGTCGAAATCGGGAATTACATTATTCAAAACGGGAAATTTATCGCGATCGCTATTACTTTTGAAACCTTTAAGTGCTTCAATAAACTTTTCCATAAACATATTGTTAATCGACTCACGATTCGTAGCTTCTGGGGTGGGTGTACGGCGACGCGGAGCTTTACACCTCGGTGAACACGGAGTACGCAAGTGCGAAGATCTGCGTCCTGGTGAACCTTCCAATACTGCACGGTGCGACCTGCAGTGCGCCGAAGTAGGTGTTCGCACTCCAGAGCGCCCAGAACTTCTACGCTGTGATATCGAATTTGTCCGTCTTGAGTGATGTGACCGGGATCGCGATCTTGTCATCGTCAGCCGCGATCGCCTACCATTTGAGCGTCTTGACCTCGATCGGCGATGACGGCTGTCACGCCCTCCTTCGCGTGTATGTCTTCGTCCACGACCAAAACTACTGCTTCGGCTCCGAGTCCCATCACGTGATTGCAGCGGCGGTGTCTTCGTTTCACGCGAAATTGCTCGTCTTTTACGTCCTTGCCGAGAATTGTTGTCATCATCATCCATGATCTTGATTCCTCAAAATAAAAAAATAAACATACTTATGTCACTACCAACAGCGAGTCATATCATTATCTACCCTACATAAAAGGAAAATATCTTAGCATTACTTGTAGTAATTCTTACTCTTTATTACACCGTATGATGTCATATGTTCAAATCATTAAAACATCAATCCGTCATGATTGACCATCAATCCGTCATGATTGACCATCAATCCGTCATGATTGACCATCAATCCGTCATGATTGACCATCAATCCGTCATGATTGACCATCAATCAGTCATGATTGACCATCAAACCATCGTGATTGACCATCAATCAGTCATGATTGACCATCAATCAGTCATGATTGGCATCCATCCGTCATGATTGACCATCAATTTATCATGATTGACCATCAATCCATCATGATTGACCATCAATCCTTCATGATTAACCATAAATCCATCATGATTGACCATCAATCCGTCATGATTGACCATCAATCAGTCATGATTGACATCAATCCATCATGATTGACCATCAATCAGTCATGATTGACCATCAATCCGTCATGACTGACCATCAATCAGTCATGATTGACGTCCATCAACTCATTAATCATAGTTAATCCATATGTAGAAATACGATACAGTTATAACCAGTAGTGCGCCGGTAACTAAACAACTCTCCTACTGATATATATTCACACGATATTCACTCATAATTACAATAAATAATAAAAACGGGGCCCAAACATGACTAACTAGTAATCGCAGTGAAGCATTAACATGTAGCGATCATTAAAGTAATTACCCTCGATTTACGTTGCTCTGGCAAATCTAGGTAGGTACTATGTGTAGTATATCATGCTTTACCACATGTCACATCTTTTAAAAAAAAGACATGGTACGTAGTATCGCGATGTTTGTGGAACACCATAAAACCACACTTATATCATAGAATATAAGCATCAAAAGAAAAATAATCATAGCATGATCACAACTAATGTATATCAAAATTATTTTGTACATTCGGTTTACTGTAAAACACTAGCTTTAAGTGCTTATGAAAACAATAGAATCCTTATCTTAACTAGATAATTAATCAAATTATTAAATTAGGTAACTATTATTCTTTGTTTTTTTTTTTAGCAGAAATACTACTAAGTGAATTACGAAATGAAATATACATCATCCATGATAGAAAAAGAATTACCAAGGCTCACGGGATTTCTATATTTACTCGGAATCCCGCAAAATTACACCACGGGTATTTTATTTTATTGTACTTCGTGAGGTAACAAAATAAAAATGAGTAGCACAATAATGTTGTCATGTAAAATGTTAAAACAATGCGGCTACTGACAATTCCATTTCTACAGTAAACATGGCATGTTTGCTTAACGAAATTGATAGGAAAAACACTTACGTTTCTTTTGCTCGTAGTGGAGGGTTTTAGCATAAGTCCTGGCCAATTTACTTGCGGGCCTTTGTATTCGATCCGGCTTCTGATATATTAATCAAACGTCTGGTTCAACACTTAATTGTTTATTAAACAAATGTCTGGTTCAACACTCAGATTATACACACTTAGACATCCCTCGCTTGCGACTCCTGAGAAACGGACGGCGCTCTCGAAAAACCAACCGCCATCTTCCTTATCCGTGATTGGCCGCCTTGACCACTGTCAATGGCGGCTAATCATGGATAGTCATTATAACTACTCTTTAGTACCATTAAAATAAAATACGTATAATTAATTGAACGATAATTTAAAGGTAGGTACTTCTAAAATTATAACACTACCTAAAATACATACATATATATATACCATAGTACGGTGGATCACCTTTACTATTACAGTTATAAACTTGTACATGTATGTGTTTCCCGGTGCACGAGCATCGGACGTACGACTGCTACACGTGGCACGTTTCTCGCTGCCATCGTGAGCTGATCACTGCCAGAACAGCGGGCGGCTATCCTGAGCAAACTCCAGAGGCCAGAAGTAGCAGCCGTCTGCCATCGTGAGCTGATCACTGCCAGAACGGCGGGCAGTTATCCTGAGCAAACTCCAGAGGCCAGACGTAGCAGCCCGAGATGACGCTTCTCCACGTTAACACGTATGGTGATATACAAAAAGCATTCTTGTGAGTTAGTTCCTTACTTCTCTTTATTCACCGACTGGTAACGAAATAGGTTCCATGCTAGTACGGTTTCTATGCTAGTAGTTTACTTGAATAAGAGATTGATATTTATAAATATATACGTTCTATCTATACCAATAAATAAGGCTTTATTATGTTGGATTCAACCATATTTGAATAACGTGCAACATACCTAGTAAATTATATCTGATTATTGTGATTTTATAATGTGGGGATACACGAGTACGAAGGACTTATAATATATACATACTTGATGTTGACGTTTACTCTTCTCATTTAGATTTAACAATACAATTTAGTTAAGTATTAACGCTACTGTTGACGAAGTTGACATCTTCAATAAACTATTAATAGTATGTATAAGTCCTAAGTTACTCGTACTTCCTTTCCACTGACTTAGTTCAGCTGTTGGTTATTTGTAAATCACACGTTCTTTCCACTGAAGGAATAGATAATACTTTATGTTGCACTAGTTAAATGATACTTGAAGTCAAAATGGTTTTAATCCTCATATATGCCTTGATTTTGGTATGTAACTCGGATTGCGTGAATCGCAAATGATTTGTAATAACTCATGGATATCATTTACAAAATGCTATTGTTGACATACATACAGATTGGTCATACAAGTAAAATTCATATTTATATAATGATTCTATATCATTAAGAATATAAATATCCGATAGTAATATAGTCAACAGCACCTTTCCATTTATATACTAAAATGTGTATATATTTAAATTACACACTATATTTATTTTAAAATTGTAGTCGTTGGGAACCTGTCACAATGGATATTATTTCAATAGTGATTGTTCCAACGATGAGGTAGTTATTGGAAATGTCGACAAGTTATAAAGACTCCTTCCAGTTATGACAAAAGGTACTTGGTAACAAAGGTAACGGTATTACTCGTACCCAAAACTATTTATTAATGCTAAGCAATGGTTTTGTTCCAAGTTGATGGAGTACGCACCTGTGTTTTATTATAGGGTCAGACCGTGCTTTCAACAGTAGTCTTTTGCTTAGTAGAGAGTCACTATAGTGAGCTTTGAAAAGGGCATTCTTTGTGGCTGGGATCTTTTTCCCACCAAAATAGACCACTTGAATAGATCTAATATGTATGATTCATACAAGTGGTATGTTTTACATAAGAGGGTGCGCCTTTTAATTAAATCCAGAGAGATAGACTTCTTAAATGAGTCTTGTTAGATTTATATGAGAAGTATATTTACAACAGGTTATAACTATCACTCGCAGCCTCCCACCTACGAGACGTCTGTGTTGTTGTTTGCCGATTGTAAGCTGTTAAAGACTCCAATATATATATTTAAATAAAGATTTATCTAACATATTATATGGATGAGATGGTTTACATTGGAGTCAACGACGACCTAGACTGACTGCTTGATTCTACTGTGAGAGGCTGAGTCATTACTGAGATTTACGAACGTAAAGCTCAGTTATGCGGTCATTTTAGTCTATAAGTACAATCAAGTATGATTCAACTTGGACATAAACCCTTATTGTAAACGCTAAGCATTTTGATTACATTATTGGGTAAAAGGTAACAAACCCTAATCCAACTGGCTTATAAAATGGAATAATAGTTGTGTTTATACTTCTCTCGAATAACAAATACAATGGAATGGCTGGTTTCATAATATTAGAGGCTGTCCTCATATTATTGACGTGTTTATGTTGGGTGCTATTGTCAAATAACTAACTAGAATAAGCTTCGGTGTCTGAACATACTCGTAATTCTTATCCACACGTGAGATGTTCCAATATGCAAGTCGGGCTGGTTGGTTGCGCATGTATGCTTCATAGGGCCGGGTTAACCTAAGATAATGTAGACGAATGCAAGTCCAATTTATAAAGGGCTAACCCATTAGGGTATGCATGTCCAATGATAGGGCCTACCTGAGGGATTTGCTAATCAGCATTCCCATTAGGGTCTGCATGTTCGTCACCTGAGGGTTAAGCATTCGTATACAACTCTAAAAGACGTTTATCTTATGGTTCTGCATGGAATAACTCACGTTGGGACCTTTTGCGTAGACATAGCTTAGCCTATAGTATCGGCGTATGCTCGGTAATTTTATGAGGTATAAAAAGTAGCCTAAGTTGACTGCAATCATCTATTCTATTTTAATGATAATCTTGATTAATATTAAGATTTTAATGAGCCAGAGTTCCATTATCCTATTGCCATATATCTATAATATGACATATCATATTATGATCACATTATTTATATTACAATCTTTTAATAAAATTACATCAATCATTATAACATAATATAATTACCTTTTATGTTTAACTTAGTACAATCACAGGGTTTACTGCATATAGGAAAATCCTTCTGTTTTATCGTATATACAGTATTATACAGTGTATACAGTAATTTCAATATTTTGCTTTATTCAAATCTTATGTAAGATTTTTACATAGTCAACAATAGCATTATGTAGGGAGTAGGTATGTTTCACAATAGTAGTTAGTATATAATTGTGATGTTAAATATTGAGGAGGTATATACAAATACTTGTTTTAAAAGTTTGTAGGTTAATGTAGGATATTTTAAACCAAATTTTATTTGTTTTATGTAACATTGTATTTATTTCTTTTAATTTCTGGTTTTCTGTGTTTGTTTGAGCATTGTTCAGATTTAATTTTGTTGTTTAGCGTTTCTCACACCTCAGGAGACCTTGGTTATTACTTATCATAATGTAGTCCAATATGTACCACTAGACAATCATGCCATTATTTTATAATTTTTATAAATGATGTGTCTTTATTCTTTACAAAATTTATTATGTATGTGTGCAGGTTAAACTAGGGCGTCAGAGTTTTTTTTCACCGCTATAGTTTTTCTCTGGCATATTTTTGGCCCTTGAACTGTAGCGGTATATTTAATGTGACCTAACGGTTACATTAGATATAATAGTTTATAGAGTCATTTAACTTTCCATTAACAGTAATTTCTTATTACTTGAATAAATTTTCTTATTACCTTGTATGTTGTTTAAATCATTATTTCCCTTAGTGATAAGATCCTCGCTTTCAAAGAAAAGTTTCAGTTAATTTGAAGCTTTAGGTAGGTTCAGCTTTAAAATATTACTGGTTAGTATAGTTGAGTTTTTACAGGTGGTAGGTAAAGTCGGGCCACGCTAACTCTGTATGGAGTTTTGAATGCCAAAATGTGAAACTTATAAATTTTACAATAATTATTAACTTATAAATTTTACTTATTTTCCAAGCGAAACGTCGGCAACGTTTCGCTTAGAAAATAAGTGCAAAGTTAGTATAATCGGAGTCTAATAATCCTGTAGGTACAGATATAATAAATAATCCGTTTCCATAGTGAAAACATGAACGCTACGAATATTTAGGCACGCCGTTGACGTGTCCATAAATTATCGAATTAACTGTTGAAATTTATGTAATAATTAAATGCGAAACTTTATATCTAAGTTGCAAATGTCAAAAAAAAGTTGTGAGGCATGGTGAAGAAAACAAGTTATTGCCATCACTAAGTAACAAACATCACTTTGATTCTCAAACTTTAAATAAAGGAGTAATTTTTACAAACTTATTGAATGCGGCCATATTGCAGAGTGAAGGGTCAGGTGTAGGTTCACCAAAGTTGCAGAGTATGCAGAATCCACTAAGTCACACTAATTTAGTTAAAATTATCTCAGAATTTAAAGTTTGAGAATCAAAGTGATGCCTGTGACGTAGTGATGGCGACATCTTGTTTTCTTATACAGTCACCGGCAATAGTATCTTCCTACACAAAGGCTGCAAAAATATGTGACACGCTCTTATTTGTGGGGCAATGAGAGCGTGTCACATATTTTCAGCTGCAGAGAAAAGGACCCCCCCTGCATACAAACTTTGTATGCAGGGGGGGGGGTCTATTTCTCTGCAGCTGTCCGTACCATGTTTTGAGTTAAGTATATATATATATATATATATATATATATATATATATAAGCTATATTATAACCACCACGTTCAAACTTTATAGAGAACCTGCAAATAAATTCGGTGACTATTTAAATTTAGTAATAACTCCTCTATATACTTCTTAAACTGAAGTTTACTGAAAAAGCATGACAAATATAAACTTCTCCGAGTTTTCACGATGGGAAGGCATTATTCACCACATAGATACGTTCTGGCATAGATCTGAAATTACAGGCATCCGTAGGCTACGGTAACTCCTTACCATCAGGCGGGCAGTATGCTTGTTTGGCACCGTCGTAATATAAAAAAAAACTCCTAATGCATGTAACTGTCATTTTTATTATACAAAAAAAAGAGGCTGACAGATCCTAAGTCGTCAAGGTAGAAATTTGAAATTTAGTAGGCAGGTACATATAAATAAAATAAAATAAAATAAAAACTGTTTATTTCGGACCATAACAATCCATAGAATTGTTAGTAACTTAAATTTAGGTACATTAAAAACTATGTTAGTGAAACTCTTACTCCTAATTAGGTACAAGACAACTAGAGGCAAAAAGATTTGACCCTATTTGTCCCTACCGATGATTACACTGACCCAGTATTTTGTAATCTGGCAGTCGAGACGTTCGGCCAACGTCCTCAGCATGCTGTTGCTGCTACCGCGCACTCGTTTAAGCAGTGAGGCAATTCTTTTTCGCCGAATAGCAAAAAAGTCATCTGTACGTGCCTCGGCGAACATGCCAGAAGCACTGCAGTACTTCGGCCGCCTCAGCAGCATTCTGAGGACGTTGTTGTATTGCACACGCAACGTGTTATAGGCCTTCTGTGTAAACCTCACCCACAGGCTGCACGTGTAAAATGTCTGGCAATACGCCTTGAAAAGCGTCAGTTTCACTTCTTCGTTACAGCGTGCAAACCTGCGGGCGAGCATATTGCCCCGTACTGCCAACGCTCTCCTCTCTCTTTCAACATCTAGATCATCATTTAGATCTGCCGTGATCATATGTCCTAAATACTTAAACCTATCAACTACTTTAAGCGCCACACCCTCCAGCATGATCCTAGGCAGAGTTTTAACGTTATATTTACGTGCCTTAAAAATGAGCACCTCGCTTTTGGTCGCATTGTATTTAAGACCATGCCGTTGCGCGTAGCCCTCACACAGTTTGACAAGATGCCTTATAGAGTCGACTGAAAGTCCCAGCAGGACCATATCGTCCGCGTAACTTATATTATTGAAACACGTATCGCCGATGTGACATCCGACATGCTCTTTGCTGAGATCCTCAATCAACTCGTTTACATACAGGTTAAACAGGATCGGGGATGATAGCCCACCCTGTCTCACACCACACTGGAGTCTATACTCTTCCGAGTCAACCCCCGCCCATCTCACTCTATTAACCTGGTTGTTGTACCAATATTTAAGCAGCGCAATGTACTCTCTGGGTAGGCTGGTTTTTTCTAATTTACTCCACATTTTATCGTACGAGTACACAACCAGGTCAAATGCTTTGGACAAGTCCAGAAAGCACTCATATATAGGCGTGTTTCTGTCCTTGTAGTACCTTACAGCTTGCTTAAGGCACAAGATTGCACTTTCCGTCGACGGACCTGGCCTAAATCCGAACTGTGCGTCGTGCAATTTAACATGTTTGCTAAGTTGTGCCGTAAGCAAGCCGTCTAGCACTTTCGCTAGTACCGTCGCTAGCGAGATGGGCCTATAATTTCCCATGTCCGATAGGTCTCCAGTTTTATTTTTTGCCAGTGGGATCACCACTGTACGCGTGAGCTGTGAAGGAAGATAGGCGTGTCCGAGGCAAAGATTATAGAACATCACCAGCACACGCGGCAGGTGGATGCACATATGCAGGCTGGACAAAAATCACGGGCCCAGGGCCCGTGATTTTTCACATAAAGGAAACATAATTTTATTTTTCAAAATAAACAAAATTATATTCACAGTATTCTTTATTAATTTAGGTACTTTTTTTACTTGAAAGGACTTGAACTAAATATTAGATTTATGTATATCATGCGCGACAGACATTGTAATACAATGTTTATTTGGAAAATTTTATTTTCGATATTCAAATTATCGATGCACGATCAGTAGAATAAAATAGCGAGTGTTTATGTTTTTAGTTTGTTCGATTCCCGGTGCAGGTAAGTTATTTTATTAGTAAAGCATAAACTCTATACTTGGAGGACGCTTCTTATCTTTGCAAACGAAAAAGTCTGCCAATACTCTCTCATTACATTGTATAGGTACAGTCACCGGCAATAGTATCTTCCTACACGAAGGCCGCAAAAATATATGACACACTCTTATTTGTAGGGTCATAAGAGATTTCTACGAGTGCTCAAAATAGGCAAGCCGATAAGAATTAAGTTCGGCGAATGCCTTACAACTTATTTTAGTAACTTCGATCTCCCGGTGGATCGTACCAGCGGTCGGGGAGAAGGACGGTACTCCTCCCCAAACGTTGTATAATATTGTATGAAAATCCATTCCAGCATAGTCGGCGATGCTAAAATTTGCGACCATAAAACCTCCATCGAAAAGTACCCTGTACCTATGTGCTAGTAGTTCTGTCCACAAAGTCTCAATTCAAGCATTATAGTCGACGATTAGAAAAAATACTAATTGGAACAATAGATATTCGACTTTATAAATGTTTTCTTATGGTTCATTATCGGATGCAGTCCTTCCAAATAGCAAACAAAAGCCGCTAAGTATCATATTTGCTTGTAATTATTTATGTATATTATTGTATTTATTGTCTTTGAATTGAACTGATTCTGTGAACACAGCTTGACTTTCGATTTGAATTAAAAGGTTTATTGTCATAACTATATAAATAATAATAAATAAAGTAAAAACTATACTTACCGGTAAAATTGTATTCCATTTTTTTGTTGTTAAAAACAGCTAGAAAATGATTGGTGAGTATCTGAGTATTTGTAGGTACTGGGTATCGTTTCAGAACGACTGAAAAATAAAATACTTTATTACCATACTTCATAATTTTATTGATATTAGGGATTTTATTTTACAACGGTCGGTTCAGTAATTTTTATAAAAGATAATATTTAAGTGCGGTCAGTTGCAAGTTAAGCGTCATGCATTTTTTTACGAGATTTAGGAAGTATTTTTGGAGCTTTTCCTCCAGAAATTATAAATTATTTGATAATTCAAAAGCGACGTAACCGATTAGGTATATCCAATATAGTTTTCATTAAAAGCAGGTACTAACTAAGCCTCATTTTTATAAACTTTTCCCATTTTCAGGACTCACCGTACAAAAGGAGGGAGGGGGCACTAGTTTTAGTAGTATAATAATAAGTATTGAGTTAATAAATACAATTTGTCAAGATCCCCTGTCTTTTCAACCCACTTCAAGATTTCGAACCAGGAGGGTTTTAATTCGTCGGGATTTTTGTTGCTTTATTTTGCTATTTATTATGCAAGTATCTTCAGTTCACCGATTATTCGAAGACGGCTGGACCGATCTGGCCAATTCTTTTTTGCTTGGTACAGACAGTTCGTTCTATTGTCATTAAGTCAGGATCTGATGATGGGATCTTGGAGAAATCGAGGGAAATCTTAAATTTTATAGGCAAAGTGATTTCGTATTTTTGACATTAATTCGGAGTAGCGTGAATCGGTTTTTTTTTCTTTAAAATTATTTGACATAACTTATCCAACTAACACCCCACACAATAGGGTTGAAGGGAAAAAACCATTTTACGTGTAAGTACGCAAAAAAATTGTTTTATTGGTTTTGATTGTACCATTTTGTTGGTGTGATTAGTATTATATATTATGTATGTAAGTAATCGTAGAACCGATGGCCGTTGGGGCGGAAAGGTTCTCGAGTGGCGACCACGAACCGGAAGGCGCAGCGTGGGTAGACCCCCGCAAGGTGGACTGATGACCTGGTGAAGGTCGCGGGAGTCCGCTGGATGCGGGTGGCGCAGCACCGGTCATTGTGGCACTCTTTGGGGGAGGCCTATGTCCAGCAGTGGACGTCTTTCGGCTGATATGATGATGATGTAAGTAATTATACTCGAACCAAACTTTGGTACTAATGATCACTGAGCTAAGGGGGCGTCCATTAATCCCGTCATACGTTTTTGGCTTGATTTAGACCCCCCCCTCGCCCATGGTGATCTTTGGTGATATTTTCAGGACCCGTCCCCCCCTCGACCAATATGACGTGTAATTTTTTGCTAAATAAAGTAAGTACAGTTTTCTGATATGTAAAAATGTAACGTCCGTACACGTGAAGGGTAAAAAAATGAAACTACATGTATGCACATCTCACTATTTTCATTAAAATAATATTTAATAGAAAAAACCGGCCAAGTGCGTATGGTAGGGTTTCGTACCTACTATCGAAAAAGTAATATCAAAAGGTCGTATCTGCCTATGAAAAACGTTTTTTGGAGATAACTTAATAATTCCTAAACCGATAAATATACATACGAACGGACGGACGGACAGATGGACATAACGAAACTATAAGGGTTACGTTTTTGCCATTTTGGCTATGGAACCCTAAAAACCTACTGTGAAGAAAATAATATTTCAAATGCCACTAAAAATTATTTACAATCATAGTGCATCTCATAAGAGTCATAACAATTAATCCCAAGACGTGAAAAACCTTGTCGTAGAGTTCCATTCTGGTTTCACACAGCTGGTGTCACAAGCAGTTTCAATTTCACTAAATAGCACTATTCAAATGCAATTGTTTGGTTTTTAGATTTAAAAAAATTGCTATACGTCTCCTTATAAAGTTTCAGGAGTTCCCTTGATTTCTCACGGATCCCGTCATTAGAATTTGATTTTGATAAAAATGAGATCAATCTAAGTGACCCCGTTCATAAAGCATAGCGACGCCTCGCCCGCTCAACTAAACGCAGAAGTCCAACTGCGAGGCAAATTTTACTCAGGTTTTCACAGATTGGTTCATTTAAAAGTTGAAAATTTTTATTTCATTGAAATACAGTATAGCACGAAGGAACAAAAAAAATACACGTGATACGTGTCCAGACCCCCCTCCCCCCTGGTGATAATTGGTGATTTTTTCTTGACCCCCTCCCCCCCCTATACAATATGACGCGATTAATGGACGCCCCCTAAGCTGCTGAGAGACAGACACACAGACGGAGATGGCGAAACTGTAACATAATTTGTCAGGTGACAACCAAAACTCACTACTTGCAATAAAAATACTGAATGGAAATCAATATTGTAAGGTTAATTATATGGTTCATTATGGTTATAAACTTGTGGCAGTAGTGGGTAGTAGTTAGTGAGTTTTAGTTGTCACCTGACTAATTATAGTTGACTACGGAACCCTAAAAAGACTAGCTGAACATATCTTACTCCTATGTAGGTTAGCAGGTTCAAAGTAATTAAGTAAGTAGAAATTAATAGGTATCGGGTACTAGGTAAAATAAAAACATTATATCTGATCTTTGGTGACCAGCCCGGCAGGTCCTTGTCCTATTACTGGGGATAATCCTGCTACAGCTACAGCCTTCAGCGGCCTGAAACAATCGAACAGGTTTTATCCTAAATTATTCAATAACAATAGCATTATTAGCTAAGAACAATTGAACGTTTATACTCGTAAATAGTAATTATCCATAAATTTTAAAGAAAAACATTTTAAACCAAACGCGTCATTTAAAAAAATCACCAAGTTTGGAAAACTTACAACTACAGCGATTAAAGCGCCATCTATGTTTTTGAAACATAACTAGCAATGAAAGTGCGATAATAGTGCCATCTAGTAAATATTGTATGCACTACAACACAGCTAAAAAAAACACCAATCCTTCATCCTGTTTAGTTAGCGCGCATTTGAAATAGTACTACAATATAATCACAGATGGCGCTATTATCAAAGTTGTTTCATTCGGCAACAATAGTTCATACGCATCTGCATAGAGGGCGTTTCATTCAAAACTACTTGTTGGTTCATATTTATCTTTGTAGATGACGTTGAGCTCAAAACGCTTTTATTTATATGTATAAAGAATGCGTTGTTATAAATATTCTTACTTGAAACCAAGCTCCTCGGCTGGTACGCCTAGTTTGGCCAATTTAGCTTCATATGCAGCCAGAAGGTCATCATGAGCTTTCCGTAAACGCGCTGCTTCGTAGCGAAGATCCTCCACTTGGGTGTCTTTAAGTTTTAAAAGCTCCTGAAAACAATATGTATCTTATTATTGTACTCCCTATAACAAATCCATTTAAAATTATTATTCACATACAGGTCGATATTTGATTTTCTAATTTCATAGCTTTATAATAAAACGCGACCTAACAATCTTGTTGTTTGTACAGAAAAGGTGCCGGATTCTAATTTTAAAATACATTAACAATACAATAAGAACACAACCTATCTCAAACATAACTCCAACACACAACAAACAATCGACCAATATTGAAGTTGTATTGGAGTTGCGTTGGAATATTTCTCAAACTAATTCTGATATTTCTGATTTATACGTTTATGCCGTAGCTGTATTGCGTTGTTAATGCATTAGAGTTGTATTGAAGTTGGATCGTGTCTATACGTGTTTTAAAGTTAGAATACGGTCCAAGGACTGACACCTCATCCATACTAATATTATAAATGGGAAAGTGTGTGTGTTTGTTTGTTTGTCCGTCTTTCACGGCAAAACGGGGCGACGAATTGACGTGATTTTTTAAGTGGAGATAGTTGAAGGGATGGAGAGTGACATATGCTACTTTTTGTCTCTTTCTAACCCCCCTAAAATGGGGGGTGGAAGTTTGTATGGAGCATTACGGGGGGCAAAGGGGAACCGTGTTACCCCGAATTTAACGCCAGCGAAGCTGCGGGCAAAAGCTAGTGAAATATAATACCTGACACTCACATGTAACTCCTGCGGCGCTTTATCCCGTCCATACATGTCCTTCAGCTTTACTTCCAACAGAGCAGTTTTCATGGAAGCCTTCTGTTGAACCTCCAAGACAGCTCTGGAGAACCTCGCCTTAAGCTCATCGCGCTCAGCAAGCACGCGGTCGAACCGCACTTGGATCACCTCGTACTCCCATTTGAGGACTTCGTATTGCTTCTCCAGAATTGCTAGCTGCTTTGATTTAGCCTGTATTGGTGCGTGAAAGTAAGATAAAAAATTAGATAGGCAAGTGCATGATTAAAACCTAACTTGTACATGATTAAAACCTACTAGAAAAAACTACTAACTACTGGCTAAGAATTGCGACTAAGAAAAAGTAGGCAAACAATATATATTTTATTTATAAATTTATAAAATATATATTTATATATTTTTTTTGTATGGGAGAGGTCATCCTATTAGCCGGCCGACCCTCCATACAACACCAAATTTTTTTTACGAGTAAAAATATATTTTTTCTTAGTTTTTCGTAATTAGAATACGATACCAATTATGCCCTTAAACCAAGGATGATTAAGACATGGATTGACAATGCCTAATACAAAATCGCGTTCAGGCTATACGTCTGTTTTCGGTACACAGTGCCACAGCGCCATCTGTCGAGTCAGTCGAGTTATTCTGTCAGCGTTAAGCGACGAACAAAGTATTAGAAACTAGGATTTAGTGTCTGGTGTGACCGATAGATGACGCCAGGGCTTTAACCTGAAAAGAGAACGCGATTTTGTATGGGTATTGTCCATCCATGTCTATATCATCCTTGCCTTAAACGGATAACCAGCATTTTTGTTGCAACTTGTATATTAAAAAGAAAGGCTTGGCGCGAGCTTGTGAAGGCCCTCTGCACCATCTTATACAGTGAGTGAGGCACCTCTGCACCTAAATTCGACTTACACGAGTTATTGAAAAAAAAAAGTTCAGGACCGTAATGATTAGTAAAACCTGAACAGCAGTTCCGTAGTTACCGGCACGTCACAATACATCCACTCAAATGGTCGCTTTTTATGGGGTACCCGCCCCGGCTTCGCACGGGATAAAAAATGGTTATTGTGGGTTATCCCTAAGAGATAGACATATACCATCACGGACTTTTTTGTAGATCTTTTTAAGGTGTACAATACTGTAGTACATTATTTTGATCTATCTCGTAAGGTGAACCCAGCCAGCGTTTGCAATATAAGGGCAAAAAATGTGTTTATTTACGACATTACATTAGAAACCTCTAAAATTATCATTGTGTCTCTACTATATTATGCATGTATTATACATATAAACCTTCCTCTTGAATCACTCTGTATATTAAAAAAAACCGCATGAAAATCCGTAGCGTAATTTTAAACATTTAACGGCCTCCTAGCCCAGTCGGTAGTCACCCAGCCTACGAAGCAGGAGGTCCCGGGTTCGAATCCTGGTCAGGGCATTTGTTTGTGTGTTTATCACAGATGTTTTCTATGTATTTAAGTATTTATTAATATTTATCTATTATATATGTCGTCGTCTAGTACCCACAACACAAGCCTTATTGAGCTTACTGTGGGCCTTGATCGATTTGTGTAAGATTGTCCTATAATATTTATTTATTTATTTATTTATTTATACATACCCAAGTAACACATCAAAGCAGTATAACGGCCGTCTTACGGCATATCTTTATGCTTTTAGCATTTTGAATTCGTTTTATAGTAGCATTATAAACGTTTATAGTGCTGATATAGCTCTTAAATGGGCACAAATTACCCAGCTTGAGATCAAGCTGGGTAATTTGTGCCATTGCAGCCAACCGCATTAAAGAAGCATTAATACGGCCAAAAAACTTGCTAATCGCAGTAAAGAAGCATTACTACTCTCGATTAAGTTGCCAATCGCAATACTAAAGCATTATACTAGCATAAAAGTGTAGTAAAATAAACCTTACGTCAATGCAAAAACGTCTCTAATACCGACGGAACAAATGTTATAATATAATACAATGAACGTTGTGACTTAACTACTTTGTCTCGCAATATAAAATTGACGAAGACGGTACAAAAAACTGAATGAGTGACATGTCACATTTGTTTGCATCGTAACAAAATTTATAAAAGTTTATGACTCTTTTACGTTATTATATCCTTCAAATATTACTGCGCAATGTAGTTTACTGTAAATGTGTATTTAAGTTTCAATGAAAATTTTGACGCGCCTTTGATTTATTGCGGTTTTGCTATAAAATATTATAAAAAGATATGCGTCAAATAAACAAAACAATTGTGTAATCCTCGTATAGAACGAGTTTTGCATTATTAACATAATAGTGTTGGTTGAGCAGTCTTAAATTAAGTTATTTCATTATTATATGGGTATTTTTCTTGTATAAATAGGTCCGCATGATTTTATTTTTAGGTTATAAATGATTTACAAAATGGCGTTGGTCTATATAGGTGGAGAGCTAGCCACGTCAGATATGACACAATAATGAGAACAACCAAACCCCTCTAGTCAGTTTGGTATACTATGCTTATTTCTAGATCTAGACATCTGGCAGCTTTAAAGTGGTGGAGGTCAAAGAATGCAAACCATTTCAAGAAAACAAATCCTAGAGATCAGAGTTTGATGCAATATTATGAAAAACTATACAAATACTATACAATATTAAGATAAATTATACAAAAGTTTATGTTGGGGGAAAGTAGTGCCAAACGATGTATAATATAGTTCATAGTTTGTCGCCTACTGTTTTTGTTTCCGTAATAATACACAATATTTTTTGGTCTAACGTTTTCTATCGATTTTTGACCAGATTTGAGTCGATATTCCAACATATTCACTACAGATAGAATTATAAGGCAAACGACTATCGGTTCGTCAATCTTTTATCTCCATTCTGTAGAGCCGGATCTTGAAATAAATGAGCCGTTATTTTTTATTATATTTTTAAATTATGGTCTAAAAAACACTTTTATCGATATTCGAATGGTGTAAAGAATTTTACTTATACGTAATCTACATATTAGGGTTCCTCTTTGATGTCTCTAAAAACTGTTGAGAGATTTTAATTTTTAACTAATTAACACAAAATGTATGACCATATAACCACTTTTTCAGCCTAAACTGGTTCGACTTTGATGTCAAATATCTCGAAGATAATGAATATTGAAGTAAATATAGGATACTATATTGTTTAAAGCCGTTACTGATAATATGATAAGTAAACATCGGTATCAACGTTCAAATTTCGTGGCAATGTACGGTTGGCAGAAAAATAAATACAAACAAATCACTTAGTATTTTTAACCTTTATTTTGTATATGTAAATAAAAAAGCCCCTAAATAGTACATTTCCTAATTAGGGTGGTAAAACAAAGAAAGGCCGCGCAATCGCAATTGTTGCGGCCCAAACTGCAAGCGAGGGACGTAATTATGCGATCGAGGGCTTTCTTTATTACCTCCCGTGTTGGAAAAATATGTGCACATTTGGCCAGAAAGCGGCTCTATCCGTACGCGTAGCGTGCGGAAAAAGCCACTTTATGTCCAGGTGTGGCATACAATATTTTACGAGTTAGAATAGATCACTAAAATTTGTTCCATAGATTTTGCTGTCAATCTTTGACGTCTGTAAGAATATATCCATTTTAAATGACTAAAAGATCTTTCCACGCTGACTGAGGTAATAGGAAGGTATGTCAAGCATTGAAAATTTTGCACACAGTTTTTATTTACACTTTCTGGTATTTCAGCCTCGTTGTTTTTAGATAGTTGGTTAATTATTTGTACAGTCTTATAACCAGGATTTTTCTTTAATACACTTTTTAATTTAAAATAAACTTTTCTGGCATTTTGATGTAACCTTAAAGTTGATATTTTTTTTTGCAAACCATGAACAATGTTTAATGATTCTGCTAGACTCAGTTTTGGATCCTCCAATAATTTTATTGACTTAGCAATTATACTAAAGTGTGTATCGACGAATAGTAACTCAGTTTTTAAATTCCGGTTACGGAAAATTTTTTTTGCTTTAGAAATTGCACTCGCTTCACGCGGATTTAAGGCATCGATGACAGATTTGATTTTATCATAATGCATGTGATAATATGAGGCAGCATTTAACCATGTTCCCCATCTTGTTATCACGGGTCGGGGTGGTAGAGGAATATTTACACACATTTGATGAAATAAATTTGTCCTTGAAGGAGCGTTACGAAATATTTTTTTGATACAGTCAATCAAACTGTTTATGGTCGGGTAAAGACTTCTAATTATCTCTGCGACTCGATTACATCCATGTGCTATGCATGTTACATGAGTCATATTTTTATATTTCTGAACAAGGTTTTTAGCTGCTTTTACCATGTAGGAACCGGCATCCGTTATAAAAAATAATAATTTATCCATGTTTTTTTTGTATTCATCGCCCCAAAGATCTTCAAGGGTTTCCTCAACGAGTTTGGTTATTGTCGAATGGTTAGTCGCCTCCAATACCTTAGAAGCAAATAAATGTGGCTGGGTACTAGTTCCATCTAGAGCTCCGATCAAAATATTTGCCACTTTTTTTCCCACGGAATCTGATGTTTCATCAACACTGAGGTAAATCATTTTATTTTGTAATTTCTCTTTCAATTCATTTTTTTTCTTTTCATACAATTCAGGTAAGCATTTTACTCGTATTTTTGTTTCACTCGGCACAGTAATATCGTTTCCATATTTATGATTTAAAAGGTTTTCTACAAAATTTCTAAATTTAGGATTGTCTAATTTTGACCACGGTATATTCGAACAAATCATAAACTCTGTTAAATCTTTATTAAATTTTTCTTGTGCATTATTTTTATGAATTTTGTTGTGTAAATCTGTTTTTAAATGGCGGTCGATACTAGATTTAGAGGGAAATAATTTCGAATTACACAATTTGCAATATACGATATCGTCTTTAATTTCGAAATCAGCATTATCTCGTATTATATCCTGTAAATGGCAGCGTGAATCAGATAATTTATCTTGATGAGATTTTGATTTCAAATGTTTCTCTATATTGTACCTTTTCTTTTTTATATTCATTTCGCAAATAGTACAGCAAGCACCTTCGTTAGTGAATATAAAATCAGTATACTGCGTCAAATCCATTTTCTCAAGTCTGATAGGGAGTTGGGTAAAGATTTATCAATGCTAAATTGTAGTTGTAAGTGTTTTTAAGAACTATTATCGTTGAAGATTTTACCACATATTATTTTGCATGTTTGTTGCCTATTTGGCATTTAGAATTTTTTTTACAAATGGATAATGAAATGAGTATTGAGGTACTATGACGTATTAAGAATATAAACCTCTTTAAATATATGTACAGTTTACCAAAGTACGATTAAGAATAAAAATAAATTAAATGTTATTTATTACTAATAAATAAAACAATGATACCTATGTATTTCTTTTTTTGCGACCCTTACCAAGTGCCACGAAATTTGAACGTTGATACCGATGTTTAATGATAAGTTATATCAATCATTAGAAAACTAAGGGAATCAGATCTAAGGTCGTTGGCGCCAGGGAGCCCCTTAAAATATAGGCCCTGTCCTTTATAACTGAGACAACTTCGGCAGTTATTACCTAGTTTGGTATTACTATTTTCCAATTAAAACATTTTGCTAGTCTGTCACTATGACCTCCACCCATTAAAAGCTGCCAGATGCCAGGATCTAGCAATAAGAATAGTATAGCAATCTAACCAGACGGGTTCTGTTGCTCTCATTATTGTGTCATATCTGACGTGGCTAGCTCTTAGTCCAATAGCAGCTCAGTGACACTTAAAAAAAGCTTATTAATGCCTACAGCATTACACGTGAATAATTATGCTATTAAACAACATTAAGCATTATATACTACTTAAAATTGCTATTGTAGACCCTAAGGCACTAAAACAGCTAAAATCTGTATAGGGGCTGTTCATAAATTACGTCAAAAAATGCGTTTTTAGCTTAATTGTAAAATATAAAACTATTTAGTAGATAATATTTTATAGCATTAAAAGTTTATAGAAACATGAATTTCATTCCTTATTTTACACATTGAAGCACTTTTTAAAGATGCGAGAGATGATGTGATCTTCGGAATGACCGCCCCCCCGTCCTACGTCATGCTACCATCATCCGATGTCCAGACCCCCCCCCCCCTTGAAATGACTTAATTTATGAACAGCCCCTTATGGTGAATTACTTGGCTTTATAATGGTTTATATTATTGCTTTTATACAGCATTAGGAATGTATTACCTACTTATAAATGCTATTGTACACCCTAAGGCATTAAAAATAATATTTATGCTCTTCAACAGCATTAAGCATTTATTTGTGCTATTCTAGAACCTAAGGCACTAAACCACACCGAAGCATTAGTGTAGCAAACCAAAACGCAACTGTACTGCATTCAGCTGTACAGATGCATTTTGGTTCGCTGCACTAAAACTAAAGGCTTGAAAAAAGCATTTACATATGCCATTAAGCCATTATACAACCGTTATACAGCTTAAAGCATTATATAATGCTATTGTAGAACCTAAAGCACTAAAAACATCTGAACGCTGTATACCGGATTTACGTGGCATTATAATAGCTAATATTCATGCTCATAAACAGCATTAAGCATTTATTTATGCTATTTTAGAACCTAAGGCACTAAACCACACCGAAGCATTAGTGTAGCAAACCAAAACGCAACTATACTGCATTCAGCTGTACAGTTGCATTTTGGTTCGCTGCACTAAAACTAAAGGCTTTAAAAAAGCATTTACATATGCCATTATACAACTGTTATACAGCTTAAAGCATTGTATAATGCTATTGTAGAACCTAAAGCACTTAAGTGCTTTTAAACAGCTGAAAGCTGTACAGTTGCGTTGTGGTTTGCTGCACTAAAGCTAAAGGCTTTAAAAAAGCATTTAGATATGCCATTATACAACCGTTGTACAGCTCAAAGCATCATATAATGCGACAAGTTGCTCGGTGAACGTATATAAGAGTTTATACGGTCCTTAAGTTCGAAATAAGTTAACTATTCATATGTTATAATGCTTCCTGTGTTACTTGGGTAGGGACAAACGGCGGAAAGCGACTTTGTTTTATACTATGTAGTGATTTTGTGACTTTTATTTACGAAACTATTAGTTTTACCCAAAAATTGTTTTAAAAGACCCCTATACTTTTTAAGACCTATGCAACGAAACACCACACAATAAGCGTGAAGCGAGAAAAAATATTCACGCCCCACTTTTTATTTTTATTTTTTAACTTACCACTTTGTCGGCGTAATTAATACACATACTCGTACCAATTTTTTGTTTTCTAGTACTAAGTGATCGCACTGAGCTAAACCGTAGACAGACAGAAGGACAGGCGGACATGGCGAAACTATAAGGGTTTCTAGTGTCAACTAAAATACTACAAAACCACAACGAAACCCTAAAAATTAAAAAAATTATTAAACATTAACTAACAAGATTATGTGACGGCTCCACTGGGGTCCGCATGGCAATATAATCCCACGAGTTGACGCAGGAACTAATAATTTTCATGAAAGCGACTGCCATCAGCTAATCTTCCAAAGCAGAGGGGAAACTAGACCTTAGGTCTATACCTAAGGAAACTATCGTGAGGAATCCGGATCTATATTTTCCTTTACCGAAAAGCGACTGGAAAATATCAAATGATATTTCGCACATAAGCTCCGAAAACTATGGGACGAGCCCGGCTTAGAAGTGTTATAACCCGAGAAGTCGGTATTAAATGTTGGAAATCTTACCACCAAGCTACCAAAACTATTATGAGGACTCTTTTGTTAATCATTGCTGATTTTAGAAGTTACCACAGACCCTTGGCCTCAGTCACAGCATCGGTTGCGATTGATTTTCTCTGCTTACTTTTACACATGAAATACTTTATACCTACCTTTCTTTCCTGTATCTTGTTTATGGCACTCATAACTTACTAATTGACGTGACTTACGGCGAGAGCCGCTTTATCCCTGTCGTAGTTGGACATCTGCCGCTTGAGCTCCTTGTTGTCAATGATGGCAGCTTCCAGAGGCTCCCTTAAACCCTTGGCTTCGGTCACGGCGTCGTGCGCGATCTTCTCTGCCCGCTCTTTTACTTTCTGCATTTCCTCCATTTGCTGTTTCAAACTGCTTATCAAACCTGAAAAGTTAATGTAATTAATATAAAAAAATGGAAACTAATTTGCTACCTATAGTCTGGCCAGCCAACGAACGCAGTAGCAATGTACATCAAATAAAAATATAGCAACACTCTAGGGCGAATAGAAAAGCAGCATTGCTCCATAGAAAAGCAGCAATGTAGATCGAACAAAATGGCCACGCTCTACCGTAGGTACGTCAATCATATGTCAGTGAAGTTTGTGGAGAATTTTAACTCTGCATTGTATGAAATAATTTATTTGATAACTCTCGAGTTTGATACATGATGTACCTATTATTATGTATGACTTTTGTATGAATTAGAATGTGCAAAGAAATTGAAATAACCAACATCTAAAAAGGACAGAATATCGGAGGTGGAAATTATGCGGTCAAAATGCAATAGTTAAAAGTGTTGAACAGGTTGAAACCCAGCAAGGAAACAAACATTGATTGCTAAAATCATAAGGCCAGTGGAGGAAAACGAGCATATCTGCTAGAAAATACAACATTTCATCTTAGAATGGAATAAGTTTACTTAGCTGCATAATGCATTATTACTCAGTAATACTCCTAATTATTATGATTTCCTTTCATTGTTTTTCATTGTTTTCAACGAAGTTTATCATTAATTAATTAATAAAACACGTGAGATTTTGGTGTTTATTTATTGTACACATTGCTGAGGTATTTCAAGGAAAAACATTACAAAGACTTGTTAAAATATTGGAAGGTACAATATTGTAGCGGAGTGCTTTGTGCTTGTAGGTAGGTACTGCTTGTTAAACCCGCTTTTTTTCGACAATATTGACCACCAAACTTTCTTGGACTTCATTTAGCACCAGTTTTCACTTTAATTATCCGATTTATACTGAAAGAAAGAACTTTAAATGATAATTCAATACAAAACTCTGCATAACCTCAAAGCCACATTTATCACACATAATACCTGCAAAAGGTATTTAAGGTACACTACCTATATTAATATCCTAGCTGAGTTTTCTTAGTAAGTACATTAATTTATTGAACAGTGGTGGTAGATATTACATTAATAAGTAAATAATAAAAAACGCAATCTGAAACTTTAAAATGAAAGTAAACAAAACTAACTTTTTTAAATTTAAAAAGTTACATTGCCACAGATAAAAAACAAATTATGCACAATTATCGAATTATTCAAAGACAGGTGTTACCAACCCGCGATTTTTCAAATTTGCCGCGCTTTTCTACTGACAGAAATGGTTTGCCAGACTATATCTAATATTTTTAGGACTGCCATCTGGACGACCAGCCAGAGGAACGACAAGCGAGCATTAATAGATTGAACTCAATCAAAAGTAAATTGTACATCCATCCCGTAGCCTACACTACAAGTGTCAGACTGTCGGTATTCAATATTGAAATAACTTCACCTAAATTATTTAGCGTAATGTCGTTATAATAGTTTTTCAAATCCGAAAACGCTCTGTCATGATGAGCAATCAATTCTGACATTTGTTTATTTTTCCTTTCTTCTACTTCTGCTATTTCTGTTCTATGTTTAATCGTTAACTCCATTTTAGTTTCTTGTAGTTTCTTGTCTGCTTTATCCTCAATTTGTCTTGCTTTTTCTTCATAGTGTGTCCTTGTCTTTGATAGCTCTTCAGCATGAATCAGTTTAGCTCGTCTTAACTCGTCTTGAGCAGCTAATTGTTTTTCTTTTATCTCTCTACGTAGAGCTCTTTTATCATTGAGGAGTTCAAATTCTTGTTCTCCATGTTCTTCTTTGGCAGCTTTTAGTGCAACTAAATTTTCAGCTCTTAATGCAGCGGCTGCAGCTTGTTGTTCATATTTTAAGTGCTTTATTTTCTGTTTCTGTGTTTCTAAGAGTGCCTCGTTTTCTTCTTGAGTTTCTTCTGTCACTCTCTCTCTGTTTCTCAATTCAGCTTTAGCTTCATCTAGTTGCTGTCTTGTTATTTCCCAGAATGTGCGAATTTTATCTCTCTCCAATTGAAAGAGATTTCTTTCTTCTCTCTCTTTGTCCAATTCATCTTTTACTCTAAGAATAAATTGCTCGAGTTTTTCTCGAGTCATCTCGGATGTATCCACGCCATCGATGATGATGACTGAAACATTTGAAAGATAAATAAATCTTACCTAATATTAATCTTTGTATAAGTAGATATAATAAAACAGTAAGTCATACCTGGAGCCTTTTTTGGTTTTCCTCCTTTGGGTGGCTGAAATAATAAACAATAATGATTTGGACATAGTTCTGCAATCAGGAATCAACTCCACATAATATTTTTGAAAATCAAACCGGAGTACTTAAACATGAAGTAAAAATTTTAATCGCGATTTGTTGTGGGTTGGTTGCCGTTTGCAGAGTTAATTAATGTTAGATTGTCACGCATAATATTGTAATACCTACCGTGATCTCTTAGGTTAGGTAATGGCTCTTCGTAATAATGTAACTTTTCTTCAAGCTTTGTGGCAGTAAACCCATCATTAAAATAAATGCAAAGAATTTGTGTTAGTATATATGTACTTATATGGATGTTGATTACTATGCAAGCAGATATGAACAAACGTATTTGGATAAAATAGACGGAGAGCTGACCCCCGAAAATGTGACATAAAAACGAGAGCAAAGAAAACCCTCGAGTTAGTTTGACATATCCTTGTTTCTAGATCTGAGCATCTGGCAGGTGTTCACCGGTGAATGTCAGAGAATATAATTCACTTTTAAGAATACCAATCCTGGAGTTTTATGTTTGATTCTGTATTATGATTATAATTAAATTACACAAGTGGACTAATAAAGTTTCTGTAATTTTTGTACATTAAAAAGTAAAAACGATAAAACCAACACTATAAGTTCATACTTTAATTAAGAATGACACATGAAATCATAAAAATAGTGATGATTTAACCGTCTGTATTTTTTAAAAGTTTCTACCTAGACATTTTAAAGAAGATTTACATGAACTGTAACAAACCTTGTGTATAGACACGGATACATCGTATTTATCAATAATAAAATTGGCCAAATACATTTAAAATTTACGTCCTAAATATCATATTTATGGGTACCTAGTTGTATGGGAAATTAATCTTGTTCTTAACTACTGCACATGTAATTTTACCCTGTCGTTTTTCGCCTACTCCTTTTGTTTCCGGAATAATGCCAATAATACACAATGTGTTTTTATTCTAATACTAGATTTTGCCCGCGGCTTCGCTTGCGTTAAATTCGGAGTAACAAACCATACAAACTTCCACCCCCCATTTTAGGGAAGTGGGGGGTTAGAACTATCTCAACTCAACTATCTCCACTTAAAAAATCACGTCAATTCGTCGCCCCGTTTTGCCGTGAAAGACGGACAAACAAACAAACAAACAAACACACACATACACTTTCCCATTTATAATATTAGTATGGATTTGAATGATATTAAAAGCCCTATTCTCTATACATGAGACAACTTCGGCAGTTTTACATATGTACTTTAGTAGTCCTTTGTTATACTGAATAGTTTTTCTGATAAATGATCTAATTCCTGGATCTAGTGATAAGGGTAGTAATAGTACCTATAGCAAACTAGAGACATTTTTTTATTGCTCTCGTTATTGTATCACATTTTCCCGGGCTAGCTCTTATTCTACAAATATATACCCTAATAACCGTCCTGCAACTGAAGTTCGTGTGATAGAGGAATTAACGAAAGAAACCTTTATGCGGGAAAAATCGCGAGGAAAAGCTAGATTGTTGTGAAGTAATATAAACTATCTATTGAAAACCTGAAGAGATGTATTAATATAGTTTTTGTATATCTGCGTGAGAACTAGTTACAAGTGTTTTCCTTTTAAATAAACTTAGGAAGGTAAGTAAGTAGTCACAGTGACTTACATCTAATCATTGACCTAAGCCATTATATCGATACAATACGTACTACTACGTATAATGTAACTGTTTCAATGAGCGTTTTATCACAAAGCTGTTACAAAAACGATACAAAACATTGTAGGACTGTAGGTCATACACACATTTTATATGAATTCTTTGACCGTTTGAAGAAACTTATAACACCATTTGTGAAACACAATAATATGAAGCAAGTAACTTACCATTTTGAATTACTAATGCCACAATAACCAATATAAACAATAATTTACAAAAAACTTTCACCCAAACAAGTCACACCAAGTTGTCAAGTGAAACATTACTTGTCGCCATGGTAATTTCAACAGCGGCAGCAGACATGCGCTTTTATGGAGGAACGTAACATGGAGGCCGTTTTGTAGATTATATAGGAGTTTGTCCGAAAATAACAGTGTCGTAGAATTTAGCCCCCCCCCCTTTTTTTAGGGTTCCGTAGCCAAAATGGAAAAAACGGAACCCCTATAGTTTCGTCATGTCCGTCTGTCCGTCCGTCCGTATGTCACCGCCATTTTACTCGGAAACTATCAGACGTATCTTAATATAATTTAGACATAATGTGTATTTTATACTACATGTAACTAAATTAAAAAAAAATAACCAAATATCAACATATTGCACATCAATCGATAGGTCTTTAAAAATAACATTGAGGTTTATTTGAACATTTTGTGACAAGTCAATATTTTCAGAAATAATCGCTTCGAAAGTCGGAAAAATACCTAGGCATTTTTGAGTAATTTCCAAAAACTGGCCAAGTGCAAGTTTGACTCGCGCACCGAGGGTTTTCGTACAAACCTGTAGGTAAATAGGGGTAGGAACTTTAAAATTATTAAAAATATTTTTATTATATGGTGCGAGTAAAAATTTACACTTTTCGCAATTTTTCCTGTATCTATGCTATAAGACGTTGCTTCGTACCTTTCAAGATTCTGAGTTCACGGGAAGTACCCTGTAGGTTTTGATTCCCTTGCGAGTTTCGAAAATTTGCGGAAATTTGCGGCATAAACGGCTGTATCTTTTGATTGCGTTGGCTTAGATGTTTGATTTTTTCACAGCTCCAAGGGACAGTAGGCCTGAGTATTTGATATAAATATCAGCTTGATATCTACACGCGTTCCTGAGAAAAAGGGTCTTGACAGACGGACGGACGGACGGACGGACGGACAACAAAGTGATCGTATAAGGGTTCCGTTTTTCCTTTCGAGGTACGTGAGAAATAGGGGATGAAGGGGTGGCTTCTGGTAAGGGCTGCACAGAATAAGAGACGTCCGTTCGTTACAACGTTTAATCGAGACAAAGGAATCTACGGCTACCTACTTATTTGTATACTCGTACATACATAAACTAATAAGTACCCACATACATCACAGTACGGAACCCTAAAAACTTCTTCCATAGGCATCAGGTACGACCTTTTGCATTAGTCTGGTTCTTATTCGATTGAAGCTACGGAACCCTCCATTATGCGTGGTCTGACACGCACTTGGCCGGTTTTTTTTGTTAATTTAACACTCTATAGTTCGACACTAAAGATCTACTTAAATATGAAAACATAATGTTACAACTCTCCGAGTACTATTTTAACTTAAAATAATACCTATGTGTCACTTTTTCGAGTAGGTACCATTTGGTTTTGGTAGATAAAATTTTCAATCTTTTAAAAAAGAATTGTAAATCTGGGTAGAACCATCATTTTTATATGTTTTTTTAAGTTGCGATGTTCAAAATGTTAAAGTTGAAATAACTGCATCTACCTAAAGTTCACGTTTCAAATCACACTTCTACTTCGAAGTTAAGTACATAGTAATGGGTAATACCAACTTGTCTTCATGCATTCATCAATAATAAAAACGGTCAACTGTGCCAGAAACATTGACGATTTTGATCTTGTTTAGGGTAAAACACGCAAGGGTAGGTACGAGAAAACCAAATACATTAATTTTGACTGATCCATTAAAAATGTGTTATTATTTATAAGTAACTCATCAAGGATATAAGTTTTGGACATTTTTAGAGGTTTTCATTTACAAAAGAGTAATTATATCGTGCAATATTTTTTATTAAAATTAAAAAATCCGTCGCAACTATACATTAGCAAATTTATGTAAGTTTTTAAGTTATATCATAAATCCTGACTATATATAGAATTATGTGTCGAACTTATGACATAAAAACCATTTAAACCAGTTTTTATTAACAATAAAGTAGTAACTTAGTCGTGGGGAAATGGACTTTTAGAAAATAGACATTCGGGGCAGACTTTCGAGGAATGGACTTTTAGGGAATTAGGCCTAGCGGACCAGTCCGGTAGATTTTGTATGGAATCGTAACTTGGGTAACCATTTGGAGGCTTTACTAAACTTTAGTAACTTTTGTTTCATAGTGGTCTCACTCACCGAAATAGATTAAAACCAGTGTGTACAATCTTTTTGGTCTGAATGTTAGTTTGTCCGGAAAGAAAAGTGTCGTGGTTTATATGGGAGCCGATACATTCTACGACACTTCTCTTCCCGAACAGACTCTATCCGTGACAGATTTAGAATGGTTGCAGTTATTTATTTAGTCTATGTAAACAAATGACATTTAAAATTCTGCCATTTTTGAGATAAAAATTTGCAGTTTTAATGAAAATTTTTAGTGTGACATGTGAACACATTGAATTCACGTCCAGGAGCCCCTGAGACCAAGATGTGGAAGCAGGCTAAAAGCGTTGCCTTTGCAGGCATTATGTGTGTCAGCCTCTTGGCCTTCGACACGCTTCTGGGTAATGGCTTCATGGAAATGCTGAAGAAGATGTTTTGTAAATGTTTCTGTTTTGTAAAGGTACTTATTAAAATTTGCTTTTTACTTAGATACCAAGTTTATTTCTTTATTTATGTCTTCTCTAACAAGAGTAGGTATTTTAGTTTTGCTATGCCTCTCTGTATTTCATCAAACATTGACATTTATTTGTATTTTGCAGAAAACTTTAAGAGATCATTTGAAGTCCTCGGAGGCGGCAGAATCAAACGATTTCAGTATCACTGTGTTTATACTGGAAATCATTGCATTACTCGGTACTATGCTGGTAAGAGTTTTGATCAATGACAACCAAACAATCAATTAACGATGTGATCCTTTGAAACTAAATATAAATGTTCTTACTTTCAGCTACTAAATAGGTACAAAAAACACGGTATCGAACGTGTTGAAGTCGTACACCAAGAGCCGAGTGAGTTAATAGATACGAAGAAGAATCGTAGCCGGGTAAATATTACTAGTTTACTAGCATTTATTACAACAAGTTATACGCCAAAACTTAACTTAAACACGTATTGACTATACTCATTATTTCCATCGGATTGTACCATCGCCCACACTGTTAACTGCGCATCGGTGGACCTTATGCCTTTTGTAATGAAGCCCACCGATGTACAGTTAAGAGTGTTGCTGTTTGTACCGGGATCCTACGGGGCCAACATTTTTTAACCAAATTTAATTTCTCAACCACCCATTCCATCGTACCACTCGCAGTTAAAATATGTTTTCATTTTTATCAAATATGGTTCCTAACTTAGGCACTGGTCCCACCGCGGGCGGGTAAAAAGATAATCGCTCCCGTGTAAATAGAGAGATGTATATTTATAGTTCATCGCAGTGTGAACAGCCAGCTATGAACTATAAATATATATCTCTCTCTTTTATTTACACGGAAGCGATTATCTTTTGTTCGTTTCTTGGGCTAGAAAATAGCCGATAGCTCATAGCTTCCTCGCTCGCGGTGGGACCAGTGCCTTACAGAGCGGGTGCACGCCTATAGAGAAAAAATAGTATGAGCAACGCTAATTATTATAATATTATAGTAGTTATAGCCCGGTCGCATGTGTGCAGTGTGAACCATCTCCCCCGTTCACCTGCGGGCCGCATAAGATAGCGGAGCGGCACTTATACGAAAAATTTGCATTATTTTTTACATTTACACATCGTAAAACATATATTGTGCAACATATTTTGTCTTTTAGGTTAGTCAGCATTCGATGGGTTATGATCCTCAAGAGATAAATGACCCCCGATTGATCAAGCCTTTAGACCTTGAAATGCCTGTGCTGCAAATGGCAATTATAGACGTAAGTTAGGAATGCCACTTATACAGAAAACTTTATACACCTAAAAAAACCAACCGATAGTTCACCACTGACAAAAACTGTTGTTACAAAATCTATATTATAAATCCGTTCCAACCTGAACAGTTGGCGATCCCTAACTCGAAAGCTAGGTATATTGCACCTTCAACCTTTAAGTTGAGTATAAAGAGAATCGTTTACCGCTTGTATAAAGATTTGTCATTATAAAAACAAAAACTTGGTGTCCACGAGTGCTTTTTGCTCTCGCACCGATCGCCGTCGACAGGGCGTCCGCGTCCTGCCACACGCTTAGACAAAGAATGAGGCCTGCTCTAGATCCCGGTAACTCATCAATAGCAAGTAATATTTTTGACCGAATGTTACTTAAGAAGTCTTGCTAACATTTGAACAAAAGTTTGCTAACATTCGATAGTGTAACAAAAGTTTAACGTCATCCCTCACACTGAAGATTATTTCTCTACTAATTTGAGCACCTGCAGGATTGTATACCTGTATAAACTACTATGCGTTTGTCTTGACATAGCGCTGTGGTAATAAAATTATTTAAATAGACAACATTTTTAGACCATTGGAACCACCCGCAGCCAGCCTGAACGCGGAGATGCTGGTGACATTTACAATATCACTGACTCTGCAATTTTATCTGTCACCTCTTTACTGGATACGGGTTTCAAGTAAGTCAAAATAAATGAAAATATTAACTGTTGTAGGAACCTAACTAACTATCAACTTAATGATGATTTTTTTAATATCAGCAGAATGATTATAACTTAAGGGGCTTGACTAAATTTGAGACACAGACATACTAGAAACCATTTTTGTGACGAACCGGCATACTTAGTTAAGTACTATTTTAGGTTGCAAGAGACACTGCCTGAAGATAATATGGTGTTGGGAGACGGTAACATAGTTAAAGTCAACAGCAATAGATACCTCTGGGATGTCGTCGAGGAAGACTAAATCTGGAAATTAGCGCTAAACGTGAACGTAAAATTTATTAATTATGTTAAAAAAATTGGAGTCATAATGATAAAATTAAAACAAATTCGATTGATACATGTAGGTATTATGATTTCCAAGAGGATTCACGCTTAAAGTTGCAGATTCTGCCTCTTTTGCTACGGGTGTAAATAAATGTATTTGGGTGTGACTTACATTTGTATGAATATACTGTAACTGTTTTCTCATTTGATTGTTTTATCTTCTTTTCTTCTTCATCGTGCCATATCCTAATGGATGTCGGCGATCATCCTGCGAAAGTCCTCTTTGTGTTTTAATTAATTTAATAACTCAAGCTATTTTTAATCGTATTATTTGTGGGAATATTATTTTATGCACAATCATGCTTTAATTTAACTACCTAGAGGACCTAAGCAGCGAGTTTGCCCAACTTTTACATATTATGATGGGTACCTAGGTAAGTACTAGAATTTAAAACTTATTTCTATTTTAATGCTAACTGTATGCATATTAAACAAAAAATGGCTCATGTAACCCTTGTGGGTGTAAAAGATCCAATATTGCACAAATTAATAACTGGCGCACAATCTACTCTTTATGAGGACCATTCGACACCCGGCACCCGGCGGCAAGGCGCGCGGCGCGCGGATCACATTGCGGTGTTAGCAGATTAAATACTACTCAATACGGAGGGATCCTAAGCTCTCTAAGTTCGGAGATACCTAAGCTTTAAGAAAATTATTTTTGCCACACTACTAGATGAAAGCCTATCAGTTTCCATAGGTAAGGGTGAGCTATTTACCTTATAATTTGACATGTCTTACGTCATTCCTTCCCCTTCAATACTGGAAATAAATACCTAGTTAATATAAAAATATGTCTATATTAAAATGTATTATAAAAATAGTTTTGTAAACGCCAAATTAGAGCTGTATTAGGGGTGACAAGTATATTAGGCAAACAGGCAATTGCAATTTTTGCGATAGAGAAACCTGATCAAAATAGGTACCTAAACATTTTCCTAAGCGTCTACTGAACTTATCCTAATTTTCGGTTTGCTTTAACCCGGCCAACTGAACTAAACCCATAATTTGGGTTCCACAAACAATGGTCACGTGCCAGGATCGAACCGACGCACCGAGCGGTATAATAGACTTATGATGGATGGGTACACGCCTTCGTGTTTTGTCAGATAATTGGTTAAAGATTAATTTTAACGTATTTTTCGTTTTGTAACCCATGTCTTTCTATAAAACCGTAGGTAAGTAGGTATTTAAGAAAAAAATAATCCCAGGATATCATGATAAAACAAATGGCAATGAACACCAAACAACTATTGCTCACATTAAATAAGAAGGCGTATGAGCAAGCTCAATGCAGATAACATTTAATTAATGTTAATTTTTTACTTGTTTAGCTGCCTGTTACTGCCTGTCATCGTTGACGTTCGTCGCAAAGTAGAAAACAAAATAGTACCTAAAACTAATTTGAATACCGATTGTGTCTATTTATTTAGTTTTTGTACTTATATAATTTGTAATAGAAAAGTGCAATAATCTACCTCTTAATCACCCCACAGTTTTATCACATTCCCTTTGAAGCAGAAGCGAGAAAATTAATAAAACCCCTAATATTCCGAAGCACCGCATAAGTAATACTAATGCTTTCGTAATAAGCATTTCTGCGACACCCCTGTAATCCGTCAAAGAAAAAAATGTGCCGCAATCATTTGTCAGCGCTATGTGCTAACAGTAAAGTAGCTTTTTGAATGGGTTGGTTAGGGTTGTCACTTACTGGTGACGTTGTATTTGGTGTCTGTATTTAACAGATAGATAATAAGCATAATCCCTTTGAGTCGAATATTTGGTACCTCGATTGTAACATTTATAACAAAATCCGTTTAAGAACATAGGCCACTTCGTCCAGTGTAGTTTCAACCTCATGAAAAAATAAGAGACTGAAATTATCATAAGGATCTACATGGAAATAAACCTGTAAATTATAAATATACTCGTACCTGTTATCCAATTACCTATATGCCACCGAAATCTACTTTAAAAAATCTCAATCTCAATAACATTGCTACCATATGAAGCAAACCTTATTGTAATGAGCTTAGGTTTACGACAGACTCCTTCATACTAGTATCTTAGTTTATTACCTAGTGATATTGTTCAGATTTGTAAAGCGCAGAAACTGGAATATAAACAAAATAAAAGCAGTAGGTAAGTAGATACGTAACTGTT
This sequence comes from Pammene aurita, assembly GCA_947086415.1. NCBI lineage: Eukaryota > Metazoa > Arthropoda > Insecta > Lepidoptera > Tortricidae > Pammene > Pammene aurita. The sequence continues at coordinate 34,726,960 of OX352290.1, read as the reverse complement.
ATCAGTTTCCGCTTGAAGGATCGTGGTGTCATAGTTGGGAATTGACAGTTTTGGTCATTTATCATTTCTGGCATCGGATGTACGAGGGTGACCGCCCATTGAAGGTGTGAACGGATTGGTATTGTGTATAAAAAAACTATAGATACGGTGATTTAAAATACAATTGGGTAGCGTAAGAATACTATGCCGTAGTTCATAGTAGGTACAAAAAAAACTATCGTTAAATAATCCTGAATGATTTGAATATAGCCTTTTTTAGACTAATTATAATATTTCTCAAACAGCCTACCCGGTCTTGTAAAACTACCACTACCAGACTGTGAGAAGAAGCCCAGTGTTGGGACATTATTATGAACAGTGTGTTATACGTACGTTGAATCGTAACTATATAGTAGAAAGAAGGAATCAATTCAACAACGAGATATCTTTCACTTTCCAGATTTCCTGCAGACACCATGCACTAACGTGATCCATTTATCACTTTGCTTTTTGTCCCTTTCTATTCAATACTTTTTGCGAGTAGATTAAATTTCGTCTCGCTCCACCCCATACCATTAATATGTGCCACCAATTTAAAAAGAGCTTTCATTCTTCCTTTAGCCCTTTACATTACCTAGAGAAATGGGCACAGAAAGAACCAAGGATATGTCAAGAAAAATTGGTGATGACATTCCTAGACCTGCCATTTTATTTTTAACACGTCTGGTTTCGTTGCATTGATTATGATTTTCGCGGGTTTTAAAATTTTGCTGTAATGGCAGAAATTGATATCTGATGACAGTTTGACTAAGTACTTACTTACTTGTTTTTCTTATTTTGTGGGATCAGTTTTAATGAGTAGGAACCCACAAGATCCCTTTTATCATTGGTAGAGTCTGCAGTTATTTGTGCTAAAGTGCAGCTAAAGTATCTGTATTGTACTTGCCCTTAGATTAATGAAGTTTAATTTCGTGAAATATCCCTCGAAACAACAATGAGGACGTTTTGTTTACTTGCTGAGCAAACAACTACAATGAGGCGTCACCAATCATAACTTATTCAGCAAATTACTCTTTAATCAGTGGTTTCAGTAATCAACACCCAATGCCCAACAAAGGGCACGTGCCCACAAACACAATGTAAGACAGATTATACAGAAATCATCCCACTACATTATTTGATGCCGGACCAATCACTTTTCTTTCAAACGTTTAAATAACTTTGAAATTGGTATTTGCGGATTTAAAGCCATTATTGCTATATAGTTAGATTCTATTTTTGGTTAACACCGTTTAATTCTAAATGTGGTAACAAAATTTCAAATTCAAACGATTGGAATAATCACCCCTTTAATGACCAATACTATTTGCTCTTCCTTAGTTTAAGGGGCTTATGTTCTGGGAGGGTCGAAGTAAAATGGTTTTATTGTACAAAATGGCGTCGTTTTTGACACGCGTATGACACGTGTCTCGGTAGGAAAGCAAAGCGTTGGTTCGGAAATGACCTTAAATACCGTCATTAAGGAGTTTGATTATGTTTTTTGTATTTAGGTATTACCCTCACTGGTTTTTATTTGGTTTAGTGAGAAAACGCCGTACTTATTTATTTTGAGGTTTGTATTTTTATGTAAAAAAGTGGTTGTAAGAAATTTTATATGTCCAAACTTATGCAGTAAATTCAGTAAATTGTTTCCATCGCTTGAATTTTACCATAAAGTATGTATATGATATTACAAACCAAACCATCATGTTTATTAGGTAAAAGTCAAGTTTTTAGTGTTTAAGCTAAATTTAGCCATTATTGCCACTTTAGTAGGTACCTGTTATGCACTCTCCCATGTAGTTGAAAACTTAATAAGCTTGCACCATAATATCCTTTCTTCCAACTGATTAAATTAAGCCAATAATCTTTTAAATTTTAATATGTATCTAATCTGACTAAAAAGCGCATTCTCCGACCCCACATATTATTATTATGTGATATGAAATTGTGAATATGATTCTAGTTCCACAATACCCCGGGCCAGGAATACAGAATGGCGACACCCCGCAGAGATCGAGGGAGTAAGGGCCTCTTGTATCCACTCTCAGAAAGAGATTTTTGTATTTTCCATTTTCTATGTTAAAATATTTATTTTAATTTTAGAATAGACAGCGTATTTCTGTTGTGGAAAGTGTTTATACTATAGTTGATGAAATCGTCATACGATTTTGCATAGCTCACTTAAAAAATAAATAACAGAATATAGACGAACACATTTTCCGCAAAAATGTCATTACTACCCCATCGGCGGTTACGGTTGATATGTTATGGTTGTGCATGGTGGGACATAATAGTAAATGTCTGAGAGAATGAGTGTTATTTAATCAACACGTATGATTAAAACAATGCAATCTGTGGAATATTTGGAGAAATTATGTTTCTATAGCCTACGGTTACCACTTACCATCAGGGTGGTTGTATGATTACCATATACTGACGTGGTACTAAAAAACATCTTCCTAATAACTGCGGTACGCACATTGCATTATTATTCCCGTCCGCATGCAGCTTGAATTATAGTTCTCTGCAAAAGTAATTGTACAAGTTAGAGAATTTCTGCTACTATAATGATAAATGACTGAAAATATTTCATAGTTAGGTATGCCGTAAATTTATGAAATGACAGTGTGAATTCAGCCTTAGCTAAGCGCTTAGTGATAACCAGAGGTGCGTTCACACAGTTTAGTAAATCACAAAAGGCTAATTTTACGACACGTGGCGTCATTTTAATAACTTTCTACTTAGTCATCGCGTGTGGGAAGCATTTAATGAGATTTCAATTTCGTTATTAGGGTCTGTAGAGGTGAGTTGCGAGCTTGAGAACAAGCACGGTCATACATGAATCGGCTTGATCCGTAGCACGTTGATAGCAATGATGTATAAAAATGTAACAAAGTATTCTCAGCATCAATGCACCTACTCATAAATATTTTTCATTTCATTTCATTACTCAGAATAATTACTAAAGTATATACTGGTATTTGTTCCAACTTGCGCACTACTTCACAACTGAGAAAAAAAAACTCTTCCCTGACTTGCGGAAAAGCATATATGGGTTTCATTGTTAGACTAAATATGTAGCTCAAATGGCTTGACAGATAGACAAAGTGGCAGGGAATGCTACCGGTTATTTTTCATACAAAATAAAAAGCACTGCATATATTTATGTAGGGACATATTGGACAAAATTAAATTATAGTGAGTTGTGAGAGTGGCATGGGGCCGTATCCTAATTTTAAAACACGTTATGACACGGTCCAGCTTCAATAATACAGCTATCGCCTAAACTTCTGAATCAGAATTGTGAGAATTTGCTTGAAAATTATGCCGATGCAACATACAAAATTGGAATGCAAGTTCAATATTGGTTGATATTTTTTTGTGTGTCGAAGTTATGTTTGAGATACATTGTCATTTTTAATGTACATTCAAATTAGAAAACGGCAGATGCCCTCAATTCGTAAATTTTCATAAAATCTGTTGATTTTAGTCTTTAAACCTTAACTGTTTGTAAACCTTTATAAAACTAAAAACCTATAGCCAAATGTCACAAATACATTGTATGAAAATTCGATACTGCTTTTAAAAAAAGTCACCCTTTCCTCCTCTTTATTAATTATGAGTGTATGTATGTATGTAAAACCGCCATAACACGGCACCTGACCGATGCATTTGCATGGATATTGAATGTCCAGTAGCGGCCACAATCAAGGGATGATTTTACACGTCACAGATTATGACTTTCCGTAGAGTATTTGCTACAGAGTGGCTATTCCAATTGTTGCAAGGTAATTTGTGGCGAGGCTTGCAAAAGAACTGGATTCTCATGGGTTTCATATTTTAAGACAATTAAGAATGCTATCTCATAGTTTTAGAAAAAAACATGCTCAAAAAGCTCATGCAATTGCAATGATGTTGCAGTGTATACAGAATATTATGTGTAATTAGGTTGGTACTAACATGATTTCATTATTATTAGGGCACAACCATTTTCTTAAGGTTTAGCTACCTAACGCACTCTTTACAAAAGTTAGATCCTAGGTAGTTAATTAGTTGATTAGCATTTCTTCGATCGTTTTAAGTATTTTTTTATTTAATGTATCATACTATTTTTATTCCCCGGGCCGGTATCTTCCGCCGTTATATGCTGAGAGTTGTATTCGTTAACGCCTTTGCTTAGTCAGTCCAACAAGATTCTTTGATCTGCTACTCTCATTTCAATGCAATTCCATCATAAATATGAGTACTCTTATTCTTATACAAGGTCAACTGGGCTAATTGCACCAGGAGGTAAATGCGTCTTTTCTATAATTATATGAAGATGGTAAGTGTAAAGGTAATTAATTATAAGTGCTTAAGGCGATATTCGGTGATGTGGCCTAATTGTCACCTTGGTAAAGTTTTATTTAACCCTATCCAGCTAATCCAGATGGTCTACAAGAGGATTCGTGTAATTCTAGAAAAGACGCATTTACTTCAACTGGCGCAATTATCGCGGGTGACCTTATTACAAAAATTTATACCACCACTGTTTACTACTAGATTAAGAAGAATTGTACATGTGTATATACTTTCTGCGAACTGTACAATTCGCCTGTTCTATGGACGTCATGGTTAAGGCTTCCATTTAGAGAGGGCGCATTTAAGTGATATTAGGAGGCGTCGCGTCATGATTGATTCTGCAGACTGCGTTATGGTATCACTTACCGATGATGGCACAACTAGATTTTCAATACCTATGTATTTGAGCATTATTATTTTTATTATTTCACGTTATTATCAAAATAAAACAAACGAAAGAAATATAAGTTCAAAGGAAAACTGATTACACTGGCTATACTGTTCTAAAGATCAATGCTTTTCGATTCCATCATACTTTGAGACTAAACAGAGATGGGCCATATAAATAAAACATTTACGATATACTTATTGATATAAACAAACTATACCAGTGACTAAACTTCAGAACGTTCCATTGCAATGTAATATTAATATCATGTAAGTAGTAGTTTTAGTTCAGATATATTTTTATTTTATTTTAGCGTGTGATCGACGATTATGTTTTTAGTTAACATATTATGTAAGTACTAAGTATACCTTATAATCGTATTAACAAAGAGTAATAAGTAAAAAAATATATCCTATTGCGGTACATTAGAGTAATATCTTTGTGTATGTTTTTATGTTCGGCATAATGCATGTCGATGTAATAAGAGTCGCGCATGTAGGTATGTCACAACCCCTTTTTTACGTCCTATTCTGTTCCGATTTCAATTTTATTTTCCTTTTAAAAGTTAAAAATACCAAAAGATTTTTTTTACAATTATTATTCACTATTGGTTCCTTAAATATATGTATTCAATATTACGTAATGATATGTGGACGAGTTTAGTGAAATAGCACACTTTGTCGATTAAATGGCACTTATATACATGTCGCGAGTAACATATTAAAGCGTTTGCAAATATAATATCCAACATATACGTATAAAGGTAAACATGTAAAATACTGTAGCAAAATTAGAACAGCAGCGTCATCTAATTAATAAAACCTGTGAATATTTTGACAAAAAAGACGAACGAAGAAACATACTTAAATTGGTTCAAAGGCATGTTTAAGAGCTACGATGCAATTACATACTGACATACAGTACACATACTTGTAACACCTGTCATTTTAGACTTACAGGCAAATCTAAGTACACCTAGAAGTAGACGCATCGTTCAGAGAGCTTGATTATTAAAACAAATACAGTGTGTCCCGTATAAATATGCACAAACAAAAAGGGATAACATTAGATGTAATATGATATCAAAAAAAGAGAAAAACCGGCCAAGAGCGTGTCGGGCCACGCTCAGTGTGGGGTTCTGTAGTTTTCCGTCCGTCACAGTATGTGTCCCCACTTAATAGTTAAAAAAATGGGCCCATGGTTGGGTTATTTGAAAGCACGTCATTTCATTGTGATTTTGTAGAAATTACAGGTACAGTCGACGTCAAAGATATATTTACGCTTTTGCACCTTATTACAACGGAGTACGGTGCAAAAGTGTTAACATATATGTGACGTCGACTGTACAATAAACACCTGCGTATACGGGTAAATTACAAACTTAGTTCAGAAATTATTTTGTAATTTTTTTCAAAACTTTATTTGAAACCACGTCATTTCATTGTGATTTTGTAGAAATTACAGGCCAAGAGCGTGTCGGGCCACGTTCAGTGTAGGGTTCCGTAGTTTTCCGTCCGTCACAGTAAGTGTCCCCACTTAAGAGTTAAAAAATGGGTTTTTTCAACACCTTATTTGAAAGCACGTCATTTCATTGTGATTTTGTAGAAATTATACAATAAACACCTGCTTATACGGTTAAATTACAAACTTAATTCAGAAATTATTTTGTTTTTTTTTTTAACTATTCAACCTATCAAGTTCAAAATAATTTTTTCTAAAAAGTTTTTATAAAGTTCTACTTTTGAGATTTTTTTCATATTTTTAAAACTTATGGTTCAAAAGTTAGAGGGGGGGGGGGGGCACATTTTTTTTACTTCTGGAGCGATTATTTCCGAAAATATTTACATTATCAAAAAATGATTTTAGTAAACCCCTATTCATTTTTAAATACCTATCCAAAAATATATCACACGTCAGGGTTGAAATAAAATAAAAAATCACTCCCCACTGTACGTATAGGGGAGGTACCCTAATAAAACATTTTTTTCCACTTTTTATTTTACCACTTTGTCGGCGTGATTGATATACATATTGGTACCAAATTTCAGCTTTCTAGTGCTAACGGTCACTGAGATTATCCGCGGACGGACGGACGGACGGACAGACATGGCGAAACTATAAGGGTTCCTAGTTGACTACGGAACCCTAAAAAAACAACAATTATTTTAATTTGCATGTTTATTTAACAATTATTTTAATTTTTCGAATTTATAATCAAAAATAACTGCTCGTAATAAAAAAAGGAAAAATACTAGATATTAACAAAAAACTAAAAATACAGCTAGGATTTTATCATGAAATTTGTATTATTTTCCCTTAAAGTTCGTCTGAATCGTCGATTTGCTCAAAATAAACCCTATTAAAGCCCATATTTTTATTACTTTTTAAATTCCCTAACTACGACATTTAAAAAAGCAACAAAAAACTTCTTCTTTTTGTCTTTACAATATCTTTTTAAATATATTATGGATCATGAATTAGTTCGTAAATATTACAAATGCGTTCACGCTGGTTTCCTACAATGTCCTTGCATATTTTTTTTCTTGTCTTAAGATCGATAGAATATCATCTAGTTTCATCCCTTTTTATTTGTGCACTTTTATACGGGACATACTGTATACAAATCGTCATTATCAATTGCGAGAAAATATGACACATTTGTTTCAAAATTCAGTTATACCTATACCAGTTTCATTTTTTAACAATACAGAATAACCCGCCACCAATCCGACACAAACCAACTCCCCAAATCAAAAAAGCAATATGTAACAAATTTGTTTTTCAATTTCGCACCAATTTTGCATACGGAGCCCCCAGAACATAACGCAAGCAAATAAAACACCATTGTGGTTTTTACGATGCGTAAATTTTTTTTTTAGCTATTATTGACGCAAGGTGGAAATGAAAAGAGGATTTCGTCGCAGAAATTCGTTAATAACGCGTCGAGACTGTTTTTTGCGTTTTAGGAGTTGGTGGTTTTTACTTTTTGCGATCTGGGTGACTTGATATGTTTGATGGGGTTTCTTTTAGAAGGGTTGCGGTCTTTTGAATATTTAACGAGGCGGTGGTGCAAACCTAGATATTTTTTTTGAACATAGACCAATGAACTGATTTGAAAGTATTCTATTCATTTAACATTTTCAATATTTTCATTTATTTAATGACAGATTACTTTGTTTTAATAATCGCCTAAATAATTCAACTAATACAACATAACAATTAACACAAAGATCAATAAATGTTAATTGTTTACGCTTCAGGACAAATCGATCACCTTTATCACTTAGCCTAAACATGATTATACATTGCATCAAATTAATGCTTCTAATTCAATAGTCCGGCCGGTAAAGTGACATAACTCCAATTAAAGTACATAGTTTCTAAGGCTACGTATACGTGAATGCACAAATGGCGGCAAATTGATGCGGTGGCCAGCGCACATGTTTCGCGATTGTGGATACATTAGTGATGAAAGGGTGTGCTTAGTTTCGGTATTATTTTGCATGTATTCTAACTAGAGATGGGTAGTGAGTAAAACTCACAGGTACATACTCAGTATTTACTCAATATACCCGTATAAATGTACCCGTTTACACTCAAATTGGAGGGTATTAAACTATTTAGAGTCCTGATATGGATATAGAAATTTGAAATATATGTGTATTTTGTAAGCCGCTACTGGATAATGTAGTCAAAATGTAGTCAAGAGGGGAACTCCATACGTGTCACTAATTGTCACCAAAAGCAATTCAGAAACTATCAATGGGTGGTCTTCAAAATTAACTTAAATACTTCTAAACATTTTTTGGATAAATTTTGGAAAAAAATCGTCTATAAAATAATGTTTGTCCCCTCATAACTTTTGAACCAAAGTTCAAAAAAATGTGAAAAAATACCGGGAGAATAGGACCTAGAAAACTTTTCTTTAAAAAAAGTTTTCTTTAAAAAACCTTTAATAAAAGGATTTAAGTTTGCTAATAGCCGAAGGTTCGATTTACCGTCTACCTGTAGGCCTAGCACATGAGTGTAGCGACAGTATCTCGCGGACGAGATAGACATCTGTCACTGTCTAACTGTATTCAACAGAAACTCACAGATGTCACTACATTCATGCGCTAGGCCTACAGGTTATTCCAGTAACCCAATGGCGGAGCTATGGATTATATCCCGGTCCTCATTGCCACTCACTGATAATTACCTTTTTTTTCCAAAAACTAAACATTGTTAACACACGTTATAACTATTCAATAGAAAACAATATTTTAGTTCTTAAATCATACTTTTTAAATATTTTTTTATATTGTAATCGTTTTTACCGGGTGCTTTGGATAAATACTGTGTAGGTATACCTCTACCCATCTCTAATTCTAACAGAAGTCGGTACAGTCAGTCAGTACCTATTTAGAAGGAAAGTAAAATAATATTTTATAAATAGGCCATTTTACTCTATTGAGGAATATTTTGCTAATGCTCTGGATTAAATTTGACATTTTTATTCATAATAATTTCGTTTATTAGTACTGACCTATATTTTTTTCTTTCTATTTTTGACATGATATTTAAGAATGGAATACTGACTGTGTATGTTTTGATACTTTACCAATTTTATTCTATATCGATTCCTAATATCATATTGTAAATATTTTGATTTAAATTGTATTTGCATGCATGAATGTGCTTAAAGCAAATATATATTTTTGAGTTTGAGTTTGAGCAGCAGAAGTAGCTAAGTGGGTTAGGTGTTCACAATGATCTTGTCACGTTGCTGGCTGCTTCTCTACTATTTCTTCTGATGTTGGCTGTAGGTTTCATCGAGAATTGTAAAGATATTTATACATAATATATATATCAATACCGTATCTCACGGTCCCGTATATCAGCAATAGATAATAATAAAAGCAATGTACATTTTCACCACTCTTTCTGCGGTTATTAACATGTAAACAAACAAAAAAAACGTGTGAATCCGCACAACAATCCGTCATATTTAAATCACACGAAAATAACCCTAAAATATTGAAATCATCAGTGATCGATGATTGCCACCTTGTCTATATGCAAATACCATAGTTGGGAGTCAAATTTGACTTTCAAATGAAATTTGTTTATTTTTTCGATACGGTGCCTAATAGTGCATGGTATTCGACTTTTCAATCGTATGCAAAAGCGTTGATTTGTTGGGTTGTGACACTGTGGCGATCGGTCTTCGCAATTTTGATCGGTTGGATTGGATTTTTGATGGGTGCCAGTCAGTGTGAGGGATTCTTTGTTGCCACATACGCGACGGGTAAAATTATTATGTAAATCTGTCGTTATTGAAATAAAAACCAAAATTCTTTTTTTTAATGTTTTTACGAAACGATTAATGTTTATTTACATATTCAATGATTGATGACGGTGAGTACGATTATCTAACATGATTAAATTTTTGGTTAGGTGTCAAGAATATCAAAGAATATATTATCACGTGACTGTTTTAGAATTAGTGCATTTATCATCATCTACTTTATAGGTAAATGTTTAACTTTAATTAACTAGGTAGGTACTTCATGTCTTACTCAACCATTATCAAGGCAGATTAAAATTGCGGTTAATTACAGAAAATTCTGAAACAAAATAATGTTCTTAGGTAATAATAATGAACCACCTACTTACGCTGTGTTCTCATTCTCAACTGTCCGAAATTAAAAGTTCCCTTATTTAGGAAACAACTGTTCTAAATCCGAAAAGATTTATTATTAAACGAGCGGTAAATAATTTGGTAATAGAAATTCCATTACAAGACATTATTAGTCTGTAATTAGGTTCAAGAAATTTACTGATACCATTCTGTCAAAAGCATTTTTTCATTATGTCGATAGGTTTCACGTGTCATTTATGAGAAATGCAACAAAAACTAACAATTTACAGTTATTTTAAGTAGAATATTTAACTCTTTTTCATTTTAACGGTATCCCGATTGCATTGTACGCTAAAGCTTTTTAAGCCCAAAGTTCGCCAGATAGGTACTAAGTAAACTAATTAATAAAAGTAGCATGTAATTATATTTATGTAAATCATGCTACTTTTATTTTTTAAATTATTTCATCATAAAATGTTACTCTGTTACCACGTAAAATCCGTGGGAAAGAAGTCGTAAATAATAAAACAGCAGGGCTCTTTTTAATTACCCCTAAACGTGTCGATTTGTTTCCGATTCCATAGATAAAACATACCCCGTTACTATTTCACAAATCTTCCATCTATACCAACTTGCAAAAACAAATATTAATACAAACTTATTCATACATGCGGATGGAAATAAAACGTACTTAACATTTAAACTTGGCGCTTCTTGTAACGGCATTCTAATGTTAAATTTAATATAAGGGTACCTATTGAGTGTGTGAATTGTGAGTTTGCATAATTTGTTACAAGAAGTATTTTACGTAAGTATTATTTAGTTAGAACATTTTTTTTCACCTCACTGGCTCGGAAAGCTCTCTTTCATTCTTTAAAAACAGATAGCAAAACTGCATTTTATTCACAAGAGTGCAAAGAATATTTGAAATTCGAACGTGATATTGGTCACTTTTTTAAACATAATAACATGTAAAGGCCACTCCACATAGGACAATCTTCGCCCATCTGATTAAATTGTGTGATCAAATCAGGTGCTGTGGACGCAAAAAATATTTTACTTATATTTAATTGTATTCAATTAAAAACATTTAGTGTTAACAATTTTGTTTCATGATTTTACTATAAAACGATTTAAATCTTTCAATAAATATTATTTTGATCGATCCATTTTAATTGATGAACTACCTGTCTCAGAATAATTCGAAAATTGTGCATTGTTTTTGTTTTATCTGTGACATGTAACTTTTTAATTTTATAGAGTTAGTATTGTTTACTTATATTTTTAAGTTTCAGATTGCGTTTTTATTATTTATTAATGTAATATCTGTCATCACCTTTCAATAAATGTATTAAATCAACGCAAATACCAGCTGAGATATTTATGTAGGTGTACGCAGAACTAGCCCAGTCGCCGCGGTAGGCCGGTTAAGTACATCTCATACTTCTCTGTAGCCAGTCGAGTCGCTCCGGCACGAGGCAGAAGAGAGGTTCCACAGGCCACCACCGTCCTTTTCGTTGACGGATACGCCGCTACGCCTGCTGTGGTAATGGCGGATGGGTTGTTCGAAGAGAAACAATGGGCACACTTTACACGTATATTTCGATCGACTTAACCTAAATTACAACATGTTTGATACTTAACAAAATGTTCGCGCACAGCGAATTAGATTCACCGCTCGCGACGCGGATTAAACCTCGATAGGTCCTCGAGGGTCGGCGGCGACCTCGGCAAAAGAAAACTAGCCGCTAGGCTTTAGTTCCGGCACGGCCTTCCGAGACGACGGCCAGATGAACAAAGCGAGATGACTGGCGGAGTGAACGAAAATAAGATCGGGCGCGTTCACTCACCACTCATTTTATTAGACTTGAATGCATTTCAATTAGAGGTCGCTGATTTGCGTAAACATTCCTTCCCGGCCCAGGGAAAAGGTGAGCTGAAGACCTGAAGTTTACATCGCTACGATCTAGCATAAACAAGAGATATGAAAACAATTATTAGCAGTAATAAATGTTACATGAGTTGTCTACAGTATAAGTAATCTGTGACCATCCAGTGCACATGCACTCAATAACATTCCAACATAATAGCAAAATATGAATTCATGAAAGTTAACCACATTAAAGGTAAGCTACTTACTAAGTTAGTTACATGGTTTCCCGAGGAAACAGTGGTACATAGTCCAAGATAATTAGTACTAATTGCTACAATTTAAACCAAAATTTATAATTGTTAATTTACAAGAGCTGCTCAAATAATTAAAGCTCCATAGGTAATTGACATAATTTGACAACGGGGCGGACAAGTTCGCCTATCTGTGTTTTCAGCTTTACAGACCTGACGACTCCGTCGGAGCCTTTGAAAACTTGGATGACCCTACCTCGACGCCATTGTAGAGGTGGGGAGTTTTCATCCTTTATTAAGACTGAGTCGTTTAATGCTACATTAGGTACATGTCTGTTCCATTTATTACGGGCTTGCAAATTATTTAAATATTCCAAGTGATACCTAGCCCAAAACTTTTGAGTTACAGCCTGAATAAATTGAAAATGCGACAGCCATGACATATTCGTGTCCTTCCAGGAAGGTTCAGGTAATGACACCAAATGTTGACCTATCAAAAAATGACCTGGGCTGAGAACTTCCAGGTCACAAGGATCCTCTGACATTTGAACCAGCGCTCTAGAGTTGAGGATAGCTTCCGCCCTGCAGAATACCGTCTGCAGACCTTCAAAGGTCAGGATACGGTCCCCAATCTCTCGTTTAAGCAAGTTCTTGCTACTCTTGACCGCTGCTTCCACTAGGCCAGACATGTGAGGGGCGCCGGGAGGATTGAACTCCCAGCGGACGCCTTGGCGACGAAACTCATCCTCTAGGATGATTTCGTTGTCAAGCAAGAACTGGTTAACCTCTCGGAGGTATGAGCTAGCAGATTTAAAATTGTTAACTTGGTCACTCCGGACGAGGGCGGGCAGCACAAGTCGACTCACAAACCGTATGAACGCAGCGATGAAAGCCTCGGTGCTCAGCGACGAGACGACCTCGAGGTGTACCGCCTTGGTATCTAGACATACAAAAACACACAGGTAAGCTTTAACAGATTTAGCATTTTTGAGATGGCTACTTTTAACCAAGTAGGGGCCAGCGAAATCCGTCGCCACGCCGGAAAATGGACGCGTCGCCGTGACGCGATCCGCGGGCAGATCAGCCATGAAAGGTGCCTGATCTGTCGCGTTGAATCTGAAACATGACATACAACCCCTGATGACACGGGACACCTGACGCCGTGCTGACGGAATCCAGTATCGTTGTCTAAGTATATTAATCAGGGCACTTGTCGAATCATGACAATAGATCCGGTGATAGTGCTCCATTAATAATTGTGACCATCGGTGGTCCTTAGGTATAAGCATTGGGTGCTTTGCGTCATAACGTAAGCTTGAATTACGTAGTCTGCATCCGACTCGGATAAAATGATTGTCGTCCACGAAGACGCTCAACTTCTGAAGTGATTTGCATACCAGCTTCCCTTTTTTCAGTAAGATGACTTCATCTTGGTATGCATCCAACTGAACCTTCTTGATCCAGTGATCCATCGCTGCACGATTTTCCTCGATAGTAAGGTTCTGTTTCAGATTTCGTTGCTGCTTCGGCAAGCGAATATTCCTGCAAAATCTCAAAACGTACGACGTCACGTTTATGAGTTTACTATACGAGCTGACTCTCGACAGTAATAAGTCTTCCCATGTCTGCTCTTCATTGGCGGTATGAACCAGCTGCTTGAACCCTGGCAGCTCCGGTGACATGGTGACCGGCATCGTTGGCCACTGTGACTCCTCCTTGAGTAGCCATTCCGGCAACCACCACAACTTGCATTTGATGAGCCCCTTCGCTGTAGCACCTTGGGACGCGACTTCGGCCGGGTTGGACTCACCTCGGACATAGCGCCATGTCATTGGTCGCTTCGACTGTTGAATATCCTGTACTCTGTTACATTCAAATGTCTGGAGCAGATGTGGTTTCAGCCAACACGATGAAAAAATCACGTTGTGTTGAGCCAACACAACGTGATTTTTTCATTTATGCTATCAATCTCGATTTCGTCTTCATAGGCCGCTGCGACATGATTTAGGACTTTATAAACCATATGAGCTGCGTTCAACTCATTCTTCGGAATGGTTTGTTTGACTTTCTTAGAGTCCACTCGTGTCTTAGCTAGGACTAACCGTACCATGACGTTTCCAGACGTGTCCTCTGTCCGAAGGTACACGCACGCTCCATAGCCCTGCTCCGAGGCATCTCCAAACCCGTGGAGTGAGTAGGAGGCAGATCCTGGTAACGCGACGCAACGAGGGATCTGTAATTGAGACAAATGGTTTAAAACCTGAACCAACTCGTTCCACTGAACCTCCTGAGTATCCAGGAGCAGTTCATCCCACGTCATTCCATCGGTAAACAATGACTGCATGAACAGCTTGAATCTGTAGATAATCGGTGCGCAGTACCCGCACGGGTCATAAAGCCTAGCTATAGTACTTAAAACGCTTCGCTTCGTTATCTCCTGCCCCAACGGTACATTGACCTGATACGACATGGTGTCGTGCACCGGGTTCCACTGTATTCCCAATACCTTTATGAGGCTCCTGTCTTCAGCGTCGAATTGACGAGGCATCTCACAATATTCCTGTGGTAGATCCCGGAGTAACTCGTGACAGTTAGACGACCATGTCCTGCATGTCCTGCGACGGGTCCTCACGCCACAGGATCAGCTGATAGCGCCTATCACTGGGGTGTATCCACGTCTGCCGGAACATCATGCGAATGTCGGCCGTGAACACGAACTGGTGCCGTCTGAAATTCAACAATATCTTTGTAATATCATTCTCAAGAGGCTTGCCTGAGTGCAGGCATTGATTAAGAGCTATTCCATTGCTACTCTTCGATGCTCCGTTAAAGACGACACGAAGCTTTTTTGAATCTTTTTTGAAAATCCCATGATGAATTATAACGCAGTGCCCAGAGTCAAACTGGTAACTGGATTTAGACATGTGTCCTAGCGACTCATATTCTCGCATGAAATCCTTATATTTCTCAGCAAAGACTGGATTCTTGGCTAGTTTCGCCTCTAACGAATGAAGCCTGCATACAGCAATGGCTCTGGTCTCGCCTAGCTTGGGTCTGTCTGACAAGAAGGGCAGCCGCACCATGTATTTGCCGTCAGGCATACGTTTAGTAGTAGAAGTATACAACCTTTCACATTCCAAATGTTCCGGATGATCCGGTGGGTCTTCTGGAGGCTGCTCCACCTTCCAGAACTTCTCCAGCACCTCTTCAAGCTTGGTAGCGTGCACGCCGTAGTCTTACACGGACGTCCCTCAGGACTGCTGCGCCGAGGTGTCAGCAGGGTGTGTCCAGATGGCCCCCATGAGGACATCACCAAACCAGGTACCGTAGGTCGCCACTCCTGTAATGTTTGTGAGCATCTTTGAACCAGTGAACATATAATTTAGCACATCCAAACCGAAAATGATGTCTACATCTTGAGATTTGTCAAAATCGGGATCGGCCAGGCTGAGTTTAGACGCATCTAAGTGGGCCTTTAGGTAACTGTATACATAGCGGTTGCAACAACACTAATTATAGGGACTACTTTTCCTACTGGCTCAAATACTATTTTAGCCATTGGTATCCGGTACCATTGTACCGGGTACCTTGACCTGTTGGTTTCCGATCCCAACAATACTATTTCCTACAAACTGCTGATGCAATTCTATTCCATCTGCAAATGATTTCTTAACTATCGAACACCCTGCTCCGGTGTCTAACAGTGCCCTTGCCAAAATATAATTGCCTTGGCCTGACCTTACAATAACAATAGCAGTAGGGCTGACCCGGATCGATGGCACCATCATCCGAGGTTCTTGTGGTACATCAGCAGTAGCCTTATTTCAAGAACGGCGCTCAGGGCTGCCTCGAGTGCCGAAACGTAGGCTGTGGAAAGACTCCTGCGCCTGGCGGGCCCTCGTTCCCATCGGAGGGCACGGGATGTGACCAGCAGTCATCAATTGAGCTGGCTGGACCTGTTGTTGAGGAGGCGACCTAGTCTCTTCTCTCCACCTTGGCGGGCTCGTACGGGGTTGTTGAACTCGCTGCGCCCAAGACCCTTGTGGCGGGGTCGACGCCCTGTGTCGGGGAGGGGACCTACGCTGTGGTGGTGTACTTACCCTTCTGGTGGGTGGGACCAGGGTTCGCTCATGGACCCTGTGCACCGCTTCCGCGGCTTCCGCTCCCTCCCTGCACAGCAACGGGCTATGCGACCCTGACTGGCACGCACCGCACCAATTACGAGCCATACATTCTCTCGCGTAATGAGAACGAAGGCATTTAAAACACGCACCATTCTTCCTGACCCAGGTTTTCCTCTCCGAAACAGCCAGACTTGCGAAGAATGGACATTTGTATATAGAGTGTGCACTACTGGAACAGTACGTTAGACCGAATCACCTGATCAGTTTCTTCCAGCTCCGCACCCAGAACACGTGGAGGGGACGCTCTGCCGCGTCCTCCCTTGGGCGGTGACTGCCGTCCCACCGGTGCTCTTCCCGCTGCCGCAGTGGGAACCGCCTGCTGCACCCGACACTGCTCATCCAGCAGCGCCAGCAGCTGATTGAGCGTTGGCAGGACTTGAGGATCCGTGCCACAGCGTTCCTCAAATAGGGTTCTGATGCGAATAGGCAGCTTCTGTAACATCATGTAAACAACTAAATACGACCACTCAGAAACCGGCTGCTTCAACTTTTCTAGGGCCTGAATCGACTCGCGCAGAGGATCATAAAACTGTGTTCGCAAATTTATATTCGGGCCCCCGACATTGGGCAGATTGACTATCCGCGCAATGAAGGTGTCCACAAGCTGTCGGGAGTTATGGTACCTTTTCTTAAGAAGATCCAATGCCACCGAGTAGCTTGCGCCATCCACAGGTAAGTGTTGTACTACCGTCAAAGCCTCCGCATGCAACGACGTTCGGAGGTAATAGTGTTTCTCGGCATCAGACAGTGGACCTGCGTCCACTAATGCCATAAAAAGGTCATAGAATGACATCCATTCTGTCATATCCCCGCCATATGTTGGCAGTTGTACCAAAGGCAACTTAACCTTACTGTGATACTTAGCTGCACCAGCTGTCTGTCCTGACTCCTCCCCTGATGCCTCATCCAGTTGGATAAGAAGTCGGTTGATCTCGGCGAACTGCTCCTGATACTTGAGACGTTCCGCCTCTGTTAGTTCCGTATCGCTTGTCAGCACCGCCTCATAGGCCGTGATATATGTTTATATACCTGATCATAATGCCGCTTAGCTCCCGCTGTCGCTGAAGACCCGGACCTGGCAGCCACCGTGCTAGCGTAATCAATAAGCATTTGATACCTCATTCCCAACTGTACTTTAGCCTTGAGCGACATGTTGTCAATAGATATTAACTTACCTGGTAAAACACAAATATTTCACAACGCCACGCGTATTTTCAATTAATCACCTATTTGTGAGTATTTACTAACCAATTTTAAGCTATATTCTAACCAATGTAATCTAATCCTAAGTATTTTCACGTAATATTAGTTGAGATAATCCAAATCTGTCACAACACAACTTGACGTTTAGCACTGACGTTTGTCAAGTGAAGTTCAATGTCACAGATAATAAAGTCTCTAAGACGGCTGCCACGACGTCCGACGATGGTCCGGATCGACGTTCCTACCATTCAGTTCGTTCACTTGGCACGAAACCGGTAAACGTCAACCGCATGTAGTACCTCACTATGGCGACCTCCAAACGTCCGCACAATGACACGTTTCACGTTGCTCGGAATGTTTATTACGTAATCGCGCACTGAATTTACACAATGAATGCCAACGACTGCAAATTCCACTCGACGAATCCTTGATTGCCGTGGCGCGATTCTTGGCCCTGGATTGCTACAATCTTGCCCCAATCACGGGATTTTATTTTATATTTTCCCAAATCACGGGTTTTGTTATTGTCGTGCGATTGTTCCCCTAATGGGCCACCAAAAATGTACGCAGAACTAGCCCAGTCGCCGCGGTAGGCCGGTTAAGTACATCTCATACTTCTCTGTAGCCAGTCGAGTCACTCCGGCACGAGGCAGAAGAGAGGTTCCACAGGCCACCACCGTCCCTTTCGTTGACGGATACGCCGCCACGCCTGCTGTGGTAATGGCGGATGGGTTGTTCGAAGAGAAACAACGGGCACTCTTTACACGTATATTTCGCTTGACTTAACCTAAATTACAACATGTTTGACACTTAACAAAATGTTCGCGCACAGCGAATTAGATTCACCGCTCGCGACGCGGATTAGACCTCGATAGGTCCTCGAGAGTCGGCGGCGACCTCGGCAAAAGAAAACTAGCCGCTAGGCTTTAGTTCCGGCACGTCCTTCCGAGACGACGGCCAGATGAACAGAGCGAGATGACTGGCGGAGTGAACGAAATAAGATCGGGCGCGTTAACTCACAATTCATTTTATTAGACTTGAATGCATTTCAATAGAGGTCGCTGATTTGCGTAAACAGTAGGTACTTACGAAATTTTTCGTGACTTTGAGGTTATATAGAGTTTTGTATCGAATTATCATTTCAAGTTCTTTCTTTCAGTGTAAAATCGAATAATTGAAGCGAAAACTAGTGCTAAATGATGTCCAAGATCGTTTGTTGCATAGGAGCAAGTGCTGCATATTGTCACAAAGCAAGAAAACACTACAAGGGTGCAAAGTTGTATTTTAACCGCGAGTGTGGAATTGAAGCACGAGCTAGCGAATGGATTCTAGGGTTGAACTGCGAGGTAGCGAATGGTGTAACACAAATCTTTTCACCTCACTTAAACGAGGAAAATATAGTCTGGCCAGTCAACGAACGCAGTAGCGATGTACATCAAACAAAAATATAGCAACACTAAGCGAATCGAACAGCAGCATTGCTCCATAGAAAAGCAGCAATGTACATCAAACAAAACTTAGTATTTTTTGGACGCCTGTCGCGCACTTTTGTACGTCATTTCGAAAATTGTAATTCTGCATTGAATAATAAAATAATTGATAATTCTGATATATTTATGACTTTACAATGAAAAAGAAGGTGCGAAGAAATTAAAATAACAACATAAAAATGACAGAAGAATATGCGGTCAAAATACAATAGTTGACATCCAGGAAGGAATGAAACATTGATACTTACAATGATTGCTAAAGTCATAAGGCCATTCGAGGGAACGAGTAACGACCTATATCTACCAGAAAATACAACTTTTCAGTTTAGAATGGAACAGGATTATCTTCATTATCTGTATGAATAAGAGAGTCATGTTAATTTACATATATTATATCACTCAGTTATACTGAGTCCTACATGTACATAAGTAGGAGTATATCCTACTTATTTATTATGATTTCCTTTTATCATTTCGTTTGACGACTATTTTAGGTTAGGCACTTATTTAATCTAATGTACGAATTGTATAATTGAATAATCAATAAACGCACGTGAGGTTTTGGTGTTTATTTATTTTATACATAGCTTAGGTAGGTACATAAAGGAAAACATTTCAAAGGCTTGATAAAAGTCTGTTTTAGCTAGCGGGATGCTTGGTGCTTAAACCTCTTAAATTGTAGTGTTTTCTTGCTTTGTGACAATATGCAGCACTTGCTCCTCTGCAACAAACGATCTTGGACTTCATTTAGCACTTAGTTTTCGCTTTAATTATTAGATTTTACACTGAAAGAAAGAACTTAAAATGCTAATTCGATACAAAACTCTACACAACCTCAAAGTCACATACACGGTGCTCGTGAGGATTGCGAGAGACTTTAACAGTGCATTCCTGATCATAATTGGAGACTAAAATGTCGTATAAACTTTTCTGGAATTCGCCTAGTTTCAGAGTTACTATCAATTAAATAAAAAAAAAATTTTTATTGTGACTCAGTGCAAAACGCTTTTTTGATGGCGATTTCACCCTTTATGGGGTCTAGTCTAGACATTCTTATTGACAGATATCAAAGTGCCAAGGAATACTTTACGTAAACTATTTTTTACGAAAAAAAATGTACTAATTTATTTTAATCGACCGTTTTACCAATAACATTTATGTTTTCATGTTCAAAATCATTAAAAAATCGAAAAAAAAAACAAAAAAAAAAATTTTTTTTTGGCGAAATTGACCTAAATTTATATAACATTTATTACTCCTTATGACCTCAGAAATTCGTGGTTAAAATCTCTCGCAATGCTCACGAGCACCGTGTATATCACGAAAAATGTATAACACCTATCGTAAGTACCTACATAAATGTCTCAGCTGGTCTTTGCGTTGATTTAATACATTTATTGAAAGGTGATGGCAGATATTACATTAATAAATAATAAAAAACGCAATCTACAACTTAAAAATATAAGTAAACAAAACTAACTTTTAAAAATTAAAAAGTTACATGTCACAGATAAAACAAAAACAATGCACAATTTTCGAATTATTCTGAGACAGATAGTTCATCAATTAAAATGGAACGATCAAAATAATATTTCTTGAAAGATTTAAATCGTTTTATAGTCAAATCATGAAACAAAATTGTTTACACTAACTGTTTTTAATTGAATACAATTATAGTATTTTATGCAAAAGTTGTATAAGAGGGGTCAAAAAAGGTTAGTGGTGTGGGTGAAACGCAAAGAACATTTTTTGACCTACTTATACGACGTTACATACAATACTTTTTCTATGGTTACACATAGTTTTAAGTTTCACCTTTTAAAACACTGTATTTCAAGAATACTAACACACCGTCGTTATTTAATCAATTATGAAAGAGCGGCAGAGATTTGTAAAAATATATTATTTTCAAAGTTTGCAGTTTGCCACCACAAACGAATGGCGAACGTAAAAACTACAAAGTATGTCTGTGGTTCTTTTCATTTTTTCTTTTTAAAGTTTTTATTTCTAAAAACGCTTCGTTAATTTAGATTTCTTAGGTTGGCAGTAATTTATTTTCTTCTAAAGTCGTGACTGCACGCGATTCTATTTTGGCGCTTTTATTGAATAGTTGTTTTTTTTTGGGAATAGACTAGAAGACTTTTCTTCGAGTATATTATCTATGTCCTTATATAGATGATGACGAATGTATAAATGATGGTATACACTCACTTGCCAGAATTTCATTTGCCATAATAGTCAACAGCCATTATATTGTTTCCCATAATTACATATGCAATACTTATTGTTTACTATATTAGTCACGTGCCAGAAACTTTGTTTCCCATAAAATCAATTTCAATAATATCATTTGTCATGATCATTGTAAGCCATAATATCACTAGCCATAATATCATTTGCCATCCAAATTGCTTCCCAGAAAGTAGGTCAGGTTAGGTTAGAACTGTGACCTCCTACAAAATAAAACGGCTACCAGAAAGTAGGTTAGGTTAGGTTAGAACTGTGACCTCCTACAAAATAAAACGGATACCAGAAAGTAGGTTAGGTTAGGTTAGAACTGTGACTTCCTAAAAAATTAAACGGCTACCAGAAAGTAGGTTAGGTTATGTTAAAACTGTGATCCCCAAAAAGCGAACGGCTATCAGAAAGTAGGTTAGGTTAGGTTAGAACTGTGACCTCCTATAAAATAAAATGGCTACCAGAAAGTAGGTTAGGTTAGAACTGTGATCCCCCAAAAAGCAAACGGCTACCAGAATGTAGGTTAGGTTAGGTTAGAACTGTGATCTCCTTCAAAATAAAACGGCTACCAGAAAGTAGGTGAGGTTAGGTTAAAACTGTGATCCCCAAAAAGCGAACGGCTACCAGAAAGTAGGTTAGGTTAGGTTAGAACTGTGACCTCCTATAAAATAAAATGGCTACCAGAAAGTAGGTTAGGTTAGGTTAGAACTGTGATCCCCCAAAAAGCGAACGGCTACCAGAATGTAGGTTAGGTTAGAACTGTGATCTTCTACAAAATAAAACGGCCCCTACATAATAATATGACTAAGTTTTTAAAGCACCTACAGGAATATAGTGAGCAAATGCTTTGTTTGTATGCATGGATTCGGAAAACCATTATTTAGTATGGCGTTTAAATATTCTATTAAATAGTATTATTACAATTAATAATATGGACAACAATACGTATGGCACTCGTACGTTCTGAAATCTAATAATCGGGTAAACAAAGAGTATGTCACATAATTTTTATGGTAAACAAACCATTCGGGCAAATGAAATTCGGGCATATGAGTATTATTTTATATAATTTTCGGGAAAACAATAGACAACCATAAATGATAGATAAACGGGAGTAGAAAAAAATATGCATTTGTTAGGTTCACAGGGCACCTCTGTTAGCAGTTGCATTATATCACATAATAACTTCTGAAGTCTTTATGAAGAATAGAATAGATAGACTTTTTTTTAAATTGCATAAGACATGCTTTTATATTCGTTTGCGGGGCCATATAATTGACAGATAAAAGTACCGGAGTAGAAAAAATATAAAATAATTTTTGCGTCCACAGCACCTGAATTGATCCAAAAGTAAGTATATGATAGAGGGCCCATGCCTTGTTACAAAATGCGACCGCCTAAAGAACTATCAGCACTAGATGGCGTTACTGAAAATTCACTGTTTACATCTCTCGATTAGAGATGGCGTTACACGTCACAGAGAAGTCATAATACTTGCCATGGCTACTAACGACATCTACACATCTTTATGTAAAAGTTCCCTAGATGAAAATCCTTCAACAATACTATTAATCAATAGATGTCGCTTTACAGTAGAAATATTGAAAATTGTATTTTTTTTTATTGTTATTTTTTTTATATATGTAAATCAAATATGAACCCAACGGGCGTCTCCGAAAGTTGTCTGCCGAGCTATGCTACATATATATCACTCGCGAACAAGATACTATATTATTAAGTAAGTAAACAATTAATTATCTGCAAATCCTGCAATGAAACAAAAGTAAGAGATAATTTTTTCGATACATTAGACAACGTCGCGTCAGGCCTTGGTAACGCGCGAGCTCTGTTAGTTACCTACCTACGCGTCGCGAACCGTCGGGCGCTGAGCTGAAATTCGACTTCCACGTGTGCGTGTCGCGCGACTCGCGCGTAAACACAAGGAAATCGGCTTAATATGTAATCACAATTTTGTCTTCACTATGGTCTTCAAGGCACCGCGTCTTTTTATTTTATGTCTATAGTATACCGTTTCATCCTCATGGGTGCCTATATCTAGTTTCAATACTACTAATTATTTATGATTTTTGACGTAATCATTATTGTCAAATTACTGACTCAATTATGAATTGTACTCTAAGTAGGTACCTACCTTCAGATCAGACCGCGAATCGGTAACAAATTTCTGAACTATTTGCTCATAGAAATTTGTCGCTGACTCGCGGTCTGATCTGAAGGTAGGGTCAACCAATTTGATTCAGTCCTAGGCCACTCTAGAACCTAGTCACAATAGCTAGTTTTGTAGTGAATAGGTTACGTTGATACGTATCCAAGGGCAACAGTCATTACGACAAGGTTCTTTTTGGTTTTCTGTACCTACTTAGAGTAGAATTCGTAATTGAGTGCAGTGGCGGTACCTTAAAACTTGTAAAGTGCTTAAAGGATGGTATATAATAAAACCTTATCTTATTAACTTCAACAATAGCGTAAATTAAGTACCTATAGATTAAAAAAAAACATTTAATGAAGATGC
The DNA here is from genome assembly GCA_947086415.1 of Pammene aurita. NCBI lineage: Eukaryota > Metazoa > Arthropoda > Insecta > Lepidoptera > Tortricidae > Pammene > Pammene aurita. The sequence goes on along the minus strand of OX352290.1, from coordinate 34,702,818 downwards.
GATGGTGATGTGCTGGTGATATTTAGTAAAATTACTATATTTAACAGCCTCCAGCCCAGTAGATGTTTAGCCTATAAATAATGGAGGCAGTAGACAAAAAGCAGAAAGTCAGCGGGGCGATTTTTGAAATTGGAGCACTCGAATATGACATTTAAAACTGAATAAAACGAAGAAATTATGCTTTAAAAATAACAGCGATAGTAATTTAAAGTCATGATTATTTATACTATTAATTTTGTGTGCGATTATATTCCAGGTTAAATTCTTTGAATTCGAGCGCTCGAATGTCAAAAATCAGCCCCCTGGTTCGAATCCTGGTAAAGGCATTTATTTGTGTGTTTGATCTGTGACAAATACACAAATATTTGTACCTGAGTTTTGGATGTTTTCGATGTATTTAAGTATTTATCTATATATATGTATCTATTATATAATTATATCGTCGTCTAGTACACACAAGCCTTAACTATTGATTACTTTACGTAAGGACGATTTTTGTAAGATTGTACTGTAATATTTATTATTATTATTACCTAGCCGAATTAAATTATTAAGTACAGTCAGCTGTAAAAATGTGGGTGTACTCATCTTACTCAAAAATATGTCCCATAGTATCTTATTCCGTTGTAATAAAGTGCATAGTACCATATTTATGAGACGATTTTTTCGATACGTATTTTTGCAGCTGACTGTACATAATTTTCATTGAAAATTCCAATATTTTTTGTTTTTGTTGAGCAAAAAAGTATTTTTGAGATTTATTTTAGTGACATCTATGAGCTTTTATTATTAAAGAAACTAGCTATATAAAGTGTTACTTGGAGATCGAGCTAAAGTGTAAAATTATGAGAAACTACAATAGATGGCGCTTAAACTAAAAATGCGATTTTACGTGAAATTGTTTTTTTCTTAGGTTTAATCAGTTATTTTTAATTGGTTTTGTTGTAATCCGTTTTGGTAATATAATGACGTAGTTTTAGATAACTAGGTACTAGATTTCAAATAACATAAAAAATGATTACGAGCCAGTGGTACTCTGAGCGACATCTATTGAAGAACATTGGAACAAAACGAGCGATGTTCCTAGTGAAATATCTATTTAATCTAATTAATCTATGATTGATCAGACAATTTAATCAGATGGGCGAAGATTGTCCTGTCTGGAGTGGCCTTAAGGCCGTGGTCGCTTTCACCCGCCGCACGCGGCCGACAGCGGCCCGCCGCCCGCGGCGTCTGAATGGTGTGTTCGGGAATGCTCGGGAGTGGTCGTTTTCGCCCGCCGCGTGTTATTATGGTTAAACAAGTGACTAATATCACATTCGAAATTCAAATATTCTTTGCACTCTTGTGAATAAAATTCAGTTTTGCTATCTGTTTTTAAAGAATAAAAAAGAGCTTTCCGAGCCAGTGAGGTGAAAAAATATACAAGTAACTAAATTTCAATTTCAATGTCCGGAGAGCGGAAAAGCGCATTTCCGCACTATTGATGGCATGATGGCACACATAGTTAATGATGTAAAAATACGGAAGATATTTCGATTTGGTTGAAATTAGTCGCAGTCGAGATTGACCCGCGGCACCTTTTGGCAACTATCACATAGTTGTCAAATAACAAGTTTGTTTACTGCTTATATGTGGATGAGTAAAAAGGCCTACTTTGACTTTTTTGTTGGTTTACAAGGACATTTCATACTTTCACTAAGGCCGCACACACGAAACACGCGACCAGCGGCCGCGGCGAGCGGCGAGACGAGCGGCGGCGCGATGGCGGTAGGCCGTTGACGAAACCAGCGGTCAATTCGCTCGGTAAGCCGCGGTGTAGTGATGTACCGACAATGTCAATGTCGAAACTCCGGCGTGGTTATTTTAATACGAGCTATTTTTTCTAGTATAAAATATTATTCCTTCTTTGTGCCAAAAACCAAGTGCGATAGATGGACGGGCCGGTCGGCGAAGGAATACCTACACTATACAGTGTAGGTACTTATCTTATTGTCGTGCTGAATGGCGGGCCTCGCCACGTACCTATAGGTACTGACTTTTCAAGGCCTGCATATTCGGATAATAAAGATATAGGTCCTTACTTTCCACATTTAGTTCGTTTTTTTATATCTGCCCACAATCTATTTATCACTGTTCTACTTTTATGGTATTTATGTTTGCTTTTCCATAAGGGAGGCCTTTCCGATATAGCAGATATTACTTCCTCTACTGACATCTCGTTAAATACGCCGATAAAATTTAAAATCACTACGACAGCACGTCACAACACAACCTCGCCGCGCACGTCCGCCGCTCGATTAAGCTAGACGCTCGTGCACCGCCGCCCGCCGCCGGCCGCGCGCGCGTCTCGCCGCTGTTTTCGTAAACGGTTTCTAAAAATTTCATACATTTCTGTACATTTTGATCTCGCCGCTCGCGCCGCCGCTCGTCTCGCCGCTCGCCGCCGATCGCTGGTCGCGTGTTTCGTGTGTGCAGCCTAATAGATAGCGTATATGGTGTAGTTTGTGGAAGTACAGTCACCGGCAGTAGTATCTTCTTACACGAAGGCTGAAAAAATATGTGACACGCTCTTAAACTCTTATGGCCCCACAAATAAGAGCGTGTCACATATTTTTGCGGCCTTCGTGTAGGAAGCTACTATTCCGGTGACTGTACTATCTCGATATCGACATAGTGGGCTCGTTTTCCGTACACTGTGTAACGTAAAGCGTTACATAACCTAGGTTTTATATTTAAACACATTAAACACAATAAAATAATAACAAGTAGTAACTAATATCCTAATAAAATAATATTGTTAAAAGCACTTACCTAAAAATAAAAAAAAATACAAAATAAAATAGTTAATCATAAACTAGATAAAGTCTCAACTTATTTCATGTTTCTGCGACGCACTGTACTTCGCGCGCATTCCTTTGTTCGAAATAACCGGCCGGCCGGCGATTCTCCCGCCCCGCGCGCCTTCTCCGCGCTGGTCCGAGCGCCCGCGCTTCGGCAGAGACAGATCTTACCATCGCCGCCGGCGCACGCTCGCTTGCCCTGCGCAGCGACTCTGTGTAGCCGGCGGGAGTTAAAAAACTTATATAGTTTTAATTTATATAAGCGGTCCTCGCTTGTAATTGTACTCTTTCAGTGCTAGTGTTTAAATCCCCTTTGGGTAAGTGTTGAACATTTCTTAGCTGTAGCTTTTCTTTTCTTAGGTAGTTTCAAATTGTGTGACTAACGGTTTTTTTCAGCTCGGATATTTCTTTGTGTGATTTTGCTTGCCTTCCATTTCTTAGCCTTTATTTTGCATATTTATCATTCCACGTAATATTTAACGTTTTAAAAATAGTATCCTTTTAGTGTTTAAATAGAATTCATGTTTGTAATTTTAAATTGAAAAGTTGACCGTTAGATTTAACCGCTTTTGCTCCGAACACTTTTATTCTTTCTTTCTTTTACTTCTGCACTTTGTAAACTCCGTCTGATTGTACTATCCGCACATCACCAACCTTTCATCATCATCATCACGCAGTACTGCTTCCTGCTTATGCTTCTTGCCGTGCCGAGTACAGTCAGCGGAGATGAATAGTGAATGTTTTATTTACACAACGGAAATAAATTCCAGGGTGCCTAGTTAAGGCTAGACTTTGAACACCAGACCCAGGCAGTTGTTCCTGAGCGACCCGCGCTGACGTCCCTCAGCTCGCCCGTCTCCCGACCCGCACCAGTTCCGGCTTCTCCAGGGGAGTACTTGCGTGGTGGGAACAACTCAACGCCTCGGAGCAATAATCAGACCGGCTTTTTACGAATCCAAACCCTACGACTTACTCGTGTGCTTGCGACGGATTACGGTGGGAATAAATAAGTGTTAATAAACCTTTGTTTTATTCATTTCCACCGCCATACGTAGCACCTGATACATATCTGATCTGACTATCCACCATTGCGACAGTTAAAAAAGTAACGGTTGAACGGTAGTTTGATTATTATATATCGAAGGCCTACTATATGTATTCCATAAACAAAATTAAAACAATTGAAACAGAAAAATAGTACAATCCAGATTTAAGACTATATTTGTGACGTTTTCAAGTCAAAGGTAAACCATTGTCGGTTGTCAATTAGGCGTTACTGCAAAAAAAAATTGAAATAAAATCTATTAACAAACGGTAATGATGCATCTTTGACTGGAAAACGCCACAAACAACAAGCTACCATTTACCACAGACTATAAATTACCTTTTCTTCGGGATTTACCAGGAAATAAAGTGTAACTAATTCTTTTATCTACACTCACACTGTAAGTCCTCTAAAACGTGTTCAAAAACGGTAGGCAATGGCTAGCATTACCACAACCGATTTTACTATGATAAGCTTTTTTCTGTGGCAGTAACGTAATTTTAACTTTACATGCTCAAATATTGATGTGCTATGAGTTTTGATAACACAATGTAAATCCTGTGCTCCTTCCTGACCAACGGACGCGCCCGCGCGGCCGCCGACACGCGCCTCCCCGACCGCCGGCACAATCGAGTTGGCCATGGCGGTGCAATGGCGGTCATTCTATGGTTTCCGAGCACTTAATTTAATATATATAATATGAGTGTAGATAAAGCAGTGTATGCAACTGTACGTAATTAGGCCTTATTACGTAACAGTTACATAAACTACTATTTTCAATCAAAGTATTATTGCCGTAACTACTCATAGTGTTGTGTTCCTGCTGGTGAGTAAGGTTGCCAAAGAGCTCAAAGAGGACCCAGTGTGTTGACGATGAGGGACCTTCTTGTTCCTTTAGTCGTCAACACAGTGAATCCTCCTTTTTGTAAAGGGTCGGCAACGCGCATGTGACTCCTTTGGAGTTGCAGGCGTCCATAGGTTACGGTAGCTGCTTACCATCAGGCGGGCCGTATGCTTGTTTGCCACCATCGTGGTATATAAAAAAAAAACTAGGCAAGTTTAACAAAAATCAATGCAATCTTATTCTTGAAACAGATTATCATCAGATAAATGGCGGCTTAACTCTTTTCCAACCTTTTTAATGGTATCATAACAACTGACTCAAACTATCATTTTCTTTTCACATTCGCTTAATGCACTTCCTCAAAACCGATTGAAGACTAAATCGGTCTCTGGAAACTTGGATCCATTTTGCCATCGTCTAAGAAACTTACCTCAAGTTAAAGTTGGCTTTGAGCACAAGTTTTCTTATGCGGTCTAAGTACCATCCATCTAAGTTACGTTCATAAGTGTGTTCAAACGGTCAGTTAAAGTTGATGTATCTTAGTTAACTTTTAGTTTGGAACCTCAAGTCTGTGCTTGAAGGATACGGGCATATCTTTGGGCACCTGGTTTGTAGTAAACTCTCGCGATTGCCATTGGTTTTACATGGTGTACATTTTGCTTACACACAACAAATTGTGTCATTTTCAGGTCAAAGGTACATCATTGTCGGTTGTTACAATAAGGCGTTACTGCCCTATAGGTAAATCCATTTAGAAATAAGCTCTAATAACGACAGATAATGATGTACTTTTGACTTGAAAACGTCACAATTTGTTAAGGTACCTTTAAGAGCGTTCATTGGGTAGAAAGGCAGTTTAAGCAATTTCTTAAATTATGTGGAATCTATATCCATATAGAAACGTTTACAGCTTATGAAATACTCTTTTCATATTCGTAATAAGCAGTTCATTAATCAATAACTTTGTTGAGGACATTTTAAATTATCATCAAGTTGTAAAAACCAGTGTACAGTCGCCATCAGATATGTTGGACCGGCCAAGGTGGTCACAAATATCTGAATAACGCCTCTATTGTGAAGGCGATAAAGTGCATGTTCAGATATTTTTGAGTGCCCTGGCCGCTCCGATACATTTGATGGTGACTGTACATTAGCCTTCGTGTTCGAAACCTACAACAAACATACATACAACATACAAGTTCGTAACATACAATTTTATTTTGTTATTGACTAAAACCGTTTGAAGTTATATTGGTTATTTATTTAGAAGCATAAATGTATGGCTTAGATAGTTTGTAGAGCAAAAAAAATAAAAAGCCTACATTTTGTTTTACTAAAATATGGTCAGGAAACTATACAAGATGTAACAAAAATGCTGGTGATCCGTTTAAGGGCATAATGAGTATCGTATTTTAATAACGAAAAACAAAGAAAAAAAAATTTATCAAAAAAAAATTTTTTCCTATTTTTTCTTAGGCAATACGATACCAATTATGCCCTTAAACGGATCTCCACTATTTTTGTTACACCCTGTATATTATTGGCATATTTCATGGCAGTTTTTAGCTAAGCTAAAGCGTGTGAAAATAGTTTTCATTATCATTGCTTTATCTACCACTGAAAATCAAGTTACTAGTTACCTACTACCAAACACGAATACTTGTCTTACTTAATGTACGTATGTATTTATTAATCACTATCGATTCTAGTTATTGGCCTGGTAGTGATACCTACCTCTCTCTAAGTTTGGGACATTTTAAAGGATTTTTCATATTGAAAAGCAATATTTATCATAAAAAGTATATTTTTAAATAAAAAATATTGAGAACAGGCATAATAGGCAGTAGATTTTAAAATAATACGCAATATAAAACTTATATGCAAGTCAATTGGTATGACTTATGTTATCAGAAATAACTAAATACTTAAAATAAGCCGCATTAATCACTAAATTCTTAATATTATGCCTAAAACAACTCTTTTCATATTTGGGTAAAATGTACAGGTTTTTATACAAAAAAATCACTTATTCTGAAAAATGACTTTCTCAGCTTTCTCCTAGCTTGTACAGTTCCCTTTTGATACTCGTAATATAAATATCAGACTGCCTCGGAAGCGTTCGTATAAACGCCAATATATATAGGTACAAGGTGTAACAAAAATTTAAGGGCGTATTTGGTACCGTATTCTAATTATGAAACACTAAGAAAAAAAATGTTTTTGGAGGGGCCAACCCTCCAAAAACATTTTCTTAATCTTTTTCTTAATCGCAATACGATACCGATTATGCCCATAAACGGATCACCAGTATTTTTGTTACACTCTGTATATGTTAGCGTGCATATATTTTAATATACAGATTGATCAAAATTATCTACACAGGAACTCCAATTTCTTAGTAAAATAAACATGTTCAAAATAATTGTAAGCACATTGTAGTACTTTTTCTACAATCTGTTATACCTATGAGTTAAATTTCAAGGGAAATTAAATGCGATAAAAAATGGCCAAAAACATGCCGTACTATGCTGAACATCTATGGTATCCTAAAAATTACATTAATGACAACGATGTTAATTAAATTTGATGGACGGCCAAGAGCATGTCTGGCCATGCTCACTGTAGGGTTCCGTAGTTGCCAGCCCGTTAGAATCTCAATCTACTAAAAAGGTTTTTATAGGGTAGTTTGCGGCACTTACGTCGTTTTAATATGCAATAACAACTATTTCCGATAACTCAAAAACTGCTGGACCGATTGTTTAGGCCTCACTTTCATAAATTTTCCCAAATTTTTCAAAAGTTAGAGGGTGGGGGGGCCACTTTTTAAAAATTTCCGACCTATTATTTATGAAACTATTAAATGTATCCAAAAATTGTTTTACAACACCTAATTATTTTAAAGACCTATCCAACGACATCCCACACGACACGATAAGGTCGGAGCGAAAGAAAAACCACCCCCACGTCACGTGTACGGGAGGTACCCTAATAAAATAAAATAAAACAGTGTTTATTTTACTGCTTTGTCGGGGTAACTAATACACATAAACCGCGGAGAGACAGGCGGACAGACGGACATGGCGAAACTACAACTATAGTTAACTACGAAACCCAAAAAAAACATGAAAAGTAACTTAAGAAAGTGTGTATGTACCCTAAGTATTTATGTATGTGCTTACATTTCAGTAAGTAATGCCTTAACTTTTGGTCTATTTTACATCATGGCAATTGTACCTGAATAGATTGTTATTTTTTTCTTAAGTGAAACAACGTTTCGATTAACTAACCTGTTCTTAGTCCACGGCTATCGACAACAAACATAATTAACCTTTTCCTTATCAATTTTGATAATGCGAGTAAAAACATTTTTTTGTGGTTTTTTCGCCGAGGCAGTCACAAACTTTGATAGTACATTTAAAATAGGACTGTTCAAATACAACCAAAATTAAATTAAGTTTTAGCATTGGCGCATCCTTTTGATAACTTATCTAGTAAAGACTTGGTAATGGGATAATCCCTTCCTAGACTTATTTCTACGAATAATTACAATTATATTGCTTACAGTTTCGTTTAAATGTTATGTATTAAGTGTGTAAAGCAGTAAGCCGGTACTAATTAATATAGAAGACGCATTTGGTGTTTGAGTATTTTAGTTTGAAACAATAATTTAATTTGAACTTATAAATTATAAAGTAATAAAAACACTTAGCTTGTTGTAAATTATTGGTTAATAATAACAACGACTATGTTGACAATACGTTGTATTTAAACCAAATAAATACTGAGGACTGATTGTTTTTACTACAGTTTATGGCAGTGTTTATAAAGAAAAATCTAGTACCCATATTTGTGGTTTTGCAAGCAGATAAAATCAAATTGACTAATATTAGGTTTATACTTAGAAATAAACTAGTCCTTACTGACTAACAGGTGTAACGTTTATTAAAACTGACCATTTGATTGAGCAAAATTATTTATTTTATAATTTTTAGCTAAGTTACCATGCTATGGACCTGCTATTTTGTTTATTATTTTAGCTAGATTTTTCAAGTAGTTGTATAATAGTCGTAAGGATATTTTTATACAAAGTGACACGTCGGCAGTGTTCTTGATGTTTCGTGGTAAATATGTGCGTCTTCTATTTTATTCGCATTGAGAAGCATTTAATGAATTTTAGGATTTGTCCTCTACAAAATTTTATTCTTATAAAAGAGCAATAAGCATACCAATTTAATTTATGTACAAAACTCTTATATGCGTAATGTCGGTTTAATTTCGTAATTTGTGCTAGTTAACATACATTGCAAAATATTTACATCAATGTAAATTATTATTTAGCACAAATTATCAAAATAATATTAGCAATAAGAGTTTTCGAGAGATCATTAGGAAAACTTCTTTTTATTTAATCATCTCCTTAAATAAATTACATATCACATTTGAACACATCCTTCCATTTTGTAACCATTAAAATGAAATTCCTTAAAATGAATAAGATGAGTTATGAAAATGTTTTGTTCCCGAAACGTTTTGTTCCCATTTTGGCTACTAATAAAAAGACATATAAACATAGTATCTAATATGTAACTGTTATTTCCATAATCAGTTTCGGTGAACTTTTAGATTTTTAGTAGATTTTATACAATTGACGAATGTCGATTACTTTCAGCTTTTTAAACAAAATGTTTCATACATATTGGAAACAACGAAAACGAACCTAGCAAAATGCTAATGTTATATTACAAACACATATATATACTACATACTTATCTTACGAGACCCTTTCATTTCTTATAACGCTCCATTGATTAATTATGTCAACTACAAATTAAATCATTAAACAATTTACTCAGACGAGGAATTTAAGACATAAAATAATCAATTTCAAGTTCAACAGAAATGTCAGAGTATATCATCTAAAATTAACTTTTATACAAGAAATATTATTAAAATAGACCTTCTCTGATAAAATTTTCATTTTACATAACTTGGCACTTCCACGCTTCCTTTACACATAAATAACCTACCACTATTCTAAAATAAACCTTTTTATTACAAAAATAAAAAATGAGATCAATCGATGATAATTTTTAGGCTGCTCTCTTTGGAACAATTTCTGGGAAAACGGACTTTATTTTCGTATTCAAATAAAATCTATTTTGTATAATATAGAACATACGTGGTCCATTCTTCCAAGAAAAAAACGTAAGTAAATAATTGTATAGGGATAATTATTTCTACGTCTTCACGTATAACTATGGATTATACTTCAACACCGAAAGCGGAATGTAAAATTGACACGTGAATAATTGATTTAGTAATATACCTATGCTTTTCTTTAATTGGGCGATTATTAAAATTTTCATATTAAAGTTTTGCACTACAGTTTATAAAAAATAACAATATTGAGTAAGTATGTAAATTATTTATAAATCTCTTTATGAATGACCCACTTTCCCTTAAAATCCTGGTTATTTTTCCCGCATCGCCGTTCAATCTTTATAAATAATCTCAATATATAAAGAGAATAATCATTCCAAATCTACAAAAAGTATTGTAACAAGTTCGAAATATTCATGTACAAAAACATGTCAAAAAGTGCGTACGTTTAATATACAAATACAGTTTATACAACAACTGTTTAATGAGTCTATCATAGCAAAAAGGTTATTTATAAAATAACCGATAGACAAAATGTATACAATATTAACAAGCGTGTCGCAGGAGTAGTCGTTACTACTCATCGCACGCTAGATGGCGCTATAAACTTCGCATGTGTACGAGTTCATCGTTTACTCAAAAACTTCCAACCAAGCATCAAGAGCACTGCTGTACAGATGGAGCCGGCAGACAGCTTGTCCGGCAGTATTGACGAGAGTAATGAGCTATCGGACGAGTTGTCCGGGGACGACTCTTCAGGTGAAACTGCGTCAGTCTGGAAAGGAACAGAAAAACAAATTAAAATATTTTTTTCGACTTACAGTTGAATTTTTAATTAATTGTTAATTATTAATTATTGCGTGGAATTGTCTCGAAGACAAAATCTTAATCAACAATGGTGAGGTCACTACAGGTCATCCGGGATAATGTCGAGGTATCTGCATTAATTTATAGTAAATTAATTTTAACTTATATTTCTATGAAATTGTTCGGATGTATAAAAAAGAAGAAGGACTAAAAAATTCAACATACATAATGCAAAATGTTATACACAAAACGCGATCGCATTAGACCTTTACAATAAATATTAATACCCGGTAAACACTCACAAATATTAAATGCGCAGAAAATTACAAGTACCGGTTTTCCTGTAATCTTTTATGTTTTGTCATCCGTCAAAATGTATTTTCGCATTTTCGAGGATCACTGGAGAGGGGTCCGCGGGCTTTTTGTGAACGGCGTTGGGTCCTTCAATTCTTTTTGCGTCTCGATCCGTCTTATTCGCTTCGACGCCATTAATATGCATAAGTAAATTGCCGAGATGATCTAGAGATGGGTGTTTTTGGTTCTCATAATATAGCGTTAGATTTTTTTGTTATTTTGTTATTGTGCACGTTAGACATCTATAGAACTTGAGTACACATTGGTTATAAAACTAAGCCATATTTTTGTGGTAGTTCATTACCTATAAGTCTATTTCAATATAAATATGTCGTACTATGCATATTAGTAAAATATGTTACTAGATTTGTGTTAACAAACTGCATTGTTGTCATCTTCTGCTGGATCACAATAACAATAACAACAATAAACAGTTGATCCACCCAAATAGATCATTGGTTTACGATTACTTAAGCCTAACCTATGCCATATGGGCATGGCGTTTGTTTAATTCCGTAGAATGGGGAGACTGTAGGAAATTTCGGGGCTATTATTACATATGTAAAATTAATCAATTAGCAGCATTATTTATAATTTACATGATTTATTTTGATAAAAACTTTTACGTAACACCTTTAGTCTGGGGGTAAAACATCAGTATCGTTAGCGTATAAATTGATTTTTCAAAGTTGCCCCTGTACTGTAAAAGCACTCCGTTTGACAGTATTTAAAACTTTCAAATGCTTTCAAGTATTTTTTATAAATATTCATGGTAGTAACTATACAATTGAGAAAAAGCTGTAAACCAGTATCCTCGACCAATAATATCCAATTGGTTACACAAATTGAATTTCCATTTTATCTCTATACCATCAAAGTTCGCAATGTGCCGTAAAGATACAGCATACCCTCAGAAAACACACCTGACTCATTTAAATATTCTGTCTTCAACCCCCATATCTATACAGAAATGGGGAGCTCTCCAAGATAAGGGATTAAAAAGAAAATGCCATCCCATTGTGGAGACGCCCACTTGTACGTGGCGGAGCAATCATCCGAGACGCTGGCTAAAAAACGACATGAAACAGAAAAAGGCATTATAAAGGAAAAAGTAAAACATGTTTAAGAAGGGGAAATACTTGGAGTAGGAGGCCGTAATGGAGATGGCGAAACTGCAGCTCGTTAGTGAATAGCAAATTGAGATACGTGATGACTTTGGCTTTGTATTAGGAAGTAAAATGGCTCTTGTCTGCTTTTGAGTCGCGTTTGGCCTACGGGTTTGAGTAATTACGAATCGTAAGTAGCTGACAAACTTAGCGTAATTCCAGAACACAACCTCTTGACAGGTCTACTTCAATCTGCGTATTCGAAAAGTATTTATTTAAAAAAAATTTTTGGTGCAAGATAATCCACTTTAATTTGAAGAAAGAGTAACAGCCGACGACAAAAACACAAGATCCACCATCACCAGTGAAACAGGTTCTGTCCTTGTAAATCACAAAACACTTTGCTGGACTTAGCCAAGTGCTCAGGAAGCTGAGCCAGACGTTTTCGCTGAAAAACCTCGGGAAAACGGATCGAAAATAGAGTAGAAAAAATCGAGACATCTCCAGAAGCGACGGGTCTCAAGCCTCGAACCTTCAGCTTTGAGGTTTTGTTTTACACTGCAACGAACAGTACCTGTAAAAATAGTAAATATTGCGGGCTACTAAAAATATTCCTTAAAAATATTGCAAACAATATGTTCGGTAGCATATCATAATGAGTTGTATTTAGCTTTTATATTATGTAAAATACGAGCTGCTATTTATATATCCGGAAACCGGGATTACAATCTTCTTAAATAGCATATTTGACCTCCATGGTAAAATTTGAACTTTTTTAAGTACTGGCCGGTATATTTTTTCTTTCTTATTAACGCTCGTGTTTTGTTTTTGACGGGTTTTAAATGTCATCTCGCAGCAAGAATGGAGCTCACTCGTGAAAATATTCCTGCTATGATTTATTATGATTTTCGGCGTGGTTTAACGCAACAACAGTGCATAGATCAACTAACTTCAACTTTTGGTGATGAAGCCCCATCTAAAACTACTGTGTATCACTGGTTTAGTGAGTTCAATCGTGGACGTAGTATGCTTACGGACGAAGTTAAGGCAGGTCGCCCGAAATCGGTCGTTGTACAACAAAATATCGAGGCTGTGCGAAAACTTATAATGGACGACCGACATGGTACGTACCGCGAGATAGAGGCGACTCTGGGTATTTCTATGACCAGCATTAATAGCATATTACATAATTATTTGGCTGTAAAAAAAATTTGTTCGCGTTGGATACCCCACAACTTAACAAAAGAGCAAAAAGATGCTCGCGTCGAATGGTGCAATAAAATGTTAAAAAAATATAACCGTGGTGACTCAAAAGCCGTTTATAACATCTATACAGGTACTATCCTGGATCTATGCATACGATCCCGAAACGAAGCAACAATCAACGGTATGGGTGTTTCAAAATGAGCCGAACCCTACGAAAGTTACTCGTGCAAAAAGTACATTGAAACAAATGGTGGCCTGCTTCTTCGGTATTAATGGCCATGTAGCTACAGTGCCACTAGAAAACCGTAGAACGGTTAATTCAGAGTGGTACACGACCATTTGCTTACCGGAAGTATTTGAACAAATTCGTAAAACTAACCAGCGACGAAGAATCATTCTTCATCATGACAATGCCAGCTGTCATACGTCACGCGAAACAACTCTATTTATGGAGGGTCAAAATGTGGAATTAACGGGTCATCCGCCGTACAGCCCTGACTTGGCACCCAACGATTTTTATTTATTTCCAAATATAAAGAATAAATTACGCGGTCAACGATTTTCGACCGCTGAAGATGCTGTCGACGCATTCAAACAACACGTTATGGAGGTACCTCAGGCGGAGTGGCAGAAGTGCTTTAAAAATTGGTTCACGCGAATGCAAAAGTGCATAGATCATCAAGGGGAATACTTTGAAAAACAATAAAACCATTTTCAGCCGTGTACGTTTGTTTGTTTTTTTGTATCCGGATATATAAGTAGCAACCTATGTATTACTTGAGGTCTACGTGAGGTTGTTGTTGGGAAATTTACCTTCAGGCCAAGTCATTTGCATTTGGTGATTTGGTCGGGTAATATCGGGTGCTCAAAAACTCCAATATACAGAGGGTGACTGGTAATTCGTCGTATTCCTTCAAGGGGGTTATTTTACAGCTTATTTGGAGTGATTTAAGTCCAGTCAAGCAGGGGTCAAAACTCATCGGTTTTCAAGTTATTCAAGATTTTAGATTTTTTTAATAAATACCCGCTTTTTGACCTAAAACTAGTATTTTTTTTTAAACTACGTATTTTTCAAATAAAAAAAAAAAGATTTTCCGAATAGCCAATGAATCACTGATTACGTAAAATAATAAAAAAAGTACAAAACATATCAAAATTTTGCAAATAAAAGCATCTGAAGTCAGAAGTTTTTGTATTTTTTTTTTCAAATCTTGTTACATTTTAAGGCATAACTAAAAAAAAAGTAATAACACTTCGCGTACAAATTACAGAATTTATTTCCTCAGTTCATAAGCTTTCTAAAATGGTACAATTTATGACATTTTTTGCTCATTTTTTACAATTAATAATAATAATACCAGAGTAGGTACAGGACTTAGCGTACTTGACTTTACTTGTTTGTGTCGTTTTAAACTCGCCGAAGGCATACTTTGTCTCCAGTTTCTTATCTTATCTTATTCCTTGAGGTAGTAGGCATTGCAGATTGCCTTTGGTGAAACAAACAAACTGATTAAGTGTCATTAGCTAATGAGCTAATGAAGTTAAATTACTTTAATTAGTTTGTTTGTGTCACTTTAATTCTTACGGCGGGTTTTTCGCCTTCTGTTCCTTATCTTATCTTAATTTTATTGGGTGGCGATGCTTCTCATGGGTTAGGGGTGAGACTAACCAGGTTTAAATAGGTAATGTAGTAATTAATCAGTTAGTTACTTTCAACTTTCTTTCCAATTCGGACGATATTGATAACTAAGTTTTTTCTCAAATGGCTACTTACGAATTTGAAGAATACGCAGACTCTGTGATGGTGACGCCACTGCAGCTAGAAGGGAGTACCAACTTCGATACCCTAACCGCCGTTTACCTCACGTATGCGTGTTTGGTTCATCGTACCGTCTTATTCGGGAAACAGGACCAGTTAAACGCCGTCAAGCTGATGCTGGAAGACCTCAACAATACGATCCTGCTGAAGAAGAAGAAATCTTGCACTTTTTCCGGGCAGACGGTACTACTTCGACGAGAATTATGGCTAACCGGCTCGGTATGTCTCAGTGGAAGGTGTGGTTTACCCTGCACTCAGCTCAACAGTACACTCCAGTACACGCTATTGAAGAGGGAGACCCAGCAAGAAGGATGGATTTCTGCAGATTTTTAAATAATGCTGATATCGAAGATCCCGAATACCTAAAGAGAATTTTGTGGACGGACGAATCTAATTTCGACCGTGACGGGATAACAAATTACCACAATCTGCACTTTTGGGCTCCCAAAGGTCAAAACCCAAAGAAATCAAACGAAGGAGCTCACCAACAAAGATTTTCTTTGAACGTGTGGATGGGAATCGTGCACGATAATTTAATCGGACCTTTTTTCTGCCAGATTGATTAACCGGCATCGCGTATGAAACTTTTTTTAGGGATGAGCTACCGACGCTACTGCAAGATGCACGCTTGCGACAAGAATTAACATGATTTATCAGCATGATGGCTGCCCTGCTCACTTTTACCGGGGTGTGCGGCAGTGGATGGATGAAAACTACCCAAGAAGATGGATTGGTCGAGGTGGCCCAACCCCTTGGCCAGCCAGGAGCCCAGATTTAACTCCGTGTGATTTCTACATCTGGGGTCACATGAAGGCGTTGGTCTACGACAGACCGATACGTGACGTAGAAGACCTACGGCAAAAAATCCTAGCAGCTGCACAGACGATGAAAGACGGGCTTTCGAGGCGAGTGGCAACCACTGAAGTACGAAGAAGGCTTCGTTCTTGCATACGCAGGCAGGGCAAACAGTTCGAGCAAGATTTATAATTTTTCCTTTTTAAGATTAAATTTTATTTAATAATGAAACTGTATTTTTCCTATTTTTCTTATTCCCCTACTTAATTACTTACCAAAGTATCAACCCGGGCAACTTAAAGTCTCAGAAGATAAGAAACTGGAGAGAAAGTATGCCTTCGGCGAGTTTAAAACGACACAAACAAGTAAAGTCAAGTACGCTAAGTCCTGTTCCTGCTCTGGTATTATTATTATTAATTGTAAAAAATGAGCATAAAATGTCATAAATTGTACCTTTTTAGAAAGCTTATGAACTGAGGAAATAAATTCTGTAATTTGTACGCGAAGTGTTTTTACTTTTTTTTTAGTTATGCCTTAAAATGTAACAAGATTTGAAAAAAAGTACAAAAACTTCTGACTTCAGATGCTTTTATTTGCAAAATTTTGATATGTTTTGTACTTTTTTTATTATTTTACGTAATCAGTGATTCGTATTCAGTGAGTGATCAGTGGCTATTCGGAAAATCTTTTTTTTTATTTGAAAAATACGTAGTTTAAAAAAAAGTACTAGTTTTAGGTCGAAAAGCGGGTATTTATTAAAAAAATCTAAAATCTTGAATAACTTGAAAACCAATGAGTGCTTGACCCCTGCTTGACAGGACTTAAATCACTCCAAATAAGCTGTAGAATAACCCCCTTGAAGGAATACGACGAATTACCAGTCACCCTGTACATGGTAAATACCCGGTAACAAATAATACATAGTTATCACTTGCATTTATTCCTATTTCAAGGGCGAAAAAATTACCTACTAGTGTGGTTTATCAGTCGAAAAAGTTCTTCATCATCTTCTAAAGGAAAATAGGTCTGGCGGTGTGGATATTAAGTACTTATATTACGGTTCCTCTGACCTCGTCTTAGAATTCCTTTTTATGTTGCGGCACGGTGTGACTGCCGCCGAACCTTTGTTTTTCGCCACTCACCGTGCCGTATCATTAACTCGGAGTGGATGAGATTTTTTCGACTTTTTAACGTTAATCCTTTTTTATTTGTGCCAAAGAGTGGTGTCACTGATCTTTGAGAGGCGTCGCGCTGGATAATGCTCAATATGCTGATGATGCTAGATGTTAATTAGTGATTTTTGCGACAAGTGCAAGTTTTCAAGAGGTCTCTTGTAAGTAGTATTTTACTGTCGCATTTTCAACAACAATTCTTTATTTTTAATAAAATAAAATAACTTGTCAAAACGCGGTGAGGTTTTTGGTTAATGTTAAATAGGTATGTTAAGTACATGATTGATAGCTGATGTTTTTTTTCTAAGAAAAATAATTGTGTTTCATTCTCGGGCTCATTTTGCATGCCCTTCTAATTATAAAATACGAAAGCCTAAACAATAATCCATACCACCATCATAATAAACCTACCATAATCATAATAAATTTGACACGCTCTCGTCAAAATGAAAAAAAACTCACTTACGAATAAAGTAGGAAATTAATTAGAATCTAAATGAAAGGCGAGACACCTGTTGCCAGGCCGACATGGGAATAGGCAGGCATAAAGGGTTAAGAGCGCATATTGTCTTACAACCGCATGTTCTAGTTGTAGTAACATTTCTCTCTTTTGTATTCAATTTGCTATACATCTAATTTAAAAAATATTATTGCGATAATCCAAATGTTTATATTACATTTAATTGAAACTTGTATTTATGAAATACGTTTTACATTATAGACATGTATCCACTGCAATCTATTGACTGTTAAACGACAATATGTTTTAAATTATAAAAGAAATCAGTATTTTGAAATGTTGTATATTGAAATAAAGTAAATTATTACACGCGTAATCAAATACCTTAATAATACTCCAAAATATATTTAAAAAAACTGCACAAAGAAAAGGAAGATTTAATCTTACAAAGCAATAAGGTATTGGGGACACAAATATGATCACAAGGAGCGCGATAGGCAAATATAAATCAAGAGATTCCTGCCATGTTATTATCGTAATGAAATCTGAAGAAGAAAGGCAATTGCAGATCTCGATGTCACGGAAAAACCGTTGGATTTATGATTAGTCATTTGAGAATCCTGCAAATGGAAAATGTAACTAATTTTAACCTTAATGTGTGATTGTGAAAGATTGTGCAAACTGGAATTGCCAATTAGGAATATTCTAAGTGGCGGTTAAAATCTTATTTTACAAGATACTGTAGGTACTAAACAATGCATTATAGTCTAGAAGTGAAGCATATAAATAAAAGCACAACAAGTAAATAGGTTTACCTACTTTGTTATGGAAACATATTTAACCATTTCATAAATATCAATAAGGGAGAGGTGGCATAAGGACTACAATAAAATTTACTTTATTTTGAGCTGCTGGCGAGAAAAATCTGAAAGTTTAATTTCTCACAGGAAAAGAAAACTCTTGAAAATACTTAGGCATATCGTATTCAAAACCTTTCAAAACTCGTCGTGAAAATTGAAAGACGAATCCAACAACACTCTCATAATTCGGATTTGTCAAAAAAGAATAAAGATAAAAAGGCGAGTCATAGAGATTTCCCCCGTGCATTCACTTTTTTATTACTGTGACGCCTCTTCCATCAGATAAGCGACAGTACGGTGATTGTGTGAATTACAAATTTAAATTCGGTAAGTATAAGAAAATAAAATAAAAAACTGCTTTTAGTGATTCACAACCAAGGAAAATTTTATATCTAATATCACAGACAAAAACATAGCATATGTAGGAGACTTAGGAAAGTATGTACCCAGGGGTATTTAATTAGGTATCCAATTTATTCCATAATTAGGTATCAAATACCATGTCAAAATACATTTAATAGTAGATTGTACACCAAGGGGATAAAGCACTGTTTTATGTCACGGGCGCGATATTGAATCCCGAACGGAACGAAGGACTCCAGACTTTACTCCCTAGCGCAGCGAGGGGGTTATGAGTTAATTCCCGAGCGTAGCGAGGGAATTAAGACTGAGTCCTGAGTGCAGTGAGGGGTTTAAGCGCGCCCGTGACAAAACAGCTTTATCCCCGAGGAGTATACTCTACTTTTCTCACCTCTTGTGAGACAATAAAATAGTTAAGGCTACTACTAGAAACGGATTTTTATTAGGGTCCCATAGCCAAATGGCAAAAAACGGAACCCTTATGTATTTGTCATGTCTGTCTGTCTGTTTGTCCGTCCGTATGTCACAGCCATTTTACTTGGAAACTATACGACGTATATTAATAAAATTTACACATAAGGTGTATTTTGTACGCCGCTACTTAGTTATGTAGTTAAATTTGAAAAAACAAAAATTTTAGGGGGGGGGGGGTGGCTCCATACATGTAACTAAATAAAAAATGAAAAAATTTAACCAAATATCAACATGTGACACATCAATCGATAGGTCTTTAAAAATAACATTGAGATTTCTTTGACCATTTTTTGATTAAGTGAATATTTTCTGAAATAATCGCTTCGACAGTCAGAAAAATTGTGTCCCCGCCTGTAACTTTTGAACCATAAGTCCAAAAAATATGAAGAAATTTGAGGAGATGCGCCCTATCATACTTTCTACGAAAATTGTTTTGAACATTATCGGTTCAGCCATTTTTGAGTTATCTCCAAGAAACTTCCTCCATAGGCGTCAGATACAGGGCCGGATTAACCATCCCCAGGGCCCCTAGGCAATGCAATTCATGGGCCCCTTTACAACAAAATAATGTTGTCAATTTTTTTAATACCACGACGGTGGCAAACAAGCATATGGCCCGCCTGCTGGTAAGCAGTTACCGTAGCCTATGGACGCCTACAACTCCAGAGGATTTACATGCACTAAAACTTAACTTTTATATTAACTCTGTTTATCTCTTTTCTTATCTCTTTTCTCTTTCTTTTCTTTTACTCTTAAAGTGCATTTTTCTTAGAAAAAAGTATCATAAATGGGCTTAAAAGTGGTGAAACAATTAAATTTTTTACAAGCTCGATAAATTTAACAATAATATTACCCTTGCTGGTATTTATTTTGTTTTATTAATATTACCTACTGTAGGAAACATTTTCATTTTCCATTGTTCACCCGCAGGGCCCTTACCCGACATTTGCATATACAATATTCCCAATTTAATTTTCACTTACAGATTTTAATTTTTTTCTGTGTACGCGAGGCCCCTGGCCGATGCGGGGCCCCTAGGCAGTTGCCTACTCTGCCTAAAGGCTAATCCGGCTCTGATCAGATACCACCTTTTGGTATTAGTTTGGTTCTTATTCCATTGAATGTACGGAATCCTCCTATGCGTGGTCCGACACGTACTTGGCCGGTTTTTTAAAGTAAATCAAAAGTATAAATTGATTCTTGATACATTAGTCCATTTTATTCGAATTTTATCTTCTATTTTTGTAGAACCTGCAGTTTTACTCCGTATACTGCAGCTCATATGACACTCGCGGCATTTGTTTTTGGTATTTAAAATTGAGGTGGCCAGCGCGAGTTTCAAATCAGTTCGACGACGCGGCGGCGCGGGCCCGTGCACCGTGCGGACTTTACGAAATTAGACTTTAAGCACATAACAATAAGAACTATGGGAAGTGAAATCACATTATTAACCAGCGGGTTATAATGAGATTTAGTACAACATTATAACCCGGCTAAAGCCAAGGGCTATAATGATTTGCTTTCGGTCAGGTTTGCATGATATATAATTTAGCATTGTCGAGCAGGTGGTGTGAAAACTGTTTTATGTGTTTTATCTCTACTTAAATATTTGGAAAAACACGATTAAATGAAGAACCACCACACATTGTTACAGAAATAGGTAGTGATAATAAACGCTATTAAGATAAGTTTAGTAATATATTTAGCAAAAATAGAAGTACACAATTACACATTCAGGGCCAGTTGCATTGCACTAACCAGTTTTGACGGACTCATCAGCGTCACCCCGTAAGATATTTACAATGAAAATTTCCATAAATTAATATTTTGCTAACGTTTTAACGGTAACAGACGGTTTGGTGCAACCGACTCTAAGGACCAGTTGCACCAACCATTTTTGACGGACTCATCAGCGTCACTCTGCAGGGGACTATGAAATTTTCGCTAGTAGAAAATTTTGTGCTAGTCTGTTACTGACCTCCACCCATTAAATACTGTCAGATGCCCGGATCAAGCAGTAAGGATAGTATAGCAATCTACTCAGACGGGTTTTGTTTCTCTTGTTATTGTGTCATATCTGACGTGGCCAGCTCTTAGTCCATATAATTTTAGACTGCAAGTGTTAAATTAACCTACTATTGGGAATATATATATATTTTCCTGAATATGCTTTTTTTTATGGAGAATAGGCAGATGTTTGACCGCGATCTCACCTGATGGTAAGTGATGATGCGGTCTACGGTGGAGCACGCTTACCTATTAGATACCTATTTACTCTCGCTTTGAAGAGACCCAAATTGTACTCAAGTGGAAACACAGACTCGGGCAGGCCGTTCCACTCCTTGGCAGTTCGCATAAAGAATCTTGAAGCAAAACGCTTCGTGCGTGTTGTGTCAAAATTACAAATGTACATTTTTCATAGCCTTGCTAGCTACATACATATCACAAAGATATTGGCAGCAGCACCTACTCTCCCTACGGCCATATATTTTTTAAGGTAGGTACAGTTACGTTGAATATTCTCATAACAAATGCGTCGCACATAAAAAGGGAGTTATTATCAACAATAAATTGCACACGGCATATGATTCTTTATTGGCATCAACACTTCCAACTTTACACTCACGCAGATGTAAAAAATTTGGTACTTACATTTTGATTTCCTTAGAAAATAAATCCTAAGAAATATTATTATCTGATGCCCCCGATGGCTGTAACATTTCATCTAAAATCAATGTAAAAGTACAAATATTTCTATAGAGAATAAGTTTTCTGGTAGAAATCTAGAAAACTGCGGTGCCAAGCAAAGCTGTTGACTAGTATTTATCATACTCGTACATGTATTTTATTTAGAGGCAGGTTGTAACATAAAGAACAAATCCTGCAAATATAAACTGTTTCTGTAAAAAAAAATGATACATTAAAAAAAAAGTTATCTAAACCCACACCCTTCGCTATTAATGTAATCTGCGTAATAAAAATGGTATTAAATTTAAGTCTTTTACCTTTTATACCGGAAGATGGAAAATGCGATTTTCATATCAGTTGTTAAATAAAATGATGGATTTATTTAGATGACAGGGCCACGTGCGCTCGGTGGGAGTAAAAATAGCGAATGTGCTGGTTCTCGTAGTCGAGACGAGTATCTCTCCTCATATAAATATTTCAATATTAAATGGTATCACAAAATAATTATTTAGGTCTCTCTTAGTTTAGATCTACTTAAGTTCTAGTTTAGTCTTTCTAAAAGAATAATATCGAATTTTGGTACAAATAGATTTTATTTGGTAATTGTTCTTAGCTTACCTAGTCTTCTAGTACATACAATCTTTAATTCGGAATTCGGATGGATATGAGTACCTACATTCATGATGATTTGAAAATACCTATACACCGTGGTCTGAAATAACCCGACAGATCTTAACCACGAATTTCTAAGACCAAAACAAGGGAAAAATATTATGTGACTTTAGGTCAATTTCGCCAAAAAAAATATTTTTTTTTCGTTTTTTTTCCATTTTTTAATGTTTATTGCACATGAAAAGCAAATGTTATTAATGAAATTATCGCCTAAAACAAATTGGTACGTTTTTTTTGTAAAAAATTAGTTTCTGCAAAGTTTTCCTTGTCACTTTGATATTTGTCAATAAGGACGTGTAAACTATGTCCAATAGTGGCAACAACGCCATAAGAAAGTTTTGTAATGAGTTATAATAAAAAGTGTATTTTTTTTAAATTGGTATTAACTCTGAAACTAGGCGTTTTCCAGAAAAGTTCATAGGACATTTTAGTATATAAATATGATCAGGAATACACTGTTAAAATCTGTCTAGTCATAATGGGCCCACGGTATATTATGTTCTATCCAACTAGAGTATTTACATTATACCTAATTACCAGGATACAGGATCGACCGCACAATTATTTACGTATTTGAGTACATTCCTGGTATTTTTTCACAAAAACAGTATTTATGGTTATTTCCTTAAGAATATACAGAATTTAATGTTCTCGTTTTATTCGCCCCTAGCCCTACAACATAAACTCGGAAATAAAAGATTTGTTGTTAAAATTAAACTCTTAAGATAACCCCCTCTATGGGTAGGCAATGAAACAAAACATAATTTTTATTATTACTTCAAAGATAGAAACCATTTTGTTTTTACAATTCCAAGTTTTAAAGACTTCAAATAAAAAGAGTGTAATCTATCTTTTTTATTAAAATAAGTAGCTGTAAAGATTCTTTATTTCTTATTGCGCCTATCTCTCATAAAATAATCTTAATTTAAAATAAAGCCAATCTTTCGATGTGCAAAGAAAATATTTTAAATCTAGTTTAATAAGATGAATGAATTACCTACCTACATTTAACACGTGTATTTCGACCTTCGTCTAGTGACTTCGTTGCTCCTATGTAGTTCTAGTCTAGATAAATTGATATCCATTTATAGTGTTTATCTGTATTTTAAAGGTGTTCAATTTCATGTGTTTCATGTGCTTTATTTCAAAGATTAAATTTTAATTTTATGCAGCCGTTGGGAGAAGTTTATGAGTAATGTTAGCAATTTATTAAAGGGAACACCTATATCATTTAAATATATCGAATCTGGAGCATTAAAAAGTCCAGTAACGATTTGAAAACGAAAATCGCTAATAATGGAATAACGCACATGAATTGCATTTGATAAGGTAGTTTGAAGTCTTGTTATTGCAAAAAATACTTTTGGTACACATTTATTATTATTGAATAGGTACCCGAAAACTCAATTCTTGCAGCGCTTGTTTAGTGAGTACGTTGAATCGTGCAAACTTGTCGCTTGATTTTTTATTATTATTTGTTATGCCCTGCAATATTTTGTAAATTATCTGATTAAAGCATAAAGCCATATTTATTTCTAAATTATTATGAAATACTTCAATACATTCCCAAAAATACCACCATCGTCATTTTTTCTTAAAATTGCTCTAGGTAAACATACTCTTGCTTAAAAAATATGTATGAAAATGAAAATAACTGTTCCACTTATTCCTTAAACAACTCATTTTCCAACGTATTTATATATTTTACATAGTAGTTTAACATCATTTTAATCATTAAAAATCTTACTCTTTTCATCTTTCCAAGCAAAAATCGCGCAACAGCTGTTAGATTAATGTGAATTATTTATAAATGAAACATAGAATCAAAAAAGTGTTCCACTTATGCAGTGTAAAAAGAAATTATCTTTCAATATATGTATACAAACTAATAGTAGTATTATTAGTTACTGTAAAATAGTATTGCGAAATTGAGCGAAATCGAAAAAAAAAACTTTAACGGACTCTTAAGTTATACAAAATCACAGCCATAATAACACACTTCCAAGGTGGTCAATAATGCGCATGTGCCACTTCCAAGCGTGCATTTATAAACAACAGTTTGCTACCAAATGGAAGTATGTACTTAGCTTACCTACCGCTACCGTAAGCTAGTCTGCCAATGTGGTAATATGAAGTAAAAAAATGTAGGGTCGTTGTGCCAAGCAGGGCCATAGGCCGTAGCCATAGTTGAATTTGGTAGGACACTGGGATTTTAAAGTAGAGCATTGACCCACATTGCTCTGTCCTATAATGCCTGCCTTATAGCTACGGTCCTGGTGCCAAACAAGCTTGTTAGGTAACCATAGGAATCAACTCTATTCGTAACTTTACCTAATCGTACGGAATCTCGAGTAAGTTGAGTGCTCAACTTACTCGTTCTTAGGTATTAAAATATGTATCGATAATAAAGAAATTTATAGCAGAGGACGAAATTCCTATACGGATTGTCGACAGCAACAAATTTATATAACAATGCCCAATAAAAATTAACTGCACCCAATAAAATTTAAAAGCTCGTCAAAGATCAAATCTCATTACCAAGTTTTAATTGACAGTAAAGTTAATTTAACGATTACGGTATAGATCGATGTGGTTCGAAAAAAATAACATAACTTTGTCATAAAAATGTGGACAAAATCGGAGCTGAAAGTTCCAAGTATATATTTTATATGCGTTTTATGAGAAGGACGCGTGCGCATGGAAAGTAACGTAATTTAATGCTGTATACAGGCTGTTACTTTTTTATGATCGTCTGTATTATAGTGATAAAGAGTACCGTCCATTATCGGGATATTTAGAGCTAATTGCGTTTTTTATTGACAGTTTAATGTCTTGAGACCGTTTAGTAAATATTTTTTAAGAATTTGTTGTTATTAAAAATTACCAGGTTTTAACGTGACACGTGGTGTGATAATGTTATGTTAAGTTTATTTTATCCTGTTATAGATTATGTATTCTTTGTAGGTGGTAACTCTGACAGCATAGAAGCCTTTCACAGACGTAGCTATAATAAGTATATATTTTGGTATATTAATATATCTTCTAGCAAGGCAATTGCTATAAATGTATATTATACAGTATATTACCATGTTTATTGTATTTATTGTGATATATCGTTCCGTTTTTGAAGTCACTTTGTAACTGATACATTTTCCTCTCTTTAGGACAGCAAGGAGTTTTATGGTTGCAAAATAGTACTTTTCGATACAAGTGCGAGAAGTATGTCATTTTGGACGAGTACCGAGGTTACTTGGCCCGAGCCGAGAGGCGAGGGTCAAGACTCGGGACGAGTGAAAATGACACTTCTGCACGTGTGTCGAACAACGTTTTTAGGGTTCCGTACCTCGAAAGGAAAAAACGGAACCCTTATAGGATCACTTTGTTGTCCGTCTGTCTGTCTGTCTGTCTGTCTGTCTGTCTGTCTGTCTGTCAAGACCATTTTTCTCAGGAACGCGTGGAGGTATCAAGCTGAAATTTATATCAAATACTCAGGTCTATTGTCCCTTGGAGCTGTGAAAAAATCAAACTTAAAAGCCAACGCAATCAAAAGATACAGTCGTGTATGCTGCAAATTTTAGAGTTTTTCGGCACTCGCAAAACCTACAGGGTACTTCCCGTGAACTCAGAAACTTGAAATTTGGCACGAAACAACTTCATATAGCATAGACTATGGAAAAATTACAAACAGTAGACATTTTTAGTAATATCATACAAAAAATAGTTTTTTAAAATTTTAAACTTACTACTTTTTTCCTCGTAAACGCGTGGAGGTATTACATTGAAATTCATGTCAAATACTCAGGGCTATAGGACCTTTCAGATGTAGCAAAACCAAACTTTTATGTCAACGCAATCAAAAGAAATACCAATTTAAGTTGCATATTTTGAAACTGAGTACTCGCAACAAACTCAAAACCTAAAGGGTACTTCCCGTAAACTCAGAAACTTGAAACTTGGTACGAAGAAACTTCATATAGCACAGACAAAGGAAAAATTACAAAAAGTAGACATTTTGAGTAATATCATTCAAAAAATAGTTTTTTAAAATTTTAAACTTACTACCTTTTTCCTCGTAAACGCGTGGAGGTATTACATTAAAATTCATATCAAATACTCAGGGCTATAAGACCTTTCAGATGTAGCAAAACCAAACTTTTATGTCAACGCAATCAAAAGAAATAGCAATTTAAGTTGCATATTTTGAAACTGAGTACTCGCAAGAAACTCAAAACCTAAAGGGTACTTCCCGTAAACTCAGAAACTTGAAACGTGGCACGAAGAAACTTCATATAGCACAGACAAAGGAAAAATTACGAAAAGTAGACATTTTTACTAAAATCATACAAAAAATAGTTTTTTAAATTTTAAACTTACCACCTTTTCGTCGTAAACGCGTAGAGCTATTAAATTGAAATTCATATCAAATACTCAGGTCTATAATACCTTTAAGCTGTAACAAAATCAATTTTCTATGTCAATGCAATGGGTGAACTTTTACTTATATACCTACAGGTTTGTACGGAACCCTCGGTGCGCGAGTCCGACTCGCACTTGGCCGGTTTTTTTTAATACAATTGCGAAAAAACTACAATGACATTGTTTGACAAGGGTCTAAAGTAGGCCATATTACCACCAGGTGGTTATTTTCCCGACCGAAGTGAGGGAAAATTGTTCGAGTGGGAATATGGCTTTTAGACCAGAGTAATGCATACAATTTTTCACTTCGATTGCGAGAAAATAACATAACAATACTTATTATTTACGCACAATAACTAAACTAAGGTGAAATTATGGTATAAGTAACTTGACGGTCTTTTAATTTTTTTAACTTCTTTGACATAGGTACAAAATATAAATACCGCGAATAAATGCCACAGACGACGGTATAATTAGCTCTTTAAACAGTTTAAACACACTTTAAAGCGTTTCCCAAAAAATTAAATCTTTTTTAATGATTGTGAAGTAGGAACTAAAAAACACCTCATGTTTTGAGAAATAAATTGCGTTTCCTGATTGGTCGATTTTAACATTGCTGTATTCTGATTGGTTGATATTAAATACAATGTTTTTTTTAAGGACTTAAATTATTTACATAGTATACGCACCGAAAAAGTATAGGTATCTCGTTCCGATTAACTCCGATATGTGTTGTGATTGGTGGATTTAATATAGTGAAGTGTTCTGATTGGTAAATTTAAAATGTTTTGTAAATTATAAATATGTATACATATTTCCATATTAGCCCTAGAGGCTAAATGTACTACTTTAGTCCGCCTTGGTAAGCATAATAGGGCACACTTTTTGAGCATGAGAAGTGAAAAATTACATTTATATTCTGTCAGTGTACGCAAGACAGCATCGTTCAATTGCGCGTTGTTCAAGTAATACTATTAGGTCTCGCATAATACTCCTTTATGCCCAATCGCGCGTAGTTCAGCTGGGTCATTTATAAGCGTCGTAAGGTCTCGCATAATACTCATTTATTTAAAATTCTGATCTGCAAATCGTGCGTAAAATGAAACTTTACGCACGATTTGTAGATCAGATTACTTTTTAGCACTAGTGCATAAAATCAAACTTTAAGCACGATTTGCAGCTACATAAAGTAAACTTTTTGAGCGATTGTATTAAAAAAATATATTTTGGTATTTTTCGTGTCTGGTGCTTAGCTATAATACGGACGGACGGACAGACAGACGGACATGACGAAACTATAAGGGCGGAACCCTTATAGTTTCGTCATATCCGTGTGTTCGTTTTTGCCATTTCGGCTACGGAAATCTAAAAATGGATTATATCGCGTATACCATGTACATATAAAATAAGGAGACGTAATGCTGTGAAGACAAAACTGTGATTCCATAATAAGCCGATTTCCTAGTGTTTACGCGCGACACGTGTATGCAACTCATGGACGAACGGTGATTGGTTCAAACGACAAATCATAGATTTCATCTTCGTGGGGTTACGTCTCCTTTTTAGGGTTCCGTAGTCAACTAGGAACCCTTATAGTTTCGCCAAGTCTGTCCATCCGTCCGTCCGTCCGCGGATAATCTCAGTGACCGTTAGCACTAGAAAGCTGAAATTTGGTACTAATATGTATATCAATTACGCCGACAAAGTGGTAAAATAAAAAGTGGAAAAAAATGTTTTATTAGGGTACCCCATACGTAAAGTGGGGAGTGATTTTTTTTTTCATTTAAACCCTAACGTGTGATATATTGTTGGATAGGTATTTAAAAATGAATACGGGTTTAGTAAAATCATTTTTTGATAATGTAAATATTTTCGGAAATAATCGCTCCAGAAGTGAAAAAAATGTGTCACCCCCCGTCTAACTTTTGAACCAAAAGTTTTAAAAATATGAAAAAAATCTCAAAAGTAGAACTTTATAAAAACTTTCTAGGAAAATTATTTTCAACTTGATAGGTTGATAGTTTTTGAAAAAAAATTACAAAATGAGTTTGTAATTTAACCGTATAAGCAGGTGTTTATTGTACATGTAATTTCTACAAAATCACAATGAAATGACGTGTTTTCAAATAAAGTTTTGAAAAAACCCATTTTTTTAACTCTTAAGTTATGAGAACCCTACACTGAGCGTGGCCCGACACGCTCTTGGTCGTTTTTCTTTATATGTCTATAGCGTTTACCTATAATTCTCGCCAAGGAGAAACGATGTAGGTATTTCCAGAATGTTGCGAGAGGCTAATGAGATAAAGAAATATCCAAATGATCCAAACTGAATATATTGTTTTTTTCTCTACCAGGGGTCGACAAACCGCGGCTCGCGAGCTGCATGCGGCTACTTGAAGGGTCAGTTGTGGCTCATCAAGTTCCGCAAAATATTTTAAAATATAAAATATTACAGTGAAAAATAGAAAACTGCAGCTCTATGAGCTTCCAAAAATTACATATTTTCCGCCATCAGGCTCTTTGTCAAAAAAGTTTGCCGCGACCCCTGATGACCGCCTATCTACCTTGCTTGGGATCCAGTTAGTTGGTTAATTTGACAGGAGCAAGCAGGATATAGAACTGATAGGTATTGGATGGTGTGGACATTGTTGCTTTAACTTATAAAATAATTTTGATTTATTGGGCATTGTATAACTAGCTTTACCAGCCCTTATGGCATGTGCAAGCACCCATATTATTTGTTTTCAATATTTAAATGCGGGTATATTGTACATTATAATTTTGAGATGGAGGTAAATATATTTATTTCCTCAGTCAACCCTTAGAGATTTTTAGAAAAGTCGTCAGTAATAAAACGAATAAATGAATTACCTAATAAAATTTCGTTTCGATCTAGCTAACACTATTAAAAGACTATTAAAGTATTGATACAAACAAAGCGACATTGTCAGACAGCACTGTCGCCTGGAATTCATATCTTTCATCAAACTTCAACGATCGAATAAAACTTTCATTTTATCGAAACCATCAAAATATCGATATGAAAATGTCGACGTAAACTATCGATATGGCAATCGTTCCCGTTTATAGGTTATTCAGACGCCAGGTCTGCGTAATTGAACTAAACAATGTAAATGTGATAGCACTGCTATAAAGAATAAAAATGAATTTTTGTAAATATATTTTTGTTTCTGAGGTCTGGCCTGGTCTGTTATTAACCTTTTTTGTATTAACTATGACACCTAATGATAATCAACTGAAAAATATTGAAGCAAGTTGGTATTTTGTGGAAATATCCAACAAAGAAACAATTTGAGTATATTTTATTTTGATCCGGATATAAAATAATATGAATGACACCTAAATGTACTTTGCCTTAGCCATTCGATAAAAATACGCTTTACAAAAAAAATGGTATTCTGTTTAAATAATCACATAAAATGTATAAGAAATCTGCAAGCCACATTACCGTAACGGCATCGTTAAAAAACGTCTCCAAACAGTGAGCTTCCATGCTCCATACTGACTTTTACGAGCACACAAATTAAAATCGACATAAAGTGTATCGATTGGTATCGACGCGTGTCGCGTCACTATAAAAAGATAAGTCCCGCGAATGTAAAAAAAAGTGAGTGGGTTCTATTGCACATATTTGTTTTGTAGGTGTACCTATTTTTGTTATTATCCTACTAATATTATAAACGAGATTTTTTTATAAGTATACTTCCTTATCTAATACCCGCCTCAATTCATATACTTATGCCTTAAATCATACCTAGCAGTTATGAGTAGCAAAGAGCTGCAACAAAATTAGCAATCTTATCACAAACGAATCGTTTAGTTTATTAAAATAACTACCTACATATTAGTGGTTGCCTCATACAAACAAAATATTATATTATATTTTATTTTGTGTAAAAAATTACTACTTTTTCACTCTAAAAACATAAATTTCAATTACGTTAGCTTACGAGTTTATCAAAATCATTACATCTATACGGACCCCAAAAACAAAAATATAAAGAGAGGCATAAAAGAGTCACAATAAAAATTGAGTTATATGTTTTTTTTGGTAACATTATTGACGATCGCGTCGTAAGGATTTTGGCTAATCGCCGGTATAATAAAACATTGGGTCATAAAGTTGTAGACGTCGATATATCATAATACACTCATATTATGTTACACTCATATTATGTTACGCTCATGGCTGCTATTCGAAAAATAAACACAACACTGGACAGACACAGCTCCAACCCAACTCAACCCAACTCAACCCAACTCAACCCAACTCAACCCAACTCAACCCAACTCAACCCAACTCAACCCAACTCAACCCAACCCAACTAAACTCAACGCTATAACGACATTGACATTTGCTATTCGAACAGATTTTCATTCAACATTGGTCACACATTAGTCACACATTGGTACAACATTGGTACAATGTGTGACCAATGTGTGACCAATGTGACACCAATGTGAGACCAATGTTGAATGAAAATCTGTTCGAATAGCTAATGCCAATGTCGTTATAGCGTTGAGTTGAGTTGGGTTGAGTTGGGTTGGAGCTGTGTCTGTCCAGTGTGTGTGTTTATTTTTCGAATCGCGGCCCATGCTTGAGCGCGATATAAACGTTCAAATGTAGGTAAAGATTGATTCACGACAGTTGGCATTATAATGTTTAAGAAAATACTTGCTTCCGTCCGAAGTCGTGAGCATGCATCTAACTTGTTGATCGTATTTCCATACAAACTTACTTTAGCTCCTTATTTTACTGTCTTACGGATTGGTTTCCGAGATAAAATGAATAGTACCTATTTAATACATAGGTACTTATTTACTATGTATTTATTAGTTCAGGTTTCATTATAAATTGAGCTTTTCATCAATAAGTACATAGAAATTCTACGAAAACATCACGATTTGAAAGGGTTTGTAAAGACTAGTGTTTGTTTTTTGTAAATGGCAAATACTATCCTGGAGTTTACATTGTTATAATATTTCCTCTTAGAAATAATTTTAATTCGGTTCTGCCTACGGATCGATGACAAATGCTTTCTATATTTTATTTAGATTAACTTAAGGTCAATGTGGTTAATTGCGTCAGAGGGGCTATTACGTCCACGAGCATATATTTTTTTTATTTTCAATCATAGGACAAAAATACCCCATTTGCTTTTGATTGCTGAAACTAATAACAATCCCTGCTTTTTCGATGAAATTATCAATTTTGTTCGTTATACCAGAAAAACGCTAATGGACGGAATAGGCCCTATAACGGAATTAGCCACATTGACATTCTGAGCATAACTTTTTAAATAGTTACAATCGAACGTGACAAACGGTGAGCTAACCGCTGCCGCCGAGGTATCTTTCGTAAAACAGAGCATGTGAACGATCATAAAGTGTTTATAGTGGGAAATATATTTTCCGTTATATCCTGGCTTTAGTGCCAGGCTTATCTGTTATAGTTTGCAAAGCTAGGGGTTGGTATTGTTTTGCGCATAATATGTAAGTACCTATACACTCAAAAACAATCAGAAGAGACATTTTGTATTAAAGGAACCGTTTTAGTAGTAGTATAAAAACACTTTATTGTACAAAACAAGTACATGACTAACAAAAATATAGGGAGTGTGTACAAAGGCGAACTTATCCTTTTAAGGGATCTCTTCCAGTTGACCGTTTTCATTGCTCTTGATTTAAAAAAAATATGTACCTTTTTTTTAGTTATTCAGTAGGTACTAAGGTAGTGATATGATTATGCATAAGTAAAAAAGATGCATTATGTATACATATGAGCATCGTGTAGGTACAGTCACCGGCAATAGTACCTTCTTACACGAAGGCCACAAAATATGTGACACGCTCTTATGGCCCTATAAATAAGAGCGTGTCAGATATTTTTGCGGCCTTCGTGTAGGAAGATACTATTGCCAGTGACTGTACAAGTACATCAACCTATAAGACAGATTGTATAAAACTTAACACTCATTCATTTCAGTCCACCACCCTACATGTCAAAAATACTGCCTATTCAATTTCCCATCTAAGTAAATCCTTGAAATAATTACTCCACATTTAGTTAAAATACGTAGTAAAATACGTTCGTGAAACATCATCTCTTTACAGAAGAAAATTAGATATTTCTAAATTAAATTCGAACTTCATTTTGCGACTCATTTCATAAAAAACTCCTTTCTTACAATTGTAAATAACGTTGCATATTGCTTCCAGCCTTTCACAAACAGTGATGAACCTTATTGTAATAAACATAAGATTGGTACTCTTTTGGAACTGATTTGGTTTTTTCTAGTAGCCAGATCGGTATCGAGTGAAAATGATCCCCCGTTTCTTCCAATCCCTTTGAACCGATTTGTCGTGGATGTTAAAAAACCTTTTGTTCAACTTCAAAGGTATGACGTGGGTTATTATTACGCTCCTACGATTTGATTTAAAATGATTGTTATTTCCACACAATATTGATTAAATTTAAATTTAATTCACATGCATATTATATATATATTAATATTATACCTACATATTTTTTAATTCGCGGATATTTTATGTTCATATTTTTTAAGTTATAACAACAACATATTTAATTGCCACAGTTTACAAAAAGTTGTCTTAAATACTAATTGAACTTTTAATTCAATAGGTTCGTATTAAGCTCGTAAATAAAATGTTTGTTCTAACATCTAGATTTAACTACATTTAGTTCAATGTCTACGTTTAAATTTGTCAGTTATCCTCGAAAACCCAAGGTCTAATATAAAACTCCGCCGCAACCCTCAAGGGTGCTACTGATTTCCTGGCATTCGGCATTCTAATTTATTTTTTTATTTACTCTTTTAAATGTATGCAAATGTAAATGATTCCTCTCAATTGATGCTTTGTCGTAAGATTTGTATACTTGTCCCATTCTTTCACTGGGCTTTATTTACTTAATGAAAGTAATTTCATGATCCAGGCATTCAATAGGGAAATGCAAAATTAGGTATAATAAAATTAAACAGGATTGTGAGACGTTTTGCGTGTAAGAGGATTTGTTTATTTTTTAATTTTATCATCTGTGGGGTTTCACTTGTGGTTTGTAATCGCCTTAAATATAGGTTTATATATACATATATGTTGTTAAATTATACGAATTATACGGAACTGCGAAATACGTCAAAATTGTAATGACAAATTCGAATTGATCTTTCGTGTTTGTTTCCTTTTCCATTAATTATCATCTGTGTATTACACACCAAATCATACGATTCCACCAAAGTTTAGCTTTTATAGTACATTGTTTTGCTTTATTGTTTATTGTTACGTTCCTATAGGGGCTAACCATTAAGCAATTGATACCCCAATAGCAGTAACCTAATGAAATCTAAACCTCGGAATGTAATTAAGATTTTAACATGGCAAACGCAATTCGCAGAGACAGTTATCATAAAGTCATAAAATATCTAAGCTGAAATAAAGGAATAAACTTTAGTAAACTTCAATAAACTATTGCAATTCGAAATACTTAGGGTCAGGGAGGGAACAGTCGCTCGGTGGGAACAGTGACTCGAATGTGCTGTGCGAGAAACAGAAAGAGCTTTATGTCTGTCCTCTACATCAATCGGAACCGTTCCGTACCCGACCACGTACGAACTAGTTAGTGAGGCGCTCCGGCACCATGCGAATGTGTTATGGTGCGTTTTTGTGTTTAATGCTATCAAAATTACATTTCCAGATCAGTTTCACTCCTCTTTTTTCTTAACTCGTACGAGATTTTCAATTACTTATGTTATTATCGAAGAGTGTGTCTAATCTACTTAGTATTGGCTGATAATTCAAGGCCCTAGGTGTTTGTTTGTGTTTTTAATTTGAACTAAAATACAAATTGACGCCAAGGTCAACAGACGTTCCTTTTGGAAAAGTACACGGTGGCTCGCGAACCACTGTGCACCTTACAGAGTTGGACTAAAATTTACTTGAATATGAATAAGAATAAAAATTCTGTGATTATTAAAAGTAATTCATGCACTCTTTTTTTTAAATAAAATGAAAGTGAATAAATCATGCGAAATTTAGGTAGGTACCTAAGTATTTTAAATCAAGAATGAAATCAGGAACGATTATTCCGGGGGTTGTGCTTACCTATTCTAATTACCGTTTTATTCAACAAAAATGTTATTTGTTATATAATTTAGGTTCGATTCCTACGTACCTAGCAATTGTGTACTGTTAGAACTACTGTTTACAGGGCGTAGTATACAGTGACTCGAGCCACTGTGTACAGTTAGAACCACTGTGTACTAGCGGGTCCTAGTCACTGTGTACAGCAACCGGTACACAGCGGCTCGATTCCCAATTTCTAAAAAAGAATGGATATATCTTTTTTGGTGAAAGTAACAGCAAATATATTTGCTACATATGAAAGTGTAATAATGCACGGTGCTCTGTGCTTGCAACAATTGGTTCAGGGATTTATATTTTTCATGCAACAGCCTGCTGAAAAAATCCTAGCGACTGTTCCCTCCCTGACCCTATTCAAACTTGTATGTTCATGGAAAGCCAGTCACAAAAGTAACCTTATTCTGTATGTAATATAGTTCAAAGTCCAATGCTACGTAAAGCAACATACCTATGAGGTAAGAGATTTGATAGGGAAATAATCTAGAAACTTGAACTTGATTACCGAAAATGGTTCTTAATGGGACGACTGAAGGCTTTATGCTATAAGTCACTAAACGTAAATGGTGAACTAAACTTAGCGTGCCCATAAAGACTGAACAGGGAAGCTCTAGCTAAAGCTAAAAAGCTCATGGAGGCGCTTTTTATAGATATTAATAAAACAATGCCCTCGTAAAGTTTACTATAGGACTTGACATTTGAGGAGTTTAGACCATACGACACGATTACGGTAAGACATCTATTATTGATACCAGTTACGTCGTAGGCAGTTTAGGTTAATTTTTGATTGGATTTTTATTTAAGTACGTTATACCGTAATGTGTGTACATAATTAGTCGGTAAATATTTTGAAGTGTTGGTTTTTTAACATGTTCAATCTAAAAATACGTAACATTTTTCTATCTCAAATTAACATTTTGGCATAGGTACCCTTTAGCACAAGCGGCTTGACAGATTTTAATATAAGTAAGTATAACAGGTGTTACATCGTGCCTATTGGCGTATGTATAGGTAGTAAGCTTAATTAGTCTGTTCCTTTTTATATTTAACATTTTATACCGGTAGGTGTAAAAACCTCACGAGTAAGTTATTCGAGTGAGTGATACAGTGCTGTTTTATTGGGGGGGATAATTTGAATGGCTATTTTTACAGACCAGGAACAATGCGTTATGGCGTATTAAAGCAAGTTCGATTCCCGCGCGAACATTTTATTGTTTGGGAGTATTTATTGCATATAAATACTCTATATTTATTGCATAGACGTCCTGTCGCGAAAGTTTTCGTTTTATTTCATAGACGGATAAGGTAACGACGCATTTATTTTTTGATATTATGTACTCAAGCTAGTAAATTACAAAATTTAGATAAAATAGTACCATTCAAGCTATCACTATACTCTGTATCTTTAGGTATTTAAATAAAAGTAAATAAGATCTACCTTCAAATGGCTCCTTAAGCCAGTTGAGGGTAGATGAAAACATTACACGATCAAATAATATTGGTTAAAGCCAGGTCGTTAAGTGACAGATCCAGGCAGTTTTGTATTTGATTGGTTAACTAATAAAAGTTATAACTACCCGAAAATGTAAAAATTGTTTGTTTACTTTTATTTAAATACCTAAAGACATAGAGTATAAATTAGGCACAGTAAGATTCAAAATTGCATGGACTATTTATGAATGAATTTATTCGTAATGTGTCTATACAATTTTTAATCTGGGTGAACATAGAAATTACATGTCTCAAGATATTCTAAAATATCGACTAATATTAGTTTACTACTAGTTTATAATTAAAGCCCTAGCCTATATTCTATAAGTACTTAGTTTATTAGCGCTAATATTTTTATTTTATTTTAAACTATTATTTTTATTTATTAACCTGTATTTCTAATGTTTAAAATACATGATTAACTAGATTACCTAAAGTACTTATGTATATTGGTTGTTGTTAAAATAAAGAAGCAATATATGCTATGCATTCTATTATGTATATAATTTAATCAGTAAGTAGGTTAACTCAGACAGATGTCTAACAACGCAGATATCTTGTCATGAAACCTTGAACGACCTAGCCTTACAACCACGGAAGCACAGCTGTCCCACTTAAACCCTGTGCTAACTTGACTCAATAGATCAGTTTAGCACTGAGAGGGTTAACTGAACATTTAAACTAGTTTAGATCATGCACTCTCTTAAAACAATGTTGTCATACTTATTGCAAGGATATAAGAGTCGAAATTATTTCGTATTGCAGACTTGACCGCGAGGCGTGGGCGGTCGTAAAGTTGCCACTAAATTATGAAGAAAAGATGTATAATGTACGTGTAATCCACATTGTGTATTGTTTGTAGAGTGTTGTTTGTTAATATTTGTAAACTTATGTACTTAAGTGCAATGATTTTATTTGGTTGCGTCCTTCCAACCAGGAGAATATTTACTTCTACCTTTGGAAAGCGCACTTTGAATTTTATACCGACCCTAAGCAAACGATTAATTATTTACATTGTATCTTCAGTATTGTGCGACTTCATTTTATATTATTTATTAAACAACAGCACAATACATTTGGACTATTGCAAAGGGCTCTACAGTTCGTTGCACGGAAAATTAAACTGCTCGCATTAAACGATATATTTTCAATCAGGGTTGCCTACCATATTGGTTAATTAGTTAATGAGTAATTAGTAATTTTGTTTTGTTAAACAACTTTTGTAATTGCATGTAGTGTATACGTCAATCTTATTGTACACTTAGCTCTTATTTATTTTCAAATCAAAAATGTAAACATGCATCAGTGCAACAGTTACTGGTAAGTTAAAGTTAAAGGCAAGTAAGTTAAAAATAAAGTTAACTGTACTTTTACGCTTGACCCATATGTAAAAAACATTAAATTGCACTTAGGTGTATTTTCACATGCCTATCATATTCTGCAAGAGACAATCAGATGGCATCATATTTCAAGCCATTGTTTCATTTCATACAATTTCACAATGACTAATAACAGTGATACGACCATGTCGCAGTGTGTTCGGTTTAATTTACGCGTATAATCCGTGTGTAGACGGTATCGGTTAATTAGACAGGGGTTTAAGTGTTATTGCGTTTAATTCCGTAAGTTCTCCCGCTGTGAATCAGAACTGGGAATAGTAGTAGCTTATGTAATATAGTGCAGCCGCGTGAGATTGGTGCATAAATTAGGACGAGTACCTATAATTAATCCGTGTCCACATTTCATTATTACACGTGCGTATTATTTTCGGCTTTGATTCTTCTTCAAGCTACAATCAGCTATAATGATTGGCCATATTATATAAACTTGACTTATTAATTAATGAAAAGTCAGACACATATTTAACCAAAAGCTCTTTATCCTGCTTGAGTTTAAGCTTTTTGTCTATAGTTTATTGTTTTTATACGTTGAATGCTTACATATCTGATACCTATAGTTGCATGTTCGAAGAAGTAAGTAAGTAATTACTTGTCACATTATCAAATTAGGTACAACAGACACTGTCTGTCAGACAGTATCAGACACCAATTGCCCGTTGTTACACTACAGTAAGACACGAGTTTACTAGAGTTAGTGGGCATTAACAGTATTAACACCCCGTTATGATGTTATTGCAGTTGCAGTCGGCTTTACTGCGGACGCAAGGTCAGCCGAGTCAGTACATACTGCACTAACAAAGATGCTCCGTACGATGAACTCTTTACTATACTTTAAGGGGATCTTAGTCAATATAGTCAGCATTAGAAGCAAAGCTAACGTTTTCTAGTATTCTATTAAGAGTCCGGTAAAGCTTTTTTTCGATTTCGCTCAAGTTTTTGATACTATTATAGGTACTATTAGTTTGTATACATATATTGAACGATCGTTTGTTTTGAAACTGTATAATAAGAACACTTTTTTTATTTATGTTTCATTTATAAATAATTCACCTTAATAAAACAGCTGTGTCGTGATTTTTGCTTGGAGAGGTGAAAGTAAGATTTTGATTGATTAAAATGATGTTAAACTAGTAAGTATGTCAAATATATAAATACGTTGGAAAATGAGTCGTTTAAGGAATAAGTGGACCAGTTTATTCCATTTTCATACACATGTTTTAAGCAAGTGTATACATGTTTACCTACAGAAATTTTAAGAAAAATTTATGACGTATTTTTGGGAATGTATTAAAGTATTTCATAAAAATAAAAAAACTTGCGTTAATGCTTAAATCAGATAATATAAAACATATTGGAGTGCATAACAAATAATAATAATAGATTAAGCGACTAATTTGCACGAATCAACGTCCACCTCTGCAAGAATTAAGTTTTAGGGTATTAAATAATAATAAAATGTGGACCTAAAGGTATTTTTTTGCAATAAAAATACTTCAAACTATCTTATCAAATGCAATAAATGTGCGTTATGTCATTATTAGCGATTTTCGTTTTCAAATCGTTACTGCTGGACTCTTAACAATTATCTAAGTTGTATTTAGATCATTCTGTTTTCCAATTGATTTGTGAATCTCTATCGAAAACTTTAAAGATTGAATAAAAAAGCAATGAATATGAATGTTAATAATCATCAAGGCAGATAAACAATCTATTGCCTTTGATATACGTACTTATGTATGTACTCCCTTACCTAAGCTGTACTGTGTATGTTCTTATAACAACCATTTCCCTACACTCATCCATTAAAAAAAGGGCAACAAACAATACAATCCACACCGATTGCGCACTAACTTTTTACTATACATAAAAGTAAAAGTAAAAACGGCTCATTTCGGAAATCTCTTTCATCGGCCAATGGGCGTAAAGCGTAAATCCGTCCCTTACGCGTGCGGACAATTAATCCTGTACTAAATACTGAAATAAGTTTTATTTTACGCCAAACGTAAAGGCAAAAGTCGCTGAACGGTACCCGCAGGGTGGAAGCGGCTTTTATATTTTTGAAGTTTTTTATATATATTTAGTCGTTGTGACTACTTACATTTTTATTAATAAAATTATGAACCTACATTTTCTGCATTTTTTTTTGGTCTACCCATCATGAAATTAAGACCTTAGGACTTACTAGTATCACCTAGCAATAGTCAGTAACACTTTTTGAACATCCTTGCTTGTAATGTTTAAATTTCAAATAAACCAAACTAGAATAAAATATTGCATAACAAATCGGTAGCTGACCCACTTCAGACAAAAACAAATTACATATCACACTACGGAGGTGACTACTCGGGAGCCAAAAATAGCTTGGTTTACTGCCGTTCCTGAATTCCTTCTTATAATTGTAATGGATTATGAAATTTGTTTATTAATAATAACTAATAAGTATTAAGATATCGAGAAATGGTATTTTTATAATTATTACCAATAATCAATGTTTGATGTTGCATCAAACTTCACTCTGTGCCAATGAAAGGTTTTGTTTATATGGGTAAGCATACGAAGTGACCCGTTTTCATTCTCCTTTAGCATGGGATTGAATTAAAAGTATTTTAAGTTAAAAAATATCCTATGTATACCAGAAATACGTGCGGTTAGCTATTGCAAACCCAAGCATTTTAAACTAAAAGCCTTTATGTCCCCAATTGATATAATTGTACCAATAAATAAATATTATAGGACAATCTTACACAATTCGACCTAGGCCCACGAGAGGTAATATTTAATCTGTATTAGCTGGTTTAATTATTCATATTTTTTATTCGACGATTTAGAAATCAATACTATAGGTGCCCGATATAGTATTAAGTTCTAAATCGACATGTACGTGCAGAGATCGTGATAAATGTCATATGCGGCCTGTTTGTTCCTAGTTGGACGACGGCCAGCGTGGCCGCGTGCCAACATGCGTGTACGCATGCACTCGAAATTATGCGGTAATACTATTATTGATCTAAGTTCTAGCAGGTGAATGAATTATAACAAGCTGAGAGCGATATGCTCAACGCATATACTATTGGTGATTTAAATCATACTAATGTACTGGGATAAAAAATGTACATATGGCCGGCACTCAGACTAGAAATTTGAAATGAAGTTTATATCTAGGTAGATGTACGTAATTAGCAGGTATAGAAAAATCAGCAGGCGAATAATTAACATAAAATAGTACGTAAATATATTGTCTTATATTTTATTTCAAAATCAAATAGTCTACACTATCTATTCGTGTATCAAATAGAAATTGCAATAATAATTATGATTTACCTACTTAACTTCCCAAGTTCTTTCAAACTACTTATAAAAGCCAGTTCTGGTTCCCCCTATCCCTTTGTAACAACACTCATAGAAAATTTATTTGAACGTAAACCATCTATTGGAAAGATTTAATTTCGTCTCAGTCAGCACTTTTTATTTTATTGCAGCATTAACTGCGGAATTGTGCGTTGCAGTTATTTTTAGATTGAAGTGCTTTCAGCGCCTGCGAGTTTTAAATAGCAATGTTACACGAAGCGTGGATTTGATGTGTGTGATGTCTGGTAGGCGTTCAAAAAAAGGTGTTTCATTCAAATATAATTAGATGTAATTGTGATAATCATTTACTGCTACATTTTTAAAACAAAGTACTCTTAATCGCGAATAAAAATGAAATAGTTGACCAACATTAAAAAAAAATCTACTGTTAAAAATAGTAGCATACCTTCTTAATTATCAACCTAATCAAATGAAAACAACTACAATTAGAAGGCTATGGCTTGAAATTCTGATATATGCCTATATCTGTCCAACCAATGTTTATAGCTGTGATATAAAACATTATGCTGCAAAATAAAACGATGCCCATATTATTTCCGAGAATTCATTAAAGCCTCTCTCCATATCCAAACTGCCTATAAAAGCAGATCAAGTTAAACTCGTCTTTATAACTATGATATTTAAATCTACACGACACAATAGGTATGCACGGCTCATCGAGTCATCGGTGAATCATTTTTGCGGTCAAACAAAGGTTTTAAAGACACGTGCATTTTAGATAAACGCCTTATAAACATATTATGCTTCGGCGTTATAGGTTCGGAGAATTACCGCAAACCGTAATAGGATTTTAGGTTATTATTTTACAAAGCAAAATAATT
Organism: Pammene aurita; assembly: GCA_947086415.1. NCBI lineage: Eukaryota > Metazoa > Arthropoda > Insecta > Lepidoptera > Tortricidae > Pammene > Pammene aurita. The sequence goes on along the minus strand of OX352290.1, from coordinate 34,660,478 downwards.
GTCAAGGCAAATTTGTCGTTTCCTTACTACATCGAATAACACACATGTATTACTAAGTATGTAGGTACATTACATTAGTATAAATTGTGCGTAGATAACTTTATAGATTTGTAATTATTTATCTGTAGGTAATTCGTACCTATACTAACTGCGCAATCGAAGACGTCAAAAGCTCTTATTCCCTTTTAAAAAGGACTTTTGACGTCTTCGTTTGCGTAGTTACTTTTGATGCTGACTGTACCTATTTCATTAAGACTTCTCTAATAATATGAAACATATATTGCCTAACCGCATGGAAGTTGTTATTAACTGTAATGTACTAACTAATGTACCTACTTAAAGAGATATAGTCTGGCAAACCATTTCTGTCAGTAGAAATGCGCGGCAAATTCAAAATACGTACATGTGGCAACCCTTTGTGATGAGACACCGTATTTCATGCCGAACATTTCAATTGACATTGAATTTGTTTCAAGTGCATTTCACTCTCTCATCTTAAGCGCGAGTGAGATAGAACTCCTGCAAAGTTCCCAATTAAATTTCAATTAATTTTTAAGCCATATGTCAATTGTCTCAACTAGATTATCTGTTGCAGTTGATGACATATCAGAAGAAATATATCCGTCTCCTTTTTACACACCGTAAATGTCACGTAATGAAAGGGGCGGAAATACCACCTTAAATTAAAAACATAAAATTTGATGATCATTGCTGCTTTATTTACTGATTCTTAGTGTTGTCATACTTTTGTTCGCTGTACATTGCTACTGCGTTCGTTGGCTGGCCAGACTATATGTCTTTAATTTCATTAAGTGGTTATTAATACCACTTCCATGGGGTTGTAAGGGCCTGTTTCATAATGTCCAAGTAAAGTCCTGAATAAGCTACTTGCCACTTATGTAACGTATAAAGTCAACGTTGGCGTTTCACAATCTTCAAATAAGCTTAACTGGTAGATAAAGTGCTAAGTTTTGCAGGTAATTTTATCTGGCAGTTAATTTATTTGTTAATTAGATTATTAGATATCCAATACTTTACTTGGACATTGTGAAACAGGCCCTAAGTGGACTAAGTTTAACTATTTAGAAATTTCAAAAACTACATAATATATGTATATGACTTACCACGTCAGTATCTCCCACACCATCAGCCATATCCGTCCCTCCCTTATCCCTCCAATGCTTCTCGCTTGTCTCAGGAAACGTGAATGTCCTATCCCTTCTCGGACTCAACAACACCCCCGCAGGCGTCCTCGGACTACCGTATCCGAATATTTCAACATTTCTGGTGGCGAAGAGATCGTTGCCGTTGTCGGTGCGGGGACTAATGAACACGTCATCCTCCAGGTCGTCGAAGGTCAGGGAGAGCGGGGGTGAGGAGGCGGAGAGGCGGCATTGGGGCTCGATTGCTGGACGGTCGATGTCGGATTCGGAGTGGTACGGGCGGACGGCATCTGAAGAATAAATAAATTGCTTATTCGTACCTAATGATTTGTTCATTAAAATTTGTTACGTAGCCGCGGTCCACATGTTACTTTCGCCAAATTAAACTTTATGTAGCCGTGTGTGTGTTATTTTATACAAACAGAACACAGATAAGAACGAAGACAGGCAAAAAAAAAAATTAATAATTTACAGATTTCAGATTTTTCGAGGTACTTAGGTACCATATTGTGTTTTGTAATAAGCGAGGTTTTAGTCAAATGTTGGTATTTTAATGATGCTGAAGCCTCGCTTATAAATGCTAGTAAGTGAATTAGAAATATATATTAATGATGTACACAATAAAAAATAAAATTTACTTTCTTAACCCTAAACAAAATATATGAACGGAAGCTTAGGTATAATTTACTCGTCTTTGCCATTATTCACACATTCGCAAAAGCTACACGCAGTTTGCGTCTGCGCCATGTTCCACCCACGACATGCGCCAGAGCACGTAGGTCGCTAATAAACATTTTGATTTATGTACAGATTTATAGATACACGTGTCAGATGCTTGATAAAAAGTGCTGCTTTTGATATTTTGCAACTTTTGATTGATGAAGGAGGTAAGTACGTAATGTTTAAGATAAATATTCAAATCAAGGCGAAATATGGACAATATCTATTTTATGTTAGGTTAAAAAGAAATTCCCTAAAATATCCACTTGAAAAAAACAGCTGCTAAATACGGTAAAATAAATAGATAGTAAGTCTTTCTTCGGGACCACGGGGACAATGTCGTCCTTGAAACGTCGAAGGCAATTTTAAAATTATATACGCGGTTAAGTCCCGTTAGTACGTAGTACGGCCTCCTAGCCTAGTCGGTAGTGAACCTGTGAAGCAGGACGTCCCGGGTTCGAATCCTGGTCAGGGCATTTATTTGTGTGTTTATCACGGATATTTGTTCCTGAGATGTTTTCTATGTATTTAAGTATTTATATGTATAAATCTATTACATATATCGTCGTCTAGTACCCACAACACAAGCCTTATTTAGCTTACTGTGGGACTAGGTCGATTTGTGTAGATTGTCCCATAATATTTATTATTATTATTATAGATATGTGTAAAAACCGTTAAAGTTTAAATCAGTATGATCAATAGATAGCTTTTAAAAATGTCATGTAACTCTGCCTTGTAGTATTTAGACGTGATGAGTACAATACCCCAGGGCGCGAGTCCAACTCGTACTTGGCCCGTTTTTTTAAAGTATGTTTATTGATTCTTGAACCTCTTGTGCACAATGCATGGCAGTTAGGCACCGCAAAGTTTAGTAAGCTAGAGTAAAACCTATTATAAAACGCCGCTTTACTAATGTGTTTACGCACAAATATAAATGTGTCGACAAGTGGAGGGTATGGTTAATCCAACTAGTATCGAATTATGCGGATTTCTAGGTACTGATCAAGGTACTGCAGACGCGTTATAGTCGCTATATATTGGTATAGGTTTATTAAGTTTTGTAATGTCGAAATTTAAGTACGTATGATAAACTGATGGTGTGGGAGGTAACAAAGCTAATGCAAGAGCTCTTGGCATTCTAGGACGTAGCTAATCGTTATTTATTCTAAAACGAAGTTTCACAAAGCTGCACCCAGTAAGAACCACATTACAAATATTTTAAATGGTATTGTAACAATAAAAAATTAAGGCTAAGCCAAAACCAATTATGGACGGTATTCTTGTAGCGCTAAAATGTAATATTTATATCAGAGTCACATTGGCAAAAAAAGCTTGGGTTGTAACCTAATGTTGACGAGCTGGTGCCGTATTCTTATTTTAAAAGACTATCTCCAACATCAACTCAACAAATAATCAACCAATATTGAAGTTATATTGGAGTTGCGTCGGTATATGTTTAAAGCAAATTCTGATATTTCTGATTCAGACGTTTAGGTACTAGCTGTATTGCGTAGTTAATGCATTGGAGTTGTATTGAAGTAGGATCGTGTCTAAACTAAACGTGTTACAAAGTTAGAATACGGCCCCGAACTCGCTTTATAAGTTAATTGTATTCATGCTGAATTATTTGTAGCAGAATACTGACCCGAGTTGATTGAAACAGGTCGTGACGGCCGTGTTGATTGGTGGTCGCTGAATTTGACGTCTTTTGTTCGATTAACGATTTATATCGGTATTTATTAAAATTATCTCGGTTATATTTATTGCGGAAATTTATTTAAGCAATAAAAATAAGGCAAAAAATACCTATGTTTTGAAACAAAAAAAGTACCTATGTTGCCGTTTCTTGCTATAATATCACCATAACGGTTTTTATTTCATTTCTCGCATATATCGCCATCAAATATATCGGACCGGCTAAGTTACTCAAAAATATCTGAACATGCACTTTATCGCTTTGGCAATAGATGCGTTGTTTAGATATTTGTGACCACCTTGGCCGCTTCGATATACCTGATGGTGACTGTATACGGATATGTATTTAGATTTGCTATAGTACAAATCCATGAGTGTAAAAGACTTGTGCTAGATGATTACATTTGTAAAACCGATTTTGAAATTAGGTTGTTATGTTTTTTTTGTACATGGTAGCTTCCTAATATTTGTTATAAACGTAGCTAGTGTCACTTAGGCTACAAAAACGAATTGATTGACATCTGATCACAAAAGTTGGTTCATTAATTTTAAAGCCGCGGAAAAACACAGAATACAAAGGTGTTCTACGTAGAGCTCTTCAATAATTATTAGTTAAATTACATTTTTCCGTACATGGTAAACACAAACAGAGACTTAACTAGTTTCAACGCAAAGTGAATAAAATTAATTCTTATGGCCGAGTATCTCAAAATTTCATAATAATTTAAAGAAATCCAAAGTAAACAAATCTATTGGAACCCCGATGACAAAACACAAGACAACGCACGAGCGAGCGAACAGACAGGACAAAGGCAGGCAATTTGCTATCGTCGTCGATACAAATGGGCTGGGCCGATGGACGCAAAAAAAAGCTACTTAAATCTATATTCATTGTATGAATCTATATTTATAAAGTTATTCTCTGTTAAAGTTTCGCTTTTGTAAATAACTAACTACAAGGAGTGGACCATGGTATACGCAGAATTTGAAAACGCTTAAGAAAATACTCATTGAAATTAATTTTAATTTAACTTATTCTTTTCTTATTCTTTTTATTATTTTGTTATTACATATATTGTATGTGTTATTACTTATATATATGTATGTATAAGTAAGATATTTTTATTTATGTATTTTTAGTTAGTTTGTAATATTTATTTAGAAAATTGTAGGAGTTCGTGTGTAATTAGCTGCCTTACTTTAAATTCCTTGCACTACCTGTTATCTTAAATTAATTTTTCATTTCCTACTACCCACAGGTTGATGGAAGAGATAGTTTTTTAGCGATAAGACCACCTGTTGCTCCCTTATTTTAAGTTTATTGTAAATAGGTAACTAATGATTCTTGTACTTTGGTGCAACAAAGAATATTTACTTACTTACTTATTCATTGATTAGAACTTGCAGGTAGCATTTTTGTAAAATTTTAAATTAAAACAGATTATATGATTACCGTTACAAATGATTAAAATGAATCATAATCGTATATAAATCACGAACCTACTTCAACATGTATTTACGAGGGTATAAGTCAGTAATTGAAAATCTTCTGGTCCCTGTACCTGTAAGAAACCAGAGATACTAGTACAATATAAAGTATAAGAAACAAATTAATAAAATGTTGGGTCGGCAAACGGGTTCTACACACGTGCACGATCCAGCCCCGGCGACAGAGACGTAAGTAGTGATGTCTCGCGAAGCTAAACTAGCGTGGATAAGGTTGGGATTTGGGATAAAGTTTGATGAAAAAAATCGGGATGTGGTGGAAGTTTTACTGCTGATAATAAATAAAAAAATATTGTAGGACAAGCATACACAGATTGACCTATTCTCATTGTAAGCTTAATAAATCAAGCCTTGTGGGTACTAGACGACGGTAATATAATTGATACATATAGAGTAAGCAGCCGTAGCCTATGGACGCTTGCAACTGCGGGGACATGCGCGTTGTCTACCATTTAAGAACCCGTACACTCCGTTTTTGAAGAATATGTTTAGCTGTGATCAACACACAAATATATGCCCTTTATCAGGATTGAAACCGGCATGATAATAAAATTACGTCTTAGTTTAAAGATTTACAAGCTATAAAATAGCAAAAGCAAAATGGCCCTAGTAAATATGCATATCAACAATCGATGAAAGCACTTAAATAAAGTCCTTTTATAGCACTGGACTAATGCACATGATTGTAAAACACTAATCGATCGATTCCTTACTAAGCTTCTAGCTATTCTACAATCAGAACATAATTTTGAACTCGTTACCATAATTATTAATCACTTGTTAAGGTAAATCTTGAAGCAAATCAAATTATTTTGTTAAATATTTTTTTTGATTTGCAATTTTTTTTTTTTTAAGTAGTTACACTACTATATATAAACTGAAAATAGATGTCATATACTTCAGAAAAAGTGACCAAACCCTCCGGTGTCCGAGGCCAGACTCGAACTGGCGTCTTCAGCTTTCGCGGCTGACGTCCTGACCACTAGACCACCCGGTCACACTTGTTAAGGTGTTAAGTTGTAATACCAGTAATAGTGCGCTCATTCTGTATTACTGTAAGCTTTAGATGTTTTAAAAATATGCCTCAAAATACTATTTCTTTATAAATCAGTTAAAGAATTCCAGTAATGATTTCCAATCAAAACTTGCCAGAAGAATGTAGATCGTGATCAGTCCTATCCTCACTTTTCTGTCCAGATGCACTCAGATACGTATTTTTTGTCCTCACCCGATGCGTAACATAGGTGTCCCTAGCTCACGCTTATTTACAATATCTCTTTACAGATTATTCGCTTTATTTATTTGGTTGTGAGTAGATTTTCGTTATATTGAGTTTTGAAAACGACACCTGTTTTAATAAAAACCGTTAATTTTAAAACTAGCTACCTATCGAGTTTTATAACTTAATATATACAAGGTAAAAACTTGAAAAGGTGGTAAAGTTTAAAATTTGAAATCTATTTTTTTAAACATATATTTTGTATATTACTTTCAAGTCGATTAAAATTGTATTCGTATCATTCTCGGCGATATAGTCTGTGCGGAAAGAGAAGTCCCGTAGAATATATGAGTTCCCATGTGCGGTCAACCAATTTGATTCCTAGGCCACTGTAGAACCTTGTCGTAATGACAGATGCCCGTGGATACGTATAAACGTAACCTATTCGCTACCAAACTAGCTATTGTGACAAGGTTCTAGAGTGGTATAGGATTGAAATTGGGTGACTGTAGGACTGTACCTGAACCACGAGACTTTCAGCACAAACAAACAAAAACTTGATTTACACCTTATTCATCAAATCGGTACTACAGTAGTAATGACGCTGCGTTTAATCATAAGCTCCGAGGTCCAAGAAACTAAGGTTTATAATCGTTTATGGATAAGAATGCAGCAGCACTTGCAGCACCGATAAGACTTGAATAACAGATCTAAATATATAAAAGAAGAAACTGACTGACTGACTGACTGATAGACTGACTGACTGACTGACTGACTGACTGACTGACTGACTGACTGACTGACTGACTGACATCAACGCACAGCCCAAACCGCTGGTTCTAGAGATTCCAAATTTGGCACGTAGGTTCTTTGTAAGGTCTAGGGATGCACTAAGAAAGGATTTTTCAAAATTCACCCCCTAAGGGGGTAAAATGGGGGTCCAAAGTTTGTATGGCGAATCAAAATTTGTTACACTATTTATATTCGAAACTTCACAGGAGTATTCCTAACGATAGATGAGTAAACACGTGTTTCAGGTTTTTTTGAAAATTCAATCCCTAAAAGGGGCAAATGTGGTCACAAAGTCTGAAAATCAACATGGGTATCGTATCCTTTTTGAGTACTTGTAGTACGCGGGCGAAGCCGCGGGAAAAGGCTAGTTTGTAATAAATCAAGACGCGACTGGTGACATAAAACTGAATTCAGCGAATTGCCAGTAACTTTATAGGCATTAGTCGAAGTGAAATACTATTTCAGAGCGACATAAAGTTTGATTATAGATTGAAACTGGAGACTGCAGCCTAATGATATTTTCAGCAACAAAATTCCAAACGCTAGCTTTAAGTTATGGTGGAATTAAGTTAATCTTGTCATAAATAGCTTTTACTAAGATCTATTATTATAATTATACACGGACACAGAGAGGTTTTAAAGCACTACCTCTGATATAAATATACTAACGATAGCAAAATTTTACAGCTTATCCAAATCGTAGGTAAAGTTCTGGTTTAGATACGATTGCAACACAACTAAGGCAGAAGGACATAATTTGTTAACCGTAGTCCTAATCGCTTTGACAATCGTAGATTGTAAGGTAAACTGGTTTGATTCCTGTGTAGGTATAGAAATCGTTATACTGCGCTTTAGGTATAAAGCAGTTAGGTTAGTTAAGTGCCTCGGTTAAGTTTGGTTGGGATTTATTTGCAAAGAAAGAGAGTGCTGAATCGATGGCCATCTTGAAATTATATTAATAAAGATGAAGCGTATATTTTTACGTTTATTTGAAAGGAAAACAACTGCACTAAACTTCTAGATTTCATTTAAGTAAGGAAAACTTTTAATCTGTATATTTTTCTCAGATAGTATTGTTTTTAGCTTATACCATATTTACGCTTGTAAAAATAAAATGTACCTACTTACCGTACCTTCAAAAAAATTGGTATGATGCAATTACGTTGAACTGAGAACAGAGGTTCTCTACTTTGGGTAGGTACCTCTAGATAAATTGTACCAACATAAGTGTGAAAGAAAGTAAGTTTTATTGAATCTTTTAAAACTGACTTCTGAGGCGATCCAGCGATAGTTGATTTACTACCTCGTAAAACTGACCGTTTTACTGCCCCCAAGTGTTTGATGCTACTTCTTATACTGTTTACTTTCAAACAAAGTATTGGAGAGTTTATTTAGTTCTATGGTTTTGTTTTATTGGCTGTTACCGCTTATTTATGTGTGCTGAATCATATATTTTTAATGTGAATAAGCATGCGCGATTTGATTTATCTGCACCTTCACTTATTGCGAAACTAATTGTGGTGTGGTCGCTGTCAAGGCACCTTTTCGGTACCCAACCGTTATTTATTATCTTCGTATGAACAAGAATAAGTCGATACTTGACTTGTGATAAAATCAATATTTATAATATTGCTTCCGTAGCCTGCCCACAACACACACACAAGTCTCATTAAGCTTACTATGGGAATGGGTTTATTTGTAAAATGAAATGAAAATGTTTAATTCCAGAATAAATTCCATATGTGTACAAATGTAAAAAAAAAAATTGTAAAATTGTTTCCTAATAATATTAATATTAAAAATATTAATTAGTTTATTCTTTACGTATTTTTATATTACTAGATATTTCTAGCATAGCGCTATCCAAAGTCGTAAACTAAGTGTAACTACGGTAAGTATGCGATCTTATATGTATCATCAATTAAATTAAAACCTATCACTAGCAAATCAGACAATAATTTTTGAATCTCAAGGCTGAATCTACATATCTACAAGCTTTGTTTCAAGAACTGGGTTGTAATTTTGGTTGATCCGGGTAATGAGATCTGTGTAAGTGATCATGTATTTCATCAGAACCATGATACATAATTTAAGAAAATTGAAAGCGTTATTGAATCCGCGTTGACCGCGTTAGGTCCGGTTGTCGCACGCAATAACAGAAACCCGGGCAAATTGCGCGCAACCCGGCATTACTCCTGCGGACTGCGGACTGTTAGCCGTCATTAGAGAAATTACACACGAATTAGCCTAACGGTCAGGTGATGAAACGACTCTAGTAAACAGTGATTAGTCAGTCGAAATAAACTGTAACATATATAAAAAAATACTTTATTTTATTTTAATAAATTATTTAAGATTTAAGTGAGTACAATATGAGTAAGGCGCTGAGCATACCTATATTTCTGCTCTGAGAGACAAAAGGTAACTAACAAACCTGACTCCTGTTAGTAAAGCAGCGTTGTTAATTTTATGCATTCAAATAGTATATTTGAGATCTACCAATAACAAAAGTAGTAGGTATGTACGAATAAATTGTAACTTATAAAACCATTTTTTTATTGTGGTAAGTACATATAGGTGGGTACTAAATATATGTTATACCTGTAGACATTAGTCAACATATGTTATTGTAAAACTTGGTATGATAATCAAGGCTCGGAAAAACTTCAGGGTTCTTGTTCTTGTTCTTCAGGGTTATGTTTTCATTTTGAAAACATAACCCTGTTCCGAACAGCGGAGACTTCCATATATTAATAAAAATATTATTAGGTATTTTATAAATTTATTATACCATAATTTACATGTTTACAGCGACAAATTCATTAATGAATGACATTTCAATATCCCTGTTCCCGTTGTGGGGAAAATCACTGTCGCCAATAAAAATGAATGACCAAAATATTTTCCAAATTTTCACTCGTGAGCCCATAACGACGTGAATTTAGGACCCATTTATGAGTCGAAAAAGTTCGTTCACAGTCTACGGATGCCATTGGAGCATAAAGGGTGAACACTATTAAATTGTCGCAGGTCGAACATGCTACAGAAGAGAAAATAAAAATCCAAAGTGCTTAAAACTGTTTATATGATTAATTTTATATAAAGTAAAATCAATAAAAAAATATTATGGCTATTTTAACGAACGACGAGAAAATTCTCGGACTTTACTTTTGATGTGATTCATCGAACTTTGCACGTAATCATCGGTTAATAATTTTGTGCATTTAACCCATTTTCGTTGAAAATCTGGCAATGAAGTGGCAGGTTGGCAAGTTTTACGCAGTTTCGTTTTTATATTAGCCCAATATTTTTCGATGGGCGGAGTTCGGGACAGTTTGGTGGGTTATTACTCTCCTTAGGCACTACCTCGACTGAATTCCCCTTATACCATTCCAAAGTTCGAGACGAATAATGGCAACTTGCTAAATCTGGCCAAAACAATGTTGAGGAAGTGTGCTTCTTCATGAATGGTAACAATCTTTTTTTCAAACATTCTGATATATAAATATTGGTGTTTTTTGTCCCGGTAGTGATAAATGGTGAGCTCCTCATGCAGCACTGTCATATAGCTTGCCAAAAAAGGTATTTCTTAGCAAATTTTTCTACTGGGATTACCTTTTCCGATTCATCGAGATTCGAAATATCACGAGAGGAATAGTACTGGTTACCTGGTAAAGACTTGAAGTCTGCCTTGACGTAGGTTTCATCGTCAATTATTAGGCAACATTTTTTCTCAATTAACAAGGTATACAATAACCTGGAACGTCTAACAGCACGATTATATTGATCCACAGTTCTCTTCGGAGCTTTTTGTTGTAATGCCGCATTCTTTTTTAATTTTTTGGACATTTGCTTGGCTTGTTCCTACTTTGTTCGCCACATCCCGGGAAGAGATGCTCGGATTCTTATCAAATAGCTTGCACACCTTTGATTGTAACTTAACATTATATATTCTGGTGGGTTGACCCTCACGACGCTTTCTATCTATAGTTTCTCCTTGTTTTTTTTTTAGGGTCCGTTGAATCGTCCTCCGCGTAGTTTGACAAGATTTGAGTTTGAAAAGTTGATAAATTTTATAAATAATTTTTAAATAATTTTTACTAAATTCTTGCAAAATTAATTTACGAACATTTTTTTCGTGTAACGCCATTTTCATAGCTATAAAACAAATGAACGTTTTATGGTTGTCTAATATTTCACGATCCTTATAAATTTAAAATGTCAAAAGAATATTAAAAAAAGGTTCGATGCTACACGCTAGCAAAGTAAAAATGTGGGCGACAATTTAATAGTGTTCACCCTTTATGTTATCGTTGACATTGGTATATTATTCTTTCGATATGCTTGTGGCAGTTGTGGCTCGGCAGTAATTTTCTTCTGTATTTATTTTACAGGATTTCTATTTAAAATTGCTTGAAATTTGGTTATAAGTTTAGATCTTAGACTCCCACTTGTAAAACAGTATGTATGTCCTTAACAATTTTAAGCGCATCTTTTATATGTAACTTTGTGCTTTGTAGTTCAAGAACTTTTCATGGGATGACTTGGAAATATTTTTTATGCACAGAAAATAATTTTTCAAATTTGGGATTTTAATTATTTTATTAATGTTCCGAATTGAGGCAGATTCGTTTTTTAAACCATTGACTACCCTCTGTACTAGTTCGAAGAGTACTGGATAGTAATAAGCGGCTTCGATCCACGTGCCCCATCGAATTATTGTTGGTTTAGGTGGTAAAGCTAGACCAGGATATTGTTCTCTGAAATATTTAACTTTATAAAGTCGGATTTTAAAAATATTTGTTTCATATATGCAATAATTGTATCTGCATTCGGAAATCCGTTTCGTATTTCTTTACTTAATCGATGAAGCCCATGTGCAAAACATGTTACATGCAATATTTGAGGATATGCACGTTTCAACAATTTTCCATCTTTTAACATGCAACGCAACTGGCTGAATCAGATGAAAAGAGGGACACTTGTCGTTTGTGAGTTTCAGCAGAGTCAGCCCATAACCAGTTCAGTGTATTTTCGTAAAACGGATTAGTACATTACTTACCAAGGACTGTAAAAGAAAGAAAGCCCGAAATCGCAGGTATTTGTGACCCGAGCCGCAGGCGAGGGTTGTAAATATGCGATAGAGGGCTTTCTTTTTTACCGCCCGTGGTGAGTACAGTCGAGGACAAAGAGATGTATACACTTTTGGACCTTATTACAACGCAATAAGGTCCAAAAGTGTATACATCTCTTTGTCCTCGACTGTACACAATTTTACATCTCCATCTGGCCATAATGCGAGTTTTACCGTACGCGTAGCGTGCGGCAAAACTCACGTTATGGCCAGGTGTGACGTAAAAATAGTTATAAACTTATATAGATATCATATACATAGGAAAAAGTGACCTAGGCCTCCCGGTGCCCAGGGCTGGGCAATATTTATTAAAAATAATTTGATTTGTTCTTCAGTTCATAAATAATATCATAAGGTAGTCTCCACTGTTCGGAACAGGGTTATGTTTTCAAAATGACCGAAGTTTTTCCGAGTCTTGATGATAATAAAATTAATTAGGAGTCCAGTAACGTTTTTTTTTTCGATTTAGCTCAACTGTTCGATACTATTCTGCAGTAACTAACAAAATATCCATTAATTTGTGTACATATTTTTAAAGATCGTCTCTTTTTAAACCGGAAAAACTCTTTTTAAACTTTTTAAAAGTGGAACACTTTTTTAATTTTACATTTCATTTATAAATAATTTACCGTAATATAACAGCTGTTTCGCCATTTAGCTTGTAAAGGTGAAATAAGTAAGATTTTTATTGATAAAAAATAAGTTAAACTACTACGTAAAATATACATATAAAAGCGCTGGTGGCCTGGCGGTATAAGACGTCAGACCTTCAATCTGAAGGTCGCGGGTTCAAACCCCACCTCGTATCACTGAGTTTTCTGGAACTTATGTGAAAAGTATAATTTGATATTTACCAGTCGCTTTTCGGTGAAGGAAAACATCGTGAGGAAGCAGGACCTAATGCCAACGAGACCTAGTTTCCCCTCTGGGTTGGAAGCTCAGATGTCAGTCGCTTTCGTGAAAACTAGTGCCTACGCCAATTCCAGGGATTAGGTTGCCGACCGGACCCCAGGCTCAATAGAAACGTGGCAAAATGCCGGGAAAACGCTAGGAGGATGATGAGTACGTAAAATATATAGGTAAATGAGTCGTCTAAGGAACAAGTGGAACAGTTTTTTTCACTTAGGTACATATATATATTTTAAGCAAGAGTATGTTTAGAAATAAAGGAATTGTCGAAAAATCCACTGCCTCAGGCGAGACTCGAACTCGCGAATCTGGGATACATGCCCATCGCTCTGACTAACTGAGCTTCTGAGACTTACCTTATACATCTTAGCGATGGCCGGTTGAGAAATGTAAGACTTCTTCGGCAGATGTCGCCAGGCGTCCCCCTAAGACGCATAAAGGATATAGTGGAGAAATTCGCAGCCATCAGGTAAGTCTCAGTAGCTCAGTTGGTCAGAGCGATGGGCATGTGTCCCAGAGTACTTTTCCTTTATTTCTAAACATTGTGGTATCGTTAGCAGACGTTCTGCTTAATACAAAATCAATCGTTTATAATACTTTGTGAAGGTATGGTTTTTCAAATTATATATTTTGTTTGTATAAATATTGAACGGCACTCACAAAAAGGAAAGCATGAACACATTAATAACCATAGCATTTTTAATGAAGAACGAGTATGAGTACTATGAGTAAAAGAAGACAATCTAAATAACTCATTATGGATGATAAGTAACGATTGCTTCAAAAAACACAAGGTAAAGTAAAAAGGTACATAATCCCTAAACCTGTTGATCGTTCTCAGTCTTTATGTCAGACGGTAGCCAAGATCAATAACAATTTACATATTTCAACGATCACTTACAAATCAATAAAGCTGACGAAACAAGTTAAAACAGAAATTGAAATTCCAACAGAAGTTCCCATAAAACACGATCGTAGGGAAGATAATGGAGACACAAGGCTGGATGATTTGTCACAATACGGAGGGCTCGGAATCATTCCAGTAGGACAACTCAGCGAGTCTGAATAAAAACACAATTCATCTAAAGCATGATTAATTGATTGGTTCGTGTTCTCAGGATTCTAATGTGGACTGTGGTCGAGTGAGAAGTCATATTAAAGGTTGTTCCATGAAAGTAAACGAAATGTCAATTTTTTACAAAATATATATTTTTTTATATTGCCCATTACTATTTCATTTAGACACTTTTATGGGAAACGGGACCTAAATAAATTTATTTTAAGTATATAAAAATAATTATTAATAACTTTTCATACGAGTATTAGAAAGAAAATACATATTGACTGATTGTGTTTAATCACGCTTTGTTCCTTAATCCAATGATATATTTTCGTTAAACAAGTTGTTAGTTTATTACATCTACTTGTGACATTTTTTTGTAATTGTGTTACTTACGTGGTTAAATTATAATTTGATAATTCAAAAATATATTATAATAATTTAAAAATAATCTGGCCTGACGTTTGTATACTTATTCAATAGTATTTAATTTATTATACCTACTCATTTAAGCCATACATACCTACATTACTTTTATGTTTATTTAATTTAATAATATTTTTCTCAAAGGCCCTTAAATAAACTTTTGGAGTCATCAATCTTTCAAACATTTTTCAATTCCCTAGCGTGATGACTGCGCAATTATCCAGAAATAGAAGGATTATCCCAAAACTAGTTACGATATTCCGGTTCAGGTTTTTAAACCGTCTACTTGGTGACCAGTGAAGATGTCAATTACAGTTAGTTTGTTAAATTAATCGTCAGTCGGGTGAAACTAGGGGCTTACGTCTACCATTTAAACAACAAAACGACGGATTTGAATATTCGATTAGTATAAAATATAACCAGGTACTTATGTATCTATTTACATATTTAATTAATATTTTTTACGACGTTCCAATCAGCTTCTGATAATACTTTAGCAAATTAAGTAAGTATCATACCAAAAATCGGTATTAGCGTTTAATACCTACACGTTAAGGCCACTAAGATTATGATAATTCTAGTTCAGGTGTTTAAGACTACGACAAGGACTAAGAAGGAACCGGTTATATTGCAGAACTAAACGTACAGGACTAAGCGCTTCATGGTAATTTTATTACAAATAATAATAGTGTAGTAAAACAATACGTAAATAACTCGCATTAATAATGATCTTTCAATTGCTTATTTTAACTGTAAAATTAATAAACATTTTAACACTTCAAATTAATTTATTATAACATAATTATAAGATTTCATAAATCATTCATAACAAGGGAAAAAATCGTTAAAAAAATATATAAAAGTGACATGAGTTCGATTTTTCTTGAAAAGCAAAAGATCAATAATGCATTAAAACTTAAAAGAACAAAACATACTTCATTGTTAGAAAAAATACAAGAATTTGGATACTATCCGATATCCGATGCCTACCCAGAGGCAGAATCTAACTCCATAACTTACACTCATTATACTTAATTGCCCATAATTGTGAGATATCTAATCTCGACTTTAAGAATCCGACACATTGATGCTTCATTTAATGGTTTGAAACCAATTTCTACAACTGATGATTTCCTATTAGAACGCTTTAATTTTCTAACATTAGTTTTATTGTAATACATATTACAAATTTAATATTTTCAACGTGTATTCGTTCCCAACTGTAACATGATTATTATCTGCTTTACCATAGGACACATTTTGATACGTCATGTTATTAGACTAAATGACGATTCGAAGTTAGTTCCACGGCACACGTTTTCTTAAAATTTATAGCCTTACCTGTTTTTACTACAAACAAAACTCAATCATTTTCTGGGTCTACTGCGGAGGCTCTTTCAATTAAAATAATAGATAACAAAATTTAAATAAAACTGATCTTACCTCAGCCTGCAACTATGTAGTATAAATTATTCACAGAAATAAGGTTTAAAGAAGAACAACTGTATTATATTTAAAATCATTGTGTCAGTGATATTTTAATTAATATATAAGGATAAACATTAAAAATAGAAAATTAATATTATTATAAAAATGATTACGCTGATGTATTTTTATAAATTAGTAAAAAGTCAACAAAGTTTTATTTCTGCTATTGAACCTGATTGACATACTGCCACTGACACCATCTGAAATCTAAGCCTATTTTTAGTCGTCTGTCGAACCATTGTATGTAAATTTACTCGGAGCTTAAACTTATTAATTATTGTGGTTGCGTGCCACCATGAATAATAAACTAGGTAAGCGAATGGTAAATGGATAGATTGATAGAGCATAATGTTATTTTGCTGTAACTCTAAGGTTGAACTAAATCGGATGCACATTTCAACTACAACTTTTTGAAAAATTAATGTTGTTTACAGGTTCGACTTTGTCATCATGTGCATATTATTTTGACAAAATCGGGACTTAATCGCGTACACTTACTTTTATTATTTCCCTGACGTGTCGAGCTTGCCGTAACGCTCGGGGTCGCAGGCAGACAGGCAGAGAGGCAAGTCTGCCTGCGACCCCGAGCGTTACGGTGATAATGAGTGAACATCGTGTAAGTTTAAATCAGTGCATCATCTGCATATACCTAGAGTTATATACCGATATCTAATCGACTTAATAACGGAGGAGCTTATATGTTCAGAACGCGTATCATGGTTGTCATTTTATCGCCTATCATGTCATGCATCACTTTCGCACTTACATAATTGTTAGAACGTGACAGCTATGGTGACAGGCGAAAAAATGCGACCATATTAGGCTAGCTGGTGTATGTATTTTTTATTTTTGTAGATTTGATAACTATAATTCAATTTAAAAAAAAGACGACAACATTCTATATAAAATAAATTTAAAGTTACAGGTACTTATGCATTGGTATATATAATACACATAAAACTCAAAAAATACCTAAAACTATATTTTATTTAGTCGGGGAAAGTAATTAGAAAATAAGGATAATAGACGTATGTGGCAAGATAGTTATTCATTGAATATTACAATTGCGTGATTACATGGGTTGATTAAATCCCTTTCATTTGTCAATACGTACTCAAACTACATTGATTTCTATACAAAGTGACCCGTTTGCATGAACTCTGAGAAAAGTCATTATATAAACGTCGTAGACAAAATGCTAGTTTCTCTAATAACGACACCCATTAAAATTAACTCAAAAACCTGAACAGTAGCAGTTATTTCAAAAGAAGCTATTACAAAATTTAAAACTGAAAGCGAAGCAAATGAGTATGGCAATAACGTCCAAGTTAAAGAAACATTCATCATTGATGACAATAGGTTGGAAGATGAAAGAACGCGTAGTACGGTGGCTGGTAGTCTCATTGTATTTTTATCACTCGCTACTCATTAGACATCATTGTATTAAAATGTACGGTCCTTGAACCTAATAGAATTTAAAATGTAATTTTAAAGGTTTAACGGACCTTCCAGAAGAACTAATTTCCTCTAAATACTTTGTTCTCTACAAATCAGCAATATAATATGTCAAGCTCCTTACTGGGACATATATTCACTGGAAGTGGGTACTATTAGTACCTGTTTTATGATGTAATTGCAATGTTCTTGGAATTTTATATCATTTTATTGAGTCCGCATCCGATGTAGAGACTTCACTGAAAATCGCGTTAGTCCTGGCGGGTAAATGCCACCAGTCACTATAGGTACATCAAACATCTAAAAATCAAGAGAAAAGGAAAGTATTTAAAGTGTTCATAAACAGTATCAAATTAGCGAACTAACAGCCTTTAAAATCCGCACGAGTTTATTGGCAAATTTACCATCCAGGGCAAATAAATAAATAAATATTATTAGGGGACAATCTTACACAAATCGGCCTGGTCCCGCGGCAAGCTCAACAAGGCTTTTGTTGTGGGTACTAGTGCGTACTAAAAATAATAATAATGTATATATGTATATATATATATTATGGGACAATCTTACACAAATCAACCTAGTCCCACAGTAAGCTGGTTAAATTTACGGCCTCCTAGCCTAGTTGGTAGAGCCTAAGAAGCAGGAGGTCCCGGGTTCGAATCCTGGTCAGGGCATTTATTTGTGTGTTTATCACAGATATTTGTACCTGAGTTATGGGTGTTTTGTATGTATTTAAGTATTAATATTTATCTTTTATATATATCGTCGTCTAGTACCCATAACACAAGCCTTATTGAGCTTACTGTGGGCCTAGATCGATTTGTGTAAGATTGTCCTATAAAAAAAAAAGCTCAATAAGGCTTGTGTTGTGGGTACTAGACGACGATATATGTAATAGATATATACATATAAATACTTAAATACATAGAAAGCATCCATAACTCAGGAACAAATACCCGTGATAAACACACAAATAAATACCCTGACCAGGATTCGACCCCAGGACCTCCTGCTTCTTAGGCACTACCAACTAGGCTAGGAGGCCGTTAAATATACACGGGGTCGTGTTCTAACTTTAACCCTTTATAGGGCAACGGTCTCATAAAAGACCACCTATAACATCATATTTTTGTATTTTTTATTGTTCAGAATTTTCAGGACTATAGACTGGCGATGAAGCTTCAATAGAGGATTTTTTTCAGAATTGCCCGTTAAAAAAGGGATAAATCACGTATAGATGCGATCCTAGTTCAATACAACTCCGAAGCATTAACTACGCAACACACCTAAACCTAAACGTTTGTAGTATCAGAAATATCGGAATTTGCTTAAGTATTATTCCGATGCAACTCCAATACAACTTCAATATTGATGGTTGATTATTTGTTGTGTGTGGGAGGTATGTTTGCGATAGATAGTGTTTTTAATACATTGTCTATGTTTTTTTTTTAAATTAGGCTACTGCACACGGTAACTTAAACGTAGAGAAATAGTGTACTCAATACATTGCTTTTCTGTGAGTATTATCTTACTTGAATAAGACAGCAGTAAATTTTAATGTTTAACTTTGACCCAAAACATGAACATATCAAAATAAACCCGTATAGCTAAAGGAAAATTATTTGCGGTCAACCACGTGAGTTATATATTCGTCAAATTGGGTAATCCAACTTTTCGGCAATAAACAATTTAAAAATAAACGTGAATTTTCGGCCCGTAGGTATCTGGATGCGCAATCCGGGAGCTGCGTTTGTGGTATTTTGATAGCCAATTGTTTTCAATTTTGAAACAGAATTTTGACTTCAAAATGTTATGATTATGTGTCTGTACTCGACCATTTTGTGGTTATCATTTTTGGTCGCTCAAGACAGCTCAGAAGGAAAATAGAGGAATGCAATGCAGGAAGAATGAATCACACACCAGAATATCACTACTGAGTTAAATGCGGTTTCATTTGTATTGTCAATAGTTTTTAAAATAATAAAGGCACATATTTTTATCGTTTGAAATTGGAATAATAAAAGAAACAATAAAATGGCAGTTTTATTTTTTAAATTTACCGAAATCATTGTACCACAGTTCGTGATAAGTCACGTGCACTATGATTAATGTGCCGGAAGTCCATTTGTGCTCTTAGTAGGTATTTAGATTTAGCTGATTTTTGCAGTCTCAACTAATAATAATTGCAATTAATTTTGTGTTAAGCAGAACGTCTGCTAACGATACCACCATGTTTAGAATTATAGGAAAAATATAAAAATCCACCACCTCAGGCAAGACTTGAACCAGAGTTCCAGAGTCGCGAGTTCGAGTGTTGCCTGAGGTGGTGGATTTTCTACTTTTCCTTTATTTATAAACATGGGAATAATAATTGCGCTCTAATTTTAATTTTGCTGGCTAAATTCAGTTGTTGTTGTTTTTATTAAATCATTATATTGTGTGAAAATAAATATTAAGTAAGCATTATTCGTAGAATAAATAAAAGACTTAAAAGAGAAATATTTTGGATACGTATTTTAATTGTTGTCTTTCCTAATGTAAAAAAAATATGCAAGGACCTACCAATGAAATCTTTATTTATACATCCGTACGTTACATTTTATTGATTCGCATGGCAGTAAAGTTTGTAGTTTGTTAATTAAATGTGAAATAAGGCTTGTTCGTTTTAAGTACATCAACTAAAATCCTAAATTGCAATGCTTTTTTGTACTTTAACACTCACGACCAGTTCTTCGGCGACCCGATTTTACGAGACCATAAACTCAAAAGCGAGAGTCTATGCTGTGATTTGTGTCGTGTGGCGAGTGTAGGCGTCCCGGGCTACCGTGCCGGTTTGAGATGGGAGAGTCGATGGTTTCTTTTGTCGACTGTAACTTGTGACCCAAAAAATGTACACAAAGGAGAGAAAAAACCTATTTATAATTTAAGTTAGTTTATGACAAATTTATTTGTATACTTATATGCCTATTAATATTAATACGAGAAGTTTATTTTAATATTTTTTTAGGAATAGAAATAAATTAATAAGGCGGAGAAAATAAAAAATAAAATGTATTTGTATTCCGTGCCCAATATAAAGTACATACAAAAGCAATTACTCAGATTGGGAGACATACAAAAATTACCTTTCAGGTAAACAATAAAAACGTATACTTAATTACAAGACCGAAATGAATTCAACCGCTCCAATAATAATCTTTACGCATCCATCGACTCGACACATTCGAAGAGCAACGTCACTATTGAGGCCAGTGACCCAAAAAAGGTTCGGAAAATAAAAAATAAAAAGACAATATTTTATTTTCGAGATGCGAGTACTATCGTGGCATAAATTAAAGGGTTTATTATTTTCTCTCTTTCTTGTACCACGTGTTTTGAATGTGAGCGCTTGCGCAGGTACCGTCGGCAGCCATACTTCGAGACTTTTATTACTTTTTTTTAACAAAATATTGGATACCTACCGTACATTAGATATTTAGTTTTGTTAAAGGTAGATAGATTTATCGTTAAACAAATACATGAAACAACGATTTTTTTTTATTATTCCATGTATTTCCCGACCACGGAACAACGGTGTTCCAGACCTTTGGGATGCGTATGCGGAGTTGAAGCCGACGCGCAGAGGCCCTTTGGACAACATAAGAAAAAAATAGGGATACACTAAGCGGATGCTGCCTCTGCCCGTGTTATGGGACGCACGCAGAGACAGCACCCGCCATGGTGTAAGGACTATTGAGAGTTAATGAAGTCTAAAATGTACTGGGTTATTGGGTGAAAAGTGTGGACTAACTACTGGGCTATTTGATGAAGTACCGGACGCCCGCCTAATAAAACGGTATGGAAATCTATTTCCAGCAGACGGTGAATCGCCTCCGCAAGATGGGCCCCATAAAAAGCGACATCAAAGATGGCTCAAGGGCAATACCGGGCTGGGGGTAGAGACCCGCGTGTTTGTGCCGTGCGCGGGGACCCGTACGGGTGGAGAAGGAGATCCTGGGAGCGGGTTTTTCGAAGCGGGGGTCTGCGGTCGTTATCCCCGTTAGACGAAACTCCTTTGGCTCTAGATTCATCTCACACGGGAGGTCCTGAAATAGCCAGTCAGGATCAATCGGCTGTCGTGTCCAGTCTGATGGCCACATGGTGAGTGTCCTGGGGTGTGGGGTGCATAATCGGCGGAGCACGATTCCTGAGTCGGCTGTGGGAGTTGACGATGGTTTTGGCACCGTGCGGATTCATGCATAACACACTTTTGGGGCGCTATATTAGTCTGGTATCCCTGGTGCGTCAAAGCACCCCCAAATGTGAGGGCTCCGAGGAGGGTGGGGAGCCAGCCTAATGAAAATTTTCAATGGAGGTATTATGGACACACATTTACCTAAAACGACGGAAGGGAGAAATGCCGGACCCTTAAGGGATGAGGCTATGGCGCAGAGCGCAAAAGCGGGACCAGCGGGTCGTGTACCTGTTCAGAACAGGAACGCGGGAGCTGGGAAAGCGATAGGGTCTGCTAGGACTGACGCGGCGCATACCGCAACGGACAGGGGCTGGGGTGGAGCAACCAGTTCCAAAGGTACCGTCCAACCTTTTCCCTCAGGGTTGAAAAGTGGACACGCTCAGCAAGCTCCCTTAGGGAAGCCGACTGGTGCAGGTACTGGAGGAATGGGGGGCGGAACTGCAGCCACCTGTGATAGGCGGGCAGGAGCACCGCTTCCAAATCCTGCTGGAGCGGCACCGGTCGCCCTTGATAGCGTGGCCAACCCCCAGGGTTCGGACTCGCAGTCGGGTGGAGGAGCTGCTCTTACCAGGAGGCAGAAGAGGCGTGCTAAGCTGCGAGCAAGGGTGGGAGCACAAAATGATGTGCCCACAGCGAGGGTTGAAGCAACCCAGAAGAAGAGGCCATTGAGAGAGAGTGGCGAATCTTCCCTGCTCGCTGGCGACCACAAGAGACCGAAGGTCGGTGGCTCGTTCGCTGAGGTCGCTGCGAGCGAGAAGATGGTCATTGTCCCAATGGGCTTTCCGGCCGAGAAGATCTTGGTAGGGCAGGTAACACCGATCCAGACAGCCATTATAGAGCTCATGGTGGAGAGCGCTGTGGATCCCCTACCAAGGGTCTCCGTCGGAAACGTCGTGGGGGGCGCCCTCCACGTTAACTGCGTAGGGAGGGAGTCTGCCACATGGCTCAGCTCTGTAATCGGGGGAGTGGAGATTGCCGGGCTGCGCCTTAGGGTCATGGCCGTCAAGGATCTTCCAAAACCAGTCAAGATGGCCTGGAAAACGAAGATTCTTGCCGGCGTTGACCTGAAACTGTTCTTCCGTCTGATGCAGAGGTTTAATCCTCGGCTCCACACGGAGGAATGGAAGATAGTGGATACCTTGGCGACGGACACCGGTACCAGGAGAATCGTTTTGATGGACCGGGTGTCGGCGGACGTCATCAAGGAATCTGGCTATCAACTACACACAGGGATCGATCTCAGCTCATTCAAGCTCCTTGAGGATGCGGAGGGAAAGGGGCATGGAGGGGCTGGGAGCGGTCCCTGTGTGACGGTAGGGACACAGCAGGCGCCTGTGGAGGCAGCCGCAACGGCCCCTGATTCAGCGGAGCCACCTTCTGGTGGCGGAGCAGTTCAGGTGGCAGAGGGACAGTCGGCAGAGGGGGCGGGCATGGTGTGCTCAGGGGGGGGTGATGCCGGACCACGTATGGCTCGCGAGTCGTCACCGTTGTCGTCGGTGGCTGGCTCGGAGGAATTACGTGGACTGGCGGAGCTCTACCTGGAGAACGCCCTGTCACCCATGTCCTTTGACGACACTGTCCAGGAGGTGGCTGCTGATCTCAGCACCACCAAATAATAAGAGGACTCATGGAGGGCCTAAGGTGTGTACAAATAAATCTACAACACAATAAAGCGGCCACTGCCCTTCTGGCAAGGCAGCTAAAATGCGATAAGTTTGATATTGCTCTTATTCAAGAACCATATATTTATAAAGGTGAGATAAGAGGCTTAAACGGTACTGGAGGGACAATAATATACCTTTGCCCCGAAACTAATATGAGGACATGTATATATGTTAAAAAAGGCGTTGATTTTATGATCTTACACGCTTTCTGTTCCAGGGATCTGACCACGGTCAAGATCCATAACAAGGGGGGGGGGTACGGCACTCATCATCTCATCAGCCTACCTTCCCTATGAGGCAACAGATCCAATTACACCACAACTGCGAGATCTTGTTGCGTACGGCAGCCGGGCGAACACCGACCTGATAATTGGCTGCGACGCTAATGCGCACCACGTCATCTGGGGCAGCTCAGATGTCAACAGAAGAGGGGAGAAAGTACTGGATTTTCTGGTGAGTTCTTCTCTACAATTACTAAACAAAGGCAATGAACCGACATTCGTCAACGCTAGACGAGGTGAGGTTATTGACATAACGTTAGCTTCTAACAATGCTAGTAATAATACTAACTCATGGCATGTATCTCAAGAAATTTCTTTATCAGACCATAGATATATATGCTTTAAGTACAAGACTATAATCCCAGTAGAAACTGTACGTAGACGGAACCCCAGATACACAGACTGGTCAGCTTTTAGGAGCGACCTGAAGGCGGATCTAGGGGATCCAAAAGGCAAGCTAAACTCTATTATTGACATAGAATTCGAAGCGGACAAAATCGTCCAAGCTGTGTTAACGGCATGGACCAGCAACTGCCCGGAAAAGAAAAACCTGGCTAAGAAGATACCGTGGTGGAATCCAGAGATCGTAAAACTCAGGAAAGAAACACGGGCCATCTTTAACGATGCTAAAAGAACTAACAACTTTGAGCATTATGCACGCAAACTCACGGAATTCAACAAAGCCGTGAGGAAAGCAAAAAGGAAAGCGTGGAGGAACCACTGCGATCAGATAGAGTCTTTACCGGAAGGCATGAGATTAACAAAAGCGCTAGCCTCGACAAAGTCAGTACCGCTCACCTCAATCAGAAGAAGTGACGGACTGATGACAGAAACGGGGTTAGAAACTCTCAAAGTAATGTGTGAGACACACTTCCCAGGCTCGGTAATACACCAGGGCGAACCAGACGAAAGTACAATTAGTGTCGTAGAACAGGCAACGAGAACTACTAGACACAATTGGGACACGTCAAAGAAGGTAGTAGATCACAACAAGCTAAAATGGGCGCTCTCGACATTTCAGCCCTATAAAACCCCGGGCCCAGATGGAATCTACCCCATCCTACTACAAGAAGGCGCCAATGAACTCATACCACACTTGAGTAGACTGTACAGGGCGTGCATAGCCTTCGGACACGTTCCGCGTGTTTGGAGGATGGTAAAAGTAACGTACCTACCTAAACCGGGCAAGGCAGATTACACAGAGGCCAAATCATATCGGCCAATAAGTCTTTCATCATTCTTCCTCAAGGCGTTGGAAAAACTGGTGGATAGACACATAAGAGATGGTCCGCTCAAAAGACATCCTCTGCACCAGATGCAATGTGCTTATCAGGCCGGCAAATCAACTGAGACAGCACTGCACCTGGTGACGACCAGAGCAGAACAGGCAATAGAAAACAAAGAACTATGCCTTGCTGCTTTTCTAGACGTAGAGGGAGCGTTTGACCGCACCACCTACCAAGCAATTAGTGTTGCAGCATTAAAACACGGCATAGAACCGACCATATGTAAATGGATAGGCAACATGCTAAATAGCCGACTTATTAAGTCCTCTCTTATGGGTGACGAAATTATTGCAACGGCCACAAAAGGTTGCCCACAGGGAGGGGTTCTCTCACCAACTCTTTGGAGTTTGGTAGTCAACTCGCTCTTGGAGGAACTGAATAAAGGCCCAACTTATACGGTAGGGTATGCAGATGATTTAGTGATACTTGTTAACGGGAGATTCCCCAGCACGGTATCAGAAATCATGAACGGAGCACTGAGGCTTGTGGAGCAGTGGTGTAATAACCACCAACTCTCGATCAATCCAGGCAAAACAGTGGTAATACCATTTACCAGGAAAAAGACCCTGAATGGTATGAAGCAACTAAGACTCTACGGAAGGGTACTAGAAATATCCAATGACGTAAAGTATCTAGGTCTGACACTGGACAAAGAACTAAATTGGAAAAAGCATGCCGACCTCACCATAACTAAGGCTATGAGAGTGTTTGGCATGTGCAGGTCAGCATATGGCAAAACCTGGGGCTTAACCCCGAAGGTACTGAGGTGGATCTATACCATGATGGTAAGACCTATCATACTGTACGGGAGCCTAGTCTGGTGGCCAAGGACACTAAAGAGCACATGCAGAGAAGCCCTAACGAAAATACAAAGAATGGCATGCATGGCTATCACTGGCGCATTCAAAACAACGCCAACGGCGGCGCTAGATGTATTACTTGATCTACCGCCGTTACACTTAGTGCTACAGTCTGAAGCGCGCAAATCGTTACACAGATTGGCTGTTGCAGGCCTCTGGGACGACAGCAAGCCGAAGACCAAACACACAAGAATGGAATCTGACAATTTCATGGATAGGCTAACAAGCATGGGCTGTGACAAGATGCAACCCAAGTTTGTTTTCCAAAAGAATTTTAAAGTAAAAATTCCCACAAGGGCCGACTGGGCCGAGGGTCTTGAACCACCAATCTCTGATGGTGAAGACAGCATATGGTACACAGACGGTTCCAAAATAGGATCGAGTACGGGAGCTGGCATTTATGCAAATGACTACAGTAGTAGTATAAGCATGGGCAATTATGCAACAGTGTTCCAAGCGGAAACGTATGCTATTATTGCCTGTGCACAAGAGAATATAGATAGACAGAGCCGGGGAAAGAATATCTATATACTCAGCGACAGTCAGGCAGCGCTTAGAGCACTTATAGCGTCCAAAGTGGAGTCCAGACTGATATTCAATGGTATCCAAGTCCTCAACAGGCTTGGAAGGCAAAACAAAGTGCAACTGATGTGGATCCCAGGGCACGAGGGCTTTATCGGCAACGAAAATGCTGATGAGCTTGCTAGAAGGGGCTCTATGAATAACTTCTTAGGCCCGGAACCATTTGTGGGACTCTCAAAGGGAACCATAACAACGGCCATAAAGGACCACACCAAATATAAACACCAACAAGAGTGGGGTAGTTTGACAGGTCTAAGGCATTCAAAGCTCTTCATGCACAGAGTTGACTCGAGCTGGAGCAAAAAGCTTTGGAAACTTAGTAGAAAAAGGCTCCAAATCATAACAGGAGTTTTTACAGGCCATTACGCCGTGAAAGGAGTACTGGCTAAAATGGGACTGTCAGACAATACTGATTGTAGAATGTGTGGCGAAGAGGAAGAGACAATAAAACACTTAATGTGTGAATGTCATGCTCTTGCCAGACTAAGAATGAGGGACTTTGGAATCGGCTATCCAGATCCAGAGGACCTCAAAGCACTGCCCTTGAGCTCCATCGCCCAACATATGGAGATGGTTGAAAAAGCTCTTGAGTAAGTGTACTAGGGGGCAATTACACAAAAGATCCCTTTGGGTCGAAGTGTATCCATATGGGCCCCCGAGCCAAATAAGATAAGATAAGATAAGGGGGTAGAGATGTGTTACGTGGACTTTAAATATATAGCCAACTCGTCACATATGTTTCCACATCTACCCTCGAGAACGCAACTCTAACGACCCCACTCTGGACAGCCGACTAAGGCAAGCCAGAGGTAGAGGACCTTTCCCACCTATCCTACAGGGCACCCCAGGGGCACTCAGGTAAGCGGAGTCGCTACTCTCCAAAAGCTCGTCACATGCTGCCCTGCGTTTACTGATTGCGCTGGTGAAAACCAGTGGGCGATGGGGTCGTCACATCTCTACGCTTTAAATATGCATGTTATTACATATGTATATCTTAAAATTAATAATAATATCAACAAATTACAGGAATTCAGGAAAGTACCTTTTTATGAGGTAAACTTTCGCCACTACATTGATATACTTCAAATAAAAAATACTCGGATTATTAAAGTCATTATTTTAACAAGTTTAGACGCCACTTTTGCTGTCACTACACAATATCACCATTATTACCGTTCAGTTACGTATAAACTGGTCTACTACTGGCCTTACGCGCTGCCGAAGTGCGCGTGCGGCCGACACCTGGGTTGTGCGTGTGTGCGTCGTGCCACGACTTGTTGGATGGATGCTGGATGTGACAGTGCTGATTGTTTGCAATTTTTGGTTTATCATTAATTTATTTTCCTCCACACTAAATGGGCTAAGCAAAGAAAAATTATGTCAGATTTTATGTCCCTATTCCTTCCCAAGATAGCATAGGAATATAGTTTTGGTTTCGATTTGACTCGAAACTTTCAAGGTAATTTATAATATTTTAGAGCTTCTCTGACTGCATTGTCGTGATCCTTAATTTTATCTTGAAACTATAGTATCTTACTTTAAAAAAAGTTAATATGACTTTGCTAAGCGCTGATCAACGTGCTGCATTTTGGCAGTCTGAAAAAGGAAACTTAATAAACTTCTTGGGTTTTATTTTAATCAGTTGGTTAGTACCATTACGCGTTGTGGCACGAGCACAACAATGTAGGTATTAAGGATATTTTTGTCACATAGGGATAAATTATGCATATCAAACATATATTGCAATAATACTTCTATCACGATGTATAAATGTTATCTGTTGCATTAACATGCAAGTATTGAAGTAACAATGTCAAAAACTAATAAAACCGGCCAAGAGCGTGTCGGGCCACGCTCACTGTAGGGTTCCGTAGTTTTCCGTCCGTCACAGTAAGTGTCCCCACTTAAGAGTTAAAATAACACCGCCATGTAGGATATGATATGAGCGTTCCACGTACAGCGACATCTATCGGCAAATTAAGTAAACTAGCGCGCGAGCATAAAGTATGGAAGATGATTTTTATGGGATAATTCTTTATTGCGTGAACAGATTTTCACCGTTTTTACTTTATTTGAAAGCACGTCATTTCATTGTAATTTTGTAGAAATTACAGGTACAATAAACACCTGCTTATACGGTTAAATTACAAACTTAGTTCAGAAATTATTTTGTATTTTTTTTCAAAAACTATTCATCCTATCAAGTTCAAAATAATTTTCCTAGAAAGTTTTTATAAAGTTCTACTTTTGAGATTTTTTTCATATTTTTAAAACTTATGGTTCAAAAGTTAGAGGGGGGGGGGACGCATATTTTTTTACTTCTGGAGCGATTATTTCCGAAAATATTTACATTATCGAAAAATGATTTTAGGAAACCCCTATTCATTTTTAAATACCTATCCAATAATATATCACACGTTAGGGTTGAAATGAAAAAAAAATCACTCCCCACTTTACGTATAGGGGAGGTACCCTAATAAAAAATAATTTCCACTTTTTATTTTACCACTTTGTCGGCGTGATTGATATACATATTAGTACCAAATTTCAGCTTTCTAGTGCTAACGGTCACTGAGATTATCCGCGGACGGACGGACGGACGGACGGGCAGACATGGCGAAACTATAAGGGTTCCTAGTTGACTACGGAACCCTAAAAAAACGAGCTCAAAACAAATGTATCCGAATCCATCACAGACTCTCATTTCCATGTGGCAACTGTACCGTTAGCAAAAACAAAAGCTTACGAGTTGGATTTTGTTTATTCAGAAGAGGAGCCAAGAAAAACTTCAAACCAAACGAATGTAGACTTAAAAGTTGTCATAATAAGGCTGATGTGTTAGTTTTTCAAACGAAAATTTAGCTTTGCAATCGTACGTCGTAAGAACTGAGTTGTATTTGATTAAGTTACGGTAATGCAAGCTTTGTTAGATCGTAATAAAGGCGCTAGACATATTTTTATAGCGCAAAAGAAAGTTGCTTCTGATATAATCTTAGGCGCTTGTGCATGTATAGTTCAAAAATAATATAATGACAGTGATATCGTCTCGGCCGTTGTGTGATTATGATGTGCTTTGAGAATTACGTTTAGAGTAAGTTGAAAATGATTGTGTACTATTTTATGTAACTTTATATTCTATAGCCTATATCTTGTAATGTGAACTGACGTAGAAGAGGAACTCTAGTCTGGTTAAATGACAATAATATAAAATTAAATGAATATTATGTAAATACATAGGATTGGTTATCCACCGGACAGCGCTAGAGTCTAAACGGATTTATCTGTATTGAAATTTTATTTTTAGTAACGCTATGCCGGATTTGTCAAAAATGGAAGTTATTTTTACCAATTAATTTCTGATATTACTTACAAAATATCTTATGTAGGTACCTACTTATTTATACAAGCGGGCTTCACTGTTATCAAAAATAGTGTAAGTATACCTACCATTATAACCAAGCAGCATAATACTATCATATTTTATTATCGGATCTAGGTAAGTTTTTTAGAAAGGTAATAACATACCTACATTGCTATTACGAAGAAAAAACTATACAGAATCATTATCATAACTTATATTGTTTTATTCACCTCTAGGTACTCACTAGACGTAAAGACCGACGATATAATAAAAACACAGCGTCTCTGATAGGATTAGTCACCCTAGTCATTAGGGTGACATAATACCTTTATATCTGCAAATAATAAGCGATAATGCCAACTTGATTATTTATACGCAACGACGAGCACGGGAATTAAGATATAAAAAATCTATTTATTTAACGATATCGGACTTAGTTGGACCTAAAAAAAAATGTCCCATCTAAATAACTATCAGTGGTATTCGCAAATTTTAAGTTAACCCAAAGTTCACTAGTTGCGCAAGAGTGTTTATTACAATAAAAACACAACACCCAATTAAAGTTAATCTAAAATATACCTAAAAGCAACAAAATAAAATAAACCAAAAAGGTACAGCATGGGCAACAAAAAGAAAAAAAAACCGTCACGAACATAGGCGAGGGGGAGCAAAAAGAAAAAAAAAGTACAAGTTCAACGTTTATTTTGGTTGCGTCCTTTTCACTCTAGTGGACTTTTCGTCGTCCCGTCTTACTCTACCAGGCCGAACGCTGGACACCTGTGCTTTAGTTTCCCCTGAGTACCAACGACCTCTTCTCGCACTAGTAATAAAAGGGCTTATGTAAATAGCACCGCACATTTGATTTTGTAACCTAAGTCGCATTATTAACGTGTCTTTAAATCTGGTAGGCTGAAAACATATAATAATTTTATGCGCTACAATCATTGTCGTATACCGATTTGATTCGAAACAACTAGCGTTTTTTTAACGTAATGTAATAATAATAAAATTGGAACACCTGTTTCGACGTACTAATCCTATTGTTAGGATTTCCAAAGTAAGGTAAATTGGGGTGCAAAATTATGTTTTTTATATCATTATAGAGTAAATTTTGTGGTACAGAGAAGCTTTTAGTTGTTTTTTTTTTACAAACTGTTCTGTATGAGTTGACTATTAGGACTATAGGGACTTTTCCACAAACTCGTGCGCATCTGTCGTGTTTTTCGATTTAAATGAATACCTGCATTTTATTAGTAGAGATTGGTTTACGTTCCAAAGTAATTAGAACATAGTAGGCATACAAACGTAATGAGATAGTAATTACTAATTTAATTATTTGAAATAAGAATTTATAATTACTTTTGGTAGGTAGAGGTAGTGGATGTATTTAAGTAAGTAGGTACGTTATGTTAAACACGTATGCTTTAAAAATATCTAAAGTATTTTTATTATCTGGTTACATTTATTATTACCTCATCAATTCATCGTGCATTTGATCCTCTTTACCGATATATAATATTCATATTATTTAATATGTAGTTGGTACTTCCCTACTGAGCTACAGTGTATATGTCATTGTAAAAATATGTAACGAAATATGTATACCTACAATTAAAGTATAAAGATAACAGGCAGTATAATTTTACATTTGCTTAAAAAAAAACTTGAAAATTAATAAAATTATCTAAGAGGAAAGGATAGTACATTTCTAGAAAAAAAAATCAGTATAATACCTTTTTATATTTTATCGATGTACGATATTATTTATATTACGCTATTTATGTATTACTCGTATAATTAACACCGTATTTATTGATCACATATAGCTACCTTATCCTGTCCAACTAATGTCGGAGATATCTATACGTATAGGATTTTGCCATAAAGCTCTATGGCTTTTGCATATTGTATAATTTCCTAGAGTAATACGGAACCCGTATATATCTATGTTGTTTTAAGCGATGCGGGCGTGCTAATGAAAACTGAGGATATAAAATCAATGTAATGATTTTAATTAAAAAATGAAAAGAGTTGTGTTGGATAACCATCAGGGCTCCTATACTTATACTTGGGCTTTGTGTAAGCAATCAGAGATGCTATCGCCGTGTTATCTCTGATTTCATCTGACCACTTTAAATCACTCAATATATTTCAAACTAGGTAGCTAAATAACCAGTCTAGTGATTTATAATATACAGGGTGCCATCTGAGACGTGATCAGTTATATGTTTTTCTAACTCCATAAACAACTAGCAGTTAAATGCCCCAACTTTTACTAACATCAGACATTCTTTTTTCTTTTTTTTTACATGTTTTTGTAATTTATTTTTCTTTCAAAAGTGATAATATTAGTGTAAAACAGTTTTATAAGATATTAAAGGTAAAAAAATATATAAAATTACATTTTATCCGGAATAAATGACAAAATTGTTATTAACGACAGTTCCATTTCAAAGAGGTAATTCAATTTACTTATTTAAATATTCTAATAAGTAGTTTAAATATCCCGAAAACCCCGTCAAATGAAAAATAAATTACAAAATCATTTAAAAAAAAGAAAATTTTTTTTGTCTGATTTTAGTAAAAGTTGGGGTATTCAACTGCTAGTTGTTTATGGAGTTAGAAAGACATATAACTGATCACGTCTCAGATGGCACCCTGTATACATGGTAAATAACAAGTAAAAAACTCTTGTACCGAAATATAAATAGGTATTTTGATTCCTTTATTTTATTATTATGATTTTATGTTAAACATATTGGATTATAGGGTAAGCATTACTTTAGGACGAAAGGACACTTCCTATTACTTAATAATATCAAAGAAAACTACTATCAGGCAGGCTCTATACATGCTTGCCACCGTCCGTCGTGGCATAAAAACAATTGCGGTATATGGTATAGCAGCACTTTTTACGAATCTAAGGTTTCTTTTATTTCTGTTCATACATTCACATAAGTCACATAACAAGCAAATACTTAATTCTCTAAGTCTTTTTCAAGCTACTGTTATTTTACTTTTTATAATAACTATTTAATAAGAGTACAGCGCTACATTAGTTAAGTCAGGCCGTATATCGTCCCGACTTCATAAGTTGAAATTCAAAGTACACGTTTGAGTCTTATTTTAATTCACATTTAAAGTATAGCTGCTCGTTGCCTCGGCACAAAATTACAATGGTGCTATTGAACCACGTGTGATGGAGCTACTATGGAGCTGAGAGCTACGTGGCGTTGGTAACTTATGGACTGACCTGAAATATTTTACCGACTTTTGTTTTGGTATAAGGGAATGCACTTGGCTCTTGGAATTGCCACTTTCCGGTTGAAAATTCTACGGTATTTTAAATAATACACATACTACTTACTACTTAAAACTAATATACGATAAAAAAACAGACCTACTGCGAGTCGGATTCGGGTCCCATTTTTTTCCTTTAGGCCCGGTTCGTCACGTTTGACAATATTGTATTTTTTTTTAGTATATATGTACGGTCAGCTGCAGAGAAAAAGGCGCACGCTGCATACGAAGTTTGTATGCAGGGGGGGGGGGGGGATTTTTTATGCAGCTGACTGTACATATATAGAGTCAATTTTAATTGCCGAATTTGAAATTTGTATGTTTACAAATAAACAAATAATGCGTTTCTTGAATGAGAGCCCCCTTAATTTTGAATGTAATCTTATGTTTTTAATTAGCTGAGTGTAAACAATAGTATTATTATTATTTTCAATACATTTCCATTCAATTCCATGCAAGGAACGTTCATTTATGACTGAAAAACAATTTTGAAGGTAGACTAATTTATTAATTATTATATTATGTAGTTAGACTAAATATTTAAGTTTGCTTATCCACACTATGCGATCGTCCGGTATCATATTCAATCGCGACGTAATGCACACCGGACTACACAATGAGTATTGATGGACTCCCATTTTATATTTACGGCGTATAGTATTACGGTGTGTGTTCGACGTGTTTGCTTTGCCTGTATCGAAAGTTTGTTCCTAACATTTCCTTTCTGAGTTCACCTGTTGCTTTATGTTACTCGTATTTCATATTAATTCAATGTATCTAATTAAAACACTGTAGGTTTTGTACATGAAGTTTGTATTCTAGCCCTTTAACGGGCAACGCTGAAAAAAAAACTCAATTCAAGCCTCATAGTCCGCAAAATTCTGTACAAGAAAATAATACAAAAAGATAATGTTACAGATGGTCTTTTTTGAGACCGTTGCCTTATAAAGGGCTAGGGTAGCAGGTAATTATTGTTGTGTAATCAAAGTTGGCTTAACTCAAAGACGCAAAATCTCAGAATCGAACTAAAATAAATAATAACGTAATTAGTGATACAAGTTTGATGGCGGCATGTCGCCGGCAAATAGCTGTGTTTGTTTATTGTGCCGGGAATAGAACCGGGATACCGGCGCTGTCGGACTGTCACTCCGTATAACACCACCGCTTCAATATCAGCGGTCGTACTATATAACTGCATGAAATAAAACATATTATCTATATTAGCTTACCGCAACTGCCTGTCATGTTATGATACTTATGATTATGAATAAGAATAATACGTCTGATGCGTCTGATACATATGATTAGGAATAAGAGTACCAAGAGCTACTTACAATATTTTTTTTTTAATTAATTAGCAAGCGTTACGTATATTAAAGAGTAGTAGTAGTGTTGTTATTGTTCACAGTTTGATATGTAGGTACCTTATCTTAACATTTCATTGTAATATCATTAAGTTGCCAATATTGCAATAAGTTATTATGTTGCAATAAAGTAGACTTCTAACTTGTTAGTTGGAACATGTTGCAGGACTTGCAGCGTTACAGCGTTATATGCGGAGTGATAAATCAGCAGTATAAACACCACGGAATAAAACAATTACACATCTGTCATCCTACTTGTCAGCAGCCCCGCTAACCGTCAGTCTGCGCGCTGACAGTTGACTTGTCATGTTACAGTGCAAGTAAACGTAACAAAGTAAGGTAGCGAGTGAAACGGCTTGCTAATGCGTTCTGGCTTTGACACAGTCTTGAAATTGATTTATGATCAGGGAACTTTGATTTCAACGAGCTATAAGCTAGCTTTGTTTAGACCACCTAATATAAGGTAGGTGTAAAAATAGACGACTTTTCGGTTTGATCAAAAAATATTCCTTATTATATCAGCATTTTTAGGGTTCCGTAGCCAATATTGCAAAAACAGAACCCTTATAGTTTCGTCATGTCCCTCTTTCCGTCCATCCGTCAGTCCGTCCGTCCGTTCATCCGTCCATTCGTATGTCACAGCCATTTTACTTGGAAACAATGTATCTTAATAAAATTTTAACATAAGGTGTAGTTTGTATGCCGCTACTTACTTTTGTTAAAATTGGTGAAAAAACATTTTTAGGGGGGGGGGGGGGCACCCCTTACATGTAACTAATTGTCCATTTTTTTAACCAAAAATCAATATGTTGCACATCAATCTATAGGTTTTGAAAAGTAACATTGATTGATTGAGTTTCTTTGAACATTTTCTTTATTTTCAGGAATAATCAACCTGAAAGTCGAAAAAATGTGTCCCTCTGTAACTTTTGAATCGTAGATCCAAAGAATATGAAAAAAATTAAGGAGAATCTTACATCTTTACATATTCTTTCAACGAAAATTATTTGGAACATTAACGGTTTAAACGTTTACGAGTTATTTCCAAAAAACTCTTCCATTGGCAAACGACCTTGTGATAATTTATTTTCCATATTCTGTTTAAGGTACGGAACCCTCCATTATGCGTGGTCCGACACGTGGACGGTTTTTTACAATTTACTGAACATTATACGATTTTTGTCTCAAATCTTTTGACAAGGGACGGCTCTTCTCAGTGTAATGCCGAATTGATAAATAACCCATGGCTATTATTATTTGCATTCCTAACTAATAAAAAAAAGTTGTCCTTCTCAATATACAACTAACAATAAGTAGAAACTTGTTGATAGCCATAACGATCCATATACTTTTATCTACTTATATTATAACCCATGGTGTTTCTGTTTTTTAGCTGTCTACGTCAGATATGACACAATAATTAGAGCAACAAAACCTGTCTGGTTAGATTGCTATACTATCCTTATTGGTAGATCCGAGCATCTGGCAGCTTTTAATAGGTCGAAGTCAGAGTGACGTGACTGTCTAGCAAAATTTTTAAATGTGAAAATAGTAATACCAAAATAGGTAAAAACTGCCGAAATTGTCTCAGTTATGAAGGACAATGTCTATATTTTAACATTAGAACAAAACATATTGCGTATTATCACGAAAAAAAACAGTAGGCGACAAACTATGAATTACATTATACTCGTTAGGTAACTTTACAGCTGCCAGATATCCAGATCTAGAAATAAGCTTAGTATAACAAACTGACTAAAGTGGTTTCGTTGCTCTCATTATTGTGTCATATCTGACGTGGCTAGCTCTCCGTCTACCAGAGGTGTCCAAGTCTTTTTTGACCAAGAGCTGAAATAAATTTATTTATCAAATACAAACCGCTTTTAATTTACTAAATTCCGAGGCTAAAATACGTGTCCCCCAAATTCATAAAAACATATTGGTTTTTTATAATATTTAAATAAACTACCTAAAAAGTCTCACCCCAGCTTCTGAATATAAAATTAACGTTTTTTGCTTACATTGTGAATACATTACGTCTGATACCCTGATCATGACGTCCATGATAAATGACTCGCATCACCGCTGACAAGCGAAGTGTTAAGTGTAATTGATTATTAGAAAAAACTTATTTGAATTCGAATTCAATGTGATACCTGATTTCATTAAATGCTAATGTGGCTAAGTATGTAATACGAGAGAAAATATCCTTTTCTGTTCATGTCCCTTTAAAATGTTAACGCATTGTGCTGCTTAAAGTTGGGAGGCTCTAATAAATACTGTGTAATACATCTTCAGTTACATTTAAGAAAGATATCATTGAACGTATTTTTTAATCCTTGTAGTAAATCGATTCTATTTAAGTGTAACTGCTTTGTGTTTTTTTTTAAGGTAAATACAACTGAAGTGGATAAAGTTTCACAACTCGAACTAAAAGCTAGGTATCTCAGGTATCACAGATTCTTAGGTCACTTGTGTCGAAATTTGTCTTCCGTCTGTTAACGACGTTAATTATTGACCAAGAGGCACGGTAAACTGGCAATTAACGAATTAGGCTACGATTTTTATGTGATTTGTTAAATTTGTATCACTATTTACTTTCGCCTTGTTACTTAAAAAAACATATCAAATGTAATATGAAAGAGTCACTCTTATATTAATTAACCTAAGAAAACCTAATACTTGTATTTTACTAATTTGTAGAATTAAAATTTTTACAAATTATATAACCACAAACTGTTCTTAGTATTTTGTACACTTTGGTAGTTAGTCCAAAATTTACTAGGTTTTGTAACCTCGATGATTGTACATCATCGTTACTAAAATACTAGGTTTGTTGGGAGCAGGTACTTAGTTTGTTACAAGCAAAATATGTCTAGAAAAGCGAGAACTATATTGCACGGTGAGTTACAATTACAATATACCATTCGAAGAGACACAGTCCCTCACAATCTTATTAGTGATCGGATGTGCAGGTATTTATCGGGTGGTATTGGCGCTGACGAGACGCGCCTAACAACGCATTGCACTTTACGATACCGATATATCGCTGCTTGTTTACGGTTTGTTTTTCGCTTTTTAACCCCGGTTTTAAAGTAAAAGGTAAAGGATTTTATTAGGTAGCGCAGAAACTTGCTTTTTTATTGGTGAGTGTGTTTAAAAAGGGAAATAAAATAAATAATGCAGGTATACAGACCAACCAAGAAACTATTTCGTTATTGTTTTAGATTCATGATTTTTTGCAGAACTTTTTTCATTTTCAGTCATTTGTTAATATAGGGTGGGGCCTGTAACTAAAGCAAAAAATTAAAACGTAGATTCTAGTCCTCAAACTAGACAACTTTTGTGTAGCAACTTTTTAAAATCATAAAGTTTTTAGATTGTTATTTTTTCAAACAAAGTAAATAGTATTTTCAATGTACTTAAAACTCCGTCTAATTGACATCGCCTGTCAGTCTAGTCACTCTACAGACATAATCAATTTCATAGTACATTGCGTGTTCGAATTAACTTAAAAATGTAATAAAATTCAAACCGCAAGTTTTTTTTCAAAGTCGTCAAACAAACGTGGCGTAGTTTGAGGAGAAGAATGTACATTTTAATTTTTTGCTTTAGTTACAGGCCCCACCGTGTATATTATTTCCAAGAAATTTTCCCTATGAGCTAATTTAAGTATCTATCAAGGTACATATTCATCTCTGTTTTTAGAGCACTAGCGATTATTGTTATATTTACATTTCACGTTAAACAGGCACAATGAACAATATAGCTCTATGTAAAAAATACCCGAGTGAATATATCACTATTAATTAGTTCTAATAGAAATATAAGCAGATTAGTAAGTTGCATAAGTCTTAAACAATAGTTGGGCTGTCAAAAGCGAGGTGGTACAAATGTGGCGCGTCAGGGGTCAATCAACTTGCACAGGCGGCGGCGCATCCAGTAGCGCTAACAACCAACCACACTGCTGCTATTACTTCGTTTGAAACCTCTTACACCCTACTTAAGCAAGTGACACGTGTAATTGACATTTGGTTAGCATACCTAAGTTGTAAATTGTTGGATTTTAAAATATATTTTTAAAGCCACCAGATTCTGCGAATTATCTGACTGGTACATAATATCAAATGAACTTGGCTGGACACGCTGATCACCTCTAATAGAAAATTTAGTGTAAAACAATGTTGTGAGGGTGTCGATTTTATAATTATTTGATTTAAACAACGTGCGAATTCTAAGATGTGTACTGACAAGCCAATAATGAATCTTCAGTAGATCACTGTTGTTCATATTCCCCACAATTACATATTCCCCGTGTGATATATTGAATAAGTGAGAAGATTTAATTTTGGGTTTGACACTTCAGTTTACTCATCAAGAAAAAATCTTAAGACATTGTGCTACCTAAAAACAAAACGAACAAAAACAAAATTACGGAAATAATATTTCAAAAGAGAACTTGTTAAGTTCAAAGGCGCCGTTCATAACATAATGTAAACAATAAGCATAGCGCCACGCCATCACCACCAGTGTGCGAGCAATGACAGAGGGTCGTAACAGTGATGCTATGTTTTAAAATTAACAAAGGTATTTATATGTAGACATGTTTAAGCATACTATTATTTACAATCAAATCAAAATAGTAATTATATCCCTAATACTAATGCTAAAGATTTTTTTAAATTTAATCTGCACTAAAATTAGTTACTGTGGTAACTTGCGAAATATTCACCGCGTTTATTTTTTTGTTGTAACTTTTAGCGTTAAGTCAGTAAGTAATAAAATAAAATAATAATTTCCTAAAAACTTGTGAAAAGAGTATGTGCCAATGTTTATTATTTTTGGTGCTGCTACTATTGCAATTTTATTATTTGAAACATTTTTCTATTTCTTTTTTATTTAGAATTCTAAATACAGTCCAAACTACTACTAACATTTATCAAACTAGAAATAACTGGAATAGTAAACAAATAGTGTTACGTTGACGTAGGTCGTGAACATCTGGCGCTATAGTTTACTACTTTTCTGTTTAGTTTTTTTAATGCACCAAATGTTGGCGGCGTCTGTGAAACGTCTGCCCCCGAAGTGTTATAATTTTCCTTGTTATAATAAACTTTTGACATTTCTAAGTTATTTATAACTGGATTCCAGACCAGAAGCGACAGTCCACGTGCCCATAAACACTAGCGTTTTGTATTATAACATGACATTAATAAAAACAATACATGGATAGGTACTAAGCTTTTGGTAGGTGTGAGTCAGGATTTGAAAACTAAGAACCCGCGATCTTAAAATTGTAGCATTTTTTATTGAAAAACAAGTAAAATATATTTGTGCCTTAAATTAAAGTTTCAACTGCGAGACAGTTTCTTGGCGATGCGCTCATGATAGTCTTAATCTATAGAAATGTAAGTACAGTAGGTATCTATAAGACTATAAGTACTTCTTTTATCTATATAATTGGCAATCAATTGCACGACGCCCAACATGGATTCCGCAGAGCCCAGTCCACTGCCACAAACCACATATGCTTTTTTGACTACGTGTTGGAAGGTATGGACTCACACCGACAAGTGGACGCGGTATATTTCGACTTTAAAAAAGCATTTGACTTTGTGGACAATGACGTGCTATTACAAAGATTTGCAGCCCTCGGTTTCACTCCGAAACTATTGTCCTTCTTTGCTAACTACTTCAGGGATCGTAGCCAGTACGTACAGATGGCTACCTTCCGGTCTAAAGATTACTTCACACGCTCAGGAGTAAGTCAGGGGAGTAATTTAGGACCAACACAGTTTCTAATCATGGTGGACGACCTTTGCAGTAATATTGTGGAAGCACAGTTTCTTCTATTCGCTGATGATCTTAAATTAATGTTGCCGTTAAATAGTACCTCGGATTGCGAAACGTTACAGCGGGTAGTCGATGCTGTGTCACATTGGAGTGTAGCCAGCAAACTGGAGCAAAATGTCAAAAAATGTAAAGCAATAACATTCACAAGATCTAAATCTCCAATGACAGCCAACTATCTTCTCTCCGGCATTCCTCTTGAACATGTTACCACAATCCAAGACCTAGGTCTTATGTTGGACTCTAAACTTGATATGCGTGATCACATCATAAGTATTTGCAAGAAAGCTAACAAAACACTAGGATTCATCATTCGTACTGCTGCACAATTCAGGGACACAAACATAGCCATATTATTATATAACGCATATGTCAGAAGTAAGCTGGAGTACAATGCATTCGCGTGGGATCCGTATGAAAGGAAATATGCGCTGATGATCGAGAGAGTGCAACGCAAGTTTGCGCGGTATCTATACAAGCGGCAATATGGATTCTACCCAACAATGTACCCAACTCACTTTCCATCACTATTTGTATCTGGGATGGTTGGATTGAATACGCTCGAACTGCGCCGAAAAGTAGCGACTCTGTATCATTACTGCTTAGTCTTGCGCCATAGAATAGACAATCCTAATATTCTGTGCAAGCTCAACTTATTTGTACCTGACAACTACATAACCGCGGTAGGGCGAGAGTGTCGAAGTAGACGTAACTTGTTGGCTTCAATGACCGGTAGAAACCGAAACAAACGAGCTGGTAATGCGCCTACTGCCAGAGCCATCGCGCTGATAAACCAGTTTCTTTCACAAATCTAGGACGCTGATGTATATGCCGAAGACATGTCACACTTAAAAAATAAAATTGTATATTTTGCGAACCGCCTCGTCGGAATTTGATTGTGTTTTGTTTTTTGTAATTTAAATTACTTTTTGGGACATATGATTTTAATTTTATTCAACTTGTAATTGCAATTTTTGCCATCAATATTGACCGTGTATTCCAACTAATAAGTTTAATGTAAATCTCATTTAATTCAATTATTTTGTACTATATTGTAATTTATTATTTCTTTCATCAAGTGGACATTAACTTTATATAACATTAACTGTATATGTAACTATTAACTATCTGATGTACTTTATCTTACAAGCGTTTTGGTGTCAACTGCAAGCCTGTAAGATTTATTTTTACAAATAAACAAAACAAATAAACAAACAAATACTTACATTTAAGTAGTTTTATATTTACTTGTATGTATTTTATGTATTACTTTTCTGACATAAGTAAAATATTTTTTTTCATGATGAAAGCATCTTAATGTACTTTGTACAACTAAAACCAATATTCACAACAAATAATTAAATACTAAACACCAGTGGAAACTACAAGGCGGCCGGTACTTCGGTCTCGTTAGTGTTCTGTTTAGAGTATTTGACTAAGCTATTACTCTTAACTAGTAAGTCATGACTGCATTCTTCAGACACTTACAGAAAATTAGGTTCAAAAACATGACTGTAAAATGGTTAAAAAAAACTGCGAGTTTTTAAAATTATCAATGTGCAGACGGATGCTTGTTTATTCATAAAGCCCATAATTGACATGGCATCATAAGAATTTGATTATGCTAACATTATGTTTATAACTTATAACGCACGTGATTGTTTAGCATAATTTATTAACGTTTATTTAATCAAGACAGTAAAGGACTTTTAAGTCAATACCACTTTTTCTCACGAAAGTTGGTTGGTTTTTAATTGCATTAAAATAAGTATTTTATGCACGTATTTATACTCCAGCATGATAAATGTTTAGGGCATATAAGTTCGTATTTCATTAGTAGTTAGGTTGTTTTTGCTTAGAAACAGACAATCGGTCAATTGCCCATCGGCTGTAGGTAGGAAAAGACGTGTCCCCGCATACTAATGTTATTGTACTGATCAATATATTAAATACTTGGTTAGAGACCTAGTAACAGCGAGCAAGTGTCACGATAACTTTTTCAGTAGATAAAATAGGTATGAACACTTACGCAATAAAATCGCTAACTATATTAAAATTGCTAACGTTATATTACAAGTCAAACGTTTTGTAAATAAGTTCGCTACAGTCTCAGTATACTTATAATAGTTGTACTTTTGTTACAAGCAGTTATTTTTAATTGGAATATACCTACTACATAACATTTTAAATACACTACTGGGATTAAAAAACGCAAACTATCAATATTATGAAGATACATGTGCAAAAAACTTTACTGAAATCATAATCAACAATCGATGCAATGTAAATACGAAGAAACATTTTAGGCTAGTTAATTTTATTCCATGTGGTTAATTTTGACCACATTATTAAATCAGTTTAAGACGGATTTTTAGAGACCCTAACATGAATTCAGGTGACTGGTTTTGGTGCGATCCATACATTTTAATATACCTGTGCCGTACGTTATTTAGCACCGCCCAAGCCACCGATTAAACCTGACGTAACTGCGTAATTCAGGGGCTGATA
Organism: Pammene aurita; assembly: GCA_947086415.1. Lineage (NCBI taxonomy): Eukaryota > Metazoa > Arthropoda > Insecta > Lepidoptera > Tortricidae > Pammene > Pammene aurita. The sequence continues at coordinate 34,617,618 of OX352290.1, read as the reverse complement.
ACTTAAGGTTTATGGCTAAAAATAACTCGTAAACAAACGGAAAGGTTGCCCAGACCTGTTTGCGGCCAGTTTGCAGACGCAAAAGTGACCCATGGTGGGTCAGAACGTCGTAAGTTTAAGGAATAATACAGTTATACATACGAGAATGTACATATTTACGTTATTTTTACCCAGTTTTAATTATGGGTACTTAACTACCTCCAATATAAAAAAAAACATTTTATAACTTTACTTTCACATGAAAAAGGCCTTTGGGTGCTGAATTGGGTATAAGTATGCTTATACGTTTAAATCTAAATTTAGACTACGCCGTGATAAATAAGAGTTTTATTTTTATTTTTTTATTCTAACTTGAAAAGAGAAGACAAACGTTGTCAATAGTCCAACGTTTTTAAATTTATGATATAATTTCAATATGTGTAAATCACTTTTGTTTAATTTTGTTAAGCTTTTTACTTCACAACTGCTTCTGTGCGTTCCAAAACACAGCTTTCAAAACAGTCCCGTTAATTTCGCTGCTTACACAAATAACGCATTATCATTCCAGACGCCAAACCGATTGCGTTCCTTACAAGGAGACTAAATATTGCCTATAATGCGCTTCCGTTATGTGTCTGATACATTCTAATGCATTTTGTTGCGATTGATAATTTTTTTTAATAGTATTTGCTGTGAGACAGAAGTACATTTGCAAAAAAGTGATCGTATGCTTAGCTTTTACCTACTTAGATGAAAATAACAATACCTATTACATATTTACCTAACCTACCAAACGTACGTAATATTTTTAGATATTTTTTATGATTTAACTGCGCTAACGAGAAATGTATTTAGAGAAAGGATAAGTATAACTATTCGTTGCAGTGTCATTTTTATTGGAAAAAAACGGCACGCATCTACGGTACCTAGTTAGTAGGTGTATTAAACTACCATTTCAGAAACATTTAATCAAAGCACCTCAGTCGTGGTTGATAGAACAGTCTTATGTTATGTTATAGTACATTTATCGTGTATCTCACAGCAAATGACGCTTGTGTTTACTACTACGTAGACATACAATAATGTAAACACAACACTGGCATTAAACTTGTAAGGAATTGCAAACTTGCAGACCTTGATAGCTAAAGCCCTACATGGTCATTGATTAATAAAAGTCGCTAACAGCACAGCCTGTAAACAAAAATAAACTCTAAGGTTAAATCCATAAGGCTAAAATTAACTTTACGTTTTAAATCAAGTTACGATATTTTACGTTGAGAAACACAGGTTCATATGTTTAAGTCAATGATATCCAAACACGTTTTTACTGAAAATGGAAACTGGAAAATCATTTAGCTCATATGCCCTTGACATTACTTGTCTCGGGGTTTTATAAATTGCGAATTACCGTATATTAATTTTACGTCGGCGTAAGTTTTGTTTTGAAATCGTTTTCATTTAAAACTGTCCATACTCTACAGTCCCTACATTGACATTTTATAGGGATGTAATGACTACAGTGCAAATTACTACGAAAAACATTAATGAATAACGTAATATATATATTAAATAATTATGTATCTTATTTAAGAATCATGTTTAAAAATTAAGACAAGTTAAACGATGTAAATCTAATGCAGATATTTTTATTATAACCTCAATTGTTTCCGGGATTTTTACCATGCGCCATGTAGGTAATATTGAGTATTACATGGTGAGGGCGTAATTGATTTTTAAACTAAAGCGATAAGGTGGACAGTAGACACCAAGAGAAATACGAATTTAAATGAGGGTAGATCGCTTCTCAGTACGCTACGCTAGAAGATTGACATACAGCTCACTGAGCGTCAGATACTGCATGGCACAACATAGGCCAGGCAATAGAGGGGTTGACCTGGCATTAACTCCTCAGTCCAAAAAAACTTTACAGCATGATGAAGTGTCAGAAGTAGATGGTATATATATATTTTTCAAAAAAAAAACTATTGTCCTTTTTAGGTTTTTTTATCTAAACTCTAATATCGTCTATATTTACGTTTGGAAAAATGCTCAGTCTAATTTTATTGCACTAGAAATATTGAAAAAATATCAAAAAAAAAAATCCATAACTGAACATATTTTTTATAAAAAATTTTTTTTTTGTGTAACTTACATCGGAAATTTGCTCCGCCTTTTTTTTTACTGAAGTGACATTAAATGTATGTATTCTACGTATGACAAAAAAAAATCCAAAAATTTTATCATCAAACTTTTTCAGTATAAAAATTTGCTTATTATTCGCAGTAGAATATTGCTCCATCAATTTTTTTTTAAATTATATTTCCTTTAAGAGTTTTCTTGCGACTGTACAAAAATCCAAAAAAATATCCTGCGTATTAAAAATTTAAATCATGTCACAAATAAAGATACCTAATATTTCACTCGTTAGTGGAATGCGCACGTGCAGGACGCGGGACGCGGGAGCGGGGATGCGAGGGGCCAGGCGCAGCGTTCTCGTTATCTTCTTTAATAAACTCAAAGAAAAAGTTTACTTTTATGGTTTTGCACGTTACTAAAATATACATTAACACTACATGAAGTCACAGTGTAAATAAAAAAGTACGCCAGTTGTAATATATTTGACACATTTTTAAAATGCATGCGTGTTGTGTAGATGTGTCATATGCAGACTCCGTTATCAGTGAATCATAGGGTTGTCACACAATATTTTATTTCGAGTACAACATGTGACATATTAAATAAAACATAATTTTCAATTATATCACCGCTCCATGACAAGAACGTTACATTCGTTGAGATGGTATTTTCATTAGGTAACATTTTCCGTAACTCTGATGTCTGGTTATCGCTTGTGCAATACAATTCATTTTTTGGCCATCTTTTTCCACTTGTCATAATTGTTTTGAATACTGTGACCATTTCATTTTAAAAACCGTGATATATATACGATTTAATACGTTTCAACACGAATCTTAGTCATCCTTTTTTAAAATGTATATGCATTTGCACAATTGTATCATCTTACTGAAAAAAAAAAAACAAATTTATTTATTTATTAGAAAACTATAATCTAATAGGTACGCTTACCAGGCTTACCTATTCGAAAAAAATGGTATCTATTGCACAGTTATACTAAATTTAGTAACCATTTCCGCGTCGCTCAGACTGAGAAACTGAGAAAATTTTGCAAGATTATTCAGGAAATCCATACTTTTACTGAATAAACATTTAAGTGATTAATATGACATCAATCATAATTGCCGAAAAAAATACAAATAAGTAACTATTATGGAGTTTATATACCAAATTAAACCTCGTTAAAGTCATTTGCCTTAATATACAGGGTGGAAAGATCAATCGGGCCCTGGAGGAAAACTACCTTAAAACGTTGAGATAGCTCAATTCACTGAAAGGAAACATTCTTTAATTTATTTAAAGGGACATAACTGCATTTACAAATATTTTGGAAAAGAGTACAGTTTTCAAAAAAAAGTATTTATTTTGTAATTTTTGCCATAAATAATTTTTATGACAATTGATGCCAATAGATCCTGTTTCCAATGAGGATAAAAACTTCTAAATACCAACCAAGTTTAGGGCACAAGAGAACATATAAATAATAATAATAATATTTTTCATACAATTGGTATGGAATAAAGTGAAAATTAAGAAAAAAACTGTGAATGCAGTTTTAGTTTTTAAGAAAAACAAAAGAATGTTTCCTTTCAGCGAATTGAGCTATCTCAAGGTCTTAAGGTAGTTTCCCTCCAGGGCCCGACTTATCTTTCCACCCTGTATAAATAAAATAAGTATATAGCTTTCATCAAAATATATATACGTCATGATAAGAATATTAAACTGTGCTATGCCAACCCTAGCATTTTCATTAAAATTTCACCACTGAAAACGGGGTCTAGTCATATGGAACAAATAAAACTATTTTGGAAATTCTTGGGAATTGTGATTTTCTTTAAGTTGAAACAGATTTTTACAAAAAGATTTATTCAATCGATCACTAATGTAACTGTGCCACGATTTTAAACGGCAACTTCTAGCCGAGACCGGCGTAGGCTACATCTGTCTCACCTTATCGCCTCTTTGTATTGCGGGTTTGGGGGGGGGGGGGGGGGGGGGCGACCCGACATCCTACTGCCAGTAGATTGCCAGCGGAGACTATGTGGTTATCCGGTATTCGGAGTAAGTATTCGCTTCGATCCATACAGATACAAATAATTTATTGTACCTACGAAACAACACATGACAATGGCCAGTGTTTGGCGTACAATAATGTTGATTCTATTGCATGTTATGTCATTTAATGTCTAATAATGTTTATAGTTATATCAACCATAGGTAGATGCTAAAAAAAAGATGCTGCCTGCCGGCCTCGCCTCGGATACCGGAGGATTTGGTCACTTTTTCTAAAGCATATGACATCTACTCGTATTTCGACTTATAACAAAAGAAATAATTAAATATTACACACAGAGAAAAAAATACAGTTGTCACAGGTGAATTACACAACAGACATCAATCTTATTTAAGCGTCATTTATAAGTACAACTTATGTTTAAATTTGGGTAAAATAAAAAGTTTAAGTCATCTGGCAAATGCGCTGTTTCGCATATGTCTTGATATACCCGTTATGAAGAAATCTATGGTTATCGCTCTAGCGGGGTGGCGGGGGGCGACGACAAAAAGTCGCGCGTACCAGATCTGTGGGCACGGCAGTTCCCCTGCCAAGTCGATCAAAACAAAGGCACGGCCGAACCATCCTTTTTCCGAAGCCATTCAGGCCATTTTCGACCCCCCTCTAATTCTGTTATCGATAAAGCTAGAAGGCTGAAATTTCTGTGACAAAGAGGCCATAACACAAGGAAGATCCCAATATCATTGAATTTCACTATATACTTTAAGAACTATCGCAAGTCAAAGATCCTTAATTTTGTCACTGACTCACTGATTACGATCATCGTATATCTAAAATACTTCTAGCAGTCCCACAAGCTCCAAATTTTGAACACTTCTAACTTCTAGGGTTAACTCTTAGACTATAAAGCCACTGAAAATTAAAACATACCGCAATATCCCGGGTTCTCTAGTTTTACAAACCGCACAGTTAACATTGTAATCCCATATAAATATATGCGGAAACAAAGTTATTTTTTCTGTTTTTTTTATTATAAAAATATAAACATCTAATATTCAAAAGATCACAATGACATGTTGTTAGTAAACTCCGGCACACCGCCTTGGTTTTACATTAGACTTTTTGAAGTAGAAGAACTGCGTTGTGAGGCTGGTATTATTGTACATGTAATGTTTTGGATGGGATACAATTTATTGCTTTAGAAATTTACATGAACTGTCTTCTCTCTAGTGATTACTTGCCGAGTACTACCCAGCTAGGTAGATGTGTACCAGGCCAGTAATTTGTCCTAAGGGTGTGCCCTTAGGACAAATTACTGGCCTAGTGGCTTAGTGTCACAACACTAAAATGCTCAAACTTGGTTGAGGTATGCCTCAACCAAGCTCATGCTATATGTAGCACGCGTACCTTGAGACCGGTAGGGCGTTTCTCAAAAAGTCCTCGGTAATGCGCCGAGGGTCATGTCTCTGCGTTGAAGAAACGTTAGCGGCATCTATATAACTCGATCAATGTACCATCTGTTAGTAGGCGGCGTGACTAGTGTCGAAGCGTAGTTGTATCGGTGCATGCGGCTGTATTGTGTGCATTATGACACTACAAGCGTCATCTGTTGGCGAGTAGTGGTGATGGTGTTCTATTTAGTGAGGCAATGATACTCTGATGCTTCAATCAAATACTAAATTGTTTAATTAATAATACGCCATCAAAATATTTATTAAAATTATAATGATACGAGTTAAGTACAAATATGAAATTAGACAATTATATAATTGAAGTAACTTACTCCACTTTTTTCACTATGACGCAAGCATAGCTGAGTCGTAGCCGCGCATGCTAAACTGGACTCGCTTTAAAAGGCTAGACAAATTTTTCATTTCGTGATTTGACGTATTGTATGTAAAATATTTTTTGGAAACTTCGGTTGTGGCTGTTAAATTGACTACCTTACGTGAATAAAAAACGAAACCAGGCTGAGGAATTTTTCCATAAAGTTTATGAAATATACTGTAATAACAATTTTATTTTTAGATTTTTTTTTGGATATTCGTAAATATTATGCTAAAATAAGATTAACGTAACACCCACTGTTACAAACCTGACTGAGAAATTTTCCAAACAAAATAACGAGTGTTACCAGTTACTTTTGAATAAAAGTGACAGTTTTATTTGAATTTTTTTTTGAACTTTTGACAGTATCTGTCAGTAATCAAAATAATTTGTTAAGTGAAAAAAATATACCCTGAGAAAAATTCCGGTACAAAGTATTAAGTTTTTTGTACATTTTTGTAAAAATACCAAAACTGACATGCTTTTTTTTTGGAAAAATAGTGTTTTGTGTTTTTTATGACCTATACTACATCCTAGCAAAAGAATAATCGACTGAGGAATTAATGCGAGGTCTCCATACAACGACCCGGTAGATTTCCCACACTAATATGTCAGTGAGAATATTGATCAGAAACTGTGAATAAATTGATTTAATAATGTCCAGTTACTAAGTTATGTGCGGAAACAACTTGAAGATCGCTTTGTACTGTTTAAGTCAAATATCAGGCAAACTCAAGGATTTTAGCAACTACCAAGTAAGTATAAACGAAGAATTAAATAAATATATTGCTCACGGTCAGAAGCTAGAAACATCTGTATTGTTCAATAATTTATTCGAAACAAAGCTAATAATTTCCTTATCCCAGCCAGACTGCTCGGCGGCAACCTGATCCTTTGTTTAGGTCCTCCGCCACAAGGACTTTCGCGCGCGAACATTGCACGCGATTGTTTTATTTGTAAGCCAATATGTTTGGTTTGTAATATTTGATGAGACGACGCTGGTTTGCTGTAACTTGTTGCAATTGTTTTAAGTTTATCAACCTGTCAGGTTAAATATATTATACAAATGAAATGTCATGTGAATGGTAGGATCAGTGGACATTTATGGCTGAATTGGCACTAGTAATAACAAACTATTTACAATTAGCTGCAGATATATTTGACCTACACAATCTCTTATGCCGAGGGTCAGACATCAGTACCTACGTTATAATTTAAAGACGGAGAGCTGGCTACGGAATTTTTTTTTAGTTTTTATAATCAGAATACGATACCAATTATGTCCTTAAAAGGATCACGAGCATTTTTGTTACTCCTTGTACATATTATGGTTGCATTGTTAAATGTACGTCTTTATGCGTAAATATGACTTATATTAAGTCGATGTTACTCCTTATGTTTTGCCAGTCTCATTGTAACACATGTGTGCCGTTTGTTTCCAAAACAATCGTAAAATCACATACATCATACACACTTTTACAGCCCACGATTAATCTTGAAACACTAAAATTTCAAATAGACACACCATTAGCGAATGCCTTTCCAACAGATCATGACCACCAGCTGCGTAAACGTGTGTCACTACTGCATACAGAAATAACTGGACCAAGCCTGCTAACAGACTTTATGACGACTAAGACCAAAATGGTCTAATGACTTAATACAATCAAAATAGAACTTTATTCCGTTCAGTCAAAGCTAATTGTTGATCGCTAGCGCGGTAAAGTAAGATAAACACACTGAGAACAGAACTTTATAGCTTTTACAAGAATAGCTAATTTCGCTTGCTTAAACATTGTATTGTTGTGGTCGAATAAAACACTCACGTATTATTAACTATTCGATTGTATGCCTTTGTAACTAAGTAAAGTAATGTGCTGTGATACAGTATTTGGACTAGGTAACTTTAATATTTGGAATTATGTACAGGAATGCAGTATTGTTCACTTATTTGGCAAGGCGAATGAGTAAAACTGAAATATTACAAGGCAACCGAGGTTATTTAGCGGATGCTTCCTAAATTGGTGTAAGGAATTTAAGCTTAAGTAGTTATAATATGTTTAATTGTGTATAATATTGTCTTCGGTTGCCGCGATAGTTATTCATGAAATAAAACAATTAAAAACGGATTTTATCGCGTGTACTGAGCTTAAATTACATCCCGACGTTTCGAACACTTTACAGCGTTCGTGGTCAACGGGTCGACTGAGGAAAAATGTACAATTACCTCCGTTCAAAAACTATCACAATATGCAAACCTACCCACATATTAAATATTAAACAAATTTAGTGTTTGCACATGCCAGAGGGGCCTTTATAAAAACAAATTATTTATTATTACAAAACAAATTATTAAACAAATTATTTTATTATTATTAATTATTGTTTTTATTTTTATTTTTAAATTTTTAAAACTAGTATTAAATTATTATTAGTGTCCACACTGTCCACCATTATGGTCTCACAGTCCTATGTCTAGCTTGCTCCTTAACCAAATGAAGAACTGGATCCCAAGCTGGTGGTACCGAAAAACCATCCTCTCTGTTGAAATTTGGATATTTTTTAATCTCGATTGCCTCTCGCAACATCCGGGGAATGTATCGTTTCTCCTTGACGAGGACTTGCGGTTTGTCAAATTTAACTGAGTGGTTGGGCCTATCCATGACATGCTCACAGACTGCTGACCTTGGTCGACGGTGCTTTACATCGGCTATATGTTCCTTTACCCGAGTAGAGATGCTCCGCTTAGTCTGGCCTACATATGATAGACCACATTCACATTCCAGCCTGTAGACCCCTGCACTCTGTAGAGGAGTAGCCGACTTCACTGACCTCAGGAACTGTGACATCTTCTTCATTGGCTTAAAGTAAGTTTTTATAGAAGCACGTTTCAAGATGTTGCCAATCCTGTCAGTGACTCCTCGGACAAAAGGCAAGATGGTAGGCCGGCGCTCAACTGTAGGAATCTTCATCCGAGCCTTCTGATTGAGCCGTGGAATCTTGAGCCCGTTCGCTTGAAGTGCATCCTTGGCATGCCGGAGTTCCGCCGCCAGGTGCTGCTCATCACATATCCTCTGGGCTCTCTGAAACAAAGACTTGCCTACAGTAGCTAGCTGACTGGGGTGGTGGTGCGATCTACCATTCAAATATCTATTTGTATGTGTAGGTTTCCTATATACAGTGCGGCCTAAGGTATTATCAGGGTTTCTCAATACTAGTACATCTAAGAAAGGCAGTGAACAATTATTTTCCAATTCCATGGTAAACTTAATCTTACTATGAATGGAATTAAGGTGGTCAAGGAAAACTGAAACACTATTTTTAGGTAATATAGTAAAAGTATCATCTACGTATCTTTTGAAAATCTTCGGCTGCACGGGAGCCAATGAGAGCGCCCTCTCCTCAAAGTCCTCCATAAAGATGTCAGCGACTACTGGAGATACCGGGGACCCCATGGCTACACCGTCGACTTGCAGGAAGAATTCATTGTTCCATAGTAGATATCCTGATGTAAGGCAGTGTTCCAAGAGCTTAGCATATTCTTCAGACATGTTCTGCTCACGCAACCTCTTCTTCACAATTTCAATGCAGTCTTGTACCGGTAGACTCGTAAAGAGTGACTGGACATCGAAACTGACCATGATCTCGTCATCAGTTAATGTAAGGTCTCTAATGTCACTGATGAAATGGTAAGAATCCTTTATTTGTGTTCTAGTATTACCCCGTAAAGATGAAAGGACTCCTGCTAAGTATTGAGCCAATTTGTAAGTTGGAGCATCAATTTGACTCACGATTGGACGTAGCGGGGCACCCGCCTTGTGTATCTTCGGTAACCCATACAATTTAGGAGGCACCGGGCAATCAGGAACCAAACCTGCAACATCTAGATTAAGGGATTCGCAGTATTCACCAATTAGGTCTTTAGTACATTTTAAGACTTTCGCAGTAGGATCTTTTTTGACATGTTTATAGGTTGTGCTGTCCGCCAACAGATTCTCAATTTTCTGGTTGTAATCGGTGGTGTCAAGTACAACCGTCGCATTACCCTTATCAGCTCGAAGTATGGTAATCTCTTCCTTAGGTAAGTTTGTTTTCGGCGGCTTCGCCCTTCGCAATAATGACTCAAGATTCCACGGCTCAATCAGAAGGCTCGGATGAAGATTCCTACAGTTGAGCGCCGGCCTGCCATCTTGCCTTTTGTCCGAGGAGTCACTGACAGGATTGGCAACATGTTGAAACGTGCTTCTATAAAAACTTACTTTAAGCCAATGAAGAAGATGTCACAGTTCCTGAGGTCAGTGAAGTCGGCTACTCCTCTACAGAGTGCAGGGGTCTACAGGCTGGAATGTGAATGTGGTCTATCATATGTAGGCCAGACTAAGCGGAGCATCTCTACTCGGGTAAAGGAACATATAGCCGATGTAAAGCACCGTCGACCAAGGTCAGCAGTCTGTGAGCATGTCATGGATAGGCCCAACCACTCAGTTAAATTTGACAAACCGCAAGTCCTCGTCAAGGAGAAACGATACATTTCCCGGATGTTGCGAGAGGCAATCGAGATTAAAAAATATCCAAATTTCAACAGAGAGGATGGTTTTTCGGTACCACCAGCTTGGGATCCAGTTCTTCATTTGGTTAAGGAGCAAGCTAGACATAGGACTGTGAGACCATAATGGTGGACAGTGTGGACACTAATAATAATTTAATACTAGTTTTAAAAATTTAAAAATAAAAATAATAATTAATAATAATAAAATAATTTGTCTAATAATTTGTTTTGTAATAATAAATAATTTGTTTTTATAAAGGCCCCTCTGGCATGTGCAAATACTAAATTTGTTTAATATTTAATATGTGGGTAGGTTTGCATATTGTGATAGTTTTTGAACGGAGGTAATTGTACATTTTTCCTCAGTCGACCCGTTGACCACGAACGCTGTAAAGTGTTCGAAACGTCGGGATGTAATTTAAGCTCAGTACACGCGATAATATCCGTTTTTAATTGTTTTATTTAATTGTATAATTAAAATCCGGAGTTGTAATTATTATGTTGACTGATTTTTGTTATTACCTACGAATTTGGGTTTGTAATGTAAAATATTTATTGTGTATTTTATGACTTACTTGTTGATTTTATTCATTACGATTATTGGCATACAAAATGTGATTACGAAATGCGTCAGCTTTTATTACCTTTTTTTCGAGGCTCCATATGAATGAATATGGTTATTCTCTTTATTTTTCTCTATTCTTAGATATGGTTATTATTATTGTATAATTCTAGTAACATCATATTCTTCCCCACAAGTGACTTAACAAAGTAGGTACAAGGTCTTTTTAACTCATTCATTATTTATTTTTATATATGTTCTATCATTACAGCTACCTACATTTCAAGAACGGTTTTAATACACAACCATTAAATAAAAATAACCATTTTCAAAAAAAATACAGTAAATCGCATGTAATGTTTTCAGGATTTCAGTTGCTGGTGTTGCACGTTAGGATTATAAATTTACGTAACAGTTCTGTTTTCCACGTCATAAGATATTTTAGTCTAATTCAAAAATAAAAACATAAGAACTAATTTATCTCGTGACAGAATTCTCTACTCCGTCATGTCACATTTAGTGACACATTCTTCGCATTTTCATCTAAAATAAAAACAATACAGAAATACCCTAGGGGACCAGTCACTTAACCTGAAATTAAAATGTCGAAAATCAATGCTCCTGTCATTCTGTCAAGACACACAGAACGTTAGTCATGTTGACAAGTTTTTTCTCGGGCGCCTTTGGGGCGATTCCACAGTTCCAGAAATAGTACGAGGTATTTTATGCTTTAATTGTTTTCTAATTTAGTGTCGAAGAAATGAGGATGGAAAATTACACCGTTGAAAAATATGCGTTTGAATATTTTTAAACACCCAAGGTAACAATTTAAGCGTCCAATTGTAAACTAAAGTTTATAAAAAATGTAGGAATGTGCTGGATAAAAATTGTAAATGGGAATCGTCAACTAGAGTTACTATCACCCAATGGAGGATGGATTTGGCCCATGTAAAAATTAGATAGTAGGGTCTATTTAATATGAAAAATTAAAAAGTAGATCTCATGCAAATATGCTATAAATATGAGTACAATGCACTTTTAAAACCTGGACTCAGTAAATCCTAAAGGAAAAGTTACCGTACAGGGCCTAAGTAGCCCGACATTACGGTAACTACATCTGTAAGATTATTTATCTGCAAATAACTAGAATATGCAATAACAATTATAAATAACAATGGCTGTAAAATAATCTGTACTAAATAGCTCAGTTAACTTCGTAAACTGTCGCACTCTAGTAGGATGTTATATTACCTATATATCATACAAGAAAAAATGCCAAAGATATCTATATATTTTATAATATATAAATAAATAAATAAATAAATATTATAGGACAATCTTACACAAATCGATCTAGGCCCACAGTAAGCTCAATAAGGCTTGTTTTATGGGTACTAGACGACGATATATATAATAGATAAATATTGATAAATACTTAAATACATAGAAAACATCCATAACTCAGGAACAAATATCTGTGATAAACACACAAAGAAATGCCCTGACCAGGATTCGAACCCGGGACCTCCTGCTTCGTAGGCAGGGTGACTACCGACTGGGCTAGGAGGCCGTTAAAACAAAAGCTATTCTCTGTTACTGCTTATTTTCTATTAGAAAAAGTTCTAACAATAATACAAGTAGTTAAATAAAGTGCATCTTCACTAATCCCAAACCAATTAACGTATTATTTTACCAATAAATTACCAAACACGTTTCGGTCTTAACTCAAATTACCTTTCAACAAAACGCCCTTTGCTATAATTACTCCAAAATTTATTGACTGACTCACAAGACAATCTCATGTCACAAAAAAAGATAAAAAAACAGACACCGAAAAACCAAAAAACGGTTAATAAAAAACAAAACACGGCGAGTAAAAAAGAAACATTAATTTAAAGTTGGCGTCGAGTTTGGGGGTACTTTGTCTTGTGACTGATTCTTGTTTAGTATAGCTACCCCAAATTAGGGTACTTTTGTCTGCAGTATATTAATATTCATTTAACTTCTGAAGATTTTCGGTCGAGATTAAGAGCTTCTATTGTGCTATTTTTGCCTACGCTTATAAATTTGCCGTTGAGTTATGTTAAGATGACTATTTATAAAATGTCATTTGTTATTATTGTTGCTTTCATCATAACAATAAAATTATTATTTATGTTTGTATTTTACTAATGATTTTTGATAGTGGTACTAATGTATGCATATGTTAATTAAATATGAAGTAATGGATAATAAAGATACAGTGTAATTAGATATTTGGATCCCTAACAGGTTGTATTAATGACGCAGACTTTACTCCGACATCATATTTTTTTTTGGTATATAGTAGATTTTAGGCGTCATGTAATTTGCCGGATAATTATAAATATTTATTTATTTTAGAGTGAGAATAATTCATTTCCTATTATTAAAGTAAACTAAATCAACATTTTATAAACACGCCTTGAAGAAACTCAACTTAAATAAGCCGTTTATTAGCGGTCCTAAATATTAACGGGCATCTAAAAGAGCTTATAAGACCAAAGTCCGGCCTTAACCAAGCGGGAGTTGCGGATCTTGTCTCATATAGATGTCAATTTTGTTCAATGGCGCAGTATCGTAAAATATAATGAGCACACCAAGCTTAGGGTAGACGGGGTGTCTGTTTAAGACTTTGAATGACATGGAAAAGATAGGTGATGCTGGTTAAATTGCCATTAATGGAAGTACGGGATTGTTAGTGTCAGAAAAGTATTTAATGTTTATTACCGTTACTTTTAAGGCAAAGGAATTATTTAAAAAAAAGTGTAGTAATGATTGCACAGTTGAAAACTTTGATTCATAACGTAACTAAATATGAATATCTAGTTAAATACACACACATAATTAGTGTTTTACTACGAGTAATGATGAACCTACTCATTAAACAAAGATTACTATTGTGTTGGTTTCTAAAATTGAAAAACTAAGCAATACACACATATGTTATTACTTATATGGTGACACGTGTGTCCTGTCCTTACATACAATAAACTCGGCATAACATCTCAATCTGTTTATCCATGTATGGACGGTGGAGCCAATGGTCCGTGAAGAATCCTTAATACACCGAACACAATATTCTTCACAAAATGGGAAATTGCAATCTCAATATGGATATGGATGTTGTTTAACATTTTGATAGATACGATGTGAATCGATGTTTGCAAAAACTTGAGTCGAGTTTTATTATAAGTACTTCAATAATCTTACAAAAAATATGGGGCCGTAGTCTAACAGTAAAACACCTTTAGACACGATCCAACTTCAATGCAATAACTACGGAATACAGCTGTATTACTACTAGTAACTCTCTAGCTAGTAGCCCACCAAATGAAGGAAAACTTAGAGGAAATAATTCGTGTATAGCCAAATTTTGGTGTAGTTGTAGGCAAAGGTATCTTACACAACATACTAAAAGTACCGGTGGATGGGGGCACCGCTAGCGGGGAGGAGGGGGTGCAAAGGTCCCTTATTTTGGTTTTTCGTAAATAACTCGATAACGGTGGCTCATACGAAAAAATGTTCTATCGCTTAATTCATTCACATATAATTTTTTATAAAAAATATTCTTTGCTTTTTTTTGCTGGGATCAATGTTTAATGAGATATCGAGGAAACACTTTTTTAAACTTTCGGAGCTAATATTTACGAAAGTATTGGTTTTATCCAAAAATTGATTTGGAGTACCCTCATTTGTTTTAAAATACCTATCCAACGATATCCCACAAATTAGGGTTGGAGTAAAAAAATATTTACCCCCCCACTCCATGTGTACCCGAAAAAATAATATTTTTTCACATTTTATTTTAAAACTTTGTCTGCGTAATTAAAACACATACTTATTTAATTATTTCCCCTATCAGGCAGTTAAGCGTCTTCGTTTGGTGAGCTATAGCGCCTAAACGTCTGAATCAGAAATATCAGAATTTGCTTGAAAATTATTCCCATATACAACTCCAATACTACTTCAATATACTTATATATATATATATATATTTTTTTTTTTATTTTTTTTCTTCAATATTGGTTGATTATTTGTTGTGTGTTGGAGTAATGTTTGAGGTAGATTGTGTTTTTAATGTACTTATGGTTTATGTATTTTAAAATTAGAATATGGCACATGGAGGCTGGATTGTCATCCTCAAGAATATTAACTATCCTTTGCTTAAAGCAATTTATGGAAAATGGACATATCTATACATAATTAAATTATTTCTAATATATAAATCATTCAAACTACCCAATATCAAAATAACACTACCAAAATTTGACAGATAAACTCACCATAAGTCTATCCTAATGTATGTGCCCTCTTTAATCGTCAGTGATCACAAAAAGCTATTACGGTGTTTTACAACCGACTCGAGGGTACAGCTTTAAGCTCCGATAATGAGATGTGGCCATGCTTTGACATCGCAGGTTATTTAAAGATTTTATAGTCAGATTCACTGAGTAGGGAGAATGGTACTTAATTGGTAATTCAACGGGAATACTTAAGCAGATTTTTTAAATGTTTATATGTTGTTTCTTTTTTTATTAACTGGTAAATAACATTATAATTATAATTGCAGTCAATATACTTTGTAACTCTATAAACTGTAGCGGTTACACTCACGTCACTTTAGTCACTTCGCGCGAAGTGTTTCGGAGAGCCTAGGTCTCCATCTTCAAGCGCTAAGAGTGCTATTTGAACCGGCCCGTAGCGCACTGTTGCACGTCGCGTTGCCGACTGCCGGCCTGTTGCGACATGTCGCGCGAAGTGACTAAAGTGACGTGAGTGTAACCGTTTTATATTATAGTGTTAGTATGTCTCACGAAAGTTTAAATTTAATACTCTGTAACTAAAGTAAATTTATATTCTATTTCTATACGAGTATGAGTACTTCAACACCGGGACCAACAATTCAAGTAGCCAAACACAACAATCAAATAGCTCCCAACAAATCTATTTACTAATTTAACCACTTACAAATCAAAACACATTTTGACATGTTATTAATTCCAGTCTTCTATTTTGGGCAACATGGGAACCTACTTGAGTCTATATCGATGCCTCTCAGCGGAACAAAGTCTTGGACTTGCTGCAATGGCTCTTGAGTTAGTTAATGTTATAATAATATTGCCTATTGAATTATTTTTGGAATGTGGGAAAGTTTTAAGCGTATTACATTTGTCTATGCTTAATAGGGCAATTTGAGTTATATACTAAAACGTAGACATAACATTTTATTATTAAAATTTTAAATTATATTGTATGTAATTAGGTATTGTGTTTCTCCATCATTCTTAAGTATTTAACCATAGGTACTTAATATTGTCTTCGGTTGCCGCGATAGTTATTCATGAAATAAAACAATTAAAAACGGATTTTATCGCGTGTATTGAGTTTAAATTACATCCCGACGTTTCAAACACTTTACAGCGTTCGTGGTCAACGGGTCGACTGAGGAAAAATGTACAATTACCTCCGTTCAAAAACTATCTCAATATGCAAACCTACACACATATTAAATATTAAACAAATTTAGTGTTTGCACATGCCGGAGGGGCCTTTATAAAAACAAATTATTTTTATTACAAAACAAATTATTAAACAAATTATTTTATTATTATTAATTATTCTATTCATTTTTATTTTTAATTTTTTAAATTAGTATTAAATTATTATTAGTGTCCACACTGTCCACCATTATGGTCTCACATTGTGAGACCATAATGGTGGAAATTAGAAAAATTGGTTCCTGATTACCGATTAAAATTTACCGTGTATAAATTCAACCGTCTGAGATTACAAAACGTAGCTATAAAACGTGATTTTGAAGTATGATAGTTCAATGCAAGCTACCTACATTATATTTTCATAAAATATTTATTACCGGTTATTAAAAATAAACCAGTATTATCAACAAAAAAATCAGAACGGCCGGCCTATGGCATTACAGTCAAGTTCTCACATTGTGAGACCATAATGGTGGACAGTGTGGACACTAATAATAATTTAATACTAATTTAAAAAATTAAAAATAAAAATGAAAATAATAATTAATAATAATAAAATAATTTGTTTAATAATTTGTTTTGTAATAAAAATAATTTGTTTTTATAAAGGCCCCTCCGGCATGTGCAAACACTAAATTTGTTTAATATTTAATATGTGGGTAGGTTTGCATATTGAGATAGTTTTTGAACGGAGGTAATTGTACATTTTTCCTCAGTCGACCCGTTGACCACGAACGCTGTAAAGTGTTTGAAACGTCGGGATGTAATTTAAACTCAATACACGCGATAAAATCCGTTTTTAATTGTTTTATTTCATAGGTACTTACATATGTAATGCTTTTATTAAATATCATAGATATTATTATAATTAATTAATTTGCCTAGGTAGTTATAGTTGTGCATTATATATTAACAAATATATAATAACGAAAATGAAATGGATGTAGGGTGCGTTGGGATAATTCCGGTAGGAAAAAAGTGGCGGGTAATTCCGAAAGTTGACTCTTATTGGAATGGGATACGAGCGATATTTGAACGATTTTCGGAATTATACGCTTTGCAAAATTATCCCAATGCACTTGTGTAGTATTGTAGTTGGTAACATTAACATAACTTACAAGAAATCGAGGATCTTTCAACTGTTAAATTTAGTAAACATACCTGGAACAAAAAAAAAGTATAAATAAGACTGATACGTAGACAGCTAAAGCCTAACCTCGTGCCGCCCAATGTGCGATAGAGTGTACAAAGTAACACTCAGCATTAACGCCCAGACTTTCAAAAAAATAAAAATGAGGTAAACGCCCAGTGTACAGTACGCTGTACTTAAAAGCTTATGAAATGTCATTTTTATATTTAAACATATTGGCTTATACATTGCACATTGGGCGTTTAGCTCAACTTGCATTTTTTTTCTTGGGCGTTACGAGGCTAAAGACATGTTTAAACCTTCTTGAACGGGTCAGATCAAAACAGTTACTCAATTCTAAAAACGAGTGTGCACATAATTATTAGTAATCTTGTCAATACCGCGTCCACCTCCCTTCATCCTATCAAGTGCGAAGGAGAGGAAACGAGGTAGGTCCCCGGGGCAATAATTTTCTTTCCCATCTATGTAATTGTTGCGTTCGTGATACACCCTGTATTTATCGATAAGTTTTCTGTTCCAAGTCGATTGCGTGTGGATAAGTGTAGGGATGTGCATTCATGATACGCATATCGATATCATTTGGTAGAAATTATAATAATTGTATTAAATGTTGAAAATAGATGTCATATACTTCAGAAAAAGTGACCAAACCCTCCGGTGTCCGAGGCCAGATTTGAACTGGCGTCTTCAGCTTTCGCTTGGCTTGTATTAAATGTGTCAAACTAAATTATGAAATCTAAAACTTGACTGTAATGCCATAGGCCGGCCGTTCTGATTTTTTTGTTGATAATACTGGTTTATTTTTAATAACCGGTAATAAATATTTTATGAAAATATAATGTAGGTAGCTTGCATTGAACTATCATACTTCAAAATCACGTTTTATAGCTACGTTTTGTAATCTCAGACGGTTGAATTTATACACGGTTAATTTTAATCGGTAATCAGGAACCAATTTTTCTAATTAATTATCGATACATTCAAAACTAATACAATTAGTATTTCAACACGTGAACTAACTCTCTTGCAATATACGATTACTACATATAAATAATGACATCACTAGTGTAATGTAAGCTCACCATACGTCAGAAATGGACTAAGAGCTGGCTACTTTAGATATGACACAATAACGAGAGCAACATAACCCGTCTGGGTAGATTACTATACCATCCTTATTGTTAGATTCGGGTATCTGGCAGCTTAAAATGGGTCGAGGTCAGAGACAACAGACTAGCAAAATGTTTGAATTGGAAACGAATAATACCAAAATAGGTAAAAAACTGCGAAGTTATCGCGGTTATAAAGGACAGGGCCTTTAGCACAAAAATTAGAACAAAAAACATTGCCTAATTAAAACGGAAACAAAAACAGTAGGCGACAAACTATGAATTACATTATACGTCTTTTGCCACTAATTTCCCTTAACAGAAACTTTTGGAAATGATATAATCTAATTATATATATATTTTTTCATAATATTGCATCAAACGCAGAACTCTCGGATTTGTTTTCTTGAAGTGGTTTGCATTCTATGACCTCCACCACTTTACAGCTGTCAGAAGTTCAGATCTAGAAATAAGCATAGTATAGCACTGCAAATGACTAGAGGGGTTTTGTTGCTCTAATTATTGTGTCATATCCGACGTGGCTGTGGCGTGACGAGCTAGCTCTCTGTCTAAACCATCGAAGTCGTGCCGCGACCCGGCTCGTGGAAACTTACCAGCCATGATAATATTCTACATTTACAAGCCTACATTTATGAAATAATCAGCATTTTATATACTATGATAATGTGCTGCATATTCTTTGTAATATGTTATGCGTAATGGTTTGTTTAGCTAGTGTCAGTTACTGTATTATAAATACATTTAATTATCTAAAATGTATAGTATCGTTATCACTTTTTCATTTTGTAATATGGATAACTGTGACCCAGATACTCTATATAGGTATACTGTTGACTAAATAATTTTGATTTTGATTGACAGAAATGACATGCAAAAAAATGCCTTTAACTATACTTCGTTATTTTTAGGGTTCCTTGCCTCGGATGGAAAAAATGGAACCCTTATAGGATCACTTTGTTGTCCGTCTGTCTGTCTGTCTGTCTGTCAATACCATTTTTCTCAGGAACGTGTGGAGGTATCAAGCTGAAATTTATATCAAATACTCAGGTCTATTGTCCCTTGGAGCTGTGAAAAATCAAACTTAAAAGCCAACGCAATTAAAAGATACAGCCATTTATGCTGCAAATTTTAGAGTTTTTCGGCACTCGCAATACCTACGGGGTCCTTCCCGTGAACTCAGAATCTTGAAATTTGGTACAAAGCAACGTCTTATAGCACAGATAAAAATTTCGAAAACCGTAAACTTTTAGTTACTTACATCATATAATAAAAATATTTTTAATAATTTTAAAGTTACTGCCCCTATATACCTACAGGTTTGTACGGAACCCTCGGTGCGCGAGTCCGACTCGCACTTGGCCGGTTTTCTTGAGATTAGAAAAATCGTGCGATTTCTTTCAAAACGAGTTTAAAACTCTCCATTTTTCCTCTTATTTAAACGTATCACTGATCTTGGAAACAAGTATACTGCTTTGAGACGATTGTCGCCGGAGTGTCCTTGAGTGTTTGGGCGCTCTCTACCCGCGCCACCCGCGTACCCCTCTCATTTCGATCGTGCGTAAATCCACCGCGATGCACCGCAATAATGTTCAAAGAATATGACTTTACTCAGAGGCGCGCGGGCAGCTTTATAATAATTATAATACTTTTGCGGATGTTTTGTGATTTGAATACTGTGATTAAGTACTACAGTGACATTTTTAGGAATGCTACTTACCTATTAAATAAGATAAGTAATAACGATCTCGATTAGTAGATTTTAATGTAAAAAAATAAAAACCTAGATTTTGAATTTAAAGTACAGTGACCGGCAAAATATTTACGAATTTACGAAATATGGTTAAAAATTTTCCGCATATCAGAAAAAATAAAAAAAATACTGACTATTATAGCAAAAAAAACTGAATGCACGTCAAAGCGGTGTTTTCATGTGAATTTGGATTTTTTTTGCTGTGCAAGTGAGCTTAATAGATGGTTATTTTTTGTTGCGATTTTAAATATTAACCGTAAAAACTCACTTAATTACGATAAATTAACAAAACTAAGCCTGTTGCGAGTTGCGTATAGTAAAAATGCACATGTAAGGAGCGGTATTTGTGCACGAAATCGTCATACAATTGTCATGAGAGCTGTAAGCCCATTAAATTTAGATCTTTAAAATATAACACAGCGCAAACACTTCTTAGGGTTCCATAGCCAAAATGGCAAAAACGGAACCCTTAAAAGTTTTTTGAAACATGTCCGTCTGTCCGTCCGTATGTCAAAGCCATTTTTATTATAAAACATATATTACTGAAATTTTATCTAGAGGTGTGTTTCATGTGCCGCTACTTAGTTTTCTGGCTTAATTGCTAAAAAACTTTTAGGGTAGGCACTCCATATACATACATATGCCAAACTAAATGTCAAAAATATATTTTTTGTAAATATGAACATGTTGTACGATACGGTTTTAAAAATATTTTATATACATAGAGGATTTTTAAAACTGTTTTATTAAGTCAATATTTTCAGAAATATTTGTTCGAAAGTCTAAATATAATAGGCTTCCCATCTAACTTTTAATCCGTAAGTCTAAAAAATATGAAAAAAACCAAGAAGGCTTAGTACTTAATTTCTACGATAATTATTTCACATATTATCGGTTTATCCGTTTTTCAGTTATCTCCAAGAAACTACTTTCTACGGAACCCTACAATATGCGTGGTCCGATACAAACTTGGCCGGTCCTTTAAAGATATTTGATAGGTAGTATTAACCCTTAATAGCAATTTATTTATTTACTTTGTGTTGATAATTAATATAAAATTTGTATTTATTTCACCGACATAGTAGTCTTTTTTAGGGTAGTCAACGCGCATGTGAATCTTCTGGGGTTTCAGGCGTCCATAGGCTTTACTAACTAACTGCTTTCCATCAGGTGGGTCGTATGCTTGTTTGCCAGCGTCGTGGTATAAAAAAAAGCTTTTTTTCCCTTATTCTTACATACGTTGAACTCTTAAATATCAGTATTTTTTTAGTAGAATCTCAATCAGGCTTTGCTCAGTGATAGTTAGTACACTGAAATTTGGTATGAGTATGTGTTTTAATTACGCCTACAAAGTGGTAAAACAATAAGTATCTGAAACACATTTTTGGATAGGTCTTTCAAGAAGAATAAGCCTTAAACAACTTTTGGATAAAACGAATACTTTCGTAAATAATAGCTTCGAAAGTAAAACATGCTCTTTGATTTTTGAACCGTGGGTCCAAAAAATTTGGAAAAATTCCTGGAAGTGAGGCCATTGAAATACTTATCACGTATTTTCAATAAAAACTATATGGAATAAAATCGGTTGAGCCGTTTTTGGGTGATGCCTATAGTAAAATAACGTAAGTGCCACAAAACATCTCTTTATAAACTACCTTTTGAATGGATGTATTGTAACAGGCCGGCAACTACGGATCCTTACACTGAGCATAGCCCGACATTCTCTTGGCCGGTTCATATGCAATCCTTTGCAGTTTACTTCGCAATTTCTTGATTTGATAAAATAGTATAAAGTATAACAATAAAAATTGTGTTTAATCTTTAAAAAAAACGCATATTACATTCGTTTAGAACACGGTATTCTCAAATAAATATGTTTAAATAAATTCGGTGCTTCGGAGTTTTTATTAAATTGGTTATTAGTCTATTGTATTGCAGTACTAGCACATTTCCACAACTCGATGACTAACGCCTATTTTGCGTGATGCATTAGTCTACTAAAACATAATAATTGTAGTTTACTTACATGACCAAATTTGTTTTCAGAGAATTATGAGATTCATGATTTTTGTGTTTTCCTCCATTTTAATTTTATTTGTTTTTTACTCGTATTATAATCTAAATAAAATACACTTTTTATACGAACACACATAAACATGCATACGAGAACATTATCTTAAAAGATAAAACGTCTATACTTTATAGATTCCGGGAAGACACGTTATGTCCGCATCGCATGAACCCTCTGCAGTTATTTAGTCTTTAGGCACAGTAAGTCCGATATTATTGCTCACGGGCCAATCACAAGTATATGTAGTACAAGGGAAGCACGGAGCAACGAGCGACACAGCCTCCTCGTCTCAAAGCTAGCTCACGACTGCCAGCAACGCCGTTTTCGAGCTACCAACGCACGAAATGTGGAATTATGATCAAGTTGTTTAAGAAAATTTAATCAATTTAAATATCCTACGTTGAGTTTGACGTTACATAGTGTTGTGTTCCTGCTGGTGAGTAAGGTTGCCAAAGAGCTCAAAGAGGACCCAGTGTGTTGACGATGAGGGACCCTCTTGTTCCTTTAGCCGTCAACACAGTGAATCCTCCTTTTTGTAAAGGGTCGGCAACGCGCATGTGACTCCTGTGGAGTTACAGGCGTCCATAGGTTACGGTAGCTGCTTACCATCAGGCAGGCCGTATGCTTGTTTGCCACCGTCGTAGTATAAAAAAAAAAAAAAAAAGTTTATAGTGTTCTGTAGTACACATTTTTTAGTTCAACAATATTTTAAATCGAATAAGCCGTTCAGTAGATATAAGCAAAATTAACCGTAAAACGACATTTCGTTACATTTAAATAACGGAGAAACTATACGTTACACGAGTTATTCAAACGTTGACAATGTTGTACGTGAAATGGTAATTAACATATATTTTTTTCAAATTTTTTGAAGACTCGTTATTGAGATATATCCCTTAGAAAGTAACAGTTTTCGGCCACATTCAGCGCCTAGCGCCTTAAATGTCTCCCTAATGTGGCTAAAAATAAAGGTACATGGGCGAAATCAACCGTTATTGTCCTAACCTCAAAAAAAATTGGTATAACATTTATTTATGATGAATCCCATATTTAAATAATTATTCGCCTCGAATTAGTCGCTAACCTATTAATTTTAATACCCATTTCTATTTTTGTAAGTATCCCAAATACAATTATTTAGCCGCCTAGTTAAATACATGCCATTTATTTATAAATCTCACCATAAGTTTACGCAGTCGCTAGCGTCAACGACTGATAAACTCGTAGTTAGGGCACGGTTAGGTAAAACAATTTAAGATGGGGATGTATTCCAGAGTCGCGAGTTTGAGTCTCGCCTGAGGCAGTGGATTTTTCTACTTTTCTCTTATTTCTAAACATTGTGGTATCATTAGCAGACGTTCTGATTAATACAAAATATAACTCTGAAATTTATTCCGGACAAAGTTGGTGATATATTAAAAGAATTGGATTTAAACGCACCTGACAAAGAAACATACGGTTTGGAACAACTCGCTAGACGTATGATTTTCATAAATAGTTATTGCTACTGACAACCTTTAAACCACTATGTATTTATCTATCTCCCTCTAAGCTAATTGATAGGCGGTGGGATCTATCTACTATGCCTACTGGATACTATTACTATAATCTACTACTGCTAGTAGTGTTTTCTTTTTAGTACTATAAAAAAAGATAAACTTATCAATAAATCGGGAACTTTTTCTCACATATCAACCCAGTCCTAAATCAAACAATTATTGAGTATAGAAGATACAGAAAAATAAACCCAATACAACTCGTGTTATTAACGTATACACATACATACTAACAAATAACAAAATTAAATGTAGGTAGGTACTTAATAATTTTAAACAAAAAAGAACCGATTTTACTTAGCCTCCACCTTTCCAAAAGCAAATGCTCGAGCTGATATAAAAATAATCAATAGGTGAGCCTATAATAGTTGAAGAGTTCCCTCGATTTCTCCAGAATCCCATCATCAGATCCTGACCTGATGACAATGAGACCTATAGTATACTACCATACTATATACTGTATGGTATAGTACCACACAATTACGTAACTTTTTATTAATCATATTTAATTTTAGTTTAATTGGCTTTACACATAACATTCGGTGCTTGATTATCCATATTTTTTTATTATATAGAATATATAGATCAAGACACTTAGAGACCTTATACATCTCTAAGGATAATTTGGAAATAGTATGTTTATTGTATACTGGAATCACTTACTTTTTTTTATTTAAATTCAAAATTTGTTTCTAACTGTTGATGATGGATTATTATAATTTGGAAATTTATGTTAAAGACACAGTTCAGGTAAGAAAGTATATCAAACTTGTATGTAATTCAGTTTCAAATAGTCAGATTTGGACTCATCTTTTTTCTTTGGTATTTTTCTTAAACTATAACCTATTGTTGGTTAATCTAACCTTGGTTTGATATGTTTTCTTATAGAACAACGCACTTATATGTATTGTTTAGTTTAGATGTACTGTTGTTTTGAAAAAATAAGTCCCGCCGAGTTTCTTGCCGGATATAATTCTTCTCGGGTCAGAGGTGTAGGGTTAGAACCGGTGTAGTTTGATTTTTTTTTCTCTCTTTTACTTTGACGTGTAAAAGTGCCCTTGTGGCCCACTTACTGAATAAATGTTTGAGTTTGAGGTTGAGTACTCTTTCAAACAAAAATAAGTATTTTACAAATCGGTCCAGCCGTCTTCCATGCAATAATCGGTGAACATTATTGTTGGTTAATCTAACCTTGGTTTGATATGTTTTCTTATAGAACAACGCACTTATATGTATTGTTTAGTTTAGATGTACTGTTGTTTTGAAAAAATAAGTCCCGCCGAGTTTCTTGCCGGATATAATTCTTCTCGGGTCAGAGGTGTAGGGTTAAAACCGGTGTAGTTTGATTTTTTTTCTCTCTTTTACTTTGACGTGTAAAAGTGCCCTTGTGGCCTACTTACTGAATAAATGTTTGAGTTTGAGGTTGAGTACTCTTTCAAACAAAAATAAGTATTTTACAAATCGGTCCAGCCGTCTTCCATGCAATAATCGGTGAACATACATAAAAAAGAAGCAAACATCCCGACGAATTGAGAACCTCCTCCTTCGAAATCTTGAATTCGGTTGATAATTCCATAAATAAAACATGTTTCCTAATCTCAAATTACAGATAAACACAAGGAAGTTTCGGGAGAAGCCACTTAATGGGTACAATCGTGGGGCTGCGAGACATTGGCATATCACGCTATATCTTCCAAAGGTTGCTGACGACACCGATATGACATATTGACATTTAGCGGGAGAGTTCTTTAGAATTCATAAATCAATATTTAGAGGTAATGTCATATTTTGGATTTTAATCAACAAGTTAAATATATCAACATTTATAGACTCAGGACATAAAGTTTATATACTTACTAATAGTAAACAGATTCAGTTAAGTAATAATATAACAGGTAGAAATAAATAATTTGTCTATTTTCATACGCTTAGAAGTGAAGGTGCATAAAATTTAAATAGTTTAACTTAAATACCTAGATTCGACAGTTATAAAATATTAATCAAAGCCTGTTAAAGTTTATGGTTATTATAAACTACTAGGTAAATATAACAAAATAATATATGTAAGTACCTACCTACGACAGCTATGCGTTTCACAGCTTAAAAAAGCTGATAAATATGTATTTATTAGGACTCACCGCATCATTTTCCTTAATCAAAAACTGCAAGTAATACTTAACTGCGCGTTACGTATACAATCGCTTCAGGCACTAGGTAAAAGGCAGAACCCATCAGCTCAGTGTGCTACAAAAGCGTCTACAACACGTTAATACTAGTATATTACTCGTACTACTTTTAGCTATAGCATTTTATAGGTTAAACAATTGACGACAGGCCAGACACCTCGCTGGCAGTTGGGGTAGTAACACTACGCCGCCACCACACCCTTGAAAAACTTTCTTACTCCTAGAAAAAAGGGTGTGTTTACACTATTCGTCGCGAGCCAAGTTAAATGCCACATTTTATTTACATAGACAATAATGGGCGCACGTGTTGCACCAGTCGTTAAAAAAATTGAATTTGTGCGCACATGGTGTGGTTGGTGTGCGCTCGGCTTTAAATAATATGGACGTAAAATCAGTGGCAGGGAGGCAGATGAAAGTTGTGTTTCTGGGTATCAATGACTTTGACTTTGAGAGACTATGACTTTATATGATGAGTAAAAAAAGTAAGACTTTCGCGTACCTACACACTTTAATTAACCGCATAAATTAATTTATTATTGATAACGATAATAAACGATTTGTACATGAATGACCTTCTTTGTCATTTAAATTCGTCACCTAATGCACAAGTCTTTTTTGAAGAAAACCCTAAAGAACAAGAATGCATGCTGAGGGATCTAGCAAAAATAAGCAAGGCTGTGGGACTGAAACTTAACCTAAACAAGAGTAAGTTGATGAAAAACTCAAAGAAACAAGAAATTGTGGTTAATTGTTGCATACTGGACTTCGTAGAAGAATACTTATACCTAGGACAAATTATCTCCTTCAAAGACCAAATGGACAAATATATTGAAAAAAGAATAGCTTCCGGCTGGAATAAATATTGGTCACTCAAAGAGATAATGAAAAGTAACCTAGGTATACGGATAAAAAGCAAAACCTTCAACACATGTATTCTGCCATGCATAACTTACGGCTGGGAAACCTGATCCTTTACGGAATCACAAAGAGACAAATTTGCGAAGTGCCAGAGAGCTATTGAGAGGAGTATGCTGGGATTAAAATTACAAGATAGAAACCGCAGCTCTGACATAAGTAGCAGAACCAAAGTAGCAGATATTCTAATCCACATAGATTTGCAAAAATGGAGGTGGGCAGGACGCACTGTAAGATCTAAGACTGAAAAGTGGAGTCAAAGAATTCTCATGTGGCACCCAATAGACGGGTCAATACCGAAAGGCTCCCAACCAAAACGATGGGAAGATGAAATCATATCTACAGTAGGACCACTCTGGACAAGGGTGGCAAGGGATAGGAGATACTGGAAGGAGCTGGAGGAGGCCTTTGCCAATAGGCACACTGAACTAAGAGACTTCATTTAACACAGAAACAAATTTATTTGCAAACAATATGTTCAAAATAAAAGGGCTATATAAATAAATAAATAAACGCGCAACTCACTAAAACTTTGCTCGACTATTTATTTACATAGAAATCACATATGCGTCGTCTATTCACCGCGGGTCTGTAGTCATATTGTATGTAAACATTAAATCCGCGGACGCAGGTGGCCAATTACTCGCTAAACACCGGTGTGTCAAGGGCTTTACGGTGTTGTTATTTCACTTATTGCTTTTGCTATGTAACCGCAAATTAGTACTTTTAGTAGATATTAAAACGCAGTTCCTGTCGTTTGATTTGGAACTGTCTGTAACGGAGCTTTTCTTAAGTCGGTATATTATTTGGTTCAGTTTTCTTATACAGGTTTCAATTAAAAGTTTTACAGTATGTACAGTTGCCATCAGATATATCGGAGCGTCCAAGGTGGTCATACATATCGGAACAACTCCTCTATTGTTAAGGCGATAAAGTGCATGTTCCGATATTATTTAGTACCTTGGCCGCTCCGATGTATCTGATGGTGACTGTACATATTTCTAAGAAAAATATACTAAATTATTTAATTAAATGAAATTTAATGATTTTCATGCTGATACAAGAGAATGCTACTCGTTCGATTTCTAGTTCTGTTTATAAAAAAAAATATTTTCATTACAACAAAACAAAAACATTGCAGTAATTATTTAATCTACAATTCCGTAATATAGTGACCAAAGAACCGCCAAGTCAAGTTAAAGCTACGTCCTGACTTGCTGTTTACAAGGCACTAGATATAGCAGTAATTAGGGCTGATACTGCAAGTTCAACTAACCGGTGTCAAGTTTCAAGGGCTGAGTCAAAGGGACCGTCTGTTAAGCTATAATAATCTTGATTGAGTTGTGGGCGAAGGCGGATTCACTTTTACAAATCCAGTCTACTAAACAATGATACATTTGATAAATCACAGAAACTGGCACAATCTTTGTGCTTACTCTGACAAAATTCACTTCATTCTCTGCAAAATATTAAAATAATGAAACCAGTTGCTTCTTAATATAATATTGACATGTTCTTCCAGATATGTTCATTTCAGATTCAGATACACAGCTTTTGGGTGTTTAAAATTCACAATACGCAGTCTTCGGGATGTTCAAGACGAGTCTTAAAAACCAGCCTGAGTAGGTATATAGTGGTCGTTTGTATGACTTATAGTATAGATAACTGCCTGACTGGTAGAGACTCAACTGCCTCATCGCGTTAGGTCCGCCTATTGAACTCAATGTTCATCATGGGTTGTTATGGGTTCATGTTATGGGATCAATGTTACTCTGCGTCCGTAGGAAACACCTTAGACAACCCTACACGTTGAAGAGAAAGCAACTTGCGTACATAAATAAAAATGTTTCTTTACGTTATAAGCTACTAAAGGAAGCTACAACTTACTCAAAACTTAAAAAGCTTAGAACGCTTAGAAAGCCAAAGTGGCTCTCTATGAAGGAAACCCTCTACTCCTACTGAAACCCCGTAATACTAAAATTTTCCCTAAGCTCTGATGACTATACATACTTACCTCCTAAAAGGAACACTACAACCCTGCGTTAAGTACTACAACCCCAATAATCTAATTTCCTATATAAACATGATTTGTCAGACAATCCCAGCGGTTTTTCCTAACAATTTCAAGTCATTGCTTATATACCAAAGCATATGAACCGTAAGTATATAGAGTACGCACTCCTTTAAATTCATAAACGTCTTAATATATACTCAATTAAATTCATATGCCGCAACCGCAAATCATAAAAATATAACGCATTCCGCAATAAAATTCGCAAAACGTATAAAATTATAATGCATAAGACATATAGGATATAGGATAAACGCATCCACAAAACGTATAAAAATATAATGCATTCCGCAACCGTATAAAAATATAACGCATACGCAAAATAGGATAAACACATCCATTCGTTAAATTCGTTAAATGTTTCCGCATACTCCGTTAAATTCCGTACGCATATATATTGCATATAATAATTCAACCGTATTCTAAATATATAAAAGAAGAAACTGACTGACTGACTGACTGACATATCAACGCACAGCCCAAACCACTGGTTCTAGAGATTCCAAATTTGGCACGTAGATTCCTTATAAGGTCTAGGGATGCACTAAGAAAGGATTTTTAAAAATTCACCCCCTAAGGGGGTAAAATGGGGGTCCAAAGTTTGTATGGCAAATCAAGATTTGTTAGACTATTTTATTCGAAACTTCACAGGAGTATTCCTAACAATAAATAAGTAAACACGTGTTTCAGGTTTTTTGAAAATTCAACCCCCAAAAGGGGCAAATGTGGTCACAAAGTCTGAAATTTAACATGGGTATCGTATGTTTTTTGAGCACTTATGTTACGCGGGCGAAGCTGCGGGAAAAGGCTAGTTTCACATAAATAAAATGCAATAACCACAGTAATAAAGTAAAATATTCATAATATTACAGTCAATTAAAAGCACTCAACTCCAAGGCTTAAAGAGGATACACAGAAAAGAAATAAATTTTATAGTGAATAGATTTTGCCTCACCAAATTAGACTTCTACTGTTGGTCCTTTTCTACTAGCAGCTTTGACCGATGGCAGCTCAGGGCGGGGCCTCGGTGTTTGTGGCTCGGTACGAAGTCAGAAGTCTCGTAGCTCAAGATGGTAGCACGGTGCTTGTAGCTTAGTCGGCGGCAGAAGTCAAGTGAAGTCCCTACTTTACGCTCTCCCCTTATATAGCATTAAAATTACGTATATAAACGCTATCTACCCTCGTGACGTCAGAGAGGTTCGAAACGTCCGCCTTGTGGTAGTTTGGTTAGATTGATTTAAGCCAATTTGAACCTTATTGATCCTTTAGTTCATACTATTTTAAAGACCAAATTCCTGTGCTTAAATGACCCAGTTCGAAAATCTCCTATCTCCATAGAGAATGTTTTTCTTGAATATTTATCCAAATTATGCAATTTCCAATGAAAATTTATATGAAAATAGATGAAAACATTAGCCCCGCGTATGATTTAATAAGCCCCTGTAAGTATTAATGTCTATTTTCCCCGTAAAATGTCAATATATCTTTGTATACCAATTTGATTCTTAAGATCCCTATGCTACATACTTCTATTAAGAATCAAGTTTCTATGAGCGCCCTACCTTTTTTGGAAAATCTAACCTCTAAGAAAACGATTTTCTTTAATTCAAACAAAAGTAAGTATTTCCTAAGGTGTATTTATATAATTTATGATGAAGATCATTTTTCTGCATATATTATGACAAGATCCTATCGGATTTACTGCGTATTTACTCTGTAAAATACTTGTATAACTTTTATAAGGAAATTCGCTTTTTATCCTAATTTTCATCACTTTCCTTTATTTGTTTTGATCAAAATTGTGTTTTTCACAAGTTTATAAGCTAAAACTAGCCTAGAATTCCATCAAACATCAGTAATTTTAAAATCCTTACAATCTACGACAATTTTCGATCATAAAATTTATCTATTTTAGCGCTTTACTGAATCGAACTCTTTATGTTTTATAAAAACAGCTCCCAACTTTATTTATTTCCGTTATTTAACTTCATAATACGAGTTTTTACATAATATTCCCAAAAATCGATTTTGGATGAAAAGGTAAGTTCTTAGCTTTTTCACGCTTAATTCGTTCAATTTCGTTGATATACTTCCTGCAATATAACTTTAATTACTTTCCCTTTGATTTAAGTATCGATTTATAACAATAATTAACAAATTAAAAACATAACCTCTCCATTCGGACAAATTTTCAGACAAATCTAAAATATTATTAGGTACTACTTTTTGTTATTGAATAAATTATCAATAATACATTTATTCTATACAATAAACTACATTTCATCTCGAAAATCCTATTAAAAGTATCAATTTAGCATCATTACTTAACGAACAATTTTCTCAGTTGTCTGTCATTCCCTTCCCTAGGTATTCTCACAATGAAATCATAAGAAACTGATGATAAAGCAATTTGTAATCAAAATACTAATTTCCAAATAACTTATAATGGGTAATGATCCTGTCTTTGTTACTAACAGTTTGTACTATGTCATAAAATGTCTTTGGTAAATCAAATATTTTTGTCCTTAGCACATATCTCAAGAATGAAGTAAATATTTCTAGAACATACTTTATATACAACCTCCTGCTATTCTATGACTTCAATTTTACCTAAGCATACATCCCTTATTGAAGGAATAGATCACAAGATTGCTAAAACTTTATGACAAATCTAGTGCGGTAACCAAATTACTGTTTGTCCACTGCAAATGGTACAAACGGATATTTCAGATAATGATTACCCCAAAATGTTGCATACTTATCCTGTTAAGTTGTTATTCATAGCCTCTGTTCCTGTGAAAACTAAAGCATACATTAAATATCTACGTAAGCTGCATATATAATTTACATATGAAAGCCACTTATGGTCATAATGCCATTTGAAATACCCAAATAATAATAATAATAACCATTATTTCTATCTAAACTACAACTATGTAAAATACATAGTTAATCGACCAGTATCATGAATGTTTCAAAGCCTTGTCAATCAACGGTGCACAATTTTTAACAAAACTGCATGTTATCAATTGCTTATGCAATAATGCAAAAATAAGTAATAATATACATATAATTATATCTAAACATAATATAATTTATCGAAAACTGTGAGAAATCCTAGTAAACATTTCAAGTTTTATATTTTTCAAATATTCTCATTTCCTGAGAGCAGTGATCATAGCTTATTATATAAGTCCTGGTATGTATGGTTGCTAATAAAACACATGATGCTTATATATTTCCATATATTTTATTTCCTTTGGCAGATCATTAACTTGATCTTTTCTTAAATACTATAATAAAACCAATATGTAATAAGGTGAATCTCCACCCTTATATAGGTACATACTATGTGAATCATTTATTTTAATTTTTTCATGAACTTTACTCATGAAAATATCATGTAAAAGCTTACAAATGAAGCTCTATTAGCCTTTAAAGTCAATTTGCTAATTTTCATACTTAGAGGACCCTATGGACCTCTATAACGTGATCCCTGGGTGGTGCTAAAAGAGTAACAAACTTGGCAGCTGCACTGTCCCATCTGGACCTCGCAGCACTCACTGGATTTTCTTCATCATCTGTTTTCATACTACTACTATCCCAGAGAAGAAATGCCTATCAATATCCAATAGCCATACGATAAAAAAAAATATTGAACTCAAAGATTTTTTTTTGAAATGTTAAATAAAACTAATTTTTAGTAAATAAATCAACAGTTAACAGGAAAAGATCCCTTAGCCTTAGAGGAATCCTTTGCTACTCGTATCAGTAAAATAAAGAATTGTCATGTATATATATTTTGTATAATCTATAGTTATTACCAGAAGCCTTGTTTCAGATAAGGTATATTTTATTTATTAAGAACTATAGTTAGGGACGTGACTTTTCGGTATCCGAACAAATCGCTTTATCTTCATAGCTTGTACCACAATTCGTGCACAACATCGGCTGTAAACGTTCAATTTGTCGGCAATTAGCTGCTGAAGAAACGCCAGGTTTGTGTGGGCCCACTGTTGGGAGATGCTATCGTGTGTAATGCGATACCAACACGTTTGTTTATTTATAACGCGTCTGTCTGTCGTTGACGAACTTATAATAGCAATTTTGCTGCGGGCAACATACAGAGTTAGTATGTTACTGCAATACAGTGTTTGCAGTGCAAAGATTTTGCAATGGCTTTCTGCTTGAATAATATTTTAATACCTACCTTATTACCTAGGAGCGGCATTGTCATAGCAAAAATCAAAGTTCTATGGGGATTGAAAATTAAGTGTTATCGACTTTCTCAGTTATCGATGTTATCAAATATCTTCGCATGTAATATCTGACCTATTTCATAAGCGAGTTACATCGTCATATTCGTCATATCAAAATACCTCTAATAATCCACATCAATGTCATATATATGACTTTTCTGTCACTGGAGTTTTCTTAAGTAATTATTGTGTTACAAAAATGTTCAAATCAAAAAGAAAAACAAGTAACAAATGGATTAACAACTATCATACATCAACGTCACATACGAAGATCTTTTATAACATCGATACCTGGAAAAGTCGATAAAACGTAAAGTTCAAACCCTATCAAAGATTTTCGCTATCATAATTCCGCTCCTAGCTTATTATGTATTTATTAAATAGATTCCGTGGACAGTATCTGTGATATGGTTATGAAGATATTTTTGAATACCTTAAGACGTATGATGACTATGTTGTGTAGTGTACTGTTCAGCCATCCACTGCATCTAATAATATTGTGCATGGTAAGTAAGGTTAACGTTCCAGTGCTTAACATGCTAATGTCCAATGGTTGAAACCCTCCTGTCACCTCTATTGCTAATGACTTTTCTGACGAACACTCTGACGTCTACCTTATCTACCCTTATCCAATTAATACCCACTGGGCCCTTAACCTCTTAGAATGGGCGTAAAATGAAACTAAGCAGATGATGGTTAAATGAAGGTGTACTTGAAATAATTGGGTAAATAGCACTGGATAAAAAATTTCAGTCGTAAAGTCAAAGGGAGAGTCAAACAAGCACACGAACAAAAGCCGTCTAGAATATAATTCAAAAATTGGTTCGATGCCCCTTTACACGGTTCTCTCTTCTCTTCAGTCGGTTCCTCATTATTGAGGATCGTGATCACTAGGAAGTACTTTTGACTTGATGATCTGTCTCCATCGGTCCCGGTCCGTAGTAGCCTTCACCGCCTGGTAGAATTTGCTTGAGGAGGTTGCTTCCTTGACTTGGTCACACCATCTGGTTACGCGGTTACACGGTTAGCTATCACTTAAACGAGATGTTTGTGTTTACGGAGCTAATCTCTATCAGCCCCCTTTCCTAAATCTCAAATATATAAATAAATGATTATTACGAGTGAAAATTATTGCTGACATATTTTAAAAAATAATTTCAATTTATGAATAGATATTTTACGCTGGAGCGGTTTTACGAGTAGGTACCTATAGTAATATGGTCTGTGACGTTGACTCGCAATGCCACAAATCTGCTTGTTCTCCACTCATGCGCACTGACAAAGGGCAAACCTTGAGCGTTTGCTTAACGTGCTTACGTGTATTAGCAATTCTAGGCAATTTAGTGTTGTTAGGCATTGTAAATCATTATCGTTTTAAAAAGATACCTAAGGAATTAATTTTAAAATGATTTTCTCAGAAAAACTGGTTACATTCAATATTGTGTTCCCCATAGACGATGACGGAAAAGTTACTCTTCAAGTTTCCAGAAAAAAAACTATAACTTATAGCATATCATCCACTTCTAACCACATTTAACTTGACTTGATTAAAATAATAATATTAGCATAACCCTACAAATTTTATTCAAATATTGCCACAGTTACTTTATTATAGTACTTGTTAATCATATACGTATCAACAACGTGTTTTACATTTATCGCTATAAAAAAACTTATCTTCATCGTAAAGACACTGGAAAAAAACAGAAAATGAAGTCAGATGAAAACGTAATCATCAGTTTTTTTAACTGAACAAAGCGACGCAAAAACACAAAAGCTTGGAATAAGCTTGACCCACAAAGCCCCGGTCAGCGGCACAATTACATGCAGCTACTGTTCTATGCGTTCGCTATCGGCGATCCGACTCGTGACTCGCTTCTGAACCCGTGCCTCTGCGCCCAGGCGAGTAGGGTTGCCACTTAAGGCAACTAGTGTAGTTAAATATTTATTTTTTGTAGACCTAAGCCAACTAAACATAAATTCTGAAAAAAATTGTACCCAGCAAATCACTGTCAATTTTCCTGGTTTAATTTTTGGTAAAACTATTTTTTTATCTACAAGTGATACTCAGATTGCTCTTTAGATAACGGAAATAGAATTATCTTAATATATCAACATCATTGCTCATCAGAACAATGTTTCCTTGTTATTTTAAGAGTAACTTACTATTATTGTGTATCATAAACCGACTGCAGTATTAACACATAGCCCTGGACGGTATATCGATATACTTCTGGTATCACTAGTGTTACTACGTAATCACTAGTACGAGTATGTTATGTAGTAAGGGACATTTACTTAGGTATAGTAAAATAAAAAAATTAAAATAATATTTTTTAGACCATGGTTGCGATCCATATTTTGTTAGTAACATTTGAACCTTAATAATGACTATGGTAGTATATAATACTTATACCTACTTAGACCTACCTATAACTACATCTACCCAGTACTTGAAAATGAATTGCTTTTATGTCTATATAGTAGACAACCCTAATCACTACCTGAACAGCACCGACACTTTTTGCCTCCGATATCTAATGACAAAGGCATCATTATCTAATCGTGGCTTGTCGAGTTTTTATCCGTCTTTCCAAGACAGAGTCAATACTGACTTAGGTTGCCTGCTCGGCATGGTCTCTATAATAATTTTGACGGGTTTTAGAACAGTATGACTACACAAGAAAAAGGGTTAAATTTCATATAAAAAGAAATGCAACTGGGCGTGCGCGGATATCATATTAGGTAAGTAGATATGTACTTTTTAGTGTAGTGCAATTATAATGATACCATGTAGTGCAAGGAAACTCGGCCTATTTTATAATGATTAATGAGTTACATTACAGCATATTGTCAGTTGGTATTCCAACGAACGGTACGAAAGTTTGTTTTACACATTTTCTGCACTTTAGGTTCTGTCCGTATTTATCGATCAGAAATTGTATTTTACTACGATACAACGATGCATCACAAGCTCACAACCACGGAGCACCTCAAAGCCTCAAACATTATAGATAGGCAATATGAGTGCAAGATACGTTAAGCTACCAGGGTGCATTACAATTATTTATCAATTTGAAGTAATGACGCGTGCGCCGGCGATCTGAATATAATGGCTCGAGTTACAGCCGTTTGTTACCTCTACATGCGTGTTCCCTAATAAATAATAATGCACGTGAAAGTTGACAATAGGTACCTTAAGATATAAAACTCAATTCTACTGGCCAGATATCGGAGAGTAAATGATGGTAGTTAATTACCGCTACTTTACCGTGCCTTGATATTTGAGGTATGAGTATAATAACTTCATTTCATTAACGAATGCATCAAAACCTTTTAGTAGGAATAGGAAACTGGTATATGATATGCATTTTTGATAAACTATTTTTTTTAAACATGATTTAAAAAAAAAAAAAAACATCACAACATAACGCGCTTAAGTTACTTACTGATATACCCGTATAAAATCATTTCTTTACCTACCTATATGTAAACATTCGCGACACGAAACTTGTGCAGTACAGGTTGTGCTACTTTGGTATATTCTGCATTGTACCCAACAGCACTATGCTAAATAGGTCAATCGAATTAACCACTGTCATTGGCAAGTAAATAGCATAAGCGTGAACTAAGACTGTTCGTGACATAATCAAGAATTCATAACAACCTGGTAGACCTAGGATACCCTAGGCACGTACTGGTCATGTTCAGGGCTCTAGGAATGGAATACCTAATTGTTATGTGGACAGTAACGGGGTGTACCGTTAACTTGACCCGCTTCTCACGTTATTTCAGTTTTAATTTAGAGCTTGTAACTTTGACAGTTCAAGCTTGATACTCCTTGTCCGGCTTTATCACAGATCATAATGTATATGTATGCAGTGAAACGTTTTCTTATTTTTAACTGTTTTCAGTTGTCTAGACACCTGCGTATCACAGTAAATGTTAAGCTGTTTTGGTAAACTATTATAAAGCATTGTTATTATGTTTTGCTTGTATTCCATAATATACTCAAAATTCATGGCTTTCAGAATCTTAAGACTGTTACCAGCGACAAGGTCCTTGATATTAAAATCATTATCATAACAGGAAAATCATCCACTGATTTCCTAGTGCAGCGCGCATGCGTACGCGCAGGATCTGGGTCAAGAACGAGCGCATTATGAATCATTTTTCAACGATCATCGCTATTAGTTTTGCGAAATCACACAGTTTGCGGTGTAATGATTTGATTATCATTTGTTATTTAGCGTCGT
This sequence comes from Pammene aurita, assembly GCA_947086415.1. Taxonomy (NCBI): domain Eukaryota; kingdom Metazoa; phylum Arthropoda; class Insecta; order Lepidoptera; family Tortricidae; genus Pammene; species Pammene aurita. The sequence goes on along the minus strand of OX352290.1, from coordinate 34,579,688 downwards.
ATCGTTTATAGTATTATGGTAATTTTTATAAATAAGTAATATGTTTCTTAGAGTTATGAACATACGAGTCGTAAGTTCCATTACGATCAGCTAAAATCAACGAATTTTATGCAAATATTGCGTGATTTTTTTTCATTTTATTCATCGCGTGGAATCACGTTCACGGAGCTTTTAAATCATGTAGTATGTGAAAGTAAATAGTATACCTATTGTTATAGGTTCAATTTATGGGTTAACTTTTTTTTTATACTTATATATACACTTTTTTTTTACTGTTTTTTCCATGACTTTTTGTCATGTTTCGCGAAACGAAGTTAATTTTATAGCCGTTCAATTTTTCCGGGCGCATAGCTTACCTAATAATTACTTATTTACCTAATCTATATGTCGCAGGGAAATGATTAAAACAGAGATTTGAACAAATCTCTAAGGGATATGATCAAATCACGCAGGATGTTAAAATGGAGACTCCATATCATCATTTCCCTAGAAAAATTCAGTAATTTCACCAAATCACTGACTCTGTTTAGTGAGAAGACAAAATCGGCCAAAAAACGTGACACGCTTTTTCATTTCACTAGATTTGTTTAGAAATTTGACAAAATCCCTAACCACTACAGTAAGTTGATGAAACGAACTCAAAAAGTCAACTAGTTTTATCATTTCGCTAAACAAGTTTAGTGAAATGATATAGTCTCAACTGGAAGATGGTATATGGTGATTTGATTAAATTTCTGAACTGGTTTAGTGAAATGACGAAAGGAAGTATCGAATACAATATTTTACTTCACAGTTAAACGATTTTATCAAACCTCTGACTAGATAAAGTGAAACAGATATTAAATCAGAGATTTTAATAAATCTCGCAGTATGTTAAAATGGAAAATCCATATCATCATTTCCCTAGAAAAATTCAGTCATTTCACCAAATCACTAACTCTGTTCAGTGGAAAGACAAAATCGGCCGGTGCAATATTTATGAACATCCAGTGCATGCAACATGTGGAAGTACTGTTGGAGACTTAGATAATTCTAAATAAGTAAATTGTGAAATGAAAAAGCGTATCGCGCTTATTGGCCGATTTTGTCTTTCCACTAAACAGAGTCAGTGATTTGGTGAAAAGACTGACGCGATACGATTTTTCATTTCACTAGATTTGTTTAGGAAATTGACAAAATCCCTAACTACGACAGTAAGTTGACGAAACGAACTCAATAAGTCAGCTAGTTATATCATTTCGCTAAACGAGTTTAGTGAAATAATAAAATCTCAACTAGAAGATGGTATATGGTGATTTGATTAAATCTCTTAACTGATTTAGTGAAATGACGAAAGCAAGTACCAAATACAACATTTTACAGTAAAGCGATGTGATTAAATCTCTGACTAGATAAAGTGAAACAGATATTAAAACAGAGATTTTAACAAATCTCTAAGGGATATGATCAAATCACGCAGGATGTTGAAATGGAGAATCCATAATCATCATTACCCTAGAAAAATTTAGTCATTTCACCAAATCACTGACTCTGTTTAGTGGAAAGACATAATTGGAAGGTGCGTTATTTTTGAAAATCCAGTGCATGCTCACGGTCACTATAAGATGTTGTTAGATTAGCTAATTACGTAATAACTTAAGACAGAAGGTCCCTTAAGTAGGGACTGAATAAATTGTTTTTGATTGCACAAACAACTTTGATACCTACTTTTGACATTTTATGTAACTATTTCACGTAATCTAGTCTATATCTTCAAGTCATATCTTTAATCATTCTTCAGTATATCTTCAAAAATTTTGCTGCATTTTCCCTCTCAGCTCTAATATTGCTTTCTTTTTGACAAAATTGGCATTTAACGACTAAGCCTTAACCTTCAACTACAACCTTAGAGAATTCAACCAACCGGAGTCGCCATTGATAGGCGTACCCCTCTGCCAAAAACATATGACCAGTGGTCATACACTTGTATGGACTGACGTTTACCTGACGTAGCTATTTGTAAGTTACGTACGAATAGCCATACATTTGACGTTCCCTTCCCCCACAAAAATTGGCAGACTTTTTTTGTATAGAAAATGATAGACATGGCTATTCCATCCGGGTCGAATTCTCTAAGTCTCCAACAGTACTTCCATATGTTGCATGCACTGGATGTTCACAAATATTGCACCGGCCGATTTTGTCTTTCCACTGAACAGAGTTAGTGATTTGGTGAAATGACTGAATTTTTCTAGGGCAATGATGATATGGATTTTCCATTTTAACATCCTGCGTGATTTGTTAAAATCTCTGATTTAATATCTGTTTCACTTTATCTAGTCAGAGATTTGATAAAATCGCTTAACTGTAAAGTAAAATATTGTATTCGGTACTTCCTTTCGTCATTTCACTAAACCAGTTCAGAGATTTAATCAAATCACCATATACCATCTTCCAGTTGAGACTTTATCATTTCACTAAACTTGTTTAGCGAAATGATAAAACTAGTTGAATTTTTGAGTTCGTTTCATCAACTTACTGTAGTCGTTAGGGATTTTGTCAAATTCCTAAACAAATCTAGTGAAATGAAAAAGCGTGTCACGTTTTTTGTCCGATGTTGTCTTCCCACTAAACAGAGTCAGTGATTTGGTGAAATTACTGAATATTTCTAGGGAAATGATGATATGGAGTCTCCATTTTAACATCCTGCGTGATTTGATCATATCCCTTAGAGATTTGTTCAAATCTCTGTTTTAATCATTTCCCTGCGACATATCTAAATATATAAAAGAAAGTGGTGTTAGTAAGACCGTTTATAACTCGAGAACGGCTAAACCGATTTAGATGATTGCGGATTAGTTTGAATGGTCACAGCCCTGGTTAACAGAATAAGTATTAAAAAGTCACAAAACCCTTGATTTCAAAGAACAAATATGACCTTAATTAGAAGCCGGCCATGTCAGCCATTTTGTTTATTGACATTGATGTGACAAGCCTGTTCGAGCTCAATATTTAAAAGTGGGTAGCAGCTCAATATTTAAATGAGGGTAGTTATAAAATTGAATTGAAGCATTCGTAACATTGGCACGACGAGTCTGTTCAAGATCAATACATAAACGCCGGTAGCCGAGTTTGTATTACCATTTTCAAATAAACTTTTATTTTATTTTTGTGTTTGACTGTTTGTTGTCATTGTCTGTTGTAATTTAATGGTGAATTGTAATAATGTTTACAAGTCGTCATCTTTGTGTTGTGCCTTCGCAATCAAAGAAAAGTCTATTGCAATATTTTGAAAATCGACTATCTCAACTCTAGATAAAGCGTCAGCAACGACGTTGTCCTTTCGCTGTATACAGCCTTGGACAGAAGTATTGAGCATAGCAGTTTTTTGTTTACAGTTTTGATGTTAAGTATTATTTCCCAATAATAACAATGTACGGTGACGTAAAATGTTATACTTCATTTATATATCTAAAAAACTTCACTTAATAACAATTTCAAGGTAAATATAAAACATGAAAACTTAAGGTCACAAAAATGCGACTTTAGGTCGGTGGGATAAATTGAAAATATTCTATGCAGTTACTACTAACTTCAACAAAACATGCCTGTTCAGTTTGAATTAAAAATATAGAAACGCTGGACTAAAGCTTCGAGTTTTGTATGAAAATCGCAAGGGAGCTCAACACTTCTGGCCAAGGCTGTATGTCCTATGTCCGTAGACAATCCTTTATATTATATATATAAAAGAAAGTCGTGTTAGTTACACTATTTATAACACAAGAACGGCTGAACCAATTTGGCTGAAAACTGGTGGGGCGGTAGCTTAGAACAAGAAGACGGACATAGGATACTTTTTATCCCATTCCCGCGGAACGTGACATAAAACGTGGTATAACAAAATGCTATATACCATTTATAACTCAAGAACGGCTGAACCGATTTTCATGATCTTTGATTTTTAACCGACATCAAGATTTCAAAAGAGGATGTTCTCAATTCGGCGTGTATGTTTTGTTTTTAGTTTATATATATACTACAGATTGGTTCCGTTTTTGTCAATACGCAGTTCAGATGATGGGATCCATGAGGAATCGAGGGAACTCCTCAAACTTTAAAGGCACACACTTTATATACATATTTTTATCAAGAAATCCATCATTTTCATTCAAAACAGTGAATCATTTCAAGAATTATTTATTTATTTTCTAAAGCTGTTTTATTATTAATTGTACCATCTTTTATAATTTCATATTTGTGTATTAAAATATAATAGGGTAGAAACTAGAAGCCGATAAAAAAAATTTACCCCTACTTCATGTGAACCTTACCCAAAAAAAATGTTAACTTCAGTTTTTATTTCACCATTTTTTCAAGAAGATCATTTGAAGAAGTAGATCTGCTGATGATGATCAGAATATTCAGAAAGAAGGAACTCTTCAACGATGCATAGTTCACGTTTGGCGATTTGTCCTCTTCGCTGTGTTTGTTAAGCAAGTTTGATTGTCAGGACAAATTTTCGTCAACCTCAAGTTCTGATGATGGGATCCATGAGGAATCGAGGGAACTCCTCAAATCTTAAGGGCATACACATAGTGATTTTTGTATTTTTTTCAACAAATCAAGATTTTCATTCAAAAGAGTGACATTTGATAAAGTGGAATTGCTGATGATGATCAGAACGGAACTCTTCAACGACGCATAGTTCACGTTTGGCGATTTGTCCTCTTCGCTGTGTTTGTTAAGCAAGTTATTTCATTGTATGGAGTCTAAGACTACACCATCTACATAATAATCTTTCACCAGCTTTCCCCATTGAAGTCGGGTTTTTTTTCTTAAAAAAAATTTGGATATACATATCTCCACCCTTCGGGGTAACAGAATAACTATTAAAATATTGGAGAAACTAAAAAGAAAATGGAACATAATCTATGGAAGTAGGGTTACCAGGCCCAAAAATGAAAAAGCCACTTAATTTAGCCGGACATTTGATCCCAAAAGCCGGACATGCCTTTTTTGCATACGCTACGCTGGTCTTTCGAATCGTGCCACTGGCGTGACTGGCGCGTAGCGTAAGGCAGACAGAAGCCTAACAAAAGCCAGACAGGCCGGACGAGGAATTATTTGGCCGGACACACTGGTAAAAAGCCAAACATGTCCGGCTAACACCTGGCAACCCTATATGGAAGTTAAGAAAGTGTAAGTCCGTTAATAGGAGTGGATGAAGACAATGGGAGGAGGTGGAGACGATGAGACTGACGTAGTGTAAGAGTCAGTGGGATGGAGTCGATGGGATGGGAGTGAAGTAGGAGTCGGTGGGAGAAGGGTGGTGGAAGAGAGTGAGAGAAGGGCGGACAAGAGTGAAAGATGGTTGGACGACAGTGGGAGAGTGGTGGGAGACGGTAGGACTGGCGTAGGAGTGAACTTGAGGTCGACGGGAGTCTGTGGAAGTTGGCGGTACGAAGTTCGCCGGGTCAGCTAGTACATATAATAAACGCGTAAGGACAAAAAAAAATTACATTGAAGATATTCTAGAAAAACTTATTCGGGGGTCTTAGAAACGTTGACTGAATACATTTCAGTGATTTTTGGAATTCTTGTCTGTCTGTCTGTGAATTTGTCCGCGCACTACGTAAAAACTACTGCACAGAATTTGACGAAATTTTGTATGGTAACAGTTTATAACCCGGAGCAACATATAGGGCAGTTTTTATTCTGATTATTAAAAACATAATTTTCATAAATAAATAGTTCTCAAAAGTGGTCACAGATGGCGCTGTATAGTTACCCTGTATACTGTATACAAACATTATTTAAGGACGTCTTTAGATTAAATTAAGCGATTCAGTCTGTTGCGTTCCGCCGAGGTTTAAACCATGGATTTTTAAATGCATTCCCAATTTAAGGATTGCGGGTTAAATATTTTTAAAACGTGTTACTTCGTTTTGGAAATTGTAAGTACCCGGACACATAATGTGATCCATTAATACCTGGAGGTACTTTAAACTTACTGAAGCTACAGAAGGTACTTAAACCTACTTACAATATACGTCAAAACAAATAAAACAGGTAGTTAATTATCCATTTCGATTTACCCGACAGCAAAAATTGTACCGTTTGTCAGATCAATATGTTTTATCTCGCTTTAACAGCTGATTGCAATAAAAAGGGTAGTCAAATTCTCGCTGCGACGCTCCGGGCCTTGGCCTACGCGGTACTCGGCCTATGGCTTTCGCAGACATTGCCGCTCACCATCGGGCCTCCGGCCCTCAGATTTGCTAAGACTCTTCGCCATTGAGTTTTGTCTGGATTCTGTCATGCTGCCTGCTGCTGCTGAAGAAATTCTCGCTGCGACGCTCCGGGCCTGGGCCTACGCGGTACTCGGCCTATGGATTTCGCAGACATTGCCGCTCACCATCGGGCCTCCGGCCCTCAGATTTGCTAAGACTCTTCGCCATTGAGTTTTGTCTGGATTCTGTCATGCTGCCTGCTGCTGCTGAAGCAATTCTCGCTGCGACGCTCCGGGCCTGGGCCTACGCGGTACTCGGCCTATGGCTTTCGCAGACATTGCCGCTCACCATCGGGCCTCCGGCCCTCAGATTTGCTAAGACTCTTCGCCATTGAGTTTTGTCTGGATTCTGTCATGCTGCCTGCTGCTGCTGAAGAAATTATCGCTGCGACGCTCCGGGCCTGGGCCTAAGCGGTACTCGGCCTATGGCTTTCGCATACATTGCCGCTTACCTTCGGGCCTCCGGCCCTCAGATTAGCTAAGATTCTTCGCCATTGAGTTTTGTCCGGATTATATCATGTTGCTGCTGCTGGAGAAATTTTCGCTGCGACGCTCCGGGCTTGGGCCTACGCGGTACTCGGCCTATGGCTTTCGTAGATATTGCCACTCATCCTCGGGCCTTAAGACAATTCACCAATGAGATATGTCCGGTCCCTGTCATGGTACTACTGCTGACCTGGGCCCTGCACGGTACATGGCCTTTGGCTCTCTCAGACGTTGCCGCTCACCCTCGAGCGACGGCCCTCGGGTTTGCTAAGACACTTCTTCGCCTTTCAGTTATATCCGGTCCCTGTCATGATGATGTTGAAGAAGTTCTCGCTGCGATTTTTCGAGCCTGAACCTTACGCGGTTTTCGGCCTTTGACTTTCACGTACATTTCCGCTCACCTTCGTGTCCGCAGCCCTCAAGTTCGCTGACACACTTCGCCATTGAAGTATGTCCGGTCCCTGACATGCTGCTTCTGCTGAAGTAATTCTCGCTGCGATCCCTGGGCCTGGGTCCTGCGCGGTACTCGCCCTACGGCTTTCGCGATATTGCCGGTCATCGTGTCACGGCTTCGGCGTTCGGGATCACCAAAAAACTTGACCATTGAGTTTTGTGGGGACCCTTTCATGCTCCTGCTGAAACAATTCTTGCTGCCAGATTAGGCCTTATTAGATTTTGGCCTGCTGCTGCAAAAGCAGTTTCCACTGGGACGTTGCGCTCATACGCTACCTCGCGCCAGTACCTTCAGCGTTTGACCCTCTGTTCGAAACATGTTCTCCTGCAGGAACTCGGCCATTAGCATTCGCAGGTCTTGACGCACGCCTTTTAATCAGTTATCTTTATCACGGATGAACTAATAAATTTAGATAGATATTTATATGTAGAACGCGTAAATTCTACACTAATGGCTTGGATAGTTAATGAAAATGGCAAAACCTCCCACAAACGCGGGCGAAGCCGCGGGTCCAGCTAGTAATTAATATATACATATTTTTAGTAGTATCTACATAGTTTGAGTGTGTTGTTTATATCAAAGTACCAAGTATTCAGAATTCAGAAATCCCAAGTAGTTCGCATTGCCTTGGTGCAAGGTGTTGCGCCCACGCCTTGGGTACGAACCACGCGTGGGCAGACTGGCTCCACAGGTTGGGGTTCGGGACTGGACTTGGATTTATTCAATATATTAGTGTCGTAACTGTCCATTCACTGTTTTGTATTCATTGATACATTTTAACAAAACCCTTAGCTCGTAATTGCTTCGCCCATTGAAGTGTAACACAGATTCGTCTGGTCACTGAATACGAGCCCAATTGTTTCCAATGAAGGTTCACTGGTCAATAAATAAGGGACTTAGGTAATAAAAAAATCGAAATACTGCGATAATAGTTAAGATAAAAAAACATTTGACCACCTTTAAAACAATTGAAACTAGCCAATAATGGTAGCCTTAAATAATGTATATTCATGATTAGCACGGTGAAATCAAACTCTGTCAGTCCAGCCCGGCACCTCTGCAACTGATCTATGCGTAAATTATGCAATTATTATAATAAACGCACTGACGCTTTGCATCCGCGGGCGAATATTGCGATTTACGAAATCCGTAACACCTGCTTTAGTGGTGTAATACTACTGCAGTCCTTAGCCAACATTTAACGTGAGATATAAATTAGTCCTTTTTTAGCAAAGCGTTTAATAATTTATGGAACACCTGGGAAATTGCGGTAGTTCTCAAGCATTTGATCTTTAAAAACCCTTAAAACAACACATTCCGTTTTGTCATACATACTGGTATAATGAAGTGCCCATCTAAAGAAAAACTAGAATAATTTCTTAATTTAGTAAGATATGTTTACTAATTGTTTCCAACACTCGCCGTCCTGATAGTCAGTGTGTCTACGGCCTACACAAGTAGGTCGCAGTAGATGGACGACTAGCTAGTCTAGCTTTAATTAGCTTTAACACCGCCATTTATAAATACGCAACTGAAATCTTTATAAATTGCGCTTCGATAGTGTTCATTGTAATTAAAGTTTGGTCGATGATTAGTCAATGCTCGGTATAGTGTTGCAAGTATAATACAGGTAAATAAGTGCCTAGGTACCTATCGTGCCTCTCAGAAAAGGCCTGTGCCTAGCAGTGGGATGTGTGTATTATGTGTAGACTGATATTTTAACAAGCTGGTACATAAGAATGAGCCATGTTACACCTATATATACTATACTGTCAGGGGTTTTTATAAATTAATTACAACTAATGATTAAAACAGGGAATTTACCATGTATATTTGTTACTTTGAGTTCCTGATAGTTGCGGGTTGACACATTATATTAATAACTCGTATAATATTTGACCTCCGATTTTGAAACTATCCAAAACATGTAAGTTACATAATTTTATTTTGCAATTGATTCTTAAACTGTTGGAAGTGATGTTGAGTATTTACAAATTTAGAAGTACAAATACATATTTCAGTTTGTTTAATGGGCAAATATGATAAACTCAAAATTTTATTTAAGCAACTAAAATATGGCTAGAAAACGATGTACCTGTGTACTGTACTGTTCCATTTTATTGGGGTGTGCAATAAAGAATATTTGTATTGTATTGTATTGTACCTATTAGTGGCATATTTTATGGCACCTTTAAGCAAAGCTTAAGCATGTGGAAATACTTAAGTTTTCATTATTGATTATTTGACACATTATTACTTATCACCATCCAGAATAAAACTAAAAAAAACAACGATGTTCTTGGTGACTTGAAATTAAACAAATTATCTTACAATAATTGCGTAGCTACTAATGTGAACCCAATTAATTAGACATCGGTAATAAGTTATGAATGTTCTATTATAACCAGTTTATTTAACAAGGACACAGGTCCTTTACAACAAAATACGCCACTTAACTAGGCGATTTAACAATAGAGGGTTTGTGATTGTCGTAAATTCGCTCGTTAGACAATTAGGTATTGTTTGTTACATTATTGGCCCGCGGCGTCGGGCCTCGATATAGATTAAAATATAAATACGTTCTAGATTTTGCCTGTAACTTGGCCTTTGTGTCTTACTTAGGTACAGATAAGTACAACTATATTTCCAAAGATGGTGATAAAGTTTAATATTTTAAGTACCTATAATGTTATAGTTTAATTAGTGCTCTTGTGACATTTGACGAAACACTAGTTACTAATGGAGACTCTTAAATGGTGACCTTTTATAATTTTTTTGTGAAGTCGTTTCTTTTTTGTTAACTTGATTGCTCGAAATATAATTAAGCAAGTAAACACTCTATGTATTACTTAAGATATTTATAATCTAATTAGGAATTAGGCGACGGAAATCCGTCTCTTCCATTGATTATAGACCTACTCAAGCCTAAAATAACTTAGCATAATATGATTAGGTAAAATGAATATGAATCACAGATTTAATAATTAAACGTAAACTAAAATATCCAAACCTGAAACCCGTCCAGACCATAAGCGAAGCGTTAATAATCTATTTTAAACAAATTCAAATATGGAACAGAATACTCCTACCGTTGGCTCGTGCTGAAGTTGCGCAAGGGCAAGTCACAAAGTATCTCATAAAGCTGCTAGTGACCAAAACATACCCAATGGTTAAACCGTTAAGGTCTCTGACTAAATGTTTGACAGCAAATACTTCATTGTAGCTAAAAGCTTTATGTCAATGCAATCCGTAGAACTGATATTTAACGACTGAACAGTAATTTATGTATAGAAGATTAAAATTATAATGTCCATAAATGACGAAAGCCACTGATTTTTAGTGATTGTTAAGCTAAACCATTAGTTACAAAGTCTCGGTTAATATTAATTAAAGCAATTTATATGTTTCTGAAGAATAATGAGATTTAAATTACAATAATTTCTTTTTTAACCGACTTCAAGACTTCGTTGGAGGAGGTTCTCAATTTGTCGGGATCTTTGCTTTTGCTATTTTTTTTCATGTATGTCCACCGATTATTCGAAGAGGGCCGATTTAGAAATAATTTTTTCGTTGAAAGAGTATACTTCACACTTGGTCACAGTGGCTTATCATCAGGTCAGGATCTGATAATGGGATCCTGCAGAAATAGAGGGAACTCTTTTTATTTTTTACAGCAGCTTGAGCATTTACTTTTGGTGGAGGCTAAGTGAAGTCAGTTCTTTTTTGTTTAATATTATTATGAACTGATTTACAAGGGCAGTAGTGACATTATTTTAAAGTACTAACGAATACGTATATTAAAACATTATAAAGAAGAGAAAATTATACTTGTTTTGACATACAGAGTCGCACCATAAGGGTTCCTTTATTACCATTTTCTTACGGAACCCTAAAAATATACTTAACAAAAAAACCTAATAATTAATCAGAATCAATAAACATTTCCTTGATAAGCTTTCTTCATCGTCCTCCTGATGGTTCACACAAGGTATATAAAATATATGTATGTATGTTTATTATTATATGCATTTGTGTAAGTTTATGAATATAGCTTAATAAGTATCTATTTTTCGTTATTTTTTTCTCTTATTCATTCTGTCATATTTACATAATGGACCCTGCACCTACTTAACCTTTCTGTTTAGCCCATTGGTTGACTGGTAGAGAATGCCTTATGGCATTAAGTCCGCCATTTGTACCATCTTGTATTGTGCAATAAAGATTAAATAAATAAATAGATAATAAAAAGCAATGTTAAAGAAATTGTAAATATAATCCCACCAAAAACATTCTGTAAAAACCGGCCAAGAGCGTGTCGGGCCACGCTCAGTGTAGGGTTCTGTAGTTTTCCGTCCGTCACAGTAAGTGTCCCCACTTAAGAGTTAAAATAACACCGCCATGTAGGATATGATATGAGCGTTCCACGTACAGCGACATCTATCGGCAAATTAAGTAAACTATTGCGCGCGAGCTTAAAGTATGGAAGATGATTTTTATGGGATAATTCTTTATTACGTGAACCGATTTTCACCATTTTTACTTTATTTGAAAGCACGTCATTTCATTGTGATTTAGTAGAAATTACAGGTACAATAAACACCTGCTTATACGGTTAAATTACAAACTTAGTTCAGAAATTATTATGTAACTTTTTTTCAAAAACTATTCAACCTATCAAGTTCAAAATAATTTTCCTAGAAAGTTTTTATCAAGTTCTACTTTTGAGATTTTTTTCATATTTTTAAAACATATGGTTCAAAAGTTAGAGGGTCGGGGGGGGACCATTTTTTTTTTACTTCTGGAGTGATTATTTCCGAATATATTAACATTATCAAAAAATTATTGTGGTAAATCCCTATTCATTTTTAAATACCTATCTAACAATATATCACATGTTAGGGTTGAAATGAAAAAAAAAATCACTCCCCACTTTAAGTATAGGGGAGGTACCCTAATAAAACATTTTCGTCCAGTTTTTATTTTACCACTTTGTCGGCGTGATTGAAATACATATTAGTACCAAATTTCAGCTTTCTAGTGCTAACGGTCACTGAGATTATCCGCGGACGCCCGGACGGACGCGCAGACATGGCGAAACTATAAGGGTTCCTAGTTGACTACGGAACCCTAAAAAACTAGCTAAGTCTCGATGGAGCTGCTTGTTTATCTCTAAAAAGTAATGAAATCTAGACAAAGTCGTGCCAAGTCTAAGGTTCCTTACAGCGATTTCTTTATTATTATAGTTAATGTTGTGTGACTTGGCCGTTGAAGGGTACACAAGGGTACAAAACCAGGTGCTCCATGACACCATTGCACCAATCTGTCGCCAGAACCGCTACCCATTGACGATGGAAAATTGCCACTTGGTAAACGTTGATTCAATAACTGGTTATTGAATCTGGTGTCTGCTGGAGCACCTGGTTTTGTACCCTTGTGTACCCTTCAACGGCCAAGTCACACAACATTAACTATAATAATAAAGAAATCGCAGTAAGGAACCTTAAACTTGGCACGACTTTATCTAGATTTCATTACTTTTTAGAGATAAACAAGCAGCTCCATCGAGACTTGGCTAGTTTTTTACACAATGTTTTTGGTGGGATTTCACTTCTTTTTGTAGAAACGTGGGCTTATTGATTTATTTAGACGACAGCGACAGTCAGCGCCATCTAGCGACGTGTGCGGGTATCACCGCCACTCTTAGTCCAATGCATTATATTTTGACTAAATTTTGTTTTCTAATCTGTGTCACCAGGTACTCCAGATCTTCGATTATCCTAGTTTTTATAGTTTTCCCTTTATGTGGCCATTAAACCCTAACTCTGTACCAAATTTCAGCTCTCTGACTTTATGGGAAGTACTAGTTCTATTTTGATGATCATGAGTGAGTGTCATAAATGCGAAACTTTGCTTTCGCTTAACTTCGGAGCTTAATGACCTACAGACTTGAAATTTTGGATTTTAAGTATGTGATTATAGCTTACTGGATGACGAAAATTTCTGCGTTCTGGTCTTATCCAGAGGTTCTCAAATAGGGGCCTGAAAATGCGGCGAAATGGTTCCAGTAAAGGATGGTACGGCAGTGTTTGCTTCGCGCTCGACTTGGCGGGGGCACTGTCGTGCCCGCAGATGGATGATGGAACGTAAAAAGTGAAAATTCACGAACCCCTTTGCATTTCAAAATATTTATGCCTAAACCAGCTGCATTTTTAATGGAATTATATATATCCACACATTTTTTAAAAACGTACCCACTGCTTCAAACTTAGCAATAATAAAACAGATCATAGAACGTACACTTCATTTTATAGTAGACACAATAGTGTGACTGACCGATTACACCGCCAATACCTATGGATGTGTCTTAAAAAGAAGTTTACAAATTAAACAATGTTTACTAGTGATTTGTTAATAAGTAAAAGTACCTAGACTTAATTATGTAAATATATCACGAAACCTGGATGGATACGTACCATTGCTACCTTGACTTGCTACTCGTATTTATGTTTTCGCTAGCTCTCTCTTGTAAGTACGGAATCGCAGAATTCATACAAATTCACAGCACAGTGGCCAATAAAGTGTGTCGTTGGAGGTTTTATTTCCCGTCAACAACGTCCGGAGGCTTCCATCAATGGCCACTAATAACAGGGCTGACGGGACAATCAGCCGATATGTTCAGCTAGCTCCCCATAAACTTTAGCATGGCTTCTGGTCTTAGTAAGAACTTTAAAAATATGTATGGTGGTATTGTTTCGCAAGTTGGACTGTAATTTATGTATTAACTTATATGCTACTGGTATTACGCAAAAATATTAAGTACTAGCTTTTGCCCGCGGCTTCGCTCGCGTTAAATTCGGGGCTCTATAAAAACTTCCACCCCCCATTTTAGGGAAGTGGGGGGTTAGAAAGAGACAAAAAGTAGCCTATGTCACTCTCCATCCCTTCAACTATCTCCACTTAAAAAATCACGTCAATTCGTCGCCCCGTTTTGCCGTGAAAGACGGACAAACAAACACACACATACACTTTCCCATTTATAATATTAGTGTAGATATATTTTTTGCTGTTATTAGTCGGTAGACAGTTCATGAATAATGTTCAGAGGTCCCTGCTACAAGAAATGCTAACTTGTGTCAGCCGAGTATGTTATTGAAAATTTATAAGACAAGGCCTACAATTTAGAATTTCATGCATTATAAACGAGACTGAAAAATCACCTAATAGATGACCATTTGGCGACAATTACGTATATTTATTAAAAATTACTTGTTGCTATTCGCCTGGTGGTTGTGAACCCTAATGCACACTGGACAAAACAAAACAAGCAATATTTCGACCAGGAAACCTAGGACACAATATAGTTATAGTAAGTGATTGCAGCGCGCAGGCGCGGCGATACCATCTGAGGACAAGAAGTAATAAAGACGCCTCACAGCAAAATCTAGCGAGCGAACAAGGAAATCGCGGAGACAACTTGTTCTAACCAACTGAACGTATTCGAAACCAAAAATTCTCAAATCAAATCAAATCTTTTCTAATATGTAATTATAATTCTTTGCCGCTTCTCTCTCTGATGCTATCACTATTGTCAGTTTAGAGTTTGGACCTACTCTTTTTGTATCTTTTAATGAAACCAGATGTGAGGTTTATTAAAAAAAAACTTAAATTCCTCTTAGTAAAATCTTGCAAAGACGATATATATTGCACGTTAATATTTCTGTAATTATTTTGTACGTCCAGTATAATAATTTATAAGTAATAAAACTAATAACACTAGCCATAGTTGCAAATTTCTCAAGACTGGACTGCAAAATAATTTTCATTTATTCTTAAAACCAATTGGCATAAATTTATAATGATAACAAAAAACTAAACTTGACTCCATTGGCCCTGTGCTTGGAGTCAACGTGCAGTATTCTATAAACCGGTTCTAGAACCGCTTCTGCTGTTCCCCGCCTGCAAAAGTTCATGTGTGTATACGCTATAAGTGCTATAACATAGTAAGTACATAATAGTAAACCTTAGACGTGCCACAAGGCAAGATAGCACGGCGGTTTATGTATCTGCGTTTTAATAATGCTCCTTAACAAAATAAAAACAACTATTTAATAAATGCATCGCAAGTTCTCCGCTGTCATTTGATTTCAATATTTAAGACAAGTTTCGGTTTTTGAAAATATTGGCATGAAATTTACGAATTAATGGCAAATACTTAACGATACTACGTTGCGTTAAACATATCTCATTGTACAATGTATGCCCAAGTAACACAGGAAGCATTATAACATATGAATAGTTAACTTATTTCGAGCTTAAGGACCGTATAAACTCTTATATACGTTCACCGAGCAACTTGTCGCATTATATGATGCTTTGAGCTGTATAACGGTTGTATAATGGCATATCTAAATGCTTTTGTAAAGCCTTTAGCTTTAGTGCAGCAAACCACAACGCAACTGCTGTAAAAAGCTGTAGCTTTCGACTGTTTAAAAGCACTTAAGTGCTTTAGGTTCTACAATAGCATTATATAATGCTTTAAGCTGTATAACGGTTGTATAATGGCATGTATAAATGCTTTTTTAAAGCCTTTAGTTTTAGTGCAGCGAACCAAAATGCAACTGTACAGCTGAATACTGTACAGTTGCGTTTTGGTTTGCTACACTAATGCTTCGGTGTGGTTTAGTGCCTTAGGTTCTACAATAGCATAAATAAATGCTTAATGCTGGTTATGAGCATGAATATTAGCCATTATAATGCCACGTAAATCCGGTATACAGCTTTCAGCTCTTTTTAGTGCTTTAGGTTCTACAATAGCATTTTATGATGCTTTACGCTGTATAACGGTTGTATAATGGCATATGTAAATGCTTTTGTTTAGCCATTAGTTTTAGTGCAGCGAACAACATGCAACTGTACAGCTGAATGCTGTACAGTTGCGTTTTGGTTTGCTACACTAATGCTTCGGTTTGGTTTAGTGCCTTAGGTTCTACAATAGCATAAATAAATGCTTAATGCTGTTTAAGAGCATGAATATTAGCCATTATAATGCCACGTAAATTCGCTATACAGCTTTCAGCTATTTTTAATGCCTTAGGGTGTACAATAGCATTTATAAGTTGGTAATACGTTCCTAATGCAGTATAATAGCAATAATATAAACCATTATAAAGCCAAGTAATTCACTATAAGGGACTGTTCATAAATTACGTCATTTCAAATGGGGGGGGGGGTCTGGACATCGGATGATGGTAGCATGACGTAGGAGGGGGGGGGGGGGGGTCATTCCGAAGATCACATCATCAATGTGTAAAAAAGGAATGAAAGTCTTGTTTCTATAAACTTTTAATGCCATGAAATATTATCTACTAAATAGTTTTTTATTTTACAATTAATCTTAAAACGCATTTTTTTTAATGACGTCACTTTATTTGGCAGCTTTACTATCAAAAATTGACGACGTAATTTATGAACAGCCCCTATACCGCTTTTAGCGGTTTTTAGTGCCTTAGGTTCTACAATAGCATAAATAAATGCTTAATGTTGTTTAATAGCATAATTATTCACGTGTAAAGCTGTAGGCATAAATAAGGCATTTTTTAAGGTTCACTGAGCTGCTATTGGACTAAGAGCTAGCCACGTCAGATATGACACAATAATGAGAGCAACAAAACCCGTCTGGTTAGATTGCTATACTATTCTTATTGCTAGATCCTGGCATCTGGCAGCTTTTAATGGGTGGAGGTCACAGTGACAGACTGCAAAATGTTTTAATTGGAAAATAGTAATACCAAACTAGGTAAAAATTGCCGAAGTTGTCTCAGTTATAAAGGACAGGGCCTATATTTTAAGGGGCTCCCTGGCGCCAACGACCTTAGATCTGATTCTCTTAGTTTTCTAATTATTTATATAGCTTATCATATTATCAGTAACGGCTTTAAACAATATAGTATCCTATATTTACTTCAATATTCATTGTCTTCGAGATATTTGACATCAAAGTCGAACCGGTTTAGGCTAAAAAAGTGGTTTTATGGTCATAAATTTTGTTTTAATTAGTTAAAAATTAAAATCTCTCTACAGTTTTTAGAGACATCAAAGAGGAACCCTAATATGTAGATTACGTATATGTAAGATTCTTTACACCATTCGAATATCGATAAAAGTGTTTTTTTTAGACCATATTTTAAAAATATCATAAAAAAATAACGGCTTATTTATTTCAAGATCCGGCTCTACAGAATGGAGATACAAGATTCAAAAACCGATAGTCGTTTGCCTCATAATTCTATCTATAGTGAATATGTTGGAATATCGACTCAAAACTGGTCAAAAATCGATAAAAAAAAACGTTAGACCAAAAAATATTGTGTATTCTTACCATACATCGGGGTTTTCGGTGCGGGAATGTTTGACATTAGCCAAAGAGTAGGCATTAACTTAAAAAACAGAATGTACTCTAGCACGTTTCTACCTAATGAATAATTGATCGAAAAAATCATAGGTATATACAATTTATATGAAATAGCTGACTATGTATATATATTGTAGGTACATATACCTATGATTTTTTCAAGTATTTTTTTATTAATTCATGTAGTGACTGATCATTGTCAACCTCTTCAGTTAATCAAATAGTTCATAAATATCGGACGTCAAGATTAATATTTGACACTTACTATACCGTGTCTTTGTCTTAGGTAGATCTAGTTAATAAATTTCGGATATGCAATTGCATTTTTAAAATACTAAGTATATAATAGTCAATACAAACATGCCTCTAAGAAAAAAAGCTCGTATCATAGTGTGTAAGCTATTCACAGAGAGGTAGTTATTCATTAAGAATAATATGATATTTTCTCAGACTAACTCTCAACCTATCTGTTTATCTCTACTCTTTCTCAAATCGTTCCCGCACCGAAAACCCCGATATATGATTATTACGGAAACAAAAACAGTAGGCGAAAACTATGAACTATATTTTATTATACATCGTTTGGCACTACTTTCTCCCAACATAAATTTTTGTATAATTTCTCTTAATATTGTATAGTATTTGTATAGTTTCTCATAATATTGCATCAAACCCAGATCTCTAGGATTTATTTTCTTGAAATGGTTTGCATTCTTTGACCTCCACTACTTTAAAGCTGCCAGATGTCCAGATCTAGAAATAAGCATAATATACCAAACTGACTAGAGGGGTTTGGTTGCTCTCATTATTGTCATATCCGACGTGGACGTGGCTAGCTCTCCGTCTATATAGACCAACGCCATTTTGTAAATAATTAATAACCTAAAAATAAAATCATGCGAACCTATTTATACAAGGAAAATACCTATATAATAAAGAAATTACTTAATTTAAGACTGCTCAACCAACACTATTGTGTTAATAGTGCAAAACTCGTTCTATACGAGGATTACACAATTGTTTTGTTTATTTGACGCATATCTTTTTATAATATTTTATAGCAAAACCGCAATAAATCAAAGGCGCGTGAAAATTTTCATTGAAACTTATATACACATTTGCAGTAAACTACATTGCGCAGTAATATTTGAAGGATATAATAACGTTAAAGAGTCATAAACTTTTATAAATTTTGTTACGATGCAAACAAATATGACATGTCACTCATTCAGTTTTTTGTACCGTCTTCGTCAATTTTATATTGCGAGACAAAGTAGTTAAGTCACAACGTTCATTGTATTATATTATAACATTTGTTCCGTCGGTATTAGAGACGTTTTTGCATTGACGTAAGGTTTATTTTACTACACTCTTATGCTAGTATAATGCGTTTGTATTGCGATTGGCAAGTTAATCGAGAGTACTTATGCTTCTTTACTGCGATTAGCAAGTTTTTTGGCCGTATTAAGGCTTCTTTAATGCAGTCGGCAACTTAATAGAGCGTACTAATACTTCTTTGAGGCGATTGGCACTTTCCATGACAACGATAATGCTAATAGCGCAGACATAATGCGCCTGCAATGCTATTAAATGACCTGTATATGATCTCAAGCTGGGTAATTTGTGCCCATTTAAGACCTATATCAGCACTATAAACGTTTATAATGCTACTATAAAACGAACTCAAAATGCTAAAAGCATACAGATATGCTGTAAGACGGCCGTTATACTGCTTTGATGTGTTACTTGGGTGTATGTCTTAAATAGTACCTGTTTCATAAAGTCGCTCCTCATTCGCAACTTAAATCAAGGTGTTGGACAGTAGCAGCTCTCTGAAGCTAGCTCTTAGCGTCCTCACGAGCTAGAATTATGCTCTATTTGACGGGCTACGTCACTTTGATTTAGGTCATCTAGCGTGGTAAACAAGTTTTCAGATACATTTCCTGGCAAACAACGAGGGATTTGCTCAGTGATGTAGCCTGAAGCAACACACACAGTCGTGGATTTGTAATAAACCTATTCAAATGATACCGATGGCAATTATAATTATAGGTATCAATGCATACTAACTTTGTATAACAGTTACTATAATTAGGTAAAAAAACAATAAAGTAAAGTAAACTTCGACATTGGCTAATGGATAAATGTTTTTATAATTTAAATGATTTTTTTTACTAATTGTAATGTTGCATTGTATTGTTTTAATTTTTAATTTTACGGCATACTATATCGTATTAAGGTGTTATATTGCATGCTCTCGTAGATTTAAGTTTTTAGTTTTAAGAATACATTTTGCATGCCGGCTAAATGTGTGATATTTTTTACCAATAAAACTTTGACCTGTTGTCTTTGAATTGTTACCACATTTAACGCAAATAAAGAACTTACTTACTTAAAAGGCTATGACATCGATGTTACAAAAAGTGGTTTACTCACATGCAGATTTCAAATATTTTTTTGGTAAAAATAAGAAAGAGAAGCATAAAAACTTTAGAGAAATTATGTTTATTATTTTCATCATAATCAAAGCACCCCACTAGTGATATGATGAAATACTTGATAATTTAAAGTATTTTAATAAAACGCGAAGTGTTTGCCGTCCACTCGTTGCCATGTGTTAGTATCAGCAAACATAATATCGCAAATCAGTTCATATTGCTGTGGGAAAGTTTGTATTTACTATTCTTGACTACATGGAATATACAATAACGATTTTCTATGACATAATACAATAGCAGAGGCTATAAAATAAGTGAATAGCTTCATTATTTATATTATGTACTTTTGTCAATATTTGTATATTATTCTAAAATTAATGCAAAATGATCACTAGTAAATATATTGCAGTAGTTATGTATAATGTGTGTTGCATGTAACACGACCAATAAATTAAAACATAATCTACTTAAGAAATAAAAAAATTGTACAACAACATAAAAAAGTAGTCTTTAGAATGTCCCTATAGTATTTTGAATGTACGTTAAAATCTGTCTAATTAAAATTGCTGTCAGCCTACAGACATACTCAATTTCGCAATAAACTTGAAAAGTGTCCAAAAAATCAAAGCACATGTTATTTTTAAAAGGCACTGAAGAAACGTTGTATAGCTTGAGGAGTAGAATCTACGTTTTATTTTTTTACTCGTGTTACAGGCAACACCCATCAGTATAATTTGATAACATTATTCACACAAAATAACTGCATGCCGAAGAGCCGGCTTCAGTCTTTTTTTTTTTTAATTCAGTAAGTAGGCCACAAGGGCACTTTTACACGTCAAAGTAAAGGAGAGAAAAGAAAAATCAAACTACACCGGTTCTAACCCTACACCTCTGACCCGAGAAGAATTATGTCCGGCAAGAAACTCGGCGGGACTTATTTTTTGAAAACAACAGTACATCAAAACTAAACAATACATATAAGTGCGTTGTTCTATAAGAAAACATATCAAACCAAGGTTAGATTAACCAACAGTAGGTTATAGTTTAAGAAAAATACCAAAGAAAAAAGATGAGTCCAAATCTGACTATTTGAAAATGAATTACATACAAGTTTGATATACTTTCTTACCTGAACTGTGTCTTCTACATACATTTCCAAATTATAATAATCCATCATCAACAGTTAGAAACAAATTTTGAATTTAAATAAAAAAAATGTAAGTGATTCTAGTATACAATAAACATACTATTTCCAAATTATCCTTAGAGATGTATAAGGTCTCCAAGTGTCTTGATCTATATATTCTATATAATAAAAAAATATGGACAATCAAGCACCGAATGTTGTGTCTAAAGCCAATTAAACTAAACTTAAATATGATTAATAAAAAGTTACGTAATTGTGTGGCCCCAGTTAGCCTAAACAGACAGGTCTCCACAAACAGCACCCGTTCACGAGTATGACGCATATCTTAGCCATCGCCTCCCTCAACCTTTCTTCGGGAAAGTGGCGCCCGATCAACGACGCCACCATAAGCAGAGCCTTTTAAGCGAGCATGACATGTTCAAGCTGGCGGGCTTTATTAATTAATAAAAACTAGCCACGTTTAGTCTATTTCCAATTTTACCTAGTTATACCAATTTTCAGACCGGCGTTGTAGACATGATAACATTGATAACTATAAGAAAACCGTTGCATTTTATAATAACCTACATTGGTAAATGGTTATATGGTAAGTCTCTAAATACCTAAGTATCATCAAACCAAGACCATGTTTTATCTAAACACTATAATTAGCAGACCATAGAATTCATTTCTAGATTTTTAATTAATTGTTCAATTATGCGCAGTCGTTTATTATTTTCCTGCTTGTTGCGTAATTGTCTATTAATACAGTTATTTATCTATTATTTCAAATGCGAGTGTTTGATAGTTCTACGTATTTGTGACTTACAACTCCTAATAGATATCCCTGTACATATTATAAAATTTATAAATTTCCCTATATTTACGTAGAATCAAGAAATGTCGACAATGAACCACGTAAAATATGAAAAACAGCTGTACAAAATGCGTACGCTCTCTACATAAATAGGTATACATTTAATAAACTTAGCAAGCATCGTAGTAGTGAGATGACCCATTACGTCGAAGTTACTGAACCATACTACTTATGATACACAACACATATGCATATACTATGCCAGTGCGAGATAATTTTACAACCGCTACTACTTACTACGCATGTGCAACTGATAAGGACACTGTGCATTATATTGAATTTATATTTAAGAGGACGACTGCATAAACAATATTATATATGTATGTAAAACCTACTATTTGTGTTTTTTAACTACACACTTAGTACAAATTGCACTGACATATGTCAGTAACCGTAATAAAGAAAAAAAAAAACTTAATATCAAAAAGGGCATTTATCCTTCCCTAATCCTGTGTACTTTCTAGTCTCTAACAATACTTTTATGGATTTAATCTGCTAAAAGTAATGTTTACTTATCAATGAAAATAATCAAGTCATGCTGAAGTTTTTATGGGTAGTTAGAAAATTTGAAAATTTTTACGCCAGGTACATGTTTCAAATAATCGAACGAGCGGAGCGTAAGAGAAGTGAAGTTCTTACAGACTACTTCGGACACAACGGAACTGTCATCTGGCTACCAAAACGTCTGTGCATTTCGATGGCTTCTTGATTTTGAATATTTGTTCCACGATAACTATAGTAACGTTTTTTGATCTTTATGAAATATGTTGGGGTTGTAGTAGAGACAAGTATAATTTGAGAGTTCGTATATGAGCAGGATCGATCAAGGGTTATGGAGCTATAAGTAGAGAAAGTATGTTCATCGAGCGACTATCGCGAGTTCTCAGCTCGGGACTACTAGTAATACATACAAAAAACAAAATAACTGTGCCTTAGTAAAAAATGAATTACAATTAATATAACGTAAATAGTCGACGTTATCGGAGGAAGCTGTGCCAGTAGATATTCAATTAATTTTATTGTACATTTTATACGTTTAAGTAATCAAATTATACAGCCTGTTATCGAGTTCTGTTACTATGTCAATTGATAACTATGTTTTGTTTTAATGTAAATTAGGGTTGATACCAATGAAATCAAGTCATGTATAAGTAGTAAAAAAACGTATTAAGTAGTTACTTTTCGTGTAAATTGGTCAACATTCCTGCTACAGTGCTGTGTTTAAGTTTTAATATGAATTAACACTCACATGCTTTAGTAAGATTAAAGGTGTGAAACAGTAAAATTATTAGTATGTTTATCACAGATATTCTCTCCTGAGTTATGGATTTTTCTATGTGTATTCATCTATACTATATCTTATATATATCGTCATCTAGTACCCACAACACAAGCCATATTGGGCTTACTGTGTGCCTAGATCGATTCGTGTAGGATTGTCCCATAATATTTATTTTATTCCTTGTGTATTTAAATAGGACGTAATTTGGAAAGTAGGTAACAGGTAATGGAATGCATTCCCTTTAAAAAATGTTTTCATTAATGCATAATTGTAATTAATTACATTTTAAAGACAAAATACTTACAGTAGGCTGGAACGTTTAAACACTTGCCGTATACTTGAAAAGGACTAATGCTTTTAGCAATACTGCTGCCAAAATTGTAATACTCGTGGTTCTAAAAAGTCAAATTCCTACTCAGACGGTGTTCATAGACTGAAAATTGTATGAATTAATAAAACATATTTAATTAATTTGTAAGTACCGTGCACACATGACAATAAAGCAGTTTTTAACTTTTTACCGGCGGTGGTCTGAGCGGGCAATAAACACAATAATATTGCATTACAACCGGCAAGCGCGTGCGGATCAAATCTATGCATCCTCTTACTTAATAGTAAAGACACTATATCGATATACTTGACTTTGAATAAAATAAGTATTCTTGTAATAAACTTTTATGTAGTAAATTTTTAAAATACCTTCTTTGACAAAGAGGTGAAGAGGCTTTGACAAAATGTGTAACTTTTTATGTGGCTGTTACGCGAGTTTCTTTTGTTATACTCGTAGTATTACCAGATTCGTACTTAAGTCACTTCGCGCGACATGTTTCGGAGAGCTTATTAGGTCTCCATCTTCAAGCACTAAGAGTGCTATTTTGAACCGGCACGTAGCGCGCTGTTGCATTATATTTTATAGTCATAGTATGTCTCACGAAAGTTTAAATTTAATAGATTCGCACTTAGTGTCTTTTAACAAAAGATTAACGCTTTATTACTGATTTCCTTCAATTTATCGATTAAATAAGTTGGTCCTAAATATTAGCAGTTTGATTTACATGGCTTAAAAGTAGATACAGTATAGTAAGATTCCAAATTGCATATATGTACATATTATGGATGAACTCATAATGATCCGAAAAGGTTGACCCAGTTTTCAGGTTCTAATATTTTCGACCAATCTATAAGTATTATTATAACTATTTATATTAAAATGTTGCAAATGACGAGAAAATCTTTCTTTCTATCGACATGATAACGTTACTACGTCTCTAGTTAGTAGCAAACGGTTCTGTGGTGGAGGCAAATATAATATTATGCGGTCTGAAGCGTTCCGTAACCGGAGCGTGGCGATGAAAGTTAATCTAATATTGGGAATAGATTTAAAAAGCATTTCGTCATAATAAAGCAATCACCTGTGTAACAATAATCAATTTACCTTTTCCAGAATTTATTTAGTTTTGTTAACTTCGGTATATTGACTTGTAGGTATGTAATACATTCGGAAAGCATTCAATAAATCAATGACAGATATCAACAATAATATGAATGTTACTTTAAAACAATAACCGAGTAATTAAAACATTATTCTAAATACCAAGTAATTAATTATATAGGTAATATATATTGATAAAGGGAACCTTTTAATGTAAATTATTCTACCTCAGAACATAAAGGTGTGCTTACAAGTAGCTAGCATATTTAAAACGTTTTTAGCTCATTTAAACCTTTGGCACTCATTGTGTCAGCAAATAAAGTATTGAATAGAGCAATGAATTACCCAAATAGGTAAGCTATTTCTATTCATTTGGTTTAAAGTTCATAACTTGCGAGCTAGAATATGCAAGAATTGCTAAATGCTATGCCTTACAGTTCTGTTAGTGGGTCCGATTCTTGGTTCCACTCGAGCCACGAATGGCCACCATGATAATGCCACCACCATTTTTAGCACCGTCAAGAGTAACCAAAAAAATTACTCGATTAATATTTTCGAGATCTCGAACGAGATTGAAAGGATTGTAGCATACAATTTCTTTAAAAATTTGAGTACTTACTTAACTAAATCATTGTGTAAGAAAAACAAAGATATCTGCTTTATTCACGGCGTACCCGACAAACACAAAATATGTACATACAAACAAATATTTTTGATTATTTTTTACCACTTTGACGTACTTTTAAGTTAAGAGAGAAGTTGATATTTTGTTAATATTCAATTAATCTCGGTTAATATGTTGTTTTTTGTTGTGTAAAATGACATGTTTTGAGTAAAATGACACGAAGCCAATTTTGGTCGAAATAACTTATTTTGTAATCAAATTTCGATCTCGACCAGATTAATTTCGATCTCGACGCTCTGACTGGCGATATCTCGAATAGACTAATCTCGACTTCGGTTCGCATCACGAGATCTCGAATTGTCAATCTTGGTTCGAGATTGCATTACCAAACAGTTACAACATTTATTTCAATCATGTTTGCTGTACATTGCTGCTCGGTATTTTTTTATTACGGGGTCATAATTAGGTGAAATTT
Organism: Pammene aurita; assembly: GCA_947086415.1. Classification (NCBI taxonomy): domain Eukaryota; kingdom Metazoa; phylum Arthropoda; class Insecta; order Lepidoptera; family Tortricidae; genus Pammene; species Pammene aurita. Next base: position 34,553,814 of record OX352290.1, on the reverse strand, counting down.
AAAAAAAACTTCTTAATTAATGATTACACTAATAAATGCTTTGTCTGGTTTAATTTATTGCTCGTATTGGATTTACACACTATTTTTCAATTTTTAAAACTCAAACATTTATTCAGTAAGTAGGCAACAAGGGCACTACACCGGTTCAAACCCTACACACCCAAATTTTAATGTAGATCACCATAATTTTATTGACGACTAGCAGAAGCTACTTGTAATTTAGGGTTACGAATTTGACATACCTGCATAAATAATGATATAAATGCATTAGTAAATATAAGAAGCAAATGCCACAAAATATTTAACAAATGGCCATTATCACTATGCCCTAAAATGGTACTTAAGCAATGTTAAATGATCACGGAAATTTACCGTTGCTAAGCGATGGTGGAATAAATCAAAAGTTAAAGCGCTTTCTGTGTGCTGGATGAGCGTTATTATGATGCTTAGGTATAATATGTTGATCCACCGTTGTCTTAAATATTTCTGAAAAGTTTAGACACACATTTTTTACGACTACCCGTCCTTGCAATCTAATTTGCCAATTTTTATACCTATATTAATAGCTTAATTAACATGTAAAATTTACGCATAATTATGTGTAATATTTTTTTTACCGAGGACTTTAACAGAATATCACTTTTTGTCATTTAAGTTAGAATGTAAAGAAAAATAACTATAATATGTTTCACTATTTTGGTAAGGATATCATTTGGTAGCGGGCGCTTACTCTTATTTTGCTTGAAAACAATATTGAATCTGTACCACGTATGTCGTAAGCGCCAACTGCCAAATGGTACCTCTACCAAAATTATTTCACATACCTACTGCTTTTTGTTTACCACAATTAACTCCCGTTTAATGGCTTACAATGTAACACTGTCCAGTTACACCACGGTTTAAAGTTACACTTGATTTATTCCGCAACGCGTCGCTGTTTAACTCGAGGTCTTAACCTGTGCAACCTGTCCTTTGGGCGTTATTTAGTGTAAGTGTTAGGTAGTAAATTTGGAAGTTTCTTAGTGACCACTTATAATACGCAGGATGTGAACACGTGATTTATAGTGTTTAGGATTCTTGTAGCGTAAGCCAGCAAAAGAGTGCCGGTAAATGCATGGCACTATGAAATAAAAGCCTACGAGTATATGCAAGACATAGACTGAAAGGTTCAGGCAAGTTTTTTGATACACGCCGGCAACGATTAATACAACTTGCGAATTATGAGTTGACATCTCTAATTGACTTTTTAGATGGTCCTTCAGACAGTTTCAGGTTTAGAATTATTTTATTGAAATGGGCAAGACATGTGCTACTTCAAGTGGTTCTGGTAACCTAACACTACCTATACACATAGTTTAAAATTACCTACTAACTTACTTTAATTACATCAAATCAAATCCCTTTCAAAGAGTAAAGAAACCTAAACTCATTACCACCAAGACTAAAACGTTTTCCATAAATTCAGGGATTTCTTTCTGTCACTTTGTTGCGCGGGGCTAAAATTACTAATCCAATTTTAATGAGGCGTCACACATACTAATAGGTGAGTTTAAAGAACGGATGGCCTTGTTGAGAGACGATTTATCACGTTAATATACTAAATATAGGTACCTACATCCAAAGTAATTTATGTTTAAATGTATCAGTGCCTAACCTTAAACTTCTATCAAATCAATATTCTAGTGCACCTTTATTATGTGTTTTTACAAAGGTGGCCAACGGGGTATCAATTATTGGATTTATAAATTAATTAATTTAATTATTCGCTTTGGGACGCTTACCTTGTTCTAACTTTATGTGAAACAGACATGTATTGACTTCATTATGTTTATGTACCTTCAATAAACAGTAGGTAATTGATATTTTAAGCAACGATTTGACAGTCAGTAATGTATTTAAATTATTCGAAATTGATTCGTAAATACATTAGTCATTTCGCAAAATCATGATAGTGAATCACTTTATCTTTAATCGCTTTTAAACAAATTTTGAGAAAATCTTATTGAGTATTAACCTTATTGTAAGTACTTACATGATACATGAACAGCCTGTTAATATGTTACATTCAAGAAACGATTTAGTCACAATCTGCTGCCATTATGGCTGTCACAGTGACGCTGCGCAGGCGTCGCGCGCGTGGCACTTATTGCCGGTTTCAAGTGTCAACGCGTGTTCAATACCATGACGAAATGTATAACAGATTTGTGGGTGATCATGTGTTTCAATTAGTTTTTAGGCTGCGTAATGATTTTTATGATAAAGATGTTGTATTTATGGCACAGGAGACACAAGAGCTGGCAGCTATTTCGCTCAACGAATCTGCCTAACAATTCAGCGAGGAAATACTGCCAGTATCTTCGATACCATGCCACATGGGCCATTTTTAGGGTTCCGTAGTCAACTAGGAACCCTTATAGTTTCGCCATGTCTGCCCGTCCGTCCGTCCGTCTGCGGATAATCTCAGTGACCTTTAGCACTAGAAAGCTGAAATTTGGTACTAATATCAATCACGCCAACAAAGTGGTAAAATAAAAAGTGGAAAAAAATGTTTTATTAGGGTACCTCCCCTATACGTAAAGTGGGGAGTGGTTTTTTTTTTCATTTCAACCCTAACGTGTGATATATTGTTGCCTATCCAACAATATATCACACGTTATTTAAAAATTAATAGGGGTTTACTAAAATAATTTTTTGATAATGTAAATATTTTCGGAAATAATCGCTCCAGAAGTAAAAAAAATGTGTCCCCCCCCCCTCTAACTTTTGAACCATAAGTTTTAAAAATATGAAAAAAATCTCAAAAGTAGAACTTTATAAAAACTTCCTAGGAAAATTATTTTGAACTTGATAGGTTGAATAGTTTTTGAAAAAAAGTTACAAAATAATTTCTGAATTAAGTTTGTAATTTAACCGTATAAGCAGGTGTTTATTGTACCTGTAATTTCTACAAAATCACAATGAAATGACGTGCTTTCAAATAAAGTAAAAACGGTGAAAATCGGTTCACGCAATAAAGAATTATCCCATAAAAATCATCTTCCATACTTTAAGCTCGCGCGCAATAGTTTACTTAATTTGCCGATAGATGTCGCTGTACGTGGAACGCTCATATCATATCCTACATGGCGGTGTTATTTTAACTCTTAAGTGGGGACACTTACTGTGACGGACGGAAAACTACGGAACCCTACACTGAGCGTGGCCCGACACGCTCTTGGCCGGTTTTTTTTAGATATATTTCCGTCAACCCAGTGAATCCTCCTTTTTGTAAAGGGTCGGCAACGCGCATGTGACTCCTTTGGAGTTGCAGGCGTCCATAGGTTACGGTAGCTGCTTACCATCAGGCGGGCCGTATGCTTGTTTGCTACCGTCGTGGTATAAAAAAATAAAAATAAAATATATATTTCAGTTTTAGTATTTCATTAATATATTCTTTAGGCTATTGTAATTGCCTTTGTTACCCAATAAACCTCTATCACTTTTATATTTTGAGGTGAAGAAAAAATATGTAAATGCATAAAGCTACAATTATGTAGCTTTATGCTTTTACAGATATAGGGATTACCCTATGTCTGTACCTAAATTTAAACTACCATTTGACTTCAATAGATTCTCCTAAATTTAAATTGCAAGTTTAACACTTAAATATGCTTTCAATTGTATTTTTTTAGAACATCAATTAATATATATCTATTTGTAATAACGGGACTTAACCGCGTATATATTTCTAAAAATTACCTTCGACGTTTCGAGTCTTTCTTCGGGACCACGGGGACAATGTCGTCCTCGAAACGTCGAAGGTAATTTTTAGAAATATATACGCGGTTAAGTCCCGTTATTACAAATAGATATGTGTAAAAACCGTGAAAGTTTAAATCAGTGATCAATTAATATACTTTCATGAGTAGTTTCAAAAAGTAGTACCCAGTAGGTACCTACCATAAAATATGTTAATGTGCTGCAATAAATATTGACGTATTTCATCGTACACGCCAACTGCTGATGTAAAAATGTCAATCACAAAAATGACTAAACAAAAACCTATGCACTCATCAAAGTGTTATTTGACATTAAATATCGCAGTCGTGACTATTGGAGTCCATTAACTGCGCATAATAACTAAGTGCGTCGCGATAACCGCTAAGACAAAGCGAAGTTTAGCTGGCTCGCTTTTTACGACTCTTTTACATTTGATATCATATATTATGGACACGTGTAGAGTTCGTTCGGAAACAGAAGTCGGGGTTTATATGGGACGTATAAACATTCTACGATAGTTCTCTTTCCGGACAGACCCTAACTGATACGCAGAGCACAGTAGACCGCTTTCTGTCCTAAAATCAGTAAACAGCGGAAACTGTGAAATCATCTCGCTTTCTGCGGTAGGGCACAGCTCAGCAGATGTCATCTCAATCAAATCTGGAGCAGAGCCTGACTGGGGAAGTACCTCCACCTTACAGAAACCCAGCCAAATAGCACTACAAAGAGCTCAAAGAGGACCCAGTGTGTTGACGACGTGGGACCCTCTTTTTCCTTTACCGTCAATACAGTGAATCCTCCTTTTTCTAAAGGGTCGGGAACGCGCATGTGACACTTCTGGAGTAGCAAGTGTTCATACGCTACGGTAGCTGCTTACCATCAGGCTGGCCAAAATGCAATTCTGCAGCTGATAGTACCGTCACCTAACAGAAAACCACTACCCTGCCACATAACACTACTAAACCATAGGGTGTCGTTTAACGTTTCGAGTCTTTCTTCGGGACCACGGGGACAATGTCGTCCTCGAAACGTCGAAGGTAATTTTTAGAAATATATACGCGGTTAAGTCCCGTTATTACAAATAGATATGTGTAAAAACCGTGAAAGTTTAAATCAGTGATCAATTAATATACTTTCATGAGTAGTTTCAAAAAGTAGTACCCAGTAGGTACCTACCATAAAATATGTTAATGTGCTGCAATAAATATTGACGTATTTCATCGTACACGCCAACTGCTGATGTAAAAATGTCAATCACAAAAATGACTAAACAAAAACCTATGCACTCATCAAAGTGTTATTTGACATTAAATATCGCAGTCGTGACTATTGGAGTCCATTAACTGCGCATAATAACTAAGTGCGTCGCGATAACCGCTAAGACAAAGCGAAGTTTAGCTGGCTCGCTTTTTACGACTCTTTTACATTTGATATCATATATTATGGACACGTGTAGAGTTCGTTCGGAAACAGAAGTCGGGGTTTATATGGGACGTATAAACATTCTACGATAGTTCTCTTTCCGGACAGACCCTAACTGATACGCAGAGCACAGTAGACCGCTTTCTGTCCTAAAATCAGTAAACAGCGGAAACTGTGAAATCATCTCGCTTTCTGCGGTAGGGCACAGCTCAGCAGATGTCATCTCAATCAAATCTGGAGCAGAGCCTGACTGGGGAAGTACCTCCACCTTACAGAAACCCAGCCAAATAGCACTACAAAGAGCTCAAAGAGGACCCAGTGTGTTGACGACGTGGGACCCTCTTTTTCCTTTACCGTCAATACAGTGAATCCTCCTTTTTCTAAAGGGTCGGGAACGCGCATGTGACACTTCTGGAGTAGCAAGTGTTCATACGCTACGGTAGCTGCTTACCATCAGGCTGGCCAAAATGCAATTCTGCAGCTGATAGTACCGTCACCTAACAGAAAACCACTACCCTGCCACATAACACTACTAAACCATAGGGTGTCCCTTATATTGCGATTTTGAGAAATTAATGACCCCTTAAATCCTACTCATATTTTTGTGTTCCTGCCGGTGAGTAAAGTCACCAAAGCTCAAAGAGGATGCATTGTGATGAATAACAGGGGGACCCTCTTGTCCCTTTAAACCGTCACACAGTGAATCCTCCTTTATATCAAAGGGTCGGCAACGCGCATGTAAAACCTCTGAAGCTGCAGGAGTCCATAGGATACGGTATCTGCTTAGCATCAGGGGGTAAGGCTGCTTGTTTGCTCGTCGTTAAAAAAAAACCCGTTCCGTGTTATAGCCATTTGTGACCTACAGTGGCTGTGTAGGTTCTAATAATATTTTAATTTCAATCTAATTATGAATTTGACTTTATGTATTTTAACTTAAGAATACCTACGTTACGACACGATCCAACTCCAATAAAACTCAACTGCATTGACTATGCAATACAACTAACGCCTTGAGCCGTATTGTAACTTTAAAACACGTTTAAGTGAACACGACTCAACTTCAATACATCAGAACTCCAATGCACTAACTATGCAATACAGCTAGCGTCTAAACGTCTGAATCAGAAATACTCGTATTAGAATTTGCTTGAAAATTATTCAGATGCAACTCCAATATTGGTTGATTATTTTTTCTGTGTTAGAGTTACGTTTAATGCAGATTATTATTATTGGTGCGTATTTTAAAATTAGAATACAGCACTCATCTAATTCAGAATTTGCTTGTAAATTATTCTGATGCAACTTCAATATGACTCCAATATTGGTTGAATATTTGTTGTGTGTTGGAGTTGTGTAGGAAATAGTTTGCGTTTTTAATGTATTGTTTATGTATTTAAGTTAGTATACGGCACCTGGTTTGTAGTACTGACATGCGCTATGTAAATGATACTCGTACATACAAGGTAAGAAACGTGTACTAAAGTACTAATGCACTATTATAATAAATTACACTTTTTCCTAACAGCAAACGTTAAAAAAGCGGAACAAAATCTCAGCTGAGTGCCAATTTATCAGTTCATGTGACATTACAATGTTGGAGTGCACCATTAAGTCTGGATGCAAGTGAAGATGCATTCGATATAGTCTTGCTAAATGAAGCGTGGAGCCTTTGTGATACTTTAGGGTTAAAATCAAGAGGTTAGCTCGTGAATAAATATTTTGTTTCGATGCTGTTTTCTCTATCGAAATTAACCTTTTGATACTGACCTAATGACACACAAACCCGGAGTTAACACGAAGCGATCAATAAAATGTTGGTCTAAGCATGTAAAAATGGCAATTATGCACTATGCGGTCGGCAGGAGCAGCCGCTGAACATGCGGCACCCCAAATATGCTGCCCTCTCGGCATATCTCTTTGTCCCTCTGGCGGTAGAGACATCAGGGTGCTGGTGCGCGGAGGGAAAGCTTTTCCTTCGGGAGTTGGGTCGCCGCCTGCAGCAGAGGCGTCTTGACCCCCGCTCTGGGTCGTTCCTGCTGCAAAGGTTGTCCATCGCGATCCAACGCGGAAACGCTGCGAGCGTGATGGGCACTTTTGCACCGGGAGCAGCTCGGAGTGGGTTTTTTGTAGATTAGATTTATTTTATAAGTTTAGGATTATTTTATTTTTAAGTTATTTAGATTTGTATTTAATATTTAATTTATGTCTTGTAATATTTATCCTAATAAACAAAATGTCCGTAAGTGCTTAATATTATTTGTAAAAGACAAATTCAATGTTTTGCCGGTGACCTGAGAGGAAAGTATCCATGTGGGCACCGGCTCAATCCACAATTAACACTGCTAATTACTTTCCACCCTAGGGATGAAAAAAGCAATTTTCAACCCGGCTATCTACCCAGGAAAATAAAACTTTCCGAGCAGGAGAGATGAAAAAATGTTTGTACCTATATTTATTCTTCCTCTTTTAATTTTTACTTACTGTACAATAAATATTTATATTATCTCTAAAAATATAAACGTATTTTTTTTGTGGCTTCCGGTCATGGCATTAGTAGGTAAGTAATACAAAAGATAAATAATTTTTCTTCAATTTAGGCACATTACAATGCATCAGAGAGAGATATAGAAAACTACCATCTGCTCTACAAGTCGCATTAATTAGTGGACAATTGTATATCAGTAACATTTTTGTCTCTTATTAACTTTAACGCACTTTAAAAGAACATAGGAGATCCAAATTGTTTGTTGGTATTTTTGTTTGTTTCCCTTCTCCCATTCGCTCTTGTAAAGTTTTTTATCTACACTCGCATTGTAAGTCCTCTAAAACGTGTTCAAAACGGTAGGCAATGGCTAGCATTACCACAACCGATTTTACTATGATAAGCTTTTTATCTGTGACAGTAACGTAATTTTAACTTTACATGCTCAAACATGGATGTGTTATGAGTTTTGATAACATAATGTACACCTGCACGCGCCCGCGCGGCCGCCGACACGCTCCCCCCCGACCGCCGGCACTCTCCCTCCCGACCGCCGGCACAATCGAGTCGGCCATGGCGGTGCAATGGCGGCCATTCTATGGTTTCCGAACACGGCAATTAGTATAAATAATATGAGTGTAGATAAAGCAGTGTATGCAACTGTACGTAATTAGGCCTTAAAACACTCGTGTGATCTTATTATGAAACTCACCTGCGGCTCATTTCATAAAACCACACTCGTATTTTAAGGACCCTTATTACGTAACAGTTACATAAACTACTATAATTGTATCACATTTATGAACCTCCAGGTCTGTTTTTACATAATTTTGTGAATCATATCTATATTTTTATGTATGACTGTTTGTGTTCTGAACAATAAATAAAAATAAAAATAAATATTTTGCTACAGTCTCTCGCTTCACTTGTTCTATCGTTCCTCCCTTTGTATGCTAGTAGTATCGTGCCAAGACGAATTCTTGTAAATTATTAACTTTATGGCTTATACCTACGTTTTATTTATGACTATATGTTTTGTTCTCTTTTAATACTCGTATTCTTTACTAAGGTGCCACTTAGATACTATGATTATTTAATTGGTTATCTATATTTATATTTAGTTTTATAGGTTTAATTCATCGGATCTTAAATGTTCCTCTGACATTCAATGACCCTAGAAAAATACCTCTGGTTTATTCATAAAAAAAATCCAAGAAGCCTAGTCGGTAGTGACCCTATGAAGCAGGATGACCCTGATTAGAACCCGGGAGGTTCTAATCCTGGTCAGGGCATTTTTTATTATTATTTGTTTATGATAACACTGTTGTAAAAAATAATCACATAAAATATAGCCTCTTCTCTCTCTCCTCACACAAAAATATTTATATGTATGTAAGCTTATGGTTATATGCATACATATGTGTGAATTTGTGAATATAGCTTAATATGTATCGTTTTTTTTCTGTTATCTTTAATAGACCTTGCACCTACTTAATACATCTGTTTTGCACATTGGTTAACTGCCAGAGTTTGCCTTTCGGCGTTAAGTTTACCATTTGTACCATTGTTAATAAAGTTTAAATAAATAATAAAAATAAAATAAAAATACAGGGACTACATTTTGTACTAATAACTTTTCCATCAGTATTTACACACATAGATATTACATATATATCGTCATATATCATATGATTATACCACCGATCCACGGATAAAGGTCGTGTCACATTACGCCTCTAACTTCAGAACGAAAGTTAATCTGACGTCTAATAAACTTTTTATGATCGATCGTCTTTAAATAAAACAAACATCACTTTACAGTTCAGCTATGATACTTCTTCTTAAACAGTAAAGGAATAAGGATCAAAACTATGCGTCCAATAGTTTTACAAAGGCAATTTGAAAATTGTCGAGGACTTTTTGGTTTTAGTCGTAGAGTTTTGTTTTTCGGCTACAAAAGATCGTAACGTGATTAAACTGTGTGGTTTAATAATGATAATATAACGGTTACGAGTAAAACATCAACTATTACAGTATTTTGAAACTATTGTAGATAGATACAACTAGAACAGTCGTATTTATAGTTAGTTTGTAATTATTGTACATTTAATATTAATCAGAATCAATTTGGGTATATTTATGTACCTATTTAGTTGTACTTACCTCGTAAGATATTACGGATACGGAATTAAGCAGCACTTACCTGTAACAACGGTAAAAGTTTTATTGACACATGTAAATGTAAAAAAGAGCCATAAATGATTAGCGAAAAGGGTTGCGAGGTGAAACCCGATATGCAGAAATAATTTTTGATTTAAATAAGCACCTAACGTACGTCAGCTTATTGTTCTTTTTTCAAAAACATATTAGCCCGAGTTATCGGGTTTCACCTCGCAACCCTCGAATTGTGCCTTAGCATTTTACAAAGATTTCATATACACTTGAAAATTTTACGGGCCTAGAGGTTAGGGCGTCTACCGCGAATGCAGAAGACGCTTGTTCGATTCCGCCCGGCACCGGACGCTCTGGCTGGTCACTTCTTCCTATGTATATCACATCTATTGAATTTAAAAAAAAGGAAGTATTTATAATATTTATATTAAGTTAGTCTAAATATTAAATAAATACTCTCATTGCGTATCAATATTAAAACTGCAGTATCGTGTCGTGGTATTCCGCAAACAAGGTAACGGAAAGTCAGAAAAAAATAAAATTAATCATAGGTCATTCGCATGTAACATTATTAATATTGTTGTAATATTTATCCATATTCATATTGGCTCTTAATTTTTATAATCTCATTTCGTAGTAAATATAAAAAGTAACTAAGTAACATTTCAGTAACAATACCGAGAACTTCATACTTAAAGTGGACGTACTGTCCGAATCATCTTATTAAACGTTTTGTAAGAATGTAGTTTTGTAATTTCATAACATGGTCAAACGCTAGTTTACCTAATAAAACAACCGGCCAAGTGCGAGTCGGACTCGCGCACCGAGGGTTCCATACAAACCTGTAGGTAATAGGCATATAGGGGTAGTGACTTTAAAATTATTAAACATATTTTTATTATATTACAAGCTTTTGCCCGCGGCTTCGCACGCGTTGAATTCGGGGTAACACGGTTCCCCTTTGCCCCCCGGAATGCTCCATACAAACTTCCACCCCCATTTTAGGGAAGGGAAGTGGGGGTTAGAAAGAGCCAAAAAGTAGCCGATGTCACTCTCCATCCCTTCAACTATCTCCACTTAAAAAATCACGTCAATTCGTCGCCCCGTTTTGCCGTGAAAGACGGACAAACAAACAAACAAACACATACACTTTCCCATTTATAATATTAGTATGTATATGGATATGGAAGTATGGATGTAACAAAAAAATTACGGTTTTCGCAATTTTTCCTTTGTCTGTGCTATAAGACGTTGCTTCGTGCTAAATTTCAAGATTCTGGGTTCACGGGAAGTACCCTGTAGGTTTTGATTCCCTTGCGAGTTTCGAAAATTGCGGAAATTTGCGGCATGAACGGCTATATCTTTTGATTGCGTTGGCTTAGAAGTTTGATTTTTTCACAGTTCCAAGGGACAGTAGACCTGAGTATTTGATATAAGTTTCAGCTTGATACCTACACGGGTTCCTGAGAAAAAGGGTCTTGACAGACGGACGGACGGATGGACGGACAACAAAGTGATCCTATAAGGGTTCCGTTTTTTTCCTTTCGAGGTACGGAACCCTAAAACCGATAATGTGCTGGAAGGCGTATTCTTTCCCTAATTTAACAAGAAGGTATTATGAAGATAAAACAATAAGATAGTAAATTTAATTCTTCAAAGGTCATCAACGGTCATCGTATCATCTTCAAAAAAACTACCTAAAAAGTCACCGGGAAATCTCTCCATCAATATCGGGCTTATCTAACATGCATCTTACACGTAAATTGGATTTATTAAAACGGGGTTCCGTCTTTATTTCAACTAGCAGTCGCGCCCTACTTTCAAACACTTTTAGTCGCTCCTGGTACCATAGGTAACTATTTGAAGTACTAAAATATATTGGATTTAGTATACGAATAATATTCAAAATTTTTTTTGTATTTGTTTAGTAAATATATAGATTGTATTCTTATGTGGTCACATGTAAAAGCTGTGTGATGTTTATCACAATAAAATATATTGAAATATATTTTATTATTATATATATCATAAATATATATATCTATATATATATACAGTGTGGAAAGATAAGTCGGGCCCTGGAGGGAAACTTCCTTAAAACGTTGAGATAGCTCAATTCGCTGGAAGGAAATATTTTTTTATTTTGCCTAAAAACTTACTGCATTCACAGTTTTTTTCATAATTTTCACTTTTTTCCATACTAATTGTATGAAAAATTTTATATTATTATTTATGGGTTCTCTTGTGCCCTAAATTTTTTATCCTTATTGGAAATAGGATCGATTGGCATCAATTGTCATAAAAAATATGTATGGCAAAAATTACAAAATAAATAGTTTTTTTTATAAACAGTACTCTTTTCCAAAAATTTGTAAATGCAGTAATGCCCCTTTAAAAAAAAAAAAATGTTTCCTTTCAGTGAATTGAGCTATCTCAACGTTTTCAGGTAGTTTCCCTCCAGGGGCCGACTTATCTTTCCACACTGTATATAAAACAATAAATAAATATTAAATTCCTTAACAATACTTATAATTTTATTTTACATAAATTAGTCGCTACTTGGTGTGACAGACCCATGTGAACTTTTTGCGACTGTTGTTCGCTAACATTACCCATCGAATGTTTAGGAACTCTGCGCTATACTTTTTAAATTATACGACAAACAGAGTTTGAGCAAAACAAAAATAGTAGGATTAGGTCCGTACCTTATCTACGAGTAATATTATATTTATTAAATAGGTATTTATGTCCACTTTTACGTTATTAAAGCATACCGAGCTACCTACGTTAGTTAGCGACTCACTGAACTAATCGCTATTTACTTAGGTAACACAAAAATGGGAAAAAAGGATTCGATTTCGAACCACAACATCAATTGGTTGCTTTAATTCAGCATTCGTAGCCACTGGTCATCTTATGAGATCACGACTAGTGTATCGAAACCAATTTAAATTAATTTACCTATATGCATAAGTAAAGTCGTCACAAGTACTAACACTAAAGGAACAAGTAATATACCTACCGGGGCAGCAATAGTATAACTGTATTATTGATTTGGTACGTACGTATACTTAGTATATACGTACCTGCTGTCTATGACAGTTTTTATAGATAGGTTCGGTATACATCTAATTTTAAATCATGTCGATTAATGTTTCATTTACAAATAACACATTGAAACATTTTAACACTGACAAGTTTTCTTACTGATCTCTAAAGCGATGGTCTCACGTAGATAACTCGTTTGAAGTCAAGCCCGGTAGCTTAACAGTAAGAAATTAAAAGTTATCGCTTTTTCATTGTCACAAAATTTAAATCTTTAGTTGCTCTGTTTTGGTAGGGTTTAATGTGTCGTTAAAATCGATTTCGTTTCGGTGTATTCACAATAAACGATGCTATCTTGTCATGGTGCACTATGCCCGTAAAGTTCTGAATGTTATTTAGAATACTTTATTTATAAGATACGCATATTTTAAATATCAATATGTAGAATGCTTTATACGAGTATCTACAGAAAAGGTATAATCCAATACTACTTACGAAAACAACTAGCATATATCATTGTCACCGGCTGCGCGTTATTTGACAGAATACTTAACAATGAAATCTTGATCTTTTAGAACAAGCACCGTTTTTTAGTATTTTTCGCATCATTTTACTAGGTAATATCATAAAACAAGGGAAATTCTGTCCATATGTTGCCAATTCTAGTAGCATGCTTTTACTATAGGTTCCTCGTGGTTCGGGATACAGAGACTACAGAGAGCAATATTTTTTAAATGCACGTTTACACGATTTCTATATTTTTCCTCACAAACTTTTTTAAAACGAAGTTTTGAATAAGCCATACTTTATCCGTTACCGTAACTTTTTATGAGTCCATATTCAAACCTCAGAACGGTTTTTGATTGCCCCGAATGTGCAGTTTGCTTCTAATGGCCCTTCGTCCTGGGCCCAAAACCGTAATTTTGTTACTGGTCACGATTCCTTAATATGTTTTTAAGAAGGCTTGGTTTGATTAGTTGCTATGAAGATGTTGTAGATATATCAACATCTTCATAGCATAGCTTTAAAAAATGGTTTTCTGACATTATAACTTATTTGCTATTCGTTGGTAAGTTTTTGTACCGGCCGCTTTAAAGCTCTCCATAGTAAAAAAACCTGAGTAGTAACGTGTGAAAATCAAATAAACGGGCACAATCACGTAAAAGGCCCATATGATAACATCATACGGTTTTTACGGTAAGTGCCTACTTGTATTACTGATTGCTGACAGTTCTGAACGCAACCAGTTCGGGCTCATTAGCAAGACGTGCAAAGAAGCTCGTCTATCAATAATTGTTTCTATTACCTTTCGACTAAATCACAACTAGATCATCTTAGTACACATTAGCATATTTAATTGATTGCATTGTAATCTATTACGGAAGTATACCAGAAAGTCCAAGTCCAGAATCAACACCGGAAAGCGGTTAAAATTAAATGAAATAAACGGAATGAAGATGGAAAAAACTGAGTTTAAAACCACTTTTTAATTAATATTACTTACCTAGTTTTCGGATACTTTTAACTAATTAACTGATGTTTCATTTCAGGGAAATAATGATTCTACAACTTGTATACTTAGTGATGTTTCATATTTAAATTTCAAACTTACATTGTTGTTGTGTGTACAAACCGAAGACGGGAATCAATGAGCCGTATAAATTTCCCACGTAGTGCCATAATAATTGCTTTTATATCGGTGTTCGTAAAGTATCGTAATGTTATTATTATGTCAAATAAGATAAACTTGACTTGAACTTACAAAATCATAACATTCACAGAGTAGTTTAAATTATGTGGAAAAAGTATTTTATTGTGTCTATGATGATTGATTAAACCAAAAGTCTTCAATTACTTCAACAACACAATTTTTAGGTATATCATTATTAATTATATGTACTTATATTGATTAAAGTTACATTGCCTAAGAGTTATTTCCACAAAGTAATGCGTAATATAAATTATAATAGTATATATATTTCTGTTTATTATAATTCTAACTGCTATTTTTACGTAATATCCAACACTATGTCTAATTTTGACAACGAGAAAAATAGTAATGATTATTTTTTATGTTTATAGTATTTCTTTACCTTTAATGGAAACCTATGTCCTAATATTCTTAAACTACGCTTATTAATTATAGACACAATTTGAAATGCAATGAATATATACGTGTAATTTAGGCAGGTATGTTTACTTTGGAGTCTCTCTCTACATTCGTGGCGTACTCTGTCACTTGTCACTGTAGCTTACACAATGCTGCCTTTGTTTTAATATAATTGATCACACGTGTCCACTACTGTACAATAGCTCCTTTGGTAAGTAAGAACTTAGCAAATTTATGATTATATAGCCACTCGTGTACTCAAGGCCGGCGGTGCTAAGGAACCGGTTATCACGAACCGCCGTCTCTTGGAAACGTTTCCAAGAGACGTTTCTCAGACATGTTTCCACGGGTACACGAGTTAGAACCGGTTCAAATAAGGTTTATATTTATTTTATTCGTAGCTTTTAAACGACTTGACACGTTTCGGCCCATACCTCCAGCCACTCGTCAAGGACGTTTCCAGATCCGCGTGTATTTACGAAACG
Organism: Pammene aurita; assembly: GCA_947086415.1. Classification (NCBI taxonomy): domain Eukaryota; kingdom Metazoa; phylum Arthropoda; class Insecta; order Lepidoptera; family Tortricidae; genus Pammene; species Pammene aurita. The sequence continues at coordinate 34,538,339 of OX352290.1, read as the reverse complement.
TTTCTTCGGCTACCCGTTTACCCGTAGAAACGGATCTTAACTACACGTTTCTTAATTACACGTGCGAAACGGGCCAGAAAACCGTGTAGCGTGTTATTCAGAAACGGGTATTCGAAACGGGTACACGAGACCCGGATACGACCGGAAGCCCTACTATTTAATCACATTTAAAATTCTACAATGTGGGTAAGTATACAGATAATAATTGACATGAATTTGTGACAGCTACAATTAATGTAGGTAATAATTAACTAATATTAAAACTTACGGATTTTGATAGGTAAGTACATTAGGTTTAGCAACCTTGCATTAGGTTTAGCAAAATGCTTATTTGTCTCACTATTTTTAGGGTTCCGTACCCAAAGGGTAAATACGGGGCCCTATTACTAAAACTCCGCTGTCCGTCTGTAACCACGCTGTATCTTAGGAACCGTGATAGTTAGACAGTTGAAATTTTCACAGATGATGTATTTCTGTTGCCGCTATAACAAAAAATATTTAAAAAACAGAATAAAATAAATATTTAAGGGGCTCTCATACAACAAACATGATTTTATTGCCGTGTTTATAGATAATGGTACGGAACCCTTCATGCACGCCTCCGACTCGCACTTGGTCGGTTTTTTTTTGTAAATATTCTTCAGCGGTAAATAAATATACTTATTTTGCAGTAGGTATCTGTGATTAATCAAGTGCTTAATATATAGGCAAGTATATAAACGTGTGACGTGCAACAGTTACAAGTTTGGTCTAACTAAATTAGATTATCACCAAATTCGCAATTATAAAGTTTGCAATTCAATTATTATAAACTATATGGTTAAATGATTGACTTGAGATTTTCGAAGCAGAAATAGTAGATTTCCCATATAAAACATGGTGCTCCTTGACATTTTCACATGAACATATGAGCGAATGTAGTTTACTAATGATGGGGGTTATTAGTTACGATGCTATCTAGGGGTCAAAGGTTAGTTGGCAGTCGAATGTGAAATAATAAACCTAGGCTAGAGACAAGAAGTGAAACATTTATAGTAATGAAGAAATTTCTTGCATAGGATTAAGGTAAGAGTAAGGAATACGGAAGGAAAATAAATTGATGATGTAAATTGAATAGAGCTCAAACGAATAGAATATACAAAAAACAAAAACACTTATTAAAGCACCAAACTCGAGAAGTGATATTATAAAGCAAACCTTTGTGTACAGGAGATGAAACAATTATTTATTTTATTTACCCTATAGAAGTCTGTGGAGAGCGAGCAAATCGGACCCTTTTCTCATATTCATATTAAATCATTTAAAATGTATTCCTTAGAAGAGGGTCTACCAAATTAACTGACGACGAGTTAACCAAACCGTGTAAAACATTTCTTCTCATCTCTATATAAAACTAACGAACCGTGAAATAAAGAAGTACGGCAATTTGCCAACATGGACTAAATATATCAAAATAGAACGAGTTTTTAAACTAGATACGAACTTAAAATACCATGGGGGACAATGAGAATCAGGAACGGCCGTTGTTCTTCAACTAAACTTGAACATAGCCACTAATAATATTTAGTATCGGGAGCTATTTTCGGGAAATATAAGTTATGAATAAACATCATCGTGGAAAATATCTACGTGGCAAAAATATACTAATTTTGGAAACATTTTTTTATCTATTATTTTGAAAAAAAAAAATTCCTCAAACGTTATTTCTCTCATACTTTCAAAATATGTATCAAAAAGCTTATGGCAACCATAAGTACCAAGAATTACCAACTTAAAATTGACCTTTAAACACTGCTAAACCTTCGAAAACTAAACTAAAATCAGTCCGACAAAAAACTCATTTAAATACGCTACCGGCAATAAAATCTGAATTCAAAATAATCAACGCAATAAAACTTGAGGGCTTTTAAAATTCAAAGCCCGTTGCAATAAATTATCATTCGTTCCTTGTCGACAAAAAAAGGATGAAAAAAGACAAAATGAACCAAATCGGGAATAGAGGCAAACCGGGACAAAGGTATTGAACGTGTCAGGACCTGTCTTTGAAAAGGGCACCTGTTTTGGAGAGCACCTGTGGAATACATTAAAGGATTTGTTGATGTTTAAAATTTTAAGAACAGTGTTGAGGTCAATAGTACCAGATCTTGTTTGCTTGCCCTAAAATTGCTTGTGTAAAATGATTATAGTCGTTGTCGTACTTGGGAAAAGTATAATTATTATAAAGTTGCCATCAGATATCCTTAGTTAATACCAAATATCTGAATAAAAGGTATCCTAATGAATGCCTTTGTATTAGGTGATCACCGTGGCTGATTATGTGATTATTATAAGAAAAATATTGTACATTAGAGGTAGTTTCACTCAATGTAAATATTTTAGAATCCCGTAAAATATAAAGTATCTCTTAATTAATGAAGCAACTAAACTTCTTCAAATTTAGGTTTGATTAGGCTGGCGCATGGCGCATCACCATATAAAAAGCCCTAGATGTTAGTCCATCCATTTTACCTAACAGCCTAGTTAATTTTATAGATCCCATAAGTATACTTTGAATAGTCCTTTACACCATGGCGGGTTGTGTTGTGACACAGCTTTCGTCCTAGCGCACAGGCAGAGTCAGTGTCCGCTTTATGTACTTACTTACATAGATACTCTGAAAAATGACAATTTAAGGACATCCTTAAACTGTCGAAAGCCGCCTCTGCGCGTTGGGTTCGGGTCGCGTAAGCCTCCGAAATGTACGGAACACCATTATTCCGGGTAAACATATTGAATATATGAGTTTTACATTTTATTTTATTTTATTTTACAAATAGTTATGTCTTTGGCAGTCTATGCTAGAGAGTCATTCATAATAATTATCAAACGCGACAATTTGAATTATATTTTTAAAAACCCGTTTATCGTGTCGCTGAGAAAAGTTTAGGTACTTTTCCTATAGGTAACTAAGTAACGCCTATCGTAACCTAATTCAAAAGTAAATCGAAAACCAAGACCAAGTAAAGCCGGTACTGGAGTGCTGATTTTGCATGTTAAATAAATAATGTTGAATTAACATACGAAACCGACGGTAAACCAGCGGGCCGCGGTAAAGTTGACTGGTGGTGTTTTATTGGTCGGAGAATTATGTTTGAGCAAGACTCTTGACCATTTTGGATTGAAGCAGGTGAAATATTAAGTTCTCAGATCATATGGATTTGCATTTTATAGTCACGGATCAGTAATGTTTTAGCAATTATGCGCTAAGAGTAAAGTCTCAAGATAATGAAGCATCAAAAGTTGTACTTAAAATAAAGATTTAATTTATTTTATTACCTGTAGGCTGTACTATAAAAAAAAATATACTATTAAATTATATTTGAAATATATTTTTATATATTCCAGTCTTCGTATACTTGTGATTATCAAATATAACAAAAAAACAAACATCGGTAGATTACTCTGAGCCACGTATTTACTTAAAAATTATTCATCGCAAAAGATAAAAGACTTAGTTGTAATATAACTGAGTAAATAGTAATTTAATGGAAAATTTTACCCCAATAAATAAATTTAACAACCTGGGAGCTATATTAAAGAAAATATTTGATAACGAATCATTTAAACTTTTAAAATACTGATAATTCTAAAGTTGTTTTTTTCTCATATTTTACATATTTTAAAGTGTGTGTGTTTTTTTTTGTCTTTAAAAAGGAGAACTTAAATTACGCAGGTAAAATAAGAATCGAATAACACACTTAGTGATATAGCATAGAATCCATATACCTACCAAATAAATTAACACCAAAATTCCAGTAAATAAATTAATTGAGTTAACGAAACTACTAGTTTTTTGCGCATTGGTAATTAAATAATATCAAGAAAAATAAGTAGATTTATTTTCTCTTTATTGCAAACTTATTTAATTAGAAAAGAGCTTTTGTCCACGACTTCGTCTGCGTGGAATTAACATTCGCCATATCGAATTAATCAAACACCTTAGTAAAATCCAAGAGCAAATATTAATTTATATTTAGCATATGCTATTTCAAGTAAACAGTGAGCAACAAACTTCCACCATCTTTTCACCCCCTTAAGGGATGATTTCGGGGATAAAAACTTTCCTATTTCCCGGGATTCAAACTACCTTTATACCCAATTTCATCTAGATCAGTTCAACGGTTTAAGCGTGAAGATGAAACAGACAGACAGACAGACACACTTTCGCATTTATAATATTATGTATGGATATAGTTACATATGCCGTTATTTATTAATCGTTAAGGATCGGTTGATTGTGTCTTGAAATAAACTACATAAACTGTTGTGCTTAAAAAAATAACCATTTCAATGACAGAAAGCAATCTATTTTTTTGTTTACAAAAAATATTTAAAGCCATTGAAGCGTTCCTTTCCACTTCAATTGTAATCGATATAAACACTATCTGTCACCACTCTTCCCTTACCGTGACTTACCTGTTATTTTACCATCACTGTAGGGAAATCAAATTTATTTTGATAAACCTTCAACCTATGGCCATCCTTATGGTTGTTATCAAAGCTGACTGTAACTGTAAAAAAGTGTATTGTTTTCTAGAAAACACAATAGAACACACAAATTATCAAAATTGCTTTTCGATCATGTAGTGAAGTTCGTACGGCTTCAGTAACATCATGAGTTTTTAGTGAATTAAGTACCTAACTTATTTTATTATATTATTAAAATAAAAAAATACTAATCTGAGCTTTCTTTACCTAATTATTATTTGTAACTAAAATAATAAGTAATTCTAGTAAGCATTTCATTATTTTGTCTTAAAAATACTATTTCTCTTTGTTTAGCTAAAATCTAACTCATTGTTAATGATTGAAGCCATTATGTTACTACGCTTTTCTTCCTATTTTCTTCATAAGAGTTTTTGTGTTAAGTTTCATGTGCTAAATAACGCCAAATGCCGAGCATAGGCATCTTTTACCAATTTTACTAAGTAAATATCTTACCACAGTTTCGATTTCTTCTTTCACGATCCCGCGATTACGATTGGGTTTCGCTTTCAAGCGTCGTCGTACTTTGCTAGTCCATTGCCAATGCTACAAACAATTGTGTGGTTCAGCTCATGAGCGGAAAGAAATTGCTGGATTGATATAAACTGCAATTTAAGGCATTTTTTTGTATTTATTTTATAAAGTAGTTTTATTTTCATTTCTAGCTGTAATAATAATTGAAAATTCTTATAAGAGTAATATCTGTTTTTCTAATTTGACTTGCCACTTAATTATTAGTGTCTCCTTATTATCGTCATCAAGTTCTAATAAGATAATGCACTGAATGTTAATTTAAAATATATTATTACATGTATTTGGAATTTAAACGTTAAACAGTTAGGTACTTGTTTAATAAAGTTTAACCGTCAATCTATCGCTTATACTTTTCGCTTAGATTCAGACAGGTCGTGACTGTAAACAACTAGGATTTAGAGCAGCAGCATGCTACGGCTTTGTCTCCTCCAGTTTCTTGTTTAAACGAGTTTATTCTGTATCTTGTATTTTTTCTCTATCTACCTGAATAGCAGGTATTACTATTAGTGAACTCTGCATATTTTTGAAGATTTATTATTATTTCACTTTTGTTTAAAATAATAATTTAACTATGTATTTTGTTATTCTGGTACTTACCCATATTTATTTCATCAAACCGAATTTAATTACTTTAGATATTTATTTGCAGTACTTTTGGCTTATATCCTATATCTATTTTAGTTTGTTATACTATATTGCGGTGAGGTGAGATTTATTGGTATTTATTACTTACATATTTAGATAATAAACTGTTCTTACTGTATTATACGTACTTGATTGTTTGTAGTGGTCTTTTGTTCTAGGTAAGTATGTATTTACAAACATGTTACGACTAGTCTTGATCCATGGCCAATGCTTGACAGAAGGTAACTTACTGTATGCAAGTTATTTTTGGAGTAATTGCGGAGAGTCCCTTGTGCTTTAGCGGCGAATCAGCGAATGTAGAGTTTGACGTTATTATTTTAGTATTTGTATGTATTTAAATTACAATGAATATTAGCTGCCGCCTTTACAATGAAAAAAGGTTACTTTGAATGAGATATCTACTACATTAGGTGGAAATTAAATAAGTACTTTTTAGTGTTCCGTAGTCAACTAGGAACCCTTATAGTTTCGTCCGTCCGTCCGTCCGTCCGTCCGTCCGCGGATAATCTCAGTGACCGTTAGCACTAGAAAGCTGAAATTTGGTACTAATATGTATATCAATCACGCCGACAAAGTGGTAAAATAAAAAGTGGAAAATTTTTTTTTATTAGGGCACCTCCCCTATACGTAAAGTGGGGAGTGATTTTTTTTTTCATTTCAACCCTAACGTGTGATATATTGTTGGATAGGTATTTAAAAATGAATAGGGGTTTACTAAAATAATTTTTCGATAATGTAAATATTTTTGGAAATAATCGCTCCAGAAGTAAAAAAATATGCGTCCCCCCCCCCCCCCTCTAACTTTTGAACCATAAGTTTTAAAAATATGAAAAAAATCTCAAAAGTAGAACTTTATAAAAACTTTCTAGGAAAATTATTTTGAACTTGATAGGATGAATAGTTTTTGAAAAAAAGTTACAAAATAATTTCTGAACTAAGTTTGTAATTTAACCGTATAAGCAGGTGTTTATTGTACCTGTAATTTCTACAAAATTACAATGAAATGACGTGGTTTCAAATAAAGTAAAAACGGTGAAAATCGGTTCACGCAATAAAGAATTATTCCATAAAAATCATCTTCCATACTTTAAGCTCGCGCGCAATAGTTTACTTAATTTGCCGATAGATGTCGCTGTACGTGGAACTCTCGTATCATATCCTACATGGCGGTGTTATTAACTCTTAAGTGGGCACACTTACTGTGACGGACGGAAAACTACGGAACCCTACACTGAGCGTGGCCCGACACGCTCTTGGCCGGTTTTTTATGATGAGATAGATATTAGTACTACTGTATTATTAAACAGGGTAAACTACATGTAATAAATGTTATGAGGTCGATTGTCACCAGTAATGAAATATTAAACGATTTGTGCTTATAAAATCTGAAAACAATATTTTTTTATGTTTTAGACTTACATTGATTTGTGTTTTTGTTATTTTCTGCAAATTTAAGTAAAATAATCATTGTGATCTCCGTCACATTGTTAAATGGGTTTGTTATAAGTACATATATGGAAAATTAAAACAGGATATTTTACAAAATAATATTTATTTCACAAAATTCCCATAAAATATAGGGAAAAATATTATTAACACAATCCAGTTTATGTATATCGATTACATGCGGCACTTATTTAAGTAATATAGTTTGTAAATTATAATAAATTGTAGGCAGAGAATGATCTTACTTAAATCACAAACATTTAAATGCAATATTTACAAATCGTTGTGAATCATTTAAAAACTATGGGCATTCCCTTATTACAGAAGAAATACATCCAGTATTATTTTACACTTTAAAAAACAGTAATAAAAAGTATGTCAGAGTAACAAAACTAGACTATTGGTGGAATTTAATATATTTACAAAGTAACACTAATTTTATAGTTTTGTTACACAACAATAAAATGAAATTATTATTCGTAATTTTCAATAAATTCTTCACGTGATCAGTAAATCTAACAAATATTTGGCGTCTAATCAAAAAAATTATAATTCACTTAACGGGAACTATGACTATCGAGACTATTTGGAAATAAAATAAGTCTGAGATCTTTATTGTATATTATAGTTACTTAATTATACGATTAAGAAAAATAAAAATTAAATGCTATACCTCGCGGAAACTTAAATCAAAGGTAATTGTAATAAATTAAACAAACTACTTCGATTTTAAAATTGATAAACAAAATAAGAGATCAAAATGGATATGTTAATATCAAAACTTAACAATAGGAGTACGGAACTGAATGCCATCACAACTCTGCAAGTTGAATAGAAAGCACTGGTAAAATATTATAGGTGGTACATAAAAGCATGGGAACTTATTGAGAATATGTCTCAATAACATCTTTAATCCGAATAAAAAAATCACTTTTTGTAAATGCACAGCATTACTTAATTACAGTAAATTTTTAAAATATGTTTACGAGTTGTTTTGTCGAACTTCACTGTGTAGCAATCGAAAAGCAAATTTGTTTCTATTCAAGCATACCTGTTAGTTATTGTTAGAATTGCAGCCGAATTAAAACCAAAGATTAACTAGTCCTTAGGTTTTGATTCAGCAAAAACCACCATTTACAATTTAAGTGCAGTCGGACACAACATCTCGGCAAAAATTACATAAAACGGATGGACTTAAAAATACGATAACAATAGTCCAGATCTGCTATGCAGTATCACCGTTAACAATACTTATCTAAAACAATCTTCATTTTATCTGATGGTATTGAAGAGCGATGATGCCAGGGACACTTTAATGATGGCTACTACCATCACTAAGTTGACGATGTAGGTCGAATTGCATCTTAAGTGGTAAGGTGGTGTGTTAGCTTCAGGACACTCACCTCGACGCGTGTCCTGGGCCAGTGACTCTTGCCCGGGCTGTCGAGACACCAAGATGTGGCACAGAACCTCGTAAAGCTCAGCCAGAAGCCTGTTTAGTCTAGAGAAGTTCTCCTCTGTCGGCTCTCTCTCACTCGGAAGGTTAAACGCTATAGCCATCTTTGTCGGGCGTAGTATCTTTTTCTACGGAGGAATCGTGGATAGATCGCCGTTTGTTTTGTATGCATAAATGATATATGGCCGCTTGGACGTTGAATTTAGGATCTGGCCAATATTTGCATGAATCAGCAGATCTATTTTCTTCAAGAAGAATTAACTCCTAATATTCACGACGATAACTTGATGTTTTATTACAAAAATATAGCGTCACTTTGAAGCTTTTGAGTCCTTTAACTTCACACGACAATATTTTATGTAAAAGTTCTGTAGAAAAATCTTCAAAAAGTTCACTTTATCACTCTCGATGGCACAAGAATAGTTCAAAATTTGGCGCTAAGAAATCACGGTCTGAGTTCTCGCGAACTTTGAGAACACAAAAAAGTTTTAACGCAACTCTCAGAGCATTGTCCGTAATTCACTCGTAATTTAGCGATAATCGGCTGAGGCCAATGACACAACCGCGCGAAACGCACCATGCATCGCTCCGACTAGCCGATGTAAACAAGTTAACTTCGCACTTCGCACGACAAAAGAGGTCGACTGGCGACAGCTATTGTACGTGCGGCCGCGGCGGGAGCGAATCTTGTAATAAGGGTTACTCCGTGCACATCATTGCCTCGACGCTGCACACACATCACCGCGGTGCATCATGTAAGAACACGCGCACACCAATGCAAACCTATTTGATTATAAATAGTGGAACGCACAGTAGCACGTTCCCTTTGCACTCTACCACTACAATCAACGTCTAAACTTTATCCCCGTCCTGTTCTTTCCCATACAGGTATTATATTGTCGTTTCAATCCAAACTGGTTACATCATGTTGCAACAGCGAGTGACGAGGCATAGCTTTCTCTTTCCGATCTACTAAGAATTGCCTTATGATCGAAAGAGAAAGATGTGTGAAAGCTTTTGAATTTGGGTTTCAGAAAGCGCGGCAAAACGAATTAGCCAATAGGGTTTTAGTTTTGGTATGGGGTGAGGTGAGTGAGGTGACGTAAGAATGGACGACAGCAGAGCACGGGGTTGTTAAACGGAGAGCGTTCACTCGGTCCCGAGCTTCAGTGGAGTAACATTGAAAACTTTTGTAGTCTTCGAACGAATTAACGGCTCTTTGTTCGGAAACTAATAGACACGTAACTTTTAGGAACGGGTTATTCGACGCCGTGTCAAGAGGCGCGTGTGTTTTATTAGTAGTAAACGTAGTAATTTGGTAATGTTTTTAGTTTTGCACGTATTAAACTTTACGATTGCGGTTTTGAAAGCGTTTTGTGCAACCGAAGGTGTATTGGGTTTATTGGCTTTTAGAATCGAGTGGAAACCTTCGTAACTATACGGGTGATAAAATAACAGTAAAATGCGTTGAAGTACAATGTGTCTGTTACATAATCTATAAAACATAAATCGCAAAGAAAAATAAAACGGGAATAAAATATTTAACACAGTGATCTAAATGTAAAGGTAGGTAGTAGAAGGATTTTGATATTGTGAGGTACATACAATAGATAATAAAACAATTATTGTGATATTAATTTTAACAACACTGTGTTAATTTTAAATTTGTAACAATGAAAACACCAATGGTAATATGTTATGTCAGAAATGTTTCTTATCTCAATCATATTCATAAAAACGTCACACAAATCATAGGTAGTTTTAGTTAACAAAATCTTACTATAAGTTAAAAAAATATATTCAGGAAAATTATAAAATTGGCCGAGGACACAAACCAGTAGAATCGAAAATAATTATATGAGTTATACGGATTAATTTAATTTTCCACATAATATAATGATCATGGGTCTTCGAGTAGTAGGTAGACTATAAGTATAAATTATGTTATTTAATGTTTTTCAGCCCACGATTTACGGAGATACAAATAATTGAAACGTAAGTAAGTACCTATAATGCAATAGTAATGCAACATTCCTACTTCAAATTAGTCAATTAGATGATTTAAATTTAAAATTGTAATCAATATATTCATAATACATTATAATAAAATGAAAACGGGACACTTTTCATGGAAATTTTTTATCTACGACATGACTCGTTTTTATCAACTTTAGGTAGTTGTGTTTGTAACAAAATATTACACACAATAAATCAATAAATTATGTTTAACGCACAAATAACTTTGCCATAACAACATTGTTATTACAAAATAAATATACTGATTTTTCAATTGTTTATTGCCGTTTTTTTAATAAAACCACTTACCTTAACACCTCTGCTCGTCTCAAAGCACCAAATGCCACTAGATATCTCACCAATGATAAAGCCAAATGAAATTAGTCATAAGCTAAACTCAACAGAAAGAAATCTCACTCACGCTTCACCCTTGAGATTTCATGGCCCGTTAGTCACATCTATGACTAAAAACCTTAAATAAGTCTGTGTTAATAATTTAAATTGAGAAACTCAATTGTAAAATAAATAAGTACTTATTTTTAAAATTATTTTTGATTATTCATCAGTAATGTTTGTGATGACATTGCCAGGCTTAATCTAAATTATTTAAAAATATTTTTATTTTTTTGTTTATCAACATTTTTTATATGTTTTTGACTGACTATATATTATTACCGCTATATCGCCCCAAAATATCATGTTATAGTTGGGTTCCATTACATTTATTGGCATATGAGCCAAGCGCCAACCCAGGAGACCTAGCAGTATGATTTTTATTATACACATTGCGTCCGTTGGCTGAGCAACAAGGTTTATACAAATTATACAACATGGACATATACTGTATTTGTGGTAAGGATTGTGTTAAATATTTTTTCTACTCCTGTACTTTTATCTGTCATTTATACATTCGTTAACACCTTTATAAGAACATAGATAATACACTCGATGAAAAGTCTATCTAGTCTATTCCCCAAAATAACACTTGTTCTATAAAAGCGCCAAAATAGTATCGCGGAATCGCGTGCAAACACGGCTATTAATATAAAATAAATTACTGCCAACCTAAGAAACCTAAATAAACGCAGCGTTTTTAGAAAAAAAAACTTTAAAAAAGAAAAAAATATAAGAGCCACAGACCTACTTCGTAGTTTTTTACGTTTCCCGTTCGTTTGTTGGGGCGAATTGCAAACTTTGAAAGTAATTTAGGTATTTTTACTAATCTCTGTAGCTCTTTAATAATTGATCAAATAACGACGGTGTGTATTTGTGTTAGTAATGTTAGTATTATTGAAAAATAGTGTTTTAAAAGGTAAAACTTAAATGATTGTTGATTATGTTGACAAAATAACTGCGATATCCATGAAGATCTCAATTTCGCATTTTATGTAAAAGTAAGTGTATTCGTAGAAAAAGTATTGTATGCAACGTCGTATAAGTAGGTAAAAAAATGTTCGTGGCGTTTTTCTTAACAATTTTCGCCCACGGCTCAAATTGTTACCCACGCCACTCACCTTTTTTGACCCCTCTTATACAACTGTTGCATAAACTACTATTAAATGAAACTTGGTACGTTTTTCTATTGTATATTTTGCAGAAAAAAAATATTTTTAGTAGTTTATATTACGACCGACGGCATATGCGTAAGTGCATAAATATACAATAATTTTCTCTGAATTAATAAAAATGGTCACAAGATAATTCAATGACAATTTGAGCTTACGTTTTAACCGTGAACATATTTCCAGGCATTGAAATCTATAGTTTAAGTCATCAAGTCGTAACATGTCCGTCCAATGAGTTGTTGAACCGAAAGTAGGTCATGATGTGATGACTAAGTTGAATTGATTTTAATATGTATAGGAAAAATGTTGTTCCATAAATTGATTTACCTAAATGATAGCCTTACCTAAGTAATGAATAATAATACAAAAACATTTTTTTACCAGAATGGTATTTATTGTAAAGGTTGAACACGCCAAAACTTAGGCACGCAAAATTTGTTTTCAAACCAGTTTGAAAATAAATAACTACATTATGAATACCACATTAAATGTCAAATTTAATGAACTCTAAAATCACATTTTTAATTCTAATTAATGTTTACACAGTAAGCCGTAGATCGAATTTTCTACGCACACGGCTCATAAGACTTTGCACCCTCTCTTTAGGAAATATTTTTGTTGCCCAGGTCCGTATTTTTTGTAGCTGAGGGACCGATTTTACTTCTCCGCCTTTCTTTTTTAGAATTCCTTTCATAATACTCCAGTACTCTTCAACAGGCCGCAGTTCTGGACTATTTGGCGGATTGCATATTTTGGGTACCACCATGATCCTGTTAGCGTTGTACCATTCCATAACTGATTTTGCGTATTAGCAACTGGCTAGATCTGGCCAAAACAGCGGTGGAGAGGCATGCTGTCTTATAAAAGGCAGCGAACACTTCTGTAAACAATATTTCCGATAAATATCGCCGTTTATTGTCCCGGTGGTGATAAACGTGCGACTTATTTTACCACAGCTGCATATTGCCTGCCAAATAAGGTTTTTTTTTGGAAATTTCCCTCGTTTTTAGGGTTCCGTAGCCAAAATGGCAAGGAACCCTTATAGATTCGTCATGTCTGTCTGTCTGTCCGTCTGTCTGTCCGTATGTCACAGCCACTTTTTTCCGAAGCTATAAGACCTATACCAATGAAACTTGGTAATTAGATGTACTTCGTGAACCGCATTAAGATTTTCACACAAAAATGAAAAAAAAATGAAAAAAATTGGGGGTCCCCATACTTCAAACTAAAACTCAAAAAAATTTTTTTCATTAAACCCATACGTGTGGGGTATCTATGGATAGGTCTTCAAAAATGATATTAAGGTTTCTTATATCATTTTTTTCTAAACTGAATAGTTTGCGCGAGAGACGCTTCCAAAGTGGTAAAATGTGTGTCCCCCCCCCTGTAACTTCTAAAATAAGCGGACGATAAAATTAAAAAAAATATATGATGTACATTACCATCAAAACTACCACCCAAATTTGGTTTGAACGAAATCTAGTAAGTAGTTTTTTTTTAATTTGTCATAAATCGCAAACCGCAATTTACCTTTAATTCAATCAACTGAAATATAAAAAAATAACAAAAAAAAAACATTTTACTACATGAACATGAAACCGCGAAACATTATTTTCTGATATAATTGTAACAAGTAATTATAATTAGCGCGTGGCGGCCGTGGCGCGGCATTATCGTAGCGGGTGCGGGGCGCGGGGCGCGGGCGGCAGGTTCCCGACTTCGCTCACCCGAACGGGCAGACACGTGAGGGCAGACGTCGTTGAAACTCGTGCGCGCGTAGCTAATTTTTCGATACATCTGCGAATTCTAAATATTGTACGTTTGCGATTTGATACTGTTTTCGTTGGATAAAATTAATTTTAATTACTTACAACGAAATAATTCCTTTAAACTCATTTACTGCTTAGAAATTGGTAAATACTTACTATAAAACGTCAACGTAATAATAGTATTGAGAAACCTACTTCGATAATACCTACTCATATTAGAATAAAACATCTATAAAACCGACATCCTAATTAAAGTTTCAAGGTTTTCGCTTCATTTCCTTACATCTAAATACTTACATAATATACCTAACTACTTCGATAATAACCACTCATACTCATATTAGAACAAAGCTTAAGTGTTATTTTAAGTATGGATTCCTTGGCTGATGATACTTTCTCCTATGTATTAAACCCAAATAACGTCCTTGAAGATGACGTCGTGCGAGTATTTCATGAAAAATTGTCTCGTCATACATCTTTTCGTCCGCGGGAAGTGGGTCTGTTCAGGTTCCCGGAACTCATTGAGCCTGTGCCGCCAAATGAGTCTCATCTCCAAATTATTTTTGATGGCGATGTGGGTTCAATAGGACACTGGTCTTGTATTTATTATATCAATGGTAGACTACGCGTGTACGATAGTCTTTATAATAGTTTACAGCCAACTCAAAAAACATGTATTAACGCATTATTTCCGTACCTGGCAGAATTTAATATTCAATTTCCTAGCGTGCAACGTCAACCGAATCTAATAGATTGCGGGCTTTATGCAATAGCTTTTGCTACTTCTTTAGCGCTTAAAATGAATCCCTCATTACATAATTATGTACCAGAAATGATGAGAGCCCTTTTTCGCTGTATGATTTTGAGCAACGATTTTTTGCCTTTTCCATCTACAGCTAGATCTGTTCCTGGACGTCAGCCCGTAAATCTTTTTGTTAACACGGCTTTCAAATTGGAAACGCAAAATAAAAAGAAAAGTGAGAAGAAACAAAGACAGCTAAGTACGAAAAAAATTGCTGTAGCAATATGTAAAAATAATGAAAATTATGTGGGTGAGAAAACAAGGGAAATACTTAAAGTAGATGTACAAGAGATTAAACAAAAAAATGCGAACAGGAAAAGGATTTCGAGATCTAATAATGAGGTCGCCGAAAGAGAAAAAGAGAGAAATAAAATGGCTATCCATTCTGTAAGGAGTAATAAACGAAAGAAGCTAACGGAAAAGGAAAATAATAGTTCTATTCGACGAAGCAAACGATTAAATCCCGAGTACAGACTAATTGAACAAGAGCGCGATACTCAAGCTCATAAAGTTGCTCGATTAAATCCTGAATATAGGCAAGCTGAACGAGAGCGCGACACTGAGGCTCACCAAGTCGCACGACTCGACCCTGAATACAGACAGGTGGAGCAAGAACGCAACACTCAGGCTCACCAAGTCGCACGACTTGATCCTGAATACAGGCAGGTGGAGCAAGAACGTGACACTCAGGCTCACCAAGTCGCACGACTCGATCCTGAATACAGGCAGGTGGAGCAAGAACGCGACACTCACGCTCGACGAACTGTTCGAGAAAATGAAGAATATAGACAAATTGAACAAGCACGTGATACCTTAGCACGGCAAGAAATTAGATCAAATAATAAGGCATCATGGGAAAAAACTGCTACAAACTATTATAAAAACATCAAAGAAGGTTTTACTCATCCCTGTAGTTGTTGTGGAAGATTGTGGCATATAAATTCAATAAGAAAACTGTCAAAACAAGGTATTATCAATAAGTTTGGCGACGAATTTGCTACAAATACATTCAAGTTACCAAACTTAGCCAGTGAAATATATGGAGAATTGTGTAGTACCTGTGCAAAATATATCTCTCAGGGCACTGTTCCACGATTACCTATTGTGAATGGCTTAGTTTTTCCAGATATTCCTGAGGTACTAAAACAACTAACGCCGATGGAAGAGAGGCTGGTAAGCCCTCGTCATGTGTTTTTAAAAATTGTTCGAAAAGGTCAAGGGTTAGATTTTCAACACGGACTTGTAGGAAACGTTATAAATGTGCCTGTAGAAATCAACAACATCGTTAGCGCACTACCTCGATCAAGAAACGATGATAATGTAATTACTGTGGAATTAAGACGAAAATTATGCTATACGCATGGGCGCAAAGAACAAATTCGACCTGAATACGTACGTAGAGCCGCACAGTACTTAGTGAATTGTGACTTGTTTAAGGAAAATGCAATCAATTTAAATGAATCTTGGGATGTTGAAGAAGTTGACGATAATATAGAGTGTACGTGTGATGGAGGTGTTGCAGAAGAAGGAGACGAGGAAGAAACAGTTAATCCAGGAGGTACCGAGACCCTATTAGATGACAATCAAGACGTAATAGTAATGGCTCCTGGCGAAGGTCACGTCCCCAAATCGTTACTATTTGATGAAAATTTAGAAGAATTGGCGTTTATTAAAGTTCATTGTGGGATTAAGCGTGACTTTAAAATTAATTTGAGTCATGCAGAAATAATAAAATCGGAAATATCTAGATGTGACCGTCGAGCTGTACGACCAGACTACCTGTTCACTGCTCTAAAAAAACAACAGATGATTACAGTAAAGAATAGCATATCCACCTGCCTACGAAAAAAAACCGTCAAAGGGGCTCCTGTTCTGGCGTGTAATGTTTTGGATGCTAATTATATAGATAATTTAGTACAACATGACGACGGCTATCGTGTTCTTCGGGGTGTGAGAAATTCCCCGTCTCATTGGGAGGCAGAGAAAAAGAAAGTTTTGGGAATGATAAGACAATTCGGAGTGCCTTCGTTCTTTGTGACTTTGTCTGCTGCGGAGGCCCAGTGGACTGAACTTCTGATAATACTGAAGGACGTTATCGATGGTGAAAAAATAACTGAATCTGATCCTGAAAGACTCACATATGAAACGAAGGCGCGCTTAATTCAATCTGATCCGTTTATATGTGCTACATATTTTGAAACCAAACTTAGAGAAATTCGCAAAACCTGGTCTTGTCCAGAAGGTCCATTTGGTAAATACAGAATTAGCCACTTTTATTATAGAATTGAATTTCAGCACAGAGGTTCGCCACATGCTCACATAATGTTATGGCTTGAAGAAGCACCGATTTTTGTACCAGGAAATTCGGATACTGTTCAAAATGTAGTTAAATTTGTAGATAAAATTGTATCCTGTGATAGTAACGAGACTACAGTTGACCTTCTTCGCCTTCAGACACATAAACACACCCACACATGTAGACCTAAACTTGATAGACCATGTCGCTTCGATATTCCATTTTTTCCTATAGATTGTACCACAGTGTTAGTGGAACTCCCAAAAGATGACACTTGTTATAATAGAGCCAAAGAGTTAGCTAAGAATATACAATCAATCCTACAAAGTTTGCCAGAAGAAATAAAAACATTTAAAGAGTTTTTAGACGTTTGTAATGTTACATATGATGATTACATTTTAGCTATTAGAAGTACTTTGAAAAGACCGAAAGTATTTTTGAAGCGATCTCCAAAAGATGTTTACATTAATTCATTCTCCAAGAAAATCTTAGAGTTACATCAGGCAAACATGGATATTCAGTACATCTTAGATCCATTTGCTTGCGCAGTGTATATTGTGGATTATATAAATAAAGCTGATAAAGGAATGTCACGTTTACTTCGAGATGCTGTAGAAGAGGCGAAGAAAGGAAAGAGTAGTGTAAAGGAGTCTTTACGTAGTATTTCAAATGTATTCCTAAACGCCAGTGAAATTTCTGCGCAGGAGGCGATATATTGTATATCCGGTCTTCCATTGTCACGAGCTAGTGAAGCAGAAATATATTTGAACACTAGTTTTCCCCAAGAAAGAGTACATATTTTAAAGAGTATGCCAGAAATTAGAAACATGGATGAAGATTCATCTGACATTTTCCAGAAAAGTTTTATCGATTACTACGCTAAACGACCTGTTGCTTTAGAAGACATTAGTTTAGCTTATTTTGCAGCCTATTTTGTTTATACGAAACGTTGTCCACGTACATCAGTAACACAACTAAATAATAGTCAAAATAGTAACTGTTTTCAAAGCCAAACAGATGAAGTGATTGGTAACTGGTGGTCATTACAAGATAATTTAGGATTTATACGACGAAAAACAAGACCAAGGATAATTCGTTTCAGACGTTTCAGTTTTTTAGACGATCCAGATAATTTTTATAGAGAGCAGCTTATGTTGTATATACCATGGCGAAATGAAGAAGAAGAATTAACTAATCCAGACCTAAACATAAAGGACAAATTTATAGAAATGAAGGAAAACATTAAACTTGAGAGTGAACAATTTAATAAATTAGGAGGACCAGAGCAATTCGAAAATTTATTGTTAGCTATTAGAAATACAGAGCTTAATGAAGAAAGTGAAGAAGAAGTTATCGGAAGGGGGCTTAATGAAAATCCTTTTAATGACTTTGAATTTGAGACCCAGGTAGGTCGCCGAAGACATGATACCAGGTGGTAATCCAGGGCCACAGCTATGCGGTGACAGTTGTAACTATATAGCTTTACCTCCACAATTATCTGAAGATGAAGTATTAACTTTAACCAGAAAACTTAATTCTGATCAAAGAGACATATTATTTCACGTTACTCACAAAATATCTGATTCGTCGTCTCCTATTTATTTGTTTGTGAGTGGTGGTGCTGGAGTCGGCAAAAGTGTTTTAATAAGAGCTTTGTTTCAAACACTGACGCTTAGTTTTAATAGAGAACCAGGTTCTAACCCAGATGAGTTAAAGATATTACTAACAGCTTTTACTGGAAAAGCTGCTTTTGGCATAGGTGGCCAAACTGTTTACAGTGCATTAGGTTTACCAATTTCACAAGCAGGAAGTATTTTGCCTGAACTCTCACCAAGTGTTGCCAATACGCTTGCAACAAAATTATCGAAATTGCGATTAATAATTATTGACGAAATTTCAATGCTTGGGTCTAGAACTTTTCACCAAATAAACCGGCGGTTGCAACAAATTTTTCATACATCAGTTTTATTTGCTGGAATATCAGTTATAGTTGTAGGTGACTTAAGACAATTACCACCAGTTGGTGATAATTGGGTGTTCCAACCTAATTCACGAAATCCTCTTGCCGAAATTTCGGGGACACCTATTTGGGATCTATTTTTACTTACCGAGTTACACCAAATAATGCGACAGAAGGACGATGTTGCCTTTGCTACGGCTTTAAATAATTTGGCAAGTGGAACCATGACGAGTGACGACATAGAACTGTTTAAAAGTCGTTGTTTTAGTCACTCTACGTTACCAGATGATGCTCGAGGCGCTGTCAATTTGTACGCTAGTAACAGAGAAGTAGACGACCATAACAGTAGAGCTCTGTCGCTTATGGACAGTGAAGGTGCTTTGTCATTAGCAATCGATTCTGTCTCAGGAGAACCAAATGTCACTATGAAGGAGAAAGCCTTAGAAACTGTTTCTAGGTTGTCAACTCAACAAACATATGGACTTCCTAAAAGTTTAACATTGAAGGTAGGGGCAAAATATATGTTGACAATTTACATAGACACTGCTGATGGTCTGACTAACGGTTCATCTGGAGTATTAACTGCTATTGATTTTGCTACTAACAAAATATCTGGTGAAAAACGGCCGTTGCGGATTTGGTTGAATTTCGATGAAGCTATTATTGGTAAAATTAAAAGAAATAAGGCTAGCAGCCTTATTTTCACTAAGTCGACATAAAAATAGATTAAATAGAAATTGGACTCCGTTAGAACCGGTCACATACACAATAAAAAGATATAAATCATCACATTTGCAAGTTCGCAGAAGTCAATACCCATTAGTTCCAGCAGAAGCCATCACCATTCACAAAAGTCAGGGTACAACATTAGAACGAGTTGTTGTCCATTTAAAACCTACGATTCAAAGGTCTATGATATACGTTGCTTGTTCTCGTGCAACTACAGCGCAAGGTCTATTTATAGTGACTGAATCGTTCAATGCTTTGAACCCCCGCCCTCCAACTAGTAGAGATGCTATTGTAAAAGAAATGGCAAAGTTACGTGAGAAACCAATAGTACCAATTTTTAAATTTCTTAGAGAGCCCCATAATTTCACACAGATTATATACCATAATGTACAGTCTTTAAAAAAACACATACCGGATATAGCCAGTGACCCACAAATATTAGCATCAGACATATATTTTACATCAGAAACTTGGAGTTGCACTGAGGACTCATTCTCTCTACCAAATTTCGTAGAAATTGTTAGAACCAATGGGCCTAAGACAGCGGCCTCTAATCCTGGTTTTGGAATCTCAGCGTGGGTTAAACAAAACTTACATATCACATCTCCCAGAAGTTACTTCCAGCAATCCAGTACTTTTGGTCACGTTGAAGCAGTTTCATTCGAATATAATAATCATAGAATATTTGCATTATATAAATCGCCCAGGTGTACAAACAAAACTTTCATAGAGTTCATAAACAAAAATGTATTTTGCAACAACAATATGCCAACATTACTTTTTGGAGACTTCAATGAAGATTTTTTAAAAGACAATAGTATACTGTCATTCATGCAGAGCGCCGGATACAGGATGTTATTACCACCTTATCCAACAACGCGAGGAGGCACACAGATTGATAATATTTTTGGAAATATTACTTGTCAAACTGGAATATATATTAGCTTGTTTAGCTATCACAAGCCTATATGGGCTCGTATATAGTTAAATAACGTTTACTTATCAATAACTAAATTAAAAAAAAACACGAACTACAATAACTTTTATGTTATATGTTACTTGCTGCTACGGAACCCTTCATGGGCGAGTCCGACTCGCACTTGGCCGCTTTTTTAATTCACAATCTTCAGGAGCATCTGTTCGTGATTTGCTAGTATAAAACTCTTGACCAGGTATTTGTTTAAAATCCGCTTTTATATACGTCTCGTCGTCCATCACCGCGCATTCAAATTTTGTAAGAAAATATTCATAGAGTTTTCGCGACTGTTTCTTTGCGGATAAGTTCTATTTTGAGTCTAGATCTGGTGCGGCCTGGGCTTATAACTCCTCAGTCCTGCCCTCTGTTTCACTTTTTGGACAAAAGACTGAGAAATGTTCACTTTTTTAGCAACATCACGAGATGAAATCGTATGATTTGAGGCAAAAATCTTTAAAATACTCTGTTCCTTTTTCTTATTCTTGACTCCTTGCAACCCACCACTTCCTGGCTTTCTATCTATTTTCAAGCGTTCACGGAAAGTTTTTAATACGTGACCAACCGTAGATTGTGGATATTTCAGCCTTTTCGCGACATCTTTGTAGCTTAACATGGGATTTTTTACATGTTCGTGCAGATTGCGTTTACGTTTTTGATGTTGTACGCTCGACATTTTGCCAATGAATAAATAAAAGAAAATAAAACTATGATCGTTTTATAGCCCAGTTCCTTGTGAGAAAATTGTTGTTTAAAAAGTGTGAATATCTCCAGTTTTCGAATAACTATAGCTATTTTTACATGCCCAAATTTTGGCGTGTTCAACCTTTATACACTTTTAGGGTTCCGTAGTCAACTAGGAACCCTTATAGTTTCGCCATGTCTGCCCGTCCGTCCGTCCGTCCGTCCGTCCGCGGATAATCTCAGTGACCGTTAGCACTAGAAAGCTGAAATTTGGTACTAATATGTATATCAATCACGCCGACAAAGTGGTAAAATAAAAAGTGGATTTTTTTTTTTAATTAGGGTACCTCCCCTATACGTAAAGTGGGGAGTGATTTTTTTTTTCATTTCAACCCTAACGTGTGATATATTATTGGATAGGTATTTGAAAATGAATAGGGGTTTCCTAAAATAATTTTTCGATAATGTAAATATTTTCGGAAATAATCGCTCCAGAAGTAAAAAAATATGCGTCCCCCCCCCTCTACATTTTGAACCATAAGTTTTAAAAATATGAAAAAAATCTCAAAAGTAGAACTTTATAAAAACTTTCTAGGAAAATTATTTTGAACTTGATAGGATGAATAGTTTTTGAAAAAAAAATACAAAATAATTTCTGAACTAAGTTTGTAATTTAACCGTATAAGCAGGTGTTTATTGTACCTGTAATTTCTACAAAATTACAATGAAATGACGTGCATTCAAATAAAGTAAAAACGGTGAAAATCGGTTCACGCAATAAAGAATTATCCCATAAAAATCATCTTCCATATTTTATGCTCGCGCGCAATAGTTTACTTAATTTGCCGATAGATGTCGCTGTACGTGGAACTCTCATATCATATCCTACATAGCGGTGTTATTAACTCTTAAGTGGGGACACTTACTGTGACGGACGGAAAACTACGGAACCCTACAGTGAGCGTGGCCCGACACGCTCTTGGCCGGTTTTTTTGTGTATAATTTCGGTGGTTCGAAATTACTTCCTACTGGTTATCAAATAGATTAAGATTCTTCTTTACAAATCAAGAGTGAATAGACACTTTCTAGGTAAGCATGCTGCATCCTCGGGCTCATCGTCACTTTTTTACCATCAGGTGAGATTGTGGTCAAATGCTTACGTATTTTCGTAAAAAAAGTGGTAATATATTACAATAATTTTATTGAATGTAAGAAAAAAATCATCTCAACTCCCTTTAACTTATGTTTTGACCATATCAAATGGGCCACGACATCACCAGTGACGGTAGTAACGTCAAAAAGGCTGGGTTAATTTTAACATGATCCTAAAAAGGATCCACGTATACAGCTAACTATTACAGTTACAACCTTTTGTATTGGTTTCCAAGTAAGTATGAAAAAAGTTTCTAAATAAAATGTAGTTTATACATGGAAAGAGATTGGAGTTCGTTCGTTTTGAGTTGGGGCTTCGCTGTAATGTAGCGTGGCAGCTACCGTCTGATTTCACGCATTTGATTGCTTGATTGGGCTTCGTAAGATTACTGTGAAGGTTCAATGTGATTTTGAACCTTTAGGTCTTCTTTTATTGCAAAATATAAAATGTAAGTATGTAAGGGTACAATATACTCGTACATCAATTCTAGAAGGCTGAAAATAACTTTGATTTTATTAAAAGTAACTAGCTTTCCGCCCGCGACTTCGTCCGCGTATAATACGGTTCCTCATACAGAGTTTCATATCCTATTTTATATTCTTAACTAACTTTTGATAAACCCCGAACCATCTTCTTAATCCATTTATACTTATAGTTATTTTGGCGAAAAAACGGATAACGTAGACATATTTTCATTTAAAATTTTACAAATAAGTGTTGATATGCAAATAATAACGTAAATGTACCCTATTATTTGCGTAACTTCTTTGTGCACTATATTGTGGTGGTTTTATTTGGCGATCCGATGACCAAACTATTGTAAGAGCTCTGGAACATGGAAATGGAACAGAAATAGGAACAATAGTTCCTAGTTTATCTCAAACAAAAAAAATAGTAAATCTCTATACGAACTTTCAACCCCTTTTTAGCCCCGTTCTAGGTTGAATTTTGAAAAACGCTGAAATTGCGTTTATGATTTTTTTATTATTAGTAAACGTACGAAGTTTCAAATCTCTAACTCCAAATTTTAAACCCCACCTATACAAACTTTTCCGCCCTTAGGGGTTGAATTATTCAAAATCGCTTCTTATTAGTTGTACAAATTGTAAATTTAACTCGTCCTGCATATTATAACTTTCTAGTTTCAGTAGTTATGACCTCCCTTTAATAAAAACTTTTGAACCTCGTTTCAACCCCCCTGGGGTGGAATTTTGAAAAACGCTGAATTTTTTTTTTTTATTGAAGTAAGTAGCTTACAAACGAACTTTCAAGTCTGTCACAAAAAAAAAATATCTCTATACAAACCTTCAAACCCTTTTTTACCCTGTTAGGGGTTGAATTTTAAAAAACGCTGAAATTACTTTTATTGTTTTTTAATTATTAGTAAACGTACGAAGTTTCAAATCTCTAACTCAAAATGTTAAACCCCGTCCATACAAACGTTCAACCCTCTTTTTATCCCCTTAGGGGATGAATTTTGAAAAACCCCTTATTAGTGGATACTAACGTTATAAAAACTACCTATTGTGAAAAATTTAGCTCTCTAGGTCCTCCGGTTCGGGCTGGGCGTTGATTTAAGTGAGTGAGTCAGTCAGTCAGTCAGTCAGGACTTTTACGTTTATATATATAGATTTTTGTAAAGTTTTAAAGCTTTTTTGAAGTGCCAATATCTGATATTAAACTATGTGATGTGTAATCTTTAATTTAAAAGGCATGTGTGTAGTCGTGATTATTTTTATTTTAAGGAAGCATTCCTATATACAGCCTGTAAATTTTATACGGGCGTATACTTTATCCACCTATAGTATCCAGCAATAGGACTCATATAGTATAATCATTTTGTTAAATAGTGTTATTAATTATGTGTAACGATTTTTTAAAGTCGTACCGGGCACCAATGTACGCTATCCAACTGATTGAAAACTGACATAACTGACATGACGCATCGGTAAGTTAATTGTCATGGATGCAATACATTACCGGCTGAATTATTATGTATGAAAAAGAAAATCCTTATTTTCATAAAGAAATAAATGTAAATAGGTTCCCTAGGTCCAATACTAATCGCCAGTACAATATACGCCCGTATAAAATTTACACACTGTATATACTTACCTAATCTAACCTAACCTAACGGATCGAATTTTGTCTCAGATATTTTAAGACAAGATTTCTAATTCTAATTTTAACTAAGTTTACGAGTAAAACTTATAGATTTCGCATGTATAGAATCAAATAAAAAAATTTAATTTTATATATATTTATCCTAACTGGCTTTTGCATCAAGGCAAAAGAATAGATAAATTACAGCATAAAACTCACCTTAAAATCCTGCTAACAAATGACATTAAAGTCCATTACTTAGCCACTCATGTTACCATTATACCCATGAAATTTTGAATAACGACGAAAACCTTTCATAATAATAAATTCCTTCATATCAACGGTTTTACATGTAATGCTTCGGATTAATAGTTGGGAGTGCATATCGGTTGATTGCAATACTGTATATCACAGTCACAACGAGGTAAGTACTTCTACAATGGTGGCGGTTATGTCGTTCCTTATTGGACGTCGATAACGGTGGTTGCACACTGTATTAAGGGGTAAACTATCAAATATTTGACGTGAAATTGATGGTTTGGCGCTTTTTTATTAGTCTGCGTCTATGAATTTTAATAGTTTCGGATTTACTGTTTTAATATATATTTATAGTTACATTGTTTCTAAAGTCTGGACATGTTTCTTTTATTTAGTAACAACTTTGTTCTTATCAACATGTATACTTTGATAATAATACAACCTGTGCACGAGCTCTGAAGAATTGTACGGATCACTTGCAAGCAAGACAAGCCGTTAAAGTCAACCAGATTCAAATATTAAAAGGTATATTTTTATTTAACTGTAAAAAAGCAAATCAGTTAGGTATCCTAATTAACCGAAATACATCCTGGTCACGGCACCAAATTATAATGCTAACTTGTAACTCACAACTTTCTCTCTCAATTGCTCAAAGGTTAACTGGAAGAAATCCCTTAAAGGGATAAGTTCGCCTTTGTACTTTGTAAGAACTGAAATAAAATTTGATTTACTTTATAAAATGTTCGCATATTTTTTGAGACCACTTAGGTATCCTTTTTAGATTCACTTGATACGTCTCTAACAACTATGTGATATTGCTCTAGATTTAAACTATGTCACGAACGCTTTTTATTATATTAAAATTACGTAAATACGAGTATTTATCGCCCTCCTTGCCTAGTCGGTAGTGACCATGCCTATGAAGCAAGAGGTCCCGGGTTCAAATCCTGGTCAGGGCATTTATTTGTGTGTTTATCACAGATATTTGTTCCTGAGTTATGGATGTTTTCTATGTAATATTTATTAAGTATTTATCTATATCTATCTATTATATATATCGTCATCTAGTACCCATAAGACAAGCCTTAATTGAGCTTATTGTGGGACTAGGTCGATTTGTGTAAGATTGTCCTATAATATTTATTTGTTATTTATTTATGTATGTTGTAACTAATCATCCCAAAGTGTAGGTGCTGGTCAAAATACGTATGTGTTATTTGTGTTAGTGCTACTTAACAATTTATGTTTTATTTGAGTTTACAATGTTTACAGTGTTTTGATGGCTACTCAAAATCAATTTGCCAAACGGACAGACAACACGTCTGCATGTGACCTAACAATAGAAATGCATTACTGTGACACCAGGTGTCGCAGTGAATTACTACTGGCCATATTGGCATTAAAATTAATGGCCTACAGATGCAAATGCAAAAGGCTGACTGATTGGGATTTAATTAAGATAATGTATCACTTGGCAATTAATTATTGATGAAGATATAATTGTATCCATATAATTTTATAGAATTTGAGGCTGGGCATGCTGCTTTAATACTAACTCGGTTTGAGCAAGCAATAATGATTATGAGAAATAGGAAAGTATAGAATAATAGTATTTAGGAAGAAAATAAGGTAGCCAGAGCTCTTGATTATGTCCTTTGTTGATCAGTTGATCACACGGTCTGTATGTTTAGTATGCTATTGCCTTGGTATCAAAAGTGTAATATATTGCATACAAATGTAGGTGCCTAATCATACAATCTATAATCTAATCTAAATCATCTAGTACTCTTAAAAAGATAGGATATTGATCATATTATTTAACAAAGTAGATTGTACCATGCAATATTATTATTGAATAAATGCTTTGTAGTTTTATCTCGGGCCACGGCAGTGCCGCCGCCAAGTCGAGCAATATAATGATACAAGAGTGATACAAGTATGTACTTTGAGATTCCTTTAAACAGATTATTCTAATATGTTACGAGTAGTAGGTGCCAATGTACCCCATCAATACCTATTTGAAACAAGGAAACAAGGAAATCTCTCTTTAACTTCCGCAAAATCGGTGGCAAATAAAATGGGGGTACACACACAAATCATGTAAGTGCACATTGGCTCCAAGTGCATGCATAAATCCTATAAACCCGCGTTATCCACGTATCCAAATAAGCGCGATTCGCAAAAACAGTGAACAAAACGTCGCGTGCAGGACACATGTCGGGCGACTAATAAATTGCAATCCGGCTGATGCGCACAGATTAGTGAAGTTCATTGCACGGTCCGAGAGGGACACTGCGGGAGCGGGTAATACCTGCCTTTGCTAACATTTGCCTACTAAGGTGAATATCTTACAAAAGAAACCTAATGATACCTAAATTATCTTAAACCACGGCCGTCAGTAAGACATGTTAATGGCTCCCGTGAACGAAAAAAAAAAGATGCAGATCGCTTTATAACCCGAGTGTAATAAAAATCATCACGAAAAATATGAGAAACCATAATTTTAATCGAACATTCCTCTTACGATATACTTAAACTAGTTAATACCTATATGTATAATACCTTTATCGTTATATTTCCCCTATTTAAAATATATGATCAGTTTTAGTGTTATAATGAACCTGACATCGAAAACCAATTCTATTGAGGGAATTTTAATCAGTTGTGTTTTCATTTTATATAATCATCATTATTTAAGGTTGCATATTCGACTATTCGCACACAGAATATTTAAAAAAAAATCTGTTTATCACAGAACCACTTACGCCTTAAGTCAATCTGTAGTAATAAACATAGAGGTAAGGCATTCGTTGTTATTACATGCGTAGGTGGCTATGAAGAAATCAAGAAAATCTACAGTTTAAAATACCTACATAAGAACAAAATTTTATATATGATCTGATATGATGTATAAAAGTTTACATGAATTTATTAGAACGGTTTTATTTAAATGCTATAAAATATTCAAGACCTCAAAGAACAAGTACCTATAGTATTAGGATTAGGCACTTACTTACTCGCAAAAGGAATCATACCCAAATAACATTAAGCACAGTTCAACAACTCTCAACATACATTTATTCTTAATCCTCGAGTTATGAGAGATTGCGTCGCCGCCACCTGTTATTTTGCGGATCCCTATTATTTAGCACATGCACGGTTATTGCGGGTTCCGTGGTCACAGTACGATGCGTTCAGGGAAAGCATGGGAACTCGAAATGGAAAATGGAGTGAACGCCCTTGCATGCTTTACTAAATTCATGGCTTTTCTTTTCCAACCCTAACCACTTGACTGAAACTCATCCTGAAGCACAAGTACCTATCAAAGTAGTTACGCCAATGCTAGAATGAGTAAAATGTCAGCATACAAAATTGTCATTATAAGTTACCTTCGATCATGTCGATCTATTAGTTAATCGTACTCCCATTTAAATATCTATCCCTCACTTCTCTCGCATTGCAGAAGCAGCTATCCCGGTTTCAACCTCAGCTCCTGTATCGGAGCTCAAAGAGTCCTTCCATAATGGACTAAGAGGTCAGATATGACACGATAATGAGAGTGACAAAACCCGTCTGGTTAGATTGCTATACTATCCTTATTGCTAGATCCGGGCATCTGGAAGCTTTCAATGGATGGAGGAAGGATAAAAAAAAATATTTTTTTATCAATACTTCATACAATTTTTAAGTGCATGTGAAGTGTCTTGTCCCTAGCTACAATTATTTTTAAAATATAGCGCAGTAAATTAGCTTCATCCTGGCGCCTTTCGCAAAAAGATACCCGTACTGCGGAGCTACGTAGCTCAAAAATACCCCGTAGGAAAAAGGTTAACGCTCATTTACCAATGATCAAACATGGTGCCGGAATAAAAAGTATACTCGTACATACTATGCATGTCAAACCGATAGTCATGAAAATACCTAGATA
Source organism: Pammene aurita (assembly GCA_947086415.1). Taxonomy (NCBI): domain Eukaryota; kingdom Metazoa; phylum Arthropoda; class Insecta; order Lepidoptera; family Tortricidae; genus Pammene; species Pammene aurita. Next base: position 34,509,498 of record OX352290.1, on the reverse strand, counting down.
CCTACATATCCAAAATAACCCGGACCCGGGGTATGTCCTTAAACTACGTCCGGACCTGGGTATGTCCTTAAACTACGCCAAAAAGAGAGGTATGGGCACTGCGAATGGCATCTCGCTAAGTGTGGTAGGGCACGTTCAGCGAATGTCATCGCTCAAATCTGGAGCAGAGCCCGACTGGGGAAGTACCTCCACCTTACAGAAAACCACAGCCAAATAGCACTAGACCCTACTCATAGTGTTGTGTTCCTGCTGGTGAGTAAGGTTGCCAAAGAGCTCAAAGAGGACCCAGTGTGTTGACGATGAGGGACCTTCTTGTTCCTTTAGTCGTCAACACAGTGAATCCTCCTTTTTGTAAAGGGTCGGCAACGCGCATGTGACGCCTTTGGAGTTGCAGGCGTCCATAGGTTACGGTAGCTGCTTACCATCAGGCGGGCCGTATGCTTGTTTGCCACCGTCGTGGTATAAAAAAAAAAAAAAAAAATATTATAACTACTATAGATACTATGTAGTACTTAGTATTTGTTTATATGTGTATGTGTTGATGAACATCGTTTTTAAAGTTGTGATAAATAATCAATCAACAGTTTTTTTTTGGACATTGCATATATGTTCAACTTGCTGTAAAGATAACAGCCGGACTACCTGCTAGTGTTAATAAATCTCTAATTTACTATATTTCAGACAAAAAATACTACCCTCAGCTGAGCATGAAAAAATGTAAACAAAACGTTTTTTCGAAGGCGGACGACATGTTGCGATAACCTTTTAAGTCCTTTCGTATCCAATTTCGTTAGAGTCGTTGTGTTGTTAACAAATGTAGATAAGTTTTGGCCAACTATCTACTTATTAAATATAGGGTACTCGTATTGTATTAGTAAAGAAGAAGAAAAGCAAAATTAACGAACGACTGTAAATCACGATCACGATAATGAAAATAACTGTCGATTTTGTAAATATGGTTCACAAATGATCCCACGCATTTTTGGTGATGGACTGGTGATGTAACTATACATTGCTTCAAGAATTTAAAACAGTGTTATACCTACTAAGAATAAGAACCTTAAGTAGTCTTTCATCCTTAAACTCTTACATAGGTACAGTAGTTTTTAATTGAGTGAAGTAAACTGACAGCTGGTGTCAAACAAGTGGCTTACACATGTATGTAAAGTGCCATCAAATTACTTGACTTCATTAAATTTTCTACTTTAGATAAATAAAGAATTGGCCATCCCGCATCAATCATAAGCTGAAGTGAGCAAAGAGTGAAGCCTATCAACGCCTGTATATTTTGAAATAGTAATTTGCTATTCTAATAACAGTAACCTGTTTTATCTCTACCCTAATGGGCAACTTATCAGTTAATGGTCTTACAAGCGTAGGTAGTGTACTGTTGCACAAAAAAAGCGGAGAGTCGGGAAGGGTCTGATTTTTTGCTCACATTTGGGGATTCGAGTTAGGTAGGTGGTTCAATGCAATTTGACCGGTTTTGTCAAGTTTATGAAAGTTCTTAGCACAAGTTTATTTTAGCAGTTAGTGTTCAGTTCACAGGCTCTTTATTTTAGTGCCATTCAATACAGTCATCTTAACCAGATAGTAAAGCTTTTATCCAAAGCTCTAACAAATTCAAGGTTTGTTTTGGTTAAAACCGGTCTAAACCAGTTCAGAACAAAGGAATCTGGGCACTAATCGAATCTAGGTTGATTGGACGACAGTTAAGTTATCTAGATGTCGTAAGTTAAGGCTTGCAGCTGTCTTGGTTAGATCAAGAGGTCGTTCATTTAAATATTTTCTTAAAGTGTTAAACTTAAAGTAATCGATGTGTATTGTGCGTTAGTTGTTGCGTAGACTCATGAACTTTTAAGATGACCTGAGAATAACGAAATAAATTCTAAAAAATCGTTTACTTCCCTTACCAAAACGGTTCATTACCCATTAATGCAATTATCGTACATCCAAATCCAGTTCCTATATCACTGGATCCACCTACAGAAAACCGAATGTTTACTCAGCTGAGCCCTTTTTATACGGATTAGCAGTTTTTGTGGCCCTTTTGCTGCGTGGGAGTATCAAGTCCAGCAAGCTCATCTCCAGGTTTGATTTTCATTGAAATCCATCCTTTTATTCAAATTGTAAAATTACCATGAGAATGGGTAGGTACTACAAAATACTAATGGGATACATAAATCGAAAGATCTGTATAGATTTATCATCAAGTGTTTAACGAACTAAGAATTCAAACAATATATATATGCAAAAGTTACTGACTCATACCTAGGTACAAATTTAAGAAGTATGATAACAGTCACATAATTTGAATCGTACCTGACATGCGTAGCAAACTTTAGCAGTACTTTAATAATAAAATATGTATGTTAAACAATTATAATACGTAGTATTTAGTTTCAACAATTAAATTGTGACGATAATTTCACCAGTAGGTACGCATATTTACATAAGTTAAGTAAGCCTTAATCTATTTGAATACTAGCAGTGAGGAACTACCTGCGTATTTCTTTTTATACAAAGTGCAAGTGTGATTTAAAGAATTAACAAGGTTACTCTTTTCTTTTTCCGTCTCTTTCTGTAGTAAACAAAACTGATATAATCTATCTCTACATTTTGACCCAGTGCACTTTGTATTCGTTTGTAAAAAATATCAACACGTGTATGTGTAACAAAAGATTTTTTGTCATTCAATTGCCAATTTTACGGCAGGTCAGAATTTTGAAACAGCTGCTGATGTAAACCTTAGAACTACGACTTATAAACTAAATTGGCTTAGCGAGTTTAATCGGAACTTTACCTGTTATGGAAAGGGCGTGTTTGGTGAGTTACCTAATATCATACACATTACACGTGTATGTTATTAGGTATTTAAAACATATTTAAAACAAATTTTTAAAAAATGTTTTGGAGTAAAATGAATTTTTTTACGAAAGTAGGCAAGAAAATCACTGTGGGTAATTAAATTATAAATTCACGAAATATAAAGTTACTTTTTTCGACTCAACTGAATAATATTGATCAAATTAAATACAGCGGTGACCATAATTACACCTGTCTCGACCACTTTTGGTAGAGATATCAACTAAAAAAACAGGATATGACATCCTATTTAACTAATGACCTAACTACGGCTCATTAGAAACAAATGAAAACGGAGCATTAGAGTGCTATTACTATTATCTATTCGGTAGTGGTATTAGGTAACAATACAATATTTCCTGTCAACGGACGGACTTTTTGTATATTTATGTTTTTTTTTAACTATTTTTAAGAAACGACGGATAGAAAATATCAATTATGGTGGTAAATTTTATAACCTTACTTTCAATATAAATGTGCAAGTTTGCATTTACATAATTACTTGTATTTCATAGATTTATAACGATCCCAATTAAAATTCATCTTGGTACTGCAATATTTTTTATTAACAAACACAGCGGAGAGGACAAATCGCCAAACGTGAACTATGCGTCTTTGAAGAGTTCCGGTCTGATCATCATCAGCAGTTCTCATCAAATCCACTTCATCAAATATCACTTCTTTAAATGTAAATGCTTGATTTTTTGATGAAAATACTAAAATCACTATATTATGTATGCCTTTAACATTTGAGGAGTTTCCTCAAGTCCTCACGGATCCCATCATCAGAACTCGAGCTTGACAAAAATTTGTCTTGAAAGCTAACTTGCTTAACAAACACAGCGGAGAAGACAAATCGCCAAACGTGAACTATGCGTCGTTGAAAAGTTCCGTTCTGATCATCATCAGCAGTTCCACTTCATCAAATTTCACTCTTTTGAATGAAAATGCTTGATTTCTTGATAAAGTTGATTGAGATCTCAATGTAAACGAATAAAAAAAAAAGATAAACGCAATGCTTCTTGATAATTGTTTTTGCTCCTTGACTGAATATTTGAATCATGAATTTTGACATCACGTAACAATGTATATAATATGTTAATAAGACATGTAATTTTAGTGTAGTTTTAGTAGTTGACGTAGTGTAAGTAATGCCATATCTCTCACATTTGCATGCTGTATAACAGTAAAACATGACGACCCTGTAAATATATATATGTATAAGACCACAGAATATTATGTATTACGCATGATCTGCAATGCAATAAATTTTCATTTTCATTTTCATAAAAATACAAAAATCACTATACAAGGTAAGGGCATACTTGGTATCGTATTCCAAATATAAAAAGTAAGAAAAAAATTTATTCGCGAAAAAAAATCGGTTTTGTATGGAGAGCTGGCTGGCTGGGACGACGTGTCCCATACAAAAAAAAAAATTTTTTCGCGCCCAAAAAATTTAACTTACTCGTTATACGATAACTATTTCGCCCTTAAACGGATCACCAGCATTTTTGTTACATCCTGTATGTATAGCCTTTAAGATTTGAGGACTTCCCTTGATTCCTCTTGGGTCCCATCATCAGAACTGCGTTTTGACAAAAACGGGACCAATCTGTATGTATATATATATTTTTTTTTTATACCACGACGGTGGCAAACAAGCATACGGCCCGCCTGATGGTAAGCAGCTACCGTAACCTATGGACGCCTGCAACTCCAAAGGAGTCACATGCGCGTTGCCAACCCTTTACAAAAAGGAGGATTCACTGTGTTGACGACTAAAGGAACAAGAAGGTCCCTCATCGTCAACACACTGGGTCCTCTTTGAGCTCTTTGGCAACCTTACTCACCAGCAGGAACACAACACTATGAGTAGGGTCTAGTGCTATTTGGCTGTGGTTTTCTGTAAGGTGGAGGTACTTCCCCAGTCGGGCTCTGCTCCAGATTTGAGCGATGACATTCGCTGAACGTGCCCTACCATACTTAGCGAGATGCCATTCGCAGTGCCCATACCTCTCTTTTTGGCGTAGTTTAAGGACATACCCAGGTTCGGACGTAGTTTAAGGATATACCCCGGGTCCAAAAATATATAGGAGTATACTTACAATCAAAACAAGAATTTTCAAAATCGGTTAAAAAAACATACAACCCAATTGAGAACCACCTCTTTTGAAAACTTGAAGTCGGTTAAAAAGTTGTTAATAATGATCGCATGATATCATTTAAAATTAAGTGATCATGGAAAATGCTGCATGTAGCATTTTTTAAATACGTAATTTCTTGATTTGATGTTTATAGAAATAAATGAATTTTATCGAAATTGGGAAAATATTTTAGGTAAAAAACGTATGTCTTATTGTTCTTATTTCCAATAAGTTAATATTGCTATGTGTATGATAAAATTGATAAATTAAGATCTTGTCATGATTTTCAACACCTACTGACATTAATAATTTAATCAATCTCCGCTACCTTAAGGTTGTCTGGAAGAGATCGCTTCTTAGCGATAAGACCGCCTGTTGTTTACCTTAAGTTTTGTAATTTTTCTGTCTCAGTTTCTTTTATTGAGGTGTACAATAAAGAGTATTTTATTATTATTTATTATTGCTCGTAACTAGCATAAAAAATACAAATTTCAACGTAGATAAAAAAAATGTCGTCGCATAATTATAATGATACCCTTAATGTTAGATTCTTAATAATGATATTGCATGGGCGGGTCAATTAGATTGATCTAATGATCCATGGTTTGATTCCCATGCAGGCAATTTTAACGCTTTTTAGTGCATCATTTATAACGATTTACCGAATAATGACCTAACTACCGTTCATTACTAAACGTGGGATTTTATGGTGTTTTTTATTGGATTGATTTTTTTTATTGGATTGATTTGAACTAAATTATAATCGGTTAAATATCACCCAAAAAAGCTCAATAATACTGACTATTATTTTTAACGTTCTTTAAAAGTATGTGTTATACACATAACCTTTTCTAATATTGAGCTAACCGATAATCCATGTACCTACTATAATACCTATAATAACTCTAGCAACAAAACAGTTCTTATAACTCATAGTTACGACCATAACGAGATTAAAAAGTCGTATAAAAATACATATTATTCATTACACGGCAATGTTTTTAAGCAGTTAATAGTACAAAGTATCTCACTGACGTATGGATGGGAGCATTATTTTTAACACTCGTTTTATGAATAAGTAAGCACTTAATTGTATCGTTAAAGAAAATAAATAGCGCACTCTCGTTTTTTAAAGATAGGTTACTTGCTAATATATTAAACGAAACTGCTATTCAGTTTGTAAATTTTTTATTGTTTTATGTATATTGCTTTTAGCTCGAGAAGCGAATGAGAACAATATGTATAATTGTGTCCAAAATTTTGGAGATTAATTATTATGAGATTTCATATAATTGTAAACTTGTATTACTTAAGTAAAAAACCAACCAAGTGCGTGTCGGACCACGCATAACGGAGGGTTCTTCCGTAGTTTCAATGGAATAAGAACCAAACTAATACCTAAAGGTCGTATCTGATGCCGATGAAAAGTTTTTTGGAGATAACTCAATAATGATTGACCGATAATGTTAAATGTTCAATTTCATTAAGATACGTCTTATAGTTTCCGAGTAAAATGGCTGTCACATAAGGATGGACGGACGGACGGACGGAAATATAAGGGTTCCGTTTTTGCCAATTTGGCTACTGAATCCTTCAAAATGTAAAAACATTTACGAATTTCCATTACGCTACTGCCAGTGGAAAAGTAGCGATCCAGTAACTTTATAATATTCGTGTTTTTGAGAAGGAATACCCAAAAATTTCGAACAATACTTACACTCATAACGATTTCTGAAAACGCTCATAATCCGATGTGCCTAATATTTTACAACATTGCAAAATAAACATCAGCTTTCATCCGTCAATTAAACGTTTTAGGGTCATTCGAAAAGTGCGTTTTATGTTTTAAAACATTCGAGTAAGCCCTCAAAGCTTGCAAAGCCGTTTCAAAACTGCCCTAAAACATTTTATAGGAAACACAGTTATCACCCAAGATAATTAAACCATTGTCTTTGAGGCGAGGAAAATTATGGTGTACCATAAATTGTAAGTCAGGGTGTCGCTTAAGACACCATATTTAAAATAGTATCGTTAAAACACCCTGTACTAACAGCAACTTTAGCAAGACCTCTCTCATCTTCAGTGTTGTCCTAATTTTACTAGCATATTCACATTTTCTTAGGCGGCTTACGGATCAACGTTGATTAGTTTTGAATGTTTGAAAAAATATACAATGCCATCGATCTAGCAGCGTCTTAAGATGCGGTGTTAAATTTTTTATTGGTAGTTAAAGAGACTTTATTGTGACTTCGAGATTAGGATAATAGGTATACTCATTACGGTGTCAAATCAATGACTTTTAGTTGGATTTAGAGATTCTTAGGGACTTGCGTTTTATGAATACGATTTGTCTGAAATGACACGTTTGCGCCTTTAAAAAATAGGTAGGATTTATGCATTAATATGGTTGTAACAGTATAAATAAATCTTAGATTATTGTTTAGTCGTAAAATTTAGTAATGTCATGGATTTTCTTTTAAGGCATGCTTTCGCGGTATAACTGTTTGACCAATGCGTTCTTTTTTGTCCTGAATAGACATTTGTTAGTCAATATATCCTTCGTTTATTTTATAATTCAGATGAAATTATACAAAAAACTACATATTGGTTTGGTTAAATTCATATTCATATTGTAATGAAGTCAAATATTTGTTTTGACAAACTAAGACTAAAAATAAAATGGCATAACTCAATATAACCCTGCTTCATTCTACTTCCATTCAAAGTAGCTACTGCCAAGGGAGCGCTCAATACATTTTATGAGGTAATAACAACAGTTTAGTTGCTATTCCACCCAATCCTTCTGTGATTGATTTTAGAGTCCAAGCAATTTATTGCTATTGTTAATTGTTGATCTCTAGGGCTTAAGATACTTTTGAGGTTGGTTGTTTTATGACTTGGATGTGTGTTCCTTGTCTAACAATATGGACTATTTTGAAACATGTAAATTCAAATAACAGTGAGTGTTTAATTTCGAAACCATTGTTTGTTTATACGTAAGGGAATATTTGTGATGCCATTCCCTTGTAAATACTGCATAAAATCGATCGAGAATTTTGTTTAAAATATTTATTATATTTTTTTGTATGTAGCCTAATTAAATGTTATCTCTGTAATTATGTCATTATACCAATTTGTCAACAGGATTTCAGAGTAACACGATAGGAAAAAACTAGCATTCCTAAAAATAACATGATTGTCCGGCTGATTTCAACTAGACTTTAGACTTCAAGTTATATATTCAGAAGACAGGGTTGTTTTCCGTAATAGCAATGGCAAACAGAAGAACAAAGACAGTAAAATCGAATAGCTAAGTTAACCTTGACAGTGCAATTATGAAGATAACGAATCACGCAGCGAAGGGCCAGTAATGATAATGACAAGCTGCTGACAGGGGAGTGGCCGATGTCATAAAATTTAATTTTAGTGGTAGGTAGGTACCATTCACTGTACAGTCACCTGGAATAGTATCTTCTCTTTTGACCCTAAAGGAGATCGTCAATTTTTGTTAGGCGATTTGCCCCAGCTCATTAAGGCGCGTATAATTATGAAATAGGTATCAAAACATTCGCCTTAATTTCTAGATCAGGACGGTCATAAAATAATCATGAAATCTAACGGGAAAATTGAGAAATCGGGGCTGAAAAAACATGAATGTGATAAGGACAATATTTAAAAGCGTACATGTTTATAATTTACAGTATAACACAAAATAACTACCGGTTTTTTAAAGAATAACTACAAAATCTGACATGATAATGAAACGAAAATAATAATAAAATAATAAAAAGTCATATTTTGATCCTGCCGCTGATTTCTTGTATTTGGGTAAACAAAGATAATGACTGTCAAACCATCATTGCTACTATTAACTAAACAATCGTAGAACTTATTACAAAGAGATAAGGTTTAGCTCTGTTAGTGCGCTACTACTAGTATCCATGAAGTTATAATTTTAAACTGGAGTATACTCTTGGGCCACAAAGTGAGGCCGAAAGAGAGTAATACAGGGAGCTGCGTATCGTTTTGACCTAGGGAGTTATGTCGTCATTAGCCAATAATGCCAGCACGACAACAAGTCAAAATGTCAATGTGTGTCAATTTCGTAACGAGTGCGAGTGATTATCCCATAATTATCCCCTCTATCGGACCGTTTTTTTTCTAATCACCTATGAACGACTGTTTTGTACGGTAATAAGGTTCATCTGTGGTTAGGGAAAAAGTGCAACAATTATAGTCTGGCCAGCCAACGAACGCAGTAGCAATGTACAGCGAACAAAAGTATGACAACACTAAGAATCAGTGAAAAAAGCAGCAATGATCATCAAATTTTATGTTAATTATGTTTTTAATTTTAGTTGGTATTTCCGCCCCTTTCATTAGGTGACATTTACGGTGTGTAAAAAGGAGACGGATATATTTCGTCTGATCTGTCATCAACTGCAACAGATAATCTGGTTGAGGCAATTGACATATGCCTTAAAAATGAATTTAAATTTAACTGGGAACGTTGCAGGAGTTCTATCTCACTCGCGCTTAAGATGAGAGAGTGAAATGCACTAAAAACAAATTCAATGTGAATTGAAATGTTCGTCATGAAATACGGTGTCTCATCACAAAGGGTTGCCACATGTGCGTATTTTGAATTTGCCGCGCGTGTCTACTGACAGAAATGGTTTGCCAGACTATACATCCACTTTTTATAAATCCATACGAGTATCAGACATTACTAAATTGAAAAAAAAAAAAATGCGTTTCGTTATCGAAAGAGCATGATATAATGCCGTCATAACGCCCTAAGTCAAAATGAGACGCAGCTCCCATTCTTTCGGCCCCACTTTGTGGCCGAAGAGTATACTCCAGTTTAAAATTATAACTTCATGCGGCAGACTTGGATGACGATGACGTCATACATTGACAGTGTCAAACTAGAATAATAAACTAGATTAGCAAAGTAAACGTAACTCCTTTCCATAAATGTCTGTTTCGTCTCAGTCCAAGTAAAGTTAACCCAGAGTTAACCTTATGTCAATGCTGTAAAGACGTTATCAACTTATTAAGCACTGTTTGGATCGCGGAAGGATCAACGAAATTACTTTTTATTTTGTATTTCTAATTCCCGTTTCATTTTCATGAAATATTTTGTCTAGTTTCGTAATAAAATGGGTATTTGCTTAAAATTGCAGAACAAACTTTATACGAGACCATTATCGCTAGTGGGCCTGGAATTGACGGTCTCCTTTAAGATTGAGTCAGATATATTGCGGCATTCGTTGTGGAAGATATTATTGCAGGTGATAGTAGTAGTAGTTTCAGGATATAAATAGTTTCTTGCAAAAATACCAGGTGCCGTATTCTAATGTTAAAATATATAAATAAAACATTAAAAACAAAACATAACTTCAACACACAACAAATAATCAACCAATATTGAAGTCGTATTGGAGTTGCATTGGAATAATTTTCAAGCAAATTCTGACATTTCTGAATCAGACGTTTAGGCGTTAGCTGTATTGTATTGCGTAGTTATATTGTGTATAAATGTGTTTTAAAGTTATAATATAGCTCAGGAAATACCAGGGGCCGTATTCTAACTTTAAAACACGATAAGACACGATCTAACTCCAATACAAATCTAATGCATTAACTAGCGTCTAAATGTCTGAATCAGGATTTGCTTGAAATTATTCCAATGCACCTCCTACATTGATTCATTATTTGTCGTGTGTTGGAGCTGTGTTGGACACTGATTGTGTTTTAATATTGTTATATAGTTTATAGTTAGAATATGGCACCAATGTAATATATATTGAAGGTGAAATATATAAGATTTGTTCGTGAGGCGCTGGTTGAGTGGTCCGTCCGCTCGCCAGAGGGTTTGCAACCCGAGAATCCTGCATCACAAAGGCTTTGGGACGACATTCTTTGTAAACGAGTACATGCGTGTCTGTTAGTTGGCGCTCTTGGGGTGGATGCAGCTCGACTGAAAGCTGTTGCGGAACCCGAGTCAGGGGCTTGGCTGCATGCGTTGCCCTCACCTCACCTGGGAACGTTGCTAGACAATGACACTGTGAGGGTGAGTGTTGCCTTACGCCTTGGCAGTAACGTGTGTGAGCCCCATAGATGTCCTTGTGGGGCAATGGTTGGAGTTAATGGGCACCACGGTCTTAGTTGCTTTTGGTGTGTGGGGCGTATACCGAGGCATCAGGCCATTAATGAGCTGGTTCGTCGCGCTATGGTCTCGGCGAACGTACCATGCATTTTGGAGCCTCCTGGTTTGAGCCGTACGGATGGCAAGAGGCCGGACGGTCTTACACTGGTCCCGTGGGCAAAAGGCTGGACCTGCTGTGGGATGCCACATGCGTGTGTACTTTTGCTACCACTCATGTCAGTCACACAAGCAAGAGAGCAGGTGCGGCGGCCGAGGCTGCTGCTAAATTTAAACACGGCAAATACGCCAACCTTGGACCAGTATGACTTTGTTCCGATTGCTGTCGAAACCGCTGGGCCATGGTGTGCCGAGGCCAAGAGGCTGGTTAAGTATATCGGGCGCCGATTAAGGGAAAGGGGCTGCGACCCCCGGGCTGGATCTTATCTAGTCCAACAGATATCTTTAGCCATTCAGCGTGGCAATGCAGCTGGTGTATTTGGAACGTTTGGACCAGGTAGAGATCAGTTCGGGGCTTAGTTTTTATGTGGTAGATTAGACTAGGTCATATTTGACGAGGCTTGTTGTGGATTTGGTTTTTGTATTTTTTGACGAAGCATGTTGTGGATACTAATTTTGACCGTAGAAACTATGACGAAACCTGCGCTATGGATATGATATGAGGTGTATGACAATTTTTACTGTGATTTAATAAAGGATTATGTTTTATAAGATTATATGGCATATGGTCATGTTATGTTATGTTTGGAAATAGGTATTTTACCATGAACATTTTAATTGTTTTAGAATCAAAGTCAGTTAATTCATTAGTTACAGGTAATTAATCCTTTAAAAGCCGTTACTTATCGACCTAGCTGCTCTTCACGGTCAAACTAACTGCAGGTTCGAACTTGACCTAACGAATGGCCAATAAAAAATACACGGAAATAATGCACATGCTGTAATTGTTTGTAAACTTGTAGCATTTTAACTCTTACTCAGGTGAATTAAGGTTTATAATTGTAGGACTGTTATAAAATTGAAGGAATACGCTGTGTTATACATGATTGTGTGCGCACGCGACGTTGGACAGAGTAAAAGACAATAAGTGTAAAATGAATACAAATTATAATTTCAGTAGTAATTGTTAAATAAGATAACTATTATGACATATGCAACATGACACAAATCAGTTTATTTTACCTGACAAATCCATACTAATATTATAAATGGGAAAGTGTATGTGTTTGTTTGTTTGTCCGTCTTTCACGGCAAAACGGGGCGACTAATTGACGTGATTTTTTAAGTGGAGATAGTTGAAGGGATGGAGAGTGACATAGGCTACTTTTTGTCTCTTTCTAACCCCCCACTTCCCTAAAATGGGGGGTGGAAGTTTGTATGGTTTGTTACCCTGAATTTAACGCGAGCGAAGCCGCGGGCAAAAGCTAGTATATTATAAATATTTTAATGAGTTGGGGCGACTTTTTTAAAAGTAAGAGTTGTAAATTACCCTCTGCGATATAAATGTATTAGTGTTGATGCCACGAGTAGGTACGGGTATGAGAACCGTATTTGTCTACGTGACAGCATACATCTCTTTTAATTGCACAGTGTTCAAAAGTGACCTTTGCGGGGAAAACTCCGTCTATGATGTCCAGGTTTTATTAAAAAAAAAAAATCTGTGTTTTTTTACTTACCGTCTTTTGCAGAACACCATCAGCCGCGAAATTCTAAGCCTACAATACCGATACAGTTACTCGAGCATATTCCCACGATCATTGTTTTCAGCAAAAATTCCATAAAAAGCTAGCGATTTTACCTTCCAACCGCAACACTTTACCTCTATAGCTAATCACCCTACTTTAAACCCTGTGCTTATAAGAATAAGGTTTATTAAATAACATGCTTCTAAGAGCTGAATAAAACACATGACACGCGCTGAATCCGCTTGGCTATTGTCTTTTTCAAGATGATTCACCAACATACTAGAACCAAACAGTATGAAGTCAGAGAACAAATACGTTTCAAATGCACTCTTATTGTTACTCCTGTGACCATGAAATAAGTTTTTACTTATTAATGCATTGATACCTTCTGTTTTCTGAGTAAGAAATGCATTCCATAAGCGATAGACCGTTACGTTTGAATTACTCTGAGTAATGCAGGCAGCACGTTAATTGAAGTGCATGTCCGTTTGCACCTAGTAATTTTAAGTAAAGATATACGCTCAGTGATCATCAAGAGTATTGGAATGGCCGTAGGCAAATTAAAACTATTCGGATACACAAGCATAATTTGTAAGACTTTTACAGGTTAAACAATGTCGGTTATGGTAACTGCTCCGCAAAGGATGGGCTTCGAAAGAGTTGAATTCCCGCTGATAGATTTAGTTTTTCTATTTTATTAGGTACAATCGAGCAACTTATCTTAAGCGTCTTGTAAAAAAAGCAAGTGGAATGAGCTCTCACTGACCATTTCATCGCTATTATGGCCAATGATCGGTATTATACGTACCAGACTGTACGACAATTTTACTCCTGATGTATCACCTAGAAGTAAAAAAAATATATATTCATTTCATTTTCATCGGTCCGTCGTGCCTACCCCCCTTGTATTCTGAACCATTTTAATTCCCAACACCGCATATTACGAACAATATTTTCCAAAGTGTCACATTAACAAGCAAAATTACACAAACTCTGCAATCCCTTTTTTTATTACGCGCAGGAAAATTTGCGTATTTTTATAAGGACCTTTGAATGTGAAAAATGCCACCCTCTTGAGTAGTACCTACCTAAGATTTTTGTAAGCCAAGTGTGCGATTAAATTTTATTGAATGTGCACTTAGGCGGTTTTAGGGTTCGGGTGAATACTTCAAGCATATTTTCATTTATTTTTAAGTTTTTAGTAGAATTACATGTTATTTCAAACAGTTTCAAATAAATTTTCCGGAAAAACTTATTTTGGACGTAATTTAAAACCACGAAGGTCATTCTCGTAGTGCTCGACTTGCGAATTCCCAATAATTGATACGATGCTATCACCTTTATTGAGAATGATTTAAGTTTAATGATAAACATAGGTACACTAACACAGTGACGAGCACTCGGACGTTTACCTTACCTGCCGTATACCAGGGTGTAACAGATGTGGTTAAATCGGAACCGAAAGCGGCATCAGATGTTTTAAATTTAGTTTATCGGAACCAGAAACGGAATCGGAACCGAAACGTAAGCGGAACCAGAATCGGAGCCCGAGTGATAGGTGGACGAGATGTTAAGGGTAGGTCTGTAAACCTGTTTATTTTTGATTTACGCCGCTCATTTCCTCCCGCTGCGTTGCTATGACATCCGATATAACTTCTGTTTTGAAAGTAACAGAACCGGAACCGAAGCGGATGTTTAAAACCAATCGGAAGTTCCGACTTAACGGAACCGGAACCGTAGCTCTGTAACATCGCTGCGTATAACCTAGGCAAACCTATACCATAACCTATACTTACTTGTAGAAGCTTTTGTCCAACCACCTAGTTAAGCTACCTATATAAAAATATTTCATATTGAATACTACGATTTTAATTCCGAGTCACATTGTAAATCATTTCTTTAAATCTAATTACAAAAATCAAACATATTTTTGCCATTCCCGTTTACAACTCCGAATCTGACATAAATAAAATAGTCACCGCACCACAATATATCGCGACAATTATAAGTATCCCCCTCACAGGTTACCCCTCCTGGTTCAGGGGTTAGACCAAATGACCGAGCATAATCACCTAACTATTGTCCTCGGCGAAGCCTCATTTATTTTTATATCTCTATGGAATTTTTAACAAAAATGGACATCGTTGGTGATGGCCGGAATTGATGACTGAGACGGATGCTTCAGATTTTTAATGGTGCGGGGAACGTAAAAAATAAGTTTTTTCGGAAGCTTAAATTCTCAGTTAGCTTAGTTTTATATTCTTATGTATTTTGTTTTCTGCCAATACGAGTAAAAGTGGTATTTATTACCATTATAAGTAATATTAATAATATTATGTAATCAATTTTAAAATAAGGCATCATAAGATTCATAAGGATTGACATTGAAGTTCAAAATGAAAACAAACGTCACCTTACTAAAGGACACTCAGCCGCATTAAAACGCTCCCAATTACAACGAGCTGTTTGCCCGGTCTGCTAGAGACTTGGATGGCTACTTGAGTTTCGCATCACCAATTAGTTTTAGCAAACGAAAACAGACGTCTTGTTTCATTAGAACAAGGATTGGAGGAGAGGTTTTCACCAGAACATATTTGGTACCTTGATATGTATTTTGTTTCTGTTTCAGAACTACTTATAAAACTAACTATCTATACTTACCTATCTAGCAGCATTATTTAGTTATTTTAATAAAACGAATGAAATATAAAAGGAAAACATAAACCAGTAAGATTCTAATGTGGGTAAAATGATTTCTAGCCGTTTTTTAACAGAGTTGTATATAGGTAATTGAAAGAGATTCATATTATCTAAATTAACTAAAGTTTACTATTTGATTTGAAATTGATTTTGAATGAGTTATCCAAATTAACAAGGAAGCCTATGTTCATTGTGGTTTAATTATAAATTGAATGAATTGTTGTTTATACTATTTAGTGCGTAGTCTTAAGAATGTTTGTAGCAAAATGTAATTTTAATTCCTGAGTATTTTTTACTCACTAAAATTAAAATTTTGTAGTATATTTATCATTAGTTTCACAACGTGGACGGACTTTTTAGGGTTCCGTAGTCAACTAGGAACCCTTATAGTTTCGCCATGTCTGCCCGTCCGTCCGTCCGTCCGCGGATAATCTCAGTGACCGTTAGCACTAGAAAGCTGAAATTTCGTACTAATATGTATATCAATGACGCCAACAAAGTGGTAAAATAAAAAGTGGAAAAAAATGTTTTATTGGGGTACCTCCCCTATACGTAAATTGGGGAGTGATTTTTTTTTTCATTTCAACCCTAACGTGTGATATATTTTTGGATAGGTATTTAAAAATGAATAGGGGTTTACTAAAATCATTTTTTTATAATGTAAATATTTTCGGAAATAATCGCTCCAGAAGTAAAAAAAAATGTGTCCCCCCTCTAACTTTTGAACCATATGTCTTAAAAATATGAAAAAAATCTCAAAATCTTTAAAAAACTTTCTAGGAAAATTATTTTGAACTTGATAGGTTGAATAGTTTTTGAAAAAAAATTACAAAATAATTTCTGAACTAAGTTTGTAATTTAACCGTATAAGCAGGTGTTTATTGTACCTGTAATTTCTACAAAGTCACAATGAAATGACGTGCTTTCAAATAAAGTAAAAACGGTGAAAATCGGTTCACGCATTAAAGAATTATCCCATAAAAATCATCTTCCATACTTTAAGCTCGCGCGCAATAGTTTACTTAATTTGCCGATAGATGTCGCTGTACGTGGAACGCTCATATATTATCCTACATGGCGGTGTTATTTTAACTCTTAAGTGGGGACACTTACTGTGACGGACGGAAAACAACGGAACCCTACACTGAGCGTGGCCCGATACGCTCTTGGTCGGTTTTTATTCATCAAGTCAACTCTATAGTTTTCAAGAACAATGTCCTTTAATTAGCACACTATGAGATCTCGTGTTCTAATTTCATAGTTACAATAGAATTTTCGCCTTTATGCACTAGGGCCAAAGTCCAGAATCCCCAACGACTAAGTATATCACTAAAGTACATCTCACACAGAGTTGACACTTTAACTTGTGCTAATGTGATCCGTCTTTATTTATAGTGCGATAAAGTCTAATTCAGCACAGTTGCGGTATGGAGTATGAAGTGTATGCCAGTACCATATTGTTTGCATATGCAAAAGGGTGCTTTGCGTGTTTTTCCTATTGATTAAGCGGTAGAGCGACAGGACAGAGGTGCACAAAAGTGGAACATTGTTTTAAAGCTGTCTGTGTTTTTAATTCCTATGTAAGTATATTAGGGCTAATACTAACTTGTATATTTAAAAAAAAGGTAACAAAACATATTGAAGTGCAAGTAAATCATGAGACCATGAAAATTTCGAAGGAAAAACAACGAAGACCTATCGAACTGTCACATTTATTCGAAAATCAAGATAACACCTTCAAACTTTCTACAACTACAACAGTTATACTTTGATTTCCGACTCGGATCTGCTTTCGCGGTTGATTGTACTAAACTTTGACCCATCAATATTTAGTTAAGTCTTTGTTTATTCAAATCTACACTATCGGACGATGGCGTTAAACCGTCAATTAGCTACGTTGTCATACTTGGCTCACTTGAGTTAGTCAAAACAAACACTAATATATTATCAAAGCTTCAAAGTGAATTCGATTTTAATAATGAAAGCATAGAGGTCATTTTGCATAAGTAAGTTGCTTTTGATTATTAATTAGTTCATTTTAGTTGTATATTTGCAACGTTTGTCTAAGTCCCAAGACAAGGTGTTGTTATAGGAAGGGCTGTAATTAAGGAGCCAGTGTAGTTTAAAGTGGGCCATTGTCCCCTTTACTGCCACAATTAAATGGATAATACTGATCTACGCTACCTATTTGATCTTAAATAGGTACATATAGGTAGGCATTGCGTTGGTGTGTGTATGTAGCTTGATTGTTAGATTACATTCATATACCTAAACAATTATTTATGGAAAAATAAAACTAAAGTAAAACATTTTGAATGAACTTTTTTTGTAATTACATACTAGATACGAAATGTATTTACCAACATACAATTTTTTTTTTAACTTTTTTACGCAACTTTTCTTGAAAACTACAGTCAAGTGTATACTTTAGAAATGTTCTTTTAATACATGATTCTAAAGATATCAATTACCTTCAATTTAGTGAATTTTCACTTCAAAGTTTCATAATTGACACCTTATCATTTTTCTTCACCTAAGTCAATATACGGAAAAGTTTCAAATTAAAATTGATGGGACCTAATGTACCCACAGGGTATACAAAGTTGTAGAAAGTAAAACTTAAACTGAGCGATCGACTTAAAAAAAATAATCTAATAGGTCGATAATAATAACAGGGACGAGAAACGCGATCGTTTTTATACTACCTACATAAAGTTACCTTAAGAATTTTCTTGAACAATTATAGAAAGCAGTTATAATTAACATACGAGTAATACATGGGTACATATAATGTTGTGGGACGATCTTACACAAATAGAGCTAGTATACCCCAGTATAGTACAGTACCCCATAGTAAGCTTAAAAGGGCTTGTATTATTTATCGTTGTATCATATATATCGCTACATAAATATTTAAATGCATGGAAAATATCTTAGAGAAATCAGCCTAGAAATTGCATATTTTCCTAAATATTCGATCTGTACTTAAGAAAAACGTATGCAGGTCCGTTTCGGTGTAAAAATTGCGAGGAATTGCAATTATGTATGTAATTAATTTTTCTTCTTGTATATTAAATTAAAAGAAGTAACTTGTATAACTAGTATAATACAGTCAGCAGCAAAAGTGGGTGAGTTTTTCAAAATGAGCTTGATACGATTTTATTGTTAAGATAAAAGGAGCGTGTGCAGGTCATTCTGAACACTTCATCCGCTTAATAGCTGCTTCTACTGATGACTATACCAAAACTCTTAAAGTATGTCACTATTCATAAAGCTGCCCAAAGCCGGTTATACAGCAACCAAGTGACGTGATACAGGTGGTTCTGTTTTCACTATTCGCTGTTTGCGCTTCAATTAAAACTAGGAACAATAAACATCACTCGATTTTCATTTACATTGCAGTCGGGGTTTGAACTTAACGAGCCTGTGGTTCAAGTAAAGAGAAAAAAATATAAGTAAAGATATTTCAAAGAAGTAATATGAGTATATATTACCATTAGTAATTTTTTTTTGTCGTAGTACAATAAATAAATTGACTATATTTTCGTATTTTGTGTATTTTACATCTTCATGTACTTAATAAATAAATAAACATTATAGAACAATTTTAGACAAACGATGTCTCCGACAACTAGTCTAGGCGACGATACGAGTATGTGTATAAATAGTTTCGGACCTCAAAAAAACAGTAATTCGTCCATGTTCTCCGCGAAAATAGAAATATAATTTAATTGTAAAATTATTTGAATTTATTATATTATTCTGTATTTATTTTAATACTCTTATATACATGTAATATCTTATACAAATGTAATGTCATTACTCACTTCTCTTATGACTTGCAGCATCGCACAAGGATTACAAACGGAATTTATTTGATATGATTGAAAATATTGGTTAGAGTCCCGTTTTATGTGTTTTCTCAGATTATTTTAATATCTTTATGGCTTTTCACGGACCTTGAGTCAAGCTTGATATATGTTATGGTTCTGGAATCATGATTCATGTTGATTCTACAGGTTAAAATTACCCATTTCATGAGTTAAATTTACTATAATCATAAATTAAGGTAAGTATTAAAATAAGGATATTTCTCAAGAAATCAATGGTCATTTTAATTAGTTGTTCATACTTTTATAAAGATTATACTAGTTCTGCAATCTTAGTAGGTAATGAAATATTACGGAAATCCCAATCATCAAGTACGTAAAATTAATCTGAGTAGCAAGTCGGGTGACGTATTCTAATTCAAAAATATTTAAGTGCTTATGTAAACAAGACATTAAAAACACAATCTATGTCAAACATTTACTAACACACAACAAATAATCAACCAATTGTTATTGAAGTTTTATTAGAGTTCCATCGGAATCATTTTCAAGCAAATTCTGATATTTCTGATTCAGACGTTTAGGCGCTAGCTGTATTGCGTAGAGGGTTAACAAGTAATGTATACAAATCAACTACAACAACTTCATAAAAAAACCGGCCAAGAGCGTGTCGGGCCACGCTCAGTGTAGGGTTCCGTAGTTTTCCGTCCGTCACAGTAAGTGTCCCCACTTAAGAGTTAAAATAACACCGCTATGTAGGATATGATATGAGCGTTCCACGTACAGCGACATCTATCGGCAAATTAAGTAAACTATTGCGCGCGAGCTTAAAGTATGGAAGATGATTTTTATGGAATAATTCTTTATTGCGTGAACCGATTTTAACCGTTTTTACTTTATTTGAAAGCACGTCATTTCATTGTGTTTTTGTAGAAATTACAGGTACAATAAACACCTGCTTATACGGTTAAATTACAAACTTAGTTCAGAAATTATTTTGTAATTTTTTTTCAAAAACTATTCAACCTATCAAGTTCCAAATAATTTTCCTAGAAAGTTTTTACAAAGTTCTACTTTTGAGATTTTTTTCATATTTTTAAAACTTATGTTTCAAAAGTTAGAGGGGGGGGGACACATTTTTTTTTACTTCTAGAGCGATTATTTCCGAAAATATTTATATTATCAAAAAATGATTTTAGTAAACCCTTATTCATTTTTAAATACTACCTATCCAACAATATATTACACGTTAGGGTTGAAATGAAAAAAAAATCACTCCCCACTTTACGTATAGGGGAGGTACCCTAATAAAACATTTTTTTCACTTTTTATTTTACCACTTTGTTGGCGTGATTGATATACTATACATATTAGTACCAAATTTCAGCTTTCTAGTGCTAACGGTCACTGAGATTATCCGCGGGCGGACGGACGGACGGGCAGACATGGCGAAACTATAAGGGTTCCTAGTTGACTACGGAACCCTAAAAACGCTAAAGTAAGCACGACGTTTTAGTAAATCAAGCAGGAAACCAGGCGTTGCTTGCACTGATGCAAGCTTAAAGGTACAAGCTTTGAGTAAGAATTTAGTTGAGGTATAGTCTCAAACAAGATTTACCGAAAATAATATGGCTTGTGAATCGGCCAACCGTAGTGTAATCGGCCAGTCTTATACCGTAAGAACTGTCAGAGAAACTGCTGTACGAGTCGTTCTTACAGCACTATTCAAATGTGGAGCAATTTATTTGGGCTGATTCTTTATTACTCGTACATATCTGTGGGTACAACTCTAAGATTTTTTTTTCTACATTTACGTACCTACTTATTTTACGGATATCATATAGTGCGATGAAGGGCTTTTAACATGGCCGTATCTTGTACTTATACATTAGAATATTAAAAAAAAATTGATTAGGTACCATTACCACCTAAATTCCTGTTTCATGAAAAAAAGTTCCCAGTGATATCGCTCATGGTACGTTTACACGCTTGGCAAGTCTCGACAAGCTTCCACAAACACAAGCGTGTGAACGGGGTTGTTTGGCTTGGCTTGCGTGAGCTTGCAAGAGCTTGTCGCGATCCGGGCTAGTGTCGGTTTTTGGAGACAGATCAAAGGGAGCTTGCGGCAAGCGCTTGCGGCAAGCGCTTGCGACGTATTTACACGTTGGCGCGTGTTTAGTCAAACTTAGAGCAATTGCCGACACAACTTCAACGTCCACGTCTGCCATGCTTGCTTGTCCGGAACACAGTAACACACTCGCAAGCATGTAAATGGCATCCAAGCGTTTGTAAAGGCTTGAAGCTTGTAGAGGCTTGCCAAGCCTCGGCAAGCGTGTAAATGTAGCTTCAGATATGGACGCTGTCGGTGGCGAGTATGTGGTACAATCGTGTGAGGTTCCTTGTCACGTCACGTTCACGAAACAGGCGTTTATTGAGTGAAAAAGGTATATGACTAGCAGTGCCGTTATCCCTATCTGGCTACTTAATGCCTTAACACTTGCGCACGGTTATAAAAACATAACTCTTTTAATGATCTCCTTTAATTACATGTTTACTGCAATAATAATAAACATTAATGTATTATAAGGAAGTCCTTTATGGATGTCCCATCAAATCTATGACCATACGATTGCAATTAAATACGTCTTAAGATACAGCAA
Source organism: Pammene aurita (assembly GCA_947086415.1). Taxonomy (NCBI): domain Eukaryota; kingdom Metazoa; phylum Arthropoda; class Insecta; order Lepidoptera; family Tortricidae; genus Pammene; species Pammene aurita. The sequence goes on along the minus strand of OX352290.1, from coordinate 34,487,442 downwards.
TGACTTGATTATGTTGTTTAGAGTTGAATTAAGTATTAAAAGTTGATCTAAGCAAAATTTATACCAGTAGTAAATTAAACGTTTGTTCGGACATTAAACGTCAATATTATCAACTACAGTGTATATAGACTAAGAGTGGTCAGTAGGCAACCCTACCTCATCGAGTAGCACAATTTGGCCTACGTAGGTCAATGGCCTGGCCTGTAATACATTAGGTAGGCAGCAGCATTAGAATAAAAAAAATAAAGATCTTGATTTGATATACATTAGAGATCACCTTCAGTGGATTCCGCAAGAACTAATACAGGAAAATTTCTGGATCGTGGGCAAAGAGAACAAGGCATGATACGAACTTAAAGATGAAACTAATGATGGTGGTCATTATTTTTTATCACCAATATTGAATATTATTTTTCAGATGATAGGTACGTAGAAAATTACATTTTTGGATACGATTTGGTCATCCTACTCAATGTGACGTATTTTAGTTTCCCATACAGCGTATTTCAATAAGTCATAGGGTGACCATGATTTACTTAATATAACATTAAATTAACTTGGAAAATAAGAAAAAAAAAATCTGTTTTGAGAAAATACTACCGTACGATAATATTACAGATTCCAAAAAAGTGATTCTGGATCACGACCCAGAAATCACCCGGTACAAGTACAAGAATTATTATTTAAATTCCAATAAAATAGTCTACTACTGTCTATTGTGACGTTTAAATTAAGATTGCTAGCCGAATAGCCGTACACCTTGTAAGTACACCTTGACATTAGCAGAATTCACCTCGCCAAGACCGGCGAGGAGTAAAAGCCATTAATTAAAAAAAAAAAAAAAGATTGCTAGCGTATACTAGGCATACAAACAGGATCTCTGAGACCTAACAGTTTTGTGTTTATTCCAGCTTAGTGCGGGCGGTAACCGTTACCTTAGGACAATTTAACAAAACAAAAACCTTATTAATGATAACTATTACAGCGATATTCTTTTGCCTTTTTTTCAATAATTCTATGGTTATCGCTGACTGTACTTTTCATCTACTTGTCTACATCGCCAGGAGGTACCTATATATTGGTAGAGCCTACTTCCTTAGTGGAAGAATAATAAAATTTTCCGTTTAGTGCAGCGATCGGCGGGGGGAGGGTCGTTAGCCACAGAACCGGTAGCGAATGCGCATCGTGCAGCTGCGCCCGCGCTGCTTAGGCTGCGGCACACTGGTCAGATATTATATTTTATTTTTCTAAAATCTATTTAAAGCTAAAGTATATTTGTCTATAGGTACTTTCTATAACTGCTAGCACTCATACAAAACATATTGTGCAACTGTTTTTGTTTTTTTAATGCACTGACTTCCAGGCACCAAGTGTTAAAACGGTTCGTTCTTGTTTTCAATATAAATTATATTTTCAAATTAATATATGTTCAAAATTATTTTTGCACAAAATATGATAAAAACATTATTATGTCTTTTTTTAGTTTAATATCTATAATAATTTAGTTTTCATATTCATGAAAAGCACCTTGCCTTAATTTAAACTTTTGCATTGAGAGTTACTTGAACGAAGCCATATTTTTTCGCAATTGAAAACCAACTCATAGTCTATTGTCTGTGACATTCAAAAAGTTACAACACAATGTACGGCTTCATTTTTGTATTTAAACTCGTATATTTTGTTAATAACAAGAAGTTTATGTTAATTTTGATAAAATGACAAGTGACAAGAAAACTTCACAAAAAATATTCGAAGACTTCGGCACAAAAGTAAGAGTTAATTAGTTGACAGAAAAATCCTAAAACAAAATTGATTTATGTTCTCTTGGCACTTAAGAACTTTAAAATTAGCTTAATATGTATCTATTGTTAGTTTTTTGTTTCTCTTATTAATTCTGTCATATTTAATATCACCTACTTAACCTTTCTGTTTAGCTCATTGGTTGACTGGTAGATAATGCATTATGGCATTAAGTCCGCCATTTGTACCATCTTGTATTGTGCAATAAAGATTAAATAAATAAAAAATAAAATAAAATATTTATCATTAAGTTTTTGCTATTGTCGTAGAAAAAGTTTCGTGTGCAACGGTACATTATTAGGTCTTAATATTCTCGGGTCTGTTATTACAAAATTTGGCTTCGCCTTATTCCCTCGAATCTTAAGAACCCATATTACGTACCTGTTGCACAAAATACTATTTTATATTACCTATAGTTGTATACGGAAACATAATAACAATACCTAGTCGACTATATCTATAGTAATACGTAGGGATTAAGATAAGAATTATATAGCTCAGACAGCATTAAATATTAACAAATAAGGAAATCTTTATTACTTTTACAGGAGTTCAGGAGCCCTGCTTTTTTAGGGTTCCGTAGTCAACTAGGAACCCTTATAGTTTCGCCATGTCTGCCCGTCCGTCCGTCCGTCCGTCCGTCCGTCCGTCCGTCCGTCCGCGGATAATCTCAGTGACCGTTAGCACTAGAAAGCTGAAATTTGGTACTAATATGAATATCAATCACGCCGACAAAGTTGTAAAATAAAAAGTGGAATTTTTTTTTTATTAGGGTACCTCCCCTATACGTAAAGTGGGGAGTGATTTTTTTTTTATTTCAACCTTAACGTGTGATATATTGTTGGATAGGTATTTCAAAATGAATAGGAGTTTACTAAAATCATTTTTCGATAATGTAAATATTTTCGGAAATAATCGCTCCAGAAGTAAAAAAATATGCGTCCCCCCCTCCTCTAACTTTTGAACCATAAGTTTTAAAAATATGAAAAAAATCTCAAAATTAGAACTTTATAAAAACTTTCTAGGAAAAAATATTTTGAACTTGATAGGATGAATAGTTTTTGAAAAAAAATTACAAAATAATTTCTGAACTAAGTTTGTAATTTAACCGTATAAGCAGGTGTTTATTGTACCTGTAATTTCTACAAAATTACAATGAAATGACGTGCTTTCAAATAAAGTAAAAACGGTGAAAATCGGTTCACGCAATAAAGAATTATTCCATAAAAATCATCTTCCATACTTTAAGCTCGCGCGCAATAGTTTACTTAATTTGCCGATAGATGTCGCTGTACGTGGAACTCTCATATCGTATCCTACATGGCGGTGTTATTAACTCTTAAGTGGGGACACTTACTGTGACGGATGGAAAACTACGGAACCCTACACTGAGCGTGGCCCGACACGCTCTTGGCCGGTTTTCATATAAGTACTATTGTCGTTATTAGAGATGGGCAAAATGTACACCAATTATATATTTTACGATTGGTATTCGAAAATGTGGACGGATAACTGTCTTTTAAGTAGTAAATATTAGGCTGTAGCATGTCACAACGAATAACTAATAAAGAGTCTTACATAATTCATATTTTCGTCATTAAATTCCTTAAAAAAACATGTATGTAACGAATCTTGTAAGCGAGTTAGTAAGAAAGAGGGGTATGATATCGCCCCCACGTTATGTGTCATAGATAATGGCTGAATTAAATATTTGATGCTTGGGCGAGTCATACGAGTAGACAGTTCCTTAGAAGTCGAGAAATGATTTATTATGAATTAAGTCTGGGTCTTGGTGTATATATGTAAAGTAAGACGCAACAAAAAGGCAGCCACAGAGTGAAAAGGGTAAAAAAAGAATTACAAGTTTATTTTCTAGTTACTCTTTTCCTCAACAAATAAAAAAATAAGGTAAGTGCATTAAAATATTGCTCTTTTACTAAGCCATCATTGTATGCTGTATGTAAGTAATTTCATAGATTTGGAGCTGAATTGCACACATCACGAAATGAAGTTTGTGTTACGTAGGTTTTGCATATATAATGATAATTGATTCGAAAAATAACTTTTTTTTTGACATTTGAACTTGAATAACTTCCGTTCCAGACACTAGATTTTCCGAGATTTTTGAGAAAACTTTAAATACATCATAATTACGGTATATACGAGTTTCCTTCACCTTCTCTCTGATTCCGAGGTTGATCCCTTAGTTCGACTTATTCAACTACACTAATTATGACAAGATACTATTATATTTCTTATCAATTATCATCTACTTACAAATTGTTCCTATTAGCTAGGTACAGTGGTACACACATAATTATGTATGTGCACATACATAATTATTAAGTGTACATAAATAATAATATTGTAGTTAGAAAGGTTACTTATATCCATTCGTTACAATCGTTCAGGTACAATCATTACACATTACCTGTGACTCATTTCAATGGTGCAGTAGCCGCCATTAAAAGTGACAATGGAAGGAAAATTAGCCTTTCCTAGTAAAAAAATTTACAGGAAACATAGCGACACTTTAAAACACAGTTACGTGCATTAAAACCCTATAAGGCTAACTAAGTTAATTTTAAATATAACACCTAAATACAACTGAAGGGTACACGGAAAGAACATGTCTAGTCACACTGACAACATTTTGAGTTATAGCGCTTTTAAAATTTGGAACGATTCAATTAACCATACTATTTTCGTAACTAGATGGTTTTTATGAGCAAAGAAGTGGATATACGTTAAAATTTACATGTGTAACAGAAGTTGTTACTAATAGTTCATTGAAAGCTCTACATTTTGATATAAAAATCTCATTTTACAAAAAAAGTGACTAGACATGTTCTTTCCGTGTACCCTGCAACTGTTATCTTGGCAGGCATCTTTAGGGTGAACGTAGCTTTACCAATCATCTTACTCGTGTCCAACTACTATAGAGCCACGCTGCGTACGCACCGCTAGTAGTCTAACAACTATGTTTATATACCTATTATACGACCATAAGCCAGCCTGTATTTATAGCTGTATTATTAACGTAGTGGTAACGTGGACTGAGCCCTTCTCTGTTGGTAAGCAGCTTGGACTATAGCGACTACTTCTATTTGTAGAGCAGGAAATAAGAAGTTACGAGTATGAACGTGTCATGAATAAAAAACCTAATTTTAGTTCGATTTAAAGGAGCTTTTATCACAGTTCGTTTGCATTTTGTATTTTTCGAAAAGATGGGTAAGTAAATTAAATTTGATGAAGGCATTGGTCGGCTGATTGTTTTCCTTAAGACTACTGACAATATGCTAGAAGTCATTGCTGATAACTGGATCTAAACTAGGTTATTTTTCTTATAGGTACGAGTTTATACAAACTATTCAACACAGATATCGAGAAAATACGTGCAACTTTGAACAGATATCTTGAGAACCATTAAGTCTCTGTAAACCTAATAAGAACCATTATGATTTATGTTGCAAATACATAAGTATAGTCTACTTTAAAGTGTCCTTAGGGTTTTTAGCCGTAACTTACGCTCTTTGTGGACTTTGTGGGAAGAAATGTTAGAAGCGAAAAAAAACAAAAACGTCAGTGGTTTTCGAGAATTTTAAAATGATTTGGGTGGATTTCATGGTCGAACCGTTGTTCAAAAATAAGTGTTTCATCATTAAAAAAATCAGCTACTCCTGGTTTGATGCGAGGCAAAAGTACCATTTCAATTAATCATTAACAATTCCGATTTCTATGAATCATATTGTCAGAAAATAAATCGTAAGAAATATAACTAGAGAACAAGTCAAAGTATTATAACAAATATTTTTATTTGTTTATTTGTAAGTATATAAATTAACTTAACGGCCTCCTAGCCTAGTCGGAGTAGTTGGTAGTGACACTAGTGACCCTACCTATGAAGCATGAGTTCAAATCCTGGTCAAGGCATTTCTCTGTGTGTTTAACACAGATAAATAACTAATGTTCCTGAGTTATGGATGTTTTCTACGTATTCAAATATTTATTTATTTATTTAATCTTTATTGCACATAAGGAAACTTAACGTACAAAAGGCGGACTTAATGCCATAAGGCATTCTCTACCAGTCAACCTTTAGGGCAAAACAGAAAAGATTGTAGGCGGTGCATCTAATGGAATTAATAACGAAAGGTTATTTTATTACCCTATTCATACGCATAGAATATATAAACTAGAATACATAAAATACATACACACAAATACTTATATATTTAATTTTATCTCGCCAAGAAAAGCACTTTGGAGAAGATACAGAAATTTTATTTTGAGCTACCAGCAAAGAAAGCTCGCACTGACCTATTTTTCTATACATCTATCTACACATATATATAAATATTATATATATCGTCGTCTAGTACCCTCAAACACGAGCCTTATTGAGCTGTGCGACTAGGTCGATTTGTGTAAGATTGTCCCATAACGTTTATTTATTATTTATTGATCAACTTAAATATATATCATATACATAGGAAAAAGCCGTTAAGTTCTACATCTACATCTTTTTAAGTTTATAAGAAATATATGAATGTGAATAGCCGGTTTCATGTGTAAGTCAAATGTTTATGCCGAGATTACTGAATAAAAGCCGTAAATGGTGGATTTAGCATGAATTATGTTAACTCTGCATCAAAACGCAGGCGTAGTGCGAAATGGCCGTGCGGTTCTAATTTTAAACAATGTGCGAAAGAGATGGAAAGTGAGCTCGCACCCAGAGAGAGACATAAAGTTACTAAAAGTTTCACATTTAAGTAGTAGCAGTAGTAGTAAAACACTTTATTGCACAAAACAAATACATGAACAACAAACATATAGTGAGTGTGTACAAAGGCGAACTTATCCCTTAAAGGAATCTCTTCCAGTTAACCTTTAAGCAACTAAGAGAAATCGGTCAGACATGGTAGACAAAGATTTGTACATTACTTGTACATGACGGCAAAACTACGGAGAAGTTACTAAACCTAGATACTATAGGTAGTGTTAATAAATACGTAACGTATTGGTATATATATATTATGGTGTATTAAGTTTAAGGATTGGGTAGGTCTTAGGGATGCAGCTTATTGTATTACACTGGAAAGCAATAAATACAAGTGATGAATGTTATTTTTATTTTATTTTATAGCAATCCCACTTGGTGATGCGTTTTTATTATTTTTGAGTGCATTTGATCAAGTCTCAACATTTAGGAAATAATCTAGAATTACCTGTTAATTTGTACAGTTCCTTAAATTGTAGAGGTGCGAGGTAAGGGAGTGGCCATTTCGTGACACTTGTCTTACTGTACAATTATCTGTAATTTATTTGTTTTTTTCTGTAATGTCACGAATAAATATAATTCTATTTCTATTTCAAGTGCCTCCGATTATAGTTATTAAGAGAATTATAAAACCTAAAAAAATAAACACTAGCGATATAAAATTATTTTTTGACAAATTGATGATTATTTATCACATAATAGTAAAGCTATATGCCCATTTGCATAAGCCTTCTCCAGCGCACGTAATTCCCGGTGCAAACAGACTCGTCTTGCGCTCGCGCACCTCCCCTCCCACCTGCCTCCCCCGCCCCCCTACGCTACCCGCGTGCGTAAACGTGACCCCGGCGATGAACTCTAACTACGTTGTTTTTTTCTTACCGGTTCGGATTTTGTGTCTGGTTTGGACTATCAAAGGTTTCAAGTTTCTCTAGTAAATAATCAACGGGTATAATGCTATATTTAATACCTTCAGCTCTTTTCGAAAGCTCGACAATTTCAGAATTTATAAATAGTAACCTACGGGGGTTAGTATCATATGGTCAAAAACGCAGGTCGTCTACGGCGTCAACTCTCCTAAAAATCATTTGGGCAAATTTGCAGATAGTCTAAAACGTAAGCGGTCCATGAAGCAACTCGTCACAAAATGATTTTTTTCTTACAGACCTTTTTTGCGACATTTTTTTTTATACATGCCTAATTGAATTTTCGAAACTACATTTTTAAAATTATCGATACAACTATCTTAAATCGGTATAGTGGGGGACGGTCTAGAGCGCAAAATGTCTTCAGCATTTTCGTCGGTTATCTTTACGTTAGCCATGTCGACGGAGCCCCGCTATCGCGGGGCTCCTATTTCTGTGCGGTTTGGCCTTCGGCCATTAGAAGATAACTAACGAACCTAACCTACCTATGACTGGTCATTTTGCGTTCTAAACCGTTCGCGATGTAGACTAAAAGAGATATAGAGTTCTAGACCGTCCGCGACTATACCGATTTAAGATAGTTGTTTCGATAATTTTAAAAATGTAGTTTCGAAAATTAAATTACGCATGTTAAAAAAAATGTCGCAAAAAAGATCTGTAAGAAAAAATCATTTTGTGACGAGTTGCTTCATGGACCGCTTACGTTTTAGACTATCTGCAAATTTGCCCAAATGATTTTTAGGTGAGTTGACGCCGTAGACGACCTGCGTTTTTGACCATATGATACTAACCCACCTACGGGCATGGCCATGCTATACAAGTCACGTAGTCGTGGTAGAAAAACCATAGTATTTGCGAATATATCCGGATTTGACTCAGCTACAAACATTTTCGTTGAATTTTGTTTGAGTATTTTAGTCTATTGTCTTCTACAATGTTTATATATTATTCATTTCTTTTTCCAGACAGTTGTCCATACTAAAACTAACATATTTACATGACAATTAAATTAAATTACAAAGGTACAATTACAAACACATTATAAGTTACTAAATTGATATCTGGAGTCCATATGCATTACATTCCAATGTCCTACAATTGTAAAAATCCTGTCCAATTGGACACTCCAATCTGTCAACAACGTTTTTATGCATAGTTTGACACATTTTTCAAAGCGTAGTTCATGTTCATATTAGGTACAAAGAATTCAATGAGGGTTTCCGCGATCGAGTTTTTCACTAGATGGCAGCACCGTGGCGACAGGTCTAGCTGTCACAATCCACCAATCATGTTTAACCATATATTTTTTGATTGGTGGATTTTGACAGCTACTGCCAAAAAGACCTGTCGTCACGGTGCTGCCATCTGGTGAAAAACTCAATCGCGGAAACCCTCATTGGTTCAACTGCCACCGATTCGTTTCAATGACGATTGATTTATGTATACGCCTAATGTAAATTGCCTAGACCATTGCACAATTTGGCTATTTTGGTTACGGTTTTGAATTTAAAAATTAAAACTGACCCGCTTATAACAAACGATTAGGTACCTACTTACTTGACAGACTGCAACCGCTAATTAATTTGTGGCTTACAGATTATCCACTGTTAATCTTATCTGTTTTTAAAGATGCCTTTGGTCAGGTGTGGATCAAAGAGGGATCAGCGATAATAACATATTTCATTAAAAAAATATCTGATTTGCGGTGTAGAAATAGATACTAGTTTTATTGCGCCCTTTTTTATATCAAACCTACGTCATAAGTTAATCTTGTTAGTAACAATACAATTGCTTACTCATGTTAAAATAATCAAAACAAAAGATATTCTGAAATAATAAACAGCTAGAGTCTGCCTGGAAAGAGAACTGTCGTAGAATGTATGAGCGCCCATATAAACCTAGACAATTCTCTCTCTCTCTCTCTCTCTCTACCTACAACTACGCATGGTGACAGCATATCACATGCACTCACACATGCATATCATTCTGTCATTAAAATGATTGCCAGTGTAAGAAATTAGTTCCAATGAAATTCCGCAACATGGTGCATGATCATATATTTCTGGCCAGGCTTTACATGTATGTAATTTTTTTTCTGAAATTTAACCCCCCTACAAATATTTTTTTCTGCAATTTTACTACTTAACTAAATAGCGGCATATATATATATATATATATATATATACTTACTAGCTTATGCCCGCGGCTTCGCTCGCGTTAAATTCGGGGTAACACGGTTCCCCTTTTCCCCCCGTAATGCTCCATACAAACTTCCACCCCCCATTTTAGGGAAGTGGGGGGTTAGAAAGAGACAAAAAGTAGCCTATGTCACTCTCCATCCCTTCAACTATCTCCACTTAAAAAATCACGTCAATTCGTTGCCCCGTTTTGCCGTGAAAGACGGACAAACAAACAAACACACACACTTTCCCATTTATACTATTAGTATGGATAGTTTCCGAGTAACATGGCTGCGTAAGAGTAATATACGGATGGACGGACGGACAGACGGACATAACGAAATTATAAGGGTTCCGTTTTCCATCAAGTAACACACTCCTCCTCTCTTCGCTCTTCGTCGCAGCTATCTTGACTCCGTGAAAACATTTTTTAAAGTTATTTTTGTGTTTTTTATTTATTTTTATTTGGTGGTAGATCTACTATTCTGGTACTTATACAGATCTGGTGATCAAAGTTTTAAATTGGATATAAAATATCCATTAACTTGGTGTTTCAAAGTTGGTTACCGTTTCGATTAAAATGGTCACAGTCATATTCGTTGGAGGTAGATATTATAATAAGAGGATACAAATTAGGTGGCAAATCTTAATTTTGGTGGCAGAAAATATAGTTGCCTTTTTATTGAATGTGTCATAGATGGATTAATATGAGATGGATGAAATTCTTACACTTTTCTCCTAACGACAGTTGAACCTTATTACCTTACATAACAATCGTTCATAGGTGACTAGAAAAAACGATCCGACAAAGAGCATATGGGGCGCAGTGTCTTACTCGTACTCGTTGCAACACTGACACACTTTGACTTGCAGTCATGCTCATGAAGTTAAATACAATCTGGAGGTCATACTTCGACCACAAAGTGAGGCCGAAAGAGAGGGTAATGTAGGGGGCTGCATCTCATTCTAAGTAGAGTGACCATATGTACTATGATGTATGTGGGATTGGGATAGTATGAAGATAAATATAAAATAAAATATGCTTGTCGTCTAGTAAGTATTGTCCAGAAAGAGAAGTCTCATAGTTCTAATGGGAACTTATACATTCTACTGACTTAAGGAGCTGGCCACTTCAGATACGTTGGCACGGTAGTGGGAGCAGAGAACCCCTCTAATTAGTTTACTATTTTAAACTTATTGCTAGATCCAGGCATCTGGCAGCTATTTATCGGAGGACGTCAGAGTGACAGACCAGCAAAATATTTCAGTTAATAGGTAAAAACTGTCGAAGCCTATCGCTACAACAAAAAAGTAAAAACATTGCGTATCGCTACGGAAAAAAACAGTCGGTAGGCGACAAACAATACATTAACGTAACGTCATTTTGCACTATTTTCCCCCAACAGAAACTCCTGAAAATGATATAATCTTATTAATTACATGATACTGCACTGCATCAAACCTAGAACTGTAAGATATTTATTTCTTACAACTCGTTTGCATAACACCGATGAACAATTGCCAGATGTCCGCGTCTTAAAATAGGGGATAGTTAGTGTAGCAAACTAAAACTAAGTAAGTACAGGGGGTTCGTGGCTCTCACTATTGCGTCATATCTGATGTGGACAGTTCTCCGACTTTAATATACTTAAAGGTAGATAAAGAAAACATCAATAACATCGAACTGCTCAGTGGTTGACTGGAAGAAATCTCTTCCATGTACAAATATTGTATATTCTTCCTGTTGTATTTTTCTTTGTTTTACAAATGTTGTACAATAAAGTATATTTTAACGGTCTCCTAGCCTAGTCGGTAGTGATCCTGCCTATGAAGCAGGTCCCGGGTTCGAATCCTGGTCAGGGCATTTATTTGTGTCTTTATCACGGATATTTGTTCCTGAGTTATGGATGTTTTCTATGTATTTAAGTATTTATATGTATATATCTATTACATATATCGTCATCTATTACATATATCGTCGTCTAGTACCCACAACACAAGCCTTATTGAGCTTACCGTGGGACTAGGTTGATTTGTGTAAGATTGTCCCATAATATTTATTTATTTATTTATTATACTGCCACTATTACAATTTTTTGTATGGCCTTGTGCCATTTTACGACCCTTTCGAAAGGGCCTAAAAGACCCGCGGGCCACTCCTGTCCTGTGTAAGTAATACTTAGGAACAGACCATGTACTTATGTACATTTCTGTAAAAACAACAAAACCGCCCCGTAGCTTGCCGACATCATAGTCACCCTATTGTTTGACAATCTTAACTTGTTGTTAAATCGTAAAATTGAATGATTGTGGATTACCGGTGAAAGGAAAGTCTACTTTATTGTTAAGTCTCACCCCTGCACCTTTTTACGCAACATATCTTGACCATTTTTACTTAAAAATGTTGTTACGAAATGTTGTTGAGCTGAGCGGCGTCATTTGAAATAATATCAGTGACATATTATGTCAGTGATAGGACTGATGGGATGGGGATACCAGACCGTATTTTAAATATTACAAAACTTACTACTGTCTGCAATATTAAATGCAATTCTTTAATTTAATGAATAAATAATATTTACGTCGTAAAAAAATTCAAAGCAGCTAAAAGGGATCAAAGTATTCATTCAAATCTTGCAATAAATTATTATAAGTAGGAAGTAACTTCTAGTGTGTTACTAAAATAAATGTATATAAATAAAACCACATTGGTAAGTTTCATAAGTTGGCAGCATTGTGCGAGTGAGACACCGCCCCCTACATTATGCTCTCTATCGGACCGTTTTTATTACTTTTTACTAGTGACCTATGAACGACTGTTTTGCTCGGTAATAAGGTTCAACTGTGGTTAGGGAAATATAGTAAAAGTACTATCCGGATTGTCTTATGATCCGTGGTCATGCTGGCATGATTGTCTGATAACGTCATAGCTTCCTAAGTCAAAATGAGACGCAGCGCCCTATATTACCCTCTCTCTCAGCCTCACTTTGTGGCCGAAGAGTATACCTCACTGAAATAACGGTATACCTTTTCGTACTTCAGTTTAACATTATAACTTCATGGTATCAAATAACTAAAGTACACTGACAATCTTTCAATGACAGTAAATGTAACATAAAATCAGTTTGGCTATGGCTTGAATTGTAAAAAAATCTGTTTATATTCTAAAATTTTCAGGATATCTGTGTCCACAATGCGTGTAGTCGCACTCCAAGCCGACGTATTGGATCTGTAATAAAATCATGACCATGAATTATATTAAATAGAAAGTACATATTAAAGTAGGTTAGAAATACTTCGGTTACAATTTTAAAATATGTACAGTATTATTATATAGTTCAAAATACAATTACATGGCATATTGAAACGGTAGGTCTCTGCTAGAAAATCTTTTTTATTTAAATCGTGCATATTTTTTTTGTTGAGATCTGGATGATTGAATGCTGTAGAATGAAAAAACAACCATACTTAATAGTATCTGCTGAATGCAGAACAGAGTGCTTACTAACTTTTTTGCTGGCAAGGGAGGGGATATGAACTTGTCGCAGCGCTAGCAAAATTTTTATCCGTCCAAAGAGCATCATAAAATCCATCACATCATGTAAATACAATACGCAGTACCTATACCTTTCATTATGTTTGAAGTAATACGAATAAGAACATCTTATTGAAACAACCTTAAAAAATTACTTTTACAATATTATGTTTAAGTGAAACTATTCACTTACTAAGTTAATTTATTATTTACTTGAATAATTATTTTTAAAACCGAGTTTCCTTGCAGTTGCATAACAATGGAACAAATTTTTATGATCGAAGTATTTGTCAAAAAAATTGTATTGAAAATAGACCCGCCAGTAAAAGATGAATATGAATTACGCCTGGAGGAAGAAGAGAGAAAAAAGGAAGCAGAAGCTGCAGCACTTGCTGCGGCACTGCTAGCTCAAAAAATGAAAGGTAAGAAACCAAAACCACCAAAAAAACCGAAAAAGGGCAAAAAGGGTAAAGTGCCCCCTCCACCATCAGAAGAAGAATTAAAATACATGCAAACATGTACAATGCAAATGAATTGCTTACCTCTATTTGATTTCTACGTAGCACATGATAACTTTTGCGCACCACCACCACCCCCACCCCCACCTAAAGGTAAAAAAGGAAAAAAGAAAGGGGGTAAGAAGGGAAAGAAGGGTAAGGGTAAGGTTGTCTTTGTAAAACCCCCATTGCCGTCCGAACCATTACCACAGCCACCTTATTTTGGAGTCGGGAATTCGGTAATATTCATATCAAGACCGTCAAAACTACAGGAAGTATTAGAAAAGACGCCGATATTCATAACGGTCTGGAACAGAGAGGAAAATTTTAATTGTATAGGATTTGTAAAAGTGCCGTGGCATCAGTCGTTCTTCCAATGCCTAGAGCGGTCTTCGGAACTCAATCCGGTTAACATGGATCAAGCAGAATACAGGGACACTAAAAAACCAGAAATTATAACCAATACAGTAGAAATAGTAAAGCCACTACTATGTGAAGAGGATTTGAAACCCTCTGGCGAAATTGAATTATACATTAGATTAAGTTGTTTGGGCAACAGATTACTTAGTTATTTCGTCGCTTTACCTGAAATGGAGAGGATACCAGGTCGAAAGTATCTTAATGACGATTTGAAACTGAAGGATCTCGAAGTAGTCAGACATTGGGACGGTACTACCATAGAAGAAGTTCCTCCTGTGGCATATTTCTTCAGCGCTCCAGATATTACTAGGGAACCAATCAGACCCGCAGATGAACCCAGAGTGTACCAAGATTTTGTGGCACCTTATACACCAAGCGAGCTGGCAATTTTAGCCATGGGCTTTCCTAAAGGACCTTGTGGGGGTACAAATTGTCCAAAACGTATGGATTATAGAGGATCCCAGCATCAATTCATACAGGGTGAAACTGTAAAGGGAAAGTATGAACATGGGCAATTTGTAAATAAAAGAGATATTCATGGCCCATGTGGCAGACTGGACTGTCCGTTAGCTAAAAAAGTTCGACAATTTTTGTGCACAGAAGGCAATTACAAACCGTGTAAGAAGCCATGCTGCAAGGATAATTAATGGAAAAAAATCTGTGAGTGTCTATTTAAAAAATGAAGGATTGCAAATGTTTTTTTTGCATTACAAACCCTGAAACGAAATGAAAATGTTGTAAAGTAACTAATCATAATCAATAATCAGAACGCTGAAGTAAGTATAAAATAACATTTTGTAACCGAGATAATCTTTTTATTTTTTATTTAACAGTCACATAAACTACTATTACGTGACTGCTACATAAAGAAGGGCATTAAAATATAAGTGTGTTTTAATGCTTAATTATGTACAGTTACAAGCAGTACTTTATTTAACTTGTTGAGATTCATTAGAACGACCGCCATTGCACCGCCATGGCCAAGAGAACTAGATTTCAAACTATGACCAACTAGATTTTCATATTAATACTTTAGTAATCTGAAAATATCGGTAATAAATAGGTACTCTCAAGTAAAATTTACAATAGTTTTCTTAAATCGTTTCTGAAAATATTATAGGGATGTTATGGTGTGGGTGTAAATAATAGTAGTTTATGTAACTGTTATGGTGCTCCCACACCAGCTGTTATAAATGTTATATAACAACAACTATCTTTCTTTAACAACAAAGTGCTACTTAGCCTTATCCTTGTTACACTTTGTTATATAACATTTATACCAGCTGTTGTGGGAGCACCATTACGTAATAAGGGTTCTTAAAATACGAGTGTGGTTTTAATGAAACGAGCCGCAGGCGAGTTTCATAATAAGATCACACGAGTGTTTTAAGGCCTAAATAATTATGTACAGTTGCATACACTGCTTTATCTAAACTAGAATTTATAGTTGTACGGAGTGACTTGACAAGTCAACATACACAAATGTTGCCGCAATTCGGCCAGTGCTGTTCTTATCGATATTTTTATTTATTTATTAAGAGTTCTACAAACGCCGCGACTAATTGGTTGCGATATTGTCGCTGCAACTTGATTAAGGCTTAAAGGCTGAAGAATGCTGCAACATGATGTTGAAAATACGTTATTTTACGGAATGACTATTACTTGTTGATAAAACTATGCGGTACGCGACAAATTGAAGTCAATTTATAACTTCTGTACATCCTATTGGAGACAATAATAATTTCTAAAGGCTCATACACCTGCCGCCGTAGGGTTAATACCGGGCGCATGGCTTAGAGAATTCAACCAACCGGAGCGCCCATGTCTGTCATTTTCTATACAATAAAAGTCTGTCGATTTTTGCGGGGGAGGCGAACGTCAAATGTATGGCTATTCGTACGTAACGTACAAATAGCCACTTCAGATAAACGTCAGTTCGTACAATAAATATGACCTGTGGTCACAATATGACCACATGTCATATTTATTGACATAGACAGGTCATATTTATGACCACAGGTCATATTTATTGACCATTGTTTTCGGTAGAGGGGAAAGCCTGTCTTCCATAAAATTTGAACTTTAAAAAATACAGACGGTCAAATCAACACTTTTTTATAAGTTCATACTATAATTAGGAACGATGTATGAAAATCGTTCTTAATTACAAAAAGTATTGATTTGACCGTCTGTATTTTTTAAAGTTCAAATTTTATGGAAGATGTTTATGGCCCATATTAAGTCTTGTTTAAACACGGATACGTCAGTATTTTTTAAAATATAAATAGCATAAGCAAAATTTATATTTTTATCAAATTTAAAATGTCATATTTGTATGCAGTTGTATGGCAAAAATAATCTTGTTCTTAATTATCTGGCCACGACTCTAAGTACATACTAACCAAAACAATGGATTTAAAACTGAAAATAGATGTCATACACTTCAGAAAAAGTGACCAAACCCTCCGGTGTCCGGGGCGAGGCGAGGCCGGTGTCCGGACACCGGAGGGTTTGGTCACTTTTTCTGAAGTATATGACATCTATTTACAGTTTATATATAGTAGTGTAACTACTTAAAAATTGCAAATCAAAAAATATTGAACAAAATAATTTGATTTGCTTCAAGATTTAATGGATTTAAAAGTTATCCGAAATATACAATATACATATATAAAGATTAGAAAAAAGGTTACTACCAGTTACCGCAGAACAACTATTCAAAATCAAAAAGCCATCGAAATGCAGCGTTGTCCAGCTGCCAGTTCCGTTTCCGTTTCATCCGAAACAGTCTATAACTTCACTTCGCTTAGGTTCCGCTCGTTCGACGAGATAGAAAAATATATGATATGTTGTATAACATAACTATACGATTTATCAGCGGCAACGTATCTCAAAACTTTTGTCTGATTTTAATATTGTAGCATTTCAGGCTCTTACATGATAATTTAATTTCCTAACATTTATGGATCCTTTAAATGGAATCGTATTGGTAGAGTATTTAGTACAACATTACACTTTTCGATACTTTTTATCGACATACCCATGACTATTTTATTTTTGCTATTCCAGGCAACATTTTAACTGTCAGACATGTGTCAAGTCACTTTTTATAATTAAAAATTCAACCGTACACACCAACTACACACATATTATAAATCCTAAATGAAGTGTTCGGAAACCATTAGAATGACCGCCATTGCACCGCTATGACCAACTCGATTGTGCCGGCGGTCGGACGGGCGCGTGCTGACGGTCGGAAAGGAGGGCAGATTTTCATTACGTCACCGTAGGTAATGAATTTTCAGACGTTTTAACCACACTGTCACAGATAATACACTGATGTTACGTTACTGGTTGCAATAATGTTGGTAATTACATACGGTTTCCGGACGCGGAATAGAGGATTTATGATATTGGTGTAGATAAATACTTATATTTTGCCTTTTACCAACTCTCGTTCATAATTATGAAGGACTTATATTAGGTCATTCGAGTTTATTTTTTAAACCTACAGAAGCTGAGCGAGCTGAGAAGAAACCTAACACGTAAGCAATTAAATCTTTGTATCACTTCCGCCTTGTAATTAGGTTTGTCGTAACCGTTACAGGATATGATGACCCATTGTTTCAAATACTTGATTACTGATTACACTTGTATTCGTGCGTCCTTAATTTAAATAACGATTTATAACAACTTTCTCTCTTTGCTCGAACTGCGTTATGATTATGAATCACTCGCGAAAATATTGAGTATTTCTGGCCAGCAGTGCTTGTTGCAGACAAATGTGTTATTAAAAAAAATCACTTATATTGTTTCTCAGTACCACTAGGTAATATGAAATGTGTAGATATACAATAGTAAATGGAAACACAATCATAATCAAACTTAGACATGTTCTTTTATATTTGAAGTGTTCGTGATTCTGAATACAAATAAAATAAATTTCACATAAAATAATACAATCCAAAAAGTAGCATTTCTTTTTATACCAAAATGAATATCCTAACATTTAATATAACTATTAATACCTATTCTTAGCATTAATCACAAAAACGAAAAGCTGTAGATTTTCATCACAGGTTAAACGTTTTAACCATAACCAAAAAAAACATGATCTATCATTTAAGTATTACGTGATATGTATATTTATCACATAATATATGATAGTAACGTGTTACTATTTTGATAAAGGTTCCACTTGGCCGCCGGCGCTTACGCTTCTATTACTCGAATATAATATTGAATCAGCACAGTGAACGACGTAAGCACCGGCCGCTAAATAGTACCTTTACCAAAGTGATATTCAGAGCAATGGCGCGTAGTTTCAGCGTCCGCAAGGCAACTAGATGGCTCGCGGTATTTAAGCACCCTAAGTGTTGTAGAATCATTTTGTGCAACTCTAATTGACCCACGTTGGATTTGATTTTTTATCCTCCCCCCCTCAATTTCCAGTATTTTTATGTGATTAAAAACGAGTATGTTAATTGGCATTCACACCGGCTGGTTGGTTATCGATCCCTTAGAGTTGGAAGTCGGAAAAAAGTGAGAGGGGGATGAAAAATAAGTCCAACGTGGGTCAGTTCAAGTTGCACAGGATGGTTCCATAACACGAAGGGAGGTTAAATAAATTAACGTAAAAAAGTTTTAAGTTTAACGGTTTTATTTCAATCAAATGTTGTACAAAAACTAGAAAATAAAAAATTATAGGAATTTTAATCCCACATACATTGCTTCCTGGAGAGTAATCATGTAAGACGGATAACAGAATAGGCATCTCGAGTCGGATGCTAAAGGACCTATTTGTCTCTATATCAGTGGATTAAGTCATAATCGGAAGCTTTTATCAGACTAAAATAAAAAACGTGGGGCGTCTAATATAAAGTAGAGTGGGTTAAGTATGTAATACAGACTATTTAATCTAATATCAAAGTCACGTAGCTATGCTTTAATGTAGTTGGAGGTGGCGTTAGTGTGAGAGTACTACGAGTAGTATTAAAAATATGTTTCATTTATTTTATAAATTGTATAAAATGAGTCAAATACATAGATATTTAGTTTGCGAAATGAAATGTGAAATTAAGTAACTATAAGTAAATAAATATAAATAAATATAAGTTAATTTGTATAAGGGCTAGCATTAACAATTCTTATTTATTTTTTATTTACTAGTCGACTTGAGTGCCCTCCACTGCTGGGCAAAGGCCTCTCCACTTGATTTTCATGATTTTTAGGTCTTATAATTTTCTCTATTATTAATCTTGAAGCAAATCAAATTATTTTGTTCAATATTTTTTGATTTGCATTTTTTTTTTTTTTTTTTTTTAATTCTGAGATTGCATATACATGAGAAAATTTGTCAAGTTCCGCCGTGACCGGGTGGTCTAGTGGTCAGGACGTCAGCCGCGAAAGCTGAAGACGCCAGTTCAAATCTGGGTTTGGTCCCTTTTTCTGAAGTATATGACATCTATCTTTTCAGTTTCTCTATTATTGTTTTACCATGTAATTACGATTTTTAATCACAGGATTTTCGTTCATTGGTAGCTTTACCAGCCTACCAAATTTTTTTGTCGTACCAACGCCCCACGTCTTTATTTTAGTCTGATAAAAGCTTCCGATTATGACTTAATCCACTGATATAGAGACAAATAGGGCCTTTAGCATCCGACTCGAGATGCCTATTCTGTTATCCGTCTTACATGATTACTCTCCAGGTAGCAATGTATGTGGGATTAAAATTCGTATATTTTTTTATTTTCTAGTTTTTGGTACAACATTTGATTGAAATAAAACCGTTTAACTTAAAACATTTTTACGTTAATTTATTTTTAAGTTTTTAGTTAAATTTTTGAACTTGTAACCAGCCCTATTGACCGTAGTATGTGGTGGGAAAACTATATGTGATGACATCTCAAGTGGTATTATATTAATTGTATGTGACCTTTCGTGTGTTTAAAGTAGAGGGTACCTACATTAAGTTGGGTTGTTGGGTACCTACGTATATTATAGGGTACATATATGTATATAGTGTGGGAAAAATCTATGGGTCCTGGAGGGGAACTATATCCTTGAAATAGCTTAATTTACGTAAAGGACATTCTTTTATTTTAAAAAATTATCGCAATCTATGCGAAGCTAAAAGGCCGAGTACGTCACGGTGAGAATTGCTTCAGCAGCAGCATGACATGGACTGAACAGATCTCAAAGGTCAAGTTTCTTAGCGAGCCCGAGGGCCGAAGGCCCGAGGGTGAGCCGCAATCTATGCGAAACTAAAAGGCCGAGTACGTCACGGCGCGAATTGCTTCAACAACAGCATGACATGGACTGGACAAATCTCAATGGTCAAGTGTCTTAGCGAATCCGAGGGCCGAAGGCCCGAGGGTGAGCCGCAATCTATGCGAAACTAAAAGGCCGAGTACGCAAGTGTCTTAGCGAGCCCGAGGGTGACCCGCAATCTATGCGAAGCTAAAAGGCCGAGTACTTCACGGCGAGAATCGCTTTAGGAGCAGCATGACATGGACTTGATAAAACTCAATGGTCAAGTGTCTTAGCGAGCCCGAGGTCCGAAGGCCCGAGCGTGAGCCGCAATGTATGCGAAGCTAAAAGGCCGGGTACGCAAGTGCCTTAGCGAGCCCGAGGGTGACTCGCAAATTATGCGAAGCTAAAAGGCCGAGTACTTCACGGCGAGAATTGCTTCAACAGCAGCATGACATGGACTGGACAAATCTCAACGGTCAAGTGTCTTAGCGAGCCCGAGGGCCGAAGGCCCGAGGGTGAGCCGCAATCTATACGAAACTAAAAGGCCGAGTACGTCACGGCGAGAATTTCTTCAACAGCAGCATGACATGGACTGGACAAAACTCAATGGTCCAATGTCTTAGCGAGCCCGAGGACCGAAAGCCCGAGGGTGAGCCGCAATCTATGCGAAGCTAAAAGGCCGAGTACGCAAGTGTCTTAGCGAGCCCGAGGGTGACCCGCAAATTATGCGA
Source organism: Pammene aurita (assembly GCA_947086415.1). Classification (NCBI taxonomy): domain Eukaryota; kingdom Metazoa; phylum Arthropoda; class Insecta; order Lepidoptera; family Tortricidae; genus Pammene; species Pammene aurita. The sequence continues at coordinate 34,466,321 of OX352290.1, read as the reverse complement.
AGCTAAAAGGCCGAGTACTTCACGGCGAGAATTGCTTTAGGAGCAGCATGACATGGACTTGATAAAACTCAATGGTCAAGTGTCTTAGCGAGCCCGAGGGCCGAAGGCCCTAGGGTGTGCCGCAATCTATGCGAAGCTAAAAGGCCGAGTACGCAAGTGTCTTAGCGAGCCGGAGGGCCGAAGGCCCGAGGGTGACCCGCAATCTATGCGAAGCTAAAAGGCCGAGAACGTCACGGCGAGAATTGCTTTAGGAGCAATATGACATGGACTTGATAAAACTCAATGGTCAAGTGTCTTAACGAGCCCGAGGGCCGAAGGCCCGAGGGTGAGCCGCAATCTATGCGAAGCTAAAAGGCCGAGTACGTCACGGCGAGAATTGCTTCAGCCGCAGCATGACATGGACTGCACAGATCTCAATGGCGAAGTGTCTTAGCGAGCCCGAGGGTGAGCCGCAACCTATACGAAGCTAAAAGGCCGAGTACTGCGTATTGCATACTATCGGAACATCACAACGAGAATTACTTCAGCGGCCGCATGACATGGACTTGATAAAACTCAATGGTCAAGTGTCTTAGCGAGCCCGAGGGTGAGCCGCAATCTATGCGAAGCTAAAAGGCCGAGTACTGCGTATTGCATACGATCGGAACATCACAACGAGAATTGCGTCAGCAGCAGCATGACATGGACTGGACAAATCCCAATGGGTAAGTGTCTTAGCGAGCCCGAGGGTGAGCCGCAATCTATACGAAGCTAAAAGGCCGAATACGTCACGGCGAGAATTGCTTCAGCCACGGCATGACATGGACTGGACAGATCTCAACGGCCAAGTATCTTAGCGAGCCCGAGGGTGAGCCGCAATCTATGCGAAGCTAAAAGGCCGAGTACGTTACGGCGAGAATTGCTTCAGCCGCAGCATGACATGGACTGGACAGATCTCAATGGCGAAGTGTCTTAGCGAGCCCGAGGGCCGAAGGCCCGAGGGTGAGCCGCAACCTATACGAAGCTAAAAGGCCGAGTACTGCGTATTGCATACTATCGGAACATCACAACGAGAATTGCTTCAGCAGCCGCATGACATGGACTTGATAAAACTCAATGGTCAAGTGTCTTAGCGAGCCCGAGGGTGAGCCGCAATCTATGCGAAGCTAAAAGGCCGAGTACGTCACGGCGAGAATTGCTTCAGCCGCAGCATGACATGGACTGCACAGATCTCAATGGCGAAGTGTCTTAGCGAGCCCGAGGGTGAGCCGCAACCTATACGAAGCTAAAAGGCCGAGTACTGCGTATTGCATACTATCGGAACATCACAACGAGAATTACTTCAGCGGCCGCATGACATGGACTTGATAAAACTCAATGGTCAAGTGTCTTAGCGAGCCCGAGGGTGAGCCGCAATCTATGCGAAGCTAAAAGGCCGAGTACTGCGTATTGCATACGATCGGAACATCACAACGAGAATTGCGTCAGCAGCAGCATGACATGGACTGGACAAATCCCAATGGGTAAGTGTCTTAGCGAGCCCGAGGGTGAGCCGCAATCTATACGAAGCTAAAAGGCCGAATACGTCACGGCGAGAATTGCTTCAGCCACGGCATGACATGGACTGGACAGATCTCAACGGCCAAGTATCTTAGCGAGCCCGAGGGTGAGCCGCAATCTATGCGAAGCTAAAAGGCCGAGTACGTCACGGCGAGAATTGCTTCAGCCGCAGCATGACATGGACTGGACAGATCTCAATGGCGAAGTGTCTTAGCGAGCCCGAGGGCCGAAGGCCCGAGGGTGAGCCGCAACCTATACGAAGCTAAAAGGCCGAGTACTGCGTATTGCATACTATCGGAACATCACAACGAGAATTGCTTCAGCAGCCGCATGACATGGACTTGATAAAACTCAATGGTCAAGTGTCTTAGCGAGCCCGAGGGTGAGCCGCAATCTATGCGAAGCTAAAAGGCCGAGTACTGCGTATTGCATACGATCGGAACATCACAACGAGAATTGCGTCAGCAACAGCATGACATAGCGAGCCGGAGGGCCGAAGGCCCGAGGGTGACCCGCAATCTATGCGAAGCTAAAAGGCCGAGAACGTCACGGCGAGAATTGCTTTAGGAGCAATATGACATGGACTTGATAAAACTCAATGGTCAAATGTCTTAACGAGCCTGAGGGCCGAAGGCCCGAGGGTGAGCCGCAATCTATGCGATACTAAAAGGCAGAGTACGTCACGGCGAGAATTGCTTCACCAGCAGCATGACATGGACTGGACAAATCTCAATGGTCAAGTGCCTTAGCGAGCCCGAGGGCCGAAGGCCCGAGGGTGAGCTGTAATCTATGCGAAACTAAAAGGCCGAGTACGTAACGGCGAGAATTGCTTCAACAGCAGCATGCCATGGACTGGACAAATCTCAATGGTCAAATGTGTTAGCGAGCCCGAGGGTGAGCCGCAATCTATGCGAAGCTAAAAGTCCAAGTACGTCACGGCGAGAATTGCTTAAACAGCAGCATGACATGGACTGGACAAGTCCCAATGGGCAAGTGTCTTAGCGAGCCCGAGGGCCGAAGGCCCGAGGGTGAGCCGCAATCATACGAAGCTAAAAGGCCGAATACGTCACAGCGAGAATTGCTTCAGCCACAGCATGACATGGACTGGACAGATCTCAACGGCCAAGTATCTTAGCGAGCCCGAGGGTGAGCCGCAATCTATGCGAAGCTAAAAGGCCGAGTACGTCACGGCGAGAATTGCTTCAGCCGCAGCATGACATGGACTGGACAGATCTCAATGGCGAAGTGTCTTAGCGAGCCCGAGAGCCGAAGGCCCGAGGGTGAGCCGCAACCTATACGAAGCTAAAAGTCCGAGTACTGCGTATTGCATACTATCGGAACATCACAACGAGAATTAATTCAGCAGCCGCATGACATGGACTTGATAAAACTCAATGGTCAAGTGTCTTAGAGCGCCCGAGGGTGAGCCGCAATCTATGCGAAGCTAAGAGGCCGAGTACTGCGTATTGCATACGATCGGAACATCACAACGAGAATTGCGTCAGCAGCAGCATGACATGGACTGGACAAATCCCAATGGGCAAGTGTCTTAGCGAGCCCGAGGGTGAGCCGCAATCTATACGAAGCTAAAAGGCCGAATACGTCACGGCGGGAATTGCTTCAGCCACAGCATGACATGGACTGGACAGATCTCAACCGCCAAGTATCTTAGCGAGCCCGAGGGTGAGCCGCAATCTATGCGAAGCTAAAAGGCCGAGTACGTCACGGCGAGAATTGCTTCAGCCGCAGCATGACATGGACTGGACAGATCTCAATGGCGAAGTGTCTTAGCGAGCCCGAGGGCCGAAGGCCCGAGGGTGAGCCGCAATCTATACGAAGCTAAAAGGCCGAGTACTGCGTATTGCATACTATCGTAACATCACAACGAGAATTGCTTCAGCAGCCGCATGACATGGACTTGATAAAACTCAATGGTCAAGTGTCTTAGCGAGCCCGAGGGTGAGCTGCAATCTATGCGAAGCTAAAAGGCCGAGTACTGCGTATTGCATACGATCGGAACATCACAACGAGAATTGCGTCAGCAACAGCATGACATAGCGAGCCGGAGGGCCGAAGGCCCGAGGGTGACCCGCAATCTATGCGAAGCTAAAAGGCCGAAAACGTCACGGCGAGAATTGCTTTAGGAGCAATATGACATGGACTTGATAAAACTCAATGGTCAAGGGTCTTAACGAGCCCGAGGGCCGAAGGCCCGAGGGTGAGCCGCAATCTATGCGATACTAAAAGGCATAGCTGGGCACCGTTAATCAAATAGTTAACTTCGTTAATCGTTAATCCGCTACAAAAAAAAGTTAGCTTCGTTAAACCTTAAAGCGTTACATTTCGGAAGAATTAACGCAAGTTAACGTTAATCGTTAATCCGTTAATATGTGTAAAATTGCATTTTTATATCTTTTCATTAGTGAACTTATAAAACCTGTTGGTTAAGGTTCTGTAATTTATAATAACAACAAACAAAACAGTCGTCACTCTAAGCACCGGCGCTAAGTAATGAAATGATCAAACGAAACAAATCTCTTCGCAGTTTTCTCACTCGCACGCGCCGGCAAAATATATCTAGTTTTGTTTTTGTTTCACTCGCTGCCACGCGCCGCCCGGCACTTGTCGTTCGTTTCATACTTGTCTGAACCTATTTTTCGCGCCGCGCCGCGGTGCCGTGCGGTAAATAGTAGGCATTGGATTAACGATTAACGAACTTCTGCATATTAACGGAAGTTAACGTGTCCGTTAACATTTTTAAAAGTTAACTTAAAAGTTAATCCGTTAATCAAAATGTTAACTTCGTTAATTAACGATTAACGGATTAACGAGTTAATGCCCAGCTATGCTAAAAGGTAGAGTACGTCATGGCGAGAATTGCTTCAACAGCAGCATGACATGGACTGGACAAATCTCAATGGTCTTAGCGAGCCCGAGGGCCGAAGGCCCGAGGGTGAGCTGTAATCTATGCGAAACTAAAAGGCCGAGTACGTCACGGCGAGAATTGCTTCAACAGCAGCATGCCATGGACTGGACAAATCTCAATGGTCAAGTGTGTTATCGAGCCCGAGGGTGAGCCGCAATCTATGCGAAGCTAAAAGTCCAAGTACGTCACGGCGAGAATTGCTTCAACAGCAGCATGACATGGACTGGACAAATCCCAATGGGCAAGTGTCTTAGCGAGCCCGAGGGCCGAAGGCCCGAGGGTGAGCCGCAATCTATACGAAGCTAAAAGGCCAAATACGTCACGGCGAGAATTACTTCAGTCACAGCATGACATGGACTGGACAGATCTCAACGGCCAAGTATCATAGCGAGCCCGAGGGTGAGCCGCAATCTATGCGAAGCTAAAAGGCCGAGTACGTCACGGCGAGAATTGCTTCAGCCGCAGCATGACATGGACTGGACAGATCTCAATGGCGAAGTGTCTTAGCGAGCCCGAGGGCCGAAGGCCCGAGGGTGAGCCGCAACCTATACGAAGCTAAAAGGCCGAGTACTGCGTATTGCATACTATCGGAACATCACAACGAGAATTACTTCAGCAGCCGCATGATATGGACTTGATAAAACTCAATGGGCAAGTGTCTTAGCGAGCCCGAGGGTGAGCCGCAATCTATACGAAGCTAAAAGGCCGAATACGTCACGGCGAGAATTGCTTCAGCCACAGCATGACATGGACTGGACAGATCTCAACCGCCAAGTATCTTAGCGAGCCCGAGGGTGAGCCGCAACCTATACGAAGCTAAAAGGCCGAGTACTGCGTATTGCATACGATCGGAACATCACAACGAGAATTGCGTCAGCAACAGCATGACATGGACTTGATAAAACACAACGGTCAAGTGTCTTAGCGAGCCCAAGGGTAGAAGACCCGAAGGTGTGCCGCTATCGAATATATATGCGAAGCTAAAAGGCCGAGTACGTCACGGCGAAAATTGCTTCAGCAGCAGCATGACATGGACTGGACAAATCTCAACGGTCAAGTGCCTTAGCGAGCCCGAGGGCCGAAGGACCGAGGGTGAGCCGCAATCTATGCGATGCTAAAAGGCCGAGTACCGCGATTTGCATACGATCGGAATATCACAAGGAGAATTGCTTCAGCAGCAGCATGACATGAACTTGATAAAACTCAACGGTCAAGTGTCTTAACGAGCCCGAGGGCCGAAGGCCCGAGGGTGTGCCGCTATCTATGCGAAGCTAAAAGGCCGAGTACGTCACGGCCAGAATTGCTTCAGCAGTAGCATGATATGGACTTGATAAAACTCTACGGTCAAGTGTCTTAACGAGCCCGAAGGCCCGAGGGTGAGCCTCAATCTATGCGAACCTAAAGGCCGAGTACCGCGTATCGGAACATCACAACGAGAATTGCTTCAGCAGCAGCATGACATGGACCGGACAAAATCCAATATTTAAGTGTCCTAGCGGTCGCGACTCAGGAGTTGGAGATCACTAAAACACGTAAACGCCTATACCTAAAACTAAAACACCTAAAACTAACTGGTCCTTTATGGCAGCCAGTAGCCTAGCAGCATTACAATTGAGGAGTTGGAGATCAAACGTAACGTAAATATCTCTAGCTATAACTAATGCACTATTTTTAAACTGACACATTCTGGAACCGGTCAGTTACGGAAGGCAGTAACAATGCAGCATCAGAACTGAGGAGTTGGAGATCAATATGAAATGTAAATGCCTCTACCTAAAACTAGAGCACTACTATTGAATTGACACATTCTCCAACCGGTCAGTTATGGCAGGCTGTAATCTTGGATCATCACGACTGAGGAGTTGGAGATCGATATGTAACGTAAATGCGTCTACCTAAAACTGGAACACTATTATTAAATTGACACATTCTCCACCCTGTCAGTTATGGCAGGCTGTAACCTTGCATCATCACGACCGAGGAGTTGGAGGTCAATTTGAAACGTAAATATTTTTACCTAAATCTAGAGCACTATTATTAAATTGACACAGTCTCCACCCGGTCAGTTATGGCAGGCAGTAATGCAGCATCAGAACTGAAGAGTTGATGGTCAATATAAAGTCACTAAGGATTTATTTACTAGCAACAATAATATAGTTAAATTAGCAGATGTGTACGACTCTCGGTTAAGAGTCCGGTAAAGTTTTTTTTCGATTTCGCTCAACTTTTTGATACTAGTTTACAGTAACTAATAAGACTATTTTTAGTTTGTATACATATATTGAAAGGTAGTTCCTTGTTAAACTGTATAAGTGTAACACTTTTTTGATTTTATGTGTCGTTTATAAATTATTCACCTTAATCTAACAGCTGTTTCGCGATTTTTGCTTGGAGAGGTGAAAAGAGTAAGATTTTTATTGATTAAAATGATGTTAAACTAGTAAGTAAAACATATAAATACGTTGAAAAATGAGTCGTTTAAGGAATAAGTACAACAGTTTTTTTCATTTTCATACATAATTTTTAAGCAAGTGTATGTTTACCTAGAACGATTTTGGGAAAAATTACCGAAGTTTAGGTGGTATTTATGGGAATATGTTAAAGTATTTTACAAAAATTTAATGCAGAAATAAACTTGGCTTCATGATTTATTCAGATAATATAAAACATATTGGAGGGCACAACAAATAATAATAAAAAAACAAGCGACAAGATTGCACGAATCAACGTCCTCACTAAACAAGCTCTGCAAGAATTGAGTTTTCGGGTATTAAATATCAAAAAATGTGGACCAAAAGTATTTTTTTGCAATACCAAGACTTCAAACTATCTTATAAAATACAATTCATGTGTATTATTTCATTATTAGCGATTTTCGTTTTCAAATCATTACCGGACTCTTAAGGTAAGCAGTGTCTCTCCAGCATCAGGATTTGAAGATCAAAGGTTGAAAATATTATTAAAAGTTATTGTCACGGAGACCTGATACGCATACCAAATTTCATCTAAATCTGTTAAGTAGAAATGGTCGAAAAATCGATTGCAAGATTTGATGCGTATAAATATACAAACAAATAAATAAACAAACAAATATACGGGGTCAAGCTAAATAAAACCGTTTAAAAACGCGAGCCATCTGGGTGCCTCTCGGACACTGTGGCTACGCGCCATTGCTTTAAATAAAGTAATGACACGCATGACGTATGTACCTACAGTTTAGCAGTATAAAAATGTATATACAGTTTAGCTATATACCTGTATCAAAGAACTAATAATCATAGAACCATTAGGAACGTAGTATTTTTCCTAGGGCATGGCGCATCATAAGTTTCGCATTAGCTTAGCTAGCTCGCGGGCGTTCATACCGAGCAGAATTAATGGGTAAATAAACGGTACGTACCATTACAGGTGACGTTCACTGTGAAGCCATTAAGCGCAAACTCCACTAAGCGAATAGGTATAATACTTAGCGTGTAGTCATCTTTAGCAATTAATGTTTTAAAAAATGGCCTGGATAGTCTGAATATGCATAGGTTAAGATACAAAATAAAATAATAAAGTTATAAATAAAGAAATATTAGATGTCAGTTTCATACATACCAAACGACCTAGTTCCACAGTAAGCTCAATAAGGCTTTTATTGTGGGTAGGTACAGTCACGTCTGAAAATATGGATACATTTAATGTGACAATAATATGTAGCCACGACTCTATTACCAAGGCGTAAAGTCGTGGATACATGTTTTTGTCACATTAAATGTATCCATATTTTCAGACGTGACCGTACTATACGATGATATAGGTAAATTACTAATATAAATTAATTAATATATATTACATTAATTTTATGAAATGTATTTTAATATTTGTATTATATTTAAATAGATATATAAAAACAGCCATAAATCAAGAACAAAATCCATAATTATCACACAAATAAATGCTCTTACCAGGATTTAACCCGGGACCTCATGCATAGGCAGTCACTACCGACGGGGCTAGTGTTAGAGATTAGCTCCGTAAACACAAAACATCTTGTTGTGATAGCTAACCGTGTAAACGGGCATCGAACCAAGGTTTAAATAATATTCTTGATGGCTTTTGTTCGTGTGCTTGTTTGACACTCTCCCTTTGACTTTACGACTAAAAATTGCTATTTTCCCAAATATTCCTAATTCCGTTGTAAGAGGTTATGGGCTTTCACGTTTTCAATATAAATTAAAACGTATTTCGAGCGTAAATATCGAATTAAGTTGAAATCGGTTGCCGACAGAAATGGCGTCCAGTACAAGTTCCTCATCTCCACTCGCGATGGAAAAACTTAAAGTAATGGAAAACTATATGTAGTTCGTGGAAGTTTATGATGAAGATGGTATTGATTCATGAAGATCTTTGGGGTTTTGTGGAAAAAGAGGTTGACTCTAAAGTTCCGGAAAATGTGAAAAAGAGCCAGAAGGCGCTCGCACGCATTGCATTATCCGTGCAACCGTCGGCTTTCGTACACATCAGGAATGAGACCTCGGCGCATAAAGCATGGAAAAACCTTCAGAAGGCTTACGAAGATACTGGATTATGTCGGAGACTAGGCCTATTGCGGACTTTGTTCAGTACAAAGTTGACGGAGTGTCAGAGCATGGAAAAATACATCGACAAGATCACGGACGTTGCGCAACAACTACAAGATATTGGTGCAGGGTTGGAGGATGACTTTGTAGCGGTCATCATGCTGAGCGGATTGCCTGAGGATTACGACCCGCTAATCATGGCCATTGAAAACTCTAATATCAAACTGGCTAGCGAAGTTGTATCGGCGAAGCTACTGCAGGAGAGGTTGCGACGTGAGGACAGCAGGCGGGACGGAGACAGTGCTACGGCTCTGGCGGCCCCAAGAAAGCTGCCTAGGTGCTTTGGATGTAAAAGAAATGGACATTTCAAGAAAAATTGTCCGATGTTGAACAAGAAGAAGAGTAGCAAGGAGACGTCGTCATCAAAGGCTCTACTAACGGCTCTGTCTGTGAACATGGAGAGTGATTCTTGGTACGTGGACAGCGGATCGGCAAGTCATCTTTGTCGAGATGTGAGCATAATGAGTGACGTGAAGTCTGGTAAATCGTTGCAAGTGACTGTGGCCAACGGTGATAAACTTTTTACGGCTGGGCTTGGAAATGTTCAAGTGGAACAGCGTGGTGGCACTGTAAAGACAATAAGTGATGTGCATTATGTACCAAATTTAGCTGCTAACTTACTGTCGGTAAGCGCCATGGTGAAAAAGGGTTTTGTCATAATTTTCGGCCCTGACGGTTGTCAAATTTTAGACAATGGGGTAATTGCAGCGACTGCTACACTTAAAAATGACGTGTATGTCCTTGACACTGTTGAGGCTTGTTCTAAAGCTCCTTTACAGAATGGAATGGTAGCCAATGCAGCAGTGGAGGAGGAGCGTGTGACTTCCAGCAACGAAGCTGACTCTGCAGCTACAGAGATGACGTGCCATCGTCGTCTATCACACCTCAACCGGAGAAGCATGGAACTTTTAAAAAAAGGTATGGCTTCTGGTATATCATATGATAGTAGAGATTTTGAGACGTGTGTAGCGTGTGTCCAAGGGAAGGCCTGTAGGGTGCCCTTTCCTAAGAAATCTCACAACAGGGCTACGGAAGTCCTGGGTTTAGTACATACAGACGTATGTGGACCGTTACATCGCCATCTTTCAGCGGTGCGAGATATTTCTTGCTTTTTATAGACGATTTTTCTAGAAGGACGTTTGTGTACTTTTTAACGAAAAAGAGTGAAGTCTTTGATAGGTTTAAAGAATTTAAGGATTTTGTAGAGAACCAAACAGGAGAAAGGATTAAGGCGATTCGCAGCGACAACAGAGGCGAGTACACCAGTTCTGTTTTTCAGGCTTATCTAAAAGGTAACGGCATTGTGCATCAGACTACCGTTCCTGGCTCTTCTGCCCAAAACGGAGTGGCAGAACGCGGGAACAGGACCCTGATGCAAGCTGCGAGATGCATGCTGCAAAATGCGGGCCGGGTAACGAGTTCTGGGCTGAAGCTGTCAACACGGCAGTCTACATCAAAAACCGTTGTCCTACGAAGGCTGTCCTGGGGAGCACTCCCGAAGAAAAGTGGAGTGGCAAAAAGGTATGTTTAGGACACCTGCGTATCTTTGGTTCTGTGGCTTATAATAAATAAATAAATATTATAGGACAATCTTACACAAATCGACGTAGGCCCACGGTAAGCTCAATAAGGCTTGTGTTATGGGTACTAGACGACGATATATATAATAGATAAATATGGATAAATACGTAAATACATAGAAAACACCCATAACTCAGGAAGAAATATCTGTGATAAACACACAAATAAATGCCCTGACCAGGATTCGAACCCGGGACCTCCTGCTTCGTAGGCAGGGTCACTACCGACTGGGCTAGGAGGCCGTTACGCTATGACTCTTAAGCGTTCAAAATTAGATCCAAAATGCAAAAAGTACATTTTTGTTGGGTATTGTGAGCATACAAAGGGCTATAGGTTGATAGACCCGGAACAGCCGACAAAATGCATAAAAGCTAGGGATGTAACCTTCTTAGAAAATACGTTCATTAAAAAAGTTACGAATGATGACAATGACAATGTCACTGAGTCAATCGAAATATTTACACAAACTCAAAATGTAAATATTAATATTCCCACGAATATTGAGACTGAATTGCGTCCTCCGTCTGATGATGCTAATGTGACACAAGGTTCACAGAGTACGATAGTGATAGATGATTCGCCTAGCTCAAGTGAATGTGATGATCCGGCCGATGAAACTTATATTCCAGAGGAGGAGAGTACTGATACTTCGGAATATGAAAGTTCATCGTGTTTACTACATTCTAGCTTCTTGGCTGGTACATTCGACCAGATGCTCCGCGGACTGTACGTGAGGCACTCAGTGGACCAGATGCTAATAATTGGAGGGAAGCAATGTCTTGTGAGTACAACTCATTTATTAAGAACGAGTGTTGGACACTGACGGATCGACAAGAGTCACAAAAACCTGTGAAATGCAAATGGGTGTTCAAGGTAAAGCGTGGACTGAACGGTGAACTACTGAAGTATAGAGCGCGCCTGGTAGCTAAAGGTTACACACAACAATATGGCATCGACTATGAGGAGACGTTTTCGCCGGTTGTCAGATACTCCACTATACGCACTCTGTTAGCCTTAGCGGTTGAGTACGGTATGAAAATTGAACATCTTGACGTTAAAACAGCATTTCTCAACGGTGACTTGCAGGAAACGGTGTTCATGGAACAACCGGAAGGCTTTATAGTTAAAGGCCAAGAAGGTAAGGTCTACAAATTAAATAAAGCTATTTACGGGTTGAAATAGGCCTCAAAGGCTTGGTATGAGAAGATTGATCATGTTATTTGTGCGAAGTTGAAGTTCAATAAGTCATCATCTGAGCCGTGTGTTTATTTCAAACGCCAAAAGGGGTCGCTTATCATCATTGCTCTGTACGTTGATGACATTATATTGTTTTCGACAGGAGATGAACGTGATAAATTGGATGTCAACGTCAAATTAATGAAGGAATTTGATATGAAGGATCTAGGGCCAGCTCATCAGGTGTTAGGTATGAGATTGTGTAGGGATGAAAACAAAATTACTCTCGATCAATCAAGTTACATCACGATGTTGCTAAAGAAATACAAAATGGAAGAATGTAAGTGTTCTCCTACTTCCATGGAGTCTGGGCTAAAGTTACCTAGGGGCAATCAAAGAGATGATACCTATGATTATAGAGGTCTTGTAGGTTCTCTTATGTATGTTGCTATCTGCACCCGGCCAGACATCGCGTACCCAGTTAGCTACTTAAGTCAATTTAATGAGTCGTTTACAGAGACCCACTGGAAAGCAGCCAAAAGAGTCTTGCGCTACTTGAAAGGTACCTTGGATCTCCGTTTAACGTTTAAAAAGGGCAAGCAGCAGCTGGACATCACAGGGTATACGGATGCAGACTGGGGCAGCGATGACGTGGACCGCCGGTCATACACGGGTTACGTCTTCAAAATAGGTGAGTCAGTGGTTACTTGGGAAAGTCGTAAGCAAAAGACCGTCTCGCTCAGCTCGACTGAAGCTGAATATTACTCGTTGTCAGACTCATGTAAAGAGGGTTTGTTTATTCGTACATTTGTAAAAGAGATCACGAATAAAGATATTGTACCAACAATTTATAATGACAACCAGTCGGCGCATAAATTGTGTAAAAACTCTTTACATCGTGCTAGGACGAAGCATATCGACATACGGCATCACTTTATTAGACAACTTATGAGTAACAACACTATTGTTATTAAGTATCTAAGTACTAATGATATATTGGCAGATTTACTGACAAAACCGTTGTGCAGAGTTAAACATAATATGTTTGTGAGACAACTCATGTTACTACCTTAGGTAAATGGATACCTATGTGTTCTATGTGTTAATTGTGCATTCTCATGTTATTGCCATCATGGTTATTAGCTGATTTATTAGTTAACATGATAGTGATTACATACAATTAAAAGACGTTATATTTTTAAAAGCATTTATTATGTTACTATTTTAAATTGTTTACAAATGAACTTGTATGATGCAAAGTAGCATAAGTTCTGTGGCTATGCTTTTCTTTATTTACCTTAATATTACTGTAGTAGTATATTTAGGTTCAAGTCTTGAATTGTCAATGTGTTTGTTTATTAATATAAACAAGATGGGTTTGGTTTAAGGGCCAGTGTTAGAGATTAGCTCCGTAAACACAAAACATCTTGTTGTGATAGCTAACCGTGTAAACGGGCATCGAACCAAGGTTTGAATAATATTCTTGATGGCTTTTGTTCGTGTGCTTGTTCGATACTCTCCCTTTGACTTTACGACTAAAAATTGCTATTTTCCCAAATATTCCTAATTCCGTTCTAAGAGCTAGGAGGCCTCCTAGCCTAGTCGGTAGTGACTAATAATCAGAGCTCGGATTTTTCACGGCAAAACAAAACACTAGCGTAATTTAGCCAGTGCTTGAAATATTATTTTATCGATATCGATAATTCAGAACTAGAAGAAATAAAAGTCACCAAATAAAATTAATATGTAATAAAACTAATAAAAACATTTGTATAAAGTTACTATATATTAGAAACAGACGCAATTTCTTCTTCAAAATCTACGTCAGTACACACAGCAGCACAAGACATTTTATTTGGGTAATAGTGATAGGAGTAGATGATCATTATCTTTTCAACATTCTCTGGGAGTAAACAGTTGCGTTTATCACTATAAATCCATTTATGTACACTAAATGTACGTTCAACTTCAGTTGACGTCAAGGGAGCAAATTTATAGAATTCATTATCAGTTCGGGTAATATTTTCAGATATGTATCTTAAAATTTCGTAATCAGGATTTCGTTCGAGCACGGCTTCAAATTTACGTATCACTGGTAAAAGTTTACTCCAGTTTACGTAGCAACGAACAGTATCCAGAATGAGGAAGGATTCCGCAATGGATAAAGTCGAACATTGCAATTGTTCTATTGAAGAGGCTATTACTTCGTAGTTGTCGCGAATGAAATTTAACTCCGGTCGTAGTTTGCGTGTTTGAAAATATTTTTTTGCAGCTCTTATAGCTGCCGAGTCATTAGCAAGTATGGAGACGACATCACGTATTTGCTCATAGTATTGAGCGTAATATACCGCAGCAGATATCCAAGTTCCCCATCTGGTGATAATTGGCTCGGGAGGTAGGGGAATGGACGGATATTTTGCCTTAAAAAGGCGTACACGCTCTGGAGATTTTAGGAATATCTTTTTGACATTCGATATCAACCCATCCACACCTTTGAAATTATCTCGCACTTCTTCGGCAACCCGGTGCAGACCATGAGCTAAACACGTAATGTGTTTCATACGAGGAAACGTTGCTTTTAAAATACGACCGGCTTTAAGCATATATGCGGCACTATCTGTGCAAAGTAAAAGCAAATTGTTTACGTTATCATTGAAAGAATTTTGAAACAAAATTTTAATTGGTTTATTATTAGGTTTGCTATTGTTTCCCCATTTACCTTCTCTAAAACCTTCGACCCCAAAAGATAAAATTGCTTAGAACAATTTTTTTGCAAAGACCGAATCACCACGTTTGTCACACATTTTCCCATGAAATCTGGTGTTTCGTCTATAGATATCCACAAATAATAATTTAATTTTAGTTTATTTACATAGTTTATTTAAGTTTTATCCTGTACCTAATATAAATTAATAACTACCTAAAAAAAAAGTAAAAAAAAAAAAACAAATAATTGGTCACAGCAGGTCGATTTTTTCGCAGGGTCGATTCGTCCGGTAAAGAAGTCATAGAGCAGTCGCAACATAAATACTTGTTTGAAAAATGACGAAAATTATTGTTGTTGACTGTTGCCCATGGTATGTTGCATGAAATAAGAAAAATAATTAAATCGAAATAAAATTGATGTTTCCTATTTGGTTGCCCCGAACGGTAATTGTGGCGGTTGCTTTTCACATGATTCTCAATATTGCATTTCTTCAGTTTTAGATGCATATCGCACATAGAGCAGTATATAGTGGAGGTCACTTCATTATAGACTAACTCAGGGTGATTTTCAATCCACGTTTTGATCCGATCTTGTACATTACTCATTTTTGTATTAATTGATACCTTGCAATACGTACGTTATTATACGTATATCCAACACGTCGGATTCAATGCGTTGCGAAATAAATAATACCTAGATGTAATTTACGTTTTATACGTAATGAAATGACAGTTAAAGTGTGAATGTCATATGCCATGTGAGATGAAATTTGCAGTCGTTTCTATCATTTTAAATGAGGTGGTATAGTTACTTCGTTCTAAGTTGTACATGCAGACCTACCTCTTTGTTGCTCGACTATGGCAAAGCTAAAATGAAAAGTTATTTTATCACTTATACAGGATGTCCGGTAATTAATGCACAACCTTCTAACCCCCAGTAGGTCACCTTAGACTGGTCAAAAATATTGATTTTGAGCTCTAGTAAGTCTCCTGTTTTTCGAAATTTTCGCACGTTTGTTAGTTTTTAAATTTTGACATTCACACTGATAGGTGTACCATCGAATAAAAAAAGAAAAAATGTACTGAGGCAATACCTGTCATATACTCTAGTAAGACTGTGTCTAGTAAGAGGTGTCGATAAAATAATATTTCAAGCACTGGCTAAATTACGCTAGTGTTTTGTTTTGCCGTGAAAAATCCGAGCTCTGCTAATAATAATAGACGGCCGTCTATTTAAAAAATTTTATGCAGTTTTGTATTTTTAAGTACATATTATTGATAAACACGGTGCTCGTGAGGATTGCGAGACACTTTAACAGTGCATTCCTGATCATAATTGGAGACTAAAATGTCGTATAAACTTTTCTGGAATTCGCCTAGTTTCAGAGTTACTATCAATTAAATAAAAAAATATTTTTTATTGTGACTCAGTGCAAAACGCTTTTTTGATGGCGATTTCACCCTTTATGGGGTCTAGTCTAGACATTCTTATTGACAGATATCAAAGTGCCAAGGAATACTTTACGTAAACTATTTTTTACGAAAAAAAATGTACGAATTGTTTTTAATCGACAGTTTTACCAATAACATTTATGTTTTCATGTTCAAAACCATTAAAAAATCGAAAAAAAAAAAACAAAAAAAAAAATTTTTTTTTGGCGAAATTGACCTAAATTTATATAACATTTATTACTCCTTATGACCTCAAAAATTCGTGGTTAAAATCTCTCGCAATGCTCACGAGCACCGTGTATAATTTAACTAGCCTTTTCCCACGGCTTCGCCCGCGTACTATAAGTACTCAAAAAGGATACGATACCCATGTTGATTTTCAGACTTTGTGACCACATTTGCCCCTTTTAGGCTTAGATAAATAACCAATGGAGTGGTAATTGTCAGGCGTCCCCCTCTGCCAAAAGTACAAGACCATTGGTCGTAGCGGTTATATAAAACTAGTTGTCGCATGTCAAACGCCATTCAATGAATGTCAGTCAGCGCGGAACGATCTGAGGTAAAAGTGCCGAATAGCTGCGTGTTTTCATGTAAGAAAAGATATGAATTATTTAGATTACAGAAGGATAACGTTTCTTTTCATCTGTAAGTATAATTACGTGTAAATATCATCAAATAGTGCACGAAATTAGCAAAAAACTAAAGAATATTGTCAATCAAAAAGTGTTGCCACTTAATGGTACTACATCTGCTTTAGGGTAATTTTTAAACTTGACTCTTCATAATACATTGTACCATCGGGTTCATAATTGCATACCCAATTTATCAATGCATTCATTCATAAATTGGGTATGCAATTATGAACACGATTACATCGAGGGAGGTAAGTGAAATATTGCAAACAAGAGTAATCGACTCCAGTGCGGCAGAAATACGTCCGCCATTATGTCATTCATTGTCATTGTTATGACAGGTTAGGCAATACACTTAAAAGATACTCCGTGAGTTAGGCAGAGACCCATTCGGCATACAGCCATAATTGTAAAGCATTGCTCTGTTAAAAAAGCAGTGTGTTTCTGTGCGTGTGTTGTTATTAAATTGTTTCTAAACATATTTTAATCGAATTTTAAATTATTCAAATTACATATTAAAAAAATTAAAAGATTAACGTCAGTACTTCAAAGGTAAAACTCATTCACACGCATAGCTTTTTAAATTATATATGTCGTCGAGGACCGCCGAGGTCAGGGCAGTAAGGTGGTTTGAAACTCAAAAAACTGACACTATAAGGATAACCTTGCCTATAGCACATTACGCACGGTTGCACGGTAATGAAATAAAACATAAACACTGGTTTAACAACTGTATTGAATTCAAATCTTTTTAAAACCGTATTATGGGAAGGGCAATAAACTACTACTGGTTCGGAAAGGAGCCCCAAATGAGAAGAACCAGCGTAAGAAACTCACTCAGCGTATGTGTGTAATGAATTCCGCACTGAATTCTGCTCTAATGTGTGGTGCCCGTTAAGTGAAATATACTTGTAAATGCTTGAAATAACGATATCCCTGTTTAGAAATTAATTCGTTCCCTTTATTTTCACCATACATTTTATTTAGCATTTTAGTTTTGTATGGATTATACTTTATTTATTACAAGGTACGTTATACACACTTATCCCCTTAAATAGGCACTTTTAATTTCTGACTCTGGTATCACTGTATTATACCTAACAGGTAAGTTTTAGTGATGGGACAACACAAAAATAAATGTCGATATTAACATTAGCAGTATGTTATACTTTTTATTTATGATAGAAAATGAAGAAGAGATAATAGAAATAGAAACACAAATTGGAAACAGATGCCCATTACAATCAAAATATCAACTGCGAAGGACTCTGGAACATTACGATGTCGCTAGTGACTGATTCATCATTGTTCATTACAGTGAAAAATTCACTTAGGTGGATAGAGGATCGTGTAGTGTAATTGGAAGCACATTGGAACGGTAATCTAAACAGGTGGGTTTGAATCCCGTGATGTTCCAGAGTTCTTTGCAGTTCATTGTTTCATTGTAATAGTTATTTGTTTCCAATTTGTAGTATTTTCCACTAAATATAAAAGCAAATACACATCAAATATTAAATTGATAATATAAAAGTTATTCTAAATAAGCTTGCAAGATTTGTCCTGAACAAATAGACAAACTAACTTACGTAGAATAGTAACATTGTAAGTAGTATTCTGGTAGAAAAACTTTATATTTAATCACAACTTAACATTATAATTTTATCAATAGCTAAACCTTATACTTGCTAAAGAAACAAAAATCTATTACTAACCTACGATCAATGTTTCTCTGCGTCCGTAGGAAACACCTTAGACAACCCTGCACGTGATCCCTGGATGGTGCTAAAAGAGTTACAAACTTGGTAGCTCTACTGTCCTACCTGGACCTCGCAGCACTCACTGGATTTTCTTCATCATCTGCTTTCCCACTACCCTAGGGAAGATATGCCTATCTATATCCAGTGACATGTAGGCATACGATAAATAAATCTACGATAAAATGTGACCTTTTCAAGTCAAAGGTACATCATTATCGGTTGTTAATAAGGCGTTACCATAAAAAAATCATTTAGAAATTAACTCGACCAATGCATTCATTCATAAATTGGGTATGCAATTATGAACACGATTACATCGAGGGAGGTAAGTGAAATATTGCAAACAAGAGTAATCGACTCCAGTGCGGCAGAAATACGTCCGCCATTATGTCATTCATTGTCATTGTTATGACAGGTTAGGCAATACACTTAAAAGATACTCCGTGGGTTAGGCAGAGACCCATTCGGCATACAGCCATAATTGTAAAGCATTGCTCTGTTAAAAAAGCAGTGTGTTTCTCTGTGTGTGTGTTGTTATTAAATTGTTTCTAAACATATTTTAATCGAATTTTAAATTATTCAAATTACATATTGAAAAAATTAAAAGATTAACGTCAGTACTTCAAAGGTAAAACTCATTCACACGCATAGCTTTTTAAATTATATATGTCGTCGAGGACCGCCGAGGGCAGGGCAGTAAGGTGGTTTGAAACTCAAAAAACTGACACTATAAGGATAACCTTGCCTATAGCACATTACGCACGGATGAACGGTAATGAAATAAAACATAAACACTGGTTTAACAACTGTATTGAATTCAAATCTTTTTAAAACCGTATTATGGGAAGGGCAATAAACTACTACTGGTTCGGAAAGGAGCCCCAAATGAGAAGAACCAGCGTAAGAAACTCACTCAGCGTATGTGTGTAATGAATTCCGCACTGAATTCCGCTCTAATGTGTGGTGCCCGTTAAGTGAAATATACTTGTAAATGCTTGAAATAACGATATCCCTGTTTAGAAATTAATTCGTTCCTTTAGTTTCACCATACATTTTATTTAGCATTTTAGTTTTGTATGGATTATACTTTATTTATTACAAGGTACGTTATACACACTTATCCCCTTAAATAGGCACTTTTAATTTCTGACTCTGGTATCACTGTATTATACCTAACAGGTAAGTTTTAGTGATGGGACAGCACAAAAATAAATGTCGATATTAACATTAGCAGTATGTTATACTTTTTATTTATGATAGAAAATGAAGAAGAGATAATAGAAATAATAACAGAAATTGGAAACAGATGCCCATTACAATCAAAATATCAACTGCGAAGGACTCTGGAACATTACGATGTCGCTAGTGACTGATTCATCATTGTTCATTACAGTGAAAAATTCACTTAGGTGGATAGAGGAACGTCTAGTGTAATTGGAAGCACATTGGAACGGTAATCTAAACAGGTGGGTTCGAATCCCGTGATGTTCCAGAGTTCTTTGCAGTTCATTGTTTCATTTTAATAGTTATTTGTTTCCAATTTGTAGTATTTTCCACTAAATATAAAAGCAAATACACATCAAAATATTAAATTGATAATATAAAAGTTATTCTAAATAAGCTTGCAAGATTTGTCCTGAACAAATAGACAAACTAACTTACGTAGAATACTAACATTGTAAGTAGTATTCTGGTAGAAAAACTTTATATTTAATCACAACTTAACATTATAATTTTATCAATAGCTAAACCTTATACTTGCTAAAGAAACAAAAATCTATAACTAACCTACGATCAATGTTTCTCTGCGTCCGTAGGAAACACCTTAGACAACCCTGCACGTGATCCCTGGATGGTGCTAAAAGAGTTACAAACTTGGCAGCTCTACTGTCCTACCTGGACCTCGCAGCACTCACTGGATTTTCTTCATCATCTGCTTTCCCACTACCCTAGGGAAGATATGCCTATCTATATCCAGTGACATGTAGGCATACGATAAATAAATCTACGATAAAATGTGACCTTTTCAAGTCAAAGGTACATCATTATCGGTTGTCAATAAGGCGTTACCATAAAAAAATCATTTAGAAATTAACTCGATTAACAACCGACAATGATGTACCTTTGACTTGAAAACGTCAGTAATATCGATACTTAAGTATATTAATATCGACGCGTTCCTCGCACTGTCTACGTTTACTTAAAAATGACATTATCTCGTTCACGGACAGGTTGTTTATGTCTGTGTTTGTACTTGTGTGAGTATATTTTATGCTAGTGTTTGATAATTTTATCGTGTGCGTGTGTAGCGACGTCAATGAAAAATGCATTGGTGTTAACAGTATTTGTATGCATTTCCTCGTCCCCCGCGCCGAAATTGGCAGACTTTTTCTGATAGAAATTAGTGCGCGTCTCGCATCCGGTTGGTTTAATTATCAAAGCTTTTAGGGGTTGAATTTTCAAAAAACCTGAAACACTTGGTTACTCATTTATCGTTAGGAATAATCCTGTGAAGTTTCGAATAAAATAGTCTAACAAATCTTGATTCGCCATATAAACTTTGGACCCCAATTTTACCCCCTTAGGGGGTGAATTTTGAAAAATCCTTTCTTAGTGCACCCCTAGACCTTATACGGAACCTAGGTGCCAAATTTGAAATCTCTAGAACCAGCGGTTTGGGCTGTGCGTTGATATGTCAGTCAGTCAGTCAATCAGTCAGTCAGTCAGTCAGTTTTTTATTTTATATATTTAGATAGATCCTGCGTATAGATCTGGAGTAGCCCCAATAGAGAAACCTTAACCTTACAGAAAACAACAGCGATATTAACACTGGTAAGTAGGGCCCCCATTGCTCCCGAGAATACACTGTGTTGATAATGAGAGTCCTGTGTTTTTCCTACCAACTCCTGAATCCTTGTGAATCTACCGCGCGTCAACGCGCGTGTGACTACGACCGCTTTACGTTGTCCAAGGACGAAATTTTTACAATTACTAAAAACCATGATTTTTCTGATACCTACTAAGTCCAATTATCTCATTGTAGCTATTTTAACTGTCATAATTATGTCAAAAAGCGAAAACCAACAATTAGGTACAAGTGAAACGCATCCTTTATGTTCGCTCCAAACAGACAATGGACGGATTAAAAAACCATATAACGCTTGTAAAAATCCTAATTGCTACACTTAGCGTGGTCAGCAAGCGTGACAGATTCGAATGTCAAATTCGAGTTAATTGCAAAAAAAAGTTAAGTGTGATTTTAGGGCACGTGAACATGGTTCTCTTGTATTGTCTTACTGGTCCGGAGCTTTGATTGTATTAACACGGTATGCTATTATAATAAGAGTTAAAAAAAATAAAAACAATAAAATTTTACATGTATTTATTATTTTTTTAATCTTTGGAGTAGAAGTAGGTGCAAACATATTTACACAAAGTTATCCAACTAATTAGGTAATAATTTCAAACACAAATATCCAAATGGAATGAGAAATGGAGCTTCTATTTCATTTACATAATATCAAACTTTTGTAGGCATAAAAGCGTCAACGTTTTATAATAATAAACTGCTGCGATAGTAATGCTTAAGAAGTAGTGGCAAAATGTTGTACAAAGGTTTTTAATTGGATATTCCAAAACCTTAAAACAGTTTAACAACTTTAATTTGCTCCTGAACGAGCCGGAAAAGCTTGACTGATACCTAAAACTTAAATAATAAGAATCAAAATCCTTCTTTAAAATTTATATGGTTGACTTCTGTTTGGTTTTGTGGCATAGCATGGTCATAAAGGCCAAGCGTGTGAATTTGATTCCGCTAATCGGAAACGATGTTTTCCGACAAGTAACTTTTGTTTCTTAAAATAAACAGTAAGAAAAGCAGAGAGCTTTAAAAAACAAATCATTTATATTATACCACAACGGTGGCAAACAAGTATATGGCCCGCCTAATGGTAAGCAGCTACTGTAGCCTATGGACGCCTGCAACTTCAGAGGTGTCACATGCGCACACCCTTTACAAATAAGGAGGCCCCACTGTGTTGACGGCTAAAGGAACAAAATGGTCCCTCATCAGCAATACACTGGGTCCTCTTTGAGCTCTTACCTTACTTACTTACTCTTACTTACCAGGAGGAACACAACACTATGAGTAGAGAGAGTCTAGTGCTATTTGGCAGTGGTTTTCTGTAAGGTGGAGGTACTTCCCCAGTCGGGCTCTGCTCCAAATTTGAGCGATACTACATTCGCTGTGCTGTGCCCTACCAATTCAATTCAATAAAGGTTGGTGTTATTTGTAACCTGACAGTACTATTAAGATTTATTATTTATTAATAAATCTGAACTAAATTCTATATTTTTATTAGTATATTTTTCGTATGTAAGTAACAAAAAAAATAAGATTTTTTTTTACAAGTTGTGCATATTTTTAATGACATAATTCTGTCAAGAGAAAAATATATTGACATGATAGCCCAAATTATTTTGACCCTATCTATTACTCGTTTCTGCAGAAAAACTACGCAATGCGATCCGTCTATACTTATAATTGTAAATTAGGTAGGTAATTACTGAGCTATAAGAATGTGGTATTATGCAAATTATAAAAACGTTACCTATGGTCTGAAACAACATGTACTTATAGCATATTAGCATAATTCCTAACATTATACCCATATTAGGGTAAACACAGCTACTCTGATGTAGCCGTGCTCACGACGAGTTATTCATCAGGTTAAAGTATTACAAGTTTATCCACGCAGTTGGCAAAATGTCGATTACGTTTTCGTATTCAGCAGTATATACGTAGTTTACTTCATTCATCTCGTTAATCTACTAATACACCACCTACTGGCAAACTAATACTAACTGTCCACTATAATGGCATAATCAATATATCTACAGTCACCGGCAATAGTATCTTCCTACACGAAGGCCGCAAAAATATGTGACACGCTCTTATGGCCTTACAGCGTGTCACATATTTTTGCAGCTTTCGCGTAAGATGAACCATTGCCGGTGACTGTACGTACAGGTTATAAAATTGTAAATATCGTAGGGTAGACAGAGCTAGGCAAATCAGATCGCAGGGTGAAACTGAAGTCTCGCATTTTTGTCAAATTTATAAGATCGCACCACCGCCGCGTCCGGGGCTACCCGCGATCCGTTTTTACATAAATGTGTCTTGATCCGTTTCGCCCAGCGGTCAGATTCGCCTCGGTCTACCCTAAACTATTAAATAAGTGTATGAACATCAATTCAATTCAATTCAATTCAATCATCATCATCATAACTATTGCATTTTTCATCACCTACTGCTGAGCGTAGGCCTCTCTTCGAGTAAGACACTTGTCACGGTCCTGAAATAATAAATATAAATATTAAGTGTGTGGTGTTACAGCTACTTAAAATGCATGAGAGCGAATTTTTACACTGCAAGTTTACTCGTATTATCGTATCAACTACAAGTAAAGCGTGTTATACACTTTAATTTTGTTTTATGTACCGGGTGTGGCCTGTAATAGGAGCAAAAAATTAAAACGTAGATTCTACTCCTCAAACTAGACAATGTTTGTTCAACGACTTTTGAAAGTTATGTAGATTTTAATTGTCTCTTTTTCAAACAAACTAAATAGTATTTTCAATGTACATCAAGTTCCGCCTAAATGACATCGCCTGTCAGTCTTGTCACCCTACAGATATTAATCAATGTCGTAATACATTGCGTGTTCGAATAAACTTTAAACTGTAATAAAATTTAAACCAAGTTATTTTTAAAAGTTGTTGAACAAACGTTGTCTAGTTTGAGGAGTAGAATCTACGTTTTAATTTTTTGCTCTTATTACAGGCCACACCCGGTATATTTATTAGATGCTAACTGTTGTTGCTAAATTATTCCATAATATGTTTTCGGAAATAAATTTTATTAAATATAATAATTATATAAGATTCAGTTGCCTACATCGTGATGCCAACTAAAAATTTGTCTTCAAATACGTAACTCCTCAATCGCGATTGTCAAGCATACGTGATTGTCAAGCATACTTGATCGTCTGCGTAGTCTTTTAAAATATAAACGCATTGTAATAGATGCAAATTGCAAACAATGGACTGATTAAATATGTGACTACGAGTTGATATGCTAGAAGGTCAATGTGATAATATGATAATTAGAATAACAGCGTAGCAGGATAGCTACACTACAATGTTCACGCGATAGCTACAATATTGCACGATACAACAATATTATTACGCAATGACGTGACGACTCAATTTATTTATTTTTTACGTAATGATCGGGACTCGGCTTACTTTTTTGTTATGAGTGTTATGAGACTTATGAGTAATATTTTTTTAAATCAACTTTTGACACCTAAATTACCTATACATAAAATAAGTACTGTACTGTATACACAGCTTAAAGGTAAAATAGGTACCGAAGTTTTAAAAAACACTTGTCCATAATTCCATTTTCCAGAGCTGCTGGGTCGAAATTTTGACAAAAAATAGACGACGCAATGCCTTGGTGATTGCAAAACTGCTGTAACAGACGGCGCTCAAAGAAACAGAATATTACTGCACAAAACTGTATTAATCATACTTATATGTATATTCCAACTTTCATTTACGTTTTAGATTAGATAAAGTTGAACGCCTGCAACTATTATTGCAGCAAACATCTTAGAAGTCTCCGCAAAAGCCTTCGCTGTTAAGGTTTTATTGGAGTTAACAATGTTAGGCAAAATATTGAAGAAATGTTATAGAGGTTATGCACGCAAGCTCGAAAATACTATGTATTTTATTTCAACTGTATCAGTATCACAACATAATAGAAATACCACTAGCTACCTAGTTCTTATAATTATGTAAGTCTGGATTTCTAATTAATCAGATCATATTAACATGAAATGAACCTATGTATATAGAAAAATAAACTGTGCTTTTAATGAGTCACAGTCATAATACATACTAGTTCGCAGTGACGTTAACAAGGGGTCATCCATTAATTATGTTACGCCTTAAGAGCACTGGGAATCAACAAAATAAAAGTTGTGACAAAAATCAAGAACTTTGTGTTACGAAATTTGTAGATGAGCCCCAGTTGAAGAGGTTACAAAGATACGTACCTAGTTAACAAGTTTGTTTGCATGATGTAACATATATTGCTTGTTACCTCGTATGAGTAATATTGAGTTGTTTCAAAATTACAGAGTAGGATAAGGCTGTGTTGAAATAACAAAACCGAATACTTCAATAGTGAATGAAATCTAACCTTAAAAAGGTTTTCAACTTTACAGTACCATTGTTTTTTTTTAATTAAGAACCCTACTTCTTACTTTCGTACTCTTTTAGAAGAATAATAATCTTTTATTTTTAATGTAATTTCCATTATCTTCGAAGAGTAATCACTAATCACCTAATCACAAATCACTTATAAGTTTTTAAATTTAAAATTGTCAAAATTTTCATACAAGCAAACTTTAGAGATGACGATGACGTTTAGCAGACGGTTTGGTGCCCTAATGTAGCCAATGGCAGAATACAAATAATTTCACCCTACATTAAATTAGTACATATATTATTTCCATTCTATTATCTTTGTAGTGTTGTAACCTGTAACACAAATTCACTCAAATTGTAGTATAAAAAAAAATTCTATAGTTAAGGATTCTTAAATGTCTTAATTGAGTCATTGTTTAAATAAACATGGGACTTAATCGCATACACTTACTTTTATTATTTTTCGAGCGTGGCTTAACGCTCGTGGTAGCAGGCAGACTGGCGCGAAATTCCATCAGCATCTCCCTAGCCGCGCGGGTTTTCCGAACTACCCGCACCTGATCTCGATTTACGTTAGGGTTTGGGCACTCATTAACACACATTAATAACACTCAAGACATCCGATGGTTTGGAATTGCAAGTGTTTTCCCGCTTACATTTGCTGGTCAGTGGATTCCACGACGACAAAATCTCCTGTTCTTCGCTCTAGTTAAAATTCCTATGCTTCCTAATTTAAACCAGTGCATAAGTCTTAATTGAGCTCTTTGCGTTTACAGAATAGTCCGTACCTACATTTAAAATATTCATAATTTAGGTCCGTTTCGTAATTCACTACTCTGTATAGTCTGTATTGAAACTAAACCCGTTGACGACGGGGAGCAGGTTGATGACACACTCGCTCTTGACTTTCGCTACGTGCCTCGCACTAGTTTGGCGGAATGACTCACACCTGGTCGATGGGCGGCAATTAAAAATCTAGCCAAACAAGCCTACACGTAGATATCTTTTGTTTAAGGAGCTGCTAATATGAGTAGTTAACTAGTTATACAATTCAAAATTTTATATTTATACATTATATGTATATATGCCACTTGGGATTGGTATAAAAATGTGTAGATTACCGATTGGTAACTAACTAATCAAATCATAAAATTAAAGGTAATTCTCACACAAAATATTTACCGGTTGGACTCATTATGAAAAAAAACACTTCAAAAATAGCTACTTTCTGAGATACAGATCATAAAATTGTGCAAAAAATAATTGATAGTATATGAATTGCTTGCCCTCCCTTTTTGGAAAAAAAATAAAGAGATTTTCTATATTTCAAATGAAATAAAAGAACATATGTTGTTGTTTGTAATATAGGCCGGAGGTATCAATGACAGTTTAATGGAACACGGAGGGCCCAATGTTTGACCAATATGTCGTTAAGCACATCATGATACACTTTTGATATGTACATACGCAATAGTGGACTAAGAGCTGGCCACGTCAGATATGACACAATAATGAAAGCAACCAAACCCATGATTGCTACCATGTGGTTAGATTGCTATACTATCCTTATTGCCAGATCCGGGCATCTGGCAGATTTTAATGGGTGGAGGTCAGAGTGGCAGACAAGCAAAATTTTTGAATTGTAAAATATTAATACCAACATAGATAAAATCTGCCGAAGTTCTCTCAGTTATAAAGGACAGGGCCTATATTTTAACATTAGCACAAAAAACATTGCGTACTGTTACAGAAATAAAAACAGTAAGCGACAAACTATGAATTTCATTAAACGTCGTTTGACACTATTGTCCCCCAGCATAAACTTTTGGAGATGGTATAATCTAATTATTTATATATATATATATATATACTCAAAGGTGACTGACTGACTGACATAGTGATCTATCAACGCACAGTCCAAACCGCTGGTTCTAGAGATTCCAAATTTGGCATGTAGGTTCCTTATAAGGTCTAGGGGTGCACTGAGAAAGTATTTTTCAAAATTCACACCCCAAGGGGATGAAATGGGCGTCCAAAGTTTGTATGGCGAAACAAGATTAGTTAGACTATCTTATTCGAAAATTCACAGGAGTATTCCTAACAATAAATGAGCAAATACGTGTTTCAGGTTTTTTGAAAATTCAACCCCTAAAAGGGGGAAATGTGGTCAAAAAGTCTGAAAATCAACATGGGTATTGTTTCCATGGTTTATCGGGTCGTTGATTACGAATACAACAACGATTTTACAACCATACGTGGCGGACGTGAAATACCATCTCCCTTGTTGTGGTACAATGGGGTTGAAATGTCTAAATATCAATATAGGTGTAATTTTTGTGTTTTTTTGAACGATAATTACAAAATGGCATCGATTTTGAAATTTAATATTGTGGACATGAGAATTATTGACAGTATTTGTGCCAAATTGCAATTTTCTTCAAAATATATAAAAGAAAAAACTGACTGACATATCAATGCACAGCCCAAACCGCTGTTCTAAAAATTCCAAATGTGGCACGTAGGCTCATAAGGCCTAGGGATGCACTTAGAAAGAATTTTTAAAAATTCTCCTCACTGGCGGGGAGTTGGGGTTCAAAATTTTTATGGGGAACAAGATTAGTTCGACTATTTTATTCGAAACTTTACAGGAGTATTCCAAACGATAAATGAGTAAACAAGTGTTTCAGCTTTTTTGAGAATTCAACCCATAAATATCAACATGAGTATTGTTTCTATGGTTTATCGGGTCACTGATTGCGAAATCAACACTTAAGAGGGTGAAATGGGAGTTGTTAGTTTGTATGGGGAATTTTTAAATGTTGAAC
Organism: Pammene aurita; assembly: GCA_947086415.1. NCBI lineage: Eukaryota > Metazoa > Arthropoda > Insecta > Lepidoptera > Tortricidae > Pammene > Pammene aurita. The sequence continues at coordinate 34,437,827 of OX352290.1, read as the reverse complement.
CAATTTAGATGAAACTTGGATATAGTTTGAGTCCTGGGATTCAATATAGAATATTGTTTATCCCGAAAATCAATCTTAGAGGGGTAGAAAAGATGTTGGTAGTTTGTATGGCGAATTATTAGCCGCTGAACAGGTTGAAATGAAACTTGGTACATATGATTGAGTTGCGGGAAACAATATAGAATAGGTTTTGTCTCGAAAATCAACCCTTTAGGGGGTGAAACGGGAGTTGAAAGTTTGTATGGGAAATGAATAACCGCTGAACCTATTGAGATGATTTGGTATGGAGATAGTTCGAGTTCTGGGGATGGATATATAATTGTTGTTATCCCAGAAGTCATTCCTTAAGCGGGAAAAAGGAGGGTGGATTACTAATTCCACGCTAATGAAGTCGCGGGGAAAAGCTTCTATTGAAGAGTAGAAATCTGTATTAATCATAATCTCTAAGTAGTAGTAAGTCATTTCTGATGCTGGCGTAACAATTAAACAATTATTGCAATAATTTCTTTAAAAAATAAGGGAACCGCCTTCACCAAAACATGGTATACCGAAACCTCCAGAATGTAACGAATACCTTTCCGAAAACTGCATCTAAATCAGTTCAGCGAAACGCGAGATGATCGCGGACAAACATACATTCCTACATACGTACATACAAACATACGAGTCTAACTGAGAACCTCCTTTTTTAGTACTTTTAGTACGCGGGCAAAGCCGCGGGAAAAAGCTAGTATATATATATATTGGTATTCAGGACAACAACAGCCATAGATACAATTGTGATGTAATAGTAGTTACATAGAAAAAAGGCCAATAACAGTCATCCGTTATTTTACAATATCTAAGTTTCACATCAGAAAATTAAAAAAAATAGTGAAATTAATATTATTATTTTCACAAATGCCCGATACAATAAAAGTACATACCGGAGGTAAAGAAAATTAACTTACGTTAATTTATTTTACATAACAAAGAAGCTGCATGCAAAAAACAAAAAACAATAGAATTTCTTAAAAATGTAAGTTAGCACTTCAAACCTTGTTTTTCATAATATTGCGTCAAATCCAGATCTCTAGGATTTGTTTTCTTGAAGTGGTTTGCATTATTTGACCTCCACCACTTTACAGCTGCCAGATGTCCAAAACTAGAAATGAGCATAGTATAGCAAACCGACTAGAGGGGTTTCGTTGCTCTCATTATTGTGTCATATCTGACGTGGCTAGCTCTCCGTCTTTAGCTTGTGTAAATAAATCGATGACAAATTCCATGTCATTCAAATAACAGCCATCGATTGCTAAATCGAAGCTAAGTTAATATTAATATAATATGTTAATTTGGTAAAAACTTTTGTGAATTAATAAAATAAACTAAAGCGATATGGCTGTCTGGTCACAAGGACCACTAAAATTTTATTTGTAGCAAGATACGTGATACACCCTATCGTATTAAATATTTTATAATAATTAATTCCCTTTGAAATGACGAAACCACGGAATAATGACCGGTGCGAGTTGAAAACTTTACTTTGTGCTTCATATTACAGGCTTCATTCGGATAATTGTTTGAAATATTTTCAATTACATGTGACTGTTTGTCGGTGAAAAGGAAATTTCATTTTGAGGGTACGTTTTTGATGTTGTTTAATTTAATCATGATCTTTTATTATATTAAACTGCCCAGCTTTGTTATACACATAGTTTATTAACTTTATAATTGAAACGAGGTTTTAATATAAATATTATTCAATGTAAAAATGTATTAGGTAGGACAGCAAGATTAAGGAACTTGCCTACTTATAGTGCGTAAGTACCTTCTAAAGTTGACTGGTAGAGAATGCCTTATGGCATTAAGTCCGCCTTTTGTACGATAAGGTTTCTTTTGTGTAATAAAGTTTTAATAAATAAAATAAAAGTGCGCCTGTCACATTTACTATTTCGGCCATTTAAAATAATACTGTGCATTTTTTTCACATTAAAAAAAAAGTTTTAATTCGTTTAGCGAAGTTCGCTCGATGCAAGTGCTCTCGAAGATTTAAGCACGTAAACATTTCAATGAATTATGTCTTGTCTTATCAAATATAATTGGGTCACAATCGCTTTTAATCCTCAAAACCCGACCCACAAAGTTATTTAGCTCGTTATAATAAAAACAAAACAGCTTTCGTATGAGCACCAACAGCGAACTTTCCTGATATGTGGAAATATGACGATCCAGTTAAACTAACCAGACGTAATCAACACCACGGCAGTTTCATTAGAAGCCTGCGAAGTTTGAATTGATTAAATTTAGTTCGCAATTGCACTAATTGAACCGTACTGAATGTCCATTGCTATCGGAAAGGGGACTATTGCCGAGAGAAGTTTAGAAGTGTTAACCCGTATGGTTAGTTAAGTACTTGTTCGCATACTATAAATAAAAATAAAATTGTTATCGCCATCCCGTAGCTATGTTGTTTGTAGTTACTTACAGTATTTATAGGCATATCCAATTAATATCTAACTCAATGTAGCGCGCAAAAATATATATTTTCAACCGACTTCAAGATTTCAAAGGTTCTCAATTCGTTTCTTTGGATCGGGATCTTTGTTTTTTTTTTATGAATGTTGACCGATTATTCGAAGACGGCTGAACCGATTTGAAAAATTCTTTTTTTTGTTTGAAAGGCTATATCCTTCACAGTTGGTCCCATTGTCACCAGGTCATGATTTGATGATGGGATCCTGGAGAAATCGATGAACTCTTCAAATATTATAGGCACACCTATACCTATATTATTAGCGTTTTAAGTATTTTTACTCTAGCTCGGGTATTTGCTTTTGGAAATGTGGAGTCTAAGTGAAGTCGGTTCTTTTTTGTTTGAAAATTATTTATTTGTAGAGTCAAGCCAAGCGAAACATTCATCCTAAAAAGGAAGTAATTAAATGGTCGCCAATTAAACATATTTTGGTCAGCAAAAAAACCAGATGACCAACAGATTTTTATGCTGACCGAAACATATTTTTTTTCATCAGTTAAATCAAACCCTTGCCAAGATTAACCTACAAAGCTTTCTTAGTGTTACTTCAAGAAAAGTCAGCATTCCTATTCGATCTATTATTTTACAATACAATGCAATATTTGGTTCGTACGCTTAAGTAAGTACTTACCTTATTTTTGGTATGGACTTAAAATTAGCCCACAGCCCTTTTCATTTTCAGATATGTTATATAATTTTAAGCGTTTGTAGTTAACTTTAAGAAAGTGGTTAAACTAGTAGAATACAAAATTTTGACGTCTTTTCTAATCTCTAAATAAAAACATCCACCGATAATAAACCACTGGTTGTCAAAAAAGTGTCCAAGACCCACCGCGCGGCGTCACCCGTCCGTGACAACGGCTCCATCATCATAATGTCCCACAATTAAAGCTAATTCATCATCGCCACACGCATTTTAAAAGTCATCTCTGCGTCTATAACCCTTTTTGAAAACTTTATTGTATTAAAAATTATAATAAGTAGGGTTCCGCGTTCAGACCCTGGTTTGACCTTAATTACTTAACCCTTTAAGGTGAGGAAAGTATCAATTAAAACTTTATTCATAACGTGAATTCTGTGAAATAGCAACGTATTAAAAAAACATCAACATCTGAATTTAAAATGTAAACTTCCGTATATATTTATATTCCATGAAAATTTAAAATTAGGGAACAGTATTTTTTTAAAGAATTATAAATACCTAGGAATATTATTATTTCGTCATTGTTCTTGTAGAACACACATTATTATTGTTCTCAATTGACAGTACTTATGGAATTCAGTTACTTACAATAGTTGACATCTTAAGATTAATGTTGGTCATTTGGTTCATATTAACGTTATCTGAATAACCGTTGGACAATTTAATTTACAATATTACTAATTTTTACTAAGCTCCCGATACATGTATCTTATCTACAATCAATAAAGCCTATTTTAGTTCAAATTAAAATTTCGTAAAGGCCGCAGTGTTGTGGTAATTCTGTACTATTCAAAGGGTCCTAATTATAATCTGAATCGTTTAAGAAAATATTTTCGGCGTCAAATAGAACAAGAAAAAAATGTTTGAAGACATCGTCTTGAGTTTGGTCAACCAAGCGGAAGAACGAATGTCAATGGAGTTTCTGTCAATGTAAGAAAACGTTATTATCCACCTCTATGCAGTTTTTTTTATTTGAACTTATATCCTGAAAATATCATATTATAAAATATCAGGTAAATAATATTATGGTATTAGCTCTCCGTCGCACATATGATTTTCGCAAAACATGATACTCGCAAAATGCGATATTAGCGAAACATCAGACCAAGTTCATTAAAGTGAAAAGTTCAACTTTATATTTTAAACCTGACTAAAACATAACATAATTACTCTTTATTGCACAATTTAAGATACCCCGAGACGTATAAATACAAGTAACAAATAGAAAAGTAGAGCTAAAACCATAGGCGGTATGGTATTATTGCTACAAATCGATCTCTTGTTTTTCTGCATGTCAGTGTATAGGTAATCATAATTTTTATTTACAATAAATATAATTTTATCGAAGTAATAATTATATATTAAAATAATTTGATTTGTTCTACAGTTATTTCAAAGCATTTTTTTTCTCAAAAATATAATCTTGCAATTAGGTTAACCATTACATTATCCGGTTTTGCACAGTTAATTAGTATAACTTAGGACTACTCTCAGTATCCCTGTTCCGATAGCATGAGTCACTGCAGAAGTAGAACGGTGGTACGGGTAGGCACCGGCACCGCTCGAAAAAAGCTAACGCCCTGTGTATACGCGTTATCTGTTGCATCAGATATTATACAGAGTGTATAATTTTATCAAACAGTACACGAACCGAGATCTGCAATGTAATGTTTTTATAGATTTTCTGCTGTCCTATTTACTGCAGAGTCATCAGAAATTTATTTCATAATATTTCTGTCTGGGTTTTGTTAATATCTTCAAGGAAAATAGTGTAAATATGTCAATCTCTTTATCATTAGATTATTGTAAATACCGACCCTAAAAAATTTACAACGGCGAATTCATAATGCCTTTCAGAGATAACCGCAGCTTGATCACCATTATGTATTCTGCCATTAGGTCCGGCTAGATACATCTAGAACTCATTGCTGTCTTGGAACGGTCTAACGAAAATACCTAATAAAGCTGTATTGATACTAAACGTTTCACTTGTTGACTGTTCAAAGTTGTCGTCGTATACACATTGTCTAGACAAATTCCATTTATCTCCGTAGTTTTTATAGGTAAAGCCCGCAGCAGAAGTACCTAAGCGTTTCAGGTGTTCAAAATGATCTTTACATGCTCTTTTTGTCTTAACAACAAAGTTGCGTTCTGATATATTGCAACTACTGTTTCTGATAATAACTACGAGTATGGTACATTCTAAGCAAAAAGCAATGCATTCTAAATTGAGTGTCAAAATACTACCATGCGCGTTGAATTAAGTATGAATATTCTGAATTATTTTGTTCCAATTTTTGATTTAAATCATCACACTTAATGGAAGATTGGGTTCAATATATATTTTAGTCATAGTAATAGTCATTTATTTATAATATTTTAAACAGTATTTACATGTCAAATTACATTACATTAGTTATTTTATAATATACCTTGACGGCCTCCGTAGCCTAAGTTGTTCTCTAGTAATTAGGCTCCCACTACTAGTTCCCTACTCTACCTTCGAAGCTGTAGGGTTATAAATTCGGTTAGGGCATTTATTTTTGTGCTTATCACGAATATTGGTTTGGTTAGTAGTTAGTGTTTTCACAGTATGTATAAATATCATAGTAGTATCGCGTTACTTGGTATGGGGCTAGGTTTATCTAAATAAGTAATATTAATAATTACATATATTCACATAAATTATACATCTTGATAAAAAAAATTGTAATTAAAAAAATATCATACCTGATCTTCCAAATTTCCAAGATTTACTAAGAATCATCCTATAGCACGCGCCGGCGCAGGCGTATGACTCACTGGCCGATCGTCAAATACTCTCACGACAAAGGAATAGAATTATTAAAAAATAAACACCGATCTCTGAGTATTTGTTAATAGGTCGCGAGTAGTGTTCATAGAATTGTATAATGTTTTATGGCTGTGGGAGTGATATTTGTGATGGACGAGACATGTGACAGATTGAAATAGAATTAAGTTTCACAATTACATCAATTAATATAAACCTTTGTCATAATATAAAAGGCCTTTAATAATAAATTCACCTTACATTGTATATTGAAATATATTATATTTAGTATTTAGCGATTATGAAAATCTCTTAATAGTAGCAGTAAAACACTTTATTGCACAAAACAAGTACATACCCAACTAAAATATAGTGAGTATGTACAAAGGCGAACTTATCCTTTTAAGACTTTTAAGAAGAGATCTCTTCCAGCTAACCTTTAAGCAACTGAAATTAATTAACAGTTTAGGTACATTTTTACGTAAAATTATAATTGAAACGCTTTTTACAACCTTATTTACTCTAAGGACAACTTAAACACAACGCGACCATTTTAAAGTTAGAGAAATAGGGTTTTATGATAAATAATTGAATAATTTACGTTGGGTATTTATATACACTGCGGTATATGTTTCGGAGGGCTTCGATCTCAATTTTGAAGCACTAAGCTCCGATGCGTGAAAATGGAGACTCAAAATGTATTATAACTGCACTTTATTTGTTATTGTAACTGATTATGTTATTATGACTTGCATATGAAAGTTTTTAGTATGAAATCTGGGTATTATAAAAATTACCTGTTTTTTAGATTTTTTTTACTCAAATATAAGTTACTCATAGACAACAGTTGATCATATATTTCACACACCGATTAAATGCTAAAATGTATTTACAATGTATTTTAGTATCACTAAAAATACCGGAAAAATGGCACTATAATAGAACATTCAAAATAATCATTACAACAATCTTATTTTACAAAATTAAACTTGCAGTTCAATGCAAAACTACAGTGAGGAGTCATATATGCGTTTACGTTTCAACAACTGCAAGAGTCATGTCATGTCTAACGGTTTTGAGACGTGACGTTCAGATTATTGCTCTATTTAACGATTTTTAATGTCATCGGACAATGGTGTTGCAAGTTTATGGATGCGTAAATCAACTGTCACATAAATCTAGTTTTGCTTGCCGACGTTTATTATGAGAAAACGTTTATAAAGTGTGTTTTAATATCGGTAAAAAGCTTTCGTAGATTATTTAAAATATTCCTTGTTTTGGGAACGTAGCTATCTAGATAATAAAACCTATCGATAACAAACTGGACTGACTAACATGACAGATCACATTCAATGTGCTGCATACATCCGTCTTGTTCTACCTACGAGACGGATGTATGCAGCGCACTAGACGTAATCCGACATGAAATGTCAGCATAGAGCTTTTAAATTTCTTGCTGTCGAAACTGAAGGAAAACTATTCGAAGCCCGTTGATCCGTTAACGACTGCAGAAAATTATTCAGAATTTTCTATAATGACCAACACTAGAGGTACTGTGTGCATTCTATCCGAAACCAGAAGAAAATTGCGTTCAAATTATATGTTTACTTTATTCCGCAGTCAAATGAATTCAATATACCGGACTATTACTTATTTAATAACATGGTTTTATTTATGAAATATTAAAGTTTACTGAAACTAAAAAAAATCTTTCGTCATTATTACCAACAAAAGCTATAAATAATTAAATTCCTAATTCGTTTCGCCATAGTGCATTAAAAGTAGAAACCTCGTTAGGTAATTGTAAGTATGCATATAATCACTATCTCTACTAATATTATAAAAATCCAAAAGGAAATCTGTCTGTCAGTTACCTCGTCATGATTGAACTACTGAACCGATACAGATTATATTATGTGTGGTAGTTTGCGTCTGAGAAAAGAAGACAGGCCAGTAATTTATCACAAAAATCATTCCTTTAAAGGGTGATAATTGGGAAGGCTTTTACTACTGGGTTTTTCTGTACATACATACAAATTTCTATTTGTAGCCACAAGTGTTATCTTTGTATCAAATGAAGTAGGTAAATAGCATCCATTTTTTACACCAGAAGTGGCACTTTTTGTGCTTTCGGCCAATTATTTTTTTTTACTATTTTTTCGGAACTCAGCATCACTTTTATGAACATTTGCCATGGAGCTTATTTTTGTATCACGTAACGTAGCAGATCATACGGTAATTGAATTCAGATGGCATTTGTTTTGTTAGTTTTGTGTGATGTGCGATACCTATGTATAAGTAAGTGTGATCATTAATCGCAGACAGAGTTTTGGACAAGCTAGTATACTTAGTACCTACGTACCGTACGTATAGTACCTTATACATGTTATTCATTATTTTTAGATAAGGTGAGAACGTTGTATATATTGGGTTATACAATACTATAGCAGTCTGCATTCGAACTTCACAACTTGCCAAAAACCACGTTAGTGTACTCTAAGACTTTAGTCCAGCGAAGTCAGCAGCCAATAAAAATATCGTAATGGCCAATAAACCGCGCTCCATTACTTACGCGTTTAAACTGAATAGAAACATCTTACATTGTAGCTTAACTGTGGTTTAAAATACGTAGGTCTTTGTTAGCTTCTTGATTTAGGAGTTCGTTTTATTTTATGGGACGAAAAAGACACTTAAATCACGAATACCTTGTTAATGCTATTAAAATCAAGAAGTTAAGAATAAAGTCCTTATTTTTTTAAATACTAACCGAGTTTATAACCATACCATACCACCATACCATTCACCATACCATACCATTCGGTTTGATTATAAAACAACAATGTTGATAAGTAGGTATGAGCTTTAGCTTTTGACTGTACTTTTTAGGGTTTCGTACCTCGAAAGGAAAAAACGGAACCCTTATAGGATCACTTTGTTGTCCGTCTGTCAAGACCCGTTTTCTCAGAAAAGCGTAGAGGTATCAAGCTGAAATTTATATCAAATACTCAGGCCTACTGTCCCTTGGAGCTGTGAAAAAATCAATCATCTAAGCCAACGCAATCAAAATATACAGCCGTTTATGCCAAAAAATTTTTAAACTCGCAAGGGAATCAAAACCTACAGGGTATTTTCTAATGTTGGCCCCTGTGGCATGGTACCGTGGATGCTGGCAGCGTTTCCTCGCTGGACCGCAATACTTAGGCGTTGGGTGAGGAAGCTGCCAACTCTTTTATCCCCGGTTATGTCAACCAACCGTTTAGCCAACTCTCTATAAAGGTTTTGTGCTGCTGGGCCCCACGGACCAAGAGTCTCGACTCCAAATGCTCCAGAAGGCATTGTCATCCAATAAACACACCAATACCAAATCTATCCGACCACTAATAGAGGGTAAAAAGTAACTTTCAAGATTTGACCCTAACACGGCAAGTTTAATAAAAGCTTGTGAAAATATTGGCTACGGCTACGACTCGTTAATTATCAGATTATCACTGCTTATATCAATATTGAATGTTAGAAAATCTAACTCTATGTCACACTATGTACCTATACCCATATCAGAAGCATTTCGATAGCGGATTCAAAAAAAAAAAATTACCTTAAATTTAAATTCGTAACCCAATGGTAAACGTTTGAGGTATTCGCCCAATTACCGACTCTCCGAAATTTCGCATCTATCTAGGAAAGATCCAAAAATTTACGTCATATTCTTGAATACCTAAACAATAGTCAACATCCGAACTGAGGAATTACTTTGCTCGTGGTTACTTCGTCCGACATGACTGACTTGATTAAATGTTTAATTTTATTCAAGCCCTTAAAGCTTTAAGTTACTTATATTGTATAAATACCACTGATAACCCTTCATTCGATTTCCTAATCAGGGTGGCAGCAACACTTGTTTAACATAATTATCAAGTGTCGTTATCGAAATTGACCGATTAACAGGTTTCGTAATTTCATAATAAGCGCGGACAAAAGATATTATCGTAATGACGCACCGGGTGTTTACGGACTACTTGGAATACCTATTGTTTACTAGATAACGAAACTTTGGTGCAAGTGATAAGAGCTTCCGGGCGATAAAAAACTTTTTCACCGGAGAAACTCATGATTCTCTATAGTCAACCGCAAAAATAGCTGAGCGGGTTCTGAGGTGTTCTAAATGTGCCTGGCACAACTTTATTCTTAAGAAAAATCATTTTGACTGTAAGTACATAATTATTAAAAAGTAGGTAGCTACAGGTTCGAGGTATTGATGGGACATAAATGCATATATTTAATGCATCGCACGCGTAACTAATTGTGTAACTAGATTTTGTTTGAATTATATTTGATGTCAGACATAATTGTTATGAATGAATAAGTTGCCAAACCTTACCATTTTGTGTGCATATCTCGTACAGTATGACTAGTATGAGTAAACAGATACCGTCGACCTTAGTTAATAATTTGAGTGTAGAGTACGGTCACGTCTGAAAATATGGATACATTTAATGTGACAAAAACATGTATCCAGGACCTTACGCCTTGGTAATAGAATCGTGGCTACATATTTATGTCGCATTAAATGTATCCATATTTTCAGACGTGACTGTACAAATAATAATTTTATATATACCTACTCCTAAATAGCGTATACCAACACAGCGGGCAATGTTATATTTTTCACGTTAGTATAATATTTGTTGCAAATATTTAATAGCAAATTTTCTCATATAATTTTCTTAGCAAGTACTGCAAATATGAGAGCCACGGAAACGAAACTTTAAACCCAAGCCATACTATATCTACGATAAAGATGCATTATTATTTCTTAGCTAAAAGTTCGTAGGCTAGACAATTTGCTTTAACCTTACACCATGATTTCATAGTACCGTAGATAAAGTTACGAGCTGTCAAAATCGAATAATAACCTCTTTGTGAACGTTTAAGTGATTACGTTATTTTATGGGTCGTATTGTAAAAATTACTGATAAAAGCTCGGGCTTTGTGGGTTTGTTGACTTGTGATTCATACTATGTCAGGTTTTACAATTGTAAAACTGTAGATTAATTTTACGTAAATGAATAGTTTACCAAGATTTGGCTATTTTTAAGACATCAATATCTTGTATCCTAATAAACTGTGACTGGTGAAACCTGCTAAATAACTTGCTAATACAAGGCGTTTCCAGGAGCCGTATTCTAACTTTAAAACACATTTAAACACGATCCAACTTCAATACAACTCCAATGCATTAACAACTTTTGATTAACTATGCAAATTACGCAATACAGCTAGCGCCTAAACGTGAGAATCAAAAATATCGCAAATTGCTTAAAAATTATTGCGATACAACGCAAATACAACTTCAATATTGGTTGATTATTTCTTGTGTATTGGGGATATGTTTGAGATAGATTGTGTTTTTAATGTATTGGATATGTATTTTTAAATTAAAATACGGCACCAGGTGGCACTACGACACTTCGTAATATTATACCTAGCTACTATTTCATTGCCCTTGTCGTTTTAAGTTGCTTGGATGATTAACTGTCATTACACTTAACTGTAAGTAAACATAATATAACAGTATTACAGTACCGTACTAATCAGGCAAGTGTCAGATTAACTATTTATTTTACATCATTTATTCAGTTTTATACTTAATATTTCAATATACGGTAGCCAGAATCACTAGTAGTCAGTAAATAACAAAAAACACAGTCATATTTCACTCAAAACGATAATGGGTTTAAAAGTAGCATAATTTATGTCATTTCCTGATGCACAATTAGCATGTGCCGTGGATCCATTAGCTAAATGACACTATAGTGCGGGTCAGTACCTGTACTCATTTAGTACCTTGTCACCTGAACATCATGTATGGTCATAGTATCGAAACAGAGGAGAGTTTACTGTGTAAAGGTTTCAGACGGTAAACAGACTCTATGCGTGGAATTAACTGGGATAGTGATGAGTATCACAATTTATATTACAAATGAAAATTAAACGTGTTTTGTTACAATATACACCATTCGCATGCATGGTTTTTGGTTACATTACGGCAAATTTCCATATTTACAGATGAGGCAATCGGAGCACTGGAATTTCATATCATCATCTACGTTATATTGTTTTTGGTTTGAATAAGCAATTTAAAGCATAGTGCAATATTTCATGTATACAACGTTGTACTTGAATGAGTCACTAAAAACCTCAGACACCCCAAACAATTTTTACTATTCCTAATTAAGTATTTATTTTTCAATCAGTAAATTATTTCGTATGTTTAGTTTTTCCTTGCAATTCAATTAAATTGTTAACTCTACATTTGTTGCGTTGTTGTCACATGCTTCATGGCATGTCAACCTACTTTGTCAATTTGTATGAAATGACATAAGATGACATACTTTGACGATGACAACCTACATGACACTATTTACAGTGAGAAAACCATTTTTTCAAAGCTGCCAGCCATTATTAAATATTCAACCTCTATCTCCTAACCTCTCGATAGAATGGTAAACTGTAGTATTCGAAACGTTTAGACTCGACACGTGGAAAAATGGAAAATTGAAGAAAAAGTATACCCATGTTAATCTTAACATGGGTATACTTTTTCTTCAATTTTCCATTTATTTTTACTGCAATCGATTCCACTCTCGATTCTGAACAAACAATTTTCAGGATTTTAGTATTGGGTGTAACACGTTGTAGGTGCAATATTTTATTTAAGACGTTCAAATTTATTAACATCGTAAACAACGTGGCCTATCAATGTCGTATAATAGAAAATATTATCAATTATTAAGTTTAAAAAAAAGTGCAAAAAATTACAAAATAAAAAATCGTAGATTAATGCATCGTTAGTGAGTAAAACAAGAAACCATTTTTTAAGACTTTAAAACTTTATAATGTATCTATGAAAATACTCTTTTAAGTTCCTACTTTAACAAACTATGACGATGTTTTTGACCTATTAGTAGGTCCACATGTACCTGACATTTTCTTTGCTGTTAATTACCTGTATTTTCCTTGCAGACATGTAGGTACTTATTTTATTTATACAGCGGTGAGACCAACTGTTGAAAAGTTTCACTAGTAACATAGTCACTTACATTTTTCCTATAGTAGAGTGTGTTTCATTTCTTTATGTCGTCCTTTTACATAAATGCATTCTGTATGATATGCACTGTGACTCGAGGTCATCGGAAAATAGTTTTCCACTTGGGAACGCAATTGGATAAAATAAAATTTGTTACTTACCCACTAACAGCTATTGCACTGTGTTATCGATAACTTAGTTAACTAGACATGTCTAACCTTTTTCTCTCAGTTGCTTAAAGGATAGCTGAAAGAGATCCCTTAAAGGGATTAGCTCGCCTTTGTACACACTTTGCCGTGCAATACTTAAACAACAGTAAGTGCAAAAAGTGAGTTTCGAGAAAAACGCAAAAAACCCTTTTAAACCGGTTTTTTTTGGTGTTCTCGATGATTATTTACAAATGCTTGAATGTCAAAATATAGCATGGAACACATGAAATACGAATACGTGAACACTTTTTTATTTTAACAATTAATGAATAAATCATTGCTATATTTCAATTTTTCATAGTTTTACTGTACTGTCGAAAAGAACTAAAAACACAATAAAGTGCAGTAAAAAAGCGGATCGGGGGACAACCCTCGTACACAATAGCTACTTGAATTAATTGCAAGCTAAAGTACAGTATTCATAACAATTTACTGTAATTTACTTAGTATATGTATTCATTGAGTTCTTCGACATACCAACACGTCGTGGTACAAATAAGGTAACATACCTTCATTAAAGTGCAATTGTATTACACATACGAAATTAAAATAAGTATGTCTTATTAAGTAGTTGTAATAGTAGTAACGCGTAGAGTGTCACAAAAATCAGACTTTTTTCCGTGGCACTTAATCTTTATAATCAATTCCTACAGACTAATATAATCTAATTTGTGACTATGTCACATACAAATATCAATAAACATGAAATCTTTATCTTCTCGTCTACATGCTGTAGCCTTACCACGGGGTTGACATCGACGTGACACTAAAATATTTGCTAGCGTGTGCATAACTTTCTATACATCTTGTTCGTACGAGTACAAGTGATGATGTATAGAAAGTAAGTTACGCAGACGTTAGTGAATATAATGTCAGTGTCAAAATCATGGTACAGTCAAGTGCAAAAATACGTATCGAAAAAATCGTCTCATAAATATGGTACTACGCACTTATTACAACGGAATAAGATACTATGGGACATATTTTTGAGTAAGATGAGTACACCCATATTTTTACACTTGACTGTAAGGCTACTGAATAAAAATACTAGTAATAAAAAGCTTTCACAACCATCTTATTAAGATTATCCATATCTAATCTGTAACTATGTCACATAAAAATCAATAAAAACTAGAATTAGAAGAGGGATGAAATTTCATAGGAGAGGGATGGCATTTAGGCATATCGTTTGCCACATCATACAAAATTCAAAAAAACAAATGCCATCCGATTTCGATGATTGTAAGTGCGTTCTTCCTAAGTTCTCCTCCACCTATAGAAAAATTCACCTTGCGTCCGGTTTCCAACTCTGATGGTTCGATAACTGCCCGGATGGAAATTTCTTTCCGGTGTCTGTATGTGATGAGGAACAAGCATGCTAATTTTCAAGCGGTTGCCTAACAATTTTATTTTTATTTATTTCTTCGCTCTCAAGTGTAAAAATATGTGTGTACTCATCTTACTCAAAAATATGTCCCATAGTATCTTATTCCGTTGTAATAAGTACGTAGTACCATATTTATGACACGATTTTTTCGGACTGTACAGGGAACTAGTCCAACCAGGAGGGATGGCATTAAAATTTTGTTATATAACCAGGGTACATTCTTTCAGGCAACCGCTGTTTCAATCGGTTGCCTTGCGATAAAAAAAAATTTTTGCACCCCCCCACCCCCCTATTTCCGCTCCAGTCCAAGTTGGGACAGTTCGGGTTGCACAGGGCGGCTCCTCATCACTTCAGGAGCTTAAATACCCGCGAGCCATCCGGTTGCCTCGCGGTCACTGAAACTACGCGTCATTGCTGTGGGCGGTTTAGTTAGTTTTATCTCAATAATTTACTAAATTCTTCTGATTTACCGTACATGGAGGCTTCGATTTTTACATGTTCCCATTGTCATACTCGCACGTGTAGGTACTATATACATGTTGCGTCTTGATACGGTGGTGCAAGATCAAGAAAAAACATAAAATCGCAAAAGTAGCACTTACTGTGGTTTAAGTATTGCACGGCATTACTGTAGTTTTTAATGGGCATGTACTTGTTTTGCGTTTTACTACTACTACTACTACTACTAGATGTTAATATCTTATGTTGTTAAGACAAAATATGCAGTGTATACCTATGTACAATCCTCTTGGCGGTTAGAAGCAGCGTATAAAGTCTTGTTTTGTAAATCATAATTTAAGTAGGTAATTAAAGGATAGAAAAAATCTTTCATTCAAAAACAAAATGAAATGCAACCAGGTATTGCCAAAGAAAAGGAGCTATTAGGTCAGGTAAGGTCAATATTGCTTCACTTTGCGTGAATTATAAAACTTTCAATAGGTCTCAATTTGCATGATTCTATGCTCATATATACATGCATAGAACCATGCAAAATATAAAAATTTGTAAGATCGTATAAGAGATCTTTACAGTTAATTTTTAACGAGTCTTTGACATCTGTAATTGACATCGCCTAGGTATATATCATATCACGAAGTATATATGATACTAACATACTTACTAATTTTTTAACACCCTGACATAACTAAGTGGAGCGTACCAGTTTCACCGAGGCCACTATATAATTCATAATATTCGTTGGTGTCACCGAGTCGAAGGTCGCTTTTGTTCCACGTGACTCATGCGCGCACGCACGTTGGAAATGTGGAAAATGTGCAATAAATGTGCATACATTCCATTATGGACTGTTTTGCTGCTTTTCTTGTACGGAAGGGAGTAACTGGAGCTGTTTTCCTCTAGCTAAACACCTTTCGGGTAAGGCCAGCCACTACCTACGCTAATACTAATTAGTAGTTCTTGCTACGTTAAAGCGTTTTTGGTACTAACCTTAATCGAGTGTAATATTAGAGTACGAAATACCTAATTATACCTACGTAAATTCAACAAAATGTTCATACAACAAGTGAATCTAACAAATAAACCTTCATTAAAAAAATATATCTACACTCACATTGTAAGTCCTCTAAAACGTGTTCAAAAACGGTAGGCAATGGCTAGCATTACCGCAACCGATTTTACTATGATAAGCTTTTTATCTGTGGCAGTAACGTAATTTTAACTTTACATGCTCATATATTGATACGTTATGAGTTTTAAATTCCGAACATCGAATTTGATAACATAATGTAAATCCTGTCCTCCTTCCTGACCAACGGCACGCGCCCGCGCGACCGCCGGCACAATCGAGTTGGCCATGGCGGTGCAATGGCGGTCATATTATGGTTTCCGAACACTTCATTTAGATTATATAATATGAGTGTAGATAAAGCAGTGTATGCAACTGTACGTAATTAGGCCTTATTACGTAACAGTTACATAAACTACTATAGCCACTTGCATGTGTCGTTTTTCGGGTGCCTCGGGAGCTGGCTGTATTCTAATTTTAAAATTCATAAACAATACAATTAAAACACAATCTATCTCAAAGACAACTCCAACACACGACAAACAATCAACCAATATTGAAGTTGTAATTGAGTTAGGCGGCTTTTACACTGCTGCGGGTCGCCGAATCTTGTTGCGGCGACAAAAAAAGATAAAAAAGATAAAAGATATTTATTCTTTAATTTAGGCACATTACAATGCACTTATGAACGTCAGAGAGAAAAAAAAACTACCACCAGTTCTAACCCTACACCTCTGACCCGAGAAGTATTATGACCGGCAAGAAACTCGGCGGGACTTATTTTTTCAAAACAGTAATACAGTAATATTATATCTTAAAGATACACAATAATGCGTAGTTCTATAAGAAGACATATCAAAACAGCTTGAGAGACATACAATGTACGTATTGTTTAATTAAAATAAAATAATAATGATAACAGTGTGATAATCGCCTTACATCGGAATTATTTTCAGGCAAATTCTGATATTTCTGATTCTGACGCTTAGGCGCTATCTAAATGTGTTTTAAAGAATACGGCCCCTGATTTACACATCATTTTGTAGGTTTTCTCGTTTTTCTAATCAGTTTTTATTACCCGTGTAGTTATAATCAACTTGTTAACTGTAACATTCAGAGGATTTTATCTATCTCGATATTTTTCTGCTCTCCCAAGATACGTTCCGTTCCAGGCTCCGTTTATCTTGTGTTTTTTCGGCAAACATTTTTTGGTGCATCTTTATTTCCAGTTATAATTTAACAAAATGTATGTCGCTGTTGTTATATGATTATATATCTTGCTGACGG
The DNA here is from genome assembly GCA_947086415.1 of Pammene aurita. Taxonomy (NCBI): domain Eukaryota; kingdom Metazoa; phylum Arthropoda; class Insecta; order Lepidoptera; family Tortricidae; genus Pammene; species Pammene aurita. The sequence continues at coordinate 34,420,323 of OX352290.1, read as the reverse complement.
CATCGGTCTACCTCACCGTTGGCTATAAACCTCCCCTCGTGAATGAAAGCCTGAAAAGAAAAAGCAGGATTTAAGGATCATACAGAGTTAGCATGGTGGTACACAAAAGTAAAAATTCTGTTAAGTAATTTGACAGCACTTTACATACTTTTGCAAACCACTTTGTACGCCAGGAGCTATCAGATTACTTTAGATTATATAAAAAATAAAGATCCCGACCAATTGACAACCTCCTCCTTCGAATTCTTGAAGTCTGTTGATAATTAAAAATAGTGCTAATGACATTTTTTTATAATATTTTAAACCTAAAAGAATAGCTACAAATAGTGTGATGTACAGTCGCCATCAAACATATAAGCGGCCACGGTACTCAAAAATATCTGGACATACACTTTATCGCTTTGACAATAGAGGCGTTTTTCAGATGTTTGTGACCACCTTGCGGCAGCTCCAATATATCTGATGGCGACTGTACCAAAAAGTATATAACAACATCAATTTAACTTCGCATGGCAATAGCAGGGGAGTAAAAACCCTGTCATCGAGAGCATAATCGATGTAGAATCGATGACAAAAAGGCAACTAATCTACACAATACATGCATAGAAATCGAACGCAGGTGGGCAAGTGATTTGAATTTTTTACCCCTTTCGATGCGTAAAAAAAGAAAAGGAAGGGACAGTTGGAGAATAAAAGCTAGTGAGTTCAGTTTACGTGGTGTGACGAGATTTATTATGCAGATCGGGTCTAGTTGTAGGTGTCAATGGGTCTTAATTGTTAACGGTTATTGTAAAAAAAAAACCTGTCTCATCATGACATTTGTGACTAATATAATTAAAACAAAATACATATATTTCGGTTAATTCACTTTATAACAAAAAAAAAAAAATACAAAAAAAAACAGGTAGGTAAAACTTTAATTTAATATTTATTTAAAATGCTCGAAGCCAACATGTCAGTATTTGCAGGTTTACGCACCTCTTTAATGAGATGTTACATGTATCTACAAGTAACAAAGATGCACTGTTACTATAAAGATATAACGCCTAACATTTACACTAATGACAGCTAGTATCATTGTCTAGTCAGGTAAGACATTAACACTAGCTTACAATGCCGTCTAGGGTTCACAATAGGAGCTTAGTACGTTAATACTGCAGACTTGATCCGGTGAAGGTTAAGATGTTTGTTATGTATGTTTTATAAAGTCTGATGATGATGATCAATAAAAACTGACCAAGCACAAGTCGTACTCACGCCGCAGGGTTCTGTGCCATTATACTTATTTTTAACTTTTCGTTTTTTATTGAGGGACTGAGGTGAACTACATATTACATAGAGTTTAAAAAAAATGAACAAAAATAACTAGGTCCATAACGTTAATGTTTCGATTATCTAAGCACCCAAAGCACCTTTGTTTAAAGTTTGTTCATGAATCATGATTAATTAGCACATTTCATGTGTTGAATTTAAGTACCTATCATGCCTTGACATCTAATTTGACATTATTCTTTTCAACCTCATAGGGAGTTTAAAAACCTGAATGCGGTGCTAGGCCAAGAAAATTAGATTTTTTCGAAGAATTAATTCCCAGCAGGCTGGAAACCGCTTTTATTCTATAGGTTTTTCAACAGGAGTCATCTGTTTCAAAGATATGTGGTATGGAATTCAAACTACGAATTTTTCAATAAAATGAGACATTTTCCCGGTTTATAACTTTTGATTTCGGCTGTACCACTGAACCGAATTAGAAGTTAAGTTACTCATTCGACGCATAATTTAACTCTCTTTAACTTTCTACATGACTTTTTCCGTCGGATGTACTGTTTTCGAGCTACAAGCAAAAACTTGACAAAGGGAAAAAATTTCGCTAAAAAGTTATGCACACCTCTTGGGATTGGGCAAACTCGGATTACATACATGCATTAGGACCACATGAAGGTATTAAAGCGATTTCCAGCCTGCTGGGAATTAATTCTTCAAAACACTTTTTATAGATCTTATTTGCTTGGCCTATGCTACTTCTGAAGCGATTTAATTTCTGGCACCATTTGTTTTATTTTTATTTTTTATTCCAATGTCATTGCCACTCTCGAAAAATATAACTCTTTTTAGGCTTTCCGGTAATAAGACCTTTTGTATATCCTCACTTTGGTCGCATACTCCTGCAAACTTCCCATAATTGTTCACCAAGTGTAATAGTAGCTGAATCTACCAGTACACTCGCAGTCAATATAATTGTAGCATAAAGCCGGCATCAGTCACCTCGCATTTGGCGCAATATTCATTAAACACGGCTTACTACGCCGCTATTAATTCGCCCGACACCGGTGCACGCCATTGTACTAAAGTTGCACCGAGTTGCATTGTTTTGGTGGAGCAGGGTTGGCGGTTTTTCTCTGAAAAGTAGGGTCAGATTTACACAATATTACTTCTTCAACTTATTCTTTCATAATAGAAACTACATTTTGATTCAAGAGCGGAAAACATGTCATTATTTAACGAGTCCCGGTTTCGGTAACGAGCATCGGTAGCTAAACCATAACAACCGTATTTAAAAAGCTTTCAAAGACTGAAATAAATATACTTCACTTGAAGATTTGATTTGATTTCATTATAATAAATTTTTAAACATGTAATATAAAAAAAATATATATATTTAAAAGCTCTTATCTATGCACCTGCACTTATTTACATAAACTCAGGAAAAAAAAAGAAATCAAAACGTGTAATGTATAATGAAGTAATAGTTAAGTTAATTACTTCTTTGTGCACTCAATAGGAATTGTGGGTGTTTTTGTGAACGATTTCTTTTGTCGATTTATTCAAATTCATTGATATACCCATCACCGCCATTTTTTTTTAAAGAAACTTCACCAATTTGTCAAACGGCGAGAAACATTTTCTTTTACTACATGTTTCAACCCTTTTAGTCTCATTTCCAGTATCAGTTGTCTCATAATTTGACCTTAATGTAGTGCCCACCATAAATATGAATGGTTGTAGAAACGTGAGACAGTAGTGGCGTGATCTTGACCCTGGCATGTATGAATTATTGTATGACTATTGCCGAGTTCATTAATGCGGTAAACAAGGCTTAACAGTATAACTTATGTCTTCGGAACCATGATGATTATGTACCCTGTATATGAATAAAAACGTACTTTACAAATACCTACTAAAAACTGAATTTCTGCCATAGATATCTACATATATATTTCCTATGGTTCCTACATCAGTCTGGTCCGGATTTGTTTTATACACATGAAACTCATGCTATTTGGACCATCGATTCCAGTGATTGCTTTCAGATTAGATTCAGACTAACTTGAGCATTTTATAAAATTTTGAGTTTGAGTTTGATTCAACTGCGTGTTTTAATCAAGTAAATAATATATAGCTGACAATCTTCACCAAACTTTAAAAAAATATTCTTATTTTTCACTAGTTTCAATTCGGAACTGTTATATCGATACAATATTTCCAATGTTTCATGGAACATATTGCAACCCTACCCAGCATCACAGCCTTTTGTTCAGCCCTGTCGCGGTGGCCATGATTAATTGCATCTATGAAGGCTGTTCCAGCCCGATTTCATCGCGAAAAACTACTGAAACACAAACTTTAATTAAATTAAAACGTCAGTACCATGATCCGCCTTTTGGATGTTCGTGTAACAAGGTGGTTTGTAAATAAGCAGAATATTTCGTTGCAAATTTTAACTTTTTCTCTTACGATCCTTATTGACACTGCAATTTGATAAAAAATATGCAATTAATAGTTAATAAACTTGTGATGCGTCTACAAATTGTTAATCAATAAAGCTCAAGACTGGGTATATCAATAAAGTATTTTTAATATGACCACCTGAGAGAGTAGAATAAGTTCTACTTACTTAGTTAAAATACCTATGTGCCTACCTAGATGAAAATATGGATTTATTTGAGTATTCAGAGCTAAATAAGTACATAAAAAAACATTGTTGCTTGACGACACTTATTTACCTACAATTGTTTACGCAATTTGTCACGAGAACTTTCACATAAACGCAAACGGACAGAATAGATAAACGATAAACGTAAATAATTCAATTTTTATTCAAATCCATAAACAAATACCAACCTGCCGCCTTACAAAGGTACCTTCCTCTGAGAATGAACCTAAAATTGTATTCACACACTTGTCGGACCAGCTATCTGAATTTAAATTCGTCAATATTCAAAATATCTGCATTCTAAAATTGCAACCGGAGATCTTAATGGGCAAACAACACTGGTTACTTACTAAATTTGAATATGTCAATAGATGAAAATAATTTGCACAAAAACTACTACCGAAGATCATTTAAATATTTCTCACACGGTCAATTAGATAGCAGCTCGAGTGAAAGAATTACAATATTGTAATTCGAGTACATTTGTCATGGGCAAATTATTTAAATTGTACACGATTTGGGAGCGTAAGAATATTAAAACACGTCGCGGAATAATGTTTCAAGCGTCTATGGAACCCTATATGCTGATATGGCATTGTTCTTCTAGATGTGCAATATGTAAATATATGCGGCTGCAATCTCCACTGATCAGGGTCTAAATGAGAATTTTATGCAACAGTGCATGAGGACTGCAGGATTTTCGTGGGACGCCTTAGTTTTTGGAAAAGGCAAGATGTAACTGAGATTTTCTGGTTCGTTCACCGAAATGGTACAGTTTACGAGGCACAGTTAAGGAATACGGAGTCATTCTTTGTCGTTTAACTATACACCCTACAGTATAGGTAATGTATGAGGTATACTAATCCTTACCGGTATTAATCGAAGGAAAAGTAAGAAATAATAAAATAATGCGCAAATATTTCTAAAAAAAAGCAAACATCAGTTTGCTTGATTACTGTCAAATATTACTTGTTAACGGGTAATTACGTTATCACGCAATAGGTAAGAATAAAATTAAATATCCCTCAAATATTTACACATGCATTGTACAAGTGTAATTTAACACACAGAACTACGTGCGAATCGATATCTAACAATGCCTACCTTATTTGAATATTTACATGGTCAATTTAATAAGTCACCGCAAAGAAATGATTATAATAAATAGAACTTAAATTCAATCGACAATTACATTTAAATCACAGAACATGTTAAAGGAATTTGACAGATTGATGATGTTGAAGTAGAAATAGAAGAAGGTGGATGTCAAGTTGTGGATAATAATGCAAATCAATAAAATAGGGAATAGGTGAATTTACATACAAAATTGTTTAAAAGTGCAAATCTGTGCTTGAGAACGTGTATGTGAATTTGTTCACATATTCATAAATTATAACAATGGAAATATAAACAATACTTTAAATAATGAATTATTATTTAGTTTTGTTTTATTTATTTACTAGCTTTTGCCCGCGGCTTCGCTCGCGTTAAATTCTGGGTAACAAACCATACAAACTTCCACCCCCCATTTTAGGGAAGTGGGGGGTCAGAAAGAGACAAAAAGTAGCCTATGTCACTCTCCATCCCTTCAACTATCTCCACTTAAAAAATCACGTCAATTCGTCGCCCCGTTTTGCCGTGAAAGACGGACAAACAAACAAACAAACAAACACATACACTTTCCCATTTATAATATTAGTATGGATTTAAACTTTATTGCACAAATAAAAAAGTGTACAAGAGGCGGACTTAATGCCTTAAGGGCATTCTCTACCAGTCAACCATTGGATCAAGCCGAAACTTATAATTGGTGCAGAATTATAGAAATCGAGAAATATTTAGAAACACAAATCAACATTACTATTTATTTATAAAAACACATACACATATAGGAACATAATATAAACATACAAATACATCCATAGATAAATATATACGAGTAGTACCTATGTATATAAGTATTATGCAGATAACTAATCCTTAAGTGAGTAAGACTATATTTTAGAAAGGTGCTTACGTAACATACGTTTAAACGAAAATTTGCTCTGTGCTTGTCTTAGGGAGGAGGAGATCGTTTCAAAGACGAATAGCCTGTAGGGCGAAAGAGTTGGATATAAAGTTTTAGTCGAAGACGAGAATTACTTTTTGCGTAAAAAAAATAAAAACTGCTTAATCATCACAGTCAATCAATTAATCAATACAGTCATCGTCATCGCACATAGCCACCGGTAAAAAAAAACAGAGTACAACAGGTATACGAGTACTTCAAAAATAATTTTTTAAACATCCACAATTCAAGAATAAATTATATTCGTGCTCTTCGTACAAATTATTTCCTTACTGGGATTCATACACACAGAAAATCCGGGGTCACTGCAAACTGAACTTCATAGTTGATGAATTCATAGTTGTTTGAAGTATTGAATTCAAAAATCTCACATATTTACAATTGGAATTCTAAATATAACTAAATATTCGTTTTGCCATTAAAAACTAACGAATTGTAAATCTTTTGCAGCTTTTTTGTCTTTAGCATAAAGTAAATGCGATACACTTGATATGAGTGCGAGAGCACCGGAAATCGCTGAGTTCCATCGATTTAAGGCGATAGCCTTTGGTAGATCGTCCATACTAAACCCTTAATTCCAAGCTTCTGATTTACTACTACTTAATATAACGTTTATATATTAATTATTAAATCTAATTCATTGTAAACATACGTAGGTAGGTATACAAATTTATTTACTGACTAACACTACCTGCGTGGTACGCCAAGACCGTGGCGTTAGGGTACGACTTTATAAGCGATTTTGAGTTGAATTGAAACATAATCGCGAAGATTTTTTTCGTACGCACTTTTATTGCTAAGCATAAATATTATGTCCAATATCTTTCTAATGAGCCCTAACTCGATGCGGTGCTTGCGAAGTAACATACGTGCCAGTATATTATTCAATTGTCAAGTAAGTAACCAAAGTATACATTATCAACTCAATCATACATCGTGAAGTGGTCGATGTAACATGATTTGCGTTAAAAAAAATTAAGAAGTAAACCTGAATTACAGTGTCTTATAATATAAGTAACAAAACTCCTTATTAGCTTGTAAATTAACAAACTTACTTTAAAGGTAAGAGGCAATAATGGCGCCTTGGAATTAAAGTTTTAACTGAATGTAGTGCCAACTTCTGTAGATAGCTCCGGTTTCCCCTTAAATATGCTGGCATTGTTTTTATATAGTTGGGTAATTCCTATGGTAAGTGACTTAAAATAGACATAATAATCTTGTTCCTCCTAGTGTTTGTCCCAGCTATTTGCTCTATTGAGCCTGAGGTCCGTTCGGCAATATAATCCCAGAAATTGTTGTAGGCACTAGTTTATATCGTAAAGGCGCTTTACGCGTTCTGCGTTACGCATCGTATTTCTTATTTTTAATAATTATTAACCAGTAGATTCATGTCACACAACAAATATGAGAAGCGCTAGAAGAGGCAAGCATCAATTGTATAAATCCCCGCATGCCGATTCATTATATTTACTTGATACGAATTTTTCATAGGAAAATAATAAGGAATCCTCACCAGTTACTCGACCAACATTTTTTGATAAACAATTACAATTTCTTCAGCGTAGTAAACCATATTCTATTTTAGAGATCAAAGCCAAAGATATTTGATAGTTCAAACATTTAGATATCATTTAGATAGTTGATCCTTGGGGTATTCTAACTATACAACACGATAAGACGCAATCCAACTCCAATGTGTTAACTACGCAATACAGCTAACGCCTAAACGTCCGAATCAGAAATATCCGACTTTTCTTGAAAATTATTCCGATGCAACTGCAATACAACTTCATTAGATATTAGTTCATTATTTGTTGAGTTATGTTGGAAATAGATTGTCTTTTTATTAATGCATTGTTTATGTATTCTAAAATTGGTCAACTAAACACCCTTAAAAGTCACCGCTTAGTAAAAAAAATAGGTAAAAGCCGAAAAAGCAGAATGACCCAATTGCAATTAGGACAAAGTCAAAACAAATCAAAGCAATAATGCAGTATAGCTTTTCGTCCGTATAAAATAAGGTTTATTTTACAACAATGTATAAGGTAGTGACGTCATATAAGGATAGTCGCAGTAATTCGCGAAGTTGCTCAGGGTCAGTTATGTTTTGGTTTTTTACAAAGCACGACCCATCGTTTAAATTGCATCTTAACTGCAGAGCCTCGCGGAGAACAACTTTTTGTATGGTCTCGATCGTTGTTGTGGAATAAACTTTGTAATTTGAATTTACTGAACTTTATAAATCCATAATGATCTCAGATGTAAATACTTAGTTAAAGAACTAGTTTGATTTTAAGAAACAGTCAGCGGCATTCATTAAGTAGTGCAGACAATTTTAGAATTAAAATTTGCAATCACCGATCAAATAATACTAGGAAGGAATACACAATCAGCCCAAAAAATATGGCCCCACAATAGTACCGCAAGAACGACTCGTGCGGTACTTTCTCTGACACTCTTCTAAATATATAAAATTCTTCTAAATATATAAAAGAAGAAACTGACTGACTGACTGACTGACTGACTGACTGACATATCAACGCACAGCCCAAACCGCTGGTTCTAGAGATTCCAAATTTGGCACGTAGGTTCCTTATAAGGTCTAGGGGTGCACTAAGAAAGGATTTTTCAAAATTCACCCCCCAAGGGGGTAAAATTGGGGGTCTAAAGTTTGTATGGCGAATCAAGATTTGTTAGACTATTTTATTCGAAACTTCACATGATTATTCCTAACGATAAATGAGTATTTAAACACGTGTTTCAGGTTTTTTGAAAATGCAACCCCTTAAAGGGGCAAATGTGGTCACAAAGTCTGAAAATCAACATGGGTATCGTATCATTTTTGAGTACTTATAGTACGCGGGCGAAGCCGCGGGAAAAGGCTAGTATCTAAATATATATAACTCAAAGGTGACTGACTGACTGACATAGTGATCTATCAACGCACAGTCCAAACCGCTGGTTCTAGAGATTCTAAATTTGGCAGCCTTATAAGGTCTAGGGGTGCACTAAGAAAGGATTTTTCAAAATTCATCCCCTAAGGGGGTGAAATGGGGGTCCAAAGTTTGTATGGGGAAACAAGATTAGTTAGTCTATTTTATTCGAAACTTCACAGAAGTATTCCTAACAATAAATGAGTAAATACGTGTTGCAGGTTTTTTGAGAATACTACCCCTAAAAGGGGGAAATGTGGTCAAAATATCTGAAAATCATCATGGGTGTGGGTTTCTATGGTTTATCGGGTCGTTAATTACGAAAACAACAACGATTTTAAAATCCGACGTGGCGGACGTGAAATACCATCTCCCCTGTTAGGGTACAATGGGGTTGAAATGTCTAAATATCCATATGGGTGTCGTTTTTGTGATTTTTTGGGACGTTAATTAGGAAAATGGCATCAATTTTGAAATTTAATATTGTGGACATGAAAATTCTGGAATGTATTTGTGATAATTTGCAATCTTCTTCTAAATATATAAAAGAAGAAACTGACTGACATATCAACGCACAGCCCAAACCGCTGGTTCTAGAGATTCCAAATGTGGTACCTAGGCTCCTTATAAGGCATAGGGATGCACTTAGAAATAATTTTTAAAAATTTACCTCCTAAGGGAGGAAATGGGGTTCAAAGTTTGTATGGGAAACGAGATTAGTTCAACTATTTTATTCGAAACTTTACAGGAGTATTCCTAACGATAAATGAGAAAACAAGTGTTTCAGATTTTTTGAGAATTCAACCCATAAGGGGGAAATGTGGTGACAAAATTTAAATATCAACATGGGTATTGTTTCTATGGTTTATCGGGTCGCTGATTACGAAATCAACACTTAAGGGGGTGAAATGGGGGTTGATAGTTTGTATGGGGAATTTTTAAACGTTGAACCAATTTAGATGAAACTTGGTATAGAGATAGTTTGTGTACCGGGAAACGACATGGGACAGTTTTTATCTCGAAAATCAATCTTTAAGGGGGTGAAATGGGGGTTGGAGGTTTGTATGGAGATTTTTTTACCGCGAACCGATTTAGATAATTTTGTTGTGGATATAGTTTGAGTCCCAGGAAACAATATAAAATATTTTTTAAGCCGAAAATCAATCTTAGAGGGGTAGAAAACATGTTGGTAGTTTGTATGGCGAATTATTAACCGCTGAACAGACGATTGAAATGAAACTTGGTACATATTATATAGATTGAGTCGCGGTAAACAATATAGGATAGTTTTTATCTCGAAAATCAACCCTCTAGGGGGTGAAACGGGGGTTGAAAGTTTGTATGGGAAATTAATAACCGCTGAACCTATTTAGATGATTTGGTATGGAGATATTTTGCGTTCTGGGGAAGGATATATAATAGTTGTTATCCCAGAAGTCATTCCTTAAGCGGGTAAAAAGGAGGGTGGATTACTAATTCCACGCAAATGAAGTCGCGGGGAAAAGCTATATTCAAGAGTAGAAATCTGTATTAATCATAATCTCTCAGTAGTATGTCGTTGATGGCGTAACAATTAAACAATTATTGCAATAGTTTCTTTAAAATAAAAAATGAGGGAACCGCCGTCTTCAAAACGTGGTATACCGAAACCTCCAGAATGTAACGAATACTTTTCCGAAAACCGCTTCTAAATCAGTTCAGCGAAACGCAAGATGATCGCGGACAAACATACATTCCTACATACAAACATACGAGTCTAACTGAGAACCTCCTTTTTTAGTACTTTTAGTACGCGGGCAAAGCCGCGGGAAAAAGCTAGTTACGGTATAAGACTGGCCGGTTACGAATTTTCACGAGCCATATTTTCAATAAATCTTGTTTGAATCTGTACCTCCTTTATATTGTTGCTCGAAGTTTGCAATGCATTAAATGCCAGTTGCCGAATTCTAATTTTAAAATACATTAACAATACAATAACAACACAACCTATCTCAAACATAACTCCAACACACAACAAACAATCACCCAATATTGAAGTTGTATTGGAGTTGCGTTGGAATATTTCTCAAGCAGAATTTGTTCTTTCTGATTCAGATGTTTATGCCGTAGCTGCATTGCGTTGTTAATGCATTGGAGTTGTATTAAAGTTGGATCATGTTTATACGTGTTTTAAAGTTAGAATACGGCCCCTGGTTTGGTTATTTACCTAAATATTATTTGTTTATTATTTTGAAGACAAAATAATTTCCTCAAATTTTTTAACATCAAAACAACAGCGTTCATCAAATAAAAGCAAACACGTTTCGCTTCCAAATAAGTGTTTCTTGAAAACACTCCTCATTTAACTTTCCTATACAAATTCGACGAACATTAAGAAAAAAATGTCTACGCTTAAATTATTTCTATTCTCTACCTTGATTCGGGGAAATAAACTCTGATTTCCTTCATTTTGCGAAGGTAGATAAGATGTTTTAAAATCTGTTTGTTTATAAAGAGCACCCAACGTTCAATGGTGCAGGTGTCCTGAGAACAAAAGGGTTTTGGTTCGATCCCTGAGCTGTACTAGGAGCGAGTGTTTTGCAAAAAAGACAGGGGCAACAGGCACGTTTAGCGTGGTGGATTGTAAATTATTATGGTTGTTGGCAGTATGAAAAGGTTTCAACTCTAAAATCTTAACTGAAGGGAAATTTAATTTTAGCACTTATAGGTTCGCGAAATGACGGCTTAATATGTGAAGTTGTGAACAGATGTTTGATTAAGTAAGTATTACTTTCCGGAATACTTCTTGAGCAATGAATACATGTACAGCATTATTAGCATTTGCGATTTGCTTGCTGGCAGAAATACAGGATCTCTTCTGAATACTCGACATATCCAAACATAAAATAAATTAAATTTATACATATATAAACGGGTAACTCACGTTTTTTAGGTCGAATATCGCTCAACATGTTTCCAAAACGAGAAGCTTATTCAAGAGCCATTATTATTTGTATATATTTAATATGTCTGAGTCTTACGGAGGTGTTGTGTTTACATTAAATTTTAACGTTTATTTCAAGCCTATATTATTGTTAGTAATGTAATGTACAAACTTATCTACTTAAATTAATGTTCGTAGATATAAACAAATCACCAAACTAAATAACTGAATGTATTTTCTTCTGTACATTATACATACCAATTCCATAACTTCTTTGCTATTTATCGAAACGCTACTATGCGAAAACCATGACTATCGGGTTAAATCTGTATCACCGCGTCACTGTAATTAATCAGAACCTTGAATGACTTGAAATAAAGGATACTGCGTGGAGTTGTAAAATTAAAATGTCATTTAAGAATATTGATTTTTCATTATGGTGGCTGTCTAGACCAGTTTCAACAGTTCTAATTATTCTGGTGACAAAGTAGTGCCAAATAAAATTAACCTTTTGCCAACATTTTCCTTTCGTCAGTGCCCAACGTAAGTTCACTTTACATCTTGAAATTTGGCCTATTATACGTAGATAATTCACGTAAGAAATGTTTCAGAGCTATAAGTTTACCTTAATAATATTTTTTTTGATACAACGTGAACTTTGAACAAAATCAGTCCGGGCCCCGATTCGAAAAATAAACACACACACTGGACAGACACAGCTCCAACCCATCTCAACCCAACTCAACTCAACGCTATAACGACATTGACATTTGCTATTCGAACAGATTTTCATTCAACATTGGTCTCACATTGGTCACACATTGTACCAATGTGTACCAATGTTGTACTAATGTGAGACCAATGTGTGACCAATGTGAGACCAATGTTGAATGAAAGTATGTTCGAATAGCAAATGTCAATGTCGTTATAGCGTTGAGTTGAGTTGGGTTGGAGCTGTGTCCTCCCGCCCGGTGTCCACCTTGTTGTGGTGGAGGGGCTTAGTAACCGTGGCTTGGTCACCCACGGTGAAGCGAAGAGGCACCCAGGGCCGGCCGGCTGGCCCGAGAAGGGGGCTCCAAGTGGGCTCGTTGAGCCCGCTTGTGACACGTTAGAGGAGGACCGCCGTGCCGGGACATTTTCTGGCACCCATGGCTTCCACGTGGCGGGCTCGGGGGGGTCCGTCACACCGCAGGATGGAAACCGCGAAGGAAGGCGCGCCCAAACATAGAGCGCGCCTAGGTGGTGGGCCTTCGGGCAACCGCGGAGTAGCCGCTCGCGAGCGGCTGCCGCCGGCGGGGTCGCGGATGTAAGCGCAAGCGTTTCTGTGACCCCGCCAACAAGGCGGCGAGGTGTAATATGGGGGGGTTTTAGTGGGTACACCGTGGGCCTCATTAGCCTAGACGGGAGTCCCACATAACCGCTCGGGTCACCCCCCGCATTCGAGTGGTATGCGTAACGCATGAGCTGTGTCTGTCCAGTGTGTGTGTTTATTTTTCGAATCGCGGCCCTGGTCTTATAGAATAGGTAGTTAACTGCAATAATAACAGTCTGCAATGAATTGAATTAGGTTCGTAACACTTACATGTCAAAACAACACAATGCCTCCAAAATAACAAATAATTTAGCATGCATGATTTTATTTTATTTATATGAGCCTAGGGCCGTATTCTAACTTTAAAACGCGTATAGATACGATCCAACTTCAATACAACTCCAATGCATTAACAACGCAATACAGCTACGGCATCAACATCTGAATCAGAAACATCAGAATTTGCTTGAGAAATATTCCAACGCAACTCCAATACAACTTCAATATTGGTTGATTGTTTGTTGTCTGTTGGAGTTATGTTTGAGATAGGTGGTGTTCTTATTGTATTGTTAATGTATTTTAAAATTAGAATCCGGCGCCTTAGTGTTCCACTGCTGGCCACCCACCACCCTCCTCACCTTTCACGTATCCCTGTCCTGCCCCGTCTCCCACCAGTCTCTATCAAATGCGTCAAGGTCTCAAGGTCATCCTTTCACAGCATCATTAGAAAGAGAAATAAACCAACCATTAAAATAAATATGTAGATCTTTATTATACACTACACGTTTCTTTATTAGAATCGTATAAATAATGTAACAGCACATAAACCTACAGATTAAATATATGGACTAACAAACAAGACTAATGTTGCGATACAATTCATATACAGACGGACGGGACGGGGCGACCTTAATTTGAAAATAACAACGTCTGGCGGCATTCGTCACACCGAGCAATTTTTGTCCGATATCGATCCTTGAAATTAACGTAGCGTTCGCAAATCTCACTTTTTAAGAACTTTGCTCTTCGATCACAATTTAAATCCTGAAGGCTCAAGTTTACCTGTAAGAAATCTTATCATCTTCTTAGCTTTTGTACCGGCTTTTACAAAAGACCATCAACAACCTGAACCCAAGAATTGGCATACCTAGGCAAAAAGGAACTAGGTAGAAAAGTGACTGTCGTCTGACTTTCCAACACAGAGGGTAAAATAGGTCTTGCTGGGATTAGGCCCGGTTTCCTTACGATGTTAGAAAGTAATAAATCATCTATTAAATCATTACATGATATTTAGGTAACATGATTTGTTACTCAATAACAAGCCGCCGTTATCAGAACACAAACTTAATTGCTATAAAATAGTGCTGGATCAACTTTTGCGTTTTTTGCAGATGCTACATCCAATACCAAAAATCGCATGCGGTCTGTGGCTTTCAATGTTTCAAAAGGTAATTAGGGTCTCTAAGAATTCCTATAGTGCAGTAATTACTCGCGGTTTCATTAGTTCCATTAGTAATAGCCGCTTATTTAATTGTATAAATAATATCTAATTATTACGGATTAAGTACAGATTACTTATCGGCAAGGACAGCAAAAAAATCTGTATTATGTAACTGTACCATGTACTCTTACATACATATATAGATATGTACGAATAGGTATTTAATGATAAATATAAATATTTATTATATATTTAATGGAAGCGGGACTGGTTTATCGATGCAAAAGGCTTTATCATTAAGCCAAAGATTAACAACTTTGTACGGATACAAACTTTTGAATAACCCATTTTCGTATATCTTGAGTGCTCATGTTTTAAGTATATTATATATTATCGCTACATTCGTTATTTTTCGTTTCGTATCAAGTTAGTCACGCTTTAAAAAATAATCAGTGCTTAAGCGTCGTTTTAATTACAGTGCTAAAGATAGAAAGAAAGAAAGTACACATAGTTTATATTATATTACTAACTTTTGCCCGCGGCTTCGCTCGCGTTAAATTCGGGGTAACAAACCATACAAACTTTCACCCCCCATTTTAAGGAAGTGGGGGGTTAGAAAGAGACAAAAAGTAGCCTATGTCACTCTCCATCCCTTCAACTATCTCCACTTAAAAAATCACGTCAATTCGTCGCCCCGTTTTGCCGTGAAAGACGGACAAACAAACAAACACACACACATACACTTTCCCATCTATACATATAATAAAGCTGAAGAGGGTCGAAAGTCTGTACATGGAAGATAATCGAAAAAAAATTGGCTGGGGATACTTAGAATCGATAACGGAACACGTTCCAACAATTTTCAGAATTTTTGTCTGTTTATCTGTTTGTCTGTTTATCTGTTTATCTGTTTATCTGTTTGTCTGTTTATTTGACCGCGCATCACGTGAAAACGGCTGAACGGATTTTGATGAAATTTCGTACAGAGATAGTTTGAGTCTTGAGAACGGATAATATATAGTTTTAATCCCGAAAATCAACCCTGGTGGGGGTGACAATGGGGTTGAAAGTTTGTATGGAGAATTTTTAACCGCTTAAACGATTTAGATAGAAATGAGTATGGAGATAATTTGAGTCTCGAGAAACGTCATAGGATAGTTTTCAAACCCTTGTGGGGGTGAAAAGGGGGTTGGAAGTTGGTATGAGGAATTGTTTACCGCTGAACTGATTTAGATGAAAATTGGTATAGAGATAGTATGGGTCTCAAGAAAGGACAAAGGATAGTTTCATCTTCAAAAAAGCCCCCCACCCCCCCCCCCCCCCATCTTACTTCAGAACCGTGTAGGTCCAAAAAGTTGAAAAAAATAATGGAAGTGAAGCCTGAAAGGTACTTCCATTAAAAACTATCTATACGTATAATAAAGCTGAAGAGGGTCGAAAGTCTGTTCATGGAATATATTCGAAAAAAAGTTGGCTGGGGATACTTAGAATCGATAACAGAACACGTTCCAACAATTTTTAGAATTTTCGTCTGTTTATCTCGGAAATTATCCCTTAAGCGGATGCAAAAGGGGTGGAAGTTTACATGGGGAAGAAACAACCAATAACCGCTGTACGTATTTGGATAAAATTTGATATTGAAATAATTTGTAATTTTTTGGTCAAGGTGTTCATATATATAACATGTTACCCGTCGATGCTTTAAATTTACCTTTACCCGCTCTTAAGAAATATTTGAAAATGTCATGAATGTCAAAGGGTTATTGCAGGTTCGAGGACTATATAAGACGGACAAAGATGCATGGCCCAAACCAGAAACTACTACAAAATCATCTAACATTTATAGGACACCGTTTAGGTAGGAAAACATATCAAACGTTTTGTGAAGCAGTCAGATTAGGATTTATTTTTCTTTATAATTAAACAATAGGTACATTATCTGTCTCTCAAGCTGTTTTGATATGTCTTCTTGAAGAACTACGCATTATTTTGTATCTTTAAGATCGAATAATGTATTACTGTTTTGAAAAAAATAAGTCCCGTCGAGTTTCTTTTCGGTCATAATACTTCTTGGGCCAGAGGTGTAGGGTTAGAACCGGTGGTAGTTTTGGAACGAAGTTCCTTCTCGGACGGTTCGCGGATGGGGGGCTAGACGAAAAAGCGTCACGTCACGAAAACGCGACACCCATACGATTGAGAAACATGTAAAATGGAATGAAATAAATAATATATAAAATAGAATAAAGTGAAGTGAAGTGAAGTGTAGTGAAAAGTGAAAGTGAGAAGTGACAAAGTGATAAAAGTGATAAAAGTCGAGAACCTAAAAGTAAAAATGTGAAAAATTTCTAAATTTCTAAATTTCTAAAATATCCAAAATTACCAAAATTTCCAAAATTTCCAAAATTTCCAAAATTACAAAGATTTTCAAAATTACTAAAATCACCAAAATTACCAAAATTACCGAAATTACCGAAATTACCAAAATTACTAAATTTACCAAAATTACGTAAATTACCAAAATTTCCAAAATTTCCAAAATGTCCAAAATTTCCAAAATGTCCAAAAAATACAAAAGAAATTAAAACCACAAAATTTACGAAAAAGTCAAAAATGATATAAAATGAAATAACATAACTTCCAATCGAGTGTTCCACGACACTCACGTATTTTATTTTTCTCTGACGTTCATTAGTGCATTGTAATGTGCTTACATTGAAGAATAAATATCTTTTTCTACTCCTGTGATTTTATCTGTCATTTATACATTCGTCAACACCTTTATAAGAACATAGATAATATACTCGATGAAAAGTCTATCTAGTCTATTTCCCAAAATAACACTTGTTCTATAAAAGCGCCAAAATAGTATCGCGTAATCGCGTGCAAACACGACTATTAATATAAAATAAATTACTGCCAACCTAAGAAACCTAAATAAACGCAGCGTTTTTAGAAAAAAAAAGGAAAAAAATAAAAGAACCACAGACCCACTTCGTAGTTTTTTACGTTTACCGTTCGTTTGTAGGGGCAAATTGCAAACTTTGAAAGTAATTCAGGTATTTTTACTAATCTCTGTAGCTCTTTAATAATTGATCAAATAACGACGGTGTGTATTTGTGTTAGTGATGTTAGTATTCTTGAAAAATAGTGTTTTAAAACGTAAAACTTAAATGATTGTTGATTATGTTGACAAAATAACTGCGATATCCATGAAGTTTTCAATTTCGCATTTTATGTAAAAGTAAGTATAGTCGTAGAAAAAGTATTGTATGCAACGACGTATAAGTAGGTAAAAAAAATGTTCGTGGCGTTTTTCTTAACAATTTTCGCCTCCGGCTGCGCCTATGGCTCAAATTGTTACCCACGCCACTCACCTTTTTTGACCCCTCTTATACAACTGTTGCATAAACTACTATTATCTACACTCATATTGTAAGTTCTCTAAAACGTGTTCGAAAACGGTAGGCAATGGCTAGCATTACCACGACCGATTTTACTATGATAAGCTTTTTATCCGTAGCAGTCACGTAATTTTAACTTTTCATGCTCAATTATTGATGTGCTATGAGTTTTGATAACATAATGTACACCTGCACCCTCCCGGGGATCCGCCGACAGCCCGACACGCGCCCGCGCGACCGCTGGCACACGAGAGTTGGCCACGGCGGCGGTGCAATGGCGGCCATTCTATGGTTTACAAATAAGGCATTTAGAATAAATAATATGAGTGTAGATAAAGCAGTGTATGCGACTGTACGTAATTAGGCCTTAAAACACTCGTGTGATCTTATTATGAAATTCGCCTGCGGCTCATTTCATAAAACCACACTCATGTTTTAAGGACCCTTATTACGTAACAGTTACATAAACTACTATGATCTATACCAATATCATAAATCCTCTATTCCGCGTTCGGAACCGTATGTAATTACCACCATTATTGCAACCAGTAACGTAACATCAGTGTATTATCTGTGACAGTGTGGTAAAAACGTATGATAATTCATTACCTACGGTAACGTAATGACAAACCGCCCCCCCCGACTACTATTTATCTCTTTTTAGGGTTCCGTAGTCAACTAGGAACCCTTATAGTTTCGCCATGTCAGTCCGTCTGTCCGCGGTCTAGCTCAGTTACCGTTCGCACTAGAAAGCTGAAATTTGGTGAGGCCTGATAAGAACTTTCAATAAAAACTATATTGAATAAAATCGGTACAGCCGTTTTTGAATTATCAGTCAAAAACGCATAGTGAAAGGAAGTGCCGAATAGTAAAATGACGTAAGTGCCGCCAAATATCCCTTAATAAACGACCTTTTGAACGGATGTTTTGTAACAGGGCGGCATCTACGAAACTCTACACTGAGCATCGCCCGACATGCTCTTGGCCGGTTTTTTTGCATTGTTATCCCGGAAATCACCCCTTAAGGATTACTACTTCCAATTCAAGAAAATCCCCAGCCAGGTTATACGTAGCCTATAAAAATTCAACGTCTAAAAGGGGGGGGGGGGGGTAGCCACTAGACTCGATTGAGTTAAATTACCCCCCCCCCCCCCCCAAGTGCACCTCAAGTGACCCCCCCCCCCCATTTCAACCGCGCCTGTTCTTACCTTTCATGCTTAGACTGATTTGACGGGAGGATCGATTTGGATGATATTTGCCCAAAAGTGGTCCTGTATCGTCCGATATACACCACACCTACTACTCTCTATGTCGTTTAAATCATTCCAAAAAAATAATTATAAAATAAAGTACTAATTTTTATCGTATCCATGTCCACTTTACTTCAAGTTCCGCCTCCAGGGTAGCGGGAGAGAAATTAGGGGTGAATTAGCCGCTTACTGACACAGACCGAATTCCACGGCGGAGCCGCGGGCACAGCTAGTTTATAATATTAGTATGGATATAGTTTTTGATTTTGTCGTAGTTTGGTACCCATGTGAAAAATATGTATGGTTTAAAGTTAATATTTCAGATTGTAAGGTAGTTACGTTCTAAATTAAATATTTATAAATTCCATTATAAAGAAGAAGCCTCTCATGAAGTCTTTTACATCAGCAATTTAGCCTTGTAAAAGTTGTAAATATGCCACATATTTCCAATCACGCCTTCTATCCGCGCTGTTCGCGATAAACATATACTACAATAACACTTCGTGCTAAATTCTACGTTGGAAATCGGTTGCACAAGCATGCAACGTCATCCAAAGTCAACGAGAAACTATCTGCTCTTATCGCACCTTTACAGCCAAGTTACAACTATTAACAAAATAAAACGGAACGGTTAATACAATCATTATTACTTTTACGGCAAATTAGCCCGTCGTGGAGCAAACTTGTTTACTTGTTTACCGAAAGTCGAACAATAACGGCCAATAAACATAAACAATTGCCCGGCGTCTGCGACTCGCTAAGTGTTAGTGGGGGTGTGTTCTTCTTGGTGCTTGATGTTGTATTTTAAGACTGATGTCAATTGTACTCTTCGGTAAAATAATCCGGGTTTATTCAGAGATTACGAAATGTATTCATTTAAGTCTATTGTTGTTTAAGTTCTAACTTTAGGCCAGACTTAGACTTGTATTATTTGCGTATTTAAGTAGAAACAGCTAGTACCGAAAACAGCTAATACAGTTAATACCGAAAAGTGAATATCACTAAGAATGAGATCTAATAAATAGCTTTTTCCCTCACTTGCGTAAGTAAAACTTACAAGTGTATTTCCGGCGTAATGCATTTGATGTAAGCGAGGTAAGCGGGCGCGTTTGTATAACGTTATTAGTATTTCTATTACGTGATCTATACCAATAAGTTATGTATTTATTAACACTATCTATAGTAAACTAGGTTTAGCAAATAGGCATGGTGAATTGTTTTCATGTATGGTATCAATCGATTCGTTTTGTTGTGAGGATCAAATGTCTATATGGGGCCAATTGCGTTAAAGCAACATAAAAGACAGAAATGAGACTTAAAGTCCGAGATTTGCATTTGTTTCTCAAAACGCTCCTAACAAAATGACGTGCCAAAGTGACGTCACGATCACATAGTCGCCCTGTTTAAAGTATGGAAAAAATGTGAATTTGCTATTTTTACAGTGAAATGTTGCGTTTATGTATATGGTTGCTGTAAAATTTATTTTACAGTAAAATGTTAAAATTCGAATGGTATCATTGTTTTTTTTTTAATTTCGCACTTTGAAAAATCGTAAAATTTAGAAATTTTGCAGCTTAATATCTTTAAGCCATTTCAATAGAATTTATAAATTTCCCTTTAGATGGATATATTGATCATTTTGCATCCTATCAACTAAATTTTATTGCATAATTCAACATGTGTCATCATGCCTATTCTCCGTAGTTTTGCCGTCATGTACAAGTGATGTACGAATCTTTGTCTACCATGTCTGAAGTCATGTCATGACCGATTTCTGTCCGTTGCTTAAAGGTTGGCTGGAAGAGATCCCTTAAAGGGATAAGTTCGCCTTTGTACACACTCACTATATTTTTGTTGGTCATGTACATGTACTTGTTTTGTGCAACAAAGTGTTTTACTACTACTTGCTAATACATTAATAATACTACTACTTGAGTTATTTTTTCAATGTTAACAAAGACATATGTTTCTCTATGATAGACGCAGTTATCTGTTCTATCACAAATAATATCAGTAAGAGTCGGTATCTTTTATTATTTCGAATTACCAAGTTACCTAAATTACAATGCCACTTCGAAATTATGTAGCATTCAAAAGCATACAAAAAAGGGTATTTAAAAGGGACCTGTTAGGAACAAAACCAAGTCGGTCTGTCTAATTGAAGTTTACAGTTCGCCCGCTGAAATTAACACCTTTTGTCTCGCGTAAATAAATTATTCGCTTGGCTTTGTGACTAGTCGTCTAATATTTGCTTTAACTTTTACGTGACGACTTGGCTTCGGTAGACAACAAAAGTGGGTAGGCATAAAGTAATGGGAAGAAAAAATGTTTAGGTATTATATAAACCAGTCGAGTGTCGTAACGTCGTAAGGCTAGGCCTCAGAATTGATCTTAAAATTTGAAATAAACCAAATTATTAATGTTTATTGCGTAATTACTTATTAATGCTCATACATAACACACTATCTGCCTACTCGTATATCAACGCACTGTTTCAGCACTATCGGCTACACGGTACACACTAACAGCTTGAGAAACGGAGTTATATTATTTATTACTAAGTGATCAATTTTTCCGAAAAGAAAATAGCTACTCTAATGTAGGTATAAACTTACTACGTATAACGTAATAAAATCCATATTTAACCATCTTTTTGACGTCGGACCATTAATTACTCATTTCAACACTCGAGGGATGTTTTCCTTCCCTCAGCCAACAAATTAGACGGTTCAGTGTTATTGCAGACGTTTCAGAGCGAGGAGTTGGCTGGAATATCTAGACGTGTTGTTTTTAGAAAATTGAGGTATTATACGATAAGGCTTAATGCATCGAGCCATGGCACTGGTCCCACCGCGAGCGAGTAAGCTATGAGCTATCGGCTATTTTCTAGCCCAAGAAACGAACAAAAGATAATCGCTTCCGTGTAAATAAAAGAGAGAGATATATATTTATAGTTCATCGCTGGCTGTTCACACTGCGATGAACTATAAATATACATCTCTCTCTTTTATTTACACGGGAATGATTATCTTTTGTTCGTTTCTTGGGCTAGAAAATAGCCGATAGCTCATAGTTACTCGCCCGCGGTGTGACCAGTGCCTCGAGCCGTGGCAAAATGGATGTAACATCTTAATTGAGGAATTGCAAAATTTCGGTAAAATGTTCGGTGGACTGGTTTGCATCCAGCATATTTTTAATACAATTAATGTTATACTTTTAACTTCATTGGCACTTCGTGGCTATAGTTTGGCTACGCTATTGTGGCCCTAAAAAAAGGCAGCAAATTAAAAAAGTCTGCAACATCGTGTATAATTCGTAAAACAATACTGATATTTGAACAATAAATATTTTTTCTTACCACATGTTACACATACATATCAGATATGCGAAAATAACCTGCTGCAATATTTTCATTGTTAAACATATAAACCAATTTTAGGCTTTCAAAGTGTAATAATTTAAGGTAGAATTAATAATTCAGTGGAGTGATTTGACAGCTCTCGGCATACAAAGCGGTTGTCAAATGTATGTAAAGTTCTGTCAAATCACTCCACTGAATTATTAATTCTACCTTAGTGTTTGTATTGTCCATAATGATATATTTTTATCATTCAACAATAATCGTAAGTCTTTTCGCCCCCAAGGCGTGTAATTATATGTTCTGTGCTCCAAGCTGTAGGTTTTGTCGAGGATTTATATGAAAACAATGAAAATGCGTAACATTATTTTCAAATGTCACATCAAATAACAGACAATTGGTCAACATTTGACATTCAAGAATAGTTAATTGCCATTTAAAAAGTTATAAACAAATTCCAGGGCCACAATAGCGTAGCCAGAGTCTAGTAATTTATTTATGTATTAAACTTTTTAGTAACATACCTATTTAAACTGACGTTCGAGATTTTACTCTAGCTAATTACCAAAAAGTTTTTTTAACCCTTTGAACGCCAAGAACCCCTAAAGAGGTCTTGTGTCGTCGTGCCCACCACGCCAACAACCCATAAATGGGTCGGAGTGAAGGTGTACTTTGATCATGAAAAAATCTATTATGAATTGTTTTGCACAGCACTGTGAGATTCGTCTTTTTTGATAACGCAACAGTGCTTGGCGTGCGAGTGATCCTGATCACTTCATTTTTATGAAAGCGTTCAAAAGGAAAGAATAGATTGTTCCTTGTCTTGTATGTAGATGATGTCTTCTTTACTCAATATCAACGTTGTATTTTGAAAATGTCTAAAGAACATATGGGTTTTGTAAAAAAAGGAGTTGTGATCATAATAAAATGGCAAAATGTCGGAAATGACTGCTATTTTACTTTATTTCCTTCTTGAGACGAGTCCAGTTCAGTTTTATGACTTTTAAATTGAGACTAAAACAGATAGAAAGGAAGTTTGAAAATATCAACAAAATTAACAACTTCCAACTCAAATGTACTTAAACTAGCTCTTATTCCCAGGTATTAAATACTTTAAAAGACAAAGAAACTGCAGTGTTAAATTTGTAAGGCAATAAAATCTTCAAACGCCCTGGGACCTTTTAAAGTTATTAAATTGGTTATTCGGCATTAAAAACTTTTATTTCATTCTATAATTAAGTTCCATTTCAGAAATTAGACAATGAATCACCATTTTTGTTCTGTTATTACTAAGTAACCATAAAATTAAAGGTTGAACACGCCAAAACCTGGGCATATAAAAATAGCTATAGTTATTCGAAAAATGGAGATATTTAAACTTTTGAAACAACAATTTTCTCACAAGGAATTGGGCTATAAAATGATGATAGATTTATTTTCTTTTATTTATTCGTTGGCAAAATGTCGAGCGTACAATATCAAAAACGTGAACGCATTTTGCACGAACATGTAAAAAATCCCATGTTAAGCTACATAGATATCGCAAAAAGGCTGAAATATCCACAATCTACTGTTGGTCACGTATTAAAAAGTTTCCGTGAACGCTTGACAATAGATAGAAAGCCAGGAAGTGGTGGGTTGCAGGGAGTCAAGAATAAGAAACAGGAAAGAGTATTTTAAAGATTTTTGCCTCAAATCATACGATTTCATCTCGCGATGTTGCTAAAAAAGTGAAAATGTCTTAGTCCTATGTCCAAAAAGTGAAACAGATGGCAGGACTGAGGAGTTATAAAGCCCGCACCAGGTCGAGACTCAAAACAGAACTTATCCGCAAAGATACGGTCGCGACAACTCTATGAAGATTTTCTTACAACATTTAAATGCGCGGTGATGGACGACGAGACGTATATAAAATTGGATTGTAAACAAATACCTGGTCAAGAGTTTTATACTAGCAAATCTCGAACAGATACTCCTGAAGATTTTGAATTAAAAAAATGAGGGCAATTTCCAAAAAAATACCTTCTTTGGCAGGCAATATGTAGCTGTGGTAAAAGAAGTCGCTCGTTTAACACCACCGGGACAATAAACGGCGATATTTATCAGAAAGATTGTTTACAGAAGCGTTTGCTGCCTTTTATAAGACAGCATGCCTCACCACCGCTGTTTTGGCCAGATCTAGCCAGTTGCTAATACGCAAAATCAGTTATGGAATGGTACAACGCTAACAGGATAATGGTGGTACCCATCAAAATATGCAATCAGCCAAATAGTCCGGAACTGCGGCCTGTTGAAGAATACTGGAGTATTATGAAAGGAATTCTAAAAAAGAAAGGTGGAGAAGTAAAATCGGTCCCTGAGCTACAAAAAATATGGACCTGGGCGACAAAAATCTTTTCTAAAGAGATGGTGCAAAGTCTTATGAGCCGTGTGCGTAGAAAAGTTCGATCTATGGCTTACTGTGTAAACATTAATTAAAATTAAAAATGTGATTTTAGAATTCATTAAATTTGTCATTAAATATGTGGTATTCATAATGTAGTTATTTATTTTCAAACTGGTTTAAAAACAAATTTTGCGTGCCCAAGTTTTGGCGTGTTCAACCTTTAGGTAAGTAATAAGCTGTCCTTAAGTTTATCCATTTTCATCCTAATATTGTACTTTGTAGTATTTTGCAGTAGCTGTCTACATTGTACGAAACAACTTTTCCACGTGCATTAATTTCCTCGTATATTAAATGCGCAACTTTAATAATTCAACTGTTAAAACGTGGCCATAAAACAAGCGATAAAGCAAGATTTGGTAATTAGAAAAACAAATATTTCAGCAGGTACTTGAAGTTTAATTTAACATTGTCATATTAGTTATAGTATGGAATATCAGTCATAAGAACTTAGCTGACTTATAATCGACCAATCACTACTCATTATTCTAAAGTTACACGACTACTCCGAATTTTTGAAACCAAAAAATAAAGTTATATCACTCTCTAGTATTTACGACAGAATCGAAAATACGTAAGCCTTTTCACTTACATAGAGACAGGAAATAAGTATGAGCAGGGTACAAATCAACATAAACCTATCTACAGTTACCCTTGCACCTAATTGCGAAGTACAATAAAATAGAACAGTATTTATGGACTAGTCTGTGAATAATTTAAAATTGGCCCTTTACAGTAGGTATCTAATTCCTGAGACAATTGCCCTAAGACATTAAGATAATATCAGTTAGTTATCGTGGTACCACTATACTTAGTTCTGCAACTAGCTGTGTGGCCACACTTTTGCTAGGATTAAGATAAGAGGATTCCTGGCCATTTCCATCAAATGTCCACATTCTGGACGAAGGATTTACTGACTGTGTGAAATTACCTTAATGTGTGGGGAATTATTAATTTAGAAGACACGGACAAACTTGCCGTAAACTTGCAAAGGTTGCAGTCAAAAACCAGAATTTACAGATCTCTTTATAAGTATTTCATTAGCAATATTATTAACATAAAGTTTATATACTTGCATACATACTTGCACGGGCGGGCGTTATAATACATAATCTAAACATATAAAAGAATAAGTCCTGATCTACCATCAACGCACAGCCGAAACTACTGGAACTAGAGACCTCAAATTTGGTCCAGAGCTTACTTTTATGACGTATGCAAGAGATAAGACGGGATTTTTGGAAATTCCACCCCTAAGGGGATCAAATAGGGGTGCCAAGTTTGTATGGGAGAAAAATTTTTTTTTGAGCTGAATACTTAAAAATTCGTAAAAAGGTTACGAACTTAAATCCAAAGAAAGCGTTTTCAGCGTTTTGCCAAATTCTAACCCTGAGAGGGTAAAATAGGGGTTTAGAGTTAGAGACATAAAACTTTGTAAATGGTGCAAAGTTCGTATTGGAGAAATTTTTATTTTGTGTTAGAGACTTTAAACTTTGTGTTTTTTGAAAAATTCCACGGCGATCTTTCCGTATTCCAAGTTCCAACACTTATTCACTTATTAGGTTCACTACTCCCTGGTTATATGATAAAACTAGCTTGTTCCCGCGGCTTCGCCCGCGTACTAAAAGTACTAAAAAAGGAGGTTCTCAGTTAGACTCGTATGTTTGTATGTAGGAATGTATGTTTGTCCGCGATCATCTTGCATTTCGCTGAACCGATTTAGAAGCGGTTTTCGGAAAAGTATTCGTTATATTCTGGAGGTTTCGGTATACCACGTTTCGAAGACGGCGGTTCCCTCATTTTTTATTTTAAAGAAATTATTGCAATATTTGTTTAATTGTGACGCCATCAACGACTTACTACTGAGAGATTATGATTAATACAGATTTCTACTCTTGAATAGAAAAAAGCTTCTATTTCCCGCGATTTCATTTGCGTGGAATTAGTAATCCACCCTCCTTTTTACCCGCTTAAGGAATGACTTCTGGGATAACAACTATTATATATCCTTCCCCAGAACGCAAAATATCTCCATACCAAATCATCTAAATAGGTTCAACGGTTATTAATTTCCCATACAAACTTTCAACCCCCGTTTCACCCCCTAGAGGGTTGATTTTCGAGATAAAAACTATCCTATATTATTTACCTTGACTCAATCTATATAATATGTACCAAGTTTCATTTCAATCGTCTGTTCAGCGGTTAATAATTCGCCATACAAACTACCAACATGTTTTGTACCCCTCTAAGATTGATTTCGGCTTAAAAAATATTCTATTTTGTTTCCTGGGACTCAATCTATATCCACAACAAAATTATCTAAATCGGTTCGCGGTAAAAAAATCTCCATACAAACCTCCAACCCCCATTTCATCCCCTTAAAGATCGATTTTCGAGATAAATACTATCCCATGTCGTTTCCCGGTACACAAACTATCTCTATACCAAGTTTCATCTAAATTACTTCAACGTTTAAAAATTCCCCATACAAACTATCAACCCCCATTTCACCCCCTTAAGTGTTGATTTCGTAATCAGCGACCCGATAAACCATAGAAACAATACCCATGTTGATATTTAAATTTTGTCACCACATTTCCCCCTTATTATGGGTTGAATTCTCAAAAAAGCTGAAACACTTGTTTTCTCATTTATCGTTAGGAATACGCCTGTAAAGTTTCGAATAAAATAGTTGAACTAATCTCGTTTCCCATACAAACTTTGAACCCCATTTCCCCCCTTAGGAGGTAAATTAAAAAAAAAAATTCTTAGTGCATACCTATGCCTTATAAGGAGCCTACGTACCACATTTGGAATCTCTAGAACCAGCGGTTTGGGCTGTGCGTTGATATGTCAGTCAGTTTCTTCTTTTATATATTTAGAAGAAGATTGCAATTTGGCACAAATACTTTCAAGAATTTTCATATCCACAATATTAAATTTCAAAATCGATGCCATTTTCTTAATTAACGTCCCAAAAAATCACAAAAATGACACCCATATGGATATTTAGACATTTCAACCCCATTGTACCCTAACAGGGGAGATGGTATTTCACGTCCGCCACGTCGGATTTTAAAATCGTTGTTGTTTTCGTAATCAACGACCCGATAAACCATAGAAACAATACCCATGTTGATTTTCAGACTTTTTGACCACATTTCCCCCTTTTAGGGGTTGAATTCTCAAAAAACCTGCAACACGTATTTACTCATTTATTGTTAGGAATACTTCTGTAAAGTTTCGAATTAGACTAACTAATCTTGTTTCCCCATACAAACTTTGGACCCCCATTTCACCCCCTTAGGGGATGAATTTTGAAAAATCCTTTCTCAGCGCACCCCTAGACCTTATAAGGAACCTACGTGCCAAATTTGGAATCTCTAGAACCAGCGGTTTGGACTGTGCGTTGATAGATCACTGTCAGTCAGTCACCTTTGAGTTATATACTTAGTCGGTTCATAAGTTCTGTCACTAGGGTTTGGACTGGTAAAATACGAACTGTTAGAGGTTGCTTACTATTTCAATATATGATTAAAAAGCCTATTTAATACTGATTAATTTACGATATTATTTAAGGCAAATAGTTGTGGCAGTTTTACACAATTCCCTGTAACATTCGAAAAAGCGGAATAAAAAACCACGTCAAAAACACGCGCCCTGTTCGAGTTGATTTTGACCATCATTATTTTTATTCAATTTTAAGAGGCTTCAGTCTTGCATACTGCATTAGCTTGATCTTTAACCTTCATTTTAATATATAATTAACATGGGTCTGACTGACAAGAAGGCTAGTATACGCAATTTTGGAAGACTACCTTGATGTATGGCATCAAAATCATCGTGTTTTGCTCAAAACTGAAAAATACGTTGAGGTTCAGGAGAAGAATAGCTGAAGCACAGACTTGTAAGTCAACTAAATATTGGTTTTTAAATATGCCTTAATCATCTACTTTCATAAAAATAACAATTTGTAACTCTGGACAACTATAAAAATGATCTAAACCAATTTTTGTGAAGTACAATTTTCATAAATCATCGGCGTGTTTTGGACTGACAACAATCTTCAAGTTTACAAGGATCTATAAAATACGCGATCTTGATTATAAGTTAATCATATTATATTTTAATCTGTATGAAATATGCTTTCTAATCAGGTCTAATTTTTTTAAATAAAAGCTTTGTATTATATTTTATCACTTAAAACCCTTGTGACAGAACTTATGGACCGACTAGGTATATATATATATATATATATAGATTGCATACTTAGATAAAAGAAGAAAACAACGCTGCACATAAATCTTCAATTTGTCAATAAATATAAACAGTTAATCGTTATTAACACTGAATTTAACTAAATACCTCTAATAATAAATTACTGCTGTTTCTAATTGATTATGATGTCGATTAAATTGTATTTACAATATTTATTTAATACTGTTTACGCAAATGAAAATCTCATAAGAGCAGTATATTGTATCGCTTATTTATGTACAGCCGTTTAGAACTGTATAAGTTTTTATGTATTTTATACATATTTCAGTGTATTATACTACAGCTCCAAACAAAGAACATCAGCCAACATGTAACCGGAAGCACGTTCACGCGACTATCATTACTATTGTCTCCGTTTTATGGTTTGATTTCCTGAAACTGAACGTTCCATTTGCTTAACGTACGTATGCACGTGATATTCACACTTTATGACACCGTGCTATGAAAATATTCATTGAAGTGCGCTGCTTTGATTAAATTACGGCGTTTTGTATACAAATTATTATTCAGTATTTTTACAGTGTTACTAAGTTAGAGAGGATTTGAATATATATATAACACCATGTTTACATTTAAAGTACAAAAACGTTCTGTTTATAATACATATTATTTGTATACACATTCATTACGCTTGCTAAATTCATTATTGTATTCTAAGTAGTATAATGTAATGCACACTTTAAACTGTAAATTTTAGCTTGTCCAATGATCATTTAAGAGAGTTGTTGTTATAGTATCTTATTGTCTACTCTCCAAATATGTATACATTTTAACTGTCTTAAAATTTAAATTTAGAAGCCTCAATCGCAATCAAAAGATTATTTAACTAACTCCAAATACACTCTAAAATAAACTAAATAAAATTGGACTCTGAGTAGTTCAGTTACCAAAACTTAGTCAAATGTAAAAATAAGAATAATATATACAAAAAGAAATAAGAAATATTACCTACATATTCTTATTTCAAACAATAATTTTCTCAACAAACTGCAATAAATAGTTCTAAGGACGTTTTTTAATTCCCGGAGGAGCAGGATTGGAACTTCACGTTACAATGGCGGACAATTTTCTGTCATTATACTCGCGGCACAAAAGATATCGCTGTGATGAGAAACATTGAAATGCGTCGCATATTTTGTTAAGGAGAGTGTAGTATAAGATAAAAAAAATCTGTTTCGGCTAGTTTATGTAGGATTTAAGTAGTAGGCCAGGTACGAGTACCTGATCGATTTAACTTAATATGAAACTGTCGGACCGGAATCGGAACTGGATTTGTAATTGAAATTTGAACATAGAATAAGCAAACTTTTATAAATATTGTAATCCATCCTATTACTATACAATTTATATGTCAGTCACGAACCCGGATTGAGCAACTTGCATTGAGTAACAGGAGATGACATCCCTAAGATTTTTTTTGTCCCAAATGTTGTAGTGAAAATCACTACAAGTCTATAGTACTCTTTTAATCAGTCATAGCTGTCAACCGCCAAACATGGCGCACAAAATTTGTCCTAGATGTCACACGTCTAGCAGAATACATAAAAATCATTGGCCACTTGCCATTTTTCGTAATTTAGCCGTGTAGTGTAATAAATAATCGATGTAACTGACAGTTAACAGCTAGTCGGTAACATCGGTCATTCATAACCTTACGCAAATAAAAATCTGAATATATATGGGGAAACAATTTTTATAGTATGAATTAATCAAATCAAAAGTTATTTTATGGCGATGACAAAAGATCAGAAAATTATGAAAATTCGATATAGTAGTCTGACGTTTTGTACGGCACCATGTACGGTAGGATTAGGTAGAAGGTAGGTTTAGGTAGTAACGAGATCAATAGGAAAAAAGATTGTGAAATTTTGACAAGAAGGTATATTTACATAACACTTCACTTAGCCTCCACCTTTCCAAAAGCACAACTGCTCGAGCTACTGTCAAATATACTCAAATATAGCAAAAGTGTTGGATAGTCTGCTTGATAGGCATATGGCTAGTCGCATACATTTACACGATGCGCAGTTCGGCTTCCGGCCAGGTCTTTCAACCGAAAGCGCTATCCTGGCTCTCAAGCACACTGTCTCATACTATACATCTAGAAAAACACCTGTCAATGCATGCTTTCTAGACTTGTCTAGAGCATTTGATCTTGTGTCATATGATATTTTGTGGCAAAAGTTGACAGAGGAAACTGATGTGGCGAGCGAGGTTGTTTCGATGCTTAAATATTGGTACACGAAGCAAACGAATCATGTACGATGGGCAGGTTCATTTTCTGATATGTATGGGTTGGAGTGCGGGGTGCGGCAGGGGGGCTTGACCTCGCCCCGTCTCTTCAACTTATACATTAATCGCTTGATTGTTGAACTCGGCAGCGCATATCTAGGTTGCCATGTCGGCGGAGTATGCGTAAATAACATAAGTTATGCTGATGATATGGTGCTGCTGACTCCATCAATCAATGCGATGATGAGTCTTCTCCGTATTTGTGAGAAGTATGCCGAGACCCATGGGCTCAGATACAATGTGAAAAAGAGTGAGTGGCTTGTGTTTAAGGCTGGTTCCAAATTTTATCCAGGTGTACCACACCTTAAACTTTGCGGGGCTCCTCTGAACAAAGTTGCAAAATTTAAGTATCTGGGTCACTGGGTCACGGAAGATCTGAGTGACAACTTGGACATGGAGCGTGAGCGTAGAGCGTTGTCAGTCAGGTGCAACATGTTGGCTCGTAGGTTTGCACGGTGTACGAAGCAAGTCAAGGCGACGCTGTTCACGGCGTACTGCCAATCTTTCTACACCTGCAGCCTATGGGTCAATTATACGCAAAAGACTTACAACGCTCTACGTGTACAATATAACAATGCTTACAGGGTTCTAATGGGGCTGCCTCGGTACTGTAGTGCGTCTGGAATGTTTGCTGAAGCCAACATTGATGGCTTCCAGGCCATCATGCGAAAGAGGTGTGCCTCGACCCTCAGTAGGACCAGGGACAGCCCCAATAGAATACTGGGCATTGTATCACAGAGGTGGGACAGTCCACTGCTAAGGCATTGGCTCCGCCTCCATGCGCCAGTGCCACAATTCAAACGGGCCATTGGTTAATGTTTTATTTTATTTATTTAGCTTTTAAGTTTGTGTAACTATAATTATAATTAAGTGTTTGTTAATTTTACTAATAATATTTTTTAAGCCTTGTTTGTATGTGCAATTAACCATGATGGACATTTGTCTGAAATAAAATGATTTTATTTTTATTATTTATTTAAATCACTATAGGTGTACCTATAATACTTGGACAGTTTCCTCTATTTCTCAAGGATCCCATTATCAGATCCTCGCCTAATCACAATGGGACCAACTGTGAAGTATATTCTTTCAAACAAAAAATATTTTTTTAAATCGGTCCAGCCGTCTTAATACATATCGAATAATCGTTAAACATACATGATGAAAAACATAGATCCCGATGAATTGAGAACCTCCTCCTTCAAAATTTTGAAGTCGGTTGAAAAGGAAAATTATATCAATTCCAGTTATTAGTTGGCCAGCACAAGACTCTTGGCGCGAGCGCTTGACAAAAGAGGTTTTATACCTATGCCAAAAAGTAAACCGTTACAGTAGATTTATTATATTACTATTCTATCAGAACCACATCAGAACTAAAAGTTTTAAAATTGTTCTGGCCCTTAACGCAGCATTGCAATTACCCTCTAGTATCAGTAACGACCACAATTAGACTTAATTTTTATTTTATTTGTCAAGGAACGTAAAAAAATACAAAGGATACCTCTGTTTTATTTGCTGGGATTTGTAGCATCGGTTGAAGGCCGGTTTACGGGGCCGCGATTCGAAAAATAAACACACACACTGGACAGATACAGCTCCAACCCAACTCAACCCAACTCAACTCAACGCTATAACGACATTGACATTTGCTATTCGAACAGATTTTCATTCAACATTGGTCTCACATTGGTCACACATTACCATTGGTACCAATGTTGTACTAATGTGAGACCAATGTGTGACCAATGTGAGACCAATGTGAGACCAATGTTGAATGAAAATCTGTTCGAATAGCAAATGTCAATGTTGTTAAGCGTTGAGTTGAGTTGGGTTTAGTTGGGTTGGAGCTGTGTCTGTCCAGTGTGTATGTTTATTTTTCGAATCGCGCCCCTGGCATATTACCCAGGCCATTGAAGCAGGGTACCTACTTATTCAAGTTTTTATAAAGATAATAAAAGTTGCGAAAACCAGGGCTCATTTTTTGTATTAGGTATTGAAGATATTTGTCATCACACTTGCTCATAAACCGTGCTATTTGACGCAAGTGAAGTAGGAGCTACATTCCATTTTTCTCTCATGGGAGTTTTCTCGCATTATAGCCTCTTCTTAAATTATGTTACTAACTCTTAACTAGAGTAAAAAGTTATAAAAAAATATTTGTAAAATCAAGATACGAGTATGAAACAGTTTACGTTTAAAATACTGACGTTTATCATTATTATTAAAAAAAAATAGAAAAAAAACCATAATGAATACTTAATTTGATAACCGTTTAAAATATTTATTACACAGTTTTCAATAGTGGTTGTATCTATGCCGAATGAGTCTGTATTCTGTATATGTAGGTACGTTGAACTCATTATTTAAGATCTTTTATTTCAATACAACAGTAATTTAGGAACCACGTAAATATTTTCTATTTATTAATAGCTATTATATGGTTCAACCGGGCTGTAAACGACAATTTCCATTGAACGTTACGCAATTATAATCTCAGTTAATCCTTTAGAAGAACCCGCGAAATGTACGTAAAAACCTCATCCTGTTGTCTTCTTATTAAGTAGTATCCCATAAAACCAGATCACATAGACAGAACCGTACCTTCTCATTTACTTTAGTGCAGAGATTAAGCTGTAACCAACATGTTTGTGGCTATTATTTGTAATATTTTTATCACAAGGGTATTTAGGCCATAAATAGGAGTCCAGAGGAAATATGTATGAAATATTTTAAGTATTTATTAATTCGTTTTTAAATATGTAACCTAATAGGATGTATGATTTACGCTTGTTACTAACACTCTATGGACACGGCTGATTCAAATTAATTGAGTTGAATTATACGATTAGAACAATCAAGGTAAATAGAACAAAGTAATGTATACGTAGGGCGTAGGTATATGTAATATGTATACCTTGTTGTGTTATTTTTAAGTTTTGTACAGTCGCTATCAAATATACCGAAGCGGCGAAGGTGGTCAGAAATATCTGAACAACGCCTCTATTGTCAAGGCGATAAAGTGCATGTTCAGATATTTTTGACTACCTTGGCCGCTCCGATATATTTGATGGCGAATGTACTCAAGAACATTAAAAAGGTACATACTTAGTTTAAATACACACATGTACATACTTAGTTTAAATACACACCTTTAGATTATCATTTTAATTTACATGAGGGGGTACCTCCATATCTAATAGCTACTAACACTCAGCAACTAATAACCAGTTGTTTAACACTTAAACGAACATAAATAGTGGTTATTAATTAATTTACATGTAATACCCATAGTTAAAATCTCATTTCTAACAGGAGGTGACTGACCCGCATAAATTTAAATAGATATAGAGAGTCTGGAATACAAGTTTAGTATTGGATATTAGGCACCACCAAATATTTTAATTTCATAGGTTTGATTGTAAATAGTAAATAGTAAAAAAATTATACATTTGGTTGGATTGTAAATAGTAAATAGTAAAAAAAATTTGTAAATAGTAAAACAATGCAAGCAAAACTAATTCACACGCAAACAACAAGCAAGGTGGATTTGTGTACGATTTTCCGTTACCTATATTTATTATTATAAGCAATTAATGAATATTTTATGCTACCCAATTATGTTTTTGCCAGATCACATAGCATAGCCCAGATTTTTTTATATATTACAGAAGTCTATGGAACATGGGTTCAATATAAACAAAATTTCAGTTATACCTACACGTGGAAATCATTTTTAACCTCAGTCTCTTCCAGTTAAAACTATAATATAACTAGTTGATATGGGTTGTTCTATGGATACTATAACATAACATGGGCGTAGCAGTTCGTGCTTAGAGACAATAAATTAGTTAAAAAAAAATCGGAGTATTGAACAGATAAAGCTAATGCTTTGATGTGCAGTTATGTGCCCTCGAGATGCACATTATGGTAATGTTTGAATTGTTTTTTAAAAGCTGCGGGTCGGATTTAAGTTATTTACAAAGTGATTCTTAATGTGTTATTATTAGTAGGGCTTTTTGGATATCATTGTTTTTTTTATTAACGTACTAAAAACTATTACATACGTAGGTACTTATTATCGTAACCTAATAATTTTTGTTGCCTGTTTTTTGTTGTAGGTAAACACCGCCTGTTTTATTTTAGCAAAGTTAATCTACCGTTTCATCAACATCGCCACACCTGGCTAACAGTATCGTTCTCACGCAAAACATTACGATCACTAAACGTCACAACTCGCGAGAATCAATCGTAAAAATCGCAAATCATCTCAAAAATTCATCGATAAACAACAATGGGGCATTACTTTTTTATTACCACTAATGAATATACTTTTTTAAAAGCCCTCTTTCAAAAACGCAAGTTTATTAAATAATAAAGTTTAAATTCGGAACATAAAAATTTGTAAACGGCGTTTTGTTGTTTTTTTGCAAGCATTATCTATGGTTGTAGGATAGGGTGTTAAATAAAAGTTTGTCATTTTGTATTTGAACTTGCCCCTTTTTTACGTGCCCCTTGACAGTTGACACAGTTAAACGGTGAAATTTCAAAGAACAAACGCAGTTTCAACTTTATGTCACTGTTGTTAAAATTCAAATCATCTTGCTTAAAAAAATGTCATATTATGACGCAGTGAGATCAGAAGAACCGTCTCGAACGTAGGTATCCGTGACGAATGTAGAAAGGATTTAGGTCACTGTTACTTTTAATAATACTATTTTGTAGCGATTGTTGCGTATGATATGTTTTATGTCTGGGGAAGTTTAAAATGACGTGATACGGTTGAATTTAGGTTTTGAAATCTAATGTGTAAGACGTAAAGTATGAACCCAAAGGAGTTTGTTTCTCATACAGTACAAAATGTAATATTATAGAATAATAAAACCTTAATCATCCGTTACTAAATATCATCTAGTATTTGTTATCGAATGTGCTCCGATTGATGATTGAAATTAAACTGTAGGTAAATCCTTCGTAGCTGAAACAACTATGTCCCAAACTACGAATAAGTGTACCTATATTAACTTATATTTTGTCCTTAATTGAATGCCAATCACTCTAAATCTCGCATCCCCCTGTTTACCACACTATAATGAAATAACACTCGTCACCACATTATTTCCATGTTAACCATCCAATTTACTGGCATCACAAAATCATTCACACCGCTTAATCAATGCTTTAAACAGGAATTACAATATTCATAACATTTCATTCAGGATGCGCTGATTTCGATGCAATTAGCATTCAAATGACGGACAAAAGGTGGTAGCGAGATTCGGTTTAACGTGTGTCAGGCAAGGGGATGACGCGTTCAGATGCATGAGTATGGAGCAAGATTCTTATATCATTTACGATTTATAAATTTCCACGTGTAAGTATTTGAATTCAAATCAGGTTATTGTTGACATTTTACTTTTCACATTACAAAATAGGTTCATGTGTTTTTATTTTTTAATTTTGGACAGCGTAAATTATTTTATTTAACATGAAATAAATGAATATACTTACAATATAAGTAGCTAAATATTGTATGAGTTGTAACTAATTACAATACATATCACTCAAACTCTCGAGATACATATCACTTGTAAATTTTGTTTAATAAGTATATTTAACTACTCTGACGTCTCTAAGATGGTGCCAAAAGTATTTAAGATGCCATGAGATCATGAGTCCATCGGGATCAAAAAATTTTGCTTTTCGGAAAAAGGAACCATCCGTCAATACTTCTCATAACACTCACCTTTCCTTCTTCATTATCTGGGCATTTTTACTTGTACCATTAACGGCTTAAGCAATCGTCACAAAACTGACGGTGAATGTCAAATCCCATATATTTTGTCAGGAATGTGACGGTTACACCTGAAACATGACTTAAGTCGTGCTAAAGTACAAGTTAAAATAGAAATGCCTATTTATCTAGACTGCTGAAACTTACCTGTTTTGAATAAGACGCCATGAAATTGTAGCATGTTCATCCGAACTGACTCCCACTCGTCCCCGATCCTGAGTGCTCTGATTACCCTATTTATTCTATTATGCCGTAATTGTTTGCTGAATGAGTTGCGTAGTTGCTTCGGCCATTAGCTACATTGTGCTAGGTTTTAGACGAGTATTTTGCATCACGAATCCCAAAGCAATGTCAACTTTAAACTACAAATTTAAGGTTGAGTTTTCAAGAATCGGAAACCTTAACAAATGTTTGCAGAATATGTAGATTTAAGGATATGTGGTTGTGATTCAATTTTTGAAATAAACAATGGACGGATTAAGACAGTCTGCGTGTGTTGGAACTATGTTGGTATTGTTACTAACTACTTTCTTCCTATTAGTAAAATGAGGGTTCTGTTTTGTAGTAGAATATTAATAGATGTCTTCAATGATTTCCTTTGTTAACAATGGGTATATTAGGCTTCTGGGTTGATGGGTTCTTTAGAAACAGCCTTTAATCACGGACTAAGATGTGCCAATTATAAGTACTTTATCATAATGATTAAATTCAGAAAGTAGGTATTTAAAATACTTATGAGGAACATTTAATTTTATAAACACGATTTTAGGGGATGTAGCCATAGATTCTTCCTTGTATAAAATACATAAAAAATTTTTGCTAATCTGTGAAATTTTACCATAAAATATTAATTTCATGGCCCAATAAAAAGTTAATGTCATCATTAAACGTCAAAAATATAAAATAGATAATTCCCACGCTAAACAATAATCATTCAATCAATAACATAAAATACTTTGACATCTAATAACAAACTTACCCCTGGCAACGGGAAATACAAAAAAACTGCTAAAAGGGGAAATGAGTAAAATGTGTAACCGCGAAAATAATGAATGGTTCGTTTTTATTCCTGCAAAATGTCGGTGGGTTTACATGCTAAGAAAAGGTAAGGTACATATTTTGATAGTGTTAAAATGTAGTGTCTTATAAGGAAACAAAAAAAAATTAAGGAAAATAAAAATTATCAAAATTATATATAAATAAATATATAAATATAAATATTATAGGACGATCTTACACAAACCGACCTAGTCCCACAGTAAGCTCAATAAGGCTTGTGTTGTGGGTACTAGACGACGATATATATAATAGATAAATATGAATAAATACTTAAATACATAGAAAACACCCATAACTCAGGAACAAATATCTGTGATAGACACACAAATAAATGCCCTGACCAGGATTCGAACCCGGGACCTCCTGCTTCATAGGCGCAGGGTCACTACCGACTGGGCTAGGAGGCCGTTTAAAATTATGACTGATTATTTAAATCTGCTGATATTAATCGATGTAATAACAGTGCGTTTTAAGACTTTTCAAAATGATTGCTTCAATTAGTTACGTTCACTCATTTCAATATTAGTTTGTTAGCAATATTTATTACCATACGAGTAAATATACAAACAAGCAAAGTCTAGCATTTTTGTTAGTTCTAATTATTTTTTTATACTTATTTATGTCGGCCATGTAAACCTTCCGTCTCCTTAAAGATCATAGTGCAAACGATTTACCCTCGCGTGAGGCATTAGGTATACTCGTAAGAGAAAAAGTTCGTATTTTTTGTAATAATTTTGACCCTCCAAACCGCATCATTTTGGGCGCGTCCGACCGTGTCTTGTTTATTATGATTATTGTTATTTGGATTTGAGTCTTTATTAATAATTCATCGTTCTCTTTTGCGTACCTTTTACTTACTATCATTAGATGCAAATATTTTAGGACGGTGATTTACGAAACATAATAGTTTAAGAATACCCATAAAAGAGTGTATGTTTTTACCACAGACAATTGATATAGCATGTCCCTTCACTGAACTTTATATGGCATGTTTTTAATGTTACAGTTCTTTGTGATATACCTATGCGATTTCTAAAATATTAGACCACATATTAAGTTTACAGTACAAATTAGTGTAATATTTTTTTTGTCGCTTTTTGTCGCCACTTTAAACCCCTAAACTAAACCAAAACAGGTGTTTCCACACCCAATTCAAAAAGGGGAGGCGAAAACCTTTCATATTGAAATCGAAGAGCTTAACAAAACAAGGAAGTTGTTTTAAGTAGAACAAGTGCAGCTACAGTTAATCTGTGCGATGATAAATGACGTTCCATTTTCTTGATTCGTCTAAAGTTATAGGGTGATACAGATTTAATACATTTTATTTTACTAATAACTCACTCCCTTATTCATAAACGTCTCTCAGACCTGAATTAGTTAATTTTACATTTGTCCTTATCTGTCACTTGTCAGTTGTGTTTGTTAGAAAAATACAAAACATAAATTATGTCATTGAGGCTAGAGAGATGTTTATGAATAAGGGGGTCACTTACTACATACTACAGTATGAAGTATATGCGTTTAGTATACATAGTTGTTTATTTATCTCAAAAAGTACAATATAGATTATTATATCATATAAAAATACGTAAGTGTCGTGATACTCGGTTGGAACTCTTGGAATGAAGTTGTTTTCATTTTTTTTATTCTGTTCTATTTTTTTCTCATTCTCATTACATATTTCTCAATCGTATGCCTTGTGACGGGATTTCGTGATGGTCAAATCTTACACTTTTTTTCGCCTAGCCCATTCACCAACCGTCCCATAAGGAACTTCGTTCCAAAAATTAAATTTAAACTACATTAAAATGAAAACAACAACAATAAATATAAGCGTTTAGTTACTGATGTTTGTTGAATATAAAAATAATTCTGAATATCAGCTATGACTCGTTATCTGATATTTTACTCAAAAGGAATGAAAACATTCACTTTGTCAAGAAATTCCATGTGAGAATGGGTAGGTCCATGTAAACTTTGAACAATATGATAAAGAATCACACCAGATTACCGTGAAACGTACGATGCACGACCGCATGTATGTTTACTAAACGCAACCTGTTCAACTGCATCATCCCGTAGTTTCGAGGCGTGACTTCGCGACCGGTCCTCAGATTATGCGCTACGCACTGCATAATAGTATAATGGCGACTGCATCGATTATGGACGCGCATTACGTCAAACAATTATCAGCAGGTCATCGACCTTAGTTGGTTACTTCAGGAATTATATGTATTTTCATTCGTGTGATTTGATATGCTAATACGATGACATAATTGTCCGTGGATAATGTGGCAGTAAAAAATTATATCGTGATCGATAGAAATGGCGGCAATGAAGGTTTCCGCGATAAAAAATTTCACTAATATAATGAGAGCCCACGACACTAAACCTTTTGTTGGTGGTGGTGATTGGTGAATTATGACCTCTCGCCACGGTGCTGCCATTTTAGAACAAGAGCCCACGACGCTGAACCTAGTTCGATAAGTCTCCTAGATGAGATATATACATTTAGTTACGTCTTTAATGGGGAACACGAAATGCCGATGCTGCAATGTAAAAAAAGTGGCGGCGTATTTTAATAAAATAAAATAAAACTCTTTTAAAACATAACATAATTTTAATAACGTAACATCTTGTTGCAGTTCAGGCGCTACGTTTAGGTTACATAACATCTTGTTACTGTTATAAAAAGATCAGGCGCTTTGTTTTGGCATACATCTACAATCTTTTGATGCTGCTGCCACTGACAAGGCCACGCATGGCGGCTTGCAGCACCGCGTTATCGTGTAGCCCTACCCCTCCCATGCTTTGAGGAACAAAGGAAATATAACAGACATCACTAGAAGCCGAATGTTTCATTTTTTAGGGTTCCGTAGTCAACTAGGAACCCTTATAGTTTCCCCATGTCTGCCCGTCCGTCCGTCCGCGGATAATCTCAGTGACCGTTAGCACTAGAAAGCTGAAATTTGGCACTAATATGTATATCAATCACGCAAACAAAGTGGTAAAATAAAAAGTGGAAAAAAATGTTTTATTAGGGTACCTCCCCTATACGTAAAGTGGGAAGTGATTTTTTTTTTTATTTCAACCCTAACGTGTGATATATTGACGGATAGGTATTTAAAAATGAATAGGGTTTTACTAAAATCATTTTTTGATAATGTAAATATTTTCGGAAATAATCGCTCCAGAAGTAAAAAAAAATGTGTCCCCCAACTTTTGAACCATAAGTTTTAAAAATATGAAAAAAATCTCAAAAGTAGAACTTTATATAAACTTTTTGGGAAAATTATTTTGAACTAGATAGATTAAATAGTTTTTGAAAAAAAAATACAAAATAATTTCTGAACTAAGTTTGTAATTTAACCATATAAGCAGGTGTTTATTGTACCTGTAATTTCTACAAAATGACAATGAAATGACGTGCTTTCAAATAAAGTAAAAACGGTGAAAATCGGTTCACGCAATAAAGAAATATCCCATAAAAATCATCTTCCATACTTTAAGCTCGCGCGCAATAGTTTACTTAATTTGCCGATAGATGTCGCTGTACGTGGAACGCTCATATCATATCCTACATGGCGGTGTTATTTTAACTCTTAAGTGGGGACACTTACTGTGACGGACGGAAAACTACGGAACCCTACACTAAGCGTGGCCCGACACGCTCTTGGCCGGTTTTTATTTTATTAAAATACGCCACCACTTTTTTGCATTGCAGCATCGGCATTTCGTGTTCCCCCATTAAAGACGTAACTAAATATATATATCTCATCTAGGAGACTTATCGAACTAGGTTCAGCGTCGTGGTCTCTTGTTCTAAAATGGCAGCACCGTGGCGAGAGGTGTAGCTGTCATAATTCACCAGTCACCACCACCAACCATACATAGCCACCAATTCATTGTCAGTATTTATTACTGTTACTGGTGACGGTGGTTATGTACCTACCTTTACAGTACAGTGGTGGTACACGCTAGAGCGAGCATAAGACGAGACCAGGTATTTATAATAACCTATTATCTCAATTATTTCAAATCAGGCAAGCAGGTGTGAATCAAGTTGTATTGTATGAACATGAACGTTGAACGCCCTGCAACTTTTAATAAACAACACAATCCCTATAACCTAGACTAAACAATAGGTTATAATTGCTTACCAACCCTAAGGCTAGGTGGCGTGCATTAGTTGAGTCAACATTGGCGGACTTAATCCAGCGCCCTCTGTTGACAGACGGTTCTAAATCCTAATATAGCATACCCAGAAATTAGTAACATTATAAAAAAATATCTCTATCGTAACGTATCGTTATACCTGTATTCGTCTATTCTTTGATAATATTATATTATATTTCCGGCATAAAGTAATACCATCCAAATCCAACTATAGTCCATAAGCTTTTCTGTGGTCGGGAACTAACTCTAATAACTCCCTTTAGGTCTGACTATGATTTGAAACACGCAATTCTCGGGCTACATATTTTACAGAAAGTGAAGAATACGTATTAAACTTGTAGACCATAATTATAATATTGAACTACGAGTATAGTGGGGTGCTTTTACGGTATGTTTTGTAATGAGAAACTTGCAGGCAACTCTGAGCTGTGTGGATGGAGTCAACGCAAACATGTAGATCAGTCAGGCATATGGAGCAGCGAGAGCTCCAATCGACCGTTTTACGTGCTAGGTGTACCTGCCTCGAGGGGTAGCGTCGGGAGAAAAGGAAAAAGCAAGCCTAAGTTTAGAAATAATGGTATGATGGCAATAGCACCAAATTAACATGTGTGCATTCTCAATCAAAACTGGATCCTTGT
This sequence comes from Pammene aurita, assembly GCA_947086415.1. Taxonomy (NCBI): domain Eukaryota; kingdom Metazoa; phylum Arthropoda; class Insecta; order Lepidoptera; family Tortricidae; genus Pammene; species Pammene aurita. Next base: position 34,377,023 of record OX352290.1, on the reverse strand, counting down.
AAATTTTTCTTCAGGCGTAGCCAGGTCTTTTCCCTTTGCCCCCTAGGAATTATCTTCAAAATAAATCTGCCAGTTGTTCACATATTCAAACAATGAATATTTGCATCACTTGTCCTTACGGGACCACAACCGATAGGTATCTACTTATACCTATCAAGCATTAGAAGTCGTTTAGTAATGTGCCGCTAAAACGAACGTTGTAGCCTAGTCAAAGCACTCTTAGGGTGGGTTGCATCACGCATAACTAACGAACTCGTCATCGTTAAATATGGCGACGGAGCTGTCATCCCACAGAAAACTGTTAAACTTTTCAGAACAGAAGGTTTGGTGCAACCGGCACTTAGATTTTTTTTTAAATTGGGATATTAAGGTAACAAAATATTAAATTATTTCGGAACTGTTTTGGCCGCCAGTACTTACGTAAAGCCTGCTTAATATCGGCGTGTTTACTTTGATATTTGTGCGAAGGCTTAGCATGCGGCGCTATTTGCCTTTCGGTAATAATACGGCTTGTTGCACCGAGCACCGGCAAAGACCTTCCGGTGCGTGCTAGTTTTAGCTCGATGGTTGTTAAAAAGACATGAAAATACTCGGTTAAAAATAAGAATGATAAAAATGTAGGTGGTTTTTAATACTTTTATATAAAACTAGCTGACCCGGCGAACCTCGTACCGACAACTTCCACCGACTTCCGTCGACCTCAAGTTCACTCCTAGGTACGCCAGTCCTACCGTCTCCCACTATCTCCCAACCATCTCTCACTCTTGTCCACCCTTCTCTCACTCTCTTCCACCCCTTTTCAACTCTCACCTACCCCTCTCCTACTCTCTTCCACCACCCTATTCCCATCGACTCCTACTTTACTCCCATCGACTCTAACCCCATTCCCACAGACTCCTACGAGTACACTACGTCAGTCTCACCGTCTCCACCCCCTCCCATTGTCTTCACCCACTCCTATTAACGGACTTACACTGTGGTTATACCACGCTTTATGTCACGTTCCACGGGAACGGGATAAAAAGTATCCTATGACCGTCTCCTGGTTCTAAGCTACCTCCCCACTAATTTTCAGCCAAATCGGTTCAGCTGTTCTTGAGTAATAAATAATGTAACTAACGCGATTTTCTTTTATATATATAGATGTCAAGAAAAATTATATCTTATGGGCCGATCTGATTGTACCTACCCTGGTACATACAAATTAGTTTAGGCAGTCGGATGCTGACTACCTACTGATTCCATAGACTCAAGTATATAGTAATATACAAAAATAATGTACGAGGAAACACGAAACAATTCATCTATTCTTAAAAGAACTATATAAAACCTGTCGCAAGCTATAAAAGGAGGTTAGGGAAGAATGGTGCTAAAAATATGTTGAAGCGAAAATCGTATTAGCAATGATTTATATGTCAGTCCACTTTGCTAGGGGCAAGTAGTCACTAGTCATGGGAGATAATGTTCGGACACCGGCTTTTACTGCATCTTTCTTTTTTTGACAACTTGTTGTGTCATGCTCGTAAATAAAGTGTACTTGGGTGTAGCAAAGTATTAATATTGGTTATGTAATAAAAGTAACTTGCGTAAGAAAACGATAATTTAAACCTAAAAATACGACTACCTATTGTTTATTTTATGAAATAATTATTTATCTATTTAATAGCAATTACTATACTGATAGAATCCAGGGTCACTATTAACAAATTGTTGTTAGAGTTAACTAAATATTTTCTTAACTATTTTATTTAATAAACTTGATTAATACTGACTTTAAACTCATGAATCGTGGACATTTCGTCGACCCGTTACTGTAGTTTTAATTGACGCCGCTACAGATAGTGAGCTACCTATGTTTTAATTCATTATTACGAACAGTTGATACACCTACGTACCTATGTCTATTGTAAATATTGTAATCAATTAATCACATTTACTAATATAGGTACCCACCTTACCTTACTAGGTATAATACATCTATGCGTACAGAACGATTTATTATCAGTGTGTAATTTGAAATCATAGCATAGTATCAGATTGTTTAATTGTTTATCTATTACATAAATGACACCAAGCTTAAATACTTATATTTTAATAACATTTAAAGCAAACATTGGGTAAAAAGAACCAACAACACCTATGCTTAACAAGTGCAGGCAGTTGAAGCTAAAGAAGGAAATCCTTAAAAACAATAGTAGTGTGACGTCCATAATTCTTCATTTGTTGGAGGGTCAAATTGGATCATATGTACGACTAAATGTAGTGCGCGTAAAGTTTATCCCTTCTTAGCTCGTTTTGTATATTTTTGGGAAACAAATAATATTAAGTACTTAAAATAATTTTATACCACTAAAAATTTAATAAAATTAGTAACTAATTAATGAATCACGTATATTATTTTGGACCCGGGTTACGTCCTTAAACTACGACCGGACCTGGGTATGTCCTTAAACTACTCCAAAAAGAGAGGTATGGGCACTGCGAATGGCATCTCGCTAAGTGTGGTAGGGCACGTTCAGCGAATGCATCTCGCTCAAATCTGGAGCAGAGCCCGACTGGGGAAGTACCTCCACCTTACAGAAAACCACAGCCAAATAGCACTAGACCCTACTCATAGTGTTGCTGGTGAGTAAGGTTGCCAAAGAGCTCAAAGAGGACCCAGTGTGTTGACGATCAGGGACCTTCTTGTTCCTTTAGCCGTCAACACAGTGAATCCTCCTTTTTGTAAAGGGTCGGCAACGCGCATGTGACTCCTTTGGAGTTGCAGGCGTCCATAGGTTACGGTAACTGCTTACCGTCAGGCGGGCCGTATGCTTGTTTGCCACCGTAGTGGTATAAAATATATATATACATATATATATATTATACTAATATTATAAATGGGAAAGTGTGTGTGTTTGTTTGTTTGTTTGTTTGTCCGTCTTTCACGGCAAATCGGGGCGACGAATTGACGTGATTTTTAAGTGGAGATAGTTGAAGGGATGGAGAGTGACATAGGCTACTTTTTGTCTCTTTCTAACCCCCCACTTCCCTAAAATGGGGGGCTGGAAGTTTGTATGGAGCATTACGGGGGGCAAAGGGGAACCGTGTTACCCCGAATTTTACGCGAGCGAAGCCGCGGGCAAAAGCTAGTATTATATAAATGTACTAACGAACCACCCCGGCTTCGCACGGGATAAAAAATGGTTATTGTGGGTTATCCCTAAGAGATAGACATATACCATTGCGGACTTTTTGTAGACCTTTTTAAGATGTACAATACTGTAGTACATTATTTTGATCTATCTCTTAGGACTCGGCCAGCGTTTGCAATGTAAGCGCAAAAAATGGGTTTATTTACGACATTAAAATCATCAGTGTTTCTCTACTATAATATACATGTATTATGCATATAAACCTTCCTCTGTAATATGTGATATTACAAATATTACAAAAAACTGCACCAAAATCCGTTGCTTTGTTTTAAAAATCTAAGCATACATAGGGACAAACAGCGGAAAGCGACTTTGTTTTATACTATGTAGTGATAAGATAAGTACTTAAAAAACTGCTGATGGTATTGAACTGTTGCGATATTTGTAGAATGAATTATGCGGTAACTCTGAACTCCTGAAGTGCCATCTGAACCAGAGTTACCGTATAATGTATGGGGCTGTGCAGCGCCATCTAGTGAAGCTATAAAACTTGGAGCCTCAAAAAGTTCTTAGGCTGGCTCAATTGGATTCGGCTGAAAAGAGCTGAAAGTAGCCGATTAAGATCGTGACAAGAAACTCTTCTGCAAGACATACATATGTCCCTAATATGATAATAGAAAAAAAACATCATGATCTACATCAAATAATTAAAAAGTGCACATTAAAACAAAGAAGTATCTAGAAAACAAGTGGCATATTGCGCTAGTTGGGAAAGTGCAGGTGTTCGCTAACTTAGGGGTGGGCGCTTTTTGTGGCCGCCACTGTAAGCGTAAAATGCGAGCCGACTTAATAAGTGGTTATTTAGCGTACACCATAGTGCAGATTAATCTGGATAAATATGTCTATTTGTGAAATAAGAAGATTATGCAGATGTTAGTTTTACGGGATATTGAGCTATTAAATATAATATATAACCAATATTAAAATACTACCACTTTGTTTCTAACATAAACAATATTAACATTTAATAACTATTTGGGTATGTATTTATTTAATATATAAAAATTTGGATTTTAATGAAATAATACACAATGGATTTCAAAACACCAAAATATTTTAATAAAATTAACTAAGTAAAGTAGAACTAAGTAAATCTATGAACAGTCAACCAATTTGATTCCTAGGCCACTCTAGAATCTTGTCACAATAGCTAATTTGGTAACGAATAGGTTTCGTTTATACGTATCCATGGGCAACTGTCATTACGACAAGGTTCTACAGTGGCCTAGTAATCAAATTGGTTGACCGTACAGTCGCCATCAAATATATCGGAGCGGCCAAGCTATTCAAAAATATCTGAATATGCACTTTATCGCTTTGACGACAGAGGCGTTGTTCAGATATTTGTGACCACTAAGATATATCTGATGGCGACTGTACATACATGTTAATCAATTGAAATAAATAAATTCTGAGAAACATTTGTAACAGAATGTCTAAATAACCACTTATTAATTTGTATGAAGTAATTTCGTGACAATGTGTGACATAAGGTTTTTGAATTAAATTACCAAGTTAATAAGGCTATGCAAATTAAATGCAAGTGATTGCATTTAATTTCACCCCAACTCAGATATAATCTTGATATAAATCTGGGGAAATGATGTTGGCTGTTTACCGCAAAATATCGTAAAATCTGTTAACAAGTATTTGTTCTAGTTTTTCAAACTTTTATATAAAGAAAAAGGAAACATCTGAAGCACTTTTAAATTAATAACGAGTACCCATCCACTACAACTGTCGATAAGCTTCTTATCATATCGCTACATTGTTTTAAAAATAGCGTTTATCCCAGATACATCTTAAAGACAACCTAATATCCGATTAGTTATTCAATACAAAAAATAGGACTAATGTTCGAACTAATACATTTTTCACATTATATTATTGATATCCTAACATATGCTTCTAAATCAATCACAATCATGCCCAATAACAATTCAACCAAAAAAGTGTTTCCTTTATTTCTCCAAATCACGAACATTGAAGCGTCACTAGACTCACGGAGCACGCTTCGACAATCATCGCGTTTAGAACTCCGCCATATGTGCGAGACAGATATACACACCCACCGGTCAAATTTGATTTACGCACAAATTACGTGCCATAACCGTGAGTGTACACATTACTTGCACCTACTCTATATTCCCAACCACAGACTAAAATAAATACTACGAAATAGTTTATGCACTGCTGTATTTTGACGCAGTGTTGTTAGATTTTATTTTTGTATGTCTCCTATTTGAAATAGAGGTGGTGTAGGTGTGTAAGGGTGGCACACCTCCCTACTCAGTCAAGTGCACCTTTGTTCATATCGATAATGCACTAATTTGAATATTCGCGGTGTCAGATGTCAAATGGTTCATAATTTTCTATTCTTTTTTATACGATTTTGTGTTTAACGAACGTCTGTCTATTTGTTTGAAGGGTTCGATATGGAATTATGCTTTAATGGTAATGACTGATGGATAATTTTTAACACTTCTGCTTACGCCTGCGAACACGATGTTTATCAATATACCTTATACCTATACCTTAGGCTATTTATTGTTCCATCAGTATAATTCATTATTATCACCATCCACGGACCATTGAAGTTGATTTTTTACTACATTACATAACAATGCAGTGGAAAACGATTGTATTCACTCATTGTCGCTCAAATCTTTAATATCTCCAGCGAGCGATAATTTATTTAAGGTATCGTATTGAGGAGGAAAATGTAATCCAATGTTTTAAACATTTTACTTGGATTTTGATGATTGTCAATGATGATTGATGGATTCTCAGTGATATTTATTTAACTATTTTTAAATATTTATTGCCAACATCCGTGGTCTCTTATTTATTTAACATGACATTAGCCCAGCGATTCACCCTCAGACGGGTAAAACAAATAATTACTACAATTTTATAGAAAATGTCACGTTTTCCGATCCGAGCAAAGGAGTAATTTTATTTCATATATTTTTAATGAACTTGCATAGAAATTGCTTAGGTCTAATTAAGCAATTAATGGTCAAGTAAAAGGAGGCAGCAATTTACTAGAATTGTGCGTGAGCAGTATTTCCTATTATTTTATTGTCGATATAATTGCAAAGATTAGTTCATAAAAGCGATGAAACCTTACCCTAACGGACTAAAGGCCCCATATTTCCCTATTAATAGGCAAAATACATGTTGATTTAGCAAAAAGGGCAGTTCAGGTACCTTTACTACCTTAAATTGAATTATTATTAATAAGTTATCACTGAAAGATGTATATTTGTCCCCATTAGAAAGACTTACATATAAGAGAACAAAGTAACAATATGTTGAATCGGCGATATTGTCGTTGGAATTGTTGATGTAATTGCTGAGATACGTTTGTGATCATCATACTATTTTCTTAATTTATAGATCGGTTAGACTCTGAGAATGAGGGTTGAGGAATACGCATGATATATGTTTTTTTGATTGGAAAATGTAAACATAAAATTACAGGCGATAAATACACAAAAACCAACTTTTGACAACACACAATAATTGTTTTAGTATTAATTCATGTAGTTAAATTTAAAATACGTATCATTACGCCCCCTTAAAAATATGTTACATGTATGTTTATGATACTGCTTCACCATGCATTAGAGTATTAGAGCCGTGTCAATAATAAAAAAAAAATAATCATGTATCGTAATATCGCAAAATAATAGTAGTTTATGTAACTGTTACGTAATAAGGGTCTTTAAAACATGAGTGTGGTTTTATGAAATGAGCCGCAGGCGAATTTCACAATAAGATCACACGAGTGTTTTAAGGCCTAATTACGTACAGTTGCATACACTGCTTTATCTACACTCATATTATTTATTATAAATGCCGTATTCGGAAATCATAGAATGGCCGCCATTGCACCGCCGCGGCCATCTCGATTGTGTCGGCGTGGCCAACTCGATTGTTTCGGGGCTCGCGCGGGACCAATCGAGTTGGCCATGGCGGTAACATTCTGTTATCAAATTCGATGTTCCAAATTTGAAACTCATTGCTTAACAATATTTGAGCATGCAAAGTTAAAATTACGTTACTGCCGCAGATAAGAAACTTATCATAGTTAATTCGTTTGTTGTAATGCTTGTCATTGTCTACGGTTTTTGAACGCATTTTAGAGTACTTACAGTATGAGTGTAGATAAAATAGCATTTTCTACTGGTTTTAATTAAAAGTATCTCTATCGCTTAAGTACGGTGGGGCAGAATGTTGATGTGCCAAACATTATGTACCTGTAGTTCAAGCACTATGCAATAAGTCACACTTACTAAAGATGGATTATGTTAACAAAATAATTAAACATTACAAAGTCAAATCCTAAACCTTAATAGGAATAATTCACTGTCATATTGCACAACAGGTGAGCTCATTACAGATTATGTTCGGTAATTTGCCAGGGCGCCATCTGTTGCCACGCCACGTCGATCACAATCTATCATTCACCCATTCACTCACTGACCGGTGAATCATTCACATGTCAAATAGGGTTAAGTCTGCGCCTAATTTTAATAAGTTACCGTAATAATACGATTTAAAAAAAATCGCATATTTATTTGTTGAAACGACAGCGACAGGATACTTAATTGTAGCTTATCGCGTTAGATATACTCGTACATATATTCTGCGGTCCTTAAGTTTTGCCTAAAATTAAGGTTCCTTTTGTGCTTCTTTGACTTCAACATACCAAGTTCGCTTACTAAGTAATCTGTCAAATCATCTGATTAATCAAACTGCAGGAATATTCGTCTGATTCGATTAGGGCATCCAACCATTAGCCAATAACAGCAAGTCAGTGGGCGGGCCATTTTTCTTCCGCGTTCCAGCGGACCCCTAAATCATTTGCTGAATTAGTTTTAATATGTGCTTAATAAATTCATTGCTGCTAAGTACGGCAATAAGAGGATGTTCCAATCAGTATTTAGTTTTGGTTAATTTTAAAATAATATTAATACTCGAACATCTTTGAAAAACAAAAATTGTCAACCGAAAGCCACTTAAATGATCGTTTTTTTTGTGTGTCCGGTTTTATTTAGCCACAAATGTGAGCCATCCCGGATACAACTTCTATGTATAGACTTCATTAAAATATAGAATATAATTGATTGAAAGAAATGAAACGTGTTGGATTAGCTCCAAATATACTCAAGGGAGAACAAGATGTACTCGAATGTGCTAGTAGCTATTCGATGATCTAAGAGTATGTACATTAGACAAAAAGAAACTTATTCTTGCGCTTTGTATTTGCTTTGTTTGTTTGGTTGGCTTACTTTAATTGTTTAAATTTTTATGGCATCCACTTATAGTACTTTTACAGCCCCTCTTGCCATATCCATTACTTCGAGCATCATAGTGTCGTCGGTACGAAGATACGTATACGTCATAAAGCGTTAAAGCCGGTACACACCCTTAATACAGCATCATGCCCTCGCGGCCTCGTCATCGTGACTCAAACTGCAACATTTGGTATCTATCCATCGGTATTAAGTGGAATAGATTGTACTGATAAATAAGGGTGGCGATACACTGGTATAAATGATATTAAATTTCATTTTCGTTCGTTTCAGCAACATGTAGAATATATAGATTTTAGGTTTAAATTATAAAGTACACTAAAATATGCAAATTGTAACGATGACATATTTAATGCAAAAAACGATATTTATTTATTTATTTCTGCTGGTATCTTATAGAAAAAAAATCCCCCAAGTCTCGATAGTCTATTCATAGTCATCTTCCTCATCATTGATACCTTTAATAAAATAACGTATTTATCCATCTAGGCAAAGCATGGTAATGCGAGATTAATGAACTCTGACTAGAGAAACCTTGGTTGTTTGTTTTATTGACGACTGTAACTGAACCAAAGTTATGAAAACAGGATTAAGTACCGAACTCCTCGGAATTTTAAATTAAGTATCTTTAAGTTTAGTATATCCTTAACTCTATTCGCTACTCACTGAAACGTTTACTTTACAACTTAAACTTAAAACGTTTTATCAAATCACCACCGACCAAGGGTGAAATATGAAAGGGGACAGGTTCAAATTTTGGAGTTTTTTCATACTGATTTAGAGTAGAATTAGGGGTTAGTTTTTAGAGCTATTTAGATTTAAATGAGAGCACATGGCGGTCTGATAATAAACAAGGATTATGGATTATAGTTTGATTCTATTTGTAAACATTTTAGGGTTCTTAAATAAACAAAGTTTAAAGCGTTGTGCACTTGATCCATATCGTTAGCAGTATTTTCCTTAGTGATAATATGAAAAGAGACAGAGGAATTAGACGTAACTTTAAAATGCCAATAAACACGTCGTTACTTGGAAATGTGAACATTTATATTAATGGGTATTTGTACAGTCAACTATAAAATACGTAATGGTTTTAGTTGTAAGTAATATGTAAGGGTCGGCAACGCGTATGTGACACCTCTGGAGTTGCAGGCGTCCATAGGCTACGGTAGCTGCTTACCAACATCAGGCGGGCCGTATGCTTGTTTGCCACCGTCGTGGTATTTAAAAAAAGTATCTTTGAATAAGAAATAAAGAATTCGAATATAATAACTTACACATGCAGGCGAAGCACAAGGAGGTCATCTCGACGATCAAACCCGGATTGTCTCGGAAGCTAAAACAGCTTATGGTCTAAGAGCTGGCCACGTCAGATGTGACACAATAATGAGAGCAATGAAACCTGTCTAGTTAGAAAGCTTTACCATCCTTATTGCTAGATCCGGGAATCTGGCAGCTTTTAATGGGTGGATGTCAGAGTGACAGGCCATCAAAGTTTTTCAGATGGAAAAAAGTAATACCAGAATAGGTAAAAACTGCCAAAATGGTGTCTGTTGGAAGGACGGGTTTAAATTAGTTTTAAAAGGGATTTGTAAAATAAATAGAAAAAAGATGTTTACTGTCATGAGTGTATATTCGAAGTAAAGTCTACAAAATTTTTAAAAGGAATAGAAAAACTAATAATGACATATCTGCACAACAGAGGTTACTATTCATTACAACAGCCGCCCTTAATCGAAGTTGTGCGAGACAAACAGAAAATTAAGTTATATTTCTAAACCTAAATTAATTGTACACCGTTTATGTACTATGGGCCCGAGTGGCTTATTAAGTACATCTGCAGGATTATCGCTACTTTTAATATAATCTAAACTAACGACGTTGTTAGACACCTTCTCCCTAATAAAGTGATATCTGGTATCTATATGTTTCGTCCTGCTGTAGTGTACCGGATTTCGAACGAGATTGATGGCACTCTGACTGTCAGAAGCTAGGTTTACTGAATTAAGTTTACCTGTTATTTCGTAGATAAACCGACGTAAATAACATGCTTCCTTCGTCGCAGAAGCTAGCGCCATGTATTCGCTCTCCGCTGAGCTTAAAGCTACGGTAGGTTGCTTCTTGGACTCCCAGGACACTGGACCTCCACTTAATTTGAAGGTATAACCGGTATATGACCTTCTGTCAATCGTACAGTTAGCCCAGTCCGCGTCGCAAAAGCCTTTCAAGGGCTCTCCGTTCCTCCTGTAAACCAATGAATAGTCTATAGTACCCTTCAGGTACTGCAGAACCCTTTTTGCAGCAATCCAATGCTCCTTTGTATAACACGTATTAAACTGACTCAAAAAACTCGTAGCGTAAGCGATGTCGGGCCGTGAGTTAACCGTCAGATACATGAGGCATCCTATTAGATTCTGATAAGGATAAGACTCACCAACTTGACCATCAGGTCTCCTTTCCATATTCTTCTTAACTAACGGAGTGTCCACAACTTTACATTCCTGCATGTTAAACTTTTCCAATATGGAGAGTATGTAATTTCGTTGGTTAACTTTTATTTTCTCGGAATCATACTCAATTTGCAATCCTAAATAGCATTTTAGTATTCCGAGATCTTTTAGTGAAAAATATTTCGACAAATCGCTTTTGACAATGTCAAATGTCGAATCTGATTTATAGAAGATTATTATGTCATCGACAAATATACCCAATATTACGAGTTCTTTACCAAAAAGTTTTAAATATACGCAAGGCTCGGAAGGAGTTCCTGTAAAACCTATTTTTAAAAGCGTTTCATTTAACTTTTTGTTCCACGCTCGCGGTGCCTGTTTAAGGCCGTAAAGGGATTTCTTCAGTAAACAAACCTTGTTCTCTTTGCCCTTTTCGACAAATCCGAGAGGTTGCTCCATGAAGACCTCTTCTTCTAAATCTCCGTTAAGAAACGCAGTATCAACATCCAAATGCTTCATTCTTAACCCCATCTCTGCAGCTAATGCAAACAACGTGCGGAGTGAAGAGTGACGAATCACGGGCGCAAACGTCTCATCGTAGTCTACTCCCTCGACTTGATGAAAACCTTTGACGACCAGCCTCGCTTTATACTTTGTGATGTTTCCATATGCATCTTTTTTAATCTTGTAAACCCATTTACATGGTATGACCTTTTTGTTAGGCCTGTCTACTAAATCCCATGTATGGAGTTTTTTGAGCGAACTGTACTCATCCTTCATAGCATGGTGCCATTTATCACAACTATCGGCATGAGTAGCTTCATAGTATGTCGTAGGTTCTTCAGAGTCAACCGTTGACACATTATATGTCAGGAAATCTGGTGGTTTCCTATTTCTTGAGGGGTACCGCTGCTCAGAGACAGTTTCCTCTTCCAAACTTGCTGGCTCTTCATCTACTATAGGTAATCCCGCGTCACTTGAAGACTCTACTTCTTCGCAAGTCACTGGATCTTCCAACCTTTGAAGATTTGTTGGTGAAGATGTCTCAGCAGCAGGATCGGTACTCTCATCGCAATCAAAATATTGAGAATCATGACCAACCTCGGGCTCCTCTTCAAATATCAGTATTGAGTCCGTCTGTGTTGTCAGCTGGTCTTGGCCAGGCTCAGCCTCTTTTTTATTCTCGAATAGTAAGATAGGCTCTGATTGTATGACAGGCTCAGCTTGCCTGTGCTTTAACGCTGTAAAACAGTTTTCAAAAAAGGTTACATCCCTGGAAATCATTACTTTTCGTGGGTTAGCAGGATCCCTAAAAATATAAGTACCTGGATTTTCTGAATAACCGACGAATATTGCTTCCTGTGCCTTGACATCTAATTTCTTCCTGTGACACGATGGTATATGAATAAGTGCTCGACATCCGAACACCCGCAGATGACTAAGATCACCTCTGCGACCATACCATCTGTCAAAAGGAATTTGTCCACCTAAGGCTCTATGAGGAGACCTATTTTTCAGGTACACGGCAACTTGGAATGCATCTTCCCAGAATGCATTAGGCAGTGAGCTGTCAGCTAGCAAAGTTCTCGCCTTCTCTGTAATAGAACGGTGCGTGCGTTCTGCAACACCACATTGCTGATGACTGTACGGCGCAGTTGTTTGATGCTGGATACCTTTAGAAGCAAGATAATCAACAAACTCTTTATTAACAAATTCTTTGCCTCCGTCAGTCCTAACAGACTTTATTTTCTTGTCTAATTGATTTTCAACATAAGTTTGAAACAGACAAAATTTATTTTTAACCTCGGTTTTGGAAGGAATAAAATAAGAAAAAATCTTACGCGTATAATCGTCTACTATAGTTAACATATACCTATTTCCTTGAAAAGAGGTTGTAGACAAAGGTCCCATGAGATCCATATGGATCAATTCCAACGGGGAGGTAGCCCTATTAAATGCTACCTTTTTGAACGGTTTTCTTGCTTGTTTACCTTCCACGCAAGCTATGCAACTATTTTTATCGACTACTGAAAATTTTACGCCTACCTTGTGATTCTTCAGTTGGTTCATGCCAATACGACACAAATGGCCTAGCCTAGCATGCCAAAGTTTATAACTTTCCTGACAGTCAGAGCGCACATCCTGTGTCAAATAATTATCAGCCACATTCTCGGGAATATTAACAGTACCATCTAAAATGTACAGTCCACCACAGGGCGAGGCATGAGCAACAGATTCACCTGTAAAACGAAAATTATCAGATTTATAAAAATTACAACCATTAGTATCAAAAAGACATACAAAACCCTTCTCTACAGTTTTATGTACAGATAGCAAGTTAGCTTTTAAATCTGGTACAAAAGCAATATCACTAATCTTATTTACAACATTCTCGGGTGTATTTATTGAAATATCTCCAATTCCGCAGCACTTTATCTGTTCTCCGTTTGCGACAGTAACGGTACCTTCGTTTTGTATCTTAATGTTCTGAAACCAATCTCTTCTGGAAGTCATGTGCCTAGTACAACCTGAATCTACATAAATGATGTCCCTGCTTGAGCTTTTAGAAGTTTTGAGAGCTGTAAATGTAGTATCGCTGATAGTTACCGCATTGACTTTCTCTTTCTTGCGTCTCATTGGACAGTCTGGTCTCTTATGTCCGGGCATCTTGCACTCGTAACAAACTATCTCCTTGTTCTTGGCCGTCGACTTCTTCTTGACATTAAATACGGAATCTGATGAAGTAGCTGCATCTTTAGACATTTCGTTCAGCAGTTTTGTCTTTACTAAGTCAGTAGTCACCTCGATGTTACTATTTTCTAGAGCCATGATGAGAGGTTCGTATTTTGGTGTGAGACCTCCTAATAGTATCGCAGCAATAGACTTATCCTCAATGACTACAGCTATATCCGCCAAGTCCTGTGCGGTTGACATAACTGCATTTATGTACAGTTCTATGTTGTCATAGTCTGACAGACTCAACCTGTACAGCTTTCGCTCTAAAGATAGTCTTCGTCCCATTCCCTTATCCTCGAAAGCTTTCTGCAAAGAACTCCACGCTTCGGCTGCAGTTTTCGCACATCACACATGCGTGATAGCTGCACCATCTACTGTTAAGCATATCTTTGCCAGAGCTTTAGCGTCTTTACGTACCTTGGTAGAGGTGGGGGTCGGATCTCCATCTGGGTATCCACTTACTGTTTCCCATAGATCCTCGTGCAAAAGGTAATTGCGCATCTTAAATTTCCACGTAGGATATCCATCCTTACTTCTTAAACAGAAGGATGGAATAGATGAGCTTGACGTAGGGGAATTTCTCACACTCGAAACATCTCCTGATTCGTTTAACATTTTACTATGAAATTATTTTACTTATCACACTTTTAACTAAACTCCTTATTACTTTTACGAACTTTTCGTGCTGATAACGTGTTGGAAGGACGGGTTTAAATTAGTTTTAAAAGGGATTTGTAAAATAAATAGAAAAAAGATGTTTACTGTCATGAGTGTATATTCGAAGTAAAGTCTACAAAAATTTTAAAAGGAATAGAAAAACTAATAATGACATATCTGCACAACAGAGGTTACTATTCATTACAACAGTGTCATTTATAGAGGACAGGGCCTATATTTTAACATTAGATTAAAAACCATTGGCTATTAATGCGGAAACAAAAACAGTAGGCGACTAACTAAAAATTGCATTATACAGTGTGGAAAGATAAGTCGGGCCCTGGAGGAAAACTACCTTAAAACGTTGAATAGCACAATTCGCTGAAAGGAAACATTCTTTTGTTTTTCCTAAAAACTAAAACTGCGTTCGCAGTTTTTTCTTAATTTTCACTTTTTTCCATACTAATTGTATGAAATATATTTTTATTATTATTTATGGGTTCTCTTGTGCCCTAAACTTGGTTGGTATTAAGAAGTTTTTATCCTTGTTGGAAATAGGATCGATTAGTATCAATTGTCATAAAAAATATTTATGGCAAAAATTACAAAATACTTTTTTTTTAAACTGTATTCTCTTCCAGAAATTTGTAAATGCAGTTATATCCCTTTAAAAAAAATAAAAAATGTTTCCTTTCAATGAATTGAGTTACCTCAACTTTTTAAGGTAGTTTCCCTCCAGGGCCCGACTTATCTTTCCAACCTGTATATCATTTGGCACTACTTGCCCCAACAGAAACTTCTGGATATGATATAATCTAATTAATTACATAATTTCCCATAATATTGCATCAAACCCAGAATAGTGTGGGAAATCTACCGGGTCGTTGTATGGAGACCTCGCATTAATTCCTCAGTCCATTATTCTTTGGCTAGGATGTAGTATAGGTCATAACAAACAAAAAACACTATTTTTCCAAAAAAAAAGTATGTCAGTTTTGGTATTTTTACAAAAATGTACAAAAAGCTTAATACTTTGTACTGAAATTTTTCTCAGGGTATATTATTTTCACTAAACAATTTATTTTCATTACTGACAGATACTGTCAAAAGTTCAAAAAAAAAATTCAAATAAAACTGTCACTTTCATTCAAAAGTAATTGGTAACACTCGTCATTTTGTATGGAAAATTTCTCAGTCAGTTTGTAACAGTGGGTGTTACGTTAATCTTATTTTAGCATAATATTTACGACTATCCAAAAAAAAATTCTAAGAATGAAATTGTTATTACAGTATATTTCATAAACTTTATGGAAAATTCCTCAGCCTGGTTTCGTTTTTTATTCACGTAAGGTAGTCAATTCAACAGCCACAACCGAAATTTCCAAAAAATATTCCACATAAAATACGTCAAATCTCGAAATGAATAATTTGTCTAGCCTTTTAAAGCGAGTGAGCACGCAGTAATATGTCGTCGTGCTTCAGCTATTGAGTCCAGTTTAGCATGCGCGGCTACGACTCAGTTATGCTGCGTCATAGTGAAAAAAGTGGAGTAAGTTACTTCAATTATGTAATTGTCGAATTTCATATTTGTACTTAACTCGTATCATCATAATTTTAATAAATATTTTGATGGCGTATTATTAATTAAACAATTAACATTACATGTACAATAATGCCAGCCTCGCAACGCAGTTCTCCTACTTCAAAAAGTAATGAGGTCTAATGTGAAACCAAGCCGGTGTGCTGGAGTTTACTAACAACATGTCATTGTGATCTTTTGAATATTAGATGTTTATATTTTTATAATAAAAAGAAACAGAAAAAATAACTTTGTTTCTGCATATATTTATATGGGATTACAATGTTAACTGTGCGGTTTGTAAAACTAGAGAATCCGGGATATTGCGGTATGTTTTAATTTTCAGTGGCTTTATAGTCTAAGAGTTAACCCTAGACGTCAGAAGTGTTCAAAATTTGGAGCTTGTGGGACTGCTAGAAGTATTTTAGATATACGATGATCGTAATCAGTGAGTCAGTGACAAAATAGTTCTTAAAGTATATAGTGAAATTCAATGATATTGGGATCTTCCTTGTGTTATGGCCTTTTTGTCACAGAAATTTCAGCCTTCTAGCTTTATCGATAACAGAATTAGAGGGGGGTCGAAAATGGCCCGAATGGCTTCGGAAAAAGGATGGTTCGGCCGTGCCTTTGTTTTGCTCGACTTGGCAGGGGAACTGCCGTGCCCACAGATCTGGTACGCGCGACTTTTTGTCGTCACCCCTCGCCCCCCGCTAGCTTCATAACGGGTATATCAAGACATATGCGATACAGCGCTTTTGCCAGATGACTTAAACTTTTTATTTTACCCAAATTTAAACATAAGTTGTACTTATAAATGACGCTTAAATAAGATTTATGTCTGTTGTGTAATTCACCTGTAACAACTGTATTTTTTTCTCTGTGTGTAATATTTAATAATTTCTTTTGTTATAAGTGTTATATTTGATAATAACTTTAGAAAAAGTGACCAAGTCCTCCGGTATCCGAGGCGAGGCCAGCAGGCAGCATCTTTTTTTTTTGGCATCTACCTATGGTTGATATAACTATAAACATTATTAGACATTCAATGACATAACATGCAATAGAATCAACATTATTGTACGTCAAACACTGGCCATTGTCATGTGTTGTTTCGTAGGTACAATAAATTATTTGTATCTGTATGGATCGAAGCGAATACTTACTCCGAAGACCGGATAACCACTTATCCACATAGTCTCCGCTGGCAATCTACTGGCAGTAGGATGTCGGGTCGGCCCCCCAAACCCGCAATACAAAGAGGCGATAAGTTGAGACAGATGTAGCCTAAGCCGGTCTCGGCTAGAAGTTGCCGTTTAAGATCGTGGCAAGTGCAAAACTTTTATGCGAGCCCTATGTCCCTAATGAGGGACAACAGGAACAAATTTTCGTCACCACAGTTACATTAGTGACCGATTGAATAAATCTTTTTGTAACAATCTGTTTCCACTTAAAGAAAATCACAATTTACAAAATAGTTTTATTTGTTCCATATGACAAGACCCCGTTTTCAGTGGTGAAATTTTAATGAAAATGCTAGGGTTTGTCATAGCACATTTTAATATTCTTAACATGACGTATATATATTTTGATGTAAGCTATATACTTATTTTATTTATACAGGGTGGAAAGATAAGTCGGGCCCTGGAGGAAAACTACCTTAAAACGTTGAGATAGCTCAATTCACTGAAATTCTTTAATTTCTTTAAAGGGACATAACTGCATTTACAAATTTTAAGAAAAGAGTGCAGTTTTCAAAAAAGTATTTATTTTGTAATTTAACCTATTAGATTGTAGTTTTCTAATAAATAAATAAATTTGTTTTTTTTTTCAGTAACATGATACAATTGTGCAAATGCGTATACATTTTAAAGTAAGATGACTAAGATACGTGTTAAAACGAGTTAAATCGTATATATATATGACGGTTCCTAAGATGAAATGGTCACAGTATTCAAAACAATTATGACAAGTGGAAAAAGATGGCCAAAAAATGAATTGTATTGCACAAGCGATAACCAGACATCAGAGTTACGGAAAATGTTAACTAATGAAAATACCATCTCAACGAATGTAACCTTTTTGTCATGGAGCGGTGATATAATTGAAAGTATGTTTTTTTTTAATATGTCACATGTTGTACTCGAAATAAAATATTGAGTGACAACCCTATGATTCGATATCATTAAATTTTCACCACTGATAACGGAGTCTGCATACGACACATCTACACAACACGCATGCATTTTAAAAATGTGTCAAATATATTACAACTGGCGTACTTTTTTATTTACACTGTGACTAGGCGTTAAGCACCACTACAAATTATATCAATTAAGATAAAATTACTAACAGTATGTGGATGTGGGTATTAATGTAGTGTTAAAGAGTGTATTGACAATTATAAGGACAAGTGAAATGTGTAATAACTTTTAAAAGTTATTACATGGTTGGAAGGCCTTTTTAAACGTTTTAGTGTTGACTAAGACACCTTTGCTTTCGGGCGACTTTTCGTCGTTTGCTTCGGACGTTTCTCATCAGATTCGGACAACGTTTACTGTGACCAGTTTCGACGCTTGAGCCAAGTTTTTTTTTTTTTTTTTACGGAATCCGCTTCCGTGAAGCTTTGCCGATGTTTTCTCTTCATGATTGCCCATCACGTCCTCCATGGGACGTACCCAAGGGTAATTTGGCGGATTCATATTCTTAGCAGCATGACGCACGTCGTGGGTTTCCATCCACTCTCCGATGCAGGGGGCACAGTGGCAACTAGCCAAATCGGGCCAAAATAAAGTAGAGCCCATGTGGCGTCTAATCAGTGACAAAATTAATTTTGTCCACACTTCTTTATGTAAAGATTGGCAGTCATCGTGGAAGTAGTGACGAACGCCGTAGATTTCATACTGCATTCGCATATTACCTACCACACATTGTCTTAGATCCAAAATTTTCGGAAAAAATTGACGTTTTGTTCTCATTTAGGTGTTCTCCTTTGCGAATAGTAGAGTACTACAGGCCCGGTAGAACAAAAAATCCAGTTTGAAGGGGTTTTCGTCGCTTAGAATTTTGCACTGTTCATTTCTAAGTAAAACTGTGCCATATAAATTTCGAAGACGGTGTTTAACTTTTGCAGCCTATTTTGGAGTTGGTTTGGCTTCCGTTGCTTCCGAGGGCTACCCAGTCGTTGCGATTCTTGGCCCTTTGAACTATTCCTACAGAAGTTCTCTACTTTTTTCCACATATCTTATTGAAGCACTGAGTTAGTTTTTGATTTTTCGATGTATCTTTGAGTCGATATTGCGATTATTCGAGCCAGTTTTTCGACGATTTTTCGACTTGTCATTAAAAGAGAAGTCTTAGCCAAGCTTTCTAATGCAATTTAAATCGCAGAAACACACACCCTCACGATTTTAGCGATCTTTCTCATGAACATACCGTTTTCTCGTATGTATTTGTCCAAGAGTATTTTTCGTTGCTCCTGTGTATGGCCTCTCAGTTTATGAAATCAAAAGTGATCCGAAAAAATAATTCTAGTAATTGATTTAACATCATATCATCTACAACATAATAAATAATTTATGTTTTTAAAGCAAATAAAACAAGAATTATGGCTTGTTGCAGTTGTCCTTATATTTGTCAATACAGTCTTTAATGTATATTTTAGTAACGTGCAAAACCATAAAAGTAAACTTTTTCTTTGAGTTTATTAAATCAGATAACGAGAACGCTGCGCATGACCCCTCGCATTCCCGCTCCCGCGTTCCGCGTCCTGCACGTGCGCATTCCACTAACGAGTGAAATATTAGGTATCTTTATTTGTGACATGATTTAACTTTTTAATACACAGGATATTTTTTGGATTTTTGTACAGTCGCAAGAAAACTCTTAAAGGAAATATAATTTAAAAAAAATATTGACGGAGCAATATTCTACTGCGAATAATAAGCAAATTTTTATACTGAAAAAGTTTGATAATGAAATTTTTGGATTTTTGTTTTGTCTTACGTAGAATACATACATTTAATGTCACTTCAGTAAAAATAAAGACGGATCAAATTTCCGATGTGTGTTACACAAAAAAAATATTTTTTATAAAAAAATATGTTCAGTTATGGATATTTTTTTGATAGTTTTAACATTGGTTACATACATCAAGTCAATATTTCTAGTGCAATAATATTAGACTGAGCATTTTTCCAAACGTAAATATAGACGATATAAGAGTTTAGATAAAAAAAACCTAAGAAGGACAATAGTTTTTTTTTGGAAAAATATATATATACCATCTACTCCTGACACTTTATCATGCTGTAAAGTTTTTTTGGACTGAGGAGTTAATGCGAGGTCAACCCCTTTACTGCCTTGCCTGTACTTGCCTGGCCTAGAACTCTAGGATTTGTTTTCTTCGAGTTATTTGCATTCTTTGACATCCACCACTTTACAGCTGCCAGATGTCCGGATCTAGAAATAAGCATAGTAGAGAAAACTAACTAAAGGGCTTTCGTTGCTCTCATTATTGTGTCATATCTGACGTGGCCAGCTGTCCGTCTGTTAGGAGGCCGCAGCTCAGATTACTAACTGAAGCACTAAGTAGTCACCTTCTAAATAAACATCTTTTTACTCTAGGTGTCACGGACAGCCCCCTCTGCAGGGCCTGCATGGAGCCCCCCACATCATCATGCTATCACTTAAATACCTGATGGGGTGGCAAAATAGCGGACAAGATACCTCGGTTCGCCGGGAGCAATCTCGGAAGACGTTGGCAAAATAAAAGGTCACCCAGGAAGCCTACCTGGAGGAACTGGGTTGGCACGAATGAGGCCACCCAGCACGCAAAATAGGCGCAATCGTAGACGTCGAGTTACAAAAAACTTTCTTTATTAATTAGTCAACTTTCTGGTACTAAAACAGAAAAAAAAGTAGTGAGACTTTTACACCGAACTACTAGCGCATACTTTTCGATGGAGCTTTTATGGTCGCATATTTTAGCATCATCGACTATGCTGAAATGAATTTTCGTCGTGGAGGAGGACAACGTCCTGCCGGAACAATCCACTGGGAGAGCACTTCTAGAAAAAGTATTGTATACAATAGTGACATAATAAGCCATTCGGCTTAAGAGGTGCGAGATGGAAAAGCTTAATGCTTAAAGCTTAATGGTGAGTACCAAGCTCCGTGGCCTAAACACGGTACTCGACTGAAAAGCTCTTCACTATGTCACGATTGTATAAAATACTACTAAGCGTGTTATAACTTTATTCCTATTATAGTTATTAGGTGTACCCAGAGAAAAAAAGAAAAAGTTACATTTAATTGTTGATCATTCAATACCCAAACTAACATCCAAACTTTTGGCATGGCTTTCATACATTTTTTGCTAGACTTAAATGGGCGGAGCGTATCGTAATTACAGGCAGTGATAAATACCCAAAGTGGTCGAAAATATACAATAAACATGTCAACAAAAACACCTCTATTTTTGTGCAGGCGAGCGATTCGTTTCGCTTTCTGGACCACACATTAAAAGCTTACATTAAATCCAATAGTGAATACATACGTAATTCGTCAAAATAAATATAACTACGAAAGTATTCCTTAAACTTAATTATCTTTTTAATGTACTTAATGCAGCAGCCTAAAAAATACATCTACTCCGAAACGTCTGAATCAGAAATATCAGAATTTGCTTGACTTGATAAATATTCCGATGCAACTCCAATACGACTTCAATATTGGTTGATCGTTTGTTGTGTGTTGGAGTTATTTTTGAGATAGATTGATTGTGTTTTTAACGTATTGTTTTTGTATTTTGAAATCAGAATACGGCAGCTGGTTGTAACAAGTAAGGATCTTGCCTTAAATAACTTGTCTTGCAAGTGCACTAAATTCGTTGTGTACCTAATAAAAAAACTATATAGAGTTTTTTTTAAATAATCATATGTTGATAGAAAACATATTGAAATATAAACCGCACTTTTACATAGTGTTACAGTCTCAGTATAAACGAACTCTAACACGTTCTAAAGTGCAAAATCAGCGTTTGTCAATGTCCGATAGAGTTATAAAACGTCGCCGGTGCACAATGGACATTGCGCCGTAAATTTAATTATTGACGGACTCGGCCATATTGGTGCATGTTACTTTGTTGACCAGTTTGTTCCGGAATAAGGTCAAGAATGGTCCAAATATTGTGGAAAAAAATATCTATTGTATCAGGAAATTTTGAAACTTTACCTGTTTTTGGTCCAATGAGTATGAGAGATACCTACTTAGTTATTTTCCATTTTACAAAGACATTAAAGGTTTTTGTCACAAATTACTACTAGCTACTTTTTAAATCATGTTCATGCATTTGCATTTTAGATGGACCTAAAAATAAAATAATTAAGTATAATAATATTCGGTACGTGACGCTGTATAAGAAACTTGTAACTTAATTTAAGGCAACTGATATATATTTATAAGGTAAGTGATTTTTAAAAATAACGTACGGGTCGTATCACACTTTCACTATTCGCAAATAATGCCTAAATTGAAGAATCTTTTAGCTTTTTTATCATTCTTTAATCAACGCCTTGATCTGATGGCACCAAAATTATTCAATAACCCTTATCTTATGCCATATTCATTTAACACAGACAAAAATACCTTTTAGAAGATTCCAAAACAAAAGATACTTGAAAACAATAGATGTTTAATTATTTTCAATATTTCACACGCATTTTGTCGAAATAACTCACTGTAATTAATCATCACCATGAGATTTTATTTTTCAGGGTTCTATCAAGAAGACGCAAATAAAAATTAATAGTTTACAATAATATTTCAAAATTATGAAGCCTTTATAGAGTGACCCCACTCGTCCACGTGTGGACAATGTTTGCTGAGTCGCCTTAAATTAGGACCATAAAATTAAAGCCTTAATTTACTGCCTTATAAATTAAAGGTGACGGCCTCACATTTGACTTTTACTGTTATGCTTTTTGGATTACGTATGAGGATAGTTTTTATATTGACCATCCCATTTACGCTTTGTCGTAATAAAATATTACATTTATGATTTATCTTTTTGGTACATTTAATAAAATGTAAGTTTGTTTATCGATTCGGTCCCATGAGTCGGAAAAGTTTTACTTCAATTTAGAAATAAACTGGATACCTTTCACAACGTACCTGAATACAAAACTGTTTAGTCACGTAAATGAACACTTGTGCTTTATCATATTGAAATTAGCATAAATAGGCAACTTCTGGTGTGTTCCCGTTTTATCTCCAAAACACATGTCCACTCGCACGCCAATTGAAATCGAATTAGAATAATTCTGCCTGTCCGTATTGTGGTAATTGTAAATAAGTGAGTACACTTACTTATATATTCAAATTGTTTCTATATCTCCTCTCTATTGATAACACTTTTAATGCATCTTTGTTATATAGTATTCGCTGTATTTTTTAAATTATCTGCTTAAATAAGTTAAATTTGGTTACAGTGTTTTATTTAAAACCTTTTATAATTTTCGGCATTTTGAGCGACCAACGCGAAAAAATGCTTCATTGTTTACTTTTTACTAAATTACTAAAGGGTTTAGCAGGCTAAGGAAGGACGTGTGGCCCCTGTGAGGAATAGTTGAATTGGTAAATGTCAATTGTTTGTCGCCTCATAACTAGTAATCACTCCAACTTTCAGCCCTCTATCTTGAACTGTCACAGAGATAATGTCAAAAATGTATTTTTTTAACATTTTTTTTCAAACTCGTATATCTCCTAATCTATAGCAGCTAAAGCATTGAAACAAAATCACAGCTACGTAGTTTGAGTGGGAGTATACCTTATAATTTTATTAATATTTCATACGTGAAAAATAAAAGAAATAAATGTCAATTTATTTTTTGACAGCTCTTTCCAACACGTTTTTTTGAAAGTACAATTATGAAAAAAATCATATAAATTGCTTATAGTATTAGTTACTAGCATACAAAAACTCAATTGATTATATTTGGTGCAACATACTGTAAAAAAAACCTAACGAAAGTATTCAAGTATCAAGAGTAGGCTTCTGAACTGAAACTTCGTTTTTAAGTTTTTTGTTTGTTGCCTAGCAACAAAGGGTGTATTGTTTTTAATTTGACGTATGACTGTCAAAAAAGGTCACTGAACTACTGCTGTGTTAGCATTTGTAACTAATTTTACTAACTACTAAATCAACGAAACGACGGATGTGCTTTATGTTTATTATTTTATAAACAAAATTAATTGGTTTCATTATACTCGTAGTACACGTATTAACAGAACGAAATAAATAACTCATTAGAGCAGATATCACAATATAAGTCACTTAGATAATGACTATCGTAATATTCGTCGTCCCAGGTATAGGACAATGTTATCCTGCAGTCATCGCAATATCCTTTTAACATAATATTTTCGTCAGAGAGCGATATCTCAATATCTGGTAAGGACTGTAAAAACAGTTGCTTCGCTATTAACCGTGGCAAGTTGAGCCGAAATATTTTTGATTTTATGATTTCCATCTGAAAGAATGTATATACATGAAGTTTCTGTTTACATATTTAAATAGTGAAGCTCAGATTGAAAGACTAGGTAAAGAGGGACACCAGAGAAAGGAAAATATGGTAGAAGCCACTCCCTCTGGATCAACGTCCTCTCAAAATAAATGACTAACTCTTATTGTGCCATGCGACCCTAGTCTGTACTGTCCTCATCATATTTGCGAACCTAGCTGGGTGGGTCAATCCTGCCTACTAGTAGTTACTAGCCCACGGCGGCGATCGTATTACACATCTACTACTACTACTTTATTATGTGACCCTGGTACTGTTAAGGATTGCTTCGACCCACTAAGCCTGCAACTAACTTGCTTTATCGGTAAACTAAGTCCATTCTTTATGTCTTGGGAGCCCTGCTATGATTTATGTGATCCTAGTAGGTTGTTAATGCTTTTTGTAAATTTTTATAAAGCTTTGTTCACAGTCACACACTACTCATACACACATTACCAAACATCTTACAAATTATATAGAAAACTAACACATCCTTTATACTTATTAAATACAATCGATCTCTTAATGCTGAGCAACTCAGGCATATACATAAACTTCAAGTGCAGTAGCAATATTGACATTTATCATATTTTAAATAAACACATTAGTAAGTCACCTGCTATCCTTCAGTCTAGTAATGAATAGTCAAATAGCAACATTACACGATATAGATGACATTGAAATTGCGAACTCTTGCGAATGTGATGTTCAGAATCTCGTCACGCATATACCAGTGACCCAAAACTTTCTGTGATATCACAGAACATACGCAGCATATATTGCAATTTTAATGAACTACAAATAACTCTGACCGAACATAAGCTCCAAATTGATATAATCGTACTCACAGAGTGCAGAATTAACCCCAATAAACCTATCCCATGCATGTCTAACTACACCTCACTAGCAACCGCTAACAACCTAAACCAGAATGACGGCGTAGTCACTTATACAAACTGTAACTTAAACTCGGTTGCAAAGGAGATAAGGCTAACCCATGCCTCGTGCATCCAAGTAAGGGTTAATAACACAATCATCTTAGGTATTTACCGGTCACCATCCAATACTAACGCATCTGAATTTATTCTCTCGCTTAGCTTACAATGTTTTTTATTGTATCTAAAATACAATAAAAAACATTAAAAATATAATTATCATGGGTGACATTAATATTAACCTTATACCACGTCCACAGGAATCAACCCAAGATAATATTAATAGGAATAGCTATCTTAATATGCTATCCACACATGGCCTACTCCCAGGTCACACGTTACCTACGAGGGGTTCGAGTTGCTTGGATCACATTATGGTGAAAATTGAACCAGGTAAATTTACCCCCTTCCAAGCCGTTATAAATACCTCTATCACTGACCATCTCACTACCTTTCTAGCCCTAAATACAATTAATAAAAGTAAATGTCCTCATAATAGGGAGAAAATAAATTATCAACAAGCACTTTCGTACCTATATGAAATAAAATTTGAAAACATTTTTCTTAACCCCAATCCTCAATTAGTAATACAAGAATTTATCAAAATACTTACTGAATCTCTAGAATTTAGTAAATCAAATAAGAAAGTCCCTAAAAAGCAAAGAGCTATTAAACCCTGGATTACCCCAGGTATCTTAAGGTGTATCAGAAATAGAAATAATTTACAACGCAGAGTTAAATCTAATCCTGAAAACGAGACCCTGAAAGTCACATACAAGAGATATCGAAATTTTTGTAACAACTTAATTAAAAAATTAAAAAGGAAATATGATAGGGAACAGCTCGAAGCAGTAGCAAAAAACCCCAAAGCCTTATGGAAAACTATCAAAACTATTACCTTTTACAAAACGAAGGATAACGACAGCAATCTTGAATTACTTAATGCTAAGTCATCTGCGCTTTCAGCTGCCAACTTTGTCAATAAGTTTTTTGCTACTGTAGGGCAAAATTTGGCAGACAACATTTCAGACAGTCACACTACTCAACAAACCATGCAGGTCTCCACTCTCTCAACTAATACATCATCATTTGTACTCCTGGATACAGATCTCAAGGAAGTAGATAGTATGCTTATGAGCCTTAAGAATGATAGTGCCCCTGGATGGGATGGAATCCCCACAACATTTTTGAAAGTCGCCAGACAAGTAGTCGTCCCAATCATAAGCAGACTAACTAACCTGTGTTTTGCCGAAGGTCTATTCCCAATGGAACTTAAACAGGCTATTGTAACCCCTGTTTATAAGTCTGGGGAGAGAGATGACGTCAATAACTATCGGCCAATATCAGTACTACCCTCCATTTCAAAAATCATAGAAAAATTAATAAACAATAGATTAACTAATTACCTTAACAAGTTTAAACTTCTCTCAGAATCGCAATTCGGATTTAGACAAGGAAAATCCACAGAAAATGCTGTTTTGGCGCTTACAACTAAAATCACGCGACACACAGATGCTGGTGATAAATGTCTTGCAGTATTCTTAGACCTGCGAAAAGCATTTGACGCCGTCTCTCTCCCCCTGCTTGTGAACAAGCTTGAAAAAATTGGCATTCGGGGAAAGCCGTTAGACCTTTTTAAGAGCTATCTGTATGGTCGGTCGCAACGAACAAAAATTGGCTCACACATAAGTGAAGAGTGTCCGGTTACCTTCGGTGTCCCCCAGGGGAGCGTCTTGGGCCCAACGCTCTTCCTTACCTATATCAATGACCTTACAGATCTCAAAGTTGACGGCGGATGTGTTTTCTCGTATGCTGATGACACTGTAGTAGTCTTTAACGGAAGCTCATGGGACGCGGTGCATGAAAAAGCTGAAAAGGGATTGCACAAGATAGCTACATGGCTGAGTCAAAATTTACTTACCCTCAACAGCAATAAGACCAACTACATGTGCTTCTCGAAATACGCGAATACACAGCCGCCTATAGATCTTAAAATAAAAATTCATTCATGTAATTTACTTGATACTCAAATATGTACTTGTCAACTTATTCAAAAGGTCACCTCGACTAAATATTTGGGAGTTGTTTTAGACCAGCGGCTCTCCTGGCACAGCCATATTGAATACTTAAACGGAAGAATCAGGAAGCTTATATGGCTATTTAAAATTCTTAAACATGTTGCGTCTACACAACTACTTACCCAAATATATTTGTCACTTGCCCAGTCAATTGTAACGTACTGCGTTCCCATATGGGGCGGAGCCAACAAAACTAAGTTTCTACAGGTTGAAAGAGCGCAAAGATGTCTGCTCAAAGTTATATTTTCTAAACCGTATAGATTTCCTACTGATGACTTGTACAAAGAATGTAATTTACTATCCATAAGAAAGCTGTATGTCCTAGGATGTGTCACAAAGTTACACTTGACAATTAAGTATAACACTCCCATTGTAACTCGGAGAAGAAAGCGCAAAGCTGCACCAGTGCCCTCATTTAACTCTAAATTTGCTAAAGGACAATTTACTCATCAATCTGCCAAGCTATATAATACTATAAATGAACTACTTAATATTTACCCACTACAACTATATGACTGTAAAAAAATCGTAACAGAATGGTTAAAAATGTTAACATATGCCGAAACTGAATCAATCTTGCAATAAAATAAAATATAAATAAATAAATATGTAACACACACCCGCACACGCACACACAACGCGCACACACACACACACACACACACACACACACACACACACACACACACACACACACACACACACACACACACACACACACGCGCGCGCGCACACACACACGCATGCTTAAATTTATTAAAAATTTAAATATGTATGGCAATATTTGTAAAAAAAAAAATGTAACTAATTTGAATATCTTACCTTATATTATGTATAAGTTTAAAAATTTATTACTAATAATTTGAATTACCTTACCTTATATTATGTATAAGTTTAAGAATTAAGAATTTGGTTAACTGCTACCTCATAATTAATAGAAGAGCCGAGCCTTCTGGCACAAGTATTTGTTTACTTAAAAGAAGGTTCTTGTTTTGTTTCTAGTGAAAACCTTATGTGTAACCAATAAATCATTTTTCATTTTCATTTTTTCATCATAACGAATGATGTATATTTTTTTATTGAAGAGAGAGATATTTTAGGTTAATAAACCAATTTGAACAAGAACCAATCTTTAAAATCGTAATGTATTGTAATTTTATTCACCTCGCCCGTATCGTGGCTACGATCGCACGCGCACTTGTCCGAGCCATACAAACAAATGTTATAGTTTTCAAAAAAATTACACATCAACTAAATGATCTTTTTTACGGTCAATTTGTTATTTTATTAGCGTCGTAAAATCAGGTGCCAAAGTTTACACCAGTTTAATTAAGGTAATTTTGGATAGTATTTTAAATATTTTTGTGTTTCTGTTCCATTTATTACATTGGAACAGTTGGGGGATAAAATATGGGATCCGTTGAAGTATGAAAGTTAATTTTGAGTCAGTCTAAAATATTGATGAGATTTTTGAACAAAAGTATGTGTACACAAATGTACATAAATAAGGTGTACCTATAATACACATATTATAACACGATGGTGGCAAACAAGCATACGGCCTAATGGTAAGCAGTTACCTTAGCCTATGGACGCCTGCAACCCCAGAGGATGCACATGCGCGTACCTGTACATATTTTTGTTTGTCGTTTACTGTACTGCCCTCACCAACAGAATTAAGACGTGTGTGCCTAAAATTTTAAGCTGATTCGTCCTTATCTCTACCATATGGTTCGTGGGCGTGAAGGTGCAAGCATTAAGTTAGACGTGTTCATATTTATCAAAGCTTTACTCAAATTTTGAACACCCTTATTAGTGCATTCTTCATCTATTATGATGACAGGAGTCATTATCTTGACAGTCAATGAATACGGTTCGGGACGAGACAGAAAACAGAATAGCTTTAGCATTTAAAATGTTGTAGGTACCTCACCGATTTAAAATTTTACGGTTTTTACACATTTATACAAACGGAACTTAACCGCGTAAAAATATCAAGTGCGGGTGCCGTAATCCAGTATTAAAATACATAAACAACAAGTTAAAAACACAATCTATCTCAAACTTAACTCCAACATACAACAAATAATCAACCAATATTGAAGTTGGAGTATTGGACTTGCATCGGAATAGGTTTCAAGCAAATTCTGATATTTCTGAGTATTAAAGTTGAGTCGTGTCAATACGTGTTTTAAAATTAGAATACGGCCCTAGTTATGAAGTCCGAGAAACAAGCGCGTCTAGAAGATGATGTCAAATGAAGTCAGTCTTTCTTCGGCACCACGAGGACAATGCCGTCCTCGAAACCTAGAAGGTAATTTAAAAAATATATGATTTCAAGCTCACATGGTCATTCACATTATATAAAATCGAAATATCGGGTGCTCGTAAACACAAATATACATGGTAAATATCCCGTTTCAAATAATATTTATAATTTAAACAAGTATATACCCGGTTAAGTTCCATTTGCACCTACTTGTATGAGCAGTGTACCTATCCTAAAGATAGTAAATAATGTAGGTACAGATGTAAGGCATAATATTTTTACATCGTATTTTCTCGGAAAAGTTCATTTTTATCGTGCTTTTTCAATTATCTTCAGTAGATGGGTAGTATAATCTTAATGAAGAAAATACGATGAAAAACTATTATGCACTACAACTTTATAAGCTAATGTATTCGGTAACCATAACAATGCTCTTTAATTGAATAATATGCTGTCAAGTAGTTTAATCTTTACGATAACATTATTTGTTTTATCACGTTACTGTAATAAAACATATCTGAAAACTTTCTAGCAGTTTTGTTATTGTTATGAGAGCGTGATCTTTTATTGTAAAAAGTGAATTAATTGTGCTGACTAAAGGTCTGTGTATTCAGGTTCTGCTGCTATGCATCAACAAATCCAAATAAGGGACAATGATTTGACTCACTTTCACTTTCATCGAAATGACTGAATTAAAATTAGTCATTATTAAATGTAAAATATATCATTTGAAAATTTTAAGTAAAACGTGAAATGAATCAACAACATTTCGAAGGCAAATTCAATGTGTTAAGGACAAAATTATCGTGCAGCTACTCATTGAGTTAGTACAGCTTAGCACTAAGGACCCGATGTGTCACCCTGTATCACTGATCCACTGGCCTTTATAATCTTTGATGCGAAACCACCGACCGTTATACTGTAAGTTACGTATAATGTACATTTTCATATAAGGAACAGCCCAAGTAACTTTGGCCAGATAATAAAAGAATCACGCGCGGTCATTTAGCACCTTTCTAATTAGTTCTTACTTGGATCAAATAAGGCCGATTATCTTATTGTTTTGCTGAATGACGATTGAATTTTTATGTGTATTTTTGGATAATCAAGGATTCGGGACATTTTTCTTCTATACCTTCTTGACATCAAACCTTTTTCTTAGATTAAATTGGTACTGCTTACATAATTATGTGAGAACCTGACAACCGTTCTATAAAAACTAACCCCGTTATTCATAAACGTCTCGCAGGCTTAAATTAGTTAATTTATCTTTTGTCTGTTTCTAACAAAAACAACTGTCAATGTGACAGATAAGGGGAAACAATATAAGTTAATTTACGTATCAGAGAAGTTTATGAATAAGGGGGTAAGTCTTTAAAGTTTTGATGATTAGTGTGAGTGAACAAACAGGAGTGCCTAAAACAGCTTAAGAGTTGATTCGTCCTCGTAATTAAAGTACTTATTAATTATTGTACAAAACAACCTCCCGAAATTTCATTGAACGATTTTGTCACAAAATATTTTTCTTAACTATTTATTCCAACCCCTCAACTTTAAGCAGCAACATTAAATAATCAGACATCGTTATTACAACAAAAGAATTATCCCTCTGTATAAATAACATGTCCCTGAGTCAATACAATTGTGTCACTAAGTTTACAAATTTATATAATTCCGTTTTAAAACAGTTTTTACTCAACGTTTACTTGACGACTAGGACGTAATTTGAGTAAATTAAGTTAAAATTAAAATTGTATTGCGCTGCAGAGTTTGTTTTCACAAACTCACACAAGACATCTTGAAAACTTTTTCTTGTGTAATGCGTTGAAGTTTTAAAGCTGATATTGGTTTATATCTGCTGCAAACATAACTTTGCAGTCTCATGTCGCGTCTAAGGAGGTGTCATTTGCATCAATCCACGTCGAATTAGGGAATTCTTACACTGTTAAAATAGATGGGATAAGAAATTTGGAGGTACTGTAATTGCCTACTTTGGAAAAGTGAAGTACGGTTTGACGATAAAATACAAAAATGGCGCCCCTAAATATGTAGAGTAGATAATATTGTTGTATTTACAAATGTGGATAGAATGGAGTTGTTTTTTAGACAACAAGCTAGATTAATACCTATCTATATGTATTGTTTTATAACCATGTTATAACAAAAATAAAACATCTGCCACATTGTTCTTAAGAGTTTATATGGGAGCTCAATACATTCTACGACAGTTCTTTTCTGGACAAACTGTATCGGTTACGAAGGTACCCCATTGAAGACTAAAAAAACTACATAGATACATTTGATTTAATCCCATATGTATCCCGTATATTCTTATAAAATAATTTAAAAAAAAAACAAATAAATTGACACTTGTAGAAAAACATTGAATACTTAGGTGTATGTACCGGAATATGTGTTCAGGCTTTTGAAGAAAAAAAAACCGGGAGTAAGGAGGGTACAGGTTTTTTCGACAGGGGTGGCAATTAAGTGAATTTCAGCTACGTTTAGCCGTAATTCGTCTTGTTCAAATATTGAACACCCTGTATCAGACGACTTGTAATCGCTTTATAATACTGTTTGTTCGTATCATCGTTTACTCTGGCGGTGACAGTGTTACGCTTTGTCTGTTTAAAAAACCGGCCAAGTGGGAGTCGGACTCGCGCACGAAGGGTTCCGTACCATTAGTTATAAAAAACGGCAAAAAAATCATGGCTGTTGTATGGGAGCCCCCTTAAATATTTATTTTATTCTGTTTTTAGGGTTCCGTAGTCAACTAGGAACCCTTATAGTTTCGCCATGTCTGCCCGTCCGTCCGTCCGTCCGTCCGTCCGCGGATAATCTCAGTGACCGTTAGCACTAGAAAGCTGAAATTTGGTACTAATATGTATATCAATCACGCCGACAAAGTGGTAAAATAAAAAGTGGAAAAAAATAATTTATTAGTGTACCTCCCCTATACGTAAAGTGGTGAGTGATTTTTTTTTTCATTTCAACCCTAACGTGTGATATATTGTTGGATAGGTATTTAAAAATGAATACGGGTTTACTAAAATCATTTTTAGATAATGTAAATATTTTCGGAAATAATCGCTCCAGAAGTAAAAAAAATGTGTCCCCCCCCCCCTCTAACTTTTGAACCATAAGTTTAAAAATATGAAAAAAATCTCAAAAGTTTCTGAACTAAGTTTGTAATTTAACCGTATAAGCAGGTGTTTATTGTACCTGTAATTTCTACAAACTCACAATGAAATGACGTGCTTTCAAATAAAGTAAAAACGGTGAAAATCGGTCCACGCAATAAAGAATTATCCCATAAAAATCATCTTCCATACTTTAAGCTCGCGCGCAATAGTTTACTTAATTTGCCGATAGATGTCGCTGTACGTGGAACGCTCATATCATATCCTACATGGCGGTGTTATTTTAACTCTTAAGTGGGGACACTTACTGTGACGGACGGAAAACTACGGAACCCTACACTGAGCGTGGCCCGACACGCTCTTGGCCGGTTTTTAAAACATTCATTTATTGCGCTATCGTACACAAACATGACAATTTACATTACATTAAAAATTAACACTTCAGAACCATAAATTGTTAGTTATACATATAAACAATTTTATTTTTCTAGCAACGATTATCATTGAAACCACATGTCAAATCTTAAAAATAAAAAGGCACAACAAATTCAAATCTAACAGTCACAAAAATGTTAAATAAAATAATACCAAAAAATTAAATCTACTCCTAAATAAAACTAACCCTTGGACCCGGGTATGTCCTAAAACTACGGCCAAGACCACCAAGGGATGGGCAGCAGCATCCTTGGAGTACGGTGGAGATACTGCGATCGCCAACCCGCATGCCAAGCGTGGCGATTATGGCATTCACCCCCCAATGGAATACACACAGAAACCACGGCCCCGAGTGTCCGGCGACCCCCGGTGCCCTGGTTATGGTAGCGGCCAGGGTACTAGCGGCGTCAGGGGTGCTAAGAATCTCCGGCAAAGATCCGGCTACCACCACCGACGATTTCTGGCCCTGGCAACATATAACACGCGTACACTGCGGACCGACGAAAAGATAGTGGAACTGGAGGAAGGATTGAGCAAGTTGCGTTGGGATGTAATAGGGTTATCTGAAGTCCGAAGAGAGGGGGAGGAAACGATAACCCTAAAGTCCGGCAACTTGCTTTATTTACACCCAGGGAGGTGTCGGGTTCATCGTCCATAAGTCCCTCGTAAACAACGTGGTGAAGATCGAGAGTGTGTCGACTAGGGTGGCGTACCTTATACTCAGAGTACCCAAGAGGTACTTTTTGAAGGTCATACAGGTGTATGCGCCGACTTCGGCATACTCCGATGACGAGGTGGAGGCTATGTATGAGGATATATCGAAAGCCATGCTTAGCTCCAAAACCTACTTCACCGTTGTTATAGGGGACTTCAACGCGAAACTGGGCAAAAGAGATGGTGAGGAGCTGAGAGTGGGGCGATTTGGAGTTGGAAGTCGGAACCACCGGGGCCAACTACTGGCTGGATTCTTGGAGAAGGAGGGACTCTACATGATGAACTCCTTCTTCAAGAAACGTGAGCACAGGAAGTTGACCTGGATGAGTCCCGACTGTGCAACTAAAAACGAGATTGACTTCATCATGTCGACGAAGAAGCATATATTCATATTCAATGATGTCTCTGTGATCAATACGGTTAAAACCGGAAGTGATCACCATCTGGTGAGAGGCACATTGAATATATGTGTTAAGTTAGAGCGCTCTCGACTGATGAAGTCTACGCTCCGTCCGGCAGCAGTTCAAATCCAGAACCCCGAGAGCTTTCAGCTGGAACTCCAAAATCGTTTCGATTGTCTAGGCGGCGATGTGGACGAATTCAACGACGGGTTTGTGGAAGCTGTCCATAGCACTGGGTCTAAGTTCTTTAAGACCCAGCGGGGCAACAGAACCAAAAGGCTTTCTGACTCCACGCAGAGACTCATCGAGGAAAGGAGAGAAATGGTTCTACAATCTTCAGCCGATGCGTCACTATACCGGCAGCTCAATAAACGGATCTCTAAGTCCCTTACCCGTGATTTGCGCCAATTCAATACACATCGTATTGAAGAGGCCATCAAGCAGAATAAGGGTTCTAAAGTTTTCGCAAGAGATCTGTCTATTGGGCAGAGCCAGCTCGCCAAATTAAAAACTGAGGATGGTAGAATCGTTTCCTCTAGACCCGAGCTTCTGGCGGAAGACCCTAGAGCTAGACTGACCCGACATTATACCGAAGATATCCCGGACATCAGCCTGTACGAGATTAGAATGGCTCTTAAACAGCTCAACAACAACAAGGCACCTGGTGAAGACGGAATTACAGCCGAACTTCTGAAGGCGGGTGGTAAACCGGTCCTTTTGGCCCTTCAGAAGTTGTTCGACTCTGTTTTACTGGAAGGGAGAACGCCTAAGGCATGGAACAGAGGTGTGGTGGTACTGTTCTTCAAAAAGGGTGATAACGCGTTACTGAAGAACTACCGACCCATTTCACTTCTGAGCCATGTCTATAAGCTGTTTTTAAGAGTCATTACGAACCGTCTCGCACGCAGGCTAGATGACTTCCAGCCTCCCGAACAAGCCGGTTTCCGAAGAGGCTTTAGTACCGTAGACCACATCCATACGCTCCGTCAGGTAATACAGAAGACTGAGGAGTATAACCTGCCCCTCTGCTTAGCGTTCGTGGACTACGAGAAAGCCTTCGATTCGATCGAAACCTGGGCTGTACTACAATCTCTCCAAAGGTGCCAAGTAGACTATCGCTATATCGAAGTGCTGAAGTATTTGTACGAGAACGCCACTA
The DNA here is from genome assembly GCA_947086415.1 of Pammene aurita. Classification (NCBI taxonomy): domain Eukaryota; kingdom Metazoa; phylum Arthropoda; class Insecta; order Lepidoptera; family Tortricidae; genus Pammene; species Pammene aurita. The sequence continues at coordinate 34,341,394 of OX352290.1, read as the reverse complement.
TGTCAGTCCGACTCCAGGACCAGAACTCGAAGCCTATTCCGTTGCAGCGGGGAGTCAGGCAAGGAGATGTTATTTCTCCTAAACTGTTTACCGCTGCACTGGAGGATGTCTTCAAGACTATGGACTGGAGAAGGCTAGGCATCAACATAAACGGCGAATACATCACTCACCATCGGTTTGCTGACGATATAGTAGTCTTGGCTGAGACCATGGAGGATTTGAGTACAATGCTCGATGACCTCAGTAAAGCCTCCGAGCGAGTTGGTCTAAAGATGAACATGGATAAGACGAAGATCATGTCAAATGCCCATGTAGCACCAACTCCCGTTGCAATTGGAGACTTTACACTCGAAGTTGTGGACGATTATTTATTCCTAGGACAGACTGTCCAGTTAGGTAGATCCAACTTCGAGAAAGAAGTTAATCGACGAATCCGACTCGGTTGGGCAGCGTTTGGGAAGCTACGGCACATCTTTTCGTCCAATATTCCGCAGTGTCTAAAGACGAAAGTCTGTCCAGTGTGTGTTGCCAGTGATGACATATGGCACTGAAACGTGGTCGCTTACTATGGGCCTCATAAGAAGGCTCAAAGTCACCCAAAGGGCAATGGAGAGGGCTATGCTTGGAGTCTCTCTGCGTGATCGCATCAGAAATGAGGTCATCCGCAGCAGAACCAAAGTAACCGATGTAGCCCTCCGAATTGCTAAACTGAAGTGGCAGTGGGCGGGGCACATTGCACGTAGAACCGATGGCCGTTGGGGCGGAAAGGTTCTTGAGTGGCGACCACGAACCGGAAGGCGCAGCGTCGGTAGACCCCCCAAGGTGGACTGATGACCTGGTGAAGGTCGCGGGAGTCCGCTGGATGCGGATGGCGCAGGACCGGTCATTGTGGCACTCTTTGGGGGAGGCCTATGATCAGCAGTGGACGTCTTTCGGCTGATATGATGTCGATGATGATGATGAATAAAACTAAGCTAAACACAATTACACAATAAAAAAAAATCCTATCCGACAACGTCACCCCGCGACCCTCCAGACGCAAAGGTGCCCATCATTCTGTTTTTTAGTATTAGTTGTTATAGCGGCCACAGAAATATATCATCTGTGAAAATTTTATTTGAACTGTCTAACTATCACGGTTCATGAGATACAGCCTGGTGAAAGACGGACAGCGGAGTCTTAGTAATAGGGTCCCGTTTTTACCCTTTGGGTACGGAACTCTACAAATCAAATAGACGAAAAAAGCTTACGACACGCGATGTTTTCAGCGGTCACCCATGAAAGTGCCAGCCGCGCTCGATGTTGCTGAACTTCGGTAATGGGATGGGAATTGGGAACCGACGAATCGACGTTGAGTATGACCTGATAACAAGACTATGACATGTATTTTAAGCACAGCGGTCAATTAAATAAACATAACCGACATCATCATTGCATTTGTCCCTGCTTTTTGCTAAAAGACTAGCCAGACACGTCAGATATGACACAATAATGAGAGCAACGAAACCCCTCTAGTCAGTTTGCTATCTTTGCTTATTTCTAGATCTGGACATCTGGCAGCTGTAAAGTTATGTAGGTTAGAGAATCCAAAGCACTTCAAGAAAAAAAATCATAAATGCTGGGTTTGATGCAATATTATGGGAAATTATATAATTAGATTATATAATTGCCAAAAGTTTTTGTTGGGGGAAAATATAGTGCCTAACGACGTATAATGTATTCATAGTTTCTCGTCTACTGTTTTTGTTTGCGTAATAATACGCAATGTTTTTATTCTAAAGTTAAAATATAGGCCCTTTCTTTTCTGAGACAACTTCGGCACTTTTTACCTATTTTGGTATTACTATTTTTCAATTCAAAAATTTTGCTTGTCTGTCACTCTGACCTCTACCCATAAATCTACCAGATGCCCGGATTTAGCAATAAGGATAGTATAATAATATCCGTCTAACCAGACGGATATTATTGCTCTCATTATTGTGTCATATCTGACACAAGTGATGAAGTGATAAGGCTCAATGGAGCTGGGATCTGCTTGGAAGCTTAATTCCATGAATTGGCGTAGGCTTTACAAAATCATTTAACCTACCAACGCAAAGGAGAAACTAGACGTTATTGAGTTTAGGTCTGGTTTCATTACGATGTTTTCCTTCACCGTAAAGCTACTGGCAAATATCAAATATTTCGTAGGTATTTGCTACTTTTTGTTAGGGTTCCGTAGTCAACTAGGAACCCTTATAGTTTCGCCATGTCTGCCCGTCCGTCCGTCCGTCCGTCCGCGGATAATCTCAGTGACCGTTAGCACTAGAAAGCTGAAATTTGGTACTAATATGTATATCAATCACGCCGACAAAGTGGTAAAATAAAAAGTAGATTTTTTTTATTTATTAGGGTACCTCCCCTATACGTAAAGTGGGGAGTAATTTTTTTTTCATTTCAACCCTAACGTGTGATATATTGTTGGATAGGTATTTAAAAATGAATAGGGGTTTACTAAAATCATTTTTCGATAATATAAATATTTTCGGAAATAATCGCTCCAGAAGTAAAAAAATATGCGTCCCCCCCCCCTCTAACTTTTGAACCATAAGTTTTAAAAATATGAAAAAAATCTCAAAAGTAGAACTTCATAAAAACTTTCTAGGAAAATTATTTTGAACTTGATAGGATGAATAGTTTTTGAAAAAAAATTACAAAATAATTTCTGAACTAAGTTTGTAATTTAACCGTATAAGCAGGTGTTTATTGTACCTGTAATTTGTACAAAATTACAATGAAATGACGTGCTTTCAAATAAAGTAAAAACGGTGAAAATCGGTTCATGCAATAAATAATTATTCCATAAAAATCATCATCCATACTTTAAGCTCGCGCGCAATAGTTTACTTAATTTGCCGATATATGTCGCTGTACGTGGAACTCTCATATCATATCCTACATGTAGGTATTATTAACTCTTAAGTGGGGACACTTACTGTGACGGACGGAAAACTACGGAACCCTACACTGAGCGTGGCCCGACACGCTCTTGGCCGGTTTTTTTTAAGTAAAAGTCGCATACCTTACTGCTAGTTTACCAGTTTAGGGCATGCAATACCGGTATTTTTTGTACGGCCAATACCGGAATGCCGATATTTTTTATGGCTAATACCGGAATGCCGGTATTTTTTATGGCTAATACCGGAATGCCGGTATTTTTTAAATTGATAATACCGGAATACCGGTATTTTAATATGGCCAATAATGGAATTCCGGTATCGGTCGTACAAAAAATACCGGTAATATGTGCCCTAGTTATTACCGCTTAAAGACTGACCAAGGAAATGTGGTACAATAATAAGTAATTTGCTTTAGATAGATAGGTATGATTAAAATTTGATCATTGATTTAAAAAAAATAGCATAATTTTATAAGCTTCAGTCCCCCTCGACCGGTGCTGTTTAACAACTGTGATTAATATCGCATCCTATGTGGATGTATTAGAGGTAAATAGTAATATCTGAATCATCGTGCCATGCGGGTCACGTGCGGTTTTAGTGCGACGAATTTAAGCCCTAGCAAGTGAACGTAGATAACCTAGTTACGGTTGTGGATAAAAGTCATTGGTAATTTTGTAATCGCTATGTATTTTCTTTCTTCGATTGTTTTTTGTGTAATATGTCAATAGTTCCTAGAATTGAACTTTAAAAATATCTATAACTATCTTCCGGGATTCAGTTCAGCTGATTTATTTTAAACCCGCATAAGGGTTGAATTAAAAAAAAACCTTTTTTATGGTTCATAATATGGTTTGTAAAAAATCATTCAGTGGTTTGGGATCTGCGTTGATAATTTTGATTACATCAGAACTCAATCATTTTATAGATGTAGACATTTCAGTTTTGCGATCATAAACTTTTTAAGGAATTTTGAGTTTTCTATATTTCTTTTACATTTATCGAAAAATTAACCAACTTAGTGAATTGTTATGGAAAAACGTCACTGCCAGCCGGCACGTTACGGGGGAAGTGTTTTATTATTGCTTTTATCTTTGGGAATCTCGTTTTTTTGTCCATTCCATTTCTCGTCGTTTATATCGCAACGGCTCACAATTAATTTAATTAAAGTTGTATCGTTACGTTCGCTGTTTTGATGTAATCATTAATTTTTTGATGCAATTATTTATTAGCAGGTCCGTTTTGTGCGGTGTTTAATGTGACGAAACGGGGGGACTCTTTTGAAAAAAATGCATGATCAGGCTTTTGATTTGATTTTTGTCAAAAACAATGCTGTTATTCACATTACTTCATGCAGCAATAACAGCAGAAAAAAATGGATAAAGCTAATGATATCCTAAAAAATCTGTTAGATACATGAGGTATAAACATGAGGTAGATACATGGGGTGAGGTATAGGTGAGGTATTTCACCGCAATTTCTAAATTGGTTTTATACAATAACCGCAAAACGTTTTGCGCCCTTTGATTGCGTGTATTCCCACGGAATATAAAATAAAGCATAAAAATTGATGATTCACTAATATGGAGGGCAGATTTATGATAATTATTGGTACGTGTGCCTACTAATTAAATTACAGTTAAATTATTTAAAACAATCCACGCAGATAAGATTTTCTTGAGTGTATACCGATTTACTCTGATTGTATAGTGCAGCATCAATTATTGCGTACTACATGACTGCAATATAGGTACCTAATCATATATGCGTTTAAAATTTCTGTGCTAAAATTTGCCGTCAGTGTGCAACTGCAAACTACAGTTTTTGCAATAATCTTCATTTTGCGTCCAGTTAGCGCTGATACACATCCCTCCGGTTCACTTAACGATGTTATCTTTCCAGAGACAGTAAACCTCGGAAGCACAAAGAGCCGAAATTAAAAACAAACATGGCGCCCACTGCGGTGACGCGCACAAAAAATACTTATTACGGAAATAAAACGCAATCCCACCCAGGCCAGCTATTACTGAGTGAAATAATGGAGCGTCGTAAAGCTTGCGTTTTGTCCGTGTGAAGCGACGACACCTGTGCCGGGGGGCACGGTGACCGTTCCGATAGTAGACCTAGGGAAGTTTAGATCTACTTTAGTCAATACGTATTTAGCAATTTATGAAATTCAAGACTGGAAAGATTGGTAAATGCAATTTAAAAAAAATATTTATTTAGTTTGCTACTTTAAAAAAGTATTATCATGAATGTTATTAATAAAATTAGGTTGTAAACTAATATTTACGATTTTTTTTGTTTGATTTGTGTATACCGGCAAAATAGAGGTTCTCAATAAAAAAGGTAGGCAAATGTTATCTTAACAGAATTCCATACAAATATATTTCTTTCTTGTTTGTTTTTTTCTCAATAAATAAAAAAGTCAAGGATTTATATTTACTAATTGAATAAAAAGGCGATTCTATAAATTTACAGGCACTATTGTGTCCAATAATGAACCGTCACACACAAAAAGGACCGGAAACAAGCTCGAAAACGTGACGAACAAAATTTCTTAGCGATTTCTCATTTCACCCTCACACCATTTGATTTGTGTAATCAAATGCGGGCATTGAAATTAATTAGTTCGTTACGCACCTGAGCCTTTTCTGGTATTGTATCAATCAACCCCTCCAAACACTAAAACGCGTGGCTAAAAATCAAATCATTCTGGACCTTATTAATTCTGAGTAAGAATTTTGGGACTGTATTTAAAATTTATTTGGTTTTACTCCAAAACCATGTACATTTTAAAATAATGTCCCACTTTTACTCACGTGGTAATAAGTAGTAGTGAGTTTTAAACCTTATGCCGTTATACATATGACCATGCCAGTTTTTTAACGACTTTCGAATGCTTTCCTGACTGACTAATAGTGGATTCCGTGTCTTTTTAATTCATTTTAATTAAATGTTGACAGTACAATCAGTGAGTTTGTTTGTGGAATGCATAATTGTACGTTTCATCGAATAATGTAAACAGCGGTTTTGATTTTGAATGAAATTCATAATTACATCAAGTGTTGCAGAAATTAAAAATGATAGTAGATATAGGTATATGATACGTTGTCTAATTTAAGAGATGATTGAGATGTTGAGATTTGTAAGAATAAAATAAATGCATAATTTATTTTTTTAAAGATTAATTCACTAATTTTCTAATACTCATTATGACAAATGAACTATCATGTCCTTCAAAACTTCATTTTAATGACAATATGTAAGTAAGCGTAAATATTTAGGGTAGATAGCGGCTTAAAAGTTTGCAAATAAAAAGATTTTTAGGCATCAAGTAGATCTTTTTAGTCGCGGATCTTTTGAGCCCCTCCCTACCTAATTTAGTTTACTCGTAATTATTACTATCACGATCAATTATATTCTTATTAAATTTGATCTCAAGGAGTTCAAATATTTTCCAAATTGTGGAGAAAATCGATATAGGCCAGTAAAAAGAATGACTACGAAAATCGGTCTCGACATTTTACGACTATTCCGCTACGTAATTTTGAGCAATCTGTTCAGCGTACATCAATTTGCTCAGCCTACATATCACGGCTTAGTTTTTACTGTCCAATCTACCGTTTCATTTGCATACTCGTAAAATTCACTACCGATGCATTTTACCCACTAATCCGAGCATTGGGCCCACTGTGCGTTCGACGGATGACGTCGTATACTTTTACCACAATCGTTTTACCGCCCCAAAATTATTTCGGCACCTCAATGAATTACACTGCAAGGGCGTTATTGCAACCAAATAAGATTTTTTGAAATAGTAGCTGGTAGAAAATTGGCAATTTGTCGCAGATCTTGTAGTTCAAAAGATAAAGGTTTTATGTGTTGTTTACCTTACATTTGTACAAGCGTTCGGTGTTAAGTTTCTTTGAAACATATATAATTGCAAACATTTTCTGATAGTGACAAGTGGATGGTACTTCAAACATGTTTGTGACGTACTGGCCCAGGTATGTTCCACCATAGGCGCGTAGCATCGAAACTACTTACCCGGATACATTACATTTTGACCGACTCTCAAAAGCAGAGATCTTAACCGGTATTGAAAAAAAACCCGAATTACGCGATATATTTAATTATTTTATGGGCTTGATGTAGAACTCAATATTGTATTTAGGTATTGCCTTGATTTTATTGAATTGTTAGGTTAAATATGAAATATCTCCTTAACTATTAACACGCGGTTACCAAAATTTGAAGTGACATGCTGGTGGTCCTTGTCTTTGCTCGTAACTCTTGTAACCCTTAATCCTACTCTGAAGATGCGCAAACAACACTATAAAGTCAAATGTCAAATGACTCTCGTAAAGCGCCCCCGAATTAAATTCATGCAAATAAGCAGTAGTAAAATTTCTAGAATGCAGTGTAAATACTAAATAGTATATTACGTATCTGTATATAGAAAATAATACTTCCAAATTTTTGTTTGCAGGCGCCGCTAACGGTCGATTTCACCGTGCCGATTCCGGCGGCCCATAATTACGGGCCCGGTTTTTATGGATCCAATCAGGTCCCATCAGGCGGGACATATTCTTGTTTGCCACCGTTGTGGTAGAAAAAAACGGCCAAGGGCGTGTCGGATCACGCATAATGAAGGATGCCTTCAACGGAATGGGAAAAAATAATTATCGAAAGGTCGTATCTGCCTATGGAAGACATTTTTTGGAGATAACTCAAAAACGCTTTTATCGATAATGTTCAAAATATTTTTCATTCAAAGAATATGCAAAGATGTATCTTCTCATTTTTTTTCATATTTTTTGGATCTCTGGTTGAAAAGTTACAGGGCGGGCACATTTTTTTAGACATTTCGGGGTGATTATTTCTAAAAATATTTACTAAATCAAAAAATGTTTAAACAAATCTCGATGTTATTTTTAAAGACCTATCGATTGGTGGGCAACATGTTGATATTTGGTAAATTTTTTTTTGATAATTAGTTACATGAATGCCCCCCTAAAAATTTTTTTTCAGTAATTTAACTACAAAACTAAGTAGCGGCATACAAAATACACCTTATGTTAAAATCGTATTAAGATACGTCTTTTACTTTTCGAGTAAACGATTGTGACATACGGACGGACGGGCGGAAATGACGAAACTATAAGTGTTCCGTTTTTGCCATTTTGGCTAAGGAACCCTAAAAACTCAAGCTGAAATATATGGATATAATGTCAGAGAGTGATAGAGAGGGAGACGTCCACGTCAAGGCACGTTTTGTATACTGAAAGAGAGGTTTTATTACATAGTAAATAATTTAATACTGCATAACTATATGTATTTATTTATTATGTGGTTTTTATTTAACAAAACGGCTTATATCACGTTTCTTCATATGGAACACGATTTTTGTTGTTGACTTTATCGTTTATGTGAAAGTTCTTCAGATTTACGGCCTGTAAAATCTGTACTCTCTCTTCTAAGTGTTCTTGAAAACTGTATGCAAATTTGCGAAATTTGTTGAATCATTCTTAAAGCGCCAATAGGCTTACGAATGACGTCATCAGTTTTACGACCCCTGACGTGTTCGCTTGAGCCTGTTTTATAGTTGTACTAATTTTACGCGTTGTAGGAACTAATCAGTTCCTAGTTTATTTCCGTGGTCTTATATAACTTAATATTTAAAATATGTTTATGTATACAGGTGATTCCGTAGACGTAAGCAAAATTACCACTACAGATTCACTTAATAACAAGCTATTGTTTGATACCAGTAATTTTGTGATTTACGCTCAATTGTTTAAATGTTAAAAATAATAAGTTTTAAATTATTTACGACATGCATAAGCAGTCTACAATAAGATACTCCGTCGAGTACTCGTTTTTCTGTGATACATGTCAAACTGAATGATCAGGATGTCTGGTTACTTCTAAAACATCGTATCACACTTAATTTGACAATTAAATTTTTCATAATCAAAATGCTGTCATAAATGATAAAGAGATTTTATCTTTATTTATTTGTTTGTGTAGGGTGACAATGATTTGATTACAGAACGTAAAAGTTTTATGTAACAAAAGAAATAGAAAAAACTTAAAGGCGCTAGTGTTTCACTTAAACATGATGCAGGCTGATTAATTATGGTTAACTAATTGTCGGTTGCACCAAACCGCCTGTCACCGTTAAAACGTTTGCTAAATTTTATTGTAAGGAAATTTTCATAGTACTTACCTTGGTGAATGACGCTGAGGAATCCGTCAAAAGTGGTTGGTGCAACTGGCCCTAAGTGTGTAGGGTTGTTCCTGCTCACGTCTCCTGAATCATCCTGTATATGCCGTAAGATTAAATAAACTTAATATTGAAGAAAGAATCGATTGATTTTATCTCATACCTGATGAAAACTTGACGAGTTCTACTTACAATCGAATTTAATTCCAATTTCTCGATCTTGTAGAAAATACTACATTTTATTAGACACATATGTAACCAATACAAACAATTTGTCTTCAAATATTTAGTAATGAAGATAACAATGTTGAAATACCACATTCAGAGCCGTGACATGAAATGTGCCATATGATTGGACACACGTGTGAAGCGCCTGTGAGTTGTGTGGTGACAAAGGCAATTAGTATTAAGTTCGCTCACAGCTAATAATTAGGCTAAATTTAGACACATTGTAACTTTATACGAAAAGTCTAAAAGGCTTGGTGTATGAAGGAAACTACATATTGTAGGCACCTAATGGTTTCTAACTCTATGTTTACTTTGACCGAGCGGAATGTATGTATCACTTAATAAAAAGAAACTCTGCGGGGCTCTTTTAATAAATCGTGTTCCTGTCAAGTATCTCACAATGAAGAGGCGTATTTAGGTATATAAATAGAGCTTAAATCTAACTACCTAGTTTACTTTTTCACACAGTCGACGTAAAAAAAAAATCAAGCTCACTTTCAAGTTTTAATCTGTCCATAGTTCGTTCGTGGGATAGATTGAAAGTTTAAAGTGAGCTTCTGAAAGTCACTACTACTTATCTGCAAAAACCTAAAAGAAACTAGTCGTTTACTTTTAGGACTTTTTGAGGGACTGCTTTCACGTTTGAATCTCAAATTCATATTGAATTTAATACGTATTGTGTGTCAATAGTTATATTGTAGAACGATGTCAATCTCGCCATTTACCTGCTTTATTGACATGAATAATTTACTGATTTATTAACCATCACCTACTTGTAATCAATAATGCAAGAGCCACTTGTCCGTCTGTCATCGGCTAATCCAACTCAGGGTTGTCAATTTTGCTTCGTTACCGAGAAACCACTTTGATAAGACATGCAGATAGGATTATTGCGGTGGCACCCTACCCCAACTCAATGTTATGTGCTTCAAGCTATTTGTTGGCAGCGATATTGCTTAGACAACATAGAATATTTTTGTTTATTAAGGAATTTAAGCCATCAAATTGTGTTAACTGCATAATATGGTGGAAAAAATTTCTTTATTAGAATGAAATACAAATACAAAACAAAAAATATGTATATACAAAAATGGACGATGACGGTATTAACGGGGAAATGGGGGGGGGGGGGGGGTTGGGTGTAAGATCTTGCTTAGTATAGAATTCCGGCGCCGTCTTCGCATTCGTAGACCTTGATGCGTCTTCTAGTGCCTCTCACCCTCATGGAGACTGCTCGAATGACCGATATTTGTACTTTAACTTTTAGCCAGAATATTATTTGAGAGTATGGTTTTTCCCATTTGGATGATAGTTTGGATGCTGTTTTTTTCAAAAAACTCATATACTCAGTCCCTAAGGCTCTATCACATGAGATTACTAAAGGTGTAAAAGAGGCTCTTAAGTCTTCCGTTGCTCGGTCATATTTTACATGTTTTTCTCGGCTGTGTTTTTGTGCTGTTTTTTGCCATGTAAGGTTGCTGTAAGAGGAAGCGTCAGCATTTACAATGCGAACGTCGAAGAACGCTTTCCTTGCAGGTTCCCATACGCTATTTAGTAATAAATCTCCTATAAGGGCTGGCTGTGTAGCACTTGCATCTCACATTATTGGTTCAACTGTGCCTTTACCCCAAGCTAGTTCGGCCCAATTCTTGCAATCGTCCCTATGTTGATCATGGCCTTGTTTATGATCATCCGTCGCAAACCTGAGGAAGATTGCCGGGTTCGTGAGCGTAGCGCATGGCAAGGGCGTCTTTAAATTGGGTGGCACTAAGGTCGGTATTGTTTGCGGTGGTAGGGATGATTGACAGCCATTGTGAAGAGTTCGACACATCTTTGCAACTTACTCGGTAATTTGGATAAAACATCTTTACATCTATCACTCTCGTTCAAATGTCTCGTCAATTTGGCTACCCTCATGGTTTCTGCTGTACGAGTATGATGGGCTATTAGGTCCAGGTTTTCTGTATTTTTTATTGCGTTAATTAGTAATTTATTTGATTCAACGGATGGTTTATAATATTCAGTGTTTTTTAATGGATTGTTAATGCCAAGACCGCCCAGCTTCACTGGCAGGTTGAATAGATCCTGTTCTATAGAAGTGATTTCTCTGTCAAGAATGGAAGGTATTAACGTTGACATTATCGTCTCGTTTAAAGTGTGAAATTCTTCGCCGGTTTTATCCATTACTGTTTGCAAATATCTCACATTGAAGTGATTTTGTGAAAGCTGTATAAACTAATTGCGGGTGTTTTTTGCTAGCTTTTGACAGTAGCCGTATGCAATTGGTCCATTCAGTTACTTTTTCTTTGATATATTCTTTTTGTTCGTTTTCATTCCCGATGACACTGTCTAGAAAACGGTAATAGGTTACTATCTTCACACCCATATTTTCGAATAATCTCTTAGCTTCTTCGTTAGATTCATTTTTAATTATTAAATAGCTATTTGTGGGTTCTGCGAAGTAGCCGTATTTCGGTCCTTGTGTCATGAGTTTTTCCAGCCAATCTCTTATATTTTTAAGTTTACCAAAGCAGGCTGAGTCATCAGCATACCAGTTTTGGATATATTTGCCTCGATCTTAGCAGCTTTGAATAAGTGGCAAAATCCCGACTGCATACATTAGCATGGCTAACGGGTCACCTTGTGTTGTTCCTTCCTTGCTAAGGATAAAGTCATTAGATCCTGATAGGCAGATGACAACGTATCCTCTATATGTATTAAAAAGAAATATTGCACAACGGGGCCAGTAGACTCTAGCATTCCAAAGGGCGATTGGGCGGCTTAATGCGTTGAAGGCATTTGCTGCATCTATTAAAAGCAGGCCTTGGTCGTCTTCACCTTCATTAAAGCATTGGGTCATAGCGTGAATTCCACCTTCAATTCCTGATTTCATGCCGGCACAGAGCTGATCTGATCCGCATGCTTGTTGAACGTCAGATCCTGTTGCGGTGGCCATTGCCTTTGCGATTATGCGTTGTAATATTTCGCCGATCCCAATTGGACGGACGCCGGGACATTTGTTTAGAGCAATGCCTCTTCTTGCCAACAGTGCTCTGATGCAGTCCCATTCAACGACTTCACTGCTAAGTTTCCTGGTTAGTGATGCGATTGCTTCCCGTAGGTCGGAACTGTGGTTACCAAAACGAAGAAGAAGTGATTTCCATTGTTCGGAATCTGTGCCGCTCGGACCTGCTCCACCAGACAATTTTCTGGCAACTTGATCTATGTGGTTTGCAGTAATATCAACATTCACTATAATAGGAAGTTCAGGGCGATCTAAAAAGTCAGATAATTCTGGTATTGTTTGGTCTGGATGTTTTTCTTTGAATATTTGGTGTACTGTTTTGTTTCCAATTTTTTCATTCGGATCTAAAATTCTGCCTCCTGATCTTCCTGTTATCCATTTATTTGCTTGTCTGATTTTTCCTTGTAGCATTAGGCGGCTAAATATTCTGACATCATCAGAGTAGGGTTTCTGCAATCAGTTCGTCATAATGTTCGGAATTCCACATTTCCATTCTTCTTTGAAGAGTTCTTCTGATATAATGACTTGATTTGACCATTGGATCTCTTTGAAGTATTGTACTACATAGAATGAATATTTTTTCAAAGTGTCCTTCTCCTGGCAGTTTATTTGAAAGTTCCTTAATTTCATTGGCTAGGAGTGTAGTTAATTGTCTGCCTACGTTTCCTTGTGGAATGCTGTACGGTTTACTGCGAAAATTTATAATTTTTTTCCAGCGTTCTCTCCAAATTGTGTCTGGGCCGCCTTCGCTATTAAGCAGCCTTGCGTTAAATAAAAATAAAAATTGCGTCAAATTTGAGAAATAGGTTTTGAATAGACTCTGGTATTTGTGCTTTGTTAATAGGTAGATGAATTCTTACGTCTGATTGCCTTTCAAATTGGTTTAATGTAGTTGGTTGAAGTAGGTCTTGAATAGGTTCTGGCGTTTGTGCTTGGTTGATTGGTGGATGTACCGTTTCATCAGTTTGCCTTTCATTTGGGTTCGCTATGGTTGGTTGACTAAAATAACCTTGGTGTGACATGAGGATATGTCTTTTTAAACCTCTCTTCTTAAAATCACGGAAACATACGGGACATGGTGTTTTTGTTGTTGCAGATGATGAGGATGCTTCTGGCTGAGACGATGTGATTTCCGCATCGTCTCCACCGCCGTCTTCGTCCATTTGCTGTTCTATACACTTTTTGGTGATTTTAACTAAAAATTTGGTGATTGAATCCAAAATATAATACAAAATATACAAAAGAAGTAAATAAAATTTAAATAATATTATTTGACGTGACGTCTTGTCAATTTCGTTTGCAATATGCAAAATATACATTCTATAATTAAGTATTGTATTTTTACATAAAATTATGATAATCAACAATCCTGAACAGTACTTAAGATACAGCTTCAAATTTTCGCAATATCTGTTGCGCATAAGCATAACGTAAAACATTTTTCACTTTTAGAATGTAGGCTTACTTATACCATAAGTAATCAGATCTAATTAAACTAGTATTTTTAATTGAGTACAGTACCTAATACTAAAGCTTTTGCCGTACAAAATGGTTTACAATGTAGGATGGCAGGAGCTATCATCGAGCATCAACGGAGTCACTATATTTGTTAGTCAGTCCCACTGCTGGGCAAAGGCATGTGGTATACCTACTGAAAAACCTATTAAACTACTAGATGTCACTACATATTTTATAGTCGTATCCATATTTTCTTGAGCTTTAACACATTTTGTCTTTCCTTTTGGTTTTCTGCTTGTTTTAAGGCGGTTTACAAGACGAGACTCGCTAGAAATCGCTGGCGATACCGCGTGACATTACATTGAATGTTCAGAATACGCTGCCAGTTCCACCGCGATTAGCTTGCAGCTTGTTTGGCGGTAAGCCCTTTGTCTATTACCGGCTTAGACTGCATCGATTAGTGCGATTCGGTCTTAATTGGACGTGCGTTGGTTTGTCTAATGGACTTAGCTGAGGTTGAGGAAACGTGGAATGATTCATTGGAACGATATTAATACTAATAGTATTTATTTATTTTTTGGTAACTTTTATACTTATAATTATTGCATTAATTATTACTAACATAATCAGTATTCTCAACAAGTCTTTTTATAGTGTCAATTATACACAGCCCGTGTATAAATTTACTTTGAGGACCTATATACATAGTAAATGAACAATTGTATGTTATGTTTCCGTTTCAAACGCTGCATTTAAAATATTTAAATGTTGAAATTCAATATTTATTTTGAAGCTGAAGGTCCCATGTTTGATACTGGTTAGGGCTTTTTTTGTGTTTATCTAGGAATTCTAGGATATCTATGTATTTAAGTATGTTTTCTATGTATTTAAGTATTTATCTATATTAGAAACATATAGATCAATACTTAAATACATAGGTAGGTAGGTAGGTAGGTAGGCTGGTTGAGCGCGGCATACCACAGGGATCCGTTTTGGGACCGATTCCCTAGAACATTGATTTTCACTGGCTTCTAAGAGGCTGCCGTGCTACGCCAATGACACTCTCATCACGTATAAAGGGTGAACTTTTGAAAAGTTGGCATTTCGGGCTACCGTGGAGACCGATATGGCGATTTGCCGCATACGTCTCCTGGGTCTCAGCTCAGCGTAGCATTGCGTAAAACAGATGCCCTCCTTTTTCACGGTGCACACAGGAGGCTGCCTCGTGCGCACAAATTTTAATGGAAGGCAAAACCATGATAGTAAAGGCTCAAAGTCAGTATCTTATGTGCAGCGTGCGCAGTATGGTCTTGTATGGATCCCATTTATGGGACTATGCACTAATCAAGCAGAATAAAGCCCTCTTAAGAAGACCTGCATAGAGTAGAGGGCTATCTCGGTATCGTGGGTGGCAGCAACGACATTGACGGTGGATCCGCCTTGGGTGCTCCAAGTCAG
This sequence comes from Pammene aurita, assembly GCA_947086415.1. NCBI lineage: Eukaryota > Metazoa > Arthropoda > Insecta > Lepidoptera > Tortricidae > Pammene > Pammene aurita. Next base: position 34,326,060 of record OX352290.1, on the reverse strand, counting down.
ATTCCTAGCCGAAGTGTAACGGTTCAAAACCGGCATAGGGCGGACAACTACGTCCGGAGTCCGCGTGTACGGGGCCTGGCGCAGGATCACATAAAAATACCTAATATAAAAGTAAAAGAGGAAAAACTCAAGTTCTCATCCAGGTAACAGTAGGTACATTTACTTATTTAATTATTATTTAATTGTAGGTAGGTACGCTTTTTAGCGATAAGATCGCCTGTTGCTACCTTATTTTAAGTTTATTGTAAAAAATATTTTTATTATTCTTGTATTTTTGGTGCAATAAAGAATATTTACTTACTTACTTACTTACTTACATTAAAATTTAGGAAGGTAGTTATTTAAAAATAAAATTTATCTTCATTAAATGACCGTCATTTTTATTATGCCCGCAAAAATTAAAATGCAAGCCACGACATGTGACCCTTTTCGGCAAAGTGTGGAATTTTTCATTTGCGATGAAATTAATATCGCTTATAAATTTTTGCACGTACGCAAGACATTAACGCTATATGATTTTAATGGTATGGTCACTTTATTTGTATGGTCACTATATATTATAATGTGTGAATGTTAGTAATATATAGGTACAGTCACCGGCAATAGTATCTTCCTACATGAAGGTCGCAAAAATATGTGACACGCTCTTATGGCCCTACAAATAAGAGCGTGTCACATATTTTTGCGACCTTCATGTAGGAAGATACTATTGCCGGTGACTGTACTTACATACAATTATTGGCACATTAATCATTTAAACCAAAGGTTGGGTTACAATGAAAACTGTCAATTGTGGAGAACATTTGGCACCATTAAAGTCACAATCAACCTGGATAATTTGCAGACGCCTTTCCTAAACGCCTCTGATATTACATGGCGGTGACTTTGCTAACTTAAATTTTAATATACTTACACATACCTACGCAATTATATCTAAATGTATTCAATGTGCTTCCTGCAGTAGAGTCCCATGCCCGGAGCCCTATTACCGACCAGGTCTTTGACAAATGTCTCAAATAAACACCCGGACAGAGATCAACGACGCCACGTCTATTTTGACTCACAATAAAACGTGCAGGGGTGTGATTCCCCCATCCCAAAATATTGTCATTTAGCATTATGCAAATGTTCGATATTCCCTTTGAAAGTATAATTTTACTAATTGTTAATTTCGCTTAAAGCTATTTGCTATACTTCAACTTGTATTAGGAAACAATTTTACGGACATACTGCTTGTTACATATAAAATTAAGAACTTTATTGCTAACGTAGTTGATGTCAAATTTGCATGTCATTCTGATTTTTGATAAGCAGGGTTTATTTGTATTTTAATTCTTGAGTAATAACTTTATGTCATTAGAACTCTTAGTTATTCGTTTAAGAGATTAGCCTTAAGGCGAATTTGTCATGAAAGGGTCCTTTAAGTCATAATTTTATGCGATTTCATGACTACGTAAGGTTCTTGAACCATTTTAAGATTATCCTTTATATTGTTTTGTCTTATTTGGTCGACTTTACTTTTGTAGTTTTACATACTTATCTAATTAAGTAGCTATTCAGATAGAAATCACGGTATAGGTTAATATTACGTATTAGGGACCACATCAACATCACCCTCCTATTTAGTTTTTTTTTTATGATTTGTATCACTTAAAAATTAAATTCTGTACATTTCATTCCTTAAATATCACGGAAAAATATTTATTACCTAGGTAATAAATATTTAGGCATATCTATATAGGCATAGGTATGCCTCGGAGTCCACGGTGCGTTCTTACGTTCGTACTAAATCTTACAAGTACCCATATGCAAACCTACTTTTTACCCTTAACGAATAAAAGGGTATTTTATATCTTCACCCATAATAATATTGCAAAATGTAAAAGAAACTACATACGTCTATCGTCGTAGACTTTGTCTTTGACGTCGTAGAATGTATTTTCTTTTCGCTATAGATAGGCTAACTGTTATAGTTATCTGATATCTACTTAATTAAGTAGGAACTAGGATGAATACCTACTCGAAAAATATAGCATTACAGGTTATTCACGTCCTGGGTACCGGAAAGAAACTGCCCTGGACAGAATCTGAATCGGGCAGACACGCGGGTGAGAACATGCATGTACAAATACAAAATACAAATACAAATACGTTATGCATTCCGTATTTTTACATGTAGTGTGTGTTATGTGAGAGAAAAGTGATTTGAAACTTGTGTTAAAAACATGTTTTTAGAGGGCATCACCTAACTATAACGGCCATTTAAATTTCATCAAAGAAGCGGGTGCGCCTAAACTAAAATTCAAAGCAAGTGAATGACGTCTTGAATCTGTGATCTGTGTCTCCTACGTATATAGGCGTTTGAGTACTACTTAAACTTATACGCATTTTGTTTAATCCCCTGTATAATTTCACTATAAAAATTAAAATACAGAAGAAAATTTTTATACTTGTTGTGCAAACTAGTAGAATAGCTCGGGGAGTATGAATGAATCTTATAAAAAACAGTGAGTGGTCGTATTGTACAGTCACCAGCAATAGTATCTTCCTACATGAAGGCCGCAAAAATATGAGACACGCTCTTATTTGTAGGGCCATAAGAGCGTGTCACATATTTTTGCGGCATCCGTGTAGGAAGATACTATTGCCGGTGACTGTACAGAGGTACAGTCCTAAGGTCAACGTTCGCTTAACATTGGTTTCGTATTGCGTTTTGCTTGTGCCTAAATTATCAGAAATGTAGCGAATTGTATGATGATTTCATACGCTAGACTTGCTGCCGATTATATGTGTGGCTACACAATTAGGAGAATCAACTATCAAATTAAATTAACGTTAGGGCTCCGACTAACTGTAATGCAAAGGTAGTACGCTGATGGAACCTAAGTTCTTTTAACTGTCGTTAGTCTTATATCAGCCTAAGAAGTCATTGATATTTTAAGCTGTATTCAAGTAGGTAGTTACTTATAAATACAAATATTATGGAACAATCTTACACAAATCAACCTAATCCAACAGTAAGCTCAATAAGGCTTGTGTTGTGATTGTGAGTACTATTAGGCGACGATGGACCTATATAAAAGATGGATAAATATAGACAAATACTTAAATACATAGAAAACATCCGTAACTCGTCGGGAATAGATATCCGTGACAAAAACACAACTAAATGTGCTGACCAGGATTCGAACCCGGGACCTCCTGCTTCATGGGCAGGGCCACTATCACTATCTTCTAGCCTAGGAGGCCGTTAAACACTAATAACTATATATTCGGCGTTAATAGATAAATAAAATAAGGTAAACAAATATAGCTGCGTTTGTAGGCAAAAAGAGCATTTGTGCAGATGACAAAATTATATTGAAGAAATTAATTTTAACTGAAATATAAGTAATTAACTGATATGTTTTATTAAAAATAAATATACACAACTTTATGTGTATATGGTTGTTATTGAAAAGTGCGAGATAGCGATGCAATTAACGTAAATGCGTTTGTTTATTTTTATTTTATTCTTCTATTTATTAACATAACTATTTATTAACAGCAGCAAGATTATAATAAATGATGAAACAATGGAATTCGAAAATCAAACTGTTTTCTTAGGAGTCACTTTAGACTCGAAATTACAATGGCATCCACATATAGCCACCCTAGCTGGGAAACTTAGCTCTACAGCCTATGCCGTGAGGCGAATCAGCCATCTAACAAACAGTGAAACTGCCAGGCTGGTATACTTCAGTTACTTTCACAGTGTTATGTCGTATGGAATTCTGTTGTGGGGTAAAGCGGCTGATATTGGGACCATATTTGTGCTACAAAAACGAGCTGTACGTGGCATTTATAAAATGCGCGGTCGAGCATCCGTAAGAGGAAAATTTGAAGAGGCAAATATTCTTACCGTAGCATCTCAATACGTACTTGAAAACATTATGTATGTGCGGAAAAACATCCATGAATTCAAGCTCAACAGTGATATCCATAACTACATATAACACTAGAAATAAAGATAAGATTGCTGAGCCTGGCCACCGCCTCGGTAAGGTTCGTACGTCATTTGCTGGGAACTGTACACGTTTTTATAACAAAGTCCCCGCTGATGTAGTGAACTTGCCACTAAATAAATTCAAGTCTTATGTTAAGCGCTATTTGTTGAGGAGAGAGTACTATACTTTAAAGGAATTCATTGAGGATAACGATGCCTTTAAGCCTGTAGCTTGATATGGTTAGTACAATACAAATTGAGAAATTATTAGGTACATTACTCTATGAAGCAGCTTTACTAGTGTCCAGTATTACCTGTTTTTCGTTTTTATTTTTTTTGTTTTTATTTATTATTTGGACACTTAGAGACGTTATACATCTCTAAGTCTTGCATTCGCATATATTTATATGTATAGATATATATTTAATGATCCTGACGCTTAGAGACATGTACATCTCTATATCACTCACTTTTATATTGTAATTTAGTTCACGCATGTAAAATACGAGCACAGAATATTGTTTCTCACCAGACTAAACGTGGCTAGTTTTTATTAATTAATAAAGCCCGCCAGCTTGAACATGTCATGCTCGCTTAAAAGGCTCTGCTTATGGTGGCGACGCTGATCGGGTCGCCACTTTCCCGAAGAAAGGTTGAGGGAGGCGATGGCTGAGATATGCGTCATACTCGTGAACGGGTGCTGTTTGTGGAGACCGGTCTGTTTAGGCTAACTGGGGCCACACAATTACGTAACTTTTTATTAATCATATTTAATTTTAGTTTAATTGGCTTTAGACAGAACATTCGGCGCTTGATTATCCATATTTTTTTTAATATAGAATATATAGATCAAGACACTTGGAGACCTTATACATCTCTAAGGATAATTGGAAATAGTATGTTTATTGTATACTAGAATCACTTACTTTTTTTAAATTAAATTCAAAATTTGTTTTTAGAAACAAATTATAATAATCCATCATCAACAGTTAGCTGTTGATGATGGATTATTATAATTTGGAAATTTATGTAGAAGACACAGTTCAGGTAAGAAAGTATATCAAACTTGTATGTAATTCATTTTCAAATAGTCAGATTTGGACTCATCTTTTTTCTTTGGTATTTTTCTTAAACTATACCTATTGTTGGTTAATCTAACTTGGTTTGATATGTTTTCTTATAGAACAACGCACTTATATGTATTGTTTAGTTTTAATGTACTGTTGTTTTGAAAAAATAAGTCCCGCCGAGTTTCTTGCCGGACATAATTCTTCTCGGGTCAGAGGTGTAGGTTTAGAACCGGTGTAGAGTGATTTTTTTTTCTCTCTTTTACTTTGACGTGTAAAAGTGCCCTTGTGGCCTACTTACTGAATAAATGTTTGAGTTTGAGTTTGAGTTTGAATTGACGCCGAGTATGCTACACATACTAATATGTAGACTACTTACGCATTTGTTCTCTTCATTTATGTTTGTCACTTTTGAGCACTGATTATACCCTAATTTGATGTTTGATTAAGTATATAATATTTATTTTATATTTAGTAAGTGTGATACTGTTTCAGTACATTCTTTCATAAAGCCTGCACCAAACATATCTCTTTTTGGCCCAGTGGTTGACTGGTAGAGAATGCCTTAAGGCATTAAGTCCGCCATTTGTATATTTTATGTGCAATGAAGTTTAAATAAATAAATAAATAATTTATTTAACATGACGAATTGGCTAGGCAGTGTCTAACTGTGATAAGACTGATAAGTGTTAATAGACCGTAAGCCAGGAACAAATTTCGTTGGTCATCGCGTCTCGGGCGACAACTTGTGAAGTGGTTAAGGGCGATGTGTAATGAAGCCTCGTAAAGGTCAGCTGCCTCTCAGTTGGTGGGTTGAGAAACGGCGGACATTTAATCGATTTTTAAAAAAATGGTCATCGCGTCCCGATTGAAACTTTGTCCGATGATAGTTTATATCCTATTATAAATATAAAAAATCGTCAGTCAGCTGTATCCCAGTGAAAAGACCGTCAGCTGGTCACGTGAACATACGATCTTCAGGGCATCAGCTGATGGTCTTTCCACCTAGATACAGCCGGCTGACGATTTTTAGGGTTCCGTAGTCAACTAGGAACCCTTATAGTTTCGCCATGTCTGCCCGTCCGTCCGTCCGTCCGTCCGCGGATAATCTCAGTGACCGTTAGCACTAGAAAGCTGAAATTTGGTACTAATATGTATATGAATCACGCCGACAAAGTGGTAAAATAAAAAGTGGAATTTTTTTTTTATTAGGGTACCTCCCCTATACGTAAAGTGGGGAGTGATTTTTTTTTTCATTTCAACCCTAACGTGTGATATATTATTGGATAGGTATTTAAAAATGAATAGGGGTTGCCTAAAATCATTTTTCGATAATGTAAATATTTTCGGAAATAATCGCTCCAGAAGTAAAAAAATATGCGTCCCCCCCCCCCCCCCTCTAACTTTTGAACCATAAGTTTTAAAAATATGAAAAAAACCTCAAAAGTAGAACTTTATAAAAACTTTCTAGGAAAATTATTTTGAACTTGATAGGATGAATAGTTTTTGAAAAAAAAAATACAAAATAATTTCTGAACTAAGTTTGTAATTTAACCGTATAAGCAGGTGTTTATTGTACCTGTAATTTCTACAAAATTACAATGAAATGACGTGCTTTCAAATAAAGTAAAAACGGTGAAAATCGGTTCACGCAATAAAGAATTATCCCATAAAAATCATCTTCCATACTTTATGCTCGCGCGAAATAGTTTACTTAATTTGCCGATAGATGTCGCTGTACGTGGAACTCTCATATCATATCCTACATGGCGGTGTTATTAACTCTTAAGTGGGGACACTTACTGTGACGGACGGAAAACTACGGAACCCTACAGTGAGCGTGGCCCGACACGCTCCTGGCCGGTTTTTATGTTTGTGAGAGCATATAAACTATCATCTGACAAAATTTCAATCGTGACGCGATGACAGTTTTTTTTAAAGTGATTAAATAGCTGCCGTTCCTCAACCCACCACCGGAGCGGCAGCTGACCTTCACGAGGCTACATTATACATCGCCCTTAACTACTTCACAAGTTATAGCCTGGGACGCGATTGGTCATGAAATTTTGGTCCTGGCTTACGGTCCATAAGTTCTTAAGTTTTAAATAACCTTTGGCTTTTTCAAATTATCTACCATATGTTTTTTTTTTTATTATACTAATATAATATTATACTATCGCCACTTTTCCGCACAAGAGCAGAAAGTGTCGTTAAACATTCGTATTTCTTACTTTGTATCGGATATTAAATAATCAGGATCCCCAACAAGTGTGCAGTCTACCTTAGTAATGCTAATTGATATTATAATTGGATGTATTAATTGTATCTAGGGATTAATTCCGATCCGCTTGCGTTTAGAAGCACATGCACATATTGGCCGTAAGTAATTCAGAGGTTTATTTGTGAATCTGTTACCGTTCTTAGCTGAGTTACAAAATATATTACACAAAATTAAGGTTTTATTTTAGGTTTTGACATTTTCATTTGCTATATCCAGGCATTTATTCTAAAACTTACGTGTCTTTCTAAAGCCTGACCAGAAATACGAGGGTTGCTATTGTTGCTATTGCTGTTAAGGTTTTGTTTAACATAAATCGTAAAGAAATACGACTTCTGTACATAATATGAAACCCTCCTTACTAAATTTCTGCCAATAATATAATTTTTGATAGGATATGTATTTATGTAATCATGATCTTGACCAAAAAGTGAGGCCGAAAGAGAAGGTAAAGTTTAGGGACTACATCCCGCTTTGACTAAGGAAGTAATGACGTCATCAGACAATAATGTCTACGTGACAACAAGTCAAAACGTCAATGTGTGTCAATTTTGTAACGTGTGTGAGTGAGACAAGTCCAGGGACTGATTTCGGTTACGGTTTTACCGGTATGAAACCGGTATTCCATTACGATACCGTAATGGTGTACAGGTTACGCGCGCCGCGCCAACATAACGGTACCGTAACCGTTTTAAAATATCGGTTACCAGTAATCGATTTAAAGGTAACCGAAACCTTTAAAATGCCGGTTCGAAACCGGTATAATAACGGTTACCGAAAAAAAATAAGCGGAAAGACAAAACGGCAGCGCCGGCGGTTTGGCAACGACGCCAAAATCGAAATATCGGTAACTTTTAGTAATCGGTTAAGGTATCGTAAAAAATAAAGGTTACCGTTATATTTTCGATAGCGAAATATAGGTAAAGGTTCCGCTACCGAAACCGCTATTTGAAAACCGATATGACGTCATATCGGTTATAAAATATACCGGTATTTTTCGGTTATGCAGTCCCTGGAGACAACCCCCCTTTATACTCTCTTAAGGTTCAATTTAATTTAGGGAAAAAGTGTAAGTACTAGCTCCACCTATTATAGCTTCATGTATGTAATTTACATTTTTCTTACCCAGTAACTCAGAGAAATAAACCAATGGAGTGGTTATTGTCAGGCGTCCCCCTCTGCCAAAAGTACAAGACCACTGGTCGTAGCGGTTATAGAAAACTAGTTGTCGCGCGTCAAACGCCATTCAATGAATGTCAGTCAGCCCGGAACGATTTGAGGTAAAAATGCCGAATTGCTGCGTGTTTTCATGTAAGAAAAGATTTGAATTATCTAGTTTACATAAGGATAACGTTCCTTTTCATCTGTAAGTATAATTACGTCTAAATATCATCAAATAGTGTACGAAATCAGCAAAAAACTAAAAAATATTGTCAATCAAAAAGTGTTGCCACTTAATGGTACTACATCTACTTTAGGGTAATTTTTAAATTTGACTCTTCATAGTACGTTGTACCATCGGGTTCATAATTGCATACCTAATTTATCAATGAATTCATTCATTAATTGGGTATGCAATCATGAACACGATTACATCGAGGGAGGTAAGTGAAATATTGCAAACAAGAGTAATCGACTCCAGTGCGGCAGAAATGCGTCCGCCATTATGTCATTAATTGTCATTGTTATGACAGGTTAGGCAATACACTTAAAAGATACTCCTTGGGTTAGGCAGAGACCCATTCGGCATACAGCCATAATTGTAAAGCATTGCTCTGTTAAAAAAGCAGTGTGTCTGAGTGTGTGTGTTGTTATTAAATTGTTTCTAAACATATTTTAATCGACTTTTAAACTATTCAAATTACATATTATTTTTAATCAAAGTACTTCAAAGGTAAAACTCATTCACACGCATAGCTTTTTAAATTATATATGTCGTCGAGGACCGCCGAGGGCAGGGCTGTAAGGTGGTTTGGAACTCAATAAACTGACACTATCAGGATAAACTAGCCTATAGCACATTACGCACGGACGCACGGTAATGAAATAAAACATAAACACTGGTTTAACAACTGTATTGAAATCAAATCTTTTTAAAACCGTATTATGGGAAGGGCAATAAACCACTACTGGTTCGGAAAGGAGCCCCAACTGAGAAGAACCAGCGTAAGAAACTCAGCGTATGTGTGCTTGTAGTACGGCACAATAGCTGAAATTTGTCTATGGTCTCAAAAATACAGCTACCATAAACAAATTTCCGTTTTAACAGACAAATTTCAGCTAGTATGCTGAATTCCGCACTGAATTCCGCACTGAATTCCGCACTGAATTCGCACTGTGGCGCCCCTTAAGTGAAATATACTTGTAGATGCTTGAAATAACGATATTCCTGTTTAGAAATTAATTCGTCCCTTTATTTTCACTATACATTTTATGTAGTATTTTAATTTTGTATGGATTATACTTTATTTATTATAAGGTACGGTATACACACTTTAAATAGGCACTTTTAATTTCTGACTCTGGTATCACTGTACCAAACAGGTAAGTTTTAGTGATGGGACAGCACAAAAATAAATGTCGATATTAACATTAGCAGTATGTTATACTTTTTATTTATAATAGAAAATGAAGAAGAGATAATAGAAATAGAAACACAAATTGGAAACAGATGCCCATTACAATCAAAATATCAACTGCGAAGGACTCTGGAACATCACGATGTCGCTAGTGACTGATTCATCATTGTTCATTACAGTGAAAAATTCACTGAGGTGGATACAGGAACGTCTAGTGTAATTTGAAGCACATTGGAACGGTCATCTAAGCACGTGGGTTCGAATCCCGTGATGTTCCAGAGTTCTTTGCAGTTCATTGTTTCATTGTAATAGTTATTTGTTTCCAATTTGTAGTATTTTCCACTAAATTTAAAAGCAAATACACATCAAAATATTAAATTGATAATATAAAAGTGATATTCTAAATCAGCTTGCAAGATTTGTCCTGAACAAATAGACAAACTAACTTACGTAGAATTCTAACATTGTAAGTAATATGCTGGTAGATACTTGATATTTAATCACAACTTAACATTATAATTTTATGAATAGCTAAACCTTATACTTGGTAAAGAAACAAAAATATATAACTAACCTACGATCAATGTTTCTCTGCGTCCGTAGGAAACACCTTAGACAACCCTACACGTAATCCCTGGGTGATGCTAAAAGAGTTACAAACTTGGCAGCTCTGCTGTCCTACCTGGACCTCGCAGCACTCACTGGATTTTCTTCATCATCTGCTTTCCCACTACCCTAGGGAAGAAATGCCTATCTATATCCAGTGACATGTAGGCAGACGATAAATAACTCTACGATAAAATGTGACATTTTCAAGTCAAAGGTACATCATTATCGGTTGCCAAAGAGCTCAACGAGGACCCAGTGTGTTGACGATGAGGGACCCTCTTGTTCCTTTAGTCGTCAACAGAGTGAATCCTCCTTTTTGTAAAGGGTCGGCAACGTGCATGTGACTCCTGTGGAGTTACAGGCGTCCATAGGTTACGGTATCTGCTTACCATTAGGCAGGCCGTATGCTTGTTTGCCACCGTCGTAGTATAAAAAAAAAGGCGTTACAATAAAAAAATCATTTAGAAATTAACTCTATTAACAACCGACAATGATGTACCTTTGACTTGAAAACGTCACAAATATCGATACTTAAGTATATTATTATCGACGCGTTCCTCGCACTCTGTACGTTTACTTAAAGATGACATTATCTCGTTCACGGACAGGTTGTCTGTGGCTGTGTATATACTTGTGTGAGTATATTTTATGCTAGTGTTTGATAATTTTATCGTGTGCGTGTGTAGCGACGTCAATGGAAAATGCATTAGTGTTAACAGTATTTGTGTGCGTTTTCTCGTCCCCCGCGCCGAAATTGGCAGACTTTTTCTGATAGAAATTAGTGCGCGTCTCGCATCCGGTTGGTTTAATTACCAAAGCCCAGTAATAACCGCAAAAAAATCTTAAAAAAAAATATTAGATAGGTACTCTTTACACAACTTACAAAAATTAAAATAATCATGCCAACTCTACCATAGCTGTCATCATTTAAAACAAAAACAGACAGAAATTGTCTTAAGTGTAAAAATCTTAAATTATTTTGTTGTTATGAATTAGTATGTATTTCAATTAATGTGTTTTGGTAAATGTATGTTGTTATAAAATGTATTGTGATCAGCGTAGACAGTCTTAAGTAGGAAAGATATGCTTACACCCGACACAAGAACTTTTGAAGAAAGATATAATTCGTGTTTCGTCGACCTCGGAGTTAAAACTAGTAAGTTGTATTCTGAAATTGATTCTATTTTTCTGTTAAACTATCCTAATTTAACATATCAGGTTATAAGTTTTAAACTCAACAGGAGCTAATTTTAAGCTCTGACCATACTACGCAAAGTGAATATTAGGCAGTACTAAATTATTATTACCGTAAAACTCGAACACCCTAAAAGCTATAGGTTCAATACATTTTTGGGTTGGCCCTCTATTGAATTTAATTTCATATTTAACTTTTAACCTGTGATAATAGAATAATTACAGTGAGGTAATTATATTAAACGTTGTGTACTAATGTTACGTATATCAAGATCATTTCATTCTTAGTCGCCGGACTAATAATCGGCGGGATGCTGGGCAGCTTCTTCCTGCGCAGCGCTCGGAAGTGGCCGTTGTTCATCGGTGGAGGCGTCGGCATCGGTATGGCCTACACCAACTGCGAGACGAGCCTCAACAACTACCTCCTCTCGTTGGAACCGCAGGCGTGCAGAATTAAGTAAGTTGGATCATACAGAGATTTTACGTTGTCTTTTCTGGGGGCTTAGCCAAGATGACAATCGTTTGCAGAAAACGAATCGAAACCCGGATAGGGTTTCGAGTCTCTCTATCGCACTAATATGGAAGTGTGAGCGAGAGCGTGTAGCGTTTTGTTTCGTTTTCTGCAAACGATTGTCCTCTTGGCTACGGGGCCTGTTCCCGAAGTTAAAAAACATAAGCGAAACAAATAAATACTTACAATTTTGATGATATATATCGGTAACGATGTTTTTACAAACATTACAAACATAAATAGGTGTTTTTTTTTTCTGTGTATTTGCTCTTCTAGGTATATAACATTTTCTTGCTATCCTATTGCAACTTAAGTTTCAGTTATGTTTTAATTATTTCCCGAAGTATGATAATGTATTATTAATTATATTTTTTGCAAATACTGACGCTAAAGGGTACTTATTGAGCCGGTACCTATTTCCTCATTAAGCAGCTAACTAGTTCATAACTTACTTATCCAGTACTACCTTACCTACATTTTGAAATAATGGTGTTTGCAAAATTATGAGCATACAATAAAAAACACTTGTGTTATATTCAGCAAGGCAAAGTAACGATTAACAATTATAATTGCTACACATTTTAACAAAAAAAGCGATACTAATTAGCAACCCTGGTGCTCTTACAATCTCCCTTAGAACCATCCGCCTTTCACAGCCTTATTACGTATTTACGGTCTCAAAGCAATCACATTGAAAGGAATTACCGACAGTCTGGCGACAATCGATCCTTCTACCCAGACAAAGGCGACGCGGACTAATTACCATCATAAAACGCTAAAGGACACTAAAAACGGTTTCGGTTGGTAAAAATATAGTAGCCACATTGTAGGGATGTAAATAATCTGGACATTGAAACGTTGTCGGGTTAACCTAAAAAGTTATAATGTCGGTCAATTGGATTGACATTACAGGGTTGTCAAACCAGTTTTTTTTCATCTACTCTTTTTTTTAGGATATATTGATACCTTTCATTAAAGGATGTAAATTCAGTAAATACATCTTAACTATAAAACTTTCGTGAGACTCTTAACATATTAAAAATATTTATAACGGACCGCTCGTGAGAATGATCATCGTAAATTGATCGAAACATGTGGAGCAAAAATCGACTGAAATTACGTGAGTTACCCGTTATAAATACATCTTATTTGCAACAAATATAGCTTAAAAACTACTTATAAAAAAAAAAGTATATAAAAAATGTAGTTTATAATTTTTTAAAGTTCCTATTCTACCTATTATTTAGTCCCGTCCTTAAAATCAATATAAGTATGAGAGAAAATAGTTCATGTAGCTAAGCTAATGTTACAGCTTCATAAAAATATTCACTATTTTAGTGACTGTTTATATTGGAGTAGCAACCCTAACTAGTCGAAAATGTTCGATACGGTCAAACGGTGAAGACGTTATTTTTGCCGTTCCCTCGCCGCAGGAGACTTCCCCTGCCATTTAGCTCTTTGTCCCTAGAAAGGTCAGTCACTATACTTACTGTTACTATTGAAACTCAAGTTTTTGCTGTAATATTTGAATGAGCACCGCCCTTTTCTTCATTATGCCGAATCGTTTAGTTTGTAAACGTACCGCCTCTGTAGTCTTTGCCACCCACCGTGCTTTCTTATAATTTTTATTTTCCCTCTTTGCGTTTCTGTTGCCATACATTTATTCGTTTTAAAATCGAAATTGGCTTGATGGAGTATTTGGTTGCGTTTGTCGGTAAATCGACACTTGTTTTTTTGCATTTACAATATTTTCATTCGGACCAACGTTTCAATCGTTTGTGAGTCATGTCCGACTTTGAAGCCGCCTTTGCAGTTCTATGGCTTTTTAAAAATAAAAAACTGTGTGTCAATTACATTTTCGGTTTTGTCGTGGGCCGGTCCTTTTGTTCTTTGGCTTTTGGAAACGTATGTTTTGGATGGACGACCGGACAATAGCTCCAGGGTTGCAATTCGTTATTGAATTTGTGTGTGTTTTTCAAAGGTTTCGTTGGGAATGATTGAATTTGTTTGTTTGTTACACGGGTTTGCAAAACACTATATTTTGGATTTAGATTGAGTGTATGTTTTATTTCATTCACTGGTTTTGTTGCCGGTTTTGAACTTATACTTATACTTATGCAGGTATAAGTTAGAAATTAATATAATAAACTTTTTAGAAAACATAGAAACTGATTGCTTGATTTTTTTCCCTGAAATGTTAAATATTTCTATTTGTTTTTTTTTTCAGAAAACAGGCGTGATTGAAACCAAAATGGTCGCCTACTACGACGCAACGTATGTAGACTAAATTTTTTTAGGTGAATAAAGTTTTTGTTCACTTAAGTTTTTATTTACCTACCGCTATATAACTGCAAAACGGTGATTATTAGAAATGTCCCTATTTAGAAATAAGTAGTTTTTTTTAATAATCTAGATTACCGTTGTCCAGTCACCATCAAATATATCGGAGCGGCCAAGGTACTCAAAGATCGGATCATGCACTTTATCGCCTTGACATTTAGAGGCGTTGTTCCGATATTTGTGACCACCTTGGCCGCTCCGATATATTAGGTACCATCTGATGGCGATTGTCCATTAGTTGGCAAGTTCAATCTAAATTATGCCTAACAAGCACGTGTAGATATTAATAGATGTAACAATTAAAATTACAATTATTGGAGTGAGATTTCCTTGCTCAAAACAATTTTACGTAGGTAAGTAAATAAATACTTGATACAAAAGCTGCTGCAGCAGTGAGTGATTAAAGAATAATACCATTACATAGCTCCATATTGACTGTAACCCGCCATGATGATAGCGGGTCATCGTCCGCGGCGATTTCATCAGGTTCCGCAGCAGCTAACGCTATGAGTAAGTGAGTCACAGTGGTGAGTCAGTGGCCTATAGGTGGGTTGGACTCGCTGTTAGCTGTCAAAGAGCTGGTGGCTGTTCTGTTTAATAGTGATGTGTATACTTTTAATATAATACAGGTAAAATAAAACTACATATATCATGAAAATTTCGCGGCAAATGATGTACATCTTCTTCCTCCTAGCATTTGTCCCGGCTCGGGTTCCGCTTGACAACCTAATCCTATAAATTGGTTAGTTAGCTAGTTTTTACGAAAGCGACTGCCATCTGACCTTCCAACCCAGAAAGGAAACTAGGCATTATCGGGATTAGGTCCGGTTTCCTTACAATGTTTTCCTTTACCGAAAAGCGCCTGGTAAATATCAAATGATATTTCGTGCATAAGTTCCGAAAAACTAGTGGTACGAGCCGGGGTTTAAACCCGAGACCTCCGGATTGAAAGTAGGACTTCTTACCGCCAGGCTACCAGCGCTCTAATCTCATCTCGGCAAATTATGTACATCAATGAACCTTTGTTTATAACTTTATCTTGACACTAGAAATAAGGATCTGCTGAGTCCTACCTCCTTCCGGAGGGTTTGGCTTGCTTTGACGGTACATACTTATGTTATGATTTTAACACATTCAATGCCGGAAACCCGACTATCGGGTATTTTATGATTTCGTGCCCAGGCCGCACTATCCGATAGTCGGGATCGTGGTACTATAGCTATACATGACTAAATACCACGCCGGAGGACCCGATATCGGGTACTGTTTTTGACGAACAGGGTTGTCGCTAAAATATTAGTGGTACATACATACTCGGAAAAAATCACGATTTTAACCATTTTTCACTTGATAATTTCGATCTGGCGTGTGATCGCGAAGTCATAACGAAAATCATTAGAGAATCCCCGTCACGCGTTCAATTTTTAACTTGAATTGTTTCTTATAATTAGATATTTATGTGTATTATCTATCAGATTCTGGAGATAGACGTTGGCCTAATTTTCCGGTATAACGTAATAAGTTAACAAACCAACATAACAACAAATGTTTTTTAGTGCAACCCTTTCGTGTACCCGACTGTCGGGTTCTTGGCGTGTAGTGTCGATTCGTTCGATAAGTGCGTAACTGTACCCGACTATCGGGTCGTATATATTTTTTGTGGCCTGGCGCGGATGTTTTGTTTGGCTGGGTGGCAATGAATGTGTTAAAATATACACATCTTTCATTAATCTTTTTCAAACTATGCCAGCGTATGAGCGAGTCATCTATTGATCGTCTATTCGTAGTGTATTGTATGTGTATCCAACTCATATAACCATACATGAGCACAAGTAAGATACAAATTAATTGAACAGCTCCACATCTTTCTACGGCAAAAAAAGAAGACGCGGGCCGTTAAAAGTTGCAGTTCGTGATGTAAAATAGGTCAAAGCACGTCCACTGCAAGCAATAAACCATTTAATAACACACGTATAACAAAACAAATGTAAGTATAGCCTTAATTCAAGGTATAATAGTCTTTCTACCTTTGAGTAAAGTGCTCAAGAAGTGTATCATTACAGTGGTTTCTGTACGCAAACATTATAGTCCTTTGTTGCAGTCCTGGACATTTTTATGCTCGTTTTAAATTTCATGTGTAATTAATTAAATAGATAAGTAATGTATGTTTTAAGCACACACTGAGACTAATGCTCTCCTACAAGTGTTACCAACATTACAAGCACATTAATTCGACTTGCTTTAATACATCGCCCAATACATTTTTCGTCAGTCGAACACTAGCGACTTCGCGAAACTTCGCCTAACAGGCTGGAGCCTTAACGCAAGTGTCATGTCGCGTAATACAAGTTTTTCGAATTTCTATGTTCATGAAAACTACTCATTTCGTGTAAACATATATACATTAGCTTTTTGTCATTCATTTCATTCGAAGTCGTTGGTAACATGTTGCCAAACTTGCCGTAGATCATCGCTAGCGACCCAAGTCGCTCGATGTTCCTTGACGTATTGAACAAAGTCCGACAATAATGGGCCGCGATTCGAAAAATAAACACACACTGGACAGACACAGCTCAAACCCAACTCAACCCAACTCAACTCTACGCTATAACGACATTGACATTTGCTATTCGAAAAGATTTTCATTCAACATTGGCCTCACATTGGTCACACATTGGTCATACATTGGACCAATATGAGACCAATGTGTGACCAATGTGAGACCAATGTGAGACCAATGTTGAATGAAAATCTGTTCGAATAGCAAACGTCAATGTCGTTATAGCGTTGAGTTGAGTTGGGTTGGAGCTGTGTCTGTCCAGTGTGTGTTTATTTTAGAGATGCCACGAATAGTGAATTGGCCGAATACCGAATACCGAATATTCGGCAACGCTGTCGGCTGAAGCGCCGAATATTCGGCCGCCGAATGCTTGGTGGGGGCGCGTTAGCTGGAATAAGACAAGTCACAACCTGTTTTTCTCGTTGCGTTCGCGCGGCAGGCGACGACGGCCTGGAAGTAGCGTTTATAGTGAGAGGTTATTTTCTGAGGCTGGTAACGTTTACGATGAAAAGCGCAATCGTTTGCTACCAAAAAATGCTGAAAAGCTCGTTTTTATCCATCACAACTAACCACTGATTAATTTTAAGTACTAAAATGTTGTAATTTGGAAATAAATACATAATTTTGAGTAAAATAACGTGTCTTTTTTTACATGATTTGCTATTCGGAATTCGGCCGAATAGTACGCACTATTCGGCCGAATACCGAATAGCAAAAAAGTGGCCGAATAGGCCGAATACCGAATAGTTGCCGAATATTCGTGGCATCTCTAGTTTATTTTTCGAATCGCGGCCATGGAATACAACCTGGTGCCGGATTCAATTTTTTTTTATACCACGACGGTGGCAAACAAGCATACGGCCCGCCTGATGGTAAGCAGTTACCGTAGCCTATGGACGCCTGCAACCCCAGAGGATTCACATGCGCGTTGCCTACCCTTTAGAAACCTATTCACTCCATTTTTGAAGAACCTCATACTGTAGCCCGCTGGGAAAACCTCGGCAGGGAGTTCATTCCACAGCCGCAGCTTTCGTGGGAGGAAATTCCTCTTTAACCGTACTGTGCGTGACCCTTTGGGCTCCAGGGTGTAAGGATGAACACCCTGCCGGTGGCGAGCGGTGCGGTGATAAAAAGCTGCCGTGGGCATCATATCAAACAGTTCATATCATAGTATGTTATTCAATCATATACAAACACTGAAAACATCTTTCCGTTGTGACACTTGTAAAAGGGTCGGCGGGAAAGGTATCTAACTCTAGTAGTTAGCACCTAGATGTCGCTTACGGCTGCTATAAAGTCGATGTAAAAATAAATGCAAAAAGATGATTGAAGGCATTGAGAATTTCGTCAACTCAGTAACTGAACCCATAGCTTAATTGGTAAAGCGATCGAGCCCCGGTAAGGCGTATCGATGCGAGGTTCAAATCCTGCTGGGTTGATTATTTTTTCAATATTTTCAGTGTTTGTATTTGATTGAATAACATACTATTGTATGAGTGGAATGCCCCACTTTAAAAAAACATGTAAAATAATTATGAGTTGATAGCAGCGCCATCTATTATTTCCGTTGTGACACTTGTAAAAGGGTCGGCGGGAAAGGTATCTAACTCTAGTAGTTAGCACCTAGATGTCGCTTACGGCTGCTATAAAGTCGATGTAAAAATAAATGCAAAAAGATGATTGAAGGCATTGAGAATTTCGTCAACTCAGTAACTGAACCCATAGCTTAATTGGTAAAGCGATCGAGCCCCGGTAAGGCGTATCGATGCGAGGTTCAAATCCTGCTGGGTTGATTATTTTTTCAATGTTTTCAGTGTTTGTATTTGATTGAATAACATACTATTGTATGAGTGGAATGCCCCACTTTAAAAAAACATGTAAAATAATTATGAGTTCATATCATATAATTTAAAAATACAACCTATCTCAAACATAACTCCAACACACAACAAACATTCAACCAATATTGAAGTTGTATTGGAGTTGCGTTGGAATATTTATCAAGCAAATTCTGATATTTCTGATTCAGATGTTTATGCCGTAGCTGTATTGCGTTGTTAATGCATTGGAGTTGTATTGAAGTTGAATCGTGTCTATATGTGTTTTTAAGTTAGAATACGGCCCCTGACATCACTGGCGACACGCGTCGCGGCACGTTTCGTCCCGTAGGTAATAGTAGTTTATGTAACTGTTACGTTTTAAGGCCTAATTACGTACAGTTGCATACACTGCTTTATCTACACACATATTATAAATCCTAAATGATGTGTTCGGAAACCAGTAGAATGACCGCCATTGCACCGCCATGACCAAGTCGATTGTGTCGGCGGTCGTGCGGGCGCGTGCCGGCGCTCGGGGAGAGCGCGGATCTTGGTAACGTTACCGTGGGTAATGGATTTTCATACATTTTTACCACACTGTCAGAGATGTTACGTTACTGGTTGCAATAATGGTGGTAGTTACATACGGTTTCCGAACGCGGAATAAAGGATTTATGACATTGGTGTAGATAAATAGTAGTTTATGTAACCGTTACGTAATAAGGCCTAGTTACGTACAGTTGCATACACTGCATTATCTACACTCATATTATTTATCCTAAAAGCCGTGTTCGGAAACCATAGAATGGCCGCCATTGCACCGCCATGGCCAACTCGATTGTGCCGGCGGTCGCGCGGGCGAGTGCGTGCAGGTGTACATTATGTTATCAAAACTCATAACGTATCAATATTTGAGCATGTAAAGTTAAAATTACGATACTGCCACAGATAAAAAGCTTATCATAGTAAAATCGGTTGTGGTAATGCTAGCCATTGCCTACCGCTTTTGTACACGTTTTAGAGGACTTACAATGTGAGTGTAGATAAAATGATTTACTAATTCTTTGCTTAGCGTTTTATGATACAATTACCATTAACATAGGTAATATAGAACCCTCTGCAATATTTTAATTTCTGTTTCTCTGAGCAATACGTACTGCTACTTCTTCAAACCAAAAATAATAATTATTAAAGATTAAAATAAAATAAATCGCGATGATTTTTTTCCTAAAAAAAGGAAAAATATTTATGCTACAACTGTCATACAGGGTGTATTTTCCAAATGAGTTTGTGAGGGTAAATTCCAGATCCCATGATGCTACACGAAAATGGTCTTTGGAAACTATCCCTTTTTAATTTACGATTATTGGCATCTAATGATTTTTGAGAAAGCAGAGTACATTCGTTATTCTCCCTAGCTTGGATGTTTTTTCGTTTGAAAGATCCAGCTTGTATAATACTCAATTTAATTGCTATAGAAACACCTTTTTATATTAGTTATAACCAAAAGTAAGGCCCTTATGTATATGTAGATTGCAATTATCAGAGCCTATCTGCTATTTATAATATTAGTGATAAAGTTTGATCAAGACAAGTTTTTCAAATAACAGTCAATCAAAACGCTATCAAATTGCTTATTGCACCAATATGCACGCCACTTAGCTTAATGCGCGTCCCAATATTTGCCTCTAATAAGAAACATTTGATAAAATGTGCCATACTAGCATAAGCCCATTTAGCACCACCAATATTTGTATCAAACGTTGGCACAAACTGATGAACCTTTTAGCCAGTGAAGCTATGGGCGTGGTAGGAATGGTAGACAATAAAACCTACCACGCTATTCTCATATTAACATTATGCTTTGATTAAACGTTGAACACATTTACTGGAAAATAAATAACTAATGGTAATAATGGAAAGAAAAAACCCTGAATATGTATAATAAGTAGGTACATATATTGCTTTATGTATAATGAATCTGCAAATCACGGGGATTATTTTTTACAAAATGATTGTAACAGATGTGTAGATACTACTGTTTAAAAAAACCTGTTGGAATGTACACCCTTTACTAAGTTATGTATGTAATCTGTGGTCTTTATCTGTCAACTGTAAATGTCAAAAACCATGATTGACTTAATTTGTTTGCCCTCTTCTCCGTCTCACCGCCCTACTGTAAGGTCGTGTGCCTAGCCTATTCTTTAATAAATATCTTCAGTATTGAAAGCCGTTGTTTCCATCAACCACACCGCTCCACTCTGATCATATCCTCGACAGGTTATGGGCCCAGTAATGCTTTAGCATTGCAAATAAATTTAAAGCGGTTTTAACGTGGTTTGATGCGTGGCACTGGCACAGAAGAGATAATAGTATTTCATACAGAATGGCCACGCTCCGCCCCGCCCCGATTCGAATTACCTCACTCCGCGGCGGCCGTTTGGTAGGCCGTAGGTAGGCCGTCAGCTGGTCGGCAGCGCGTCGAAGAAACAACGCAAAATGTCGCCGTACAAGGTGTATTGTCATGTTAAGACGATTGTCGCCGGAGTGTCCTTGAGCGTTTGGGCGCTCTCTACCCGCGCCACCCGCGAACTCCTCTCATTTCCATCGTGCGTAAATCCACCGCGATGCACCGCAACAATGTTCAAAGAATATGACTTTACTCAGAGGCGCGCGGGCAGCTTTATAATAATTATAATCCTTTTGCGGATGTTTTGTGATTTGAATACTGTGATTAAGTACTACGGTGACATTTTTAGGAATGCTACTTACCTATTAAATAAGATAAGTAATAACGATCTCGATTAGTAGATTTTTATTTTTATATGTAAAAATATAAAAACCTAGATTTTGTATTTAAAGTACAGTGAGCGGCAAAATATTTACGAATTTACGAAATATGGTTAAAAATATTCCACATATCAGAAAAAATAAAAAAATACTGACTATTACAGCAAAAAAAACTGAATGCACATCAAAGCGGTGTTTTCATGTGAATTTGGATTTTTTTTGCTGACTGCAAGTGAGATTAATAGATGGTTATTTTTTTGTTGCGATTTTAAATATTAACCGTAAAAACTCACTTAATTACGATAAATTAACAAAACTAAGCCTGTTGCGAGTTGCGTATAGTAAAAATGCACATGTAAGGAGCGGTATTTGTGCACGAAATCGTCATACAATTGTCATGAGAGCTGTAAGTAAGCCCATTAAATTTAGATCTTTAAAATATAACACAGCGCAAACACTTCTTAGGGTTACATAGCCAAATTGGCAAAAACTGAACCCTTAAAAGTTTTTTGAAACATGTCCGTCTGTCCGTCCGTATGTCAAAGCCATTTTTATTATAAAACATATATTACTTAAATTTTATCCAGAGGTGTGTTTGTGCCGCTACTTAGTTTTCTGGCTAAATTGCTAAAAAACTTTTAGGTTAGGCACTCCATACCCCAACCAGCAAAAATGCCGAATAAGCTTGGTATTATAGAGCTATTTAGTCAGATAAAGGTAGTGTAACAGTAGTCGCTGCGATAATATGTCGTATAGTAGCTGATTATATTACAAATTAGCTTATACAACAATTCAGTCAAATAGTACAGTGGAATAAACGTTTGTATGACCTTGTTATGCGATTGTTTTACTACAGTTCTATAGCCATCATCAATATTACTTCTATACAGCTCATTGATCGCGTTACAGCATATTATACTGCAGCTATGTTACAAACAGCCGTTTATACGTTTCTAATATTGCCATTATAGGACTAGTCATATTGCCATGGTAAGTTGCAACTTTTATTCAGAAAACTGTTGTATAAAAGAGTTTAAAGTAATTTTTATTCCACATGTAGCAATGTAAATGTAGTAAATAAATACGATTACTACACAATCGAGTAATAGATTTCATACTGATTTC
The DNA here is from genome assembly GCA_947086415.1 of Pammene aurita. Taxonomy (NCBI): domain Eukaryota; kingdom Metazoa; phylum Arthropoda; class Insecta; order Lepidoptera; family Tortricidae; genus Pammene; species Pammene aurita. Next base: position 34,303,202 of record OX352290.1, on the reverse strand, counting down.
TATAGAGTGCATAATGATATAAGTGTTGCTTTGGGTATAATTATCTGACTAATTATTGTTTATGCTGTGTAAGTGTAGTTGTTTAGCACTTTTATTTCACAGCTTGTGTTATAGATGCCAAGATATAACGTTTACTGACCCACAAGTCGTATAACCATTGCACGACCGCCGTGATTTCAGCATCAAACTTGTCAACCAAAATATTTCAATGCGAGTACTGGTTCCGTACAGATTTTTTTTTAATTTCTTCAGAAAAGCATAGCCAATACAGCAGTCAAATTGTCAATTTATCACGCAAAGCACGATGTAAAGCTGCATTTTTTTATATGTTACTAGGGTCCCTTAAAAGACTGTAAAACTGTATTTTGCATGCAAATTTTTCAGACTTTTTTTATTTATATAACAGTTAAACTAAAAAAACTTGTGGTTTTTTTTTTAATTAGTTGCTTAGCAATTAATCCAGTTTTTACAATTTGGAACAATCCCTTAACTTTCTAGTACTTAAATTACAACAACTGGATTTACTCCATAAATTCTTAAATTACGACAAGTCGGAAAAAGTACCACAAACAAAACAATGATAATTGTTTGTATGTAGGTACAGACAAGGTCATTGCGTTTTTTTTGACAGAGTATGGGTATATGACCTGAATCTCAACAATGACGTGTATACATAGTTTTATCAAAAATATAATATCGATAAGATACACAAAAAACTTTACATATCTTAGCACAAGTAGCTAAAAGTACTTAAAATCACACAAATACTTATTATCTGTAAGTATAACATTATATCAAAGTATTTATTTATATACTAGTACCGATAACTCAACACAATAACTGTTACCACAGGATTTCTTCGATATTCTTTCGAATCCAGGGTTTTTATATTCTTCACAAAGAACCTTAAAGTTGGCATTATGGCGGAAACCATAGTCGAATAATGTAGTAACGGGGCACTCGTATTCGGCTGTATATCACATACTAGTCGCGTAGGTGTTACGAAGATGCTTAATGTCGCTTACTGATACATTTGTTTAGATAATTAAATAATAAATTAAATAATAAATCACTTAAAACTAAAAATCATGAAGGGGCATTAAAATTTAATATATAAACTATAATATTTATTTGTCACAAAAATAAGTTTGCAGGTAAACTTCACTGCCACAATCGATAAACCTCAAGTCACTATCCTTAACATATAACAAAATCAAAATGCACTTTACTTACCTCGAAATTATTATTTTTTCTCTTTCAGTTTATGCTTTGTGACAATTGTGACGAACTTGCGCGTGTTGATAAAAAAAGTCGAGTAACCGCTGCTCCAAAATTCGCTATTGAATCAAATAATTGCATAGTGGAGTTCTGGCTGCTGCAACTCGACATAAAAGCCGAATAAATATTGCGATAGAAGCCACTACTACACGCAATTAGTAATTGCGCGACATTTATAGAACTTCTATTCAGTATTCCTGATCTATAGCGGTGGTTTCATTTGTCACCTACTCCACTTCATTGCAATATAACTGCCCAAACGCCGTCGTATAAACGTGTATTCGACTCTTATTCGACCATACACTAACACTTAAAAGTCGCGTCAGAAACGTGTACTCGACCATGGTTTTCATACATATGCCAAACTAAATGTCAAAAATATATTTTTTGTAAATATGAACATGGTGTACGATACGGTTTTAAAAATATTTTATATATATATATATATATATAGAGGATTTTTAAAACTGTTTTATTAAATCAATATTTTCAGAAATATTTATTCGAAAGTCTAAATATAATAGGCTCCCCATCTAACTTTTAATCCGTAAGTCTAAAAAATATGAAAAAAAACCAAGAAGGCTTAGTACTTAATTTCTACGATAATTATTTCACATATTATCGGTTTATCCGTTTTTCAGTTATCTCCAATGGACTAAGAGCTGGCCACGGCAGGAATGACACAATAATGAGAGCAACGAAATTGATATAGTTAGACTGCTATACTATTGTTATTACCTAATCTGGCAATCTGGCAGCTTTAAGCCGGGGGGTTCAAGAGTAGCAGACCAGTAAAGTTGTTTATAAATCTAGGGAACGACGCAATACTGAGAGTTCTTGCTTTAGTACGATATCGTGGCATTTGATGTATGTAATTGGAATATAACGTGGAAGCTGTCGCAGTGGGGGGGAAAAGAGGCAGGTTGAAGTTAAATGCATTTATACCGGACGCCTGCAGTTTATTTTAATCTGATCTGTGAAAACTGTTTGTAATTAATCAGGCGCTCGAATAAAACTTATTAGTTGACAGTTTTCGATGCCAAGACGATATTACCGATAGTTATTTCTAAATAGGAAATCGACTTTAACAGCCAGGATTCTCGGTTTAAATTGTTATGAAAAAATATGTGACATATTAGGTTTTGTTCTGATAATGAACTTAGCTTACAAAGCCACATCATAATACAGCTACTCGTTACTAGATTGCGCTAATAAACATAGACAGGGAATGACATTTGAACTCCAACTGCTGACCTAGCACGGGTGAGCAGTAGAAAATAAACCAGTATAAGTGTGCTGCATTGCTACGAATTTCGCGGTCATGTTACACTGGTAGTTTGAGCAGTTGGCTCGCCAAGGTGCGCACAACTGTTGGTGGGAATAAACGGCACAACGTATGTACATATTAGATTGAGCATACAAAACGACTCGCGTGATCACTACGGGTACATATATTAGCGTTAAAAATTTAAGTACAGTCGCCATCAGATATATCGTAGCGGGCAAGGTGGTCACAAATATCTGAACAACGCCTCTATTGTCAAGGCGATAAAGTGTATGATCAGATATTTTTGAGTACCTTGGCCTCTCCGATATATTTGATGGCGACTGTACCTACTAATTAAAAATAATATATTGTTTTAAAGAGTAGAAAATTGAGTGCAGGTACTAGGAAAACAATTTTTAAAATGGCTAATATTTTTTCTGAAAACGATCATCTAAAAATATTAGGGCTAATGCCCCGGTTTGGGCCACTTTAAGGAATGTTTGTTTATTCAGACGTCTGTCATTTTGTATCAATAAGGAATGATGAAAATATTTATTTAATGAGTCTTTGATAATATTGTGTAGTGACTAAACACGAGTAAGTACAGCCGTTTGAAACTTATACAGTGTTACTTTGTCTCACGAAAGTTTAAATTCAATAAAATATGTATGACTATATTTATATGAACTTTCGCTGTTAAGATTCTGATCTTTTTTTTCTTTTGAGAAATATTAAAAAAAAGCCCAAGAGTCACTTTTGGCCATTTTTTTCCATGGTATTTTATTTTTATTTTATTTTTTTATTTAGCCGTAAATTGTATGTGTACATAATGATGTTAAGCAATACAGATAGTATCAATACAATTTTATCCAGTGGGTGTAGCTACATATTTATGTACTTATGAACTAACATTTTATAATATATACATACTTATTAACTAACAGTGACCAATATTATAATATTCACTTAAGCTGTAGGGGCATAAGTCAATAACATGTTTTTTAAGTGCTGTCAGAAATTTTAAGTAATTGAGTGATTTAATTTCTACGGGTAACTTATTAAACACTTTAGCAGCCACATAGATAGTGCTACGCTGACAACTGATAGATGACAGATGACAGGGCCATCTGTGCTGCCATAATTTACTCTTATATCAACTCTATAAACCATAGACTTGTAAATTTGTCTATGCCTTAGTAATTTTGAAAATGGCCAAAACCGGCACAGTGGCCACAACCGGGGCATCTGCCCTAGAATATTTTCCGGAATTGAGTAAATACTAAAAAAATACTCATAAAAATAGTTACTAGGATGTTATACGTTTTTTTGTAGCATCACGTTTACTGTACGTACTGTACGTTTACGTATAAATTGGGTATGCAATTATGAACCCGATGGTACATTAGGTTTGGGATAAGTTTCCCAAAAATAATGTACATTTTATATTGTTTGGTATTTGGTCATAAACTATGCAAAATAACTCTGCAATTGTAACAAACATTACTACAGATAGGTGCATCTGAATATGCACCCAAGAATTTTAGTTATTTATTTAAACTTCATTGCAAAGTAAAAATAAGTACAAATGGCGGACTTAATGCCTCAAGGCATTCTCTACAAGTCAACCATAGGGCCAAACAGAAATTCGCTAAAGTGGGTGCTGTAAGAGAAAACTTGCTGATTTATCCTATAACTTATTTGTACCTACTTAAATATACTTCGATATATGCTACATAAACTTCACAAATACCAATATATATACATACTAATAAACATACGTATATATTATAATGCATACGCGCAAAGGGGAAAAAACTCATTCACGCTGGTCATGATCCAGCAGGTGCGTGTGAAGCAAGCGTTTGAAAACGAACTTGCTTGGGGCTTGTCTTATTGTCAGGGGAAGTGCATTCCAGAGACAAATAGTCTGGATTGTAAAAGAAGAAGAGAGATAACCGCTATGGGGAGGATGTACTAGAAGCTTAAGAGACTGGGAGGAGCGAAGTTCACACCCGGGACGGGGGTTGACAAAACTGAATTTGGACTTAAGGTAGTCTGGAACAGAGAGATCAAACAAAATAGAGAAGAGAGTACTTACAGAGAATTCTAAGAGTCCTGCGTTGACGTGCAGGCAGCCATTGGAGTTGGTAACGATAACCTGAGACGTGATCGAATTTACGCAAGCCGAAAATAAAGCGTTTGGCATTATTTAATATACGATCGAGTCTGTTTAGGGAAGCCTGGGAAATGTTGGTAGTGCACACATCAGCTTAGTCTATAATAGGAAAAATTAAAGCCTGCACAAGCAGCTTCTTGGTACTCACAGGCAGGAAGTTTTTAAACCTATGCAGAGTCCGCAGTTATCAAAAACACAAAAACTCTCTTTTCAAGGAAACCAACAGTGGTAATGTTACCATTATTCGAGAGTATTTTAAGCGTATGAGAAGGAATCTTCCATAAGTACAAAAATAAGTGTCAGCATGTTTTTAAAATCGAGATATGGCCAAAGTATGAATGTTCCCGCATACGAATGGCGCCAATCTTTCTTATAAAATGAGAAATGAATCGAGTTCATTGAGTACGCGTTAGGTTTTGTAGTTTCAAATATTGTCATATCATAACCTACAATCCACTGGTGCGACAGGCGGCTCAATATCTATACCTATATATAACTCAAAGGTGACTGACTGACATAGTGATCTATCAACGCACAGTCCAAACCGCTGGTTCTAGAGATTCTAAATTTGGCACGTAGGTTCCTTATAAAGTCTAGGGGTGCGCTAAGAAAGAATTTTTCAAAATTCATCCCCTAAGGGGGTGAAATGGGGGTCCAAAGTTTGTATGCGGAAACAAGATTAGTTAGTCTATTTTATTCGAAACTTCACAGAAGTATTCCTAACAATAAATGAGTAAATATGTGTTGCAGGTTTTTTGAGAATTCAACCCCTAAAAGGGGGAAATGTGGTCAAAAAGTCTGAAAATCAACATGGGTATTGTTTCTATGGTTTATCGGGTCATTGATTACGAAAACAACAACGATTTTAAAATCCGACGTTGCGGACGTGAAATACCATCTCCCCTGTTAGGGTACAATGGGGTTGAAATGTCTAAATATCCATATGGGTGTCGTTTTTGTGATTTTTTGGGACGTTAATTAAGAAAATGGCATAGATTTTGAAATTTAATATTGTGGACATAAAAATTCTTGAAAGTATTTGTGCCAAATTGCAATCTTCTAAATATATAAAAGAAGAAACTGACTGACATATCAACGCACAGCCCAAACCGCTGGTTCTAGAGATTCCAAATGTGGTACGTAGGCTCCTTATAAGGCATAAGGATGCACTTAGAAATAATTTTTAAAAATTTACCTCTTAAGGGGGGAAATGGGGTTCAAAGTTTGTATGGGAAACGAGATTAGTTCAACTATTTTATTCGAAACTTTACAGGAGTATTCCTAACGATAAATGAGAAAACAAGTGTTTCAGCTTTTTTGAGAATTCAACCCATAAGGGGGAAATGTGGTGACAAAATTTAAATATCAACATGGGTTTCTATGGTTTATCGGGTCGCTGATTACGAAATCAACACTTAAGGGGGTGAACTGGGGGTTGATAGTTTGTATGGGGAATTTTTAAACGTTGAACCAATTTAGATGAAACTTGATATAGAGATAGTTTGTGTACCAGGAAACGACATGGGACAGTTTTTATCTCGAAAATCAATCTTTAAGGGGGTGAAATGGGGGTTGGAGGTTTGTATGAAGATTTTTTTACCGCGAACCGATTTAGATAATTTTGTTGTGGATATAGTTTGAGTCCCAGGAAACAATATAGAATATTTTTTAAGCCGGAAATCAATCTTAGAGGGGTAGAAAACATGTTGGTAGTTTGTATGGCGAATTATTAACCGCTAAACAGACGATTGAAATGAAACTTGGTACATATTATATAGATTGAGTCGCGGTAAACAATATAGGATAGTTTTTATCTCGAAAATCAACCCTCTAGGGGGTGAAACGGGGGTTGAAAGTTTGTATGGGAAATTAATAACCGTTGAACCTATTTAGATGATTTGGTATGGAGATATTTTGCATTCTGGGGAAGGATATATAATAGTTGTTATCCCAGAAGTCATTCCTTAAGCGGATAAAAAGGAGGATGGATTACTAATTCCACGCAAATTATTGCAATAATTTCTTTAAAATAAAAAATGAGGGAACCGCCGTCTTCAAAACGTGGTATACCGAAACCTCCAGAATGTAACGAATACTTTTCCGAAAACCGCTTTTAACCTCGTAAGGCCCAATGGCCTATTTTTAGGACGGTAAAATTTAGTCCTAATGACCCACGAGGTCAACTTTTTTGTTCAAAATTAGACTTTGTTCCAGAAGCTGAAAGCTTAAAATATGATGTACTATTTTTAGGACACTGGGTCACTATTTCACTTGTCCTAAAAATAGGACTGGGCCTTACGAGGCTAAATCAGTTCAGCGAAACGCAAGATGATCGCGGACAAACATACATTCCTACATACAAACATACGAGTCTAACTGAGAACGTCCTTTTTTAGTACTTTTAGTACGCGGGCGAAGCCGCAGGAAAAAGCTAGTTTAATAAATAAAACAGCATATAGATAACGACTGCAAGCTTCATAAACGCTAAAGTGCGGGATCTTAGTGAGGTAATCTATGTTGCTCATTGGTAGTACCACCAAGTAAATTATTATTTATCTAGAACTTTCTATCATTCTGTCACTTCAAATACTCGCTACTCAAATGCTGCGCAAAGTCGATATTTATATCGATACAAGTTCATGATTAATAGGCAAGGATAAGCATCGACATAAAATATTAAAACGAGTAAAGTTAAACAATGCTCATGTGAAAACTTAACCCATTTTTAGGTTTACAAAAATAAAATGTCTCATGTCTTGTTAACCAATAAAATACCCATTTTTGAAGCGTCATTTCTGTAAGACCTGTACCTCTGTTTGTACTATATATATACCCATGTTGTACAAATAAACTATTTGACTTTGTCTTTGACTTTGACATTTATTGTGTTAATCTTCATTCCGCAAAGGTTTCATGCCATTCCTCTTCAATCTTCCCTACAAAATCAGTGTTTGACAGAACTTTGACATATGAACGGTGGCATATGACGTCTACATACAATTTTTCCTGTCGATTATCTAGGGTTGACAAGTACGCGATTAGTTTGATTGCTGGACCTGCCCTAATCTACCTGATACATCAGTAATTTTAATACAAAAATACATTAATGTAAGATTTACTAGTTAATTTGCCCAATCTAACCGTTATTTTAGAACGAAACTACTACATAAACTACATAAATATTTTATCTTACCTGTGGTCATGCAGCAAATAAACAAAGGAGATTTTGACAACCCCGAAACGGTATCCGATACGTTCCAAGGCCGTAGCTGTCACTTCGTTCAGATGTACACCCTTGTTTAAATCTTACTTAATGTTATTAAAATGAATGGGGAAGGCAACTATCACAATAACATTTCCAACATTACTTTTATATTGATATTGTAATAAATAAAGAGAATATAATAATAAAATAAGAACTTTTATTTTAAGCTGATGGCTATCAGAATCGGTATTCAACTTAGAGATTTCAACCCGGACGGGATGATACGTCAGATAAACGTCAGTCCATACATGTGTATGACCACTGGTCATATGTTTTCGGCAGAAGGGAACGCCTGTCAATGGCGACTCCGGTTGGTTGAATTCTCTAAGTATTAATAATCAAAATATTCCATAAAAAATATTAACCCTTAGCCAGTTAATATTTTTATCGACAAATTAGGCAGCCATATATCTGTAACTTCCTAATGGTTGTGCGCCCCTTGGCGAGCCAATTTCTCTTACTGCCAGTGTAACATGACCGCGAGATTCGTAGCAATGCGACACACTTATATTGGTTTATTATCTACTGCTCACCCGTGCTGGGTCAGCAGTTGGAATTCAAATGTAATATTCTGTCTATGTTTAGTAGATATAAGCGCAATCTAGTAACGAGTAGCTGTATTATGATGTGGCTTTGTAAACTAAGTTCATTATCAGAACAAAACCTAATATGTCACATATTTTTTCATAACAATTTAAACCGAGAATCCTGGCTGTTAAAGTCGATTTCCTATTTAGAAATAACTATCGGTAATATCGTCTTGGCATCGAAAACTGTCAACTAATAAGTTTTATTCGAGCGCCTGATTAATTACAAACAGTTTTCACAGATCAGATTAAAATAAACTGCAGGCGTCCGGTATAAATGCATTTAACTTCAACCTGCCTCTTTTCCCCCCCACTGCGACAGCTTCCACGTTATATTCCAATTACATACATCAAATGCCACGATATCGTACTAAAGCAAGAATTCTCAGTATTGCGTCGTTCCCTAGATTTATAAACAACTTTACTGGTCTGCTACTCTTGAACCCCCCGGCTTAAAGCTGCCAGATTGCCAGATTAGGTAATAACAATAGTATAGCAGTCTAACTATATCAATTTCGTTGCTCTCATTATTGTGTCATTCCTGCCGTGGCCAGCTCTCCGTCTACAAGAAACTACTTTCTACGGAACCCTACAACATGCGTGGTCCGATACAAACTTGGCCGGTCCTTTAAAGATATTTGATAGGTAGTATTAACCCTTACTAGTAATTTATTTATTTACTTTGTGTTGATAATTAATATAAAATTTGTATTTATTTCACCGACATAGTAAAGTTTTTTTTAGGGTAGTCAACGCGCATGTGAATCTTCTGAGGTTGCAGGCGTCCATAGGTTTTATAACTGCTTCCATCAGGTGGGTCGTATGCTTGTTTGCCAGCGTCGTGGTATAAAAAAAAAGCTTTTTTTCCTTTATTCTTACATACATTGAACTCTTAAATATCAGCCATTTTTTATTAGAATCTCAATCAGGCTTTGCTCAGTGATAGTTAGTACACTGAAATTTGGTATGAGTATGTGTTTTAATTACGCCTACAAAGTGGTAAAACAATAAGTATCTGAAACACATTGTTGGATAAGTCTTTCAAGAAGAATAAGCCTTAAACAACTTTTGGATAAAACGAATACTTTCGTAAATAATAGCTTCGAAAGTAAAACATGCTCTTTGATTTTTGAACCGTGGGTCCAAAAAATTTGGAAAAATTCCTGGAAGTGAGGCCATTGAAATACTTATCACGTATTTTCAATAAAAACTATATGGAATAAAATCGGTTGAGCCGTTTTTGGGTGATGCCTATAGTAAAATAACGTAAATGCCACAAAACATCTCTTTATAAACTATCTTTTGAATGGATGTATTGTAACAGGCCGGCAACTACGGATCCTTACACTGAGCATAGCCCGCATTCTCTTGGCCGGTTTATATGCAATCCTTTGCAGTTTACTTCGCAATTTCTTGATTTGATAAATTAGTACAAAGTATAACATTAAAAATTGTGTTTAATCTTTAAAAAGAACGCATATTACATTCGTTTAGAACACGGTATTCTTAAATAAATATGTTTAAATAAATTCGGTGCTTCGGAGTTTTTATTAAATTGATTATTAGTCTATTGTATTGCAGTACTAGCAGATTTCCACAACTCGACGACTAACGCCTATTTTGCGTGATGCATTAGTCTACTAAAACATAATAATTGTAGTTTACTTACATGACCAAATTTGTTTTCAGAGAATTATGAGATTCATGATTTTTGTTTTTTGCTGCGTTACCACGTTGAATGGTTATGGACAACCTGGACTATGGACTACTTAAATTTATCATATTTGATTATTTTTTACGAATTACGAACAATGGCAAGTGCCTCAATAATCCAGGTTCGTGACTGTACATAACCGTTGTCATTTTACGCCTTTAGTCCACCTACGCATTCGCATGCGAAACAGTACCGACAAGGACACAACTATCTCAACTCGCTGTAGAGTGAGTGAGACGTTACGACATCGACAGCGGAAACTAGAAAAATAATTGAATGACAGCCCTGAGAATATACGCACACATTGAAGCGTGTACAGACGTGCCGTGCACACATAGGCGCTCATAACAGTCATAACAGCTTTGTAGTATGGCGTGTCCGCCCTGTGGCACTGGTATGGCGGATCGCTCGTCGCTCGCCGGCTCGAGTTCGTCGCGGGATTGCGCTGAAAGTTAACCTAAAAGTTCAAGTGCAATTGTTACCAAAGATGTTCCGAGCCGCCGACAACGTGCTGCTGCTGGGCGACTCTGATCATATCCTCAACAAAAACAACGGGGTGCACTCCGGGAGTGCCGGCAGAAGTGAAAACTTGAATATTAACGTTATGCATTTTTGATATTTTGGAATGTTTAGGGAATAATTTTGCACGAATTGCTTTAATTATCAGTATAAAATTAAAGAATTCATTTATTGCGCTATCGTACACAAACATGACAATTTATATTACATTAAAAATCGCTACAATTTAAATGCGCACCAAAATGGCTTTTATATCCTAAAACTAAATTCCAAGTTAAATTAATTACCTTCATATAAAATAAAACCAACTCCATACCAGATCCCTAAAGTAAAACATTTTTAATTCCAAAATAAAGATCAGAATAATTATATGTTGAGTCCATAAAGTCCATATCTTTTTGCTTCCCAGAATGGATGTTTTGCTCACCAAATATTGTTTTCATAAAACAGCAAATGAAATACCAAAACTAACTGCAGACTAATTATCACTTCAGAACTATTACAATTACTAGATGAAAACCCGGCTTCGCTCGGGTAAAATAAATAGAGCCTACAACGAACCACTGCCAAATTAATGTAATTATTATATATGCTTTACATAATACTAAAGCTAAAATTAAAAATATATGTCATTATTTACACATATTCAATAAACTCATGTAAAAATAATTTAGCATACTCGATACCAGGCCCGGCGTAGCGCGGGCGTATCATTCCGGCTTTCTAAAGTCCTAGAATCTCGGGGTTGGGAAATACAGGGAAACTGAGATTATCGGGCTTCTAAAACCTCGAATCCCGGTACCTTCAAACCCGGTAGCCGATATCCCGGGTTTTAAATCTTCGAATCCCTGACTCCGTAATTCTGGAATCCCGAATCCCGGAATTCCTTATATCCAGACTATTGGAACCTCTTAAATCCCGGTTTCCCGCAATTCAGGATTCCCATGATTTATATAGCCCCGGAATCCAGTACTTCTAAAGTCCTGGTCTCTCCCGGGACCCTTAAATCCCAATGCTTGCATTCCCGGAATCCCTGGTTTATAATATCTTGGAATCTCGGCCTCGCGCAGTTACGATATTACGATGTTGTTATGTTTCGGAATCCTGGGCTCCTGGGACCGAAAATTCCAGCAAGCTGCGTTTTCAGAATTCCGGCCTCCTAAAGTTCCGGAATCCCGGATTTCTCTATACCTGGATGCACAGCATCCTGAAATCCCGGTTTCTCTATTCCCGGAATTCGGAGTTTAGTAATTCCCGGATTTATAAATTCCTAGGACTCTAAAATTTCTGCCGCATTTTCAGAATCTAAGCTTTTAAAAGTCCCGGAATCTTGCATTTCTAAAGTTTCAGATTCCTAATACCTTATAATTCCGGCGTTCCGCATTATACGAATCCCGGATGTCCCGGAACCCATCCAACTTTTTCGGTATCTAGAATTCCTAAAGTCTCATTATCCCGCAGATCCTTTTATACCGGGACTCCCAGCACAAAATCCGGGTTTCCCACATTCTCGAAATCCCGGATATAAAGTTCCCGAATCGGGGATATCAAAACTCCGGACTCCCTTGACTCTAAAATCCCGTCGTTCCGCATTTCCGAAATACCCCTGCTTTCTCACGACCCGTAATACCGGGCTACCGGCTTATTAAACCCGGATTTCTAAAGTCCCGGACTCCCAGGATCCTTATACATATATCAGTGTCTAACATTCTCGGAGTACATGGTTTTTAATATCTTATAATCCTGGAATCTAGGACTTAAGAAAACACAGCTTTTGAAAGTCCCTGAATCCCGGATTTCTAAAGTCTCGGACTCCCAGGATCCTTAAATCCCGTTCCGCATTTCCCGTACGTCCCATACTGTTAGCTTTTTAAAGTTCCAAAATCCCGGGGTTCAAAATTTTCGGTTTCCCGCATTCCAGGGTTCCATAAACTGCGAATTCTGAGACTCTAAAGCCCCGGTACGACTCACTCCCGGGCTCCCAGGATTTGTCGCGTTCCCGGAATCCCTGGTTTTAATAAGTATCTTGGAATTTTCGAAGCCACATTTTCGAAAGCACATAGTCCCGGAATCCCAGAGTACCTTATATCCTGAATGCCGAGACCCTAATATCATGCAATGTGGGAAGCATTTCCTTAATCCCAGAATTTTTTAATGCTCGGAATCCCGGACTTTCATAATCCCACAAACTCAGGAACCCTAAAACCCTGATCTCGTACTCCCGGAATCCCTGGTTTTAATTATTTGGAATCCCGGCCTTGCGCAGTTCAAAAATCCTTGTTTTCAAAAGTTCCTATATCCCGGTATTATTAAGTTCCGGACTTTCAGGACCCTGAAATTCCGGCGTACCACATTTACAGAATTCCAGCTTTCTAAAATCCCGGAAGCCCGGTGACCCGCATTTCCGGAATTCTGGATTTTTAAAGTCCCGGATATCCCGGGAATCTGAAATCCTGGCGTCCCACATTTTTGAAATCCCTGATTTTCAAAGTACCGGAATCGAGGTTTTCAAAGGCCCGGAATTCCGGGGTCCTACCACGCGCGGGTAATACCTCTATACAGGGTGATTCATGAGACGTGAGCAGGCTTAATACTACGGATTCAGTTAAAAATAAGCTATTGTTTGATATCAGTATTAGTGTGATACGCGCAAAAATTTTTTTTTAAATAAAAATAAAATGTTTGAAATTATTTACGACATGCATGGTCACTCTACAATTAGAATACTCCGTCGAGTACTGATATTCTCTTGTTTTTCTGTGATATGTGTCAAATTGATGTCTGGTTACTTTTGAAACATCGTATCTCACTTAATTTTTATTTTTTATTTTTCATGATCAAAGTGCTGTCATGATTGTCAAAGAGGTTTTATCTTTATTGATTTGTTTATGTGGGGTGACCATGATTACAGAGAATAAAATTTCTATGAAACAAAAAGGTTAAAAAAAATTGAAAGGCGTTATTGTTTCACTTAAACATGATGGCGGTCGATTCATTATCGTTAACTAAGTGTGTAGGGTTGTTCCTGCTCACGTCTCATGAATCATCCTGTATACATTCGAAAAAAACGTGGGCCGCCTTTTAGCAGTCGGGTGATCCAATTAACAACCACTCAATGTAGTTGAAATTAATACTTACGGCAGACAGAGGCAGCAAACAGTCCATTTATTCACTTTGAAGGCGGTTATTGTGACAAATTGATGGGTATATAGAACGCTTGGAAACCACAAAAGCAGGACACTGCAGACGCGGCTTCAGGCCTTCAACATGTTATTAACATTTATTTTTAGTATAAATATCCATTTTTACTTGCCTATATTTCAGTCAAAAGAAAACTAATTTCTGTAAGATAAGAGATTTTGTCGTGTGTCCAATGCTTTTTTTGCCTTGTCAGTCAGCCGGGTTTTCTTAATGTATTTACTTTCGTCCTCCTTTTGACCAACTAACCTGTTAAATATGCCGGACGTAAACATAGTTCACAATTTCCGAACGCGCCCCTCACTGTCAAGTTGTCAACCATAGATTATATAATTCTTCAGATGGAGTACTGCTAACAACATTTCGTGATTCCGTAATGAGCCAGTGTCCTCGTGGTTACGCACTACACACACATACGCATAAAAATAATGAGCCGCTCCCCCGACAGTCATGTCCAAACGTCTATGCAGTCAAGTGCTGTTAAATAATCATTAAAATATGCCGTCGTGCGTTGTCAAATGCTGCAGAAATGCCACCGGTCGAAAGAAAAAAACGGATGGGGTAACTTTTCACCGTTAAGTATTCATTGCGTAATCATATTCAGAATCAGTAAATTCGTTAACTATTGACTTCACGGTAGCGGTGTTGCCAGGTGGTTGAATAGGAAAACTTCCCGAACGTAAGGGGGTCTATAATCGCCGCGATATCTTGTCAATACGATATTGACGTCCCCACTCCTAACTAGACGTTTTATTCCACGCACGTTTTCAACGAATATAAAAACGTTACCTAATAGTTATTAACTTTTATGCTTTTGTGAGCAAATTATTCTTTATTATTTTTTGAATAAAATTTGTAAATAAACAAAATTATATATTTCTTAAAATTATTCCAATAACTTTGTAAAACAAAAAGCCCATATCTAATCGTAGATTGAACGCGCGAAGTTATTTCACCACCACCGATCCGTCAAACCTTCGTCCCACCCCTTTGATAATTAAACCAACCGGATGCGAGACGCGCAGTAATTTCTATCAGAAAAAGTCTGCCAATTTCGGCGCGGGGGACGAGGAAACGCACACAAATACTGTTAACACTAATGCATTTTCCATTGACGTCGCTACACATGCACACGATAAAATTATCAAACACTAGCATAAAATATACTAACACAAGTATAAACACAGACACAGACAACCTGTCCGTGAACGAGATAATGTCATCTTTAAGTAAACGTACACAGTGCGAGGAACGCGTTGATAATAATATACTTAAGTACCGATATGTGTGACGTTATCAAGTCAAAGGTACATCATTGTCGGTTGTTAATAGAGTTAATTTCTAAATGATTTTTATGGTAACGCCTTATTGACAACCGATAATGATGTACCTTTTACTTGAAAATGTCACATTTTATCGTATGCCTACATGTCACTGGATATAGATAGGCATTTCTTCCCTAGTGTAGTGGGAAAGCAGATGATGAAGAAAATCCAGTGAGCGCTGCGAGGTCCAGGTAGGACAGTAAAGCTACCAAGTTTGTAACTCTTTTAGCACCACCCAGGGATTACGAGTAGGGTTGTCAAAGGTGTTTCCTACGGACGCAGAGAAACATTGATCGTAGGTTAGTTATATATTTTTATTTCTTTACCAAGTATAAGGTTTAGCTATTGATAAAATTATAATGTTAAGTTGTGATTAAATATCAAGTTTTTCTACCAGCATATTACTTACAATGTTAGTATTCTACGTAAGTTAGTTTGTTCAGGACAAATCTTGCAAGCTGATTTAGAATAACTTTTATATTATCAATTTAATATTTTGATGTGTATTTGCTTTTAAATTTAGTGGAAAATATTACAAATTGGAAACAAATAACTATTACAATGAAACATTGAACTGCAAAGAACTCTGGAACATCACGGAATTCGAACCCACGTGTTTCGATTACAGTTCCAATGTGCTTCCAATTACACTAGACGTTCCTCTATCCACCTCAGTGAATTTTTCACTGTATTGAACAATGTTGAATCAGTCACTAGCTGTCGCTAGTGACTGATTCATCGTGATGTTTCAAAGTCCTTCGCAGTTGATATTTTGATTGTAATGGGCATCTGTTTCCAATTTGTGTTTCTATTTCTTTATTTGTGTCTCTTCTTCATTTTCTATTATAAATAAAAAGTATAACATACTGCTAATGTTAATATCGACATTTATTTTTGTGCTGTCCCATCACTAAAACTTACCTGTTTGGTACAGTGATACCAGAGTCAGAAATTAAAAGTGCCTATTTAAAGTGTGTATACCGTACCTTATAATAAATAAAGTATAATCCATACAAAATTAAAATACTACATAAAATGTATAGTGAAAATAAAGGGACGAATTAATTTCTAAACAGGAATATCGTTATTTCAAGCATCTACAAGTATATTTCACTTAAGGGGCGCCACAGTGCGAATTCAGTGCGGAATTCAGTGCGGAATTCAGCATACTAGCTGAAATTTGTCTGTTAAAACGGAAATTTGTTTATGGTAGCTGTATTTTTGAGACCATAGACAAATTTCAGCTATTGTGCCGTACTACAAGCACACATACGCTGAGTTTCTTACGCTGGTTCTTCTCAGTTGGGGCTCCTTTCCGAACCAGTAGTAGTTTATTGACCTTCCCATAATACGGTTTTAAAAAGATTTGATTTCAATACAGTTGTTAAACCAGTGTTTATGTTTTATTTCATTACCGTGCGTCCGTGCGTAATGTGCTATAGGCTAGTTTATCCTGATAGTGTCAGTTTTTTGAGTTCCGAACCACCTTACAGCCCTGCCCTCGGCGGTCCTCGACGACATATATAATTTAAAAAGCTATGCGTGTGAATGAGTTTTACCTTTGAAGTACTGACGTTAATCTTTTCATTTTATCAATATGTAATTTGAATAATTTAAAAGTCGATTAAAATATGTTTAGAAACAATTTAATAACAACACACACACAGAGACACACTGCTTTTTTAACAGAGCAATGCTTTACAATTATGGCTGTATGTCGAATGGGTCTCTGCCTAACCCACGGAGTATCTTTTAAGTGTATTGCCTAACCTGTCATAACAATAACAATGAATGACATAATGGCGGACGTATTTCTGCCGCACTGGAGTCGATTACTCTTGTTTGCAATATTTCACTTATCTCCCTCGAAGTAATCGTGTTCATAATTGCATACCCAATTTATGAATGAATTCATTGATAAATTGGGTATGCAATTATGAACCCGATGGTACAATGTACTATGATGAATCAAGTTTAAAAATTACCCTAAAGCAGATTTAGTACCCTTAAGTGGCAACACTTTTTGATTGACAATATTTTTTAGTTTTTTGCTAATTTCGTGCACTATTTGATGATATTTAGACGTAATTATACTTACAGATAAAAAGAAACGTTTTCCTTATGTAAACTAGATAATTCAGATCTTTTCTTACATGAAAACACGCAGCAATTCGGCATTTTTACCTCAGATCGTTCCGGGCTGACTGACATTCATTGAATGGCGTTTGACGCGCGACAACTAGTTTTCTATAACCGCTACGACCAGTGGTCTTGTACTTTTGGCAGAGGGGGACGCCTGACAATTACCACTCCATTGGTTTATTTCTCTGAGTCCCACCCCAACCACCGCTCCCTCCCACTCCGACAGGCTGACCAGTCGCTTCAGTAATCAACTGGTCAAGCGATTTGAACGAGATGGAACCATAGTTAGAATGAGAGGTCAGCTCTTAAGTCAAACCGATTGTGTTGATCGATCGAGGTGAATTTTTAACCAACTTCAAAAAAAGAAGGTTCTCGGTCTGACCCGTATGTTTGTTCGCGATAATCTCGCATTTGGCTGTACCGATTTTGATGCAGTTTTCAAAAAGTTTTTGTTTCATTCTAAACAAGGTTTAGTATAAAATAAGGCGTTGTTCATTGATAACATAAGACATTTTTTGCCAGAGACCCCCTTCCGCCCCTACGTATAATAATCATCTCTGCAGTAGAACTAAGACATGGTTAATTCGCCTCCCCCCTAAATCGTGTTACGTAATAAATGAATACGTAATAACACTTTTAGTTGTCTTCGTCTTAGCGAGGGCACTGCCGTTCCTCCAGATTAAAAAGTTATAAAGTATGCTTAAAATAATAGTATTGGGACGACAAGAGAGGCCACCACAATCAACAGTAGTCGTGTAATTTTAATAAATAGTAAATTTAGATTTTTATAAATTTTACCTTTTAGTCGCCTCTTCAGAAATATATTTCATCAAATTTATTAAAACAGGTGCTTATTAATTCTATTTAACCATATATATTAAAAATCAATTTTTTTTAATCTTGTCTTCGGTTGCCGCGATAGTTATTCATGAAATAAAACAACTAAAAACGGATTATATCGCGTGTACTGAGCTTAAATTACATCCCGACGTTTCGAACACTTTACAGCGTTCGTGGTCAACGGGTCGACCCGTTTTTTTTTAATTCAAAAATACTGTATTCTCAATCGGGAAAATTTGTATTACATGGCAACACTCGTCTGGACACACACATTCAAACCAGCCGCCATCTTGCGTCACAGTATGTTGTACAGGCATGCTCCATCCTTTTAATTTATTCATCCAAGTTGTCAACCACTAAAATATGTAATATGGCGGACCATTTGTCATTAAATTAACACTTTTAAATGCAAAATACGTGCCAATCCGAATTTTGTCAATATATGTCTTCAATTCAAAACTGTAATTTTTTACGCTTTGTCATTTGAGCATAATTTCATTCGGATCTACCGTACCCCTCGACGGAATTATTAATATAGATTTATTCGATCAGGTCACGTGTCCGTCTTACGAATTTTCAACCTGACGAATCTGACGGTCACGTGACCCTGACGCGAGTTTAACATTTTTTCCCCATCACAAAAAGTGCACAGCGCTGCTAAAGAAGTTTTCACTTCAAAAAACTTGCCTCCGGTTTGACCATATTTTTATAATGGCGGTGAATTTGACTGCTATAGATATCTACATTAACAAAGGTCACATTATGACAATTTAGTTATAACAACTTATGACGCCGTTTCAGCGCCATCTATAGACCTAGTAGCCGTCAAACTCGGGGAACTATCTTAGACTTGAAGGTGAACTTGGCTTTCATACTTCATTATCATTATTATCCATAAACTTACTGCCATTCTCGTATCTCAGTGTTTTCACTTCTACCAGAAACAAAACATTGCCTTACTTAAGCTGCAGGCGTATGGTCAGTTTCGTCGGGGTCGTGATGGACAACGGTGACGCATGGTTTACCATGTCGTTAACGACGCGATAATACGTTACCTACCATAGAGAAAAAAGTAAGTGCTCACTCAATACAATTGGTTATCAGCTCGAAATCTTGACATTATGAAATGAAGGAGCTTCGGTGTCTTGGGCAGGTTGTTGGTGCAAGCGGTAGGGTGGTGGAAATTGGTGCTTTACTGGTTGGAGGTACAGAGTACCCGATCCGATTTAGCATTTGCGATTTAGTCGAGATGGTATGATACTAACTCTGCTGGCTCACTGTCACTTATGCTGAACCAGGAGGGTAAACGGAGCACCTAATTAAATGCCTCATGCCTTTTATCTCCCTCCCCATTGTAGTATACTCTTCCAAGTCCATTGCAGAAGTACTTCTGGCTGGAGTTACCACTCGTATTGTATCGTGTCGTATTGATAGCTTGACATTACTCAACACAATGTATATTGTACGGAATAAACAAATAAAAAGGAAAGACGACTAAGGGGACTGAGGGAGGAGCTAATATTGAATACCAAGTTTTACAACAGGTGTCCCTATTCACGCCTCCTCCCATTAGTCGTCTAACCTTCATAATATCAAGCCTAACTTAATTATTAGCCCTGCTAGTCAATTCTTACATTGTCGCGCGTGACTTGAGTTGCGCGAGACAACGTAAGTCATGATAGGGGGCCTGTGTGTGTTGCAAACAATATACTTACGTAACTAAGTACTTAGAAACTTACGGATACAGAATTAAATCACAAATATAAATGTGCAAAACACCCAAGAGGACGTTTTGACGTTCTATGTAAATATGAAAATCCCTTCTAAATTTCCCTTAAAACATACAATGTTGCTGTCACTCAGTCCAATAAGTATTAAAAAGTTTTACAGAGACGCGAAATTGCTTATTTAAACAGTAGCTGTCATGGCGGAGAGTAATGAAAATATTCCGAGTTTTATTACCTCCATATTAAATCTATGTTCAACAATACACGACAACACATTCGTAGAAGTTGGTAGAGTTGATTATGATAAAAACCAATTTAGGTTTTGTAAAAAATTGCATGTTAGAGGGTACCTAATACCTATGTCGTATGCCGCTGTGGATTGGAGTATTGTCTTGTGGTGGTAGATGTAGTCATGCGCCATACCACTACCACCAAGAATATAATATCTTATTTAATTTATAGTTTATAAATAGTTGTGTTACTAGTTAGTAAAGACTTATTGTCTGATTTGTTCCTAGTTGCAACACACAACGTTGCCAAATTAGCATATAATATATGTGTTATGTATAATATTTTTCATAAATACGCATTCAAAGTTATGAGGTCTGAAAACATGCTTTCCAGTAAATACAATGTCTGCTACTAACTGACACAATGGATTAACGGCAAGTCAACTTGTTATATTTTATTACGACATAAAGCTGAATACAGCGTGATTCAGTTTGATTTAGGTCTAGCATGGTCTTCTCTACCTAGTAAAAGGGAAGGTAACAGTATTATTTCAAGGTAGTTTGAAATACTGTTCTCGACGATATATAGAAAATAATACTAATTACTTTCTCTATATCGTCTTTTCTCTACGATACGATCATCATAATCATCCTATTAGCCGTTTTCGGCTCTAGCGACTGCGTTCTACCGTAGAGAACGACGCTGGTGCGCTCTTAAATGACTGATATATAGTCAATTTTTGCAGTAAATGTGCGGCCACACTCGCTGCAAGGCAGCACCCTTCCGACATAGCATTCATTTATGACCATAGTTGGTCTGGCCTTTCGATCGTCGCGCCGAACTCTGTGCGTCGCCTGGCTGGCCTGGCACTGGCAGGGAACTCACGCACCTGCGTGTGCACTGTTTGGGATCAGAGATGACTGCGGCGGCATATTTAATATTATGTTAAAATTAACTACTGGCATTATGTATTTGCATGACGACAACTAAACAAACAATAATACATCTGAAATAAATAATAGTGCCTATCGTAGGAACCGAAATTTGGCCGATAATACCTGTCAGATTTTACTTACAGCAACTTCATTTAAACAGGAATATGTTAAGTATATAAAAGTACAGGATCTCGAACAAAATTCGAAAACAATCGTATTGTCGAAACGAACGCAATATGAAACATTTACGTACAGTCGCCATCAGATATATCGGACCGGCCAAGGTGATCACAAATATCTTAACAACGCCTCGATTGTCAAGTGAATAAAGTGCTGTTCAGATATTTTTGACTACCTTGGTCGCTCCGAATATTTGTTGGCGACTGTACAGTAAAAAATCTAAATGCAATACTTGAGTCTAAATATTTTGAAGTTTATCCATGCTAGCCTTGCATACTGCCTTAACTGGAGTTATGTGAGGCAGGTCAGGAGCTACGGCGCAATCCCTTTACGATGTTGTTGTGAAATGTTACTGATATCGAGGAGATTCCAACTTACAGATTGTTCGTTTAAAAGTTCCCAACTTGTTCCCAAATTGGCAACGGTCAATTTATTACAATGTAGTTTATTTGATCTGTTATGGACTATAAAACGGGTTGGGAAATAAGATGTGGCACTTTTAGATATGTGAACAAAATTGTCTAGATTTGTGTCATACTTAACTGTTAGGCACGAATAATAGTTAAGTTTATATACAATGTCAAGCACATTTTAATTTTAAGAATGTTTTTCGTTACAGGAAGTCACTACCAATATAACTAAATTTACGACTAATATGAAAACGAGTGCGAAGATTTTTTCGCTAGAGAAACATAACCTAACTTAATCCATCCATAACGCTAACTTTTTACAAACTTCAAAACGACAGTGAAGGATTTATATTATTATCAGTAAATCACATCACTTAGCATATCTGTATGTCTTAGGCTAGGAGGATTATATTTGTTTTACTGCAGCTGTCGGGATATTGGGTATCTTTTTTTTTTTATATTCAATCCTAAATTTATCTTTTACCGTAAGACCGACGGCCAAATTGTGTATGTTATCATCGTCTTTAGTCCACCTCGCACATAATCAATAGAAATCAGACGAGTTTGAGTGCCATATTAAAATTCGACTGTCACAGTAGCAGCTAATAAGTCTCTCCACAAACCGCAACACTGTGGCAGTGCAGTGCTCCCAAAAATTGAATTAACTGTGACAAACATTTTACAGATATAGAGCAATTAGAACAACCATTGTTTCATGGAAATATGTGAGATAAAAACTTGAACACGTAATTAAAATATGTCATGACAGTAATCGCTTCTGAAGCCTTGAGACAACAAAGTTTTATAATTAGGTATTATTGTATTTTTAAATTTTAGTTAATTATATCATTCATGAAATGGTCAGATATAAAATTAAAATACGAGTAAAACTAGTGCTACAAGTTGTACCCCATTTCCAAAACTTACAAGTAAATGTGTAAAACGGCAAAAACTGGTAACAGGCGTGTTTTTACTACTTATAGAATTGTAAAATGGCCCTTGTAGCGTTATTGATCATATTCGTAAGTACCACAACGTATATCTACTGCATTGTGAAACCGTAGCCGTAGAAATGTCCCGTGCAATCCGTGCACATCGAAACTTTATTTCTGTTGGTCCGTCAGATTCGGATCGTACATTCAATAGATATCACTTTTCCCGTCTCACCAGGAAGCACAAGTAGTAAATCAGAATCGCGAGGAGATTCTTGCATCTTGTAAGAACTGTCATTTTCAGTACAAATAGTGTTGACCCGTACTTTACTTTTTGCAATTTTCAAAGGTTAGTAGTAAATCAGTCTCCCGAGTAGATCATTGTATGTAATTTTGTATACAAATTCAGTTGCCCCGTACTTCTTTACTTTTTGCTTTTCTCAGACATTAACTGCGTAATGTTTCTTCCAGTGATTTTATACGCACAATGCCCTGTGCAATAAAGTGCATGCAGAGACCATAAAGTCAGTTTAACAGGTTCGACGCCCGGCGTTGACAAATAATAGTACCTACTCATTCACGGTGGATTTTATAACGTACGACTTGGTAATGAAGGTACTATGTAATATTATAAATACAAGGTGTCTGCGCACTTCTTTTTTTATCTCTATCTTTATCTTAGTCACTACGTGCGACATATTTCGAAGAGCCTAAGGTCTCTATCTTCAAGGAGTAGCCCCCTTATTCATAAACGTATCTCAGGCCTCAATTAGTCAATATATGTTTTGTCATTATCTGTCACTTTGACAGTTGTGTTTGTTAGAAACAAACAAAACATAAATTAACTAGTTGAGGCCAGAGAGACGTTTATGACTAAGGGGGTAAGACTCATTTAGTTTTTTTATAAGACTTATTTACTTTATTTTAGTCATTTTAATATTTTGTCTGTTTCTACGAAACAAAGATGTCAACAATGATTAGTTAAATGAGGCTTTTAAGACGTTTATGAATAAGGGGATTAAATTTTCTCACAATTGGTTAAATCAAATTCCTAATTAATTATTTTTATATTCTATATTAGTAGATTGTTAACCAAGGGTTTGAAAGTGACCCATTTCACCTGAGATATTTCTGGCGCTCGAACGAAGTGAGAGCGCCAATAGTTCGAGGGTGAAATGGGTAATTTCACCCGAGTTAAACACTCTGCTTTTCATTCCGAATGTGAGGCAAGTACAATACCACACGCACATTTTATAAAACAGGTATATAAAGAATAATCTATAAAAATGTTAAGTAAAATTTGAACAATTTGAAAAAGACTAATTCAATGTTTTGCCGGTGGTCGGGGAGCAGGGCATCCGGGTGGGCACCGGCTCAATTCACAATTAACACAGCTAATTACTTTCCACCCTAGGGATGGAAAAGCAATTTTCCACCCGGCTATCTACCCAGGAAAATAAAACTTTCCGAACAGGAGAGATGAAAAATATATTCCTATTCAAAGGTCCCTTTTTAACCCCGATGGAACTTTCGGTGGAAGGGTATACGCATAAAATGTAAACAACTTGGCAGATTTGTTTTCGATTTTCAGTAAAAAACTAGTTCTTAGATGTATTTCGAATCGCTAGATGAATCGAATATAATTGTTAGGGGTTATAAGATTTCAAAATTAAAGATACGAGTAGGGGAAACTGTTCTACCTTGGACATAGTTTTACCGAGGTCAGTCGACTTTTTCTCGAAACCTACTGGTTCTTTTAAAATATTGTGTACTTATGAAACTTTTACCCTTTTATGTGAACAAATCAATCAAGTTGGTAATATTGTTTTCATAAGAGAGTAAGTTACCTAATAAACGAAAAAACAGGATTTTGGCCCCTTAAAGTAAATATTTTCAATTTTGGTTTTGGCTATTGTTCTTTCCTCCAACTTTATTCAAGCAATTTATGTAAGCTATTTTTGTTGTTCATAAAGATGAACTACCAAATAGTTATTATAGCTAATCCCTTTGTCAAATGTAAGTTAAGTTACGAAGCTTGTAAAGTAATAATGAATCTACGCTGTACCTTGGACACCTATCATTTGTTGTACCTTGGATATAGTCTATAAAAATACAGGTTGGTGGTATGTTTTTTTAATGCATGGTTCTGTTTTCATTCTACCGCATTGTGTACATGCTGACAATTTTGTGCTACATGATAAAATAATCATAAGGTTAAACTCCAAAAAATATTATTAAGTATTATTCTCCATACAAAATATTTCTAGTCTATAATTACTTCGCTTTATTATATATATGTATAACCGAAAATATTAATATGTTTTTATTCCCCAAACAGTCGTCCCTAAGGAATGACGGTGAATGTCCAAGGTACATCAGGAGTGTTGTACATTGGACACATTTCCCTTTTTTTTCTAACACCCTACCCTGTCGAAACGAAACCAGTAATGGTATTGTTTCTTTTACTGTGGAATAATGTAGCTTAAAAGTCATAAGAAAATTGTACATTCGAAGAGCAGGCAGGTTTTTCTTTTTTCTGAAAATCGTAAACAAAAAACTGTCCAATGTAGAACAGGTTCCCCTACCTACTTATTTATTTTATCGCGACCTTAGTACCTACGAAATACAAATTTCGTGCCTATTCTAAGTTACTTGGCTCACGTTCACATTGGTTCTAAGTTATCGTGTAGTTTCCATATACTCTCATTAACACCGTTAGTTCATTAATACCATTATTTATTCAGCGTGTAATTGACCAGTCATCTCGGATAGCAATCATCACTGGTAATTACGATATGTCCGTAATTAATTTGTCTTGATACGCTTACAGTAATTAGTTTCCGGTTCTGCGGGAGACAATGAGATTGTTAACGCTAGTACTAATTATACAAAATAGGTATCTATAGGTATGTGTCGCTTTCAGGAAAAGGGACTGTAACACGGAATTCTCTTCCAAGTATCTCTGAGACTGCCTGCTGTACTAAAGTTTCTTTTCTATTAGAAATAAATTATTTTAGTAATTTAGGAATTTTATAATTACCTTTACCCACATATAATTATACTCAACAAATTTTTATTGGTAATAAATAATAAAATGTAGTTTTAAAACATCTTGTAAATTTATAAACACAATAGCATAAAAAGTACCATACAGATCAATAAAACAAGTTCATATACATGTAATTGAATTCGGTTTACAATAATATTAATGCAAAAAAATATATACAACATAAAATTATAAGCAAATCCACAAATTACTAAAAATGATTTCCTTAAAATAAATTCGTACTATTACAAAAAATATCTGACGAAATGTTAAGTGCAAGTATGTATGTATAAGTATTTTTGATTCCTTAAATGTGTAACAAATATTTGTACATAACTTGCTATGAGACTACAAAAGGATCATATTATTAAAGTCATAAATACTTTGAATTACAGCTAAGAATTCAGTCAACAAATCATCTTAAACCGTAGCAATTTTCCTCATCCATTAAATATGTTTCTCCATACTTTAATATCGAAGTAAACATACAATCACAAATACCATTAGCGACCTTTTACACGGGAAATTTATGGGGACGTCTACACCATAGCACGTACGAATTTTTACTTGTAGCCACAGTGTATTTTAAGAAGTAAGTCATAATCATAACGTTTATTTTTCCGAAAATTTGAGTATAACAAGTTTTCGTTTATAATTGTGTGCGTTTTTTGTTTCAAAATCGGTATTATCTGATTTTTAAGTTGCTGCATTTATTAAGGTCATTGTGGCTAATTCCGTTATAGGGACTATTCCGTCTATTAGCGTTTTTCTCGAACAACGAACAAAATTGGTAATTTCATCGACAATTGCTTTTAGATTCAGCAATCAAAAGCAAATGTTTTTCCGACGATTGAAAATCAAAGAAATTTACGCGCGTGGACGGATTAGTCCCTATGACGGAATTAGCAACATTGATCCTACAGATATGTTCCTATTTAATAAAGGTCACTTTCTACAATTTGGTTTTTCTAGAAAAAATATTTGTTAGCTACAAAAAACCTATAACAAACCAAGTTTTATTAGAATTATTAACTTGTTCATAACAATAAAACTGTTTTAATAAATAAGGTGGGGAAAACGCAATTAAATATTCAATTGAAGGCATATATATTTATTGTATGCATTATAAATATGTATGTGATTGCTTACATAAAATGCATATAATATACTCGTACCAAGTTTTTGTGTCTGTCTGAGAAGTTAACACATACCTGTGCGTGCTTCATAAATGTCTCACAAAACTCCGCAAAAATAGACTATGTCATCTAAATATTACCTCCGTTCTTGTCCCGGTCGTAAATAATATTCTTTTCAGTGAGCTTATTGCGAGCTTCCGTACATTCGGGGAAGAAACAAATAGGATGTATGTAAGAAAGCTTGGCAATAAAGAACTAGAATTTGTCGTTTGAGCATTGTCCGGTAGCATTGTTGGTGAAATTAGACTCTAGTCCGAGACGAAGTGTCTTTTCTTTGTTAAAAATAAAATTCTTGTTTTATACAACTTTGAAAACTACAATTTGTCAACTTTGAAGACATTCATCATGGTCGCACTGCATCGTGTAAATAATAATGACCAAGTTCCAGTCACTATTACGTGACTGTGGTACCGTACATTTTTAACTTTCATATTTTTATTCTTGCCTTTACCTATAAATTCAATATTCGCGGATATAAAGGCAGTCATGTCTTGTATCCATATTCAACGCGTTGCCCCAAAACTTTTTTCACATGCCGTGTTGGTTTCAGATGCTGAACCCTAAAATTATTTAAACTACTCTTATTTTTCTTTCTTGGTGAAGTCGTTTAAGTTTCAGTAGGTACTACGGATAAAGTCAAATTATATTCAAGCAAGTTTTAGATTATCTCAACATCACTGCAATTAAGTTAAATGGTGTTTTGTATACACTGGATTTATCAAGTAATCATTTTCCAACAAAAGGATAATTGATAAAGTTAAATAATTAGCAACATTTAAACTCCAATAAAGGGTTTAGCAGGCTAAGGAAGGACGTGTGGCCCCTGTGAGGAATAGTTGAATTAGTAAATGTCAATTGTTTGTCGTCTCATAACTAGTAATCACGCCAACTTTCAGCCCTCTATCTTGAACTGTCACAGAGATAATGTCAAAAATGTATTTTCTTAACATTTTTTTTCAAACTCATATATCTCCTAATCCATAGCAGCTAAAGCGTTGAAACAAAATCACAGCTACGTAGTTTGAGTGGGAGTATACCCTATAATTTTATTAATATTTTATACGTGAAAAATAAAAGAAATAAATGTCAATTAAGGGAATATACAACACGTTATGTAGAAGAGGAGTCCGATTTTTCCATAATGGCGAAAGTAAGTTTTAAATGTAAATAAAATAAAAAATAAAACAGAAACTTCATGTATATACATTCTTTCAGATGGAAATCATAAAATCAAAAATATTTGGGCTCAACTTGCCACGGGTAATAGCGAAGCAACTGTTTTTACAGTCTTTACCAGATATTGAGATATCGCTCTCTGACGAAAATATTATGTTAAAAGGATATTGCGATGACTGCAGGATAACATTGTCCTATACCTGGGACGACGAATATTACGATAGTCATTATCTAAGTGACTTATATTGTGATATCTGCTCTAATGAGTTATTTAATTCGTTATGTTAATACGTGTACTATAATGAAACCAATTAATTTTGTTTATAAAATATTAAACATATAGCACATCCATCGTTTCGTTGATTTAGTAGTTAGTAAAATTCGTTACAAATGCTAACACAGCAGTAGTTCAGTGACCTTTTTTAACATTCATACGTCAAATTAAAAACAACACACCCTTTGTTGCTAGGCAACAAACATAAAACTTAAAAACGAACTTTCAGTTCAGAAGCCTACACTTGATACTTGAGTACTTTCGTTAGTTTTTTTTTACAGTATGTTGCACCAAATATAATCAATTGATTTTTTGTACGCTAGTAGCTAATACTATAAGCAATTTACATGATTTTTTTCATAATTGTACTTTCAAAAAAACGTGTTGGAAAGAGCTGTCAAAAAATAAATTGACATTTATTTCTTTTATTTTTCACGTATAAAATATTAATAAAATTATAGGGTATACTCCCACTCAAACTACGTAGCTGGGATTTTGTTTCGATGCTTTAGCTGCTATGGATTAGGAGATATACGAGTTTGAAAAAAATTTTTAAGAAAATACATTTTTGACATTATCTCTGTGACAGTTCAAGATAGAGGGCTGAAAGTTGGAGTGATTACTAGTTATGAGGCGACAAACAATTGACATTTACCAATTCAACTATTCCTCACAGGGGCCACACGTCCTTCCTTAGCCTGCTAAACCCTCTCTAAGGTATTGACAATACTGTTGTAATTTATTTATCATATTTAAAAAATGTTTATCCATAAATAAGTAAGTACCTAATGTACCTATACTTATTAAACATGATCTTAGGTACAAAAAAATATGATCTTGAAATGCTTAAAAAAATACACAAAAAGAGAGATGCCTGTGTGAATTTTGACAAGTTAATGTTGTGTTAGATATTTTGGTATTGAAGTACTTTCTCTAGGAACAACTTCGCTGCCTTGACAGCATTTTAATTCTCATAATTAAAATTTCATACTTTATGACCATGAGAAACTTAATAACAAAACTTCATCAAACTCCGATCTTATCAACAACTTAATGATGCGTAAATAAATTATTGTCCGTCACACAATCTACTATTGTCATTAAAAGAACCAATGCTTTGTCTATTTTTTACCGAATTAAAATGAAGTGTGTAAAGAGATCATCTCGATCTGAATGTCATTGTTTAACCCCTGCCCAATAAAAAGGTACCACACACAATGCATATTTTGAATATATTTTAAAAAAATGTGACGTTTGGTCCGCTTTAGTCCTTTTGTCATGTTTAAATCACGACGTGCTCCTATTTGAAAGGTCGTGAACCTTTGAGATCAGATGCTTAAGTAATAAGATGAATTGTGAGGTGAGTCATGTTATGGAATGTAAAATGGTGAGCATAGTTGCATAAGTTAAGAATTTTCAAATTGCTTCCTTCGAGTTAACTCCTCGTTGAAACAGCATACTTACTTAAAGTAGAAAAATAAGCTAAAGGTGAATTTGTTTCTAAACATGTGATAAAATCATGAGTTTTTTTTATTAATTCGTATTTTTAAGTTGCATTTTGAACACTTTCAATAACGCTTTTACACTAACATACATACCTAATGATTTATTAAAGGGAGTGGAATTTTTTATTTACCAGGACATTTTTCTCCAATACTTTATTTTATATTTCAGTGATAGCATAGCGTAGTAATATTCACTATTAATCTCATTCAAACATTCTTCCACACAAAAGGTTCAATCATACACTTCACAACATTATCTGTCTCACACATCAAAGGCATGCTTTGTGTCAATTTTGTCACGTACACTTAATACTGGCCCAGAAACGTCTCATAGTGCGACCCCTGATCTTTTGTTATGATTTAACCCTCGTGGACTTCCTTATCTCACTGTATTATTTATTCATGGTCATTATTTGACCATTTTGAAACTAATGATGTGCCATCTTTGTTCTTCTGTGTTAATGTGCGATCGTTAGTTGTTGGGAGAGGTGTGAAATAGGATATTAAATGATGTAACGTATATCTTTTGTGCAATTGACCCTAGGGCTAATCAAAATATTTTAAAAGAAAAATGAGATAAACGTTTTTTGCAATATTACGTGTTTGGTATTAGTTTTATTATTATACCCAATGTATTAGTAGAGTGGTAGGTATATTTTATTATTTTTATTATATCAAAAACTCAATTCAACTGCAGTTCCGTTAAATACTTTGCGTCATTTGGTATCAAGAGTACTTACTAACCTACTACATACTAATATTATATACGCAACAAAACGCTAGGATATTGAGTCGTGAACCCCGGCCGACCGTTAATTTTCTTAACAAAATATTGTTATTCCACTTATACTTGTTTTGGTTAAAGTATCTCATAGTCATAAAAAACACAAGCCCAACTTTCTGTCACAATCCGTTACTAATAAAATTTTGCCCAAATTAATGACTTATGTTCACATCGAAACTGAAATATTAAAAGCGTTCCTTTATAGACCATTAAATAAAAATGTGTGCAACTTTGAAACCTATTATTAAGACAAGGGTATTAAAATGTACTTCTGGTTGTCTTCATTGTTAGTTTTGATTTTTTGCGCAGTTGTCACTTGCTCCTGAAGGGCTTCTGACCCTTCGTTATAGTTTAATCGTTTTAGAAACTGGTTCCGTAATAATCAACAATGTTGCAATGTTTATTAAACAAGGTAATAACCGTGTTCAATAGAAGATTGCTCTTTTGCTGAACCAGTTGGAGTCTTCTTCAATAGTTCTGATTTTTATCTACCTATTCAGTTGGAATGGTCATTAAATTTGATCGTTGTTCACGGTGTAATAAAGAAGACTCCTTTTTAAATAAAGTAAAGGAAATACTATAAACACTTTTTTAAACTTTCGGAGCTAATATTTACGAAAGTATAAGTTGTATCCAAAAACTGTTTCAGGATTCCCTTATTTAAAAAAAGACCTATCCAAAGATACCCTACACATTAGGGTTGGAGTAAAAAAAATATTTACCCCCCCACTCCATGTGTACGGGAGGTACCCGAAAGAATAATATTTTTTCACATTTCGTTTTAAAACTTTGTCTGCGTAATTAAAACACATACTTATCTATACACTATACATATGTTTTCGTATGAGCCACCGTTACCGAGTTATCGAAATAAAGCGATGGTGATCGAATAAAGAAATTTAAAAATACATTTTTATCTACTTATAGTAAAAAAGACTTGTATAAAGTAAATAGGTACATAGTTCAGCAGGTATTTTTTTTCTTCCAACAAAATGATCCATTTCTAAAGAACATTTGTTTCCTTTATACCTTTGATTATCATGTCCTATACAACCCCAAGTGTTTAGACCTGCGTCAATTACAAAAGACGCCATGACGGCCCTTGCCTCTAAGTCACCCCTTTTACTCCTTTCACACAGTAATTCTTAGTTGACCCATAAACAAATACGCCAAGAATAGCCAGTAATGAGCTGAAATCATTAATTCTAGATCATAAAGTAGCGAATTTATAGCTAGAGGTAGTCCTATAAAATGCGACATGGTTTCTTTTAGAGGCATCGTGTGTTACTTTTGACATTGTTGTTGAGTAACGACGACAAATTTTGTTACAGAAAATAGGTAGAGTCGATCTTATTCTACACTTTATTTTTGAAATAATGAAATTTAAAACTGATGATTTTTCGCTAATGAGGTAATTAGGTTAGGTACATTTAATTACCGTAAACATTACTCGGTGAATATGTATACAAATATAGTTCAAAATATACTCGGTGAAGGTTAATATCATATAAATAAGTTAATTGTTATGTTATGCGTTTGTTTTAATTAATATTTAAAAATAGTTGTAAATGTATGGGCAATGGTCCGAAATAAAGACATTTATATTAATGAATATCTAATAATCATTCTAAAATCTAACCATTCAAGATTCATAAACTAAAGGCTTCTAAAACAATTAAAAACGGATTTTATCGCGTCTATTGAGTTTAAATTACATCCCGACCCGTCAACCCGTTGACCACGAACGCTGTAAAGTGTTTGAAACGTCGGGATGTAATTTAAACTCAATACACGCGATAAAATCCGTTTTTAATTGTTTTATTTCATGAATAACTATCGCGGCAACCGAAGACAATATTAAAGGCTTCTAAATACTTATGTTTAAATTCATACCTTTAAGATCATAAAGTGGTAGTATTACAAATTACCAAAGTTGTAATTTTAATAAAATACGACTCCATTGCATTTCAAAACAATCCCAGAGAAAGACAACTAAATCCGGCTTTACATTCGTAAATAACAGAAGCAGCACTAATAACCATCCATAATTGTATTCACAAAGTCCGTTTGCAGGACATAATTGACCATAAATAAAGAATACACATGTTATAAGACCATGTTATTCTAACCCCTTTACTAGATAAACAAATCCATCTCTATTCTTACAATTTGTTACTTCAGAACTGACAATATTTAAATGTGGACATTAACTAGTAAATGTAATATTGCATTGTAGTATTTTTCATTATTAGCAATGTTAATGGCATTGTTAATTGTAAAAATATTATTATGTTTCGCAAAGATAAATAGTAAAATATTCTTTTATAACGTCCATGTTGAAACAGTTGTCATTCTATTTTAATTTATATTAGTTATATGTACGCGTTGCGATACGGTGTCATCACTTTCTTCTTTAAATAAGTAATGTATTTATGTTTGTGTTTATGTGAGGTTTTGACAAACGGCTTTAAAAGTGTGGCCACATATTCGTGTGTAACCTCATATCATTTCACTTCCCTTGTTTAATTAGAATTAAGCTTACAGGCCACTAAAATTAATATTGTGCACCAAACCGTACCATTATAACGAACAATACTTTTAAATTAGCAGTTTAAACAATAGTTAGGACTTGCATGTCATGTATGTGCCTTTCCCCTTTTCAATCCCCACTTTGAACTCTTGACATCTTTCGATGGAATGTCCGGGTACATCCAATCCAAGTTAGAATCTAACAAATACACCAATGAAAATGTCACAATGCATGAATTTTCCCTGTCCACAAAACAAGAAATTTGACATATACGAGTACTTTACTACTAGTATATCAAAAGATATTTCATTAACATCGTATTAGGTGAACTTGCAATAAAGGAATATCGGTTGTTTTAGACTGGCTTTAGTATCAATTAGCCGAGACAATATCGAATACGGTGAGGTTGTGCGTGTAGTTTAGTCTGTAATTAAGGCTTTTGATATCGGAATTGGTCTATTTGCAGATTCACTGTGCACAATTACAGCTATTGATTTCTGTCCCAAAGTGCAATACAGAATTACCTAAGTCCGGCGGCTATTCGCATTAATGTGCTCAGTTACTCGTACATATATGTCCATATATAGATATAGATCTACATCGGTTGGTAGCTAAATATTACGGTTTTTTTTAATACGGATATTTAAAAACTTTAGAAATAGAAAGAATAATACGCCATTAAAGATCATGAATATCATTAATCATAAATTGTCTCAAAACTTATCACATAAAAAAATTAAAAAAACTGCATAGCTAACTGCAACTGCAAACTTCTAAACCATAAGCTTTGACATAAAATCTACCTACCTACGTACCTACGTACTTGAATGACAATTAGGTAGGTAATACATGAATAGACTCCAAATTGTATAAATCAACCGAAATATTAAGGTTGCGCAGCTTAGCCAGAGATCTACCCACATTTTACCTATTACTAAATAAAATAAAATTGTAATCCCACCCTCTATTCATTAATCTATATGTAACTTGTGGATAATAAATAAAATAAAATAAAATACCACCAATCCGTATATGCACTATAGGCAGCAGTCGGTCGGTGGGGTAGCGCACGACTAAGTTTAAACAAATGGTGAATTAGTCTGCACGTAAAAAACCACGGTTTACCCTATTTTGAACTTTGACATCTTACAAAGTAAATTTAATCAGACGGTTAGATTCTTAACTATGTAATTTACGTCAAACAATTTTGAATTTATTTGAGAATGTCAAACACAGGTGGTGGTAATTTCATGTGCGCCAACGGAAAGTTTTGTTACGATACCTAGATGTGTACGGTGGTTTTGGAATTGTTTATTGAAATGATTTAGGCAGCCAGAAAAATGCGTCGATTTTATATCGAATAAAAGTTTTATTTATATTTATTGGCCGAAAGAACGAAGTGAGGGAAGCATCTCCGTTTCAGCTTGGACAAAAACGCTATCGCATGACCCGATGTCCGGCTGTTACCCTCAACTCAACAGGTTACCTTCTTGAGCTGCTTTTGTAATATGGCAAAATTAGGTGTAAACGACCATAAGGGTTTAGAATAGGTTAGGTTAGGAATAGGGAACTAGGTTTCCGCTACCCCAAGGTTGTCTGGAAGAGATTGCTCTCTAGCGATTAGACCGCCTGTTGACTGCAGATAAGATACATTCATGTGTAAAGTATACAAAGAGGAGGAGGTTTATGGTAAACAAAGAGGTCGAGGTTTAAAAGACTATCAAAAAACGCGAACTACAATACTTTGGTGTTATCATGCGTAACGACAAATATAAATTTGTTTAACTAAGTCATAATCCAGGGAAAGATTCAAGGGACCATCAGGACCTAGATGTAACTCCTGGCTCAAAAACCTGCGGACGTGGTTTAATCAGACCACACGGTCATGTCCGCGTAGCCGTGTCTAAAGTGCGCGCGGCTATCCCTAATGATAGCCGACCTCCGGTAGGAAACGGCACTACAAGAAGAAGAGGAATATGTAAAGTGGGGGCTGCAAATATATATTGTATAAGGTTTACAGCTTACAGAGTCACTAGTTTAGAAATCGGTTATTTCTTAAAATGACCTGGGACCGTATTCTAACTTTAAAACACGTTTAGACAGGACACGAGTTAACTTCAATACAACTCCAATACACTAAAGGCTACACACAATACAGCTGCCAGATGTGTTTTAATTACGCAGACAAAGTTTTAAAACAAAATGTGAAAAAATATTATTTTTTCGGGTACCTACCGTACACATGAAGTGGGGGGGGGGGTAAATATTTTTTTACTCCAACCCTAATGTGTGGGATATCGTTGGATAGGTCTTTTAAAAAAAATAAGGGTATTCTAAAACAATTTTTGGGTGAAACTAATACTTTCGTAAATATTAGCTCCGAAAGTTTAAAAAAGTGTTTATCGTATTTCCGCGATATCTCTATATATATCATTCAATTTCAATATTAATCATTCATCCCAGCAAAAAAGTGCAAATAATCTTTTTTATAGAAAATTATATGTGCATGAATTAAGCAATAGAACATTTTTTAGTATGAGCCACCGTTACCGAGTTATTTACGAAAACCCAAAATAAGGGACCTTTACACCCCTCCCACCGCGCTACTTTTAGTATGTTGTGTAAGATACCTTTGACTACAACTACACCAAAATTTGGCTATACAAGAATTATTTCCTCTAAGTTTTCCTTCATTGGGTGGGCTATGTTGTAATGTCTCCTTGTTGTATATTGGGAATATGAGATACGTACTTAATAAACAATCTGAATATGCCACCTCAGTCGGTTTTACTTACCTACTAAATATAATTTAAATTCTGTTGTAATGACGACTTCAACAGTATGTGTATGTTTAAAGTTTCCCCAAGAACGAAGTAAGAAGGCATGCATGGATTTCTGCGGTTCGAATTGAAAGGCAAAACCCAACTTGGGTGCCCACCAATACCAAGCATTGCAGAATTTGCAGTATAGACTATAGAATAGAAGGAATTGGAATTCCTTATTCCAAGAACGATTAAATTTACGTATATTACATAAGTAATGAAAAATGCACTAAAAAATTAATTGTTAATTGATTGCATTATTATTTATTACGTGAAACCATCCACGTCAAACTTAGGCGTATTTATTATACGTTAACTTGACATTTCAGTTGTTTCATTTGAGTATCTCCTGTCCAAGTAAACTTGATTGTCAAATTGATTTTGACCACTCACAACACGGCAACTTTTCTTATTGGTGAAATGGCATGAAACCTTTGCGGAATTAAGGTTAACACAAAAATATGCTTAAAGAATGAGTACTTGATTGGTTAATCAGACATAAGATATTTTAGTTTTGTAAACGTGAAAATGGGTCGTGTTTTCACATGAACTTTGCTTGCCTTTACTCGTCTTGATATTATATGTCGATGGTTGAAGTTATGTTTGAAATAGATTGTATTTAATGTATTGTTTATGTATTTCAAAATTAGAATACGGCACCTGTATACATATTAACAATTCTTGATACAATACAAATATTCTTTATTACACACTTCTATAAAATAGAGCAGTACAATACACAGAATAAAACTAGAAGCAGTCAGCGGTCTTATTGCTAGAGAGCGATCTCTCACAGATAACAACCTTGGGGTAGCGGAAATCTAGATGAAAATAATAGTGATCTTTAATGACTTACATTTTCGTTCTTGATTCAGAGGGATTTAATCGCTTGTTTTTGCGTTCACGCATCGAGAATAAAGATAAATAAATAAATAAATATATATTATGGGACAATCTTACACAAATCTACTTAGTCCCACAGTAAGCTCAATAATTGTGGGTACTAGGCGACGATATATATAATAGATATAGTAGTAGTAGCAGTAGTAAAACACTTTATTGCACAAAACAAATACATGACCAACAAAATATAGTGAGTGTGTACAAAGGCGAACTTATCCCTTATATATTATACATATAAATACTTAAATACATAGAAAACATCCATATCTTGGGAACAAGTATCCGTGATAAACACAAATAAATGCCCTGACCAGGATTCGAACCCGGGACCACCTGCTTCGTAGGCAGGGTCACTACCGACTAGGCTAGGAGGCCGTTAAAAAAAACGTATTTAAAGATCGCTACTCCCTAAACAGCAGCAGCACTAAGTACCTACCTATACTTGGTTGTATGCGTGAACATTAGCAACAATGATTAAGCGCAGACCGTATTACCAGAACGCTACACGTTGTGACGTGCCTCGATATCGACATGTCGAAGCGACAATAAAGGGTGACCGCCGACGTGTCGTGGCGGCTAGGGGCGATTTTAGGGTTGCTTCATATCAAATGTATCTGCAACAATTAATGATCTTTTAGAGCGACGAAAGGAAATTCTTTAAAAGAAATGCATCAGATAATACTTAAATCCAGCATCGGCAAAGCTTGCTAATGAGTGAATCATGTAAGGTTGCGAGTTTGAATCCTGGCAGAGAAGGTGTGTGTACTGTGCGTTAGCCATACTCTGACGGATATGTTTAAATTTAAGTTTTGGCGCTTGCGATGTGATTGATGTGAACTATTCTATTTGAGCAATATAGCTACCTACCTGTATTTTTTTTATATAATTATATTGACTAAGATGTGAAAGTAACTTTACCATAAAATTATAAAAACGACATATTATCGTACATAAGATTTACCTATTAAGTACAGTTAAGCCATTTGTGTCAGCCCTATCCTGAGCGTAGAAATATTCGCCTCAGCCCTATTGTCCGATACCCCCATATATCACCGTCGCATTGTATGTCCACCTAGAGCTTCACTTATTATATGTACCTTATTAGTAAACATCGGTATCAACGTTCAAATTTCGTGGCACTTGGTAAGGGTCGCAAAAAAAGAAATACATAGGTATCATTGTTTTATTTATTAGTAATAAATAACATTTAATTTATTTTTATTCTTAATCGTACTTTGGTAAACTGTACATATATTTAAAGAGGTTTATATTCTTAATACGTCATAGAACCTCAATACTCATTTCATTATCCATTTGTAAAAAAAATTCTAAATGCCAAATAGGCAACAAATTAATTGTCATGCAAAATAATATGTGGTAAAATCTTCAACGATAATAGTTCTTAAAAACACTTACAACTACAATTTAGCATTGATAAATCTTTACCCAACTCCCTATCAGACTTGAGAAAATGGATTTGACGCAGTATACTGATTTTATATTCACTAACGAAGGTGCTTGCTGTACTATTTGCGAAATGAATATAAAAAAGAAAAGGTACAATATAGAGAAACATTTGAAATCAAAATCTCATCAAGATAAATTATCTGATTCACGCTGCCATTTACAGGATATAATACGAGATAATGCTGATTTCGAAATTAAAGACGATATCGTATATTGCAAATTGTGTAATTCGAAATTATTTCCCTCTAAATCTAGTATCGACCGCCATTTAAAAACAGATTTACACAACAAAATTCATAAAAATAATGCACAAGAAAAATTTAATAAAGATTTAACAGAGTTTATGATTTGTTCGAATATACCGTGGTCAAAATTAGACAATCCTAAATTTAGAAATTTTGTAGAAAACCTTTTAAATCATAAATATGGAAACGATATTACTGTGCCGAGTGAAACAAAAATACGAGTAAAATGCTTACCTGAATTGTATGAAAAGAAAAAAAATGAATTGAAAGAGAAATTACAAAATAAAATGATTTACCTCAGTGTTGATGAAACATCAGATTCCGTGGGAAAAAAAGTGGCAAATATTTTGATCGGAGCTCTAGATGGAACTAGTACCCAGCCACATTTATTTGCTTCTAAGGTATTGGAGGCGACTAACCATTCGACAATAACCAAACTCGTTGAGGAAACCCTTGAAGATCTTTGGGGCGATGAATACAAAAAAAACATGGATAAATTATTATTTTTTATAACGGATGCCGGTTCCTACATGGTAAAAGCAGCTAAAAACCTTGTTCAGAAATATAAAAATATGACTCATGTAACATGCATAGCACATGGATGTAATCGAGTCGCAGAGATAATTAGAAGTCTTTACCCGACCATAAACAGTTTGATTGACTGTATCAAAAAAATATTTCGTAACGCTCCTTCAAGGACAAATTTATTTCATCAAATGTGTGTAAATATTCCTCTACCACCCCGACCCGTGATAACAAGATGGGGAACATGGTTAAATGCTGCCTCATATTATCACATGCATTATGATAAAATCAAATCTGTCATCGATGCCTTAAATCCGCGTGAAGCGAGTGCAATTTCTAAAGCAAAAAAAATTTTCCGTAACCGGAATTTAAAAACTAAGTTACTATTTTTCAATGCTTGACATACCTTCCTATTACCTCAGTCAGCGTGGAAAGATCTTTTAGTCATTTAAAATGGATATATTCTTACAGACGTCAAAGATTGACAGCAAAATCTATGGAACAAATTTTAGTGATCTATTCTAACTCGTAAAATATTGTATGCCACACCTGGACATAAAGTGGCTTTTTCCGCACGCTACGCGTACGGATAGAGCCGCTTTCTGGCCAAATGTGCACATATTTTTCCAACACGGGAGGTAATAAAGAAAGCCCTCGATCGCATAATTACGTCCCTCGCTTGCAGCTTGGGCCGCAACAATTGCGATTGCGCGGTCTTTCTTTGTTTTACCACCCTAATTAGGAAATGTACTATTTAGGGGCTTTTTTATTTACATATACAAAATAAAGGTTAAAAATACTAAGTGATTTGTTTGTATTTATTTTTCTGCCAACCGTACATTGCCACGAAATTTGAACGTTGATACCGATGTTTACTTATTAGACAACATCTACGTACTGCATATTTTATAGTATAAGTATTGTATGTGTACCCATGTATGGCAGTGATCGTATAATATAAGTAGACACGAGGTCGTAAAAGACATCCAAATTACTATGACAGTACGCCAATCGTTAGAATTTAAAAGATACACTTAATATAATGAATAAATATAAGTTTATTTCTCAGTAGTAGACACACACAATGAAAATTTTAAAATATATTTTACTTTTATATTCAAATTATGGTGAATGCTTAATTCGTTTTCCTGAGAATGTAAAACATGTTCCTAAACAACCTGTAATTTTCTCACCTATGTGTCGTAAGTAATGAATGACACACAACAGAAAAAAGTCATGCAACACTTCGTTAGGTTAGGACGTAATTACTAGTTCCGTACGTCAAAAAATATGTGCACCATATTTATTAAGTTCGCCGTAATTCGCGGAAAGAAAATGCAGCAATTCAGTAAGTTATGTTAGTATTATCGTTTTGCTATCAAAATCCTAAAAGCCGTATATTTATTTTTACATATAATAGACAGCCATAGTCTAAGAACGTTTTGAGCCTCCAAATCTGAAGCGCCATCTGAACGAGAGCAACCCAAAGATACCCAAAAATTAGGAGGAAATGATGGTACGGTACGCTACTCGTTACCAGATGGCGCTGCAGCGCAGATATTATTTCCTCCTACATTTTGGGTATATTTGCGTTGGTCTCGTTCAGATGTCGCTTCAGAAGTGGATCCTCAAAAAGTTCTTAGCCCTCATATGCGGTAAGCGCAACAGCAAAAACGGGTACAACACAGGGGTATATACAGACTGGCGTTAGCTTGCAATGCATTAACCAATAACCAGACTAGCCCCTACACTAACCATCGATAACCTGAAAAAAGCATACTTTAGATATTTCCATTCAGTCTTAATTCAGGGATTAGATCTACAGATGCGTCCAGCCCACTGTACATTACCATACTGTGAAGGCACCATACTCGTAACGTATCGTGACGGTAATTTGCCGTCCACGGCAAGGTATAAAAGCGACCTTTGTGCTTAGGTACAAACGAATGTCCATATTTTTCGGCTTTGTTTTCGGCAAAAGGTGAGACAACAGCAATGGTCCTTTGATAGATAGGTTAACCTTATAAATAAGGCTTTTACAATTTTGTCGGGGCTTTTCAGTAGAAACCTTGTTACAGGAGACTAAATTAAGAGTACTTAATTTAGTCTCCTGTAACAAGGTTTTGTTTTTACTAATACATCTTTCTTTTTTTTTATACTACGACGGTGGCAAACAAGCATACGGCCTGCCTGATGGTAAGCAGCTACCGTAACCTATGGACGCCTGTAACTCCACAGGAGTCACATGCGCGTTGCCGACCCTTTACAAAAAAGAGGATTCACTGTGTTGACGGCTAAAGGAACAAGAGGGTCCCTCATCGTCGACACCCCTGGGGTTGCAGGCGTCCATAGGCTACTGTAGCTGCTTACCATCAGGCGACCCGTATGCTTGTTTGCCACCGTCGTGGTATAAAATAAAATAAAGTTACAGGTTGTTTTCTGGAATTGCTACTTTAATTAGAAAGTGTCATATTACCTACCTACTTATGTTCTTTCAAGTTTAACTTTGGATTAACGAAAGTGTTAAGGTGTTTTTCCATATAAATAACGAACAATTTATAAAGGTATCCTGTACCATTGCCAAGTCATTGTATTGTAATATGTGATACTCGTACACTTTCTAGCAGACATCCTTAAGAGATTCGTAAGCATTGTGCTCTTGCATAAATAGGAGACGAATGTAATCGAGGCTACAAACTATTCGGTAAGAATCATGTACGAGTAACTAGGCATTATATGAATTTTAATGTAGAATAGATTACTATTAGGTTAGAAAAAATGGAAAAGTAGAAAAATCCACTGCCTCAGGCGAGACTCTAACTCGCGACTCTGGGATACATGCCCATCGCTCTGACCAACTGAGCTACTGAGACACACCTGATGGCTGCGAATTTCTCCACTATATCCCATATGCGTCTTAGGGGGACGCCTAGCGACATCTGCCGAAGAAGTCTTACACTTCTCAACCGGCCATCGGAGTCCCAAGTTGTATTGAGAATTCACCGATAACAATGCGCTACCCCATACTACAATTAATTTTGTATTAAGCAGAACGTCTGCTAACGATACCACAATCAGGTGTGTCTTAGTAGCTCAGTTGGTCAGAGCGATGGGCATGTATCCCAGAGTCGCGAGTTCGAGTCTCGCCTGAGGCAGTGGATTTTTCTACTTTTCCATTTTTTCTAAGCATTGTGGTATCGTTAGCAGACGTTCTGCTTAATACAAAATTAATTGTACTATTAGGTTTTTATTAACAACAATTTGTTTTAAATCTTATCTCTCGTCTTTCTTGTCTCGTCTTCGTAATTTATCATAATTATTAAATGTTAGTAAATATATATCTCAGACTGGCTTGGACTCGTCTGTAAATTCAAACCCGGAAAATTGTTGAATTTAAGTAAAAATCTCCCTCGAATATAAAGTACAGGAACCTTATTTGAGACTCAAATGTGAATTTCGCTAGAACACAAAAGGCTGCCACAAGAACAGAACATCCCATGCTGTCCACATGATATTTACGATTTCAATTAAAGGCCACCGTCGGCCACTTGTCTAATTGAAATACCGATGTCCCCGGCGACGTGTGGCATTCTTACGATCGCCGTTGTTTGCGGATGCTTTCTTTGCCAAAACATACTGAATGGGAAAACAAATATTAATTAAGAACTTTATATCTATAAATAAAACATTTTTTTTGCAAGTTATCGCATCTAAATGTAGCAAATGTAGAAAATATTAAAATTTTTGTTTTCACGTTTTATATATTAGAGCGCGAAAGTAAAGTATACAGGCAAGTATAAGGCACGTAAGCTATGTGATACTTGAGAATAAATGTAACGTTTAAAAAAAAGTACCTCATTCTCAGTTGCTGATAGGGTTTATTTCTACATGAATTTTCATGATAGTAGTGCCTTGTCTCTTATCTACCACCGACAATGAGGTACATTTTAGTGTACATTTT
The DNA here is from genome assembly GCA_947086415.1 of Pammene aurita. Lineage (NCBI taxonomy): Eukaryota > Metazoa > Arthropoda > Insecta > Lepidoptera > Tortricidae > Pammene > Pammene aurita. The sequence goes on along the minus strand of OX352290.1, from coordinate 34,260,042 downwards.
ATGTCACAATAGTGTTTTATTTTCATGAGAAATAAAAACACCTTCATCGATAATAGTCTGACTGAAGTCAGACTGTCAATTTAAAACATAGAGTTTAAAAAAACAGTTGTTAATGGTACACGCTGTATAAGGAAAAGCTATGCAGCAACGAAGATGACGTATTTAATTGTTTGTCACTATGCATAAAAAAATAAGGCATACATATATGTAAAACCTCATAAATCATAGTGGCACACAATAGCAATAGTACAAGTACAGAAGATTCTCCTTCCTGAATTTGACATTTAGCTACAGAGATGAAAATGTTATGCGCTCTTGAAAAAATAAAATAGTGTTTACAACGGGCTTCATATATCCGTGGCACGTATTCTAACTTTAAAACACGTTTAGACACGATCCAACTTCAATACAACTCCAATGCATTAACCACGCAATACAGCAACTAAACGTCTGAATCAGAAATATCAGAATTTGCTTGAAAATTATTCCGATACAACTTCAATATTGGATGAATATTTGTTGTATGTTGGAGTAATGTTGGAGTAATGTTTAAGAAATATTGTGTTGTTAATGTATTTCAAAATTAGAATAAAGCACCGTGTAGGTTTGAGCCATGTCATTAACACTGGCTGAAATAATAATAAGTGACGTTTTCAATCAAAGGTACACATCATTGTCGGTTATCAATAAGACGTTAACTACCATAAAAATAATTTAGAAATAAATTATATTACCAACCGATAATGATGTAGGTACATCATTATCGGTTGGTAAGTATGAAAACGTCACATATTCTCGAACGCACCCATAAGGTGATAAGCGATGTGCTAACCCTTCCCGCATTAGCCCTCAAGTACGGTAAGCGCCGATGCGTTTCCCGATGGAAAAACGGGTACAATGGAGAGAGTTCACTATGTCTCTGTTAGTGGTCGATTCTACTGAAACCTTTTTTACTAAACGAACAAAAAACATAAAACAGAATCTGAAAAGATAAGGGATTATTTATTTACTTCTTATTCCTATGAGGTTAGTGCGTTATTTTTATTGAGATAATCCCTTTGATTTATTGCGCAAACGTCTGTGATTTATTTGAAAAGTTTGTGATTAGAATGCGGTTCTATCGGTTTATAGTAAGTGGTTTGTAGGACAAGCGTTTTCAAGTTTAGTATGTATGCAAAATCAGAGTAATCCTACATAATATATAGGCTAAGTGTTAATACTGATTGCATTCAACACTCACAACTTTAAATACAAGGTGTAAAAAATGCTGGTGATCCGTTTAAGGGCGTACTTGGTATCGTATTCTAATTATGAAAAACTAAGAAAAAAAATTATAAAACATATTTTTTTGCGTGAAAAATTTTTTTCTCCCATTTTTTCTTAGTCGTAATATGATACTACTTATGTCCTGAAACGGATCACCAGTATTTTTGTTGCACCCTGTATAACAAACATGTATGTTCAGTCTGTTTGTTAAGGACTATAACAAAGCTGTAAGTATTTTATAAAAGACTTTATCTACACTCACATTGTAAGTCCTCTAAAACGTGTTCAAAAACGGTAGGCAATGGCTAGCATTACCACAACCGATTATACTATGATAAGCTTTTTATCTGTGGCAGTAAGGTAATTTTAACTTTACATGCTCATATATTGATACGTTATGAGTTTCAAATTCCGAACATCGAATTTGATAACATAATGTAAATCCTGTGCTCCTTCCTGACCAACGGCACGGGCCCGCCCGACCGCCGGCACAATCGAGTTGGCCATGGCGGTGCAATGGCGGTCATTCTATGGTTTCCGAACACTTCATTTTGGATATATAATATGAGTGTAGATAAAGCAGTGTATGCAACTGTACGTAATTAGGCCTTATTACGTAACAGTTACATAAACTACTAGTATGTAATTCTTAAAAACATGTCTGTGGCGCCATCTATCGGCGCTAGGTTGAAGTATTAAAATTGTGAGTCAACCGTGGTTTATAGTTAGAAATTTTGAATATTATTTAGGCATATTTTAATGTATTTGCATTTTTTAAACACTAGGTTTGAAGGTATTATAGTGAACTGTCAGCGCTCAAAAATTAGGTCAACAAACATGTTAGTTATAAAATTACGTAAAAAACTCAATTTAACAAGGTTTATCCCAACTTAATAAGTAATAATAATGCTTCTAACTGAACATCAAATAAATCATTAAATCAACAGCAATATGGCCGCCATAGTCCAAATCTCAAAGCTACGACTACCGACTCCGTGCTGATTAAAGGCAGGCTCAAGTGCGCATGATTAATGTCCAAGCTGGCTGCCGCGATAGTGTAAGACCTGTTATTGATGTGCCTCGGACCCACTTAGGTTTCATAGACAATATGTGAATTTAAAGCCTAAGCATATTTATGTAGTACCTAAGCTACAAATTGTATTACCCTCTAATATACGAACAAATTCAATACTATTTCCAGCATACAACGTTACTACTCATTACTATTGTACTAATTAAGTTATTTGTAATTAAGCGTGTTCATAAAATTAATTATATCATTTATGAAATTTTCAGTGTAAGATAATCATGGATTGTAGGCAATCATAAGTATTTTTAGCATGAAAAGGAAACAATACCATTAGTCCTTTATGTAATGAGTGTAATAACATAACATAATATCGTCTTAGACAGCAGTATAGCCTATTTAAAAAGCTATTTATGTCAGTCATCATACAATTAAATCATTTGAACCATTCCTAATCTATTTATATTTTAACCTATAACTAATTCAATACTAAAGTTTAACTTAAGTAATTAACTTAAATCATAAACGAACAGACTAGATTAAAGTTAATCCATTCAGTGGCGAGAATGATATATAAACAGAACTATGCATATGAACCAAGGTTATATCACAAATTATGACTCCATAACTTATATATTGACTCATACACACGAGTGCCACTGCAGTACGCATTCGTTGCATCAGGCCGTAACTGCATACATTGTCAGACAAAGCAAGTTACGGCCAAGTTAACCGGAGGGAGCTGTTAACAGAAATTCAATTATAACTTTATTCCTTATAGGATATAGAGTAGCTGTGAGAACAGATTGTTCTTAGAAGATTGTAGACTAATATACCTTGGTATTTCTTATTAGTAAACACCTTCAAGGATTGAAAATAGATAAACACATGTAACATCTTTAACTGTACCCTTTTCAAGCAAATAAATGATTTATGATTTATAAAGGCGAAATAAGATCATTAGTTTCTAACTAATTGTGAATTATACAGGGTGCCATCTGAGACGTGATCAGTTATATGTTTTTCTAACTCCATAAACAACTCTCTCTCTCTCTTTCTTTTTGTAAAGGGTCGGCAACGCGCATGTGACTCCTGTGGAGTTACAGGCGTCCATAGGTTACGGTAGCTGCTTACCATCAGGTAGGCCGTATGCTTGTTTGCCACCGTCGTGGTATAAAAAAAAAAAAAAAAAAAAAACTAGCAGTTGAATGCCCCAAGTTTTACTAAAATCAGACATTTGTCTTCTTTTTTTTTACATGTTTTTGTAATTTATTTTTCTTTCAAAAGTGATAATATTAGTGTAAAACAGTTTTATAAGATATTTAAGGTAAAAAAAAAATTAAATTACATTTAATCCGGAATAAATGACAAAATTGTTATTAACGACAGTTGCATTTCAAAGAGGTAATTCAATTTACTTATTTAAATATTCTAATAAGTAGTTTAAATATCCCGAAAACCCCGTCAAATGAAAAATAAATTACAAAAACATGTAAAAAAAATTAAAAAAATGTTTGATTTTAGTAAAAGTTGGGGCATTCAACTGATAGTTGTTTATGGAGTTAGAAAAACATATAACTGATCACGTCTCAGATGGCACCCTGTATATATGAGAAGAGTATACACATACCCCGACGGCCATAAAATAAATATAAAGTCGTTGTATACTTAGATAAATAAATAGTATCATTGATAAAAAAAAATTAAAAAAGGCAAAACATGAGGAGCTTAAGCATGGAAATTTATTACAAAAGTTTGCAGTTGATACGCGCACATAGAAATTAATATAGTTTAAATTAAAAAAAAACGTACAAACTTAACAATAGTAATTGTAGTGAATTGGATAGTTTCCACTGGCCTAATAATATATTATAAGCTTACATATAAGCATATTTCTAATAAGAAATTAACTATACCTTAACCTAGGTAGAATTTCATTGTTCCGAAACATAAGATTATTCAATGTGTGCTTTCTACAAGTAATTAGTCTTTACATAATCCTTAACGGCATACATCGCCCAGTTGACTCATAACCTGAGTCCGAGATCGCTTCCAGTTAAACTCGCATCTTCTTGACTTGAGTGCTAAATGTACACGTACAAGTTACAAGCGTTCAGCGTACGCGGGCACTAGTTAGTCATAAGGCCACCAGACACTGTCAGTATTAATGTCATTATTTCTGTACCCGTCCTTTTCTATGTATGTGAAGGATGAGCAGGATGAATAGAAAAATAATGTCATTATTACTGACAGTGTCAGGTGGCCTATTAATAGTGCAGTAATGTAAGCATTACTCTTGTTCAAGCTCAGTTATATAGTACATTACTGCAGAGACCAGTAAGTAAGCTTTCCTGGCTGAGTATTTAGTAGCCGACTCGTCTTCGACTCGGACGGCTACAATACGAAGCCAGGTAAGTTGATTACGGTCGAAGCATGTATAGTGCTTTTCTCAAACATGTAAGGAAATATTTTAATACATACCCAAAAATACCACCTAAACTTAAGCAATTTTTCTTATAATTGCTCTAGGTAAACGTACTCATGTTTAAAAAATATGTATGAAAATGAAAAAAAAAATTACATTTATTCCTTAAACGACTAATTTTCAAACTTATTTATATAAAATTACTTGTTTAATGCTTCAGTTACTGGCTGAGTGATTTAATGTTGTATGAAAATCCTTTACGTACGTCGCGCTGAACCTGCCTTGGAATAGAGTCCCTACTGGTCTCTAATTACTAACGTAACAGGAACATTTCCGAGCATGTTTGAGAAAATAAAATTACTTGTTTAGTGCTTCAGTTACTGGCTGAGTGATTTAATGTTGTATGAAAATCCTTTACGTACGTCGCGCTGAACCTGCCTTGGAATAGAGTCCCTACTGGTCTCTAATTACTAACGTAACAGGAACATTTCCGAGCATGTTTGAGAAAAGTAACTAAATAAGTAGTGCCCGCGACTCCAACCTTGTATGGTTTCGTCTCTGTCAAATATCCGCCCTGGAAAATGAAAGTATCCTACGAGTGTAACCAACCCTACATGAATTTCTTTTTATCCTGACTTGGGCTTTATCAACAGTCCAAAATACTCCCTATAAGTCTACATAGGACTTCATAATATTGGTAGATGAATGCCGATTCTCATTTCAAACTTTTCATATGTGTACTCCCACCACCTATTTTTATTCTTAAGCGGGCCAGACACTGTCAGTAATAATGACATTATTTCTCTACCGGTCCTTTTCTTTGTATGGAGGATGAGAAGGATGAGTAGAGAAATAATGACATTATTACTGACAGTGTCCGGTGGCATACATACGTAGGGTTATAACTTGTACCAACCATAAATACTCAAATTAATTGCTCATGAGACATGAATCTCTCTATTGATTCCGGCGAAGAGCCGTAAGCGGGTAATGTCTTGTTGGGGATATTTACGATGACGCTGATGTGAGATTATACAGGATTTATTATTTAAACATGTCTTACTTTTATGGGTTACCAGAACATCAATTGTGACGTATGCAAATCAAAGGTACATTATTGTATGTTGTCAATAAGGCGTTACTGCCATAAAATTAATTTCGACTTAAACTATATTAACAACCGGCAATGATGTACCTTTTACATATATACCACAATTATGTACTCGGATGAATTTGAATGATTACTTATTAATTTTATTACGTTTCTGTGGAATTATTTAATTTTTGTGCGCCTGTTAATTCAATTAATTTCAATTGTTAAAGTGCAAGATAAAAAAAGGTTAAGCGACACCTCATACACTCAGTTTAGGCGGACTATACTACTACTACTATAATCTATCAGATATTAACAGTAGCACTGCACTCTGAAGCGATAATAAGTTAAAAATCGCTATTTTGTATAAAATCAAACTTGATTATATTTCATACTTATTTTTGCATGTTTTTAAAGTGGGCTGCTGTAAAGCCGAAGTAGATCAAAATAAATGCAAAAAGATGATTGAAGGCATTGAAAATTTCGTCAACTTAGTAACTTGACCCATAGCTTAATTGGTAAAGCGATCGAGCCCCGGCAAGGCGTATCGATGCAGGTTCAAGTCCTGCTGGGTTGATTATTTTTTCAATGTTTTCAATGTTTGTATTTGATTTAATAACAATATATTGATATATTTATCTGGGAACAAAAAATACAATATCACAATGTGCATATAAACGCCCTCACATAATAAAATATCCAATCTCACTTGCAGCAAATCAAATGTCAGTGATACACAGTACAATAACCACCACAAAATGATATTTAAAAAGCCATTACATAGAAGCATTAAGAGCTATTTTTCAATGACCAATTCTACAGTGTGTAGGATTTTTTTAATCCACCACCAACTTTACACTTGCTAAGTGTCAATCTGATTGCTTTGTCAATGTGTTTTGGAGCGAAAATATCATTTATTGCGCTCCTATTGAGTTGCAGTGGGCTGAATTGATGTCACCGCTTTAAGCGCTTTTTTGCTACCATTTTAAGTATATTACCGACACTTAAATAAGTAGGTACTCTAACTTTGCAAAATTAAATATTTTTGCATTTGAAACAATCAAATATACGTAGTGATACATCTTATGTATGTTTAGTACAAGTAAAAATGTTAAAGGTTTGAATTAGATAAAATGCTTTAATATTTTTATATGCTTATGAATCTGTGTAATTAATGATTATTAAAGTCATACGAAAAAAATAGACTGCCTGAATCACAATGAAGGTAATACCTATCAATAGCGAAACGAAATCCTTAATAAATAAATTCAATATTTAAAAAAGCAATAGAGCTACTACTGGTCGTTAACTTAGATTTGGTTTACAAAAATATAGAAAAACGATTATAAATCTAAAAGCGCTAAGCTAAAGCGCTGACTGATACCAGCTCGCGCGAGTGGTTTCCAGTGACAAGTGATTTCAAAAGAGGGATTACGATTCTTTGGACAACTGAATTGAGATTAATTTTCGCGTCCGCACGTCAGGACATCTGTTCAATTAGGGTAGATAGTTTAAGTGTAAAATATGTAACTAATTCTGCTAACCGAGCTTTAAAATCGGTATGTAACCAAATGCATGCTGTAACAGTGCGTTTAGGTAGCACTACTTGCGTTTCTGTAAAAATAACTGTGCAGGCCTCTGCCCCTTTTTACTACGTTACGGTAGTTTGCTGCCACAATTAAGTATATGCCCACTAAATAAATAAAAATAGCCTTTATTACTACTATACTGAATAAAAAAAAATTAAATTAACTTACAATCAAATTGCCAATATGATATTTTACACTTTAAAACTTATTCTATTATATAATTAAGCTACGTTTATATAGTACCTAATCACCTCTGCGGCGTAGGCCTCCCCTAATCCACACTTATCGCGAGCTTTCTGCATCCAGTTGTTGTTGCCAACTATTTCTGTAAAACTATCTCCATCTTTTCCTCGGGTGTCCTTGGTTTCTGTTCCCGTCGTACGGAAACCATTCTATCAGACGTTTCGTCCACCTTTTGTTGTCCATCCTGCAAATGGATCCTGCATCCTACATCCGTTTAAGGGCATAATTGGTATCGCATTGCGACTAAGAAAAAAAATTTGACGCGACAATAGTAGTTTTCGATACAAGTGCGAGAAGTATGTCATTTTGCACGTGTACCGAGGTTACTTGGCCCGAGCCGAGAGGCGAGGGTCAAGACTCGGGACGAGTTAAAATGACACTTCTGCACGTGTGTCGAACAACGTTTTTTAATACAATTGCGAAAAAACTACAATGAAATAATAGTAGATTGTTTGACAAGGGTCTAAAGTAGGCCATATTACCACCAGGTGGTTATTTTCCCGACCGAAGTGACGGAAAATTGTTCGAGTGGTAATATGGCTTTTAGACCAGAGTAATGCATACAATGTTTCACTTCGATTGCGAGAAAATATCATAAAAATACTTATTATTTACGCACAATAACTAAACTAAGGTGAAATTATGGTATAACTTGACGGTCTTTTAATTTTTTAACTTCTTTGACATAGATACAAAATATAAATACCGCGAATAAATGCTACAGACGACGGTATAATTAGCTCTTTAAACAGTTTAAACACACTTTAAAGCGTTTCCCAAAAAATTAAATCTTTTTTAATGATTGTGAAGTAGGAACTAAAAAACACCTCATCTTTTGAGAAATAAATTGCGTTTCCTGATTGGTCGATTTTAACATTACTGTATTCTGATTGGTTGATATTAAATACAATGTTTTTTTTAAGGACTTAAATTATTTACACAGTATACGCACCAAAAAAGTATCGAGCGTTCCGATTAACTCCGATATGTGTTGTGATTGGTGGATTTAATATAGTGAAGTGTTCTGATTGGTCAGTTTAAAATGTCTTGTTCAACTAATACTATTGGGTCTCGCATAATACTCCTTTATGCCCAATCGCGCGTAGTTCAGGTGGGTCATTTATAAGCGGGTCTCGCATAATACTCATTTATTTAAAATTCTGATCTGCAAATCGTGCGTAAAATCAAACTTTACGCACGATTTGCAGATCAGATTACTTTTTAGCACTAGTGCATAAAATCAAACTTTACGCACGATTTGCAGCTACATAACGTAAACTTTTTGAGCAATTGTATTAGAAATATATTTTTCACTTCTCATGCTCGTAAAGTTCGACTTTAAGTCGTGCGTGAACGACATAAAATCGCTCTTCAAGCTCTAGTGCATAAAGTAAAATTTTCTTCTAAGACTAAGAATGAGGCTCAACAGCCAAACAGAATCAAAATATATTGCACAATTTAATTGAGCTGTAAAATTTCGAAAAATACTGAAACTTGTTCTTTTATTATATTCTTGCAATAATTATTTTAATTCCGTGTTTTCTATAATTAAATTAATGAAATCAGATAAAATAGGAGTTGATAATAGTTAATAAAAAGACCCGAAATGTTTTTATGACTTTGCAGAAAACAAGTATCTATGTCTAAAATCACATGTTGAAAATAAAAAAAAAACATCAAAAAATTAATTGGCGTGACCCATATTTATTTTAATTGTAATATTTTGTTACAACTTGAAATAGTTCCATGATTAACCATAAATAATTTACTCGCAATCGAAGTGAAAATTACAGTGTAACCCTCGTCGATAAAACCCATTTTACACTCGTCTTTATATCAATTCTCGCTCGCAAGCTCGCTCGGATGGATAAACGCCTCGCGTAAAATTGTGCGTTTTATGCACTTGTTGTACAATCTACTATTTTAGACCCGTCGTCCTAGCCGGCCGAGCCTTTATACAAACCATTTTTTTTCATTGGTTTTCATAATTAGAATACGATCCCGATAAAATTATGCCCTTAAACAAGCATTTTTTTTACACCTTGTATTGCACTGGTTTAGTAAAATGAACAGAAAAGGCACCTATTGCAAAAATAACCGACGAGTATCCATAAAATCGTCACATAGCCTTTCCTATACTATGTATAAGGACGTATGGTGTTTTATAAAAGACCGACAAAGATCACGACTGTGTGTTTGTCTGTCAAACACTTAGGTCCGATATCGGAACGGCGAGAGCTTAATTGCGTTTGTACAAGGACCGGGTAAACATACTAACAGCAACATACTTTAGCTGACCATTGATTGTATTTAATTGAACCTTATGTATACTAGCAATAAGGCTTACGATCAGTCAAATAACAGTGTAGAGGATGGCTCATGGTGAAATGAAGGTGTTGTTTTGTTCCGGTTTTGAGAGGCTAACAAGCCTTTGTCTGTTTATTTCTTTTGCGGGTGTTTATTAAGTCCACCAATCTGGTAATATTACTGTAGGTATTGTTACAGTGATATTATTGATTTAAATGATATGCCTACATATTATATATCATTTTACATTTTTGGTGAAGGATTTTATTATTTACTAGCTTTTGCCCGCGGCTTCGCTCGCGTCAAATTCGGGGTAACATGGTTCCCCTTTCCTGGTGGCCCCCCGAATGCTCCATACAAACTCCCACCCCCCATTTTAGGGAAGTGGGGGGTTAGAAAGAGACAAAAAGTAGCCTATGTCACTCTCCACCCCTACAACTATCTCCACTTAAAAAATCACGTCAATTCGTCGCCCCGTTTTGCCGTGAAAGACGGACAAACAAACAAACAAACAAACACACACATACACTTTCCCATTTATAATATTAGTATGGATTTAAACTTTATTGCATAATAAAGCTTAAATAAATATATAAGCTTATTGCATACGAGTAAAGGCATTCCCTACCAGTCACCCATTGTGCCAAACAGAAACATTATAAGGTGCAGCCATTTAATATAAACAGAACAACTAAAGGAAACACTTTTGCGATATATATGTATATGGATATACTTACATAAATATGCTATAATACAATAAACTTACATACACATACTTTATGTACCCCGTGCAACATTTTATACCTAACTATGATAGACAACTAACCAGAGAGCAACCAGAGAGCGGTTTTTCTGTTAAAGTAAAAAATATTAATTAAAAAACAAGTAAAACCCGGTTTACTTAAGCTAAGTTATGAAGGTTAATATTACTGCTTAATAAAAATAAATATATATCTAGTAGCTATATAAAGAAATAAACACTACCATACAAAACAAATATGGATATTACCATAGTCGTTTGTTGTGTGTTTCGAATGATTTTTTTTGTGAACACAGAATAATATTTGTTGGTAGTTTTATAGCAAACCACTATTTATTGTAAACCGACTTATCGCACTTTAAAATTTTACGAAGATTAAATATGTTATATGCATCTTCCAATTCATAATCAAATGAAACTATTAAAACAGTAGGCACTAACAAGTATAATCAAAATCACTTAAAACAAACGGCAGCGTCAAATGTTCACAATCAAAAAGCCATCACAAACCTTTTCGTACAAATTCATTTTTAATTCTATAATTGCAGTCTCCTCTGAATTTCCATAATGGCGTCAAATTAAATTTGATCACGTGACAAATATGTCAAAGTGACAGATGCTGGGCGACCTAAGTTAGAATCATGGTAATACAACTTTTTGTTTATACTTTCAACTGTAGGTACCATAAAATGTATTGTGACGAGTGAAGGTTCAAAATTGTGTTTATCATTCGAAATTTACTGCAAAATATGATGGAGGACGAGGGGTCAGATGAGTGTGTCATTAATTTATTACGTAGTTGTTTTAAAATTAGCTTCTAGTTATAATTACATAGGAAGGTCTGTTTACGCTGTTATTACATAAATGGGGTGGAGATAGGATATTAAAATTAATGATTTTAAGTTGCATGTTATGTTATCCAAACCATCACCAGAACATTCAAAATTTTTCAATTGTCTTATTTTGAAACCACACACGTATTCGTCTTATTTGAAATCACTGAGAATATTTGTAATTAGGACATATTGAATGAAATATAAGTTATGTATTTTTATCGCAGAAATTAATAATTCTACTTAAAAAAGAAGGTACTAGTATTTAAACTATAATGCATTTTGCTACTAACGACTATGAGAATTCGTTTTGACAAGCAAACAAATCAAGATAACCGGTATTTATACCAAAAGTATAGGCTTGAGTATTTTTTTGTTTGAATCAAGATACGAATGTGATATGATATGTCTAATGAATTGTGGTGAAATACTTTTTTTCTACTCATGTACTTTTAACTGTCATTTATACATTCGTAACACCTATATAAGAACATACAATGATATACTCGAAGAAATGTTTATCTAATATATACCCCAAAATACCCCTTAGTTCTAAAAAAGCGCCAAAATAGTATTGCGTGCAAACACGACTTTTGAAAAAAATTAAATATTGCCTACCTAAGAAATAAACGCAACGTTTTAAGAAAAAAAAAATAACAGAAACAAGTAACGTTAAAGTTTCCCGCTCGTTCAGGGAGTAAAATCTTCTTTTATTTAATTTTCTTAGTATTTTAGTTATTAAGTATTAAGAATGTTTGATTAAATAACGACGTCGTATGTTTGTGTTAATATGCTTGAAATACAGTATTTTAAAAGGTGAAACTTAAATTATTGTTGATGAAATAGCTGCAAATAGCCAAAAAGGTGTTTGGTTATGTAGTCGTAGAAAAAATATTGTATGCAACGTTGTATAACTGAGTCAAAAAATACTATTAAAAAAGATATTATATGCTATTTCAAATATTTCACATGATCTAAAAACACTATTTATTATAGCAAATAATTCAGTAGGTAGGTAATAACAAGTTGCATCGCAATAAACCACCGGTATCTGTTTCACTTAATTAAATGAAGACCATCGCGTGACTGCATGAAAATAAATACTCTTGCGATGTACGAAATGGTGAAATAACAAGCATTATTAGTAATAAGGGACATGTGTTCCGAGGGAGAGATAAATATTTCAATGCATTTTGCTATTTACAAATGTGAAATAGTCTTGGAATGTTTTCAAGTGATAAATGAGTCTGATGCACCTGATAGGTTATCTATCAGACACCTAATAAATGAATATAAGTATTTTATAATTCTTAATAAAAATATATACCTGCGACCCCACTAAGGTGACTTGATTTCGTTAATCACCTTAGTTGTGGTTTTGATCTACCTACATACGTACTTCATGAAAATGTTGTGAATGTTATACCTCTACATAATTCAGCAAATATGAATGCAAGATATTACGAAAACGCCTCTTTTCATGTAGCCTAAGCAGACTGTTGTTAATAATTTACAATGTAATCATGTTCAGAGTGTATTTTATTAAGTGAATGTTTACTTTACGATGTTTGTAATGTTTGCAAAAATTTAATTGAATCAAAAATGAGGAATCCATCAGCGTCACTGCAATAATGATAATAGAACAAAAGATTCTACTCCCCTGGTAGACAAATTATAATTAATTAACCGGTCACCTAATGTTACCGACCCCTGTCCACTCGGAACTGGTGCGAATTATATAACCCGAGCCAACTGTGCTTAACCCGCGCTCGCGCTGAGGTCAAAGCTATAAGAGAAAGAGATTTTTCTGTACCAAATAGTGTAATATTAATTTGATTCCGTTACAACTAGCCGAGACGTTAAAGTATGTGAAATAAAATTCAAAATTAGTATTTTTAAATCTTCTATTTTTGTAACGAAAATTAGTTAAAGGTACTTTTGATCTCTACCCAACCATGATTTTCATAATTAACTGAAAAATGCTTGTGCTGAAGTGGTTGGCAAATAATAACTACTCGTATTTTCTATTTATCCTAATGCTTGTAAATTAGACCAACGCGTTAATGTTTATAGCATAAGCGAAGAGAGAAAAGCACTTAAAGTAATTAGATTGCGGAAAACGCTTGGACTTTGCCACGATCAACCGCCAATACAGGCTGATGAAAATTTTACTGTAGTGTTCATAATATGAACTTATTATTTGAGATCCGTTAACTTTATTATGGTTTAAGAGCTGGCCATGTCAGATATGACACAATAATGAAAGCAATGAAACCCGTCCAGTTAGACTGCTTTACCATCCTTATTGCTAGATCCGGGCATCTGGCAGCTTTTAATGGGTGGATGTCAGAGTGACAGACCCACAAAGTTTTTAAGTTGGAAAAAACTAATACTAATATAGGTAAAAACTGCCTAAGTTGTGTCATTTATAGAGGACAGGGCCTATATTTTAACATTAGATTAAAAACTATTGTCTATTATCGCGGTAACAAAAACAGTAGGCAAAAATTGCATTATACATCATTCGGCACTGCTTTTCCCCAACAGAAGCGTCCAGATATGAATAATCTAATTAATTAAGTACATAGTTTCCCATAATATTGCATCAAACCCAGAACTCTTGGATTTGTTTTCTCCAAGTTATTTGCAGTCTTTGACCTCCACCTCTTTACAGCTGGTAAGAAGTAAGAAACAGAAAGTAAGAAATTAATGAATGCTATTAATTATGTAATGTAAATAAACATCAAATATTTCAATTTCACATTGATCTATACTACACATTTACCCTTGAGGGGGCGTAAAACGGTGCCTACCTAATGCATTACTTTATTTAATTTAAAACTTTGGCACCAAAAACAGAATTTATACACACAAAATTAGAAGCAAATTACCACTTAAAGTTAAATACTAGTTCTATTCAATTCTCCTTGTGCCAGAAGCAAGGTAAACACGAAATTTAGATTTATTTAAGTTGAAAGCGTTCCCTGAAAATTGTCTGTCCGTATAACTAGTTAATTAAATGCCAGTGCAGCCTTTATTCCGTGCACGTCGGCTTCTCGGATTAAATAATTGAATATTGTACGAAAACAGAGTTGTGGATTTTTGTGTGTAACTACTGCGTTTGCGGGCACAGATTGACTTGCATATGTAATTGCGGAGAGATTGTTTTATATTGTAATAAATGAATATTCAGGTATATGTTTTGTATTTTTAATAGCATGACATATATTTACCTGTAGGTAAGTAAATAGTAAAAGCTGTTTCGTGGGACTAAATTTACAGTAAGGGTGCGTTTCCACCAAAGATGAATGTGTTTTTAAGAACCAATCATAGAGCTGCGCTTTGCGAGGATAAACAAATGGAGTTATTCTATTGGTGCTTAACAAACACATTCCTCGCAACGCATCCTAGCTCACCACTGGTGGAAACGCTGCCTAAAATTCGTAGATTTGTAAATTAAACTCAAATAACATTAACTAATATGACTTTAATTAAGCACTATGAATTGAAATTGCAACCACACACATTATGAGGTAACTCCGCACATATAGGGATTGTAACCGGTAAAAAAAATTAAAATGAGGTATATAACTTCATTTAACTGTACCAGTTAATACAAATATTTTACCATTTATTTCAATAGTTTTGTTATTAAATCAAATACAAACATTGAAATCATTGAAAGAAAATGTACCCATAGCTTAATTGGTAAAGCGATCGAACCCCGGCAACGCGTATCGATGCAGGTTCAAATCCTGCTGGGTTGATTATTTTTTCAATGTTTTCAATCTTTGTATTTGATTTAATAACAAACTATTGTATGAGTAGAATGATCCACTTTGAAAAACATGCAATAATTATGAATTTATTTCACTTATTGAAGGAATATTGAGACAATAATAAAATCATCCTTTATCGCCGCTATATCAACGTCCCTAGGGAGGTATTACCGTCCATCGGCGAATCCGCCGTTTTTTGCCGTAAATCTAATTTATTTGTATTAGTTAATGACTTATACACGTCTACCCGACGAACGTATAACTCTTTCGCTTGGCTAATGTCACAGCAGTTAGTAGTCTTGATAATTTTTCATATTTTATTGGTTGTACTCTTTATCACACTGATATTAGTAAAATGGGCTTTACTTAGGTACCTAAATACTTCGTTGGCCTTGTTTAATTGTCGTTAGACGCAAAGTATTCTAGGATTTCTGGAATCTAGTAAATAAACTAGGTTCAGGATTTTTTTTATAAATGTAGGTAAATTATTACTAGGTCATTATAAGTTTACCCCGTACATTTCATTAAATTGTCGAAAGGGCCTCTGCGCGTTGACTTCGGCTCCTCATACGCCTCCGAAATATCCGAAACACCATTGTTTTGTGGTCGAGAAGAGAAAGACATACAAACATAAGTTTAGTATAATTAATGAAAAAGTGCGTAAATATACAGTTTCACATTAGCTCAGTCATGAAGAAAAATAAAATCTTTAGTTATAATCGACAGCGTACTTTTAATAACTTCGTTTTAATTATTTTTATTTAGCTTGCCCTATTTGTTGTTTATATGTTTAGGTCAAATTTATATGTACTACGTTGACGTACTTCTACACAAAGTATAATATCCAAATAGCTTCAGCCTTCGTCTTAAATATTAACTTATAGTTAGAAGGTACTTTTGGCAGGTGCTTTATAATTTCTTGTAAAAGTATCAAGACTGCTCCATCTGCAACAGACAGGGCACGGGCGCCAATTATTTTAAGTTTGGTTCCGTGTACGTCCGAATCGCCACAAATAATTTAAATAAAGCATGTGCGATTTAAATTGGTTTTAAATTTTAAAGTTTGCCTAGAATGCAATTTGGATTCTGAGGAATGTGGCTTTGCGGAAGTGAACGAAAATTGCACATCCACTTTGAATTTGAACAGAAACATACGTACAGAAACAGCGTCCTTATGGATATTTAGATTGGCATACTCAGGATAATAATACTACATTTTTATTAATGAATTGACAGTTGAATATCTATTGACAAATCACGTGGCAAAATCAAAGTCAAAATTTCAAAAACAAAACATAATCGTAGCACGCGAATAGAACAATAAACTCAAAAGCCCTCAAGGCGACATGTGGCCCTTTAAGTGGCGGTGACAATTTAACAAATACAGTTACGCTTTAAAGAACTAAATTCATTTATTAATTTGTACAAATTCGTACCAAAAATCACCCTACATATCTTAAAACTACATCGAAAAACGTGCCTTATATCTTTTGGTAAAACGTTCATTTTTGCTACCTACTTCAAGTGAGCCTAAAAGCAGTAGCGACCCTTTTTTGAGGCAAGTCAATTGAAATGAGACCATATTCAAATGTATGGGTGGGTATTGGTAGAAACGTATGCAATTATTGGTAGAGGGGAATTAACCATGCGTGATAGGTTTGTGATAATCTACAAATTTTATCTGTATTTTTCACTTAAATTTTTAGCACAATTAAAAATATCTAAAATAGATACTTACCTTAGCCCCATTTACACATAGTGTTAAGTGCGAGTTCATACATTTGTTACTAAACACAAGTAGAAAATGTATGGACTCGCACATAACACTAATCAATGTGTGAATGGGCCTTTAGGTAAAGTATTAAGTAGGTACCTAAAACAAATGCCTTAAGCTCAAAAACAGTTTCTTGTAAAGAAAATATATTACATTTGGTTACCCATGTGTAATGTGTATTATTTATCAAATCATTAAAATTGCTTAGCTTACGTGTGTATCTACTGTTCATAATTTCAAATTACAAAAAATTTCTAAATTCGCAGCTTGTAGTTCGATGAATACAAAAGGTTCAACCACGAATTAGGGAAGTCAAGTAGAAAATCGACGATTCTTTAAAAACGCACACCCTTTGAAATTAACGCGGTATTAAGCTAAAGCCGACAATGCATTAAAACGTGACAATTACAATAAAAACATTTAAAAAATGTTCTCACGGTGTCAAAATCCTGTCACATCATTATAATGTAAATTTGACACCCAATCACAACAGCCACGCTCCGACACCAAAAAACACAGAAAAAGATAACAACAACAAAACATAAACACAAAAAAACATTACTACCAAAGAGGTTGTCACTCGCAAATCAAACTAAATAAAGCTCCGCCATGTCTAAGTGAGAGAAAGAGTGAATGGATGAACGAATGGAAGTGTGTGAGTAAATTGTATAAAAACAATCGCACGAGTTTGGTTGTTTTACGATGGCTTTGACAAAATCAGAATCGAATCAAACGTACGTGAATAGAAGATTTAGAAGTGCGGGCTAAGAGAACTGTGGAGCGGGCATCTGTTTTAAAAGAAATTAAATTAGTTTAAAACCGACACTTAGTGATCAGTGATCACTGACGTCATTCAAATATTTTTTTAATGTTTATTATTTCATAAATATTGGAATAAATATCTGTCATATTTTTATAATTATCGATCGTGTCATTATAGTTTGTAGGTTGCAACGCAAAAATATTTTTAAATACTTTACTGACACGTGATATAAGTTTTCAGTATCTACTTAATTGCAAGTTTATTGTGAAATATAAAAATGTACTTATTTCGAAATCAAGTTTTTTTATAACATTATGTATGAAACAGATTAATTTTTGAATCAAATCATGCACAGACTTTTCTAAAACAGCTACTCCATAGCACTCGGACCGCGCCACACATCAATTTTCCGGTGCCCATCACGCTACGATCACGTGTCGGTCACGTGCCGTGTTCCATCACCCCTGCCTCCCCCGACTCCTGCCGACCGACTGTCCCCTGCTCCCCCTTTTGTTCTTCGAGAGTAGGGTGTCGGCGGTCGCCGATTTTGATGTAAAAATTTTTAAAATGTAAAGTTGAATGTATATATCATTAAATTACACTTTTGTGAATCCAGGAAAACGGTCACACTATGTCGATATGGAGTTATTGGTACTTTCTAAAATCGCACAATATGCGCTAGCTATTAGTGAAAGAATTAAGTATTCATGTAAATTGACTGAGTGGGCCGTTTCACAAAATTTCTCCACATTTTACTTTCAAGTTAGGACTTTACATTTATGTTTAATAATAATAATAAATAAGTATCTACAACTCTAACAAATAAGTACTTTTTCGGTCCATAAGTTCTGTCACTAGGGTTTTGACTGGTAAATTAGGATTGTTAGAGATTGCTTACTATCTCAATATATGGCTAAAAATCCTATTTAACAGTGATCAATTTACGATATTTTTTAATGCATTTGCATTTGTTGTTGCAGTTTTACACAATTCCTTGTAACGTTCGAAAAAGCGCAATAAAAAAAACACGTGAAAAACACGCGCCTTATTCGAGTTAATTTTGACCCTAATGATTTTTATTCAATTTTAAGAAGCTTGCTCAAAACTGAAAAATAAATTAAGTTTCAGGAGAAGAATAGCCGAAGCACAGACTTGTAAGTCAACTAAATGTAGGTTTCGATATATGACTTAATCTTCTACTTTCATAAAAATAACAATTTGTAACTCCTGGACATCTACAATAATGATACTCACCAACTTTTGTGAAGTATAATTTTCATAAATCATCAGCATGTTTGGGCCTGACAACAATCTTCAAGTTTACAAGGATCTATAAAATACGCGATCTTGATTTTAAGTTAATCATAGTATATTTTAATCTGTATGAAATAAGCTTTCTAATAATGTCTAATTTTTTTGGATAAAATCTTTGTATTATATTTATCACTCAAAACTCTTGTGAATTATAAACGGAGTAAGTAACACAGTTGCTACGAAAATCGTAGCGTAGCGTAGCACGCCTAGCACAATATTACACAATATTTAGCCTACAACGACACGTCAGTATTATCAGATTTTTTTTTCATAATATTACATGCTTTAGCAAACCCTCGTCCTAGAAATAAACACTTATACATGTATATTTTGTAAGTAAGTCCTCGATATCGATATGAAGCAATTTTGGTAAATAAAAACTTAAGCTATATTTGTATCTTTAGGTTAAAATTTTACTAAATTTTATTAGAATGTTTGAGGACTACACACTATCACCCTGATTGCTTTAATATTTTCAAATCTTACCAAACAAAACCCTAATTATCAAATTATAACAGAATTAAGTACTATACAAGGACAAATAATTTGAACAATAAGCTCCCACTTTTGCCTGAGGCCACCACACGCCGACCTACGGGATATCTTATTGTAATAGCAAACTACAATTACTTACCCTTGTGAACACGCCCTTAGGTCAAAATACATAACAAATAAGTTGGTGGAACAAATATTGTATGACATGTTGCGTTTTCATGGTTAATTTGATTTAGAGGGAGTGCTTCATAAAAACAAAAAAAAAGATTTATGTATTTTAGAAATTAATTATATGTACCTAGGTTACCTAGGTATAATAATCTAAAGTATAATAATTTGTCGTAACATTAACAGTAACAATGGGGATCAATGTTACTCTGCGTCCGTAGGAAACACCCTACACGTGATCCCTGGGTGGTGCTAAAAGTGTAACAAACTTGGCAGCTCCACTGTCCCCTCTGGACCTCGCAGCACTCACTGGATTTTCTTCATCATCTGCTTTCCCACTACTACTATCCCAGGGAAGAAATGCCTAGCTATATCCAGTGACATGTAGACAAACGATAAATAAATAAAATAAGTAACACAACAACATTTCATAGAAAAACTTTAAATTGTACATTTGAACTAAGCTATTGCTATATTTTCTAGAAGGCTTATAAAAATTACAAAAATACAAAAAATTTAAAAATATTTATTTCATAAATTAGATATAAAAATTATCTAAGGGATGGAGCCGCCCGGTAAGCATAAGAAAGCCTATGTCGGATATCATAATATCAATATGAGTATTTTATCTATTGTATACATTAACAAACTCCCGCTTTACCGCAACGCCTCAGGTTACTCGTCTCTCTCCCATGAGTAATAGGAAAACAATTCGTGTGTCAGCGGTTTTTATTAAGGGGGTTGGTTGCTACATAACTGGCAAAAAACCTTATATGGTTGTTTGCTTCCTTTAAAAATATGTATAATGTAAAAACTAAATGTATTTCTATCTATTTGTAATATCGGGACATAACCGCGCATTTTTTTTTAATTACCTTCGACGTTTCGAGGACGGCATTGTCCCCGTGGTCCCGAAGAAGACTCCACGGGGACAATGTAGTGCTCGAAACGTCGAAAGTAATTCAAAAAAAATATAGGTGGTTAAGTCCCGTTATTACAAATAGATATGTGAAAAAACCGTGAATGTTTAAATCAGTGTTAAATATATTTATTTTGGAATATATTTCTGTTAAAAAAAATTGAGTCAATATTAAGTTACTTCCAGTTATAAATTGATTCAATAAAATACGAGTATATAAAACATTATTTTTTTTCGAATATTCTTATTCGTCTTAGAAGAAGGTACAAGCTGCTATTTGTAAAAGTAAACCATGAATTATATAAATTGTATTTACAGATTCGCCCTCAATAAAAGCGAATGTTTTATTCATCGCCCACTTTTAAAACGTTATTGTTAAACTTTTTTTGTTAAAATCGCCTGGAGCGCTCGCGTGGCTATTAACAAAGTATCAAAGTCAATGTCTGGAAATTAGTGCACTAGAGAGTTAATAATTTATTTATTTATTGCTATTAACAGTCCGAAGTTACGTGGGAATTAGCGGGGTTTGGTTTAAAGGGGTGTAAACATGGCATTGTATTCAACTGAGTAGATTCTAATATTATCAATATTTAAAATTTATAATGAAAAACTAAATATTTTTTTTACAAATTGGTTCGACCATCTACATAGTAGTCATATATATCTAAGGACAATAGAAATATTATTTTTCTGTCATCAATTAACTAACACATTAACATTAATTATGTTTACAAACACATAAACATTTATATGATTTTTTAGTAAAGTACTTGTATATTTCAATAAAAACTTATATCTGGTTATGTGTCAACCTTGGCTGTCAGCCACATTTTTTACATCATTTTTTATTTCTATTGACCTTAAATATAAATATAAGTAAGTATATAAATTGACTATCATGTCTCAAAGAACGTAGTCACCTCTATCTGTCACTCTTCCATATTAATCTGACGTTGACAGTTGCGTTTCGTTCACTACGGAGCATTAACGATTGGCACGTTGGCTATGCACCCGCACGTAAAATTAAATTAAATAATCCAAAAGAAAAAAGGTACCACAAAAATAAACGATTCAATGATTTTTGAAACATGATAGTCAACTTGAGTGTCATATGGCTTCTGTGATTTGTTTAAAATAGGTATGACATTACAGCCTTATAGACAAACCAGCATAATTTTATGCTGGTTTTTTGTGCACTCCATTTTCCTCTATGCAATATAGACTCTCTTGTATGTTTGTATTGACTATTTCATAAAGGGTTGCAAGTGTTTCCACGACGCATCGGAAATTGTCTAGGCCCAAGCTAAGTTCACGCATTGATTGGGCAAATATCGGCACTCGGCCTGAAGCCGTGGATGTAAACCGAGCATGTAAAGGGTCTTAATCCGGCTGTGTAGGAGATAACTTCCATCAGAAATTGACCTCAGTGAGTTTTGACTTACAGTGATGTAGAGTATATGGCATAGATGTGGCAGTTATAAAATAATTACATACATTTATAAAATATTTTTTTTAACTACTTATACCTGTTTTTTGGTAATGATCACCGCCTTCAGGTAATTTTTTTAATACTCTAAAAAAATAAATAATTCATGTTACACAACAATATTTTACTTCCTTCCGATGTTTTCCTTCACCGAAAAAGAATTGGTACCTAAATATCAAATGATAAATATGGCCAAGTTGCTTTTCTCTTCTCTTATATTCTCATATGCGTTCCTGCACTCCTTCTTCTTCTTCTGTAAATAGGCCAAAGAGGCAACAGCTCCTGTAAAAATGAGAAACATATATTATGAGTTTACTAGGTATTTGTAATGACACACTAACTTCAAGGAAGGTGGTTGAAATAGAAATACAACCGTTAGGTTTTTTGGCAAAGTTATACATACTACTTAAGACAATTAAATTTTAGGCATATATGCAAATTCTGAATGTTTGTAAGAGCTGTTTATATAGTTGTCAATTTTCTGGTTTTTAAATTGAAAAGCCACATTTTAATTTAGTATATCTTTGATATACGTAGGCATTTGCATAGCGTCAAGGCTGGATTAGAACCCGCTCCCCGCTCCGGGCAATCGTGCGTTTGTATGTTTGTCTGTGCTTAGTATTTGTATGTCTTTGTGTGCAAACATCTTTGAGGCTTAGTCAATGCTCAATGCGTTTCAGATAGAATTAGGGGTGCTATCTGAAGATTACTGATTGCAGTGCATTAATCAGTGTTCTGGAGAATAGTGATATTACGTTTCGAAGTAGTGATAGATATTATACAATGCGATAATCATTGAATGTCACGTGTATCTTGTAAATTGATCAATGTATATCAAACAAAGTCAACAAAAATTACGTGAGTAGCCCGCTTTGAATATTGTTTAATATGTCCTAGTCTCCCAAAATAATTATATGATAATGCTAATCCCGTATAAACCACGAAACTTTTTTCTGCGCAAACTCCATTAAGAAAGATACTAGATAACAAGGTCTACATGTGTAACTAAATAATTTTAAATAAAAAAGAACCGACTTCACTTAGCATCCACCTTTCGAAAAGCAAATGCTCGAGCTGCTGTAAAAAATACTCAAATCACTATAGGTGTGCCTATAATAGTTGAAGAGTTCCCTCGATTTCTCCAGGATCCCATGATCAGATCCTGACCTGTTACAATGGGACCACCTGTGAAGTATACTCTTTCAAACAAAAAAATAATTTTCCAAATCGGTCTAGCCGTCTTCGAATAATCAGTGAACATACATAAAAAAAATAGCAAAAACAAAGATCCCGACGAATTGATAACCTCCTCCTTCGTAATCTTGAAGTCGGTTGAAAAGGGAAACTATACAAATAGTGTTTATTAAATTTGTTTATACATTACAATGATGTGAAGTTAAATATGCCGCAAAATTTGTGTCTCGAAAAGACTCTTAATATCTGTATTCGTAAGTATTGCATGCATACTGTAGTTTCAGATTCCATTACCCTTTAATACAGCGGTTCACAAACTTTTTTTAGGCACGCGCCCCTGCTGCCTAAAATTAAATTCCCACGCCTCCCTTCGCTTCGATGCAAGAAAACGGAAGTAAATGGTCTAGTTAGCCCTGTTCAAATTTCCCGAGGCCCCGCGCCCCCCTTTAAATGTGGTCGCGCCCCCCTAGAGAATGCGCGCCCCCCACTTTGAAAACCCCTGCTTTAATAGTATATTCAAGTCAAATTTTGTCTGTGATATTCATTCAAACTCTTCTTTTTTTACTGGTCTCATATGTTTAATCAAAATAAACGAATAAACCCTTCCTTCCTTAACTCTCTTCCTATTCCTTTTAACTATAAACATATCTAGCCAACCGAATCGAAATCAACACATCAAAATTTACAATTCACACTCCTTACTCAAGTGTCCATAAATTATCGAATTTCAAGCACTATTCCCACGTTCTATTAGACACGTGTTAACGTCGATGGTCCTTTAAGGGGGTCTTGACAAATATTGTCTTTGAGGACACCCTACTTGATTGACTTGACTGTCGTGGTGACAATAACTCAAAGGTTTGATGGAATTGTTAAACAGAACTGTTCAATTTGCATTTCCTATAGGGGTTTGTAATTGTTTGTAAAAACGTGTTTCTAGGTTGTACTACTACTAAAATGAATATATGTATTATGGAATACACAAGTTTATTTTTCTTGTTCCTAATACAATAAGGAAAATATACGTACCAAAAAACATTTAAAAAAAAACAAATAAGTAATTTATAATACTTTCAAACGATCTTAAATCTCTTCATTTCCAAAGAAATCATACTACTACAGGAGAATAATAGCGTAAATACCAAATAATACCATCATTACATCCAAATCCCACAATACTTACCATCCTTAACATCCATAACAATGCTCAGGCTTGCTTGAAAGAGCGTATTTTCAATAAATATTAAGAGCACTTACATCATTTTACGTAGGATTGAATGTATGAGTCTCCCTATTAATTATAATTGACATATTTCGTACAATTTGTCGGCCGGCCGCGTGCCTGAGTATTTGTTTTGATGTCCAGTTCTCGTTAAGAGCATAGGGTTTCTATGGCACCCGTGGTGATTTGGGCGCCCTAGAGGTTAGATGTATGAGCGTAATTGCTCTTCAATATAATCTCAGATGGGGTCAAACGTACTTTTGTTAAAGTCCAGAAAATAATGTTTGTTAGGAAGGCGTGGAAGGCTGTAACATTAATCAATACTTGTATTTTTTTATTGCTTTCAATTAACCTTTTCGATGTCAACGACGGATATATCCGCACCGCAAATTCAACACCAACATGCAGCGGATATATCCACCATGCACCATAAGAGACCATACGTTTTACTCTAAACACTAAACTTGGTTTGGCGTATGAATTAATGCAGTGACATTTGTCAGGGTGTCAACAAAGTTAAGCGTAGGTATAGCATTTTTGTAAAATATGTATAAAGAGTTTGTAGATATGTACTTATTTACCACAAACTCTTTGCTTGGCTCAAAGTTAAGGTATTAAATTAAAACTATACACAAATGTACAGACGAATGCCAAAATATCAATGCGATTAATGGAACTAAAATGTATGTACACGACCTTAAAACCATACAAATAAGGTCCAATAAATCGCATTTACGTATACTATGTATTAGAACTCGACTTTGCCAAGAGTATATGACATATATTATTATATCGTATAGTACCAAAAATACGGTGAATGTTTATGGTTTAGGTTATGTTATGATATAAATACACACATGCAGCACGACCAATTACAAAAACGCATTCCACGCCATTTCAAAACTGAACACATTGAAAATAACGGACCTATGCAATCTCAAGAGCGTTTCCGATATCCGTCTAGCTAAAACGTCTTATTTTTTTATAAATTTGAAGGCACTTACGGCGTTTTGCTTCAGGGGTTTAATTCAACCCTTCCCCTGCCCGATTGCGAGAGTTGTAAAAATTTACAACTCCGCTTCCGCAGCCAGCGCATTGTCATGCTGATGCAGGCTGTTAAATTCTGACAGATTTGTTCTCCTTGCAGTCGTCATAAATAATGGTTTAGTATTGCAACAGATATGTATATCGAAAATGTGCAAAGCATCACTGTGCTAAAACGAAACGCTCTTCGTTTACTTGTCTTCTATGAAATAGTTTGAACATGCAATTAAAAAGGATTGCATACTAATGTAAATAAAACAGGGTGTCGCTTTTGGTAAACGCCTAGAGTCACATACATTCTTAGAAGTCTGGAGGTAAAAAATGAGTACTTTGGCGTATAAATGAATTTTTCAAAGTCGCTTCTGTATATTAATTCCATTTCGTTTAACGGTACCATACTAACATATTTGAAAAAAAAAAATTGTCACAAAAAAGTTATGGATATGGGGCGCCTAACGCCCCAATAGATTTCACAATTTTTTTTTGTGCCAGTTATATACTCAAAAAAATCCGTCTTATTCATTACGTTACATTACGATTGTTAATTCGTATTAAGCAGAAATGTCTGCCAGAAATCCACTGCCTAGCGAGAGTCGAACTTGCGACTCCGGGATACCAGCCCACTTACCGAGACTTACCTGTTGGAAAAAATCTTTAGAGTAGAGTAAGGTAGGTATTATTAGGGTAGGTAGGGGAGTTCCAGTCTCGCCTGAGATAAAGAATTTTCCATTTTTCCTTTATTTCTAAACATTACTAGTGTTTTATGATCATTTGATATTTACCAGTCGCTTTTCGGTGAAGGAAAATATCATGAGGAAACCGGATCTAAATCCCAACAAGGCCTAGTTTCCCCTCTGGGTTGAAAGATCAGATGCCAGTCGCTTTCGTAAAAACTAGTGCCTACGCCAATTCCTGGGATTAGGTTGCCAAGCGGACAACAAAAAAAATCCGGGACAAACGCTAGGAGGAAGAAGACTGGTGTTTTATGATATACATGTAGATACTTAGATCATTATAATGCCACCTTACAAGTTATAGGGTGTACTCGTATTAATCAAATAATCAATTATTATTATTACACTTCCATCTTCAACAGTAGAAATTATGTAAACACACCATGTGGTGTTGGCATGTGCCAAACAGCATCGTATCTCTTGAAAACGTATCGAGAATCGCTGACTCAGTGCTTTAACAGTCTAAACTGGCACTAACGACCTCGGAGCGATAGTAATGCAGTTCTAAACGACCTCACTGTCGAGAAATAAATTTTATAGATAGGTTTTAACCACAAAAGTTGGATAGAAATGTAGTATTAATACGCATTTTAAAGTAAGATTTATTTAGGAACCGCTGTTGGACGAACATAAGTACTTAGATACTTATTTCAAATAACTCAAAATGCAATTGAACCGCCTTGACAAACTAAGGTACTGTATTAAAATCACACAAGAATAATTGTGTCTTAAAAATACTATTTATACCGACTACTTACTGCGTAGTCACCTACTAATAATTCTATTTTTCTTTTCGTTTATTCTGCAGATATTTTTCGCCCGATACTTGTAACTTTTTTAGATATTTGTATATATATCTTAATAAATCAAGTAGCTTAGAAATAAAAAAGATTATTTTGTTACGTGTTTAACTAAACGTTTTTGTTTAGTAGTATGTAGTAGCGGATTTTTGCGTAAAATTAGGTCACATACAGGTTAAGGTTTTCATTACATTTCTCTGTACCCAAAAGTTGTAATGATTACTGAAATACAGTATGTCACAAAACTAGCGGTGATCCGTTTAAGGGCATAATTGGTATCGTGTTGCGACTAAGAAAAAATAGTACAAAATGTTTTTGACGTGAAAAAAATATATATATGGGATACGTCATCCCAGCCGGCCGACCCACCAAACAAAACCAAATATTTTTTCGCGTGAATATTTTTTCTGTTTTTTATAATTAGATTACGATACCAATTATTCCTATAAATAGATTACCAGCATTTTTGTTACACCTTGTATATGTCCATAATTTTGTTGCACCTAATACGTAAGTGTCCTAAGGCTCCATTATCATAAACTTACGGGGACACATTTTTTTCTGTTTTTATGCATATGTGTATTGGACAAACACCAGGCATTTCCCTTAAATCGTGCAGCATTCATAAAAACAAATCGAGTGTGTAGCTAAGAACTATTTTATTAAGCTCCCTGCTAAACGCCTACGCCGTTATTAGCAAGAAATATCCATTGTGACGTTCGGAACCCTTTCGGCAACGCTTTTCGGAAGTCAATCGGCCCTCGTAAAACTTTACGAGAGAGTTCCGCAAATTAACGTCAAGGATGCAGGGACATATTGCCGTGATTTAGTTCAGTCGTCTTCGAGACCAGAGCAGAGAGACGTTACCCTAATACGGTTAGTCCTAATAATGCAGTTTATTTTAACTAGAAAAAATCTTTCTACTAATTATATGCATGCATGTGGAAGCTCTTTATTTGCTTGCGCTAAAATATAAAAATTACTGGTTTCATTATTAGAATAGAATGTCAATTTACCTAACTAGGTGGGTCAGTAAATATTTAGGTGCATACCTATATAACTGCTACTGCGGAGTCGAGTATATGTAGAGACAAACCACACCGGTTTAGCGATACTCTTGTAAAAAAATTGTAATATTTGTTATAATTACCTTAATAAATAAATAATAATTAGAAAAGTTTATTGACACAACACTCTTGTACAAAATATTAAATTTTTTGAACCTTTTTATTTGTAAGTAATTTAAGATAAATTTTATTCTTAAATGTACCATTAATTTTGGTTTTGCTATTCCTCGTTCACAAGTATTTGAAATAAGTTTGTATGATTAAAGACTAAAATAAGACATTCTCGTTCTGTATGTACTTACGTCTTGTTTTAATCCATATAGTAGCTTAGGTTACTATTATTTTATTGAGATAAGGACAAAAATATACTTATAGGTAATATAACCTATATTACCTAAATAGCGCGTACCCACCCGAAATTTAATTGAATAAATAGATAAACAAATGTATGCTATTGCCAATAATAACCAGTATGTTTTGCGCAGAATACCATTTAAATCTCAAAGTGCGAGTAATAACACAATTAATATTGCTACACCTAGTCATAGGTAAAATTCAAAACAAATAATCCCAAACCCTTTCAAACGCTAAATTGGCTAGTTCAGCTTTATGCACTCAGATATAATTTAAGACAATGTCGTTTTTTAGTATGTGCAAAAGGGCAATGGTGTTAGTGTAAAGTGGGTGTTGATATAATAAATTTTAAATCCATTAGAAGCTGCGAGCGTACACATGTCGGGGTGGAGGGAACACTCCATTTAACATTACGAGGTTAGAATTCGGTGAGTTGTTACCTATCAGATTCCACTGTAACTGCGTTTTTTATGTGTGTAATTATTTTTGGGTAGAGCTACAAGTGTTCACAATAAATTATTCATTTGATAATGTTCGTAAATTAAAATACAACTGTAAACAAATCAAATTATAATTATATTAATAAATATTTTGATTTGCTTACAAAGATTGCATATACTCGGGAAAATAGGAGCAGTGCCGCTTAGCCTAGTGGTTAGGGCGTCTGCCGCCAATGCAGAAGACGCTGGTTCGATCCCAGCCCTGGGCACCGGAGGCCTAGGTTACTATTTTCCTTTGTATATGACATTTATAGATTAAAATAATAATTATTATAAACGTACTTACTACTAAACAGTAATTACATTAAATTAATATTCATTATTAAATCTCACATAGACAAACAAATAACTACAGTAACTGATGGTAATGTATTTATATGTCTTATATGACACATATTTAATGGTATTTTTGATAAAAAAAAAAATAATATCAAACCGCACTGAAATCCACCAGTAGGTATACAACCCGAATATAAAAGCAATATTTATTCACTAACCAAAACACTTCCTTTAATCCCTTAACACTCTCAACGGCTCTGTGCCCAATAATTTTCTTATTTCCCTTCGGTCACTCCAATTTTAGTAATATCCTTGCGTCAAAATTCGATTTAGGTGAAAAAATAGTTTTTTCCCCTTCACGTAATCGGTGAAGCGTGAAACGCATTAGCGTCATTGCTACTGACTTAACCCCTTACTACCGAAAAAAACATAGAAATCACATTTATCTTATTGCCAATTATTGTCATTTAATGTTTTTTTTTCTTTTATTCCTTTATAATGATAAATTGTTGCTTTATTATTTTCTTAATCGATTGTTTGTGGTAAGACGATGATGCTTGGGTTAGACTCTTTGTTAGATAATCTGTATTTTAACTAAATTGCCACACCCTTTCAATATTCGTATAAATAGTTTTTGTTGTTCCTTTAAACAGATTAATACTATATTTGTTACATAAGATCGTTGGGTTTTTATCGATAGTTAGTATTGTCACATATTGGATATTCACTTTTTTTTAAACGGCTGTGTAGTGCTGTACCCATTATAAGTACATATTCAAAAAAAAATCTGAGCGCCCACATCGTAACACTTGTTACCAATGCACATAAATATGTCAAGTTTAAGTAGCCAAAGCAAAATTTTGGCAATTTTACAAATTTGACCCTTTGTCGTAGACTCCGGAACTAATTTTATCGCAGTTACATTAGTATTGTCCTTAAAACTACATTGTCCGTGAACGTAAGGGTCATTTCGTCCAGTCACACCTAATTTTAGTATTAACTTTAAATGTAACATTTCAGTTTACCATTCAATTTTATAATACATATATGGGTAGGTACCGACCTACACTTTAACATAATTATTATTCTACATTTAAAACTTAAACTTTTAAGTACTTTTATTTTATACTGAGTGGTATTAACTAAAAAAAATAGTTTATGTTCTGTCATTGTTTAATTCTAGTTTGACATACTTGACAAGACAAATGAAAGTGTCTTTTTTTTTAACTAACCCGAAACCGCGCATCCATTATTTTTAACATAGGTCCGGTATACGAAAATATCACTCTGAAATGCAAATAATAGTGTTTTTTTCAGCCAATTCATTTTAATTACACGTAATTTCACAGTACACTTACTAATATTACCGTGACATGGTCACTACACATTAAGATGTCGCTTGACCATCGGCCACAATGTCGTCACATTGCATTAAGACGTCACTGCTAACAATGTAAACTGAACCACGTGCGACCGTTTTAGCGGTTACGGGTCATTTTGCAATCACTGAGGCAGTCGGAGGGTTGGTTGTTTAAATTTGACACGTACATATGAAACATAATATTTATTTTGAAAGAAATCATTGTCTAAAGTTGCATTATAGCTATTAAAAATATTAAAGAAAAATATTCTGATACATAGGTAGTTAAGTAAACCTATTCATTAAAATAACTAGGCACTTTTTACTAGTTAGGCACGTAGGTGTGGTATAGTTAGCAAAAAGGCAGATGACGTGCCTTATATCATTTTATAGTGTCAGTGTACCTTTTGCAACTTTGTATTTTTGCTATGTAATATACCACGATGCGCATGAATTAGATAAGCTAATCAAATTACAGCAGTATCTCCCTTTAAAATCTAAACTACCCGCTATTACAATATTTACTAAAGTGCGTGTGGTCGATTCGGCCCTCACACTAGGTTATATTAGATAAGTGGAAACCGTGGTGGTTCAATAAGGTTCAGTGGGTATAAAAAAGTTAAATAATAATGTATACATAATTTTAAAAACAGTATATTTAAATTTATTCCAACATATACAAGGATAGTTAGTCTGTTGTTTAGAAAAAAATCTAGTTAAATTATCGAAGACATACGATTTTAGGCTTACATAAAAAAAGCGAACTCGAAAGAGGGTAGATCGCTATGGTGTGTAGGTAGACCACAACTAACACTCGTAGCAACTTCAGTTACTCCGTGATAGTGGAAGAAATCTCTTAAAGGGATAAGTTCGCATTTGTACGTATATGTTGTGTTATATGTCTTTACTTGTATTTTCTTGTACAATCAAGTGTTTTACTACTACTACATGCCCTTTAAACCTGTTTTACGTTTATCTTTTCTTCTGATTTAGAACCTATACAATACATATTACAGAATAGTACTACGGTTTTCAATTAAAATAATCACAAAATCTGCAAAGACTGCATTAATTCGCTCCTTAGCGATAAAACCACCTGTTGTTACCCCTACCTTAATTTATGAAATTGTATAATTTATACTTTTACTTATTAAAAGCGGTACTTGGGTACTTAAACTGTATGAGGTGTGCAATAAAGAATATTTATTTATTAATTTAAAATTCAGTTAGGGATGAAAATAATATAAGATATTTTGCGGTACCATAAAACTAGATACAAGAAAAGGGTTGAAAGTAATTACCAGTAATTAATAATTAATTAGCGTCCAATCGCGACATCATCTCTTATGTAAGTGACAGTTACATGACAGTTTGACATGATGAGGGTTTTAATTTGAATATTAATCAGTTTTACATTTTTAATTGGTATTATTACATACATAGTGCATGTTGTGCGAGTACCTACATGCTTACTCTTAATATTTAATTGAGTAGTCATTTCATTTTTATAATCTTTTATTTAGTTTCTTTTATTAGTAGGTAACTCCCATTATCCATTGAAATTAACAGGTATATAATATTATTTGTTTACATTAATATGAAAACTGATAACTAATCAGATTTTGTATTAAAAACTAAGTGCTCTTCTGTAACTACTTAAAAATGTGAACAACCATTATTTTGGCTTGCGTTTATTGCCCTTATAAACGAAAATAAGCCCGTTTTTAAATAATGGTGAGAACACCATTAATTTCTAAAACACTATATTAAACATCATTAGAAGTCATAAGAATGACATCAACTGTAAAATGCGACTGTCAATAGCAGTCAATCGATGGATTGTAAACTGTCAAACGTCCTTTATGAAGTCGAAGCTTAATGGTCTGTCAAAACATATAATCGCGTAATGACATTTGATCGCAACTTTTATTGACATTGACTATACTTGATAAATGATGTGATGAGTACTTTTAAACTTTCTCATGATCTTGTGGAAGTTAAATGATTCTAAATTACGAAATCATTTATTCTTAACGGTATACTTACTTTAGTATTTTTTTCCGAGACACTTTCGAAAAATGTCTTTAAATGTTTAAAGATACAAATACTTGTATGTACTCGTATTTAGTTTATTCATTAAATGAAATATGTCAATCACCTTAGCCAATAAGTATTTACTAAATAAACTAAATTTGAGATTGATTTAATGACATTACTAGGAAGTATAATCTACCCTACATTTTCCCACGCATCAACGTTTACACTAAATCCCTAGTGGTCACGTAAACACGGGATTTCGGAAACAACCCTTTTCTCCCAAACCCTAAAACTGACCACTGTGCAGTAATCGGATTGAGCGGTCACCGCTATTTGCTATGGGAATTCATGATAGTCGCATTGGGCTCAGTTATAATAGCCATGCGATGACACAAACAATACGCCAAATTGAAATAATAACAGAACATAAATACTATTTATTGCACACTTCAAATTAAAGAAACAAAGAATACACAAGTTACCAACAGAAAAGTAGAGGTAAAACCAATTGGCAGTCCTATCGCCAAAAAAACTGGCCAAGTGCGAGTCCAACTCGCGCACCGAGGGTTCCGTAAACACCTATAACAAGCAAAAACCTCTACGCGTTTACGAGGAAAAAGGTACTAAGTAAAAAATTTTAAAAATATTTTTTGTATGATTTTACTAAAAATGTCTACTTTTCGTAATTTTTCCTTTGTCTGTGCTATATGAAGTTTCTTCGTGCCAAGTTTCAAGTTTCTGAGTTTTTGGGAAGTACCCTTTAGGTTTTGAGTTTCTTGCGAGTACTCAGTTTCAAAATATGCGACTTAAATTGCTATTTCTTTTGATTGCGTTGACATAAAAGTTTGGTTTTGCTACATCTGAAAGATCCTATAGCCCTGAGTATTTGACATGAATTTCAATTTAATACCTCCACGCGTTTACGAGGAAAAAGGTAGTAAGTTTAAAATTTAAAAAAATATTTTTTTGTATTATTTTACTAAAAATGTCTGCTTTTTGTAATTTTTCCATTGTCTATACTATATGACGTTGCTTCGTGCCAAATTTCAAGTTTCTGAGTTCACGGGAAGTACCCCGTAGGTTTGGCGAGTGCCGAAAAACTCTAAAATTTGCAGCATAAACGACTGTATCTTTTGATTGCGTTGGTTTTTAAGTTTGATTTTTTCACAGCTCCAAGGGACAATAGACTTGAGTATTTGATATAAATTTCAGCTTGATACCCCCACGCGTTCCTGAGAAAAATGGTCTTGACAGACAGACAGACAGACAGACAGACAGACAGACAGACAGACAGACAGACAGACAGACAGACAGACAGACAGACAGACGGACAACAAAGTGATCCTATAAGGGTTCCGTTTTTTCCTTTCGAGGTACGGAACCCTAAAAACGATCTCTTCCAGACAACCTTTGGGAAGGGAAAACCCTAATGGGATAATATGTCGTTTAGTAGAATAAAAATGCGCAGTTTGGACTTAATTTTGATAACTAAAATTACACATATTTGAAAACAAATCGTTTTATTTGATAGAGTTTTTGAAATAACATAGTAGAAAAAAATTAAATGCACGTTTTTTTCTTCAAAATATGTTTTTCAGGACTTCCTCATAAGCACCACCATGAATATATATTAAGTTTATAAGATATATCGTATAATGAATGAAATAGGTATACTTTATAAGGAAGGAAAACTTTACCTACTCTAACAAAGTCTAATTTCACGCATTTCTATCAAATTTTGAAAGGCCAATTATAAGGAATTTGACCAGTGGGCAGCAGTAATCGGATTTTGCGCTGGTCACTACCGACTGTTCGGTAGTAATGAGGTTAGCTGGTGAGAACTCTGGTCAGATTCTATTCTCAGCGAGAATATATCATTTGGGTAATGTATTAATAGTATGCTGTAGGTAATCATTGATACATGCCAAACCTACCAAGAAGCAATTATGATTACAACAATATACAGATATAGAAGGCGGTGATCCTGGACACGGCGCGCATAATTCGGCGGTTCCCTATACTCCTAGGCTATCCTAAACCTGTGTTTTATGATCTTCTTATTGTTTTCAACCGACTTCAAGATTTCGAAGGAGGAGGTTATCAATTCGTCGGGATCTTTGTTTTTGCAATTTTTTTTTTTTTTTTATGTATGTTCACCGATTATTCGAAGACGGCTGGACCGATTTGGAAAATTATTTTTTTGTTTGAAAGAGTATACTTCACAGTTGGTCCCATTATAACCAGGTCAGGATCTGATGATGGGATCCTAGAGAAATCGAGGGAACTCTTCAACTATTATAGGCACACCTATGTATAGTGATTTGAGTATTTTGCTTTTGGAAAGGTGGATGCTAAGTGAAGTCGGTTCTTTTTTGTTTAAAATTATTTATGTTTTGTTTTAGAAATAGATATTTATGAATTTAAATTTTAATGTTTAAAATAATTTTATAACGTCTAGCCAAAGCGAAGGGACGAGTTATAAATTACAGCAAGTAGTTTTGATTAATAATTCAAGTGAAGATAATTTAATAAACAAAGTGCCAATAAATATCGATTAATTAAAAATGAAATAAAATATTTTACAACCACAATAAAATTGAGCTAAGCAATTGACGCGGAAAACTGTCACATAAAACTTTAAGTAGTTTGGACTTACTCAAAAATATGAAGGATACAGATCGTAAAAGTGGGTAAATAATACAAAATACAATAAGTGGCAATATTGGAGAGGAGAGATGGCCGCGGATGCGGCAGGTTGTGGGTACACTTGGGTATTGGCATTCTTTCACTTTCTTTTCAGCTGAAACACACAAAAAAACGGTTGATATAATTACATATTTACGTGTAAGTATAGTTATAAAATTAACAAGTGTTTTAATCCTCTTAGATGTTATGCTTAGTTTTTAAAACAAGATGATGACAATGAATCCAATATTATTTTGATGTTTTTGACTATGTCACTAAAATAAACTATATAAGTAGATAAAATAAGCTTAACAAAGTTGCAGATGCGTCTTAATTTAACATACTTTTAACACGTATCAGTTGCAGGGTGTCTATATACTTATGTAGCACTGAATTTGCACCAGATTGCTTATTTTAAGTTTACTGAGCAGCTTACAGTTATATACAGTGAAAAAAGGTACCAAATATTCATCGGTTTGCTTAAGTGATAGTTTAGATGCTTTATCAATGGTAGGGTACCTAAATTAAATGTAAGAATGTTTATTGAAGCCAATGATTAAGTGTATGCACTAACATTATAGGGACAAGTTCGCCTTTGTACCTTTATCTCTTAAGATTGTTTTGTATTTTTTTTGTGTACAATAAAGTGCTACTACATTAAATCGTTACATTTAAAGAAATGGCAGCGCCCATTGCTGGGAACTCTTTAGTACGTCAGAAGGAACCTAGAACTTCATCTTCAATAGCGTACCTCAATAGTTGTGTCACATTGTGCCTCGGACCTTTCAACGCGTTGGCAGAACGGCGTCGCGCGGGCGCTCACCGCGAGTCGTAAACATTTACGGCTCTACGGGGATTAACGCCTGGGTTTTATTAAAAAAGCATCCGTCGCGATCATTCCGCGTCTGTTTGTTCACGGAAATTTACGGTTAATATAAAATACTTTACACAGACTTAGAAATATCTATGTTTAATATTATTCGGATTGTCACACCTTAGCGGATAACTAATAAAACATAAACATTGCTAGCAACAACAATAAAATTTTAGGTACTTGTACGAGTATCAGGTACTCTAAGCACCACCGACAAATGCTGTATGTAGAGCAAAACTGTAAAAACAATTGTGCTGACTAAATAACTATGTATCTGTCGTTTTAGGCACTTTGTCTAAAACTGAACAAAGTAGTTATTTGCTGCCCGGCGGCAAGTTTTGCATGACTCCATTTGATTATACTTACGCACAATAATCTATTAACTAAAAATTGTTTCTCTTTTATTCTAAAAAGTTCAATCAAACATTTTGAAATAAGCAGTATATTAGTTACTTTTTTATAATGCAGTATAAATACTGGGACATTATTTATTAGTAAAAGCTCCATGAATTGAACCAAATACTTCCGTTGCGTAAGTTGCTTAAAAGCCTGCCTAGATATTATTTACCGAATTGCTATTGATACAAAAGAAAAGACAACCATAAATTCGGCTCACCGCGACGTTATCACGCGAAATACTCCACAGTTATTTGTCCAATAACTTAAAAAGAACCCCTGAGGAAAACTCAACACAACAGAGATTTGTAGGAAGTGGCCGATAAGTTCTTTAGATCGTACCATGAAGGAAAAACATTACATAAATATAGTGGGTGTAATAAAAGTGTATGGCCTAATCTCTGTTCAATATTTTCTTAGCGTTTCGATGTGGATTTTCCTTTTAGGATGTGAGAAAGCTAGTGTTGTGTGGACAGTCTCGCTATTTAAGTTGTAATATTAAACTTCTTGAATTCGTATTTGTTGCAATTCAAAGATGTTGAAGCGATGTAGGTATAAAACCAGATATTTAAGCAGTCGGTGTTTATTATTTATTGGCTGGATTTCAGAAAACTATAAATTTTCACAAAGCTCTAAACAATAATAATTTTGAAACAAGTATGTTAGCCGACTTGTAACACAATATGTATGTAGGTAAAAGTGAATGAAATGATTAACTGTTTCGTAATTTAATAAGAAAAGGGTTTATTCAACTTCTTAACAAAAAGGCAGCGGTTCAGAAGAAAAACGATAATAATAAGAGCAAATCCTCCTTATTCTTTTTCCACGTGGACATGCTTTTATCGCAGACAACCGTTACATCGGGGACACGGGGCGAATATTTGGAAATTTAGGAGTTTTCTACATGTTTGCTAAACAAGGCGGATCGAGGAAACATATGACCAAATTACGCGGAAAGTTAAACAATAAAATAGCTTTAACTTTAATTGTATCTATTTACTTAACATTAATGTTTACCTTTAATTAAATATTAGGTTCATGACACGAGATTTTTGTATTATTAAATTAAAACATTTGGAATTTTAAAGCCAGATCAGTCTGCGTATAGGTAATTCTCGTGCAATATGGATCTTTATACTCGGAGGCAGGGTTTGCAATCCGGATTCGAAATGTATGAAATTATCCGGATCTGGATCCGGATCCACGGATCTTCCTTTAAATTTTAGATTCGTCGTACAAACCCCACTAGAAGGAAAGTAACATTTAGGGTAAAATAGAGAGAAGTTCCAACACAAGTTATTAGAAATAGGTCATATATTTTATGTAACTGATAAACATACATACATGCCTAATTGTACCTACAAAAAAATCTACTTAATAAAAGCAAATATATTGCAAATTGCTTTTGCCAGAATTGTAAATTTACCGTAAATTCTATTTTTTTATTTTATTTGGGTATTTATAGTTGAGGCTAATAAACAATCATTTTACATATATTTATTGTCGTGGAACTGATGTATATTAAGTGTTAAGAATATAATGCATGACTTATTTTATGATTCATATATAACTACGACGTCCTGGGATATCGCATTACCTCTAATTACAATTACACAATCATATCAATTTTCACCATAAAGCTATACACATAAAAGGCAAATTTGTTAGAGAGGATTTTTCAAAGCATTCTATTATAATAACAATTCAAATTTCCCACAACGGAAGGCCACAATGATCGCGCACAATCGTAAAATTTTACGATAACGTCAGTGGTGTGGTGATGCACGTGTGACGTCACGAGCGTGGACAGTGATGGTCCGTCATATTTATGACGTCCGAATTGCGGTTTGCAAGGACTTCCGTGATTATGCTTGAGCACTCATTGAATTAATTGTGGCTAAACAGTTATTGCAAAAACGTGCAGAAATCGTAGCAATTTGTAATAGTTGCTAGTAATATACATAAATAATTAGCGGTGATCGTAGATTTTCCAGCATTTTCGGTGCAGTGCTAGGGTTATTATTATTTTGAGTCTATTAAATGCTTGAACCAAGAATCAAATAAAATCAAAGCCATTTAGAACTAAATAAGCAGAGATGGTTGGTAATTAAATAACAATTTCACAAAAAAACATCATTGCACCGGTTGTGCTCAAAAATCTACGATCACTCACTGGTAATCAGTATAAGAAAGGTTATGTCATTTAAGGTCTATCAATCGACTGTAAACAAACACTACACAGTACATACTCGTAATCTAAATGTGCGAGGCTATTTCCCACAGACTCGGGCCCATAACCTCTTCTCACAGCGCATAACAGTCAAAGACTAGTCCGGTAATCCAATTTGCCGTCCCCGTGTCACAAATTGAAACCCGCTGCACCATCTTCTAATGGGTTAAGCCTATAGTACAGTTGGCCACACAATTCTGCATGCGACGATAGCCAGGAATTTTTCAGTGGAAAACGAATATATGTATGTCTGTGTGTAGTGCAATAGTACTTAATCGTTTAAGTATAAAAAATTAATTTTGTATTATTGTGTCATGGCTTAAGTATATATTCCTATATTATAGGTTATTTTATACTTATTATAGATCGATCTTTAGCAATAAAACCGCCAATTGTTTTGCCTCTGCTTTTCTGTTTGTGACTTGTGTATACTTTGTGTCTATAATTCGATGTGTGCAATAAAGAGTATGGGTGGGTATGGAGGGTTGTTATGTTATGTTATATTCATGTTAGTTTAATTTTAATTAATCGCTATTATTTATCGCTTTTGTATTGCTAGTAACTTGTGGGCTAGCCTGTACCTTGGAGCGGCGCAATAATTTGATTACGTGATAATTCCACCGTGAAACGCGCTGAGAGACGATAATACCCGCAATGGCGATTGTTACATATTTATACCGGAAATTAGAGGAAATGCCCATAAAGAAAGAGAATAGACCATTAAGGTTGTTGTCCAAATGCCACTGTAAAGAAGTAAAATTGATAATATTACCCGCGACACACGTTAACAAAATCTATACTATATATTTTAGGTAAAAGTATATAATACAGTCAGACTCGCTAAGGACGATTTTGAAGGGATCTAGCCAAAAAAGCGTCTTAGACGGGAAATCGTTTTATGCGGGACTGTTATGAGAAGATTCGAGTTGCACGCGCGTCATAAACTCATGTTTGCTTGTCTGCTATTTGATACAATTACAACAAAGCAGCCATCTTATCTCTATAAGAAACTCATGTGGTTTACGAAAAGTAGTGCCCACCACCAAATGAGACCCTCACGTGCAATAGTGTTACAGGTCCCCCAGCACACGTCTGCCGCATTTAAAGGGAGTTTTCGATACCTCGCAACTAAATGTTGGAATAATATACCACCACCAATTCGTCAGATGAAGAGTAAAGCAACATTTAAAGTAAAATATCGAATTCATCTTTTTAACCAACAAAAACAAAACTATTAAATCTATAAACTCCCTTAATTCTATTCTACAGCGAAGAGAAGGTAAAAAAAAAAAAATACTGCCATCCGCGCACACATACACTCAAACATACCTACATACGCACAGACACACTATAATAGGTACGCTCGCTTCACGCACAATTTAGCATATCACTGTGTTATTTTTTATAGTCTAGTCTATTTATAATTTCTTTTTTTAAAGCGTTGCACGACCATTTTGTAAATAAGGTACTGGCAGAATACCAGCGATGTGGCTTGCTGCATCACCATGCTGAGCCAGCGCCGTTTCTCTGCCATGACACATGGCTTCCCGTTGATGTGCATAAAAGTTATTAAGTTGCATGCCTTTTTAGTTTATTTTTGTAATTTTACTTTGTGTTGATGTTTATGCCATGTATGTTGTGGGTATGAATAAAGAAATTATCTATCTATCTATCTATCTATCTTGCAGGGACTGATAAAAAAGGGCGTATAATGCGAGAAATCGTATTAAACGTGATCGTATTAAGTGCAGTCTACTGTAATAAGTACCTAATTATGAATCAGTCAAACGCTGCACGTCTGATTGTCTTACACAACGAGGGCTTAAAAATATCTGACACTACGATGTTATTTGCAGGTATCGCCATAAGAATGCAAAACATTTTAGCAAGTAAGTACAAAAAATAACTTATCAATTAATCTACCTATTAATTATTTAGTACAGAAAATTTATGATAAAAATCAGTTTAAGTCCTGGCAGTTAGAAACGTGTGATTAGGTGTTAATTCCGTGACAGACCGTACCTGGCCGACCGATAACATTAGCCACACATGTCACGTTTTGTACAAATGTTAACTACAATGGAGTCATTCCAGAAATGATTGATTCATAAAAATATTCTATCGCTATCGCTCTGTTAAAAACAATACGTCGTTTTCTAGATTTACTGTCAGACATTGAATGGCTGTAAATCCATGTGATCTTCTTAAATACTTGATCATGATATTATACGTAATTATAGACAAGAATTAAGAGATTGAAATGGAGATGTCATGAATTTTAGTAGGAAAGATCGGGGTTTCAATTAATGAAGCTCGGTATGTAACAACTGGATGTATCTAAGCGTCATAAACGTCACAACAAATTTTTTGCATTGGCTAACTCCGGATTTCTGCATTAGACCATACAAAAAATACCCGAGTAGCAAGCCCTAGTAACAACACTGGATTCCTTGAATTGGTTTTTGGTCAACTTTGGTAAATAACTCATTTTGTTTATATATATAAAGAATCCTTAAACTAACCTAAAACTACCAACATAAAAAGGAAATGTAATCAACATATATAGGTTACACTGTAAAGGCGTTAATTTTATAAATTTGTATTTTTTAGACTGCTTGGGAGTTAGGTGCATTTCCCCCAAGATAGTTATTGGGTATACCCTATTTGAACTACCTTTTAATATATATTTTTATGCTCCGGGTAATAATTGTAAACATCCCCCCTAATTTTTTGCGTGGGGGCGACAAATTGCCGTAATTACCATTTTCCGTGATTTTAAAGATATTCCAAATTATTGTGGGGTAAACTTGCCACTCCAATTGATGTCAATGTGTCACAATGATAAAAAATAATTGGAATGATAATTTTTATCTTTATTCATCTTTTATGTTTTTGTCTGGAATGAAAAGGGCACTAATTTATAATGGGTTTGTAGGGTCTTTGTAAAATAATGTTTTTGTGAATTTCTATTGCTCTTCATTAGTACCTATACAATACCTTAAGATACAATTACGCTAATCAAATACCGACTTGAAACACCGAAATAGAAAATTGGTTTAATATTGGATTAAAAAAGTCTTCAATATTAAAATATATACTTATAAGTAAAGATATCGACAACAGAGGCTTGTTCATCCCTGACTTGTATGTGTAGTCTCCCTTTCTTTTAATCCCGACATAAGCTTTCCACTAATTTTCTTCCCTCCTTGTCGTCACGGCTATCAGTAGACGT
This sequence comes from Pammene aurita, assembly GCA_947086415.1. Lineage (NCBI taxonomy): Eukaryota > Metazoa > Arthropoda > Insecta > Lepidoptera > Tortricidae > Pammene > Pammene aurita. The sequence continues at coordinate 34,217,793 of OX352290.1, read as the reverse complement.
GTCGTAAAAATACGACAATCCTCCTATAAATGCTTACAACACAGTGGTTGAACTGGTGAGCTTCTTGGTTTTATTAGTTGTCGACATTTTGCGCAGAATGTAATTAAGTTTTATTAACCTTTGTTTTTTGTGCTATATTGTTGGTTTTAGCATATGTTGAGCTTTATTGTACCTCACGGATAACTAAATACAATTTTAGGGTTAAAAACACAACTTTATTAGCTAGCAATCCCTCAGAGGCAGACGTAAAACGTTCACTTAGTCTCCGTAAAGGGATAGAGTTACGATCTCGGTAGTAATTGTTGTGTACTTTGTGAACCTTAAAAGGAGCGCAGGGTTTAGCTAAATTAAAATCTAGACACACGGCAGTGTGTCCGCCAAGTTCGAGCAAAAAAAAGCGACACACCGGCCGTGGGTTATATTACACGAACCATTTCGGGCCAATATCGACCACCCTATAACTCCAAACATATTTTATCTACGCATATGAAATTTCGAGTGTCTGTTGACATCCCCATAATTGTCTAGAATACAAAATTTCATTATTCTACCTATAGCAGTTCTTGAGATATTGACGTCAGAAAATCGCTATATTTTTACTATACACTCACTCACTGACTCACTGACTCATCAAAAACCTAGACCACTTCCAATGGTCGTACTGACTTGAAATTTGACATGGAGATAGGTCTTAAGGTCAAAGTAAAGGGAAAAATCTGAAAACGGCCAAGTGTGAGTCAGTTTTAAAAATAGCGAAGGTGTAACTTTGTTCTACTATGAAGTCATAATGAACTAAGTGGGTCTATCTTCCAATGGTCGTACCGACCTGAAATTTGGCTCGAAGGTTTGTCTTTAGGTCGAAATAAAGTAAAAATCTGAAAACGGCCAAGTGTGAGTCAGTTTCGAAAACAACTAATGTGTAATTTTGTTCTACTATAAGTAGGTATGGAGTGGAAATGAGATAAGACTTATTTAAATTTAGATACATAACAATTTAAGACAATACATGTTTGTCTTAAAGACAAGAACAATAAAATTGTTCACCACTCTGTGTGTGTCTGTTGCGGGAACCGAACCCACGATTTACGAAGTACAAAGCAGGTCACTAGGTACACTAGGTGCGCTAAAAGATTTCTAATTTTACAACTAATAAAATCGCAGATTCAAGAACATGGAAATAATATATACTCTAAGATGAAATTATATATACTACTGCCCATCTCACCCTCCGATACGCCACGGGATGAGATGGGATGGTGCACTTCTAGGGCTACATAATAGGCCACCAATTATAATACCTACTGGTAGGTAGGTATTACCAAGTTATTAATTATCTATGTAGCTAGCGTACTTACAAACAGAATAAAGTACGTTATTGATGTATGTAATTATATGTAAGTAGGTACATTTTATAGGTGTAGGGAGCCAGTTTATTTGTAAAAATCACCTATAAATAAATAGTTAAATAGAATTAGACGCTTAGTATAAAGAGTATAGTATAAAGTACATACCTAAGTGGAATGAGACATTTCCTAAAGCAAAAGTGATAAAAAAATAATAAAGAACCTACACCTAACAAAATTAAATGAAATCCCATCAAAAACATAAATGTGAAAGGCTGCCAAGTTCGATACTATGGGAATGCTTCACCTATAAAAGAAGTGAGATCTGAATAAGTACCAAGTTCCATAAAAATACCTCAAATCATAAATAGTTATAGGAATGCACACTTGATTTCCAGCAGTTTTTAAGGTACATTTTGAATAAGTATCACGTTACATAGAAATACCTAAAATTATAATAGTCAGAGAAACGCACACCGGTTTTTTTAGCAGTTTCCTGATAACATTTATTATTTTCAGTACTTTTTAATGATGTAACTTGGCAAGTTTTCACACACCACACACCTTTTCAATGCAATGAATCGACACCTTTGGCCTGTCATGTGTCAAGTATATAATTTTCTATTAAAACTTGCCAAGTTACATCATTAAAAAGTACTGAAAATAATAAATGTTATCAGGAAACTGCTAAAAAAACCGGTGTTTGTTTCTCTGACTATTATAATTTTAGGTATTTCTATGTAACGTGATACTTATTCAAAATGTACCTTAAAAACTGCTGGAAATCAAGTGTGCATTCCTATAACTATTTATGATTTGAGGTATTTTTATGGAACTTGGTACTTATTCAGATCTCACTTCTTTTATAGGCGAAGCATTCCCATAGTATCGAACTTGGCAGCCTTTCACATTTATATTTTTGATGGGATTATATTTACCAAAAGTCATTTGGCCAAAACAAAAAGCCGCTCGGTACATGTAATCGTAGTTCGTTAAAATTCAGTGGGATGGAAAACTTTTGTATGAAATTTTGTGTCTAAGTTTTTAAATTTAGGCCTAAGTTTAGTTTTTAAGTTTGTTTCACAAACGATCCTATGTATGTTGCCTAAAAAGTGTAAAAATAAGTAAACAAATTATGTTTATTTATTTTATTTTATTGATGAGTTGACACCTGCTGGTGCCGTATTTAACTTCATATTCAGTTAAAGTCATTATGCGTTGTACAGAAAATAAACTGAATAAGTTTAGTAAACTAGAAAATATAGGCAATATTTTGCTTAAAAAAAATACATATAAGGACTTAAAAATATCACTAAACTATATACTTATAAAATAAACCCTACAATAAAGTAATCTAATACTAAAAATCTAAATCTAAAGTTGGCCCCTGTGGCATGGTGCCGAGGATGCTGGCAGCATTTCCTCGCTGGATCGCAATGCTTATACGTTGGGCGAGGAAGCTGCCAGCTCGTTATCCCCGGTTACGTCGACCAGCCGTTTAGCCAACTCTCGATATAGTTTCTGTGCTGCTGGGCCCCTTTTGCTTAGTTCTAATAACGATACCTATACATATGCAGTCAAAAGACAAAATAACTTAAGGTTATTTTATTTTATTTATTAGGTATATGAACACAGTTACACAATACTTAAGATTAATTCACTACATGACAAACATACATTTAGCTCCTCAACCGTCCTCATGTATGAGTTTAGTTTACTTCTTCTACTTAGATATTTAGTTTCTTAGTAAGTAATGCTGAACACTTTTAACCTTCTGCATTTTAACGCAACCCTTAAAGTTATTAAACGTTATCTGGGTCCTTGCAAACGAACGGCAAATTTGATTAAAACAAGTGGTAATCTAATTATGAACACATCTCAGGCACAACAGTAACCACAAGCCGTTTTCGGAAGTTACAACCCGTTTTTACGATCGACTTTAATTACTGTAAAACATAAATGGTAGCGTGGTTAATTATTATTTAATTAAACTTTGTTGTCAAATATCAATTTTTTTCCACTACCAAATATAATAAAATAAAAAAGACAAGTAGATTGACATTATTTTAAATTTTATTGTTTTAATAAATTGTAAACGACTTCAACAAGGATGAGAACATGTATAATATTTTTAGTTAAATTTCACACTTATAACGCATTTAAACTGGTACTATAAACACCGGTGCCGGAGACTTTGCCCACACAATACCCGTCAAATAAATTTAATAATTAACACACACTACATAGACTTAAAAATAAATAACAAAAGGAAAAATAAAATTGACACATTGTGCTGATTCGATTTGTAATATAAAGCCCTAGCATGAAATTTTAAAAGGGGTACATTGGTACAACATCGTGCATTTCCTTAGCCAACCCTATCGACATATTGACAATATAGCACAAAAGATCGACATTAATTTGACATACCATTAAAAATATTGCTTTTAAAAATCATCGAAGACACTCATGTGGAAGATATTGCTACAAATGTCGGGTGGCAACCCTAAATCTGTGACGTAATAAAATAACAATTTATGATCAAATACTTTTATTTTTAAAATTGTAATGAATTAAGAATTCGATATTTGATAATTTGCATAAACGAAAACGATTCTGATTGATCGGTGTCGTAAAAAATGATCCGTTCAAAAGAATTTTATTTTTGAAGTTTTATGACGCATTTAATGCTGGCAGTTATTTTTTTGCATCATTATCGCATGGGTGACGATGACACGCGATTTTTTGTAAAAGTATGCTAATGATGGTAAATATTAATTTGCAACGGTTGATTTGTTAATACGAAGGATATTTGCATAATCATGGTGCACTACAAAAAGATGAAAAGCTGGGTCGTGCTGGTAATTACTAAAGGGATGACTTTTACTAGTCAAATGACGTATCGATCGTAAACTTAATACTTGCGCATTAAAAATAACAATGTCTCCATTTCGCCGGTTAAAATATTTAACATCTGCGGTTCACATTTGAATAGGGCAATAAAACTAAGCAATTAATAAAATAAATGCAAAATTAAGAATTAAATTGCATTCCCACGATGATAGATTAGTATATAGAAAGGGTTGACAAAGGCGACGTTTTTAAAACCCGCCAGGATTCGTCTCGGTTCGCGGAAGAAAGGAATACTTTCAAATTGCGTCAACCATGATTGACATTTTGAAGTGTGTGCAGAATTGAAACTCGTGCGAAAGTTTTAAATAATGATATGGCATGGTGTAACTAATTAGTATATTGCGTCTGCTGGAAAGAGTTTATTTAATTGTTATGAGTGTACTCTTCGACTTTCGAGTAGGTACCACGACGGTGGCAAACAATCATACGGCGTTATTACTAAAGCATCAAATGAGATCAAAACAGGAGGAATATTTTATGTTTCTAAGTACATCATTTTACAATGGCAACGTGTACAGACAGACAAGGCTAAGCTGCTTGTTTTTTACCTATATTTAATCTAAAAGTTAAGACAATTCGATTAGTCTATTTCTCACTTCATGTAATTCGTCTGATACAAAACCAATTTCTTAGCAAAACACGACTGCACTTACTCGCGTATTGGAAACAAACAATCTTGGAGAGGAAAATGGAAGAAAAATACTCACGCAACGATCTTGTATGAAACAATAAACATGAGCATTCATGTTTGTTTATTGGTTACGAAGATTAAGGTGCGATATAACATAAGTAGGTTTGTCAGTGAAGGTGGTTTTATTGATGTTTCTTAATATAAATGTGAGCAAGCGATCAGCACAACCTCATTTGTCTAAACCAGGTGGCTACAAACAATCCAATAATATTCATGTTTACTATACTATGTGTACTATCCACACCTCAATTAGTAAATTTTGTGGATTTTAGATTATTCTGAGTCGCTAACACCTATATGTAATGAAGAACGGGATACACAATCAGCCTAAAAAATTACCCTACAAAATTGTTGTTTAGCAGTTTGTCGGTCAGTTTTATTAGACTTTGGTCAGTGATAAGACTGGCGGGTTAAAAAAATTCTCGAGCCATATTTTTGGTAAATCTTGTTTAGACTGTACCTCTACTATACTATACTCAACGGTCGCTAAAGCTTTTTTTATTTAGGGACAGAAGACGGCAAAGTTACATTTTACTATGCAACATATAAATATGACTTCTAAATCCAATATGCACTTACCTCAAGCCAAACAAGAATGCCGAGTGTCTCTCAAGTTTTGCATAGTCTAAGATGCATTTAACTCTTTAATGTTCAGCGAGTATGCGGGCGATCTGTGTGGAGGGCTCTTTGACTTACGAGTGTAAGGGGCGCATTGAGGAGATTGAGGTTATGTTTTAAGTAGGTACGGCTTATAGGTAAATTACTTGAGAGATAATGACAGCAAGGTGAATAAAAAAAAAGAGTACTAAGGTATATTGGAATGAAATAATTTAGATATACGTACAGTCACCGGTAATAGTATCTTCCTACGAAGGTATGAAGGCCGCAAAAATATGTGACACGTTGTTATTTGTAGGGTCATAAGAGCGTGTCACATATTTTTGCGGCCATCGTGTAGGAAGGTACTATTGGCGGTGATTGTACATCATACACACATAGATACCCAAGTATACTAGGACCAGGGCCGCGATTCGAAAAATAAACACACACACTGGAAAGACACAGCTCCAACCCAACTCAACCCAACTCAACTCAACGCTATAACGACATTGACATTTGCTATTCGAACAGATATTCATTCAACATTGGTATCACATTGGTCACACATTGGTCGCACATTGTAGCAATGTTGTACCAATGTGAGACCAATGTGAGACCAATGTGATACCAATGTTGAATGAAAATCTGTTCGAATAGCAAATGTCAATGTCGTTATAGCGTTGAGTTGAGTTGGGTTGGAGCTGTGTCTGTCCAGTGTGTATGTTTTTTTTTCGAATCGCGGCCCTGTGTTATGGTCGCAGTTATTACGTCATAAAGAAAAGATAGAGCATTCGACGCTTTAAAATCGTGCCAGAAAGTCATAAATGTTTCATCTTGTCTTTCTAACACAATAAATTTGAATTGAGCGTGATACTCTATAGATAAAATGTACTATGATTTTAAAAGCGCATCGCGTATTATTTTGATTTAAACTTGATATTTTCGGCCGGCCATTGTAATATTTATGGTCAGGTATCAAGTAGTTTAAAGTAAAGTTTCATTTAGCTTTAAATGCGTAAACCACACCATGACTTATCAATTAGATGGCATCCGAATTAAACTTTCACTCTTTAAGTCGACTTAGGCTAGAGTTAGAATTAATTATCAGAAATTAATTACAGTTATTAGTCAGAGAGGATTAAGCGGGATTGCGATCAATTGACGGTTTGAACTGCCACGTAGTTACCAGGTTAATCTCTGGTAATGAGAATTTGGTTATTAGTGCGTAAAATATCATTAAATTGAATAATAAATACGTGGTAGATCTACAACAAAGCTTGGTGTTTGTGAACTTTTAGATTATATTTACCTATGTAATGAAACGAAATGACCGATGTCTCGTTTAAGTTCTTTTACCCAACGTTATTCAAACATTTTCCAAAGCTAACTAAGTAACTACCCTGTTTGCTTTGGAAAATGCATAATCTACCAGGCAGATCCAGTGGGAAGATCTGTGCGTGTATGCCTAGCTAATAGTCATGCTTACATATTGCCGCATGTTGCCGCATTTGGAAACCTTGGTACCCATATCTACATGTACATTTATGTAAGGTACCTATTTGACGCTACCGAAAAGGCCTCTTACAATACCTCCAGTACACGTATGTTATTTTCTATTCCGCACCCGTAGCTCTAAATCACGACCTCACTTCAAGTGCCATGGGAGTGACACATTGAATTTGCATACAATTTCGGCGCTCAAGAAGAGATGGATGGGGGACAGAAATAGTTCAAGATTCCCCAGTACTAACGGTTGATTTGATAACAATAAGGTTTATTGAGTGTCTATTGATGTTCACAATGGTTTGAAATTGTTTGTACTAAGATACTGTTTAAAGAGTTTGTGTTAAAGCTATTCTACCAGCAGAAGAATAATGAATATGTATGATACTCGCGACTCGGGTAACATTTTTTACCAAATATCAACATGTTGCGCATCAATCGATAGGTCTTTAAAAATAACATTGAGGTTTATTTGAACATTTTGTGATTAAATGAATAGTTTCAGAAATAATCGCTTCGAAAGTCGGACAAATAGCGCCCCCCCCCCCCCTGTAACTTTTGAACCGTAAGTCGAAAAAATATGAAAAGTAGAAAATGTGTTAATGGTTATTGGTAGGCAATAGGGTGGTTATTAAAATACTAGATTTGAGACCTTGAGGGGGCGGTGCGTTGGCCGCCATCTTGGTTTAAACGTGCCATAAGTCCGTTTTTGAAACTTGGCGCTTAAACGGTTATCAGTATGCCTAAAATGTCTATGGAACGTATGAAGAAGATAAAATTGTCTACAATATTTGCATACACAATACATCTGTAAGTCTTACAGATATAAAGATACAGGGGGTGAAAAAGTGTATATTTTCTTATATCATAAGAATTTTATTTATTAGCTTCAAAGTTTTGTGCTTCAAGATATGGAAATGAAGTCTCTACCACAGTTTTGACATCTTCTAATGATTCTTTTAAAAGATATTCAAAAGTTGTATTCACCCCTATAGCGCTTATAGAGGGGGTGAAAGTAGCGTCTCACACACAAAATCAATGTTCTATTAAATACTCATCATAAAATCCTACTATGTTGTCAGGTATCGATCAATTCGGGTATAATTAATTTAGATTTGACAAAAAAAAATATGCTTTCATACAAAAAAATTTTTTTTTTACAGAAAGTGTTTGAAAATATATTTATTTTTTTAAACTTCATATAACTGTCAAGTTATTATTAAAATATCGTATAGGCTTTCGCATTTTTTACATAATGCTTGAACAGTTGACTTTATGACAAAAATGTCTACGAGAAGTATAAAGACAATGAGTATGAGTAATATTTTCCTTCCTGTAACTTTGTATCTATAAGAAGTACAGAATAAATACAAATACAAAAATAGTAGATTGTTAACCGAGAGCTGAAAGGCACCCATTCCTGTCGAGGTATTTTGGCGCTCGAACGAAGTGAGAGCGCCAATAGTTCGAGGCAGAAATGGGTGCTTTCACCCAAGTTAAACACTCTACTTTTCATTTCGAATATGAGGAAAGTAAACACAAGCCAGGTATAATAAAAATATTTAATAAAAAATGTGCAATGAAGTTCCCTAGACTTAAAATTAATAGTAACGTTCGTACAATTATTGAACGTTACAGAAAGATTCTTTCCCGGGATATTAATATTCGATACTTGTTGTGATATTTGAGTATCATTTATAGGCAGGGCTGTAAATGTCGGAGAAGGAATACTTTCGTTCGTAGACGTATGGAGTGAATTATTTCGCTCTTCATGTAATTGGCCGTGTTTTTCTATGTTTTCCATAGTGAGATTCGTGAGTTCAATGCTCCTACTTACATGCGCCGCTTATGCCCAAAATTAGTGCCACCTGCAATATAATAGTCTTATTAACACACATTGTTACCGTTGCAGACTTTTTTAAACAACACCTATAACTACTAAGAAATGTCTGTCTAGATTTAAATTGAGGATACCTACAAGCTTTTTCACAGACTGTGTCGTTCATTAAATATACCTACACCAAGCCGATTATAACGATCCTAAAATCGATGAGATTATGTTGAGTGTACGTTAAGTTAAATAATAGTTGTAATGATTTCCCATACCTTTGTTGCCAAATATATTTCATCAGGGACTTGATTCAAGGTTTCTACTTCTTGCGCAGTAAAAACCTTCGACTTTTTGCATTTAAAACCATCTGACTGCCTCTTCAAAAATGATATCAGCCTGGTGTAGTTCATTATATTGATGTCGTGTCTTGTGCTTATGACCGTTCTTAACATTGAAAATATGCTCCATAGAGTTTAAGGCTGAAGGTTCTTTGATAATTCGTTGAAATAAGTAAGGAACACACTTTCCGATAAGGATTTCACTTGCTTTTCACCCCGCCACTTCATGATATTGTTATACGATTTCATATATCGTTCCTTTGACACTGTCGGTAAAAGGTTCTCCACAACAGCTTGAGCCTCTTACTTTATAAAATTAGGTGTTAAATCCATTTAAAAACCGCTAGAACTCATCTTATTAAAATTAATTTCGAAATTTAACACAGCTAATAGAACTTCCAAAGAAAGATTTGCACTTATTTATTTTAGGTTTCCCGCCAGTTTACTTTTTTTACGCCATAATGTCAGCCATTTTTTTTTACGAATTCCTGGTAGTTTAATCTGTGTCTTAAACAACATTTTTACTTTTTTCTCAAGTTTTGCCTCTTGTCTTGAAAGCGAGTCATAAATAATTTATGTTTATTATATTAAACATTATTTGTAATAATATCAAAAACAATTATCAAATATTTTCGTCTATAAAAAGTAATAAATTTAAAATTAATCGTACTATGGCTGTATAGGTTAAGGCCGTTGCCCAATATAACCTCGATTAACCATACAATTTTTTTTTAATACTTTTCTGCTCTAAAGCAGAAATGTGCCACTTTCAGCAGGCCACTTAGATGAACAATGACCCGCTTTCAGAGTATGAGAAATGAAAAAAAAATTGTCTTTATAATGCTCGTAGACATTTTTGTCATAAAGTGAACTGTTCAAGCATTATGTCAAAAATGCTAAAGCCTATACGATATTTTAATAATAAGTCGACAGTTATATGAAGTCTAAAAAAATTTAAATATTTTCAAGCACTTTCTTAAAAAAAAATTTTTTTTCTATGAAAGCGTAAGTATATGTTTTTTGTCAAATCTAAATTCATTATACCCGAATTGATCGATAGCTATACCTGACAACGCCTAGTAGTATTTTATGATGAGTAATAGAACATTGAATTTGTGTGTGAGACTTACTACTTTCACCCCCTCTATAAGCGCTCTAAGGGTGAATTCAAGTTTAGAAAATATATTAAAAAAAAGATTAATTAAAAGATGAAAAAACTGTGGTAAAGACTTCATTTCCTTATCTCGAAGCACAAAAACTTTGAAGCTAAAAAATAATATTCTTATGATACACTTGGAAATAATATTCTATGAGAAAATATACACTTTTTCACCCCCTGTATCTTTATATCTGTAAGACTTACAGATGTATTGTGTATGGAAATATTGTAGATAATTTTATCTTCTTCATACGTTCCATAGACATTTTAGGCATACTGATAACCGTTTAAGCGCCAAGTTTCAAAAACAGACTTATGGCACGTTTAAACCAAGATGGCGGCCAACGCACCGTCCCCTCAAGGTCTCAAATCTAGTATTTTAATAACCAGCCTATAGCCTACCAATAACCATTAAACATTTTCTACTCCACCTTTTGTAAGGCAATGTATGGAGATGATTCCCCAATGATTGGATTAGTTATCATATACTTTCTACGAAAATTGTTTTGAACATTATCGGTTTAGCCATTTTTGAGATATTTCCAAAAAACTTCTTCCATAGGCATCAGATACGACCTTTTGGCATTAGTCTGGTTCTTATTCCATTGAAGCTACGGAACCCTCCATTATACATGGTCCGACACGCACTTGGCCGGTTTTTGTATTATTCGAGTGACGTGTGAAAAGGAGTTTTTTTAAAGTGTTTTACTTATATTTACTGTTTTTGTTTTTGATTTACTCACGCAGCGTCACAAACACACCTACCTACTTATTGTGTCGTCATCATGAAGAATGTGCATCTTTGGTCTTAAATCGTTCATTAATCTCCAAATCAGAATTGCATCCTTTCATACATATTCTGCCTGGACCCTTGTCAATTTTCTCTATGGAACATACATATATACTTAGCTACAATTACCGTCATTGTCAAAACAGACGTACAAACAATCTGAGCCCACTTATGCATATATTACTGATTCACAAAGCCGAGCCCGTGTCAGAGACGTTCGGCCTTGCTTTACCATGTTGCTGTTCCTGTTAACACCCACGACTTGCTGCGAGAGTATTTTTTTTTTACTAAAAATATTATTTGAAAAGTGTTTATGTTTCTACGGGTTTTTAAGAGTCGGAATTACACATTTGATACCTCTGGAGTCTCAAGCATCAAGCAACGGTCGTACGCTTGTTTGCTAACGATATGGTATACAAAATGAGATCTAGAAAATGAAAGAAAATATTTAAACTACTTACTTCCACCGGGAGGAAACTTTATTACGGTAACACACACACCTTCAACAAATATTCCACGTAAATGAATGAGGGAGAAAAATAAATAAAGCATGTTGATATATTATTATATATTATTCGCCCATATACGTGTTTTATCAAAGCATAATCAAAACGACCCAAACGGGATCAAACCGCAAACCTTTCACCGTTGAAAAACCTCACACCCTTTATCAATATCGGGGCGTCGGGCGACCAATCTGCCCGCACTTGTGGCCCTTTTGCGGCCCTCGCTGGCCCTTTGAGCACTTCGAGTGGACCAAAAAATATTGGACATGAATGGAGGTAGGCCGGGATGTAAATTATTGTGGACGTGTTAAAAATAAGAAATCGTTTAGTTCGAAATTACTGGTCTCTTGTGTTTTATTGGGCTTTAATTTGCGCTACATACATATGCACGAGTATACAGACTATTACTAAGCTTTCAAATATGTATTTCAACAGTGTTGGAAACAAAATACCATGTTCAAAAACAAAGAAATAATATAAATAGCTGCACTATATTTACGGTTTACGGTTTATGATCTTTATTTCTCAAACGATTACTGGTAATCGCTTACTAAGAAATACAATGTTTAATTTATTTATACATAACAAGATTTAGAGTCAAAGTTTCTGAATAATAGAAGTCTCGACGGTGGCATTAAATAATCGTGTTTTTATTATTAGGCGTTTTTATATTTATAATTTTATATATAACTAGCCTTTTCCCGCGGCTTCGCCCGCGTACTGTAAGTACTCAAAAAGGATACGATACCCAATGTTGATTTTCAGACTTTGTGACCACATTTGCCCCTTTTGGGGGTTGAATTTTCAAAAAACCTGAAACACGTGTTTACTCATTTATCGTTAGGAATATTCCTGTGAAGTTTGGAATAAAATAGTCTAACAAATCTTGATTCGCCATACAAACTATGTACCCCCATTTTACCCCCTTAGGGAGTGAATTTTGAAAAATCCTTTCTTAGTGCATCCCTAGACCTTACAAGGAACCTACGCGCTAAATTTGGAATCTCTAAAACCAGCGGTTTGGGCTGTGCGTTGATATGTCAGTCAGTCAGTCAGTCAGTCAGTCAGTTTCTTCTTTTATATATAATATATTTTATCTATAATTTAACAAACAGTTATCTATACAAAAAACTTATACGTTTTCGAAATGTCTTATCATCTTAACTATCAAAATAAAAAAAGTTATTAATAGCGGCTTAACAATTAAGTATACTAATATATAGGTTATGAGTCATAACTCATATGTGCCGCGATTCGAAAAATAAACACACACACTGGACAGACACAGCCAGTGTTGGCCGTTAATTTCAATAAGAATTGAAAATTGATCAATAAGATTGAAGATTAATTCCGTAACTAATCAATTACACTAACATCAATTTTTACTAACGTTAGTTCGCATTGATTTTGTGACGTCGTCAATTACACTAACCGTCAATTAGAATTAACCTATTAGTTACACTAACGTCTCGAAAATTTAATAAGAATTACAGTTAATTAGATTAACGTTAGTGTAACTAAATTAATCCTGTCTTACACTAATAATTAATTTTAAAACTGCATCTCGGGTTCGGAAGTCGGGACCAATATCACAAGATGGAGCTCATGCTGGACCCTAGGGCTACCTACTGGATCTCGGGTTTGCCGCATCATAGACTCATGCTGTTTGGGCTAATTCGACTTGTACTGATGAGCAGATGGTACCGGTATCAAAATCTGGAGCTCATGCTGGACCCTGGGGATCCCTACTGGATCTCCGGTTTGGCGCATCATAGACTCATGCTGTTTGGGCTCATTCGACTTGTACTGATGGTATGGAATGGAATGGTATGGTATGGTATGGTATGGTATGGTATGGTATGGTATGGTATGGTATGGTATGGTATGGTATGGTATGGTATGGTACAGTATGGTATGGTAAAGTATGGTATGGTAGAGTATGGTATGGTAAAGTATGGTATGGTAAAGTATGGTATGGTAAAGTATGGTATGGTAAAGTATGGTATGGTATGGTAAAGTATGGTATGGTATGGTTAAGTATGGTATGGTAAGGTATGGTATGGTAAGGTATGGTAAGGTATGGTAAAGTA